>WSQC01000018.1:0-1344158 GCA_013248845.1 Passalora sequoiae | reverse complement strand
CCTCCTCCACCACCACCACCATCATCATCACCTCTACTCTATCGCAGCATAATAAGGTATGATATAGGAAAATGCTATTCGACGAGGCAGACTCGGAGCTACTGAAGAAGTGGATCATCGCCAAAGGCCTCAAGGATATCTCAGATGCCGACAGCGATGTCTTGGCAGATTATGTGCTCGCATTGGTCAAGACCGATGAGCCTGAAGCAGCTGCAAGAGCGAATTGTATTGACAACCTGCGCGATTTCCTAGGCGACAGGTCCGAGAGTGTCGTCAACGATGTATTCACCGCAATACGTACCAAAGCATACGATCCGAGCAGACCAACGCCCAAAGCAACCGCACCCACCTACCGACCACCGCGACGGCAAAGCTTCGATCCACCACAAGTCCCACGGAAGCGCGGGTTTCATGACTGGGATCGCGACGAGTCGCAGTCCGCAAGATATCAGCCGTACGAGGAAGGTGATCGACCACTGAAACAAGCGAGGCGAGGTGCTAGAGGAGCTTTCGATCAGCGCGGCGGACGTCAGCAATTCGGCGGTACGCCATGGTTGCGGCAGCCCGAGCCCATGCCATTGCCCGAGTTGCCGCCATTTGATCCGAACAATCCCTTAGCCAACATGGCCAACATGATCGCCATGTCGCAAGCAATGGGTCTGACCTTGCCTGATCTGCCTGCTTTCCCAAAACTGCCCCTTAATGGAGTTGGCCTGCGGTGCCAAGACTACGACAATAAAGGCTTCTGCTCAAGAGGCGCTCAATGCCCATTTGAGCATGGGGATAATGCACTTGTTGTTCCTGGTAAAGATGAGTATGATCCCGTCCTTTCCAATATCCTTCCGACGCGCACTGGCGTAGTTAAGACCTCGTTTGGTGGCCGTGGTCGTGATGGATACAGAGGAAGAGGTGGAGGCCTGAGCCATGGTGGTGGCGTACCGCGCTCCGAGTTCTCGCAACATGGTTCAAATTACGATCGATCCAACACAACAATCATAGTCGAGCAGATACCTGAGGAGTACTTCGAGGAGCAATATGTGCGCGATTTCTTCGGCTACTTTGGCAACATCGAATTGGTAGACATGCGACCTTGGAAACACCTCGCCATAGTCAAATTCTCCGACCATGATTCTGCATCTGCTGCAATCAACAGTCCAAAGGTCGTGTTTGATAATCGCTTTGTGAAGGTTTACTGGTCCAACGCGGAACGTGTCTCCAACCCACCTAAGGCTTCCACCGAGGCTCAGACATGGAGACAGGCTGAGGCAGATGTCCATATGCAAGGCGAAGAGCCCGAAATCGATTTCGATGAAGTAACCAGGAGACAAGAAGACGCACAGCGCAAGCACGAGGAGCAGAAGAAGCAGCGCGAAGAAGCCGAGAAACAAAGACATGAAATCAATGCAAAGCAGAAGGCTATTGCCGAAGAGAAGAAAAGACTATCAGAGGCACTCGCGCAGAAGAAGGCAAAGTCGGCGTCTGCCACAACCGGCGCGACAGATCCAGATGATCCGAAGGGCCTCCGGGCGACATTGGCCAGACTCGAAGCAGAAGCAAGAGAAATTGGCCTTGATCCAGAAGCTGCCATGAACGCGCGAGATGATTACAATACGTATAGCAGCTCCCCGTATCCGTATCCATATCGTGGTCGTGGTGGGTTCCGCGGTCGATATGGCAGGAGAGGAGGCTATAATCCGCATTACAGAGGCAGGGGTGGCTATGGCGCTCCCAGGGGAGGTGCCGTGATGCGTCTCGATAACAGACCCAAATCGGTGCAAGTCGTCTTCACCCAAGGCACTTTGGAGGATAACGACGAGGCACTTAGACAGTGGATCTTGTTCAATGCCTCCGACTCTGCCAGCATGAGCAAGCATCCCAGCAGGTCAGATGCACTGGTCGTGTCGTGCCCAGAGCGGTATCTTGCGGAGAATTTCAAGGCCGCTGCATCGGCACCTGGATTTCCCCTTGCTGGCAAAGTCGAGCTGTCATGGTATATGCCGGAGTCGACCAATGGCACCAAAGAAGGAGAAGTGAACATGCACAGCGACATGCCTGCTGAGGGAGCGCGAGCTGCCGTCTCGGACGATAATTACGACCAGGACGTGGCCGATGACGACGATCGCTGGAATTGAACACGGGCTCGCTCGGACCGCTGTGCCACAGTGGCAGAAGGACGATTGCCTCGTACCCTCGCGCACTACTTGCTGGAAGGGCCTGACTCAATGGAGCTTAGCTTGTGACGGTATCGAGGTCGTTGAAGCTCCACGGAGGCGCAGCCCCTTCTGGCTCTCGACATGTGGCATACTCGAGCCGACCACATCTAAGACCGCTCCAAACCATTCCACGATTCAGAATGGGTGTACAGACCAACTAGGGCACGAAGGAAGAGTACCGTTGTGCGTCTGATCAGGTATGTAGTATAGAAGATTCGAAGAAACTCAAGGTTGGTCATCGCTTTCGTTGTATCTTGACTCCTTTGCTGTGCGTTGTTATGAAGGCGTCCTTTCAACAGTGTAGCCTGCGAACGCGTTTAACATCAATGTCACACCTAAACTCGCAATCGATTGATTGTCAGCGGGAACAAGAACGGACTATTACTGTCGTTACTCGCTACTACTGACTATGTAGTGATACCTGTATCAGTGTCCTCGTGAGTCAGATGGCGCAAATAGACAAAGGACTTGCTCGCCTGCATATCCTCACTGAGGACGCGCAAAGAGTACAACTTTGCGACGAGTGTCTGAATATCGTACTCGCGTGTCTTGGGGTCGCGTCAAGTACTGCGACAGCAATGTCAAGCGTTGGGCGCACAAGCTCCAAGGCAGCAAAGGTAACGACAAGGTCTCTTCTAAGCAAGAAAAGAAAGAAAAGATTCTCAACAGGCCTGGCAGAAGGCACACTGTACCAGAGAGTCTCGCGACAGAGGGGTATTGTCCCAAACAAAGCCGATACCGACCACAGTCAGCTGGAGCAGGACTCGAAACGCCACGAGCAAACGCAGAAAGATATCAACGGGCTGTCAACTCCACTTCAGCGATCCTTCGCCCGATGTGCCAGTGGAAGATCAGCTCGAAGATGCCGTCCAACAGAGTGGCCAGTATGTAAACAAGTCAGCAGCAGCTCAACACAGACAAGCAGGCTTTCAACCCACTGAAGCATGCAGATCAAAGCCTCAATGATGCATGCACCAACCCTGAAGCGGCGCTGTGTCGGTCTGCCAGAGATATGCTCCGTGGCGGCGGCGGCGGCTTCAATGACATGATTGAACAGGATGCTTGGTGCAGGCGCGAAACAACGTGAACAGAACGACTAGACAGATGGGGAAGACGAGAGGAAGACGGCCAGAGGTGCGGCCATTGACCGATATCAACATCGATATGCGTCACTTCTTCGACAATTTCGTGTTTGATGGGGAGGAGTCGCAGCGCTTTAGAGCTGAGGCGTTCGAGAGCCTTGATGCCGGATGCAACATTAAGCAAAAGGGCACACCGCCGGCTTACGGTTCAGGTGACCGGGCCTGACTGTGCGAGATCGTGAGTTTTGAGGTCGCAGGGAAAGCAGAACGATCAGATATACCAGCCGAATGTTGACCGTGTCGATTTCAATGGTGCAGAAGGGGCCTTAAATCGCACCGGCATGCACTGCTGCGATGTGCTGCCACCGAGAGTCCGTAGTCATTAACCATCGAGGCCGTTTGCTCACCTTGTATACCTTGCCTACTGCTTGTTGACTGACGCTCGCATCCTGGGCGACCGGACCGCTATGATACAAGCTTCAGATAGCTGACATAAAGCTTCCGTCTAGGCCTTCATAGAGGTGCCCATGCATCAGTCGCTCGCCACGAAGCGCAGTACCTCCAATGCTCGACGAGCCAAGAGCTAGACTGTCCGTTGCATCTATTCGGCCACCAAGACCCAGTCCATCAAGTCTGCCTACACCTTCTAAGCGATCCATGCCGCCAAGTCGATCAATACCACCTAGTCTATCATATCGATCGCCATATCTCCTCCCGAGTGTCAGATTCAGCATCCTTCTTCCGTCTCGCGCAATATCTTGCGCATTCGAGATCGCATGTGCCGCTTGATTGAGAGGGTCCACGCCTCTGACACGGATTCCATCATCGAGAGGTTCGGGGCGACTACTTCTACGGGCAAGTGGCGTGCTCCTGCCGCCGATATGAAGCGACAGATCGATATCGATACCCTCGCCGATCGATGATCTAGTGCTCGACCTTGACCGTGCGGGACCCAACGATCCAAGTCCACGAAGCGCACTTCGATGCGAATGACGCGGATGCGCGTATCCAGCAACCCTCTCAAGCACCGCCGCAACCTCCTCCGCCTTTCTGCCTCTACCATCCAGCAATCTATGAGGCAGATCAGGCCTCGTCTCCAACACAAGTCGTAGACATTCCAGTTTCTCCTCTTCCATCATACTTGCCCTGAGCACCGCAAAGCACCACTGGCCCAGCGCCTCTGGACTATCTTGAGTGATATCTCTTACCCGGCTGATAAAGAAGCTGGCTAAGACACGGCCTATCCTCGAGCTTCTCGAGTGATGACTTATCTCCGCTAAAGTCCTGAATAACCTCTGGCTCCTCCTATACACGACATCTAGTCCTCCTACCCCTGTTGCACTTGTTCTGATGCCAGCACCATTGCCGAGATCGCCGAGAAAACTCCTGTCCAGCTTTCTTGTTAAGTCTTCTGTCAACAGCATATCAATCTCACCATGACTCGACCGCGACGTCAGACGAAGCAGCCACTCATATACTTCTCGGATCTCGATCGGGTCGAGAGCGTTCCAAGTTGTGTGAGGCTGGAGCTCGGGAGAAGAAGATATCAATTCGTCGATAAGAGCGTAGGTGTCGGACTCGTAGCCCGAAGCGACAAGGGGCGCGAATGTTGGCAATATGGAGGCCAAGGCATCCTCTCTGCTCCGAAAGTCAGCTCTGTTGACCAGGTTGAGACGCAAAGGGATGTGTAAGGGCGGGAGCAGTAATTTCGTACCGCACGGTGATGAGAGCAGACTCCATTTCGCTAGGTCTTCGGTCGAGCCACGGACGACCGCGGTGACTGAGACAGCCCCCTGCTCCCAAGCTGCCGGCCATACCTGCCATGTTGGGTGAGAGGCCACGGTTACGGCTGCCGCTGGGGTATGAAATCATATTCATGTTCATGCTTGAAGTGGTGGTAGGGTCGGAGAGTTGTAGGAAGTCCATAGTATATGAGCAGTGCTATGGACTGTAAAGATTGTGAAAGGCAGAAAGGAAGGGGAAAGAACAAGGCGGTCATCTTTGCCTAGGAGCGGGAGCACGAGAGGGAATGGCGGCACGGATAGGTACAGTGACATGCGTTTCGACGCTCTGGTGACTCGCTCAGGCGATACTTCAGTGCTACATCGCAAGGAACCCGCCAACCGGCAGCGACCCGGCTGTCACACAAGCAAGCAAACGTTGACTCTATTGCGCCGCTGTCGCCAGCGTCAGACCGCTATGCTGTCGACGTCTCCCTGCGCCTGTGTCAATATAACACCGATCTGCTTCAACCCGCTGCTTGATCGCCGCTTTGGTGTCGAGCATCGATGAACCCTTCACCAAATGTCAAGCCAAATACTACGTTTGAACTTTGCACGTATTGTATGCGTTCCCTCAAAGTGTTCCGAAGATGCTTGCGCGTCAACTCAGGTTAGACCCTTTTTGCTGTACTGCTTCCCGATCGCCTTCTGTTGCCGTCTTTCCTGGCGTTGACTGCGTGCCGTTCTTCTTGATACGCTTAACAATCAGTCATCCTCCACCATGATCGCATGGCGGAACATCGACATTGTGTTCGTGTTATAAGCGGCCGGGCTCCTGTGGATCAGGCAGCTCGTGTATCGGTGTGTCGCACAGCCCTATCAATGAAGTCGCGAGATCAGATTTGAAGTCTTCTGGTAGCAACGCCCACGCATTCATCAGCCACTCGGCATGGCCGTCTCCTGCACCGTATCTGACAAGCCAGTCCAGCACGAGCTTACGAAACATGCTCGAGTTCGGCAACTCGGAGGCGACCTGAATCGACGGGACACAGGGCCCACGACGGGGTCGTTTCATGCCCGCAGAGAAAATCGTGACGACTGCGTTTCGCAGTGCTCTATCGCCAAGAAGATCTGCTACAAGATAGAGTCGGGCAAGTTTGAGGCAATAGAACTGGCCCAGATGTGCTCCTTCCTCATCTTTGGTGTTCAAAACCACAACCTGCCCAGTATACACCCATTGGAGGCGTGAAATCGAATGGATCCGTGGTGACCTCAAAAAGCTTGACGGTTTTGTCGTTTGTCTCTCGAAAGCCGTTGGAGAAGGCAGCTCGAAAGAAAGTGGAGTGTCGAGGTGTTGCGCACAAAGAGCTAACTCATACTATTACAGAGAAGCACCTCTTTGTATCGCGTCGCTCTTGCACCAACCTGTTTACGATGCTTAGCATCCCATCAAATAAGTAAAGGCAATAAACAGGCTGCATACGAATCCATCACTACTTAGCCCAATCTTGCCTTACTCATAGCTGCAAGCACATCATCGTACTTCTTCTGATTCGCGGTCAGATTCTCCTTCATCTCATTCAGGGCAATCAGGCACCTGCGGCAAGCCCGAACGTCAGCCACAGAGTCTCCAGGGTATAGAGACAGCCAGGTCGGGTCGAGAGTATCTTGCAGAAAGCTGATCATAATCTCAAAATTTTCTATGCCGATGGTGATGGATGCCGTAGATCTTGGGTTCACTTGCTTGAACATATGCGTGACAGAATCGCGAGACTGCACGTCAAGGCTGGAGAACGCTGCTGTCAGCTCATCGAGCTTCAGTTTCTCTGGAGCGTTGGCCATTGTGTGCAGGGCAGATCTGCAAATGGTGGATTTGCCGGTGAGTGGCTTCGAGCCGCTACTCAATGATGGCTTCTATGTTCGCGAAAAGAGCGGACTAGACGGCGCGTACCTGGAAAGAAAAGGCGATACGAGGGATTCCCCGGGTTGTGCATCGAGAAGAGTTGAAATTTCGGCGACTAGTGTCTTGATGTTGCGTGGTGTGGTGTTACGTATTCTATACTTGTAGTCTCTGAGAGAATATATTATACCACGTGAAGGATGACTGTTGTCTTTTCGACATCGAGTCGGATCTGCGCTTGCGATTGTAACGACACGACATCCCAACGTGAATAGGTCAACACCAATTCATGTGACATGAGCTGGGAAAGTCCGCCTTCTGGAGGTCTCTGCTTTAAACCTGAGTCGTGTTGCTAGAACATCGAGACGTCCGTCTGCCATTCTGGAAGCTCAAAGTACGTTGTTTTCGTGGTAGTGCAGCTTGCGCAACAATGTGGATACGGCCTAGAGTACACGTTGCGTTCTTCACAAGTCGTCTTATTACTCTTCTTCAAGCCAGATTGGACATGTCGAGTCCTTGAACAGTACTTTGATCGGAGCCAGCCGAGCTTGGGCGAAGGGACGAATCGCACTCTTACAACGTTATCCAAGGACTGTAACGCACAGATCAGGAGCCGCCTTTAAGGTTGAAAAGAGGGTATGGAGGGATCGCTGCGGGTGACACCGGAAGGCATTGTTGGAGTAAAAGTACCCCCACACCATTAGTGACCAATGCACCTCAGCCAAAGGCAGTGTGCTAGCAATGCTCAGACGGGTTGTCGCAAAAAGTGTCCGGTAGCGAGGCGCTTCAGTGGTCGATCATGCGTTGCTACGTGATCTTTCAGCAACGACGCCAGAGACTAGAGACTGCCACTAAGATAGAAGGCACGTCATTCCCCTCGGAGAGATGTTAGTGAGGAAGTCGTGTCAACTCTCGAGACATGGTCATGCCGTTCACTACGATGAGGACGGGCGACGAATCCGGGAAAGACGGCCACGAGCTATGATAGCAGCTTAGCCGCTGTCCTAGTGTGATGTATTGTTCCAGATCCATGACATGCGTGGCGCACGAATCGTGCCAATCGAAATCGAGGTCGAAGAACGATGTTTTGGATACCGTTCGCTACAAATGGAGACCAGGTTCCGCATCCGTACTGTGTGAAACCGCACACTACGAGTTAAGCACATCATACCATACCAAAGGTTCGTCAGCAAAGATGCAATTCGGATCACTCCTACTGCTCTGCACAATTTCTAGTGCTTTGGCCTCAGTCTTGCCAGATCAATTGCCACATCCACTAGATCAAGATGTCGTGGAAAGGTACGTGTCGCTGGAGAAGCGCTACTCGGCGTGCAGTGGTGGAATTGCAGTGAACTGTGGCAGTGCGAGCGTGGGGTGCTCAGGAAACAACTGCAAAGCTTGCTGCGGGACATGCTGCCAACATTATACAGGTGAGTCTCCTGGTAGCCTTGCAATCTTCTTGGAGGAGTAGTATCCGCTGACACTAGAGGACACAGGTGGCGGTAGCTGCAATACTGGAGAGGCCAAAGTGGTCAACCCTCGATGTTAGACCACGGATGAGATGGTGCTGTTCAATCTGCTGCGCTGCGGAGGGGAATGTCATATGAATGTGTCCGAGTAGATTAGTTTTTAATGGTTCTGAGAGTCTTGTTATTTCGAGTGACAGGCGTCAGCAGTGGTCGCGCTTGAAGTGTTGGCGCAAGAGTCGATCACCTCGGATGAGCGGCATGGAAAGCATCATTGGCGATGTATTTCCATGGAGGCGACGTAGCGGAACAGCTGATATGTTCTCGGTATGAAAGACAGGTGGGATAGTATTGTTGATGAACGAGAACAAATGACCATCCAACCACAACCCCAACGGGATCATCCGAGGTGGGGACATCTCAACTCTCACCGTAACCTCATATCCCCTGCATTGATCTTCTTTGGTGATGTTCCAATCACCATATCATGTCTGCGATCCCGAGGAAACCTCAGACGGAATACTCCGATACCTTCGACCCCGACACTTTCTTCGACGACTGGACGAAGGAGGAAGCGCAGCAGTACCTATACCAAAATGACTTTCGCAAGTTCGTGATTAAGGCCTTTGGACTCAACTTTCGGGATGACTTCATATACCGAGCATCGACTGAGGTGACGTTGCTTCAAGTGCAGACGTATACAGAACTGGGTTCGCAGAATGGTCTCCACGCCTGGTACCGGGATGAAAACGGGCAAGCAGTAAGTACAGCTTCTCCAGCCGCCATAGACATCGCGGCTCATGTCAAGCACAGCCCTAAGCCGCGTCTCAGAGACCACCACCGACAGCGACCGATATAGCAGCCTACACAGATGTCTTTCGCCCGACTACGAACACTAGCAAAGCCTTGAAGGGCCTCGAATCCAACGCGAAGAAGGACTCAGTGAGGGCGGACGTTGCAAAGCATCTTCTAGCACTTTATGCGCCCCCGGCTGATTCGCAAAAGCTGGTTGTGAACAAATCCAAGACCCACGTGAACCCTTATCTTGATGTCTGGGCATGGTCTAATCAGAACTTGGAGTGGGCTGGTCCGGAAGAGAGGACATCACAGGTCAAGATCAGCCATGCTATACTGCCAGTGCTGTACCATCATTTTGGCTGCGTATGCCCGTCCTATGAAGCGCTATCATACATATATCAAGTCGCAAAAGGCCGTAGATTACTGGACGTAGGCAGTGGAAATGGCTACTGGACGTACATGCTTCGACGCTTCGAAACAAACCCGAAGAAGAAGCTCACAGTGACGGCGATTGACAATGCTCAGAGCGAATGGAGGACCGTTTGGATCGGTGATACCGTGGAGACGGATGGCGAGAAATGGCTCAAGCAGAATAATGGCGGCAAGGATGATGTTCTACTGATGGTCTATCCTGTGGTGGGCGTAGACTTCACCACAAAGATGCTCAAGGCGTACAGTAAGTACTTGATGCGTTTCACTTTTGCAGTTTTTGATGTTGGCGCAGGTGGCACCACTATCATCATCGCCGGCTCGCAAAACAACAACGGTTTTACTGCGTTTGCCAAAGAGACGACCAAAGACTGGTTCGCTCGGGAAATGCCTCAGTGGGAGAAAGTACTGCAGATTCCACTTCCCAGCTTTGCCGGTAAAGACGAAGCATTATTCATCTACGAGAAGAAGGTAACAGCATGAGCTCATCTTGATGTGATGTTCCACGAGCACGAGCGTACTCGGTCGAGCAAGCGCCGAGGAGATACACCTCGCTTCATGTCCGTGCCGGACCTAGTACCGTGATGTTTCAGCGGACATGCCCCAGAGCAACAGACACCACAAGAGCTAGACGAAACCGTCGTTTAGGCGGTATCATATATTGGCAGTCTTTAACGAAGGCGAGTTGTTCGGACTCTGTCCCTTCGCTGCTCGGCAAGATTGTTCTGATCATAGAGTGTCCGATTTGGGATTGGCATCGGCCTCGGCTAGCGTACCATCTGTAGAGACTCATATACCGTGGAGCAGGGTTTGTCTCAGCATCGCGCCGCCACAAAAGCTGGAGCACGAAGCACACGAGCGAGATACAGACACCAGATACAGCGCGCATCATATACACGTCGGCGTCAGACACAGCGTTTATGCGCCACCACATCATCGCGAGTACGACTGAAAACGACTGTATCAGGATGACTGTACGTGATCTAATTCCAACTGTGGCTCTACATGAGGCACGATCAGCCATCGTGGATCACGACCCCGTGAAGCTGTACAACACGGACATCAACTACATCTTATGGCTCAAAATTTGCGCTGGATGCTCCATGAGAAGACTGATCATCCACCACAATTTTGTGGATTGGATGGCGGTACGACTAATGGCGAGCTAACTTGAAGCCATCGACGCTTGAGGCTGACCGAATTCGCCAAGACAGCAAACGAGCGTGAAGCCAGACTTGGGTCCAGTGCAACACGCTGTAGCCCCGTTCTCTCGCTCGAGAATCTGGATAAATTGCTTCTCTAGTGGGAAGCCGAAGGGCGGTTGCGAGTGCAAGCAACAGAGTATTCGTACCGTTACTTTCTGATTGATAAAGCACTGCGCCCAGCTTTGCTCTGGCTCGAGTACCACGCGGTTACAATCGCGATCCAAAGACGCAAGCGCTGTGAGTGAAAATCACAGTACGTCGAAATTCAGAGAGCTGAGTCCTGGTAGCCACTTTGTTCTACAGCATCTGAAAATCGTGGCCAGGGGAATGCTATAGCCAAAAGGTTGTCTACACAACTTGCCAATACGCTGTTTACCATCGTAGCTGGCCGGTCTCCTCAGATACACCTGTGGCATCCCATGTGCGTCAAATGCTGCACATGATTGTTCGACTGCTTCAATGATGTTACCATGTGCAGCTGCTTGCTATTGTTGTTGGTGCTGTCGAGCTTCGCTAAGGCTTTGGTGCCATATTGACGCAAGCCAACGAGGACGTAGAAGAAGAGCTAATACCGATTAATCCGTAAATCTTCGAGGTAGTGTTCGAGGAGATCCCCAAAAGAAGCACCAGACAGCACGAGAGTGTGATCGATACGGTGCCTTGGCTTGCTTGGCCAGGTTGCCGATCATCTTGGCGAAGATCCTCCACTTCTTCGATATATTTACATCAACCACGAACGCGCGAAGCGCTTGACACAGCGCCGCCACATGATGCAGGAACGGTCTTTACATCATCACATCCTGGCTCTTGTGTCCCGATTGCTTGTCTTCGTCCGAAGCTTGTTAAATGCTCGAATCCTCCCGCGGGCGCAGCGATCCCAAGGCGGCTCTGTCGGATTTCAATCCTTCCTGTCCATGAATGACGACCTTTCTCTTAGCATGTTCTGATACCTAATGTTTGGAAGCATCTGAATTAGGTGCTCGATACCTTCATGCCAGGGAATATATAGGGCATAAGATGTAGTCCTGCAGGCTACCTTCTCCACCCGCGGCTTGAACGATTTATTTCCAGACCTTGTCACCAGGCCGTTGAACATTGCCCAATACCCTCTCAAGATGGCCATTACAGCTACTCTTGCGGTCACAGCTGCTGTTATCGGCATGTCTGGCTATACACCAACACCTTTGGCATGCCGAATTGGAAGCTTCCCTTCGGCCTTGAACTACACCGGCCTAGACGGCACTGTTTGCGCTGCGTCTCTCCCACCATCACAATTCGACATCAACCAGTGCTGTCGTGGTAATGTGCGTGTTGACGATTGTACTCAATGGTGCGAGACTGCCTATCAGCAGAGCCTCGCCATCGACTCCAGCCAGTTCTCGGACTGTGTACAGAATGGCAACAATGGCGCTTTTGTTAACAGCATGTGTGGAACGTATGAAGACGGTCATCAAGTCGGCCGGGGCGTGGGTTTCAGTGGTTCTAGCGAAACATCTTCAGCGACGACTCCGACTGTGGTCACAAGTACGGCATCCTCGATTTCGCCGTTTGCTACGACCAGCTACTCAGGTGGATTAGCCCAGTGCGAGGGCACCTCCCTTCGCAGACTCGATCTTACCGGACTGCGTGGCACTATCTGCCGTATATCGCTGTCACCTTTGGATATCTCATCTTGTTGCGCCGGTAGCGTGCGCACGGCAAACACGTGTACTCAATACTGTGCGGTCTCAAACCAGCTTGCCGGCCTCACGACCAGTCAGAACTCATTCAACGACTGTGTTAAAGCCAAGAACAACGGCGTTGGCGCTGCGAGTGAGTGCGGCATCTACTACGGCGGAATGAACGGAACAGCGACGCCACAGGCCTTGAGCACAGTAACAGCAAGCTCGACGACAGCAGACATGCCCACGCCAACGCTCACCTGCCGCACTGACAGCTTCCCGAACTACGACACTACCGGAATGAACGGCACTGTCTGTGCTGTATCCATCGAACCAGACGCTCTGGAAATCCAGTCCTGTTGTGGAGGCAAGGTTCGGGTCAAGGACAATTGTACTCAATGGTGCGAGACCAAGAGCCAAGGCGACCTCTTTACGGATCAGACTCAGTTCAGCGACTGTATCACGCAAAAGAATAACGGGAACAGTATTGACCAGATGTGTTCCGTTGTTGATGCAAACGAGAGCTCGAGCAATGGTTCGATGGTCGAGCCGTACACTGGCACTGGTAGGTGATGTCGTTTATAGCAATCCGCAAAAAAGCTTTGTGCACAGAACTTGCTAACGATGAACCACAGGATCGACGCATTATTCCAGTGTTCGAGCAGGCATTGTCGGTGGTTTGATGGCGTTAGCTTGCATTGCCAGTGTCTTGTAGAGCGCTTCGCCGAGGGATCTTTTACATTATTGTTCATAGTCCTGTGCCTGATTGACTCTGTTACAAGCATGATCGACATCTGGAGCTCGTCGCATCACCAACGCACGGGCAAACAACGTGCAGAACAATTCACCCAGCCGGAGGGTCGCTGAACAATCTGAACAGCTTGCGTCCTCTCTGTCCTGGCTGCAGACATATTTGAAAGTATGACCGCGATTTGTGCGACTGCATAATGTCCTTGAGGAGGAACATGGACCATGGTCAAACGCAATGGGCACACAGGTGAGCTCGATTCCCTTGTCCGCATGGATCATCAATACCTTGACCATAGTGAAATGAGACGAGTCCGTGACTCGACTCGAATATCATATCACTCGTATGGCTTGCTTTTGTCCTAGCTATAGTACACGCCAAACCAATCAATACAACGACCTCGATCCATATAACCCTCAGTAGCGGTGCAAAGGGTGCCTAAAATGCCACCCTTGTCCTCATCTCCTGGATCTTCTTCTCGATCTCCTTAACACCTCTATCAACCTCAGCAGCAATCTTCTGCTTACCATCATAGCTCAGGTGCATGAAGCGCTCACAAAGGTCGCCATCAATGACACCCTTGACGGGCACATAGTAGCTTCGGTACATCAAATGGTCTCGTCCAGCGAGCGGCGGATCCTCCGCCCTCATCTGCTGTTCCAATTGCGTGAAGAACTCCACGTCCTCCCTCGTTACAAATGGCACAAGCATGCCCAGCGTACCTTGTAGACCAGACCAGAAGAGAACTTCCTGACCTCCAGCGACGAGCGCGGTACGTTGCATCGACGTTGGTATATCCTGACAAAAGTAGTGCGCCCTCAGATCCAATCGGTACGGTGCGCCATTGAGGTAGCTCCGCTCATTCATAATGAAACCGCCAGCGCCCTCCTCATCGGCTTCAAGACTCGGCTGCTCGGGGCACCTGACGACCCATAGGTTGCCGAACTTATCGCCTCCTGCGACAGTCTCGTAGTCGACCATGGTGGTGGTTGTAGTCCACCGCTGCACCACGTCATCCACAAAAGGGATCATGCGGTTGAACTTCGGCTTGTAGACTACGTAGGTGACACCTTCCATCACATCGCCACATATGATACGGTTGCCCTGTGATTCGAGGGATACGATCTGATTTGGTGTGCCTGCTCCTCGCGCCTTGCGCAAAAGGGCTTTGATGCCGATGTCGTAGATGAAGAGTTCGCTGCCAACACCCATGGCTAGACGACCATTGAACGCTAAGACGGCATAGATTGGCTGGTCGAACTTGGTCTTGTGGACGAATTCGAGTTTCGTGCCGTCCTCAAGTAGTTTGTAAATATGGACAAAGCCGGCTGCTTGCTGGCCAGTGCCTGGCGCCATATGCTGGCCTGTACCAACTGCGAGGAAGACTTCCCAGTTTCGAGATTCGAACGCAACGCAGGCGCAGCACAGTGCTGCTTCATTCTCTTCAAGCTCGATAGTGGAGACGACGGCGTTTTTGGTCACAGGGTCGACAGCCTGTATGCACGAAGCCCAGTGTTCAGCGCCACGGGGCAGGCCGAGATGCTTTTCCAGAGCGGTAGCCTGTTCATCTTCGTCCGTCGAGTTACCTCGTAGCTGATCCCGCGTGGCTTTCGAAAGTGCATTACCATCGGCTTCTGCGACGTACCAGATCGGATACCAGGGGTTGCGTGTCATGGCCCGAGGTGTGTAGCTGAGGTCGATCGTGCTGTGTGATAACCGACCTTCGATAGATGGGATTGTGAAGATCAAGAGAGAAGAGCCTTGAATGGCGCAAAGTCCGCTCAAGTCAGGACTGATGAATGACCGTGCTGCACTGATCGCCTCTGTGATGAGCGGTGTGACCGTATACAGGTTGTTTCGAGGATGATTGAAGCCGAGCCAAGGACGACTTGAGCAAGCAAGAATGCAATCCTGGTCGTCGACTTCGACCGGGCATAATCGAGGCGGTAGTGTGCCGAGGAACTTTGTTCGTACATCACCAAGTTCGCCTGTGGATTCATCGATTACAGCGCGAAGGTAAAGACCAGACTGCAGACCAATATGTACCACGTTGACGGTCGTGTTGGTCGCGGGATCGAGCATCTCCACGACCTCGAGGGAGGTCGGAATGGCAGAAAGAGCTTGCACGCTGCGCGGCTCCAGCGCTGTGTCGAGCTCGATACTCATCACACGAATGGTGCAATCATCACAACCCACAACAGCATACTTCGCCTGCTGCCTACCTTTGGGTGTTTGGCCCACAGAAAGTGCGGTAATCTTGCCACTCATTTCAGGCATATCTTCGAGCTGGTTGAGTATTCCGTCATCGCCCATAAAGAAAAAGGCAAGCTCTGCTGAGCTCAACGCAAGAAGAAGTTGCCTGTCGTTCGCTGATGCTGCTACGACTGTGCGGTGTGCCGGCGATTGCCACTCGTTGTGCGCGCCAGTCTCCAGAATGCTCCGAATACCACGTGCGTGCACTTGCACCAAAGTCGCGTCGCCCATTTGTTGCGCGTGGACAGTCGCGCGGTTCTCCAGAAATGGCGAACTCTCGATTTGCTCGACAGAGTCGCCGATCGAACAAGCAATGGTAAGATCACCATAGCTACTGCTCAGCAGGAGGTACTTGTGATGCTCATCGCTCGATCGATGCTTGAATGTCCAGATGTTATCATAGGGGACGTTTCCCATGCTGTTGTTAATGAGCACTTCGACGTCGAGACCATGCCTGATGGTTTTAAATTTGCTTGTGTTTCCAGTACCCTGGATGGCATAGATTTGTGGAGCGTCTTCATTGGTCAAATTGTCGACTCTCGTTCTCATCAGTGGATGTAGACCAGGTATATCAACGGCCAAATGTGTCATTGTCAGCTCCCGAGGCTGGAAATAAGTTGGCTCGTAGCTGTCGGCGGGATCAGGCGAGATGTCGTCTGATGTGAAGTTGTTGTGAGGCTCAAACTCAAGATCGTCTGCGAGATCGTCAATGTGGAATAGCTGACTGTTGCCATTTTCGGTCGCGATGTACAGGTAGCCCTTCTTGTGCAGCAGCATCTGCCTGGCCACTGGGAAGGTATCGTAGTACTTCAAGACTATGCGCTCTGGAATGCCGGTATTTCTGCCGTGCTCGTCCTCTTCTGTCGCGATACTGAGCTTGAAGACATCTCCATCTTCGGTCTGCAGCAGGAAGAAGAACTCATGTCGAGTCTTGGCCAGATGAAGACAACCTGCCACGATGGTTCGCTTCCTGTTTGGGTCTTCAGTGGGACCTCTCCTACGCGGGATTGGGATGCTCAGGGAAGCATGCTTGTCGTGTCGGTAGTATATGCGATCCTCTGCGCACACAAGCACGCCAGAAGGACCATCCTGTCCACCCGGCACGCCAAAGATCATGTTGGCGGTATAGTCCACGGTATCGCTCCAGCTCTTGACGACGTGGTTCAGCCCGAGATCAACAGTATAGTAGACCAGCTGTTTTTCTCTCTTCCCGTACATGGTGCCAGTTGGGTCGCTCTCTGCTTCGGTGTATTCTACTTCCAGCGCAGCAAAGACTGGTGGCTCCCAACCCGTGTCCAAGGCGCACACGGCAAAACATAGACTTCCCCACTGATTCGCCTCGTGCGGACTACTGATCTGGATTGTGCCATCGGCATTGCGGTTCATCATGTAGACGACCTTGTTCTTCTCCACACTAGCCAGCATGATACATCGTCCTCGAGTGTCGCTGGCGAGGTACTGTCCGGGGATCGTTCGACGCACACCCGATTTGCCGTACGTCTCGAGGTGGACTTTGTTGAAGCGGTTCTTGTCGGCATCGTAGTTTATGACGGCCACTCTGCCGGAGTCTGAAGAGACAATAAGTTGATCTGTTGACGTGCCAGGAATGCGAAAGGCTGTGACGCCACGTACGATGCCAAAGACATCCTGATCAAGCACTGTAGTCACCTTGCGCTCCGTGCGATCAGCATTTTCCGTGATGCGATGCAGCGATATGTGCTGGCCGCGAGCTTCGAAGATCTGCTGATCGGCCGCTTTCAGTCCTGGTATCGCATTGCAGAGGATCGCGGACGTCGGCGCGGAGGATTGTTCGAGGGTGAGGCCGTAAAAGGCCTGTGTCTGCTGCACGTTGGCCATTTCGGCCGTTGATGTCGTGGTGCAGCGTGACCACAGGCAAGAAGAAGCTATACAATAAGATACTGGACTTCGTTCCGAGTCAGCGCAGCGTTCATGAGCGGTTAGCAGAGCTACGTCAAAATTTAATTACAATTTGAGCTGGCCCCCAGTATTCGCACGGAGCTCATCATCAAGTTGCACGCAGCATCCCCGCGGGCAGTATCCCGAAAGAGTAACACGATGAGGTCTTGCTTGAGGCATCGTCGACCAGAATCGAACGGCAATTGATTTCAATAAGTCGAATGAAGATCACGCATCATGGCCTCTAAATCCATATGCAGTAAGTGCTTACGGTTGGCGGCGACGACGAAAGCAAGCACGACACCAGCACGAGGCGCTGCACGCAGAGCATTTGCATCAGCATCAACGGCACCGAAACGACCGTCCAATGCTCGGAGCATACATCAATCGTCGAAATATAGAGCAGCGCCCGTAGTCGAGTCTACGAGACAAGGCAATCAAGAGCCAGCGCCACCATATACTGCCCACAATGCCCGACCGCCTGAGTCGGGGCAGCAGAATCGAGTCCTGCTCCAACCCAACAATTTGTTCCACTCCTTCACGAATTCGCCAGCACCCGAAATGCGGAAACGAGCTGCCTTCATGAGACAGAATGCATACTGTCCCCATCCCGAGCATCAAGCGACTCGAGCGCCTGCGTCACCGCACGATCTAGAAGCAAGAAAGACTGGTACGCGGCCACCGGCGCACGTCAGATACGAATGTCCCGATTGTGGTGTACCAGTGTCATGTAGCGAAGAGCACTTTGTCAGCGATTATGAGAGCCATTTGGAGATATGCGATCTACTGCGAGAGATCAATGAGGATGATCATGATCTGCACAGTGGGAGATTTTTCCAGGAATTCGACTACCCACCAGCATCGATAGAGGAAGCACAAGTGAACATGACGAACTGGGACACACTTCTGTACAGCAGAGAGTTTCAAGCGGTCAATGATGAAAGGAGCATGCGGCAAGTGACACGACTGTTAACATATCCTATCACTATTGGCAGCGTTCTGCACGAGCTCAGTCCGTATGGTCTACAAAACAAGCTGCTACCTGAAGGACTGCGTTCGTTAAGCGGTAAGTCACGACGAAGTGGCTAGACTTACCATCTGTACTAACACAACCAGCACTGCGCTACACCCTGCACCCTCCTAGATCTGGCGCCGGTATCGACATCAAAGGCCTTCGACCCAATTCTCCTCCAGTCCGCCTTTTCATCCTTGGAGCACGAGCAGAATCTAGCTTACCACGAGAAGTCTGGATCCAGCTCGCCTACCTCTTCCCACGCGCCACCTTCCACCTCATCTTCATCGGACCAGAATCCATGTCGAACCGCGATTCGGAATTCCCGCTACCGGAGCGGACACCATCGAATCCGTATGGCGCGATTGTGGAAGATCGCCTAGGTGGCCAGATGAAGATCTCGACCTATGTCGAGTACTTCCATACCCTACACGAGGCGCAACACTTCTACCCTTACGACCCGTACTTCGACTGCTTCGTGCTGTTCCACCCAGGTCTTGGTCATCCAGCGTCGAGCCACGAGTGGGAAAAGACCTTGCCGCAATTGCTAGAGACCAAGGTGCCGATCATTTGCACCGGCTACACTGAGTACGATATGGACAGGGATATCAATTGGGTGAAGAAGCAAGCAGGAGGTGAGATGGATCTGCTATTAAAACCGGGCGAGAATAGGTTTAGGAGTCTACGATGGGACCTAAATGACCTAGATCCAGGTGACGTGAGCTGTGGCAATTGGGGTATATGGGGTTTCAGAGGCAAGCGTTACGAGGCAGACGAGTACCGGGGACGAGATGAGGCAGCAAAGGAGCAATAGCCCGGCCTCTTCGCAAAAGAGCACTGTACAGGTAGACGAACTCGGCCAGTTCTGCCCTCAGCCGCCTTCGGGTATTCGTGGAACCACGAGACGGAGCAGCATTCTCGTGCTATGCCAGCGTCGCAGGAGAAAACGATGTAATGGATGCGCCGCGGGCTGGCGTACCTTCTGGTTGCTGGAACGACTACCACATACGACCTGATTCGCCCTGAACCAAAGTACTGAGCTTGCACCGTCGACTACCGACAGAAAGTTTCCGGCCACTTGCCGCACAGATTCCAATATCTCCTGAGCAAAGCTTACTTGGCTCTTGGTCCGCTCTTCAAACTCTTGGCTTTCATCAATCTGTCGCACATTTTCTTGGTCAGCCGGCTGGACTTGGGACCTGCCGCTGGCAGAAACTGCTTCTCCGTTGATATCCCACAAGGCATTTGAAGCCTAATCGGAGCAGTAGCAGTCACATTTTCCATGCGTACTGCCAAACAGTCAGCGACCAATCCTGACCCAAGCTCGGCCAACGCGATACATACTTGGCCTGGGCATCGTAAAACGGCCGCTGGCACGTGTTGTCGCACAAACTGTTGCAAATGCTGATGGACACGCTATCACAGTTGTGATACTTCGTGGGCGCACTGTCGGGTCGAACGCAGTAAAACGTGTTGCCATGGTCGCAGCCGGTCTCATAAGGTCCCATAGAGCAGGCAGCGGGCGCGGCATTCAAGCCGGCCACGAGCGCGACGGCCGTAGAGAGGAGGGCGAGAATGCGCAGGTCCATTGTCGTGTAAGTAACAGGGTCTGATCTTGAGGTGATGTAGAGCTTGTGTACTGCTAATGACTCGGTATGAGTGCCCTGCACTCAAGGACTCGATCAATATACAGTATTGCTTCACCACAGGCTCGGGCTTCGACGTGGCGATACGAGTCTCCTGAGTCGTTGTCGTCAGCTGCCTTCTTCACGATCCGGATTGGCGACGAGTGTCATTCTGAAACCTTCGATGGTTCCTTATGCAGCCTAAGGTCTTGCTATTAGTCGCTAGCAAAGCCTTGTTTTGGTCGAAACGGCATAAGGTCGATTTCGGCGTACAGACTAGCACTTTCAGGAGTAAGCACTAGGCTGTATATCGTCGATGACACGGTGTACCGTCGATGGCTATGCTGTAGTGCCATATGCTGTGTTACTATCGGCCTCGACACTGGATGTAACTCTGGAATGTCGAAACCCTACAGATAGAGCAGCATATGTTGGCCATACGGTATTGCGAGAATATAGTTGCTTGGCGCAGTCATGGGCTACTGTATCAATTGACTGCCGTTCAGCCCGTCAGATACAAGAGCATCTCAGAACCTCGTTGGGTCTTTCAGGCCCAAGGACTGACATTCATATCAGCGCTTTCCGTTTGACACCAAATGGAAATTATGATGAATGCTCTTTGATGTTGGCGTTAATATTCGGCGGATTGTCTTGACTCCCGAGGAATTCCCGTTGACGGCCCGTCAATAGACAGAGACATAGAAAACAAGTGGCCAGGGTCTTGGTTCGCTCATGGACGAAACCCATGCTCAAAAAACTTGAATGTGGAGAAGCGAGTGTGAAAAAGAGAGTTCGTTAGTAAAAAATGTTTTCTCACGCGATCTTACAGCTCATGGTTGCAGGAGAACGAAGTTGTGTCAATCAAACTACCAGTATCGAGTCGGCAGGGCACCACGACCATATTCTGCTACACGTTGGACATTTCGAGCCATTCAGCATCCCTCTTCTCCACGAGATGACGCTTTGATCAAATCTGAAATTCGACATCATGGATACACATAATCGTACAACTTGAAAGCCTCACCATTTTCCCCGATCAGTTCACTGCCGCCCTGGAAGAGCTCCATCAGGTCTAGTTGCCACAAGCAATATGAGTCGGACTCTCCAACGGATCAACCGAAATATCGTCGTAAATCAGGAGATTCCCAGAGTGTGCCACTAACTGCACCTGATTTTCGGCTTTCTTGGCCACAGTAAAGGCACTAACGTAACTTTGACATTGTCAACCTCTATCTATCCTTACACAATGGCGAACTTTCTTTTTGGGAGAAACTTACTATGCCTTGGAGCAATTGCCACCATCGAACGTCGTCTCGATCTCTCCGAGCACGTGGTATATCTTCTGCTGGGCGGTGTCGGACTGAACCGTGGTCACATTCGGCCTGTGATTCCAGTGCTTCTCGCCGGAGGTGGGCATGAGCTGTTGCTTCAGAGCGAGGATAGCGGCGGCCCCGGTGGCGGTTTTGGAGACCACGATGAGTTTGCCGCTGTTGTCGGAAGGGAAGAAGTTGGTGAAGGCAGTGGTTGCGGCGGGGTCTTCTGCTGAAGCGTACAGTCTGCGATACGTCAGCTGGGTGGGAAGAGGTCGCTTTGCAGATGGAAGCGAGCGTACTCTTTGAGGTAGTTGGCGAAGGCAGGTTCGACACCAGACTGGGCGACATATCCGGACATGTCGACGGCTAAAGCCGTGCTGGCAATACAGATGTGGAGAAGAATGGAGGCCCTCATGATGGATGGCGAGGTACAGAATGATCGTGCTGCGAGGACAGGAGCAAGTGCCAGAATACGACTGAGGATAGTCCATGCTATTTGTATTGGCCCGCAATCACGCTCTCCATCTGATATCACAAGAACTGGAGTACCATCCCCCACGCCCAGCAGTGCTCTGTCGGCGAGAGCATGCTGTCCATCAACTCGTTCAAAGCGCTTGCCCACGGAGGTGTGGAGGCATGGTACACCAGACGAGGGCCATTGGCAAGATTCTAAACCTTTTTCGCCCGAGCAGACTTTCACTGCAGTCCACTCGGACGACTTCTTAGCACGACATACCAGTGGCAGCAGGGGCCAATTGCTCGTGAATGGTCTGCGACGGAGAGAGAGACTACAGGTACAGTCACGGAGCTCCATGGGACTGTGGGACTGATTTACGGACATTGACCCATCAGTGTGCAGAAGCAAGAGGCGCGAGGACTTCTTTCAGATGAAGTTAGCGAAGTCCCTGGCGCCGATTTGCCGGACCGATGTGGCGGATGCGCGGGTCCGGCCTTGGATGTCGCAATCCTTACTAGACGTTGATCAGCCGTAAAGTCAGCAGACTTGACTATCGCTGGAAGATGCAGGAGGCTATATCAACAGCAATGGGTTGAGGTCGGCCAGCATAGACTCGTGCGCTTTACAGGGTCTAAGGCACATAGTGGATGCACTATACGATTTTCAGAAAACACACCCTGATTGGCCAGCAGAGTCTATGGCATGCTCTCATTGGCTGGACAGTCCCGTCATTCCACTCACGAAGAACTTCATCACATACTTCACAACGACACTACTACGGCACGACGTTTTCGCGATGTACCAATCTTCCATGCAGTCACTTATGTCTAGCGTATGCGACGATGCCATCATCGACCATGTGCTATTATGCAGCGAGGCCTTGCAGTCGTTACTAATGCACCACGATCTCGACGTATACCAGGATCCCACGCTCCTAGCCCGCTGCTGCAAATCATCCCATCTCCAAGCAACAACTCCACATCACGAGGACTCCAGGACCGCTCTCTCACCACATTTTCCACCAGATTCTTGATCTCCTTGCCCCGTCTAAAGTGCTCTTCCACCGTAGCCTCATCATCCTCCTGCTCAAAAACTTCCAAGCCATCGCTGAAAAGCTCGCTCAACGGGACCGACGCTGTAAACTCCCAGTCAATGACAGAAAGGATCTCAGTGCCACGCGTAGTGATGTTCCTGCCTTGGGGTTCTCATGACGTCGTTGTATCCTCCACGTGCAAGAAAGGAGATGTCGCAGTCGGAACCAAACTGTGGAAATCTTCCGACATGGCGCGCCTGAAGCCTTGAAGCGATTGTGCGTGCCAGAGCCGTGACGGCGGGCGGAATGGCGCTATCTACCTCGTTGCGCTGCATGTGGTTGTCCATGGGTTCCTATCTCCGCATGCAACAGTCGTGACTGCTGTAGAGGAATTAGAAAATGGGTGTTGGACCTGCCTGTTTTTGTGCGGCTATTCCCGTTCTTTGCATCACTATTCGAAAGCGCGGTGCCTGTGATAGGGCAATCTAAGGACAGAAATTGCATGACGCTAGTAGAGAAAATGATATTTCAGGTCAGTATCTCTCTTATCGCAGGTATCCGTCTCAAAGGCCAGCACCACCTCACTCAGTCTTCTCCCTCCAATTGTCCAACAATTTCCCAACCTGCTTGAAACTCACCGGCTTCGTCATGTAGACATCAATACCGCATTCGTACGCCTCATTTTGATCGGTCCCTTTTGCGTTCCCTGTCAATGCCACAATCAGACTGTGATGATCAGCACGACCCGCCTCCTCTTTCGGCGTCTCTCCTCCTCCAGCCGCATGCCGTCTCAACGCCTCGATTTTGCGAATATTCCTCGTAGCCTGAAACCCATCCATGACCGGCATGGATATATCCATGAAAGTTACGTCGGGATTGAATGTCTGGAAGGCTTCAACTGCCTGCGCACCGTCTTCCGCTGTCCTGAAGAGTTCAGTGCCATAGCCCTGCTTTTTGACGAAAGTGAGGAGCAACTGTAGGTTGAGTCTATTGTCGTCCACGAGTAGCAAGCGAGGCTTTCTGGTCTGCATCTGCGTGCCGCCCGTGTTACTGCTGGGATTTGAGGACGCATGACCACGTTCCAACTCTCCCTCATTTCTCTCCGGTGCCGGCGTCAACAGAGGCGGCGGCACTTTGGTCGAATCAGTGTTCGCGCGCAGGCTAGAGTGCGGGGGTGGCGGCTTCAGTGAGCTAGGCTGCAGCTTGGTGAGTGTCCTCGCCGTACCAGCTGATGTGATTCGGGGACGGTCTATTGGCGATGGCGGCGTCTTCTTTGCAGGAAATGGGAAGCCACCATCATCACCAGCACTGATGTCCTTTGTATGATGGGTTGGAGCATTGGCAGGTCCGATGGCGGATGGGGAGTCGCAAGGATGTTGCACTTTGACGCGCTCTGTACCCATGTTGAAGGGTGTAGAAGGAAACCTCGCGGAAGAGTTGCTTAGATTCTGTGTATCTGTGAGGGGACCACGTTGTGTCTCTTGCTCCAATTCTACATATTCTGAAACCGTGGGCGGCTTGGCAGCTTTCTCCAGTGCTCTGCAGAGGGCTTTTGCGAGCTTGAAAGGGCCAAAGGGCTTCGAAACGAGCTCGACCATTCGACTCTGAATGTCTTTCGCAAGGACAGCCTGTCTTGCCGGATTCGCGCACAGAATGACTATACTCTGTCGAGACAGAGTGTCGAGGTAGTTTGGTTTTCTGGCGAGCAGCGTCGGTAGATGTATCTCGTCCACGATCAAGATCTTGGCTGGACAGTCGAAGTCCCATGTCTGGAGGGTGGGAAATCCAAACCATGCTGTGAGGTATTGAACAAGTGCAGCATGGACGGCCACTGCGCCTTGTGTCTGGCCAAAGCTATCGTGCTCCATGGCTGGCTCGTAGATAGCAGCTTGTGGCGGACTTTGCAAGTTCAGTAGCGCAGACATACTGAGGTCCCTCACTTGCAAGTAAGACGCTGGTTGACCTGCTGTTAGTCGTCCAGGAGACATGCTTCGGGCGCGCCTATCGGGATTTACTTTTCGCATTGCTATACGCAATTTCGTCAGTACGTTGCAAGGCCCTTCGTCCCAAGGTTGACTTACGCAAGGTAACGATGACCATCGTCCCAACGTTGAGAATAGACTTGATGTCTATCTCTCCTTGAAGCATGCTGACTATGTTTCTCACGATGCTCAGGCCCAGGCCAGTGCCAGCTGCTTTTGCATTCTCTTGCGCGAAAGGCGTGAAGATCCTGGTTCGCAGGTACTCAGGCGAAATGCCTTGGCCGGTGTCGGTGACCGTGAGCTTTATGATGGTCGGCTTTTCGTTGTCAAACTTGACGCTCGTGTCTCCTCTCTGCGAGCCTCTGCCAGCGAATCGCAACGAGACTGTGATGTAGCCATGCTTGGTGTACTTCAGCGAGTTACCAAACAAATTCATCACGATTCGACGAACAGCGCCAGGTTGCGTTGAGAATACCCAGTCTGCAGGACCTTGAATGTCTAGCACAAGTTCGACTTCTGGTCGCACAGCGTTCATGATGCGCCATAGCTCTGGCTTCACACTCCCTAGGTTTGAACTATTGTATTCGGCCATTTCATCATCGAAGCCTGCGTTAGTGCGCACACGGGCAAGGTGACCGGTGGCCAGTCCTGTCGACCATCAGCATTTCAGTCATGCTATCGTTTATCAGGTTCTTACCATCGATGACCTCTTCTGTAATGAGAGCAATGTCACAATCTTGGTCGGTCACGAACAGTGGCTCGTTCTTTAGGTTGGTCATTGTAGGTATCTTCGGTTCGTTACGATCCGAGTCTTGTGATGAGTCATCCTGCGAGGTCTTCCGCTTCATAGTGTTGACTTTGTTGTAGTCGAGTACCATCGCCACTACAGAAGTTAGCTTGTATCGCGATACCCTGTATGGTCTGACACCGACCTGTATCAAGCAAGGTATGAGCACAAGCATCCATAGTGTCGATACATGACTTCTGGAATGCGTCGCATTCGGTGTCCTGCAAGAACTCGATCGATGCGAGAATGCCATGCAACGGGCTGCGCAGCTCGTGAGAGACAGATCCAATGAAGTCGCTCTTCTGTTGATCCGCGAAGACTGTGGCCAGTCGGACGATCTCAGCCTTGATGGAATTGCAGAACGAAAGCACTGGGAGGTAGTCCATTTCGTACGAGAAGACGCGATAGCGAGAGTTGGTGTACGCAAAGCAAGAAGTCCAGCGGTTCAGATTCGCGTGGAACATAGGAATGAAGATGACTTGCTTGGCCTCTCGGAATTGCCGGTGCAACAAAACCAGTTCGTAGAGCTTGCTGGATAACCGGCCAGTCATTGGGCGGCCTTCCCAATCGAACAAAGATGTGCCTACCTTCTCGGGAATATTGAACAGCTTGCCTTTTGGATGCTTCTTGCACATCCTCGCCAACTCAGGTGGTGTGAGCGTGGACTTCCAGGTTGGATCCGCTCTTCCAAAGTTGATGGGCTTCCCGTCGCGTGGGTGTATAGACGCGGCGGCAAGAACAACTCGTTCTTGCATAGCACCACTGTATGCTGACCTTGACTGATTCGGCGTACTGACATGGCCTACGGGGACGATCAGTTCAGACGATCCTTCGCGACTTCCCACGGGCCTGGTTCCACCTCGACGCTCGTCGTAGTCTGACGGCTGTCTGCGCAGAATCGGGTTTGTGCTGTCAGCGAGCGCGTTTGTGTCGAGCAAGACGACTCCCCCACCGCCCAGCTCCGCGAGGTCGAGCGCCTGGCGAAGAAGATACGCAGCTCTGTCAAACACACGTTGATGGTCTGCTTCGGTTATGCTCGGCTTGTCAGGGCTACCAGAGGTAGATTGTGTTGTACTTCGACGGATACCACGGCCGCGAGTATCGTCCGTACTGTCAACACTGGCTTCGGGACTGGCTTGAACTTTGTAGCTTCCGCTTCGGGGCAGCGCATTGGCCTCTGCTTTGTGGCTCCCACTTCCAGGCAGCACATCGGGCTCTATTGTTGGTCGCGCTGCTGGCATGCCCGAAACTAGATCTTGATCGGCAACATGGGCTACTGACGAAGATCTCGGCTGCGAGACGTGTTCTCCGAGCGCTGAGTGAATACGATCCTCGTCGGTCAATTCGTCGTGCTGGTAAGGTTCGACAACATCTGTTGTGCTCCTTTGAAGACTTGTGCCAGCACCATCCTCAGAGATTGCACGCTCGGCAGCTTCATCGTCGCCCTCCAAAGTACCCTTCATTGTCTGCGCCGTAAGCTCTAGATTTACAGGTGCATCATGCAGCTCGTTATCGCCAGCGGGCTCTGGTGCCCGTTTGTTGTGTCCGCCAATGTTCGAGGACACGCCGGCGGCGGAAGTGTCGCCGCTGCCTGCGTCATCTGCTTTTGAAGGAGCTTGAGCTGGTGTGTCAGACTTCAAATGATCATTTGGATCCAGCGCCTGCTCCTGTTTGGCTGTAGCATCCTCGGTGTCAGGTGTGTCATGGGTTAGCTCTTCCGGCGGTGTAGACTGCTGCTGCTGCTCAAATGATCCGGTCGCTGATTGATTAGTAGTTGAGGTTTGACGGGAGATAGGGGGTGCTTTAGAGCGGGTTGGAGGTTCTTGAGAGTTTGAGCGTTCAGGTGGATGCAAATGACGGCTCCGAAAGCGGTGGTCTGGGTTGATGAAGTCTGCCATGCACATGTTCATATGAATGGCGCGTTGTTTCTCATGCGCTTCCTTGACCGTCTTCATATGAACCATGATGTTATGAGCCAATGTATAGAGCACTGCACAGATTTAGCTTGACATTTCGTGACAATATTGTTCCAGGATCACGAACCCTTGAGGCGAGCGAGACTGGTCGACTCGCGAGGACGAGTGTCGAGCAAGAATAAGGCTCCAATATTGATGTCGTTCTCAGTACGCAGGGGTAAGCCGCAGTAGTAGCGGAAGTATGGCTCAGAGGTGACGAAGCTGCTATCCTTCCAACGTTCATCTTTCGTCATGTCCAGTATTTCGAGATGCGCTG
Source organism: Passalora sequoiae (assembly GCA_013248845.1). Classification (NCBI taxonomy): domain Eukaryota; kingdom Fungi; phylum Ascomycota; class Dothideomycetes; order Mycosphaerellales; family Mycosphaerellaceae; genus Passalora; species Passalora sequoiae. Next base: position 1,316,324 of record WSQC01000018.1, on the reverse strand, counting down.
GTATGTCTTGTCCGTCTTCATTTCGTGGCTCTTGGGCCAACGTCCATTCCACAAGACCACCAGACTTCGGCATCGAAATGCTGCCATACTACAAGCCGTCATCTTGTGCTTCACTCCGGCTGTTGTCCTCGAGATCCAAAGTCTTGGTGGCTTCTGCGACGAAGTATGAACTGCTCTTGTCGACAAAACCAACGAAGGCACGCTGAACATCGAGTCGAAAGGCTGCCAGTTGTGCGTGGGCTTGTAGAACTGTGTCCGGGTAAGGCAGGAAAACAGCCTCGTTCTTTGCTTCTTTCTGTGGCCTGTAGTACTGGTATAGCTCTCGAGCTCTCTCTTCGCCAACCTCGTCAGGCTCGCTATAATGGGCGCTTGTGTCCGTGAAGTCGGGCTTCGCCATATCCAGAGCGTTTGCTGCACCGTTCACAACTTGTCAACGAGGAGGTCAAAATTGAACGATTTTGAGTGGCCCGCCCTCGACGCCAGTACGAAATTCGTGCAACGTGATGATGCACGGTAGACTCGGATAGAGAGACTGAGATTCAGAAAGAAGGTCGAAAGTAGAGTTGCTAGGGTGGAATGACGTTTGATCTGTAGGCACTGCTTGTAATGCGAAATGGATTCGGAGGTATGCCACACTTTAGCTACATGCTCAGGCACGTAAGATGCAGTCGCTTTGCACGTAACCTAGAACATCAATGGATGCAACGGCATGGTGACGACACTCAACAGGCACGAATTCGAACGCGAAGCATCCCGATGCTGCAAAGGCAAGTGGGATCCGGCTTGCAGACGACGAGGCCGAACACACCAGGAGCGAATGAGTCAAGGTCAACGCTCAAGCCCGTCCCGACATCGATCCAAAGAAATATCACAGTCCATAGGCAGGTTCCGTGTCGAGATCGTCATGACCGCTATTCAAGCCACCATGGTCATGGAAGGAAGACTGTATAAAATGTGACCAGTAGCCTGGGAAGAAATGTTCCGCTCCTGCAGCACTGTCTGAACGTAGTGGCTGCCCTCATCGCATAACTGGTGGCCTGGCTTCCTTATTCCACTTTACCCTGCTGCACAACCACTCAACTGCCTCTTTGACACCGGTGCCCGTTAGCGCGCTCATGGGCAGCACTCTGCTGTCCCTGACGTTCTGACCCTTCTCGCCTTCGAAGACCTTTCTGACTAGACCCTCTTTGATTCTCACAACCTCTACGCAATCCTCGCGGTCCTGTTTGTTCGCCAATACCAACACGGGCACGCCCTCTGTCGCTTCATTCTGCAGCACATCTTCAAGCACCAACCTGCACTCATTGAGGCGGCCTTCTTCCTCTTCCTTCACGTCACCCTTGCTCAGCTTCTCGACGTCTGCGTCACCGATATCTGTGCTGTCAAGCACGAAGACAATAGCATGGCAGCTGCTGTAATACGACTGCCAGAGTCCGCGCAGTGTGTGCTGACCACCAACGTCCCATATCTTTAGGTATAGCTCCGGAAGGTCGATCAAGCTGACATTCTGACCTACTGTGGGTACAGTCTTCAGGTTCGGATGGTGAGCATCGTTGTAGATGCCCTTGATCTGTTCGAGCAGGGTCGTCTTGCCGGCATTGTCGAGGCCGAGCAGAAGTATGGAGTACTCTTCCTTACTGGTCGCGTGAAGATATAACGACTTGAAGAGATGGTACATCTCGACTACCAGTAGTCGCTATATCGCATATCGAAGCGCGATAGACGTAAAGCGGTAGAGACACGCGTCAAGAATGATTACAACGGGAGACACGAAAGTAGACACCTCAGGCACGGAACAGAGATACATTCATGAATATATCCGACGGCGCACGGTCGGAGCTTGAGATCCCCGCGCTTGGCAAAGCACCACGAAAAACGGAAGCCGCAACCTCATCACCATTGCTTCCTGGTCTCGTTCACACCACTGCACATCATCCGACAACATGGCGCCAGCAGCAACCGGTGGCAAGAAGCAAAAGAAGAAGTGGTCCAAGGGCAAGGGTACGACATCGAAATGCATTGGAACGAGGAACTGAGCAGGATATTGACATATTTGCGCCACAGTCAAGGACAAGGCCAACCACGCCGTCGTGCTCGACAAGAACACGGGCGAGAAGCTCCAGAAGGATGTCCAGTCATACCGCCTCATCACAGTCGCCGTGCTCGTCGACCGACTGAAGATCAACGGCTCGCTCGCCCGCAAAGCCCTCAACGACCTCGAGGAGAAGGGTGTCATCAAGCAGGTTGTCTCGCACAGCGCATGCAAGGTATACAGTACGTACAATCCAACATCACGTCACCCTACACCTCCTGCAAATCATACTGACGATACATCAATAGCTCGCGCGGTCGGCGGTGGCGATTAGATGGTTTCGAGCAACGTTCCTGCATGATAATCTACGGCGCATCGAAAGGTGGATTGGTTCTGGGGAGCAACAGCGGAAGACAAAGCTGCAATGAACGGGATGCACGGGCAATGAGCGCTATACGGCTTTGATACTGCCATGATACCGGTCGTCGAGGAAGGCTCAAGTGAGCACACGATAGCACAGGCAGCCTAGACAGCAGCAACGCAACGCGGAAACCCGTCAAAACGTCACGAGTATGCATCATCTTGTCATCGAATCTGCTCAGTCAAATCCAGCAGATGATGACACCCTTCTTCTAGACAATCATCTGAAGAATGCCACAGAACAGTTCTATTTTATCAATGTTCATTACAGGGCCAAGTGATGGGACGACACAAAGACCGCTCTGTTACGAGTCTCGGCTCCTGCCTTCAATCTGTTCACTAAAGTACAGTAAACTGTTCATAAGCACCGATTTGCGCTGAGCTGTACACGTACTAGTATGCGCTTGACAAAGCTCTCACATCTAATTGCCACATAGTCGCACGCTATACGCTATATACACTACTCTAAGCCGAGAGTGTTACTCCACGTAGTGAGATCGAATCCTTCTCGACTGCCACTTGTCACCTACATTCGGCATACTCTCCACAGCCGCCAGAGTCTTCGGCGCTCTCTCTCGGATCTGTGCAACACTGCCGACCAGACGATGTAAACCTCCATGCTCCCTCTTGTTCAACTTGCCACTCTGCATCTCCATTTCCTTCAATTGCAACAACGCCCTGGCCAGATACAGCATAGTCCGGTATTGTGGCATCAATTGATCCCGCCGCAAGTACCGCGCCCGGATGTACTGCAACTGCTGCTTGTGAGCAGAGCGTGTAGGCCCCCACTTGTAGCTTTTCTTCCAACCAGGGAAATTGTTGATCAGAAAACGCTCGGTGAAAGTGAAGGCTAAGAGAACGAGCGTGGGTCGGCACAGACAAAGATACTCAATCAGGCGGTTCCAGACGATGATGTTGAATGTGTAACCTTGGCTCAAGAGCCTGGTGGCAGTGGTGACCATGTCCACCACCCGGTTCTGTCGCGCGAGAGCTTTGAAATACAGGCGCGTAGGGCCCCATAGGATGTGCCTGCGACCAGGTGCAGGTTTGGGGTTTTTCACTTGTCGATGTTTGTCTTCAGAAGCAACTTTGCTTTCAGTTGTTGCTGCGAATCCAATTTCAGCGCGGTCAGAAGCGGTTGCAGCAGAGACCGACCGATCCATCGACGCCGTTTCACTCGCGTCTTCAGCTGGTTGCACTTTCGTGAAGTCTGGCACTTCGACCAGAGGCGCTAGCTCATCGGCTTGTTTCTTGGCGGCAAGCCAGAACTCCTCCACTTCATCGTACTTCTTCGCATGATACAAAGCCTCCATGCACGCATCTAAAAGTCGTATAGTCGGTGGCTTTGCAGAATCTGATGCCTTGGAACGTGCCTTCCATGAGCGGAACATCTCTTCCACGGCTTCGAGGCACCTGCGATTGCCGTGTATGTACATGATAGTGTCAAGGTAGCCAGCATCAGTATCGGTGGGATTTGTGACCTCATGTCCGAAAGATGGCCCCTTTGCGGCAAGCTGGGATCGATCACTTACATTGAGCGTGGCTTGCAGATCTTGTATGGTCTGCGTAAGTGGTGCAGGGACTTCCTCGGCAGATGTTGTACGTCGTTCGCTGTTCTCTTGCATTGCCTTAGCTTTCAAAAAAGCTTGCCGGGAAGCAAAAGAATCCTTGATCCCACTGTCTAGCATCCTCGCGTGCGCCTGAAGAGCGCGGTCATACGTGCCCGTTTTGGTGAATCCTGCAATGACGAGCGCATAGTGGAATGCGGTAGGCTCCAGGCCTTCTCGGGGCATGATTACAGACATAATCTTATTGGCTGCTGGCGTATGGCCAACTTGGATAAGAGCCTGCATGAGCGCACTGTACGTGAATTGATCCATACGAATCCGCTCGGATTTCATCCATCGGTAGGTCCTCATTGTTGATTCAATATCCCGCCTGATGGCGTGTGTCCCCAACATCATGTTACACATTTTCGTCATCTCGCCTTCTACTTCAGATTTGCGTACTGATATTAACGTTTCCTTCAGGATATTCTGCGCATCATCGATCCTGCCGGCGGCTATGAGAGCTTGCATACGGCCGGCCTCTAGATCTGTCGTCCGCTTCTGACCGGAGAGTGTATCATACTGTTCGAGCAGGCTCTCCACGCCATCGACATCACCGGAGTATGCCAAAAGGAAGACTAGCGGCTGCATCTCATACCTATCTGGTTGAATTCCAGCTTTGAGCGCTTTCTCAAAGATAGCAAAAGCTCCAGCAGTATCCCGAGCGCGAGCATGCGCATGGAGCATGACGGCCCAGCACCGTTTGGATAACTTCTTATTTTGCAGCTCGGCGATTGTTTGTGCTTTGTCAAAAGCTTTCGTAGCTTGTTGCAAGTCTGCCCGGCGTGCATGCACGTAAATGAGTGCCCAGAGCATAGAATGTATGTCAGCGCGATGTTCTGGATAATTGCTTCGCAGAATGTCCAAATACTCGTCCACCTTCTGTGCATCGCCGTGTGCCGCGTAGTACGGAATTAGCTGGAGGAGAGCTGACACGCTCAACTGCTCATGGTATCGTGTCCAGTCGCGGACAATACTTGCAACATCTATCCCGGCACCTTCTGCTTGAGGTGAACCAGCACCTACGCGCTCGAAACGGCGCAAGCGTTGGAGCAACATTTGCAGCAACTTTTGAGGTGGACACACGTTCGGCGATTCCTTATATACGGTGTACAACTGACCTACGACCCGGTGTACGCGTTGATAGTCTTGTGGTGACTCGTACCTCCTGAGCAGAGACATGAGAAAGCCTTCTTGAATGCTTTGTGAGCGGGGACTCCATACACGAACGCCTCGAAACAACGTGCGTAGATTAGCAACAGGAAGGAACTTATGGCGTTCGTGCTCTGACTTTGGCCTGATCTGTTGGCCGTACTCGTTGAGGGCCTCCTCGGACAGCTCCAGAAGTACGCGAATCTGTTCTGGAGGAATAATTTCAGAGAGTTCCTGCTTGCGAAGGTAATGCCTGACCATCACGGCAACAAGCCTCAGCAGATCTGGCATTTCCGATGCATCGAGCCAAAGAATAGCCAGTTGTCGCGCCGCTGCAGGGCCAGGGAAAGCTTCCTCCAGCTCTCGTTTCACATCGACAGCGGCGGAAATGTCCCTTCGCCTCAAGGAGTTCCTGAACAGCTCTTTCGTAATTTGCACGCCGTTTGGGATGTTCTCGAGTGCTTCGCAGTGTAGAGCAGATGCCTCCTCGTAGTTGCCACGCCTCAGAAAAGCCGAAAGAGCAGCCTTATACGTGGCAAGATCTCTTGCTGGCAGCGGCAATGACCAATACAATGAGATACAGTGAGCATTTGCAAGATCGGTATCACGAGCAGCGAGCCAGTTGAGCAATTCCTGCTTCAGGCGGACGTCTTGCTTCACGTCCTCTTGCAAAGATGAGTACAATTGCCAGACTTCAGATACCTGGTCCCTGGCCTCCTGCAAATGAGTTGAGGCCAGTAGACGGCGTAGAGCACGCATATCATCAACCTCGACATGCTGTGCTCCTGCTTCAGCCAAATGTGCAGGGGAGTCCGCAAAAGCGTCTTTATCTGCTTTCGGCACGTCCGCCTTACGACTTTTCATATGCCACTGTGACCTGGACAAAGACCCCTCCCTTGTGACCATGCTCGTCAAAGTAAGAGCCGCCTGCCGCAACCTGCGTGGCTCAGTTATTGAGAAGTCGATGCCCTGATCTGCTTCAGAACGCGTGACAGCCGGCTCTAACGCCGGATCGACTTCATGTGACTTCTCTTCTTGGGTCCGACGCAAATTCGTCTCAGTCTGATCTTGCACATCGCGCTCAAGCTCTTCCCTCAAGTGCTCTGACGGGTCCTCTGCCGCTGTTGAGTGTGCAAACGCTCTCGAAGCATAGCATCTCGACGCTGGAACATAGTGCTTAGGCAGTTGCTTGAAGATTTCTGCTTGCCAACGCACATATCGTTCGCTGTGCGACTGTTGAAGCCATGCCAGAGCTTGTGGAGGGTACAAGAAATCTAGGAAGGCATCGTTCGATGGCGGAGAAGGAGTGTCGGGTCTAGTAGCGGTCCTACGGCCCAGTTTCGTGGAAGGCGTGCTATCGTGCCTCAAAGGTAGATATGCAGTGGCGGGTGGCATGGAAGCAACCAAAGGTGAAAGCTCGAGGTCGCCAGCGCCATGAATCCAGAACGTCGAAAGCACCCTGCGTCTGCTGCGAGACGTCTTCGATTGTGCCTGGTGCGCGCATTGGGAAAGATCTCGTGCTCCGGCTTTGAGACATGATGTCGCTCGCTCTAGCATGCCACAGTCCGTGGCAATACTGCTAGATTTATCGAAGTTTGAGGAGGAGAATCGATATCGCCGACGTGAGGCTCATCACTTCGTCTGCACGATCTGCCACTGGCCGAGAGGAGGTCTTTCAATGTTCCAAGTGTTTCAAAGATGACCTTTCCTACGAGCCTAGCAAGGAAACAGAAGATAGACGTGGTGAAGCGAGTTGGCAAAACTGAGGTGTTCAAGCCAAGTCAATGATCGCATCGTTCTTGCCAGAGCGCGTGCGTGCACGGACCACTATCACCTCCGAGGCTCGCCGAAATGTCTCGGCGCATTTCTCCTTCCCATTCATTCACTCCAACGAAGCTCGTGGGGGCGTGCTGACTGGGGCTCGCGGGACATCACAATACAGTTGATATAGGTACTGCTTCTCATGATCGACACCAGCTTCAGATTCATTCGACAGGCGTTTTGTCGCTAAGCTGTACTGCGAAATTACATCACGATGCTAGCAGGCTTGGAACAGCAGCAAGACTAAGACGCATACTCGTGCGCAACGCCACATAGATCTCAGTGGCTAAAGAAATCACGATTGACGACTCAAATACTTCAAAAACTAACCTTTGATCAACACCGGACTCGCTTCCATGCTGACAAGGGCGCTTTGTCAAGCAAAAGCAAGAGATCTGCCAGGGAGTCGAAGAAGTGAAGCAGATGGTGAAGTGACGTGTAGCAATAAGATAACGGGTTTGAACCTGCTTCTGGCTGAGCTGAATTGAAATCCACGAACCATTGACGTTCTCCCTCAGCTCTGAGCGGTGCAGGTGTGCTTCATGCATCAGGCAAATGTGTAAACATCAAACATCACAGGCCAACAGTCCTGGGCCATGATCTTATGTGTTAGTCCGCGGAGCCCCGATCAAACAACAATTTCCTGTCGTCTACAAAGAAGACCTATATCTTCTCCAATATTCTCCGAGACTGCCATGCGATGCATCGAGCCATGACCTGGCCAGCTAATGGTGAAAGTCTTGGCATGTTTTACCGTACTGAGTGGAACTTGGATCTAGCACTGTGCTGGGTCCTGCCATCTGTGACATCAAATATGGGCCAAAATCTTCATGTATCTCACTGATCGCATTCCCATCTCGTGCACAAGCCATTCTCAGGCTGCAGAAATTGGTTGATCCATTGTTTCCGTGCTGATGTTGACTTGGTTTTGCAGCGGGCATCATCCCGAGACACTCTCCGAAATCTTGCAGCTCTCCCGATTTTGTGGCGCCGACCATGAACCAGTAGTGTACCAAAGAGCTATCTGCCACATGATCGATCCGGACATCTAGAACACTTGTTTTCTTTCCATAGATATCTCTCCACTATCAACTCTTCGACAACCAGAATAGGGTCTCCTGCTCGCCATTGAGACAGTATGTTGCACAGCCTCCCTGGTGCGTCACATCTACACACCAGGCCACCACAACGAGACGGTCATGGACGTGGGTTCCAAGTCTAGTGGTCCTCGAGCTTCTTCTAATGATCTGCTCAATCACAATGGCAGTCCCATGGATGTTAGGAACATGCAAAAGCGGACGACCGAAACCAGCAGTGGTCAGCGGACCCAGCATGGTCCTTTGGGAATTCAAGAACACCATCCGCATGAATATTTCAAGCGCCGAAGGAGTTATCAACGGCGAAGCTCCGTACGGCGCGATTCTGAACGACGCAGGTCGTCGATTGTTGTCCAGCGGGCACAGACAAGTCGCAGATGGTGGAAGTTCCACCTACGAGAATGGGACGATGACGATGAGCAAGACTGGTGGTTCGCAAGCACCGCCATACCGCTCATCGCTGCAGCCGTCGGACCACTGGCGAACGTCTTCTCAATTGCTGCACTCGTCACTTCCTGGCGAAAGTGTCTCGTCATGAACGTTGGCAGAGGTAGCGATGCAGCGCAATGTGTATACAACGGCGATCCAAGCACACTCAGCATGCAGCTGGACGGCCAAGACTTTGCCGATCCGCGATGGTGCTATAACCTCAACGTCGTCAGCCTGGTCCTTGGCTTCATCGGCAATTTCTTCCTACTTTGCAATTTTACGAACCGTATCCGATACATCATCGCACTGCCGGTGACAATCTTCTGCTGGTATGTCGCGACAGGAATCCTGATAGGAATTACCGTAGGCATGGCTGTGTACGTCCCGGCCATTCGCCCTCAGCAGACGTACACTCAAGGCTTCTGGTATGCAGTGATTGCAGCGTGCATGTACATGATCTGCGCCATGCTCCTCATGGTCAACATGTTGGGATACTTCCTCGGACACTACCCGCAGCACTTTGCGCTGACCGAAAGCCAGCGGACGCTGATTCTGCAAACAATGCTCTTCTTTATTTGGCTTGCAGGAGGAGCAGCAGTGTTCTCGCGAGTCGAGGAGCTATATGGCGATCAAACTCTGGGCATAAGGTGGAGCTATGTTAATGCATTGTACTACTGTGATGTCACGATCTTGACAGTAGGCTTTGGCGATTTGTACCCTTCGAGCAATACTGGGCGAGGTCTTGTTTTTCCTTACTCTGTTGGTGGCATTATCATGCTTGGTCTGATGGTCTCAAGCATTACGAAGTTTGCGGCCGAGCTCGGTTCGGAGAATGTTGTGAAGCATCATGTTGAAAGAAGCAGGGTGCGAACTATGGACAGAGTTGTGACCACATCTTTAGAGCTCGAAAGGAGACAGACAGTCGCTGAAGCCAGGAAGGTAGTGGCCAACGGCGAACGCCCGACCATTTCAGCACCCATTCACGCTGTTGACGAGAGCAAGCTTAGGACGATCGGCTTTGCTGAGGATGATCTCAAGCCTGCTTCAAACAAACGCAGTGGGACTCTTGGAGGCATACAGAAAATGGGCAGCTTGGTCGTCCAGCTACCAAAGCGACGTACAAGGAAGACTAAGCTACTCCTGTTGCGAGAAGAAAAAGATCGATTCGACGCCATGCGTAAGATCCAGCATAGTACCACTCGCTTCAAGAACTGGTACGCTCTATTGCTGTCGGTCATAGCCTTCGGTATCTTGTGGTGCATCGGCGCACTTGTCTTCTACTATTGCGAACGCAACGTGCAAGGCATGACGTACTTTCAAGGACTATACTTCTGCTACGTGTCGCTTCTCACTATTGGGTATGGCGACCTCGCTCCCAAAAGTAATGCTGGAAGACCTTTCTTTGTGCTATGGTCCCTGGTAGCAGTGCCGACCATGACGATCTTGGTTGCAGATCTTGGCGATACAGTAATCAACAAGTTCAAGCACGGTACTTCTGGTCTGGCGGACTTCACCGTGCTGCCGCAGCGAGGCGTATATCGCTCCTTTCTGAACAAGTATCCTTGGCTGTTGGACTGGCTTCAGCAACGTAAGGATCGCAAGGAAAGGAAGAAGCGGCTGGAGGATGGGTTTCCTATTGGACCTGAAGCAGAGAAAGATGAGCCGCCTACCATCGACGAGCTTGCTGATGACGAAACGCCGAGTGCCCAGGAACTTGCTCAGAAGCTGTCGAAGGTCATTCGAAGGGTAGCGAATGACGTCAAAGACAACGAGAGAGAGAAGTATTCCTACGAGGAATGGGTTGAGTTCACGCAGTTAATACGATTCACGGCCAAGAAGCAAGAAGGGATTCATAATGATGATGGCCCGCATGAAGGTATGGTCGAGTGGGATTGGATAGGCGAAGATAGCCCGATGATGGCGAACAAGAGTGAGGCGGAGTTCGTGCTTGATCGGCTTTGTGAAAGTATGGGAAGGTATGTGAAGAAGGTATCGAGCGTGATGCAGTCACGTATCGTCAGTGAGGTTGCTTCGAGAAGGCATGAGGGCCAGAGCGAAGGTCAAGAGGATGAGCTAGGCCTGAGAAATGAGCAGTGCGATTGAGGTAGCGAAGCGAGGCGTGTCATTCACTCCTGATACGCTGTTCTTTGTGATGGCGTCGAACACATGAATGTGGTATGTGCGAGCAGCCCAGTATGGTCTCGAACCGAAGGCGTCTCTCTTCGGACCCTGCAGCGAAGTGAAGTGACTTGCGCGTCAACGCCTGTCGCGCCAGCTGTGCGTCGTTGTTTGGACACTTTTGCACTTTTCGCCGCAACAAAGCTTTGCTCGGCTTCACACCAGGAACGCGATTTTGAATACGCCACAGCATCTACGATATCGACGATTGAATGAGCATGGCCAGAGTCGCACAGGACAAGCTTCGTGGTATCGATCATGAAGTAATGTACTGCGGACCATTCTACGATCTCAAGTATACTCGTTGCCCACACTCGGAGGCTGGCAACGGTCATGCAGACCATAACATCGACATCGGCAGGCTGCAGCAGCTCTTCGGCGCAGACTGGTACAATGTAAATACCGACAGTCATCTGAGCTGCCTCACATATTTGCTTACCTCCTTGTAGCGACTTCTCTTCCAGGCGAGCTGGAAGTTCGGACCTACTACGAAGACCCACCATGTTACCATCCACCTTGCTGGCGACTGCGCGACCGTCCTAAGTGCTTCCGACTTCGAGTCTGGAGGCAGATGCTATCCCCAGGATGCAACGCCTGACTCGAGTGTCCACGTGCACATTTCGAAGCGTCCATTGCCGCCACCTGATCCGACATGGCCTGCTCCCATCGTGGGCTATGTTCCTCAAAAGCTGTCATCGAGACTGTTGACCTGTCACTCCATGTACAGACCAGTGCCAGGTCATCGACGTCCTGCGGTATGGGCCGATGGTATACGAAGGGGAACGAAGGCGAACATAGCTGGTATCCTCGATGATGCCACCATGGCGGACAGCACTGCTCCACGCGAAGACATGTCCGAAGACGACAACGACGAGGTCAGACAGCACGAGACCCAGGACAAATCCCGTTTCAAATCAGACTCGTCACCTGATCTGCCGCCACTCGACTCAGAACCACAGTCTGCGATTACCGCACGGTCAACAGGAGCTTCACGCGAGTCCACGAGACAATTACCGAAATTTCGAGACACAATGGTGGACTTGAATATCTTATCCCGGGATCACGGCTCGGTTGATTCACCAGAAGCAGGTCGCGCTGCTAACAAAGACAACGGAAATGAGCCTATCCGTGACAGTGGTGACAACATATCACCGAGCATCAAAACAGTTACTCAACAGCACGAAGAGATCGCTCGTCGGGAGCGAGCCGGCAGGTCGTCCACAGTACCACCCTCCATGCTGACTCCGGTCCAGCCTTCGTCCGCATTCACTGCAGCGCATTCACGATCCACGACACCAACAGTACGAAGCGTTTATGAAGACCATCCTCATCTGTCTGGAAATGCAGATCAAACAGCTCCGCAGCGTGCAACAGCATTACAAGACCATATCACGGTACCACAGAGCCCAGCGGCTTCTTATTGTGACATTCACGGACATCCCAGCGCCAGCCACGGAACTCCTGACGCGACAATACCATACTACAGCAGCGGACAGTCTCCAACCGCTTGCGGTGTCAGCAAATCACGTATCAATTGGCTGCCACCAAGTGCTGATGCTGCTCGGCCATCTGCACCCACGACACTGGACAGCGCTACTGTTGGTGCAAGCACACTCGAAGATAGAATGTTGGCATTAAGAGGTCAAGGGACTCCTGCGCCGACGCCTCTTGACCCTTCTCTGAGCGACCCGAAGATGCTGCACCCAGCCTTGTTGCCAAAGTCACATCCCGGATATTCGTCGACCTACAACCCAAGATCAAAGGTCGAGAAACCAAAGGTCAACAGATCAAAGGTCAAGAAAATTGTGGATACCAGCTTTCCGAAGGCGCTCGATGGTGAAGGTATTGGAGCATCGATCAGTAGGGAGTTCAAACCCAGTCTCTTGACTGGCCAGCAATGGAACGTCCCGAAGACATACCACGAGGGCAACAAGAACGCACCAAGCAGTGGGGACGGTCCACAGATCCCAAATCAAGCAGCTCCCGTCATGCCGCGAATAAGTAGTCCGTACCCTTATGAGACAGAGCTTACTCCACACCATGAATCTCATCAAGCTCTTGGGCTGACTTCGGCATCTCCAAAATCGAGCGTGGCACCGATGAGTATAGGAGACAACGCAAGTGAGGCTGAGTCCCACCTGCTCGTGAATCATGAGGCACTACAACCGCCATATGCTGCCGAACCAAACCCAGTCGTCAAAGAACCATCAGCAACTCCAAAGAGCGGTGGCGCTACCAACCCCGAGTATCGCTTCATCCACGAGTTCAGCACGCAACGTCAAAAAGTCGCCGCAGCCCAGTCGAATCCGCAATCCCCGCTATCTCCTATCCGACCAACAGGAAACAAGAACAAAGCGCTTCGCATCGACAAACCCTGGGGCAAAAAGCCTCGCCACAAGGCCCTAACACCAGTAGAGACGCAGAAACTCATCGACTCAGCAAGAGCCTCGAACAGCCTCTCCCCAAAATCAACATCGCAAACTCAGCATCTCCCAAAGTCCGGCAAGAAAGCTCCACGTGCTAGCGATACCATTGCCGAGACCATTGCCAAAAAGTTGAAGGAAGAATCGGCGGAGTCATCACCATCATCGGTACAGCCTTCCCTCGCACCGAACATGAATGCATTATCGGGTCTACCAATGCAGAAGCCGGTGAAGGAAGCCGAGGTCTACAACGAGGGCAGAATGGAGGACGGACGCGATTTTACATTCGACACATTGAGTCTGCCCATCGCGGAGAATGAGCATATCAAGGACGATGATGTCAAAACGGAGGATTCGTGAGGTAATACTTTGCGCACAAGCAGAGATGTAGTGCATCGCCGATTGAGGCGTGTGCGTATTGGATGCGATACTTGATGGGCGACGGTAGGTATCGCTGGAGATTGGACAAACAAGCGCGATGCCCAAATGAGACGCAACGGTAATGGTGGTTACATGTTCTGCATACAATGACCTGTCTCGTGTATCCGGTGGACGCGGCTTAGGTACGCGGAGAGCCTGCATGGCGATTTCATGCAGCGTAGAATAATGCCGCACTTTTCCAACGCGGGATAAATCATGTCACACTGATCATTTTTGGCATCTTGATTCGAAGTATGGTATCGCATATCCTTGCACGTCATTCGATGGCTGCGCGCGACCAATTTGTTTTCATTACTCGCTCTTGCCCTGCATTGACCTTGGTATCGTTCACAGATCGCTTTGGAGGCGTCTCCTTGATGGCAAACGTGGAGCCAGCGCTAAAAGCCAGATTATGTACCCGTCCGCGGTCTCGCTGGAGCAGCAGGTAGATTTGTGTTTAAGCGCCCGATGCTGGCTGGATCATAGGGCTCCATTAGAATCCTTTGCTTCCTCTTCACCACTTCCTGGCTTAATTCTTGCCTTGGGTATGGAACTTGTGGTTTATGATTCTTCGCCGACAAAGGATCCTTTATTGTTGACAGATGGGGCGATTTGTGACTAGATAACAGCTCCTCCTCTTCGTGTTGTTCTATGGTCTGGGAGAGAAGGCAAAATTGCCGATAGGAGGCATCCGCTGTGTTCCATCGTCGCTAGAGGATACGAAGTTGCTGATACTGGGCAATTTCTTCGGGCTTGGGCTGCGTCCGCTTGGAGGTCCGACACGGAGCGCTGCGTCGCCGCCATTGCCCTCGCCGGCGGCCGATGGGTTCTGCGCTCTCCATTCGGAGGTGTTGTCTATAATCATGTTGAAGACTTCGTCACGATGCTCGATCAGCATATCGCTGATCGAGCTGGTCTTGCTGATCTCGACTTGACCGAAGCGCTTTCTCGGTTTCTTTGCAAAGTCACTGCTAACGTAGCTGTGATCACTTGCTACGAAGATCTTGGAGGCGCTGTAGTACCATTGTGGTAGTAAGTCGTTAGTGGCAGACTTGCAAGACAGTAGTGGCACGTCTTCGACGAACGAGATGACTCTCGTCAACGATTGCTGGGCCTGTCAGGATTGTAAGCCATAGCATCCAGAGTCTCGTTGTGCTACTCACTTGATCTTCATGTGTTTTGATGAAGTTGATCAACGCGCCATGCCCAGTATTTGTTCCTATAAGGAAGATATGCGTGTAATCATTCAGCTCAATGTAGTTCTCCCACAGATATGTAAGCAGCTGCGTTGCTTCTTTGGTTCGATGTTCCACGCTGTCAACTTCATTATGCTGTTGATCACCGGCATTGTCGTAGTCGGTAACGTGTCTTGGAAGATTGACATCGATAACAGCAAAGCCTTGCTTAGCAGCCCAGTCGACGTAGGTCTTCACAATATCAGTCTTGCAGCACGTCAGCAAACCTGTCTGCCCAAAGCAGCGCAGTCACATAGCGAACTTACAAGCCAAGTGTTGTGGAGTTCTATCTTTCCCGTTCGCGGATCTGGCGAGGCTAAGACCTCGGGCGGATCATGCAGAACGAGCAGAAGAGGAACCTGTTCCGTGTAGTTCGGCCTGCCATAATGGTCAGCGTATTCCTATATTGACTTCGTGCAATTGAACTCACGTAGCCAATACCTGATTCTCGAACTCTCTTGATAGCGATTGCCGTTGTATGAAGAGCGGTGTCATTTCATGCTCATCGAACAGAGTTTCCGCTTGCCACTTACGAACCACGTTGTGCATGCGAATTCCATGCAGTGGTCCTTCGAGTCGCATTGATATGTCCTTAGGGTATAGCGACGTCCAAAATCTGCTCTGCTGTCTCAAAACAAGCTTCACGTCATCCACCGCCGAAGCGGCAGGCGCAGTCTCGGTCAATCGATCAGGCGGCTCGCCCATCATAGTTCGTGCCACAGCTGTCGCCGATCGAGATATGGATTCCAGGTTGTATCCTCCTTCGAGACAAACCGCCATCTTGCCATCCGCCAACGACATAAGCATGTGTGTCATGTGAGCGTAGCCAGCTGGTGTGACTTTGCAGCCACCAAGCATATCACCTTCGGCAGCATCGAAGCCGGCAGCAATGATCACCAGATCAGGATTGAATTCGGTCGCTATTGGCATGACCACTTGCTGAAATGCGTACACGTACTCAGCATCACCCATGCCCTGCTTCCTCCATGGTATGTTGACGTTCTTCCCGAGACCGGGGCCTTCGCCACAATGTAAGTGGTCGCCATATGCCACTCTATTGTCGCGGTACGAGTGTTCGGGGTAGAAAGCTCCATTCTTGTGAAGATGAATAGAGATGTATAGGACATTTGGGTCATCATAGTTGGCTTGCTGAATGCCATTGCCATGATGTACATCCCAATCCAGGATCAGCACCTTGCGGCATTGCTCGCCGAATTCTCTTTGGCAGACTTTCGTTGCGATGCTGACATTATCGTAGAAGCAAAAGCCTTTGGCATCTTCGCGCTCCGCATGATGACCTGGAGGCCGGATAACGGCAAAAACGTTCTTGACTTTGCCGAGAAGCACCGCACGGCAGGCTTCGATAGCCCCTCCAGCGGAAAGAGCGGCGCAGTACGGTGTGCTAGTGGACAAGTATATCGAGTCATTGTTGATGCCGGGATATTGTCGTTCCTCCTTTAGCTGTTCTGCGTCCATGGTCCGCAGTGATTGCACCCAGTTCCAGTGGTTCATAGTGTGGACCAGGCAAACTTCTTCTCGACTCACCATGCGAGCATCTATGCGACCCATGTAGTAGTCATTCAAGGGCCCAGAATGTCCCTCTCGCCACACCAAACCAGCCTTTACGAACGCCTCGAAAATGGCATGAATGCGGCGAGGATCTTCCGGGTGCATGTCGTCTTCAAGCGGTTCAGCTTCGACGTGAAAGCGCATTCGCACATCGTAGACTAGGCCAGTCTGCGATGTAGCATAAGGCAAGTTCTTGAACTTAGCAGGTTTGGGACCGTCTTTCTTGGCAGTGACTTGTTGATCTGCAGAGCCACTTCTACCCACACTTCCTCGCCGGAGTCCTGATCCTTTCAATGCCGGAGTCGTGATAGGCAACGCCTTTGGAGAAGACCTTGCAGTAGCGTCAGGGTGTGCAAGGTCCGTCTTGATCAGTATGTCTGTGCCGGTATTATCACTGATGATACGTCGTTCCGTGCTTTCTATTACTTCGCCATCTCGCATGACAACATCCTCGTTCAGTTCGTCCTCCATGACTTCGCATGGAGAGCCCGAGCTCGGGAATAGACGTTAGTCGTTAGTCGCTCATGCCAGTGGAAAGCGTATTTCAGCTTGAGACGTTTGTCTAGACTGTGAAGTCATTAGCTGAAATATACCAGCAGACAACGCAGACGTGATAAGCGCCAGGGACAATACGAGACTCAATTGATGGGTTACCGCCTCGAGTCTTGTGGGACGAGCTAAGAGGGGCTGTATGGTATTGGGCCGTTCGCATAAGTGATGGAAGTAGCACTTACCGCGGTGAATAACATACGACGACAAGGAGAATCGCGAACTCTTTCGCGTAACGCTGCTAGTTCTGGAAGTTCCTGACGACTCTCGACTGTGAAAAACTTCTCGTTCAGTAAAGCAACACGATTTCATGTGAGTCTGCTGGAGTGTAAGTTGTCCGTCGACGTGTAGTACTTAAGTTTGAGATAGAAAGGGAAATAGCCACTAAGCTATATTAGTACATCTAAGCACGGACCGTGTCGTGCTCTTTAGGTAGCGACTACCCCTCTATAAGATCTAGAGATAAAAAACTAGTTTCTATACTTAATTCTATTACTTTAGTTAAAGTAATACTATAAGTAAAGAGTCCCCCTACTTAGCTCTTTCAATAACTATATAGTGATACAAGGACGTTTAAAAGTGCTAACGGATATAAAACTAGCTGGAAAGGTCACATGGGTTCAGTATTCTCCAGATAATTAAGTGCTTGGCACCCTTAGACAGTGAATTGGCCTACCTCGTGAGATACTGGTAGTCCGGGGTCTGAGCAGCTGTGCTTGCTCAATACATGTACCTCTGTGTTGCTAGGAGCCAGGGCATTATGAATGGGCATTGGCATGTGCAAAGCGACAACGGCGCCAAGGAGAGCAAACTGATGAAATGTCACATTCGATCAAGCAGGATTATGTTCCCTTCCTTAATCGTTACTCGATGCTGATGAGCTGATGCATCAAAATATAATCTGACTGTTTGTGGTCTGAAATGCATCAAGAAAGAGTGCTCGTGATCCGTAGTCAGGTAAGCAAGCAGACTGTAAACTTATGTTTAGGATGCGACCGGTAGCCCACCTAATCCTTGTTCGAATGTGAGTGAAGGGACTCTAAAGTCACAAATCTTGCCGTGTTCGCCTAGTACCACGCGTTGGCAGCCGTCTTATGCAAGAGGCGCCTCAAGGCCACTGGAGGCTGCAATGATGAGAATGTAAATTATTGGGACTATGGGCCGCTCATGAGCCATTCGCGAAGAAGGAGATCGCGTTTAGCCTAGCCTTGTGCTTTGGGTCGAAGTCCTTGTCACCAACGCACTCCTCAAGACGCTTGATCGAATCGTCATCGTAGCAAAAAACTGCGAAGGCAAGAGAGTGCAGACTAGTGCACAAGCGTAGCGCTCACATTGCTCTCTTGAAGCCGGTACGATGCCTGTTGTTGATCGTCACAGATTTTAGGTGCTCGGAAGCTGGTCCGATGTGCTTGAGCCAAGGGCGAAGCGCTTTTATGGTCTGGACTTCAAAAATTGTTCCAGCTGTAGAGGACAGGCAGTACGTCATTATATACCTAACAGTTCACGCGAAGGATGGCAGCACCAGCACTGGCCAAACAGCTGGTGTTGCCGTCGACATCTTGTCTACGGACTCGTGTTCGCTTGATGGCGAGCCTTTCACGGCATTCTTGCTACAACATCGATCGTGATGACTATTTGTATGTTATGCAGATATATACGGATAGCTGACGCGCAATCGCCCACGGAAGCGCAATTCCTTGTATATAGTGTCCCGTAATTCGGCCGGCAGTTCTTCCAACGGGAAGACCTTGTCGCTCTGCTCCTATATCTTCTGAGTCTCGAGCGTCAAGTTGGGTGTGTTGAGCAAGTTTTCAATCAGCCGCTTAACTACGCCCTTACTGTCGTGTTAGCGTTTGTCTTCTGCTATGTCTGTATGGCCGAGCACATACCTTTGATGCTGGGCGTCGACTGGTGGGACTATTGCCTGTTTGGTGCTGTCGCGCATTTGACCTAATGTCATATGGCGATGAGGTAATGTGTTGATGTGTGGACTGACCACACGACTTGGAAGGTGGGACCATGTGACTAGGTGCTCGGTGGAACATGTGGCAGCCTTGCGATCCGGCACGTTGCGCCATTGTTCACATGACGATGCTGTCTCCAGGATCTGAAGACCTTTCCGGAGCGATAGAGGAGCATTTCCATAAGGAAGCTGCCCTCAGACTCATGATTCAACGCGCTACGAGTACGCGCTCTGACATTGGCTGGGCTGTCGCATTATGCATGCTCGACCATGACCTGTACACTACGCATGTGAAGCACTCGTTCCTGCTGCTTACACTATAGGCCAATGTCCTGCAGCGTTGTACAGGGTAGGCTCATTCGATGTCTATTGTACACGCGTCACTGGGATCAGCTTCAGGTCTTCTGAGAGGCTTGTGAGCGTGAGCGCTAAAAGAGCATGAAGAGTGGGCGAACGGTTTGCGGATTGGCCCATGGGAGAGGATCTCCAAACGCTCCAGCAACATCGAGCTTCGCCAAGTCCTCTCTTCGACAGACGCTTGCATTCAGAGATGAGCCTTGTCATTATCCGGATCTAGGGAGATGTCTCATTGCCCGTCCAGATTGTGACTCTTCGCAATCCAATCGGCTGGCGCCAGCGGACTTGCTTGGCAACGCTCGCCAAGTATCTCTTGCTGTTTCAGGCCAGGAGCATCAGCTTGGCTTGTCGACAGGAGCTACTTGCATTTGTTAAAGGGCGACGCAATGCCAAGAGTCTTCAAGAATCAGCGAGGTCAGCAAGGGCAGCAAGCAGGCAAGGTCTCCCAGCTTTAAGAATCTTGGCAAATGAGGCTCAAACGGCTTGGGGAAGTATGCCGGAACGGTTGCTGCAGGCGTGCGATGGCGAGGTGAAAGTATTGGTTGGTCGGACGTTGAAGTCAAAGATGCCCAGCCAGCGATCTTGACTTTCACATGTGCATGACACCTCATTGTCTCCTTAGCTCGTCGAATAATGCGCCTCACAACAGAAGCAAGACAGTATTCTATGCTAGTGCCGAGTATAAGTAGTCATAGACGAGAGGCTGTCGTGCTTCGACACTACTTCGTCCATAATCATATTGCTCCAGCTCCATCACTTATTACCTGCTACACTGCTTCACTTCAGCCTTAATAATCCACACGGACTTCGGACTTTCGAGGAGATTCGGGAGTGCCATGTGCGTGACTGCGCCACGTGTGCCCTGGAAGTGAACCCAGGAATAGTCGAACCTTCGAATCTGACCTGGTACCTACCTTACCGTTTGCGCGACCACTATTTCCGACTGTACCGTACCTTCATGTTCACAACAACGCGGCAGAATCGATCATACCGGTGGTCGCCCTCAAAAAGCTGCGTCCCGCTCCTGAAATTTTTCTTCATCATGATGCTGAGAAAGTAGTCACCTCAACGCGCCGTACCTATCCAAGCGGGCCTGCTTCGGTTCGACCACTCAAGGTTGCATTCCAATCGACATTGCCTGCAGCGCCCCAGGCGTGACATCAGTTGCCCACAATTCGCTCTGACATGCCTCACGCCGTCGCTAGCGACTATCAACTGGAGCATGGCAACATCGACACTGTGAATCTCAACGTACATATCCAGGGAACATGCTCATGTGTCGCAGAGGATAAATCCAGCCTGGGCCAATATCGTCGACGCCAATCGCAACATTCCTCGCTGGCGAAAGACGCTATGACAACGAGCGGCCAACACACCGATCAGCAACGATGGAGTCGCGAAGAAAGGCCGGAAGTGGACCAGCTGCGAAATCAGCTCGATCGGACGCTCACTCGTCACAATACGGAGGAACATGGTCGGGCTCTCAACCCGCCCGATCGGACAGAGTCAGACAAATTCGACGCGCCAGCAGCTCCCGACTTCAAGAAACCTCCGCAACCAAGAAGCTCGCTTGGGGCAGCTTTAAATGGAAGAATACCTGAAATCACCGGCGCAACCATGGCACTCAACGATACTCCTGCGACAACGGCGCCGAGTAGTCCTCGACTGAACGGCATGTCGCAAGCTCCGAGCAGTGCAGCTAGCAGCGATGGCACCAAACCTCCAACACCTATCAGACAGATGTCGGGTACTTCGACACCGCGCGTGCGACCGACAACGCTCGACATTCCAGGCTTGACCAAGAGCAAAGTGTCCCCCGATGGGCGCATCGCTTCCCGAGATGTAGGTTCCAAGCTGGTGATAGTCATGGTTGGTTTGCCAGCACGAGGCAAGAGCTACATCACGAAAAAGCTGGCGCGGTACCTCAACTGGCTCCAACATGATACCAAAATCTTCAACGTCGGTGAAAGACGACGTGTGGTGGCAGGTGGTCCGAATAGCCTCGAAAAGACCAGGAGCCAACAGATTCGGGAGGAAAGGGAGGAATCGAGACGATTGAGCCATCTTCCAGGAATCGCTGGAAGCCACACCGAACGTCAGCACTCTGTAGCTCAGATCATTCTGAATGGCGAGACGCACCTTCGACCTCCCTCGAGCCCTTCCCGAAGCACGACGGACTCTCACGCGCCGGAGCTCCGCAGCAACACGATCGACGACCACAGCGAAATCACCGATGAAGAGCTCGAGCGGAGACCAACTCAAGACAGGAGGCAGAGTTTGGCAACGATCGTGTTATCAACGGATAAGACTGAAGAGGACAAGAGGAAGCAAAAAGAAGAGGAGGATGAAAATTTGGAGCAAAACGCAGCCTTTTTCGACCCGCAGAACAAGAAAGCAGCTCAGATCCGAGAGCAAGTTGCTCGCGAGACGCTCGATGAACTGCTGGACTATATATTATATGGCAACGGCAGTGTCGGCATTCTCGACGCAACGAACAGCACGATGGCACGGCGGAAAATGGTCATGGATCGCATTCGTGAGCGTGCAGGACCACAGCTGAATGTGCTCTTCCTGGAGTCTAGCTGTGTCGACCAGGATCTTCTAGAAGCCAACATGCGCCTCAAGCTGAACGGTCCTGATTACAGAGAAATGGACCCGCAGATCGCGCTCGAGGACTTCAAGAAGCGTGTCCGCGAGTACGAGAAGGCGTATGTGCCGTTGGGCGAGTACGAAGAGAAGAACAATATGCCGTACATCCAGATGGTTGACGTAGGGCGCAAGGTCATCAGTCACCAGATCAAGGGTTTCTTGATGGCACAAGCCAACTACTACTTGCTGAACTTCAATCTGGCACCACGACAGATCTGGATCACGAGGCACGGCCTGAGCCAGGACAACGTTTCTGGCAAGATCGGTGGTGATAGCGATCTCGCGCCAGAAGGTGTACAATACGCCAAGTCGCTCACACGATTTATGGATGTGAAACGGCAAGAGTGGGACTTCAAGCAGATGGAAGCTCTGCGAAATACGCACTTCCCACCTCAGCCTGGCGACTCGACTCCACCGAACCCATACTACAACCCTCAATCACCAGGCTCGGATGCCAGCGCTTCGATCATTACGGACGCTACAGATCTCGGCTACGAGCCAAAGGCGTTCTGTGTTTGGACGTCTATGCTGAAGCGTAGCATACAGACAGCGCACTTCTTCAATGAGGAAGAATACGATACGAAGCAGATGCGGATGCTGGACGAGCTGAACGCTGGGGTCATGGAAGGTCTGACGTACTCCTGCATCTCAACTCAGTACCCAGAAGAGTACAAGAGTCGCAAGGTCGATAAATTGCATTACCGTTATCCTGGCCCTGGTGGCGAAGGGTATCTCGACATTATCAATCGCCTGCGACCCGTCATCGTGGAGCTCGAGCGTATGACTGATCACGTCTTGCTTGTCGGGCATCGCAGTGTGGCAAGAGTGCTGTTAGCATACTTTCGCGGTCTCAAGCGCGAAGAGGTGGCCGATCTGGACGTCCCGCTTGGCATGCTCTACTGCCTCGAGCCAAAGCCATACGGCGTCGACTTCAAAGTATACAGGTGGGACAAGGCTACTGAGTGGTTCTACGAAGTGCCAGACTTCAAGCTGAAGCGTGCCGAAGATGATATGATGTAGGCCGAAGAAGACTCTTCCTAGGCGCAAATTGCGGCATATTGAACACGATCCGTGAATGTTTTAGCAATGGACCTGGCGGCATGCATGGAATTCTATGGGACTGCAAGCATAGCGACGGAGTCTTGACTGGATACTGCCAGATATGGCTACGACTTTGGTGATGGTAATGATGGCTGTACGAACAGGTATTTATTATTAGCGTGGAGTTTGGGAGCCCACAGTACCGCATCGGCGGCATAGATAAGTCAAGCTGTACAATAAGGACGACTCTACTTTGTTGTGTGTAAGCGTATATGCTCATGCACGCACAGCACTGACTCCGACGTTAATGCATATGTGCTATAATCAAACTCTCTAGGCATATTGCAGACCTTATTGTATGACTATATTAGGTTACATCTGCTGCTCCTAAATGCTGAAGTCATGTTCCTACTATATTTCCACGAACCCAGGGTTTGACTACTAGTCTAGCAAACAACCCGGATCCTAGAGATGTGAGCTTTGACTACACCGTGCACCTCTCCCAACACATCACTTTAGCGCTGTAGGCAAGTCTTACGTTGACAGAATGTGATCAATCAAATTTGACAGTCGCGAAGACAAACACAAGATGTCAATCAGCTTTTGCAACTACTACTGCAACGGCTTACGCAACAGATAGCGAAGAGCTGCAGTTCTACGCCCGCCACCAACCTCATCACCATGGACGACCAGCTCAAGAACCACATCTTTGTTCCACTACCGTCCCTCAAAGATCAACCCAGACCAGGCTCCCAATCCCATGAAGAGCGACTAAAAGCCATAATTTCCAATCTCGATCAGCACCACAACAATGTCCGGCATAACATCGTCACGGCAGCGATCAAACGAAAAGAAGCCGCCGCCACCAGCAGCAGCAAGATCCTCACCACAACCCAAACTCCACCCCGCACACACTACGAAGGCAACAACGAGGACGAAGAAATGACCGACATCTCGCCCACCTCACCCTCTCAAGCACCCCATTCCCCAGACCCCTCACCCATCCCCAACACCGACGCCACACAACCCTTTCTCGCCGCCCTCAAAGCCCCCCACGACCCGCGGACCGGAGACCCCTGCCTCAAGCCCAGAGCGAGACACCTCCCAGCCTCCTCCGAGGACCCTCCGCAAAAGCCCCTATCACCAGAACAGCGACTCGCCACCGTGACCCTCGAGCAACTCCGCGCTTACGACGAACATGCCCGCATGGGCAAAGAGTACTTCGTGCGAGCGTTGGAGCGCCGGAGAAGTAGTACTAGTAGTGTTGTGGTGCCGCCGCCGCGGCCAGCGAGCGCTGCGGGAGATGTGCATCCTGATCGGGCGGCGTGGATGAGTGGACGGATGGTGCAGTCGCCACGGGAGATGCAGGGGAGTGGTGATCCGAGAATGGGTGGTGTAACAGATCCGAGGTTGAGGAGTAGGTGAAATGGATAAAAGAGCAAAAGTGTAATGAATGGTATGTATGGTGACGCCTCTCGCTCTGGCCGGAAGAAGTAAGTAGGGACAGTGCCCTCACAGCAAGAATCAGCATCTCATGTGCTCGGTATTGGGACGAGGCCAAATTCATGAAAAAGAGGATTTTCAAGCGAACCCGCAACATGTGCAATCATGATCAGGCCTTCCCACGAAGAACAAACGCCTACGCTAATCGATACACCATATGCTACCAAAAAAGGCCACATCCCACCCGAGCGATAATGCATTCACCCATACGCGCCAGGCACCATCCCACCGTTCATGCCACCCTCGTTCGCCATCGACAACCTCGCGCACAAACCCAAAAAGACCACCGTTTCTGTCGCAGCAAGGTAGTTCAACGCGTCCAGCAGAATCTTCAAATGACGACTAAAATGATCCTCATACTGCTGCAGGATCGAAAACAGTTTATCCAGCTTAGCAGGATCGTAACCCGGTTGACTCGCACTGTTCGGATTCGCCAGATCGGGATCCGCAGAAGCGAGGTATCGTGATAAAGAAGTGGTATAGTTGGCGAACATGGTACACGTCGACATGACTTTGGAGTTGATCTATGCCTTTGTCAGCATTGGACCACCTTCATATGGTCGACCACCGTATCAGTCGGTTGATGACAGACTCACCCTTAGAAGCTTCGAATTCGTCAACATGCACTCTTTGAGGCAAGTTGCAAGGAAGTCGACATGGTCCTGCATCAACTCATCCACAGTCCTTTTGATCCTAGGACCCTCTGAACCACTCTCCTGGTCTTCATCGTCTGCATGTGATAGGCGCGACATGAAAGCCAGCCAGTTGGGCTCAATCACCTCGGAAGTACAGAAGTAAAGTAGCTGCTGCACGAAGCACAACATTCGACTTCGCAGGCACCAAGCCCTTCGTTTCCAATTCTCGAGTTTCCTTGCTACAGCCGGATCCCCTTTTGTCTTATGATGCCATGCCCTGACTTTGGTATGTTCGGTCCAAGACCCCGTCAAGAGCGTCTCCAGATGCCGCAGACTGAGAAGGTATCTGAAAAGCAGCTGGTACCGCGTCAAAGTTACCCTACTCACCACCAGACTCAACGGAAAAGGTACCGCATAGTCCAGCGTAAGCGCCTCGTACCCGCTAATTTCCTTGCCATCTTTCTCGTTTACCGCCGCTGGAGTGTACGATGATAGTGAAGTGGCATCCGCATCCATGCCTTGCACGTTGACCACCCGCATAAGCCATCCAGTAAGTCCTACATCGTTCATGACGACCTTGACATCTTCCTTGAATGGATCTTCTGCTGCGACTGATCCCGGCTGTCGCAGAACTATGTCGAGCAGACTTTGGAGTTTCCCGACATTAACGTTCTTCGCCGTCTTGCGGAGTTCAGAATTAGTGAGCTCAAGGAAGTAAGAGAAGAAGTCGCTGCGGTCGAGGAAGAAGTAATGTTTTAAACTTCGGAGTCGTGATGGAAGTTCGTGAGTCGTGAGCAGCAAGGTCATTAGGCTTCGGTTGGCGAAGGCATATGCACCGCTTACGTTCTCGATGAACCGTGGGTCGTCAAAGGTGTGTGGGTAGTCGGTGCTCGAGCCGAGGTCGTGAGAGACGTTTTCGATGCCGCCGCATTCGCGCACGACATTGAGATACTTTCCAGCTAGGAGGACTTTGTCTTTCAGTGATTCAAGCTGAGGTGGTATCAAATCTTGTCTGATCGTATAGCGTTTCTCCCAATACTCGTCTGTGTAGTCTTGTTCCAGACCTTCCCGGCGAATCGATTTCTGCTCTTTGATCACAAACTCCTGGTGAGGGTCGCGAACGTTGCCGTGATGTAGCCATTCGTTCAGCATGGCCATGTAAGGCCTGCTGGCTTCACGGAGCAGCATCGTCAGTAGCTGTCGTGCTGCCGGGTCTCCTGCCATTGCTGCCGACCGTTTCGCCAGCAGCCTCAAGACAGAGCCGCCTTTGCACACTTTCTTGCCCGGTATGCCCGTGTCATTTCCTTCCTTCAACGATTCCAGGATGTTCTCAAAGTCATCTGTCTTGTCCAGGTCATCCTCGTTATCCAGCATGCTGTTTTCTTTCAGGATCTCGTGTGCTACACTGTACAGCTGCAGCATAATATGTGCTGTTTGTCTGGTGTGCAAACTTAACTGATGTAATGTGAAGCCCTCGTTCGTAAGCATTTGGTGTTCCAGCTGAGCGACCAGGATCGCGTAGTCCTTCAGCATCTTCCTCATGGCGGCACACAGGGCATGATTGACCATCCCCATCTCTTCTCTGCTTTGCACCTCGACGAACGCCTCGACTGCACAGTAGTGCTTGGCTGTCTTGGCTACACTATGCGCAAGATCTCGTAAGCTCGGGTCCAACCCAGGCTGTATGTTGAACGAGGGTCCAGCCAGCTGGCTCTTTTCATCCAGAGGATCATATGAGCTGGCATATTGTATGTACTGTCCCTCAAAGCCCATGAGCACAAACAGCAGATCTTCAATGATCGCCTTCTCTTGTGCGTTCAGTGACAGGCTGTTCAATGGCTTCGGCTGTATAGAGGCTGGTGCTTTCGCAGAGACTGGTGGGACAGATATGCGAGAAGCCAACGGTGCGGAAGATGGTGCTAGGAGTGTCGCGTGAGGATTCCAGGGTTGTACTATCCACATCAGCACACAGACTAGACAGTGTTCGCCCAGGCTGGGACTATCCAGCCTGTGGTCCTGGCAGACGAACATTTAACGTACCCACTGCGGTGACAGGTTCTGTCCTCGCACCACTTTTCTCCTTCGAGACCGGCCGCTCAACTTCAGAACTCTTTCTGCCATTGCTGCCGTCGAATTGTTTCTTCGTGGGGCTCAGCGTCCTCCTGATTAGCGTCTCCCGTGTCAAGGTATCTCTTGATGTCGTTTCCGTCGACTTCGTCTTGACGCGGTTATGGTATGTCGACTTCGAGTCCGATTTTGTTTCGTCTGTAGCTGATGACGGCGCATTCGCTGTAGTTGGGCGGCTCTTTTGCTGTCTGACTTGTGCTGATGCTCGCCGTTCAGCGATACTAACTGCTCGTGAGGGAGGGTGAGAAGCCATGTCGCATTTGTTGTGGCTCCATCGGCGAGCACAGTCAACTTAGCATGGTTGTCGCATTGCGATTGTATCAATTGGTGATGCGCGGGGATTGAGACCTGACGCGCTTTCCCAAACACGTCGGCACACCTTCCTCTTTGAGAGCTGTACGTGAGCTGCGACTGCCTTACAACTTCCTAGGTGTAGACAATCATCAACAAATCTGCATACCATCAATCCAATCTCCCAAGGATCTCTGCTTTGCAATAAATCGAGTCCATCACAGCGAAAAGAGACTTTCCACGCCTATCTCAGCCACTGCCCTCAAAGCTAGAACAACACCGCCAATATGTTCATTGCCAGATCTGAATATGGTCAGTACACGATGCTTCGAGCAGCTGTATGCGAATCTCTACTAATATGGCGCAACAGATCGTGGTATCAAGTACGGCAGCTTGTGCACTACTTTGATAACTTCGCATACTGACTCACAAACAGTACCTTCTCGCCAGAAGGCCGTCTCTTCCAAGTCGAATACTCGCTCGAAGCCATCAAGCTCGGCAGCACAGCAATCGGCATCTCAACCTCCGCAGGCGTGATACTCGGCGTCGAAAAGCGCATCACTTCCTCGCTCCTTGAAACATCATCGGTAGAGAAGATTGTGGAGATCGACAGACACATAGGATGCGCCATGTCCGGTCTCCAGGCCGATGCACGGAGTATGATCGAGCACGCACGAGTCACATCGCAGTCACACGAGTTTCACTACAACGAGCGATTAGGCGTCGAGAGCTGTACTCAGGCTATCTGCGATCTGGCATTGCGATTCGGTGAGGGAGCAGAGGGAGAGGAGAGCATCATGTCGAGGCCTTTCGGTGTGGCGCTGTTGATCGCGGGCTACGATGAGGATGGTCCATCATTGTAAGAGATGAAGATCAAGCGAGGGAGATCAGATCATCATCTACTGACTGCTGTCCCAGGTACCATGCAGAACCATCCGGCACATTCTATCGATATGATGCAAAGGCCATTGGCTCGGGATCAGAGGGCGCGCAAGCAGAGCTACAAAACGAGTTCCACAAATCGCTGACCATAGAAGAGGCCGAGGTGTTGACGCTGAAGACTCTCAAGCAGGTCATGGAAGAGAAGTTGGACTCGAAGAACGTGCAACTAGCAAGCGTGACGAAGGATAAGGGGTTTAGGATCTACACCGATGCGGAGATGGCGGCAGTCGTCGGGCGCCTCGACAACAACTAGAGCGATATCACGATGCAAGATGTGATCGCTTCGGTATGTACATCAAGAGCTACAGCATAGCACGGCCGCACAGGCGTTGGCTCGAAGCGGAGTTCGCGCTGTATCAAATGTAACAACATTCCTGAAACTGCGAGGTCATCGGTGCTGCAAAGAGCATGCTAAGGTTCTAGCAGGGATTCGTTCAGAGTCCAGTATCAAATGAATTTGCCTACTGATGTGGACATGAACGCGGTCAACAGAAGCAGCAAGAGCGGAAGCTTTGTCGAACGCCGAACAGCTTCCCCAGGGTTCACATCGAGCTCCTTCAAGCACCGCTGTCCCAGCGACCTGCATGCATCCTTACATCAACAGCTCCAGCTGTTTTGAGGGGTATATAGCTATACAGCATCGAACGCTGATCGCGGTCAAGTAGCAATTGTTCTCTTTGATCCCGTCCATCATGGCATCCTGCACCGAAGTCCTCACCCGCAAACCAAAGAACATTGCCATCTCCACGAACCCACAACACGATCTGAATGTGCTTGATACGAACATCCCAGAACCCGGCCCACACGACTGTTTAGTCCACGTGAGAGCTACGGGTATCTGTGGATCCGACGTTCACTTCTGGAAAGAGGGAAGAATCGGCGATTCCACAATCAAAGAAGAATGCGGACTCGGCCACGAGTCCGCAGGAACCGTCATTCAAACCGGCAGCGATGTCCAACACCTCAAGATAGGCAAATTCACATTCCCGCCACATACATACGTACGTAGGGGACGGTCGAAGCTGACAAAAAAAACGAGCAGGAGATCGCGTGGCACTAGAGTGCGGCATCCCATGTTCGAAGCCCACCTGCGAGCCTTGTCGAACAGGCCGCTATAACGCCTGTCCCGAAATAATCTTCTACTCTTCGCCGCCGGTGCACGGAACCTTGAGACGGTATCATGTCCATCCAGAGGCCTGGTTACACAAGCTACCCGACACCATGTCATTCGAAGAAGGGGCCCTTCTCGAGCCACTCTCTGTCGCACTGGCGGGCATCGAGCGGTCCGGCCTGAGGATGGGAGATGCATTGGTCATCTGTGGTGCTGGTCCAATCGGGATGGTGAGTTTGTTGGCAGCGCACGCCGCTGGAGCTGCGCCGATAGCGATCACGGATATCGATGAAAGCAGGTTGAAGATGGCGAAGAAGCTTGTGCCGAGGGTGAGGACCGTGTTGGTCGAGAAGGGATTGGACCCAAAAGAGGTCGGTGCAAAGATCAAGCAGGCGCTGGGTCAGGAGGCGAAATTGGTGATTGAGTGTACGGGAGTGGAGAGCAGTATTCATTCAGGCATATATGTGAGTGACTGCTTCCTATGACGTTCTGACGGGAGAGAGCTTGGGCTGATACATTTTGCAGGCTGCAAAATTCGGCGGTATGGTGTTCATCATTGGAGTTGGGAAGGACTTCCAGATGATACCTTTCATGTATGCGTCATTCCGGGAGATCGATATCAGGTTCCAATTCCGGTACCGAGAGACTTATCCCAAGGCCATCATGCTAGTGTCGGAAGGCCTGATTGATCTCAAGCCATTGGTAACACATCGCTATAGCTTGGAGCAAGCGCAGGATGCTTTCAACACGGCGTCTACACCTTCTGCACAAGCAGTCAAAGTCCAGCTCTTAGACGATTGATGAGGAGGAAATTGGAAGGGTTCTGTATTATGAGTAGCCGTTTACACTGCAGTCGATGGTGGGACCGGTGTAGTTCCTACGCTACAGCTCAACTGTGTGGTGCTGGCTCCGATAGGTCTGTATGAGCACGAAGCCTGCACATTTGGTTCGCCATTGACTGCTCTCGAATCCGACACATCCATGCTCTACCGCATGCCATATTTCACCGTGACCGGGAGCCTATGCGACTACGTACGCTTCACCTCGCATGGTACCAGCCAGAGTCTGCTTTGCTCTTTATCGACTCGACTTTGGGCTGACGTTCGACCTTCTTCGACAGCCTCTCCCTCTTCCTCCCAGTATCGTGCCGCAAGATTTCGAACTCCATCTTTTTGGCCGCGGAGCTGAAGCAGCATAGCCGGCCTAATTTGCGTTGTAGCTTCTCTTTCAAGGTTTCTGGGTGATATTCCAAAGTCGCCACCGTGGTTGATCGTGGTAGTTGGCCATCGTGAAGAGGTGCTTGTAGTAGGGTCTGTGTCCCAGGAGCCACTTCGGCCGCTGTCGCTGTCGGCCGTACTGCTCTTCGCTTCGGTACCTTCAAGCTACTAGACCGTTTGAAAGTCCTCAGATTGCGAGGATTGTGCGATGCGGTATCTGAAATGGTAGACATGTCTCCTAGTGGTGCCAGCGGTGCTGTAGGGCTTTTTGTTCTCTGGTTCGCCGCCTTCAGCGGACTCTGATCATGAAGCGCTGCTTCTACAGTACCTATGTTCATAGCGGGTGTCGGCCAGCCTCCGCTCTCTATTGCCATCATCGAGCTCGATCGAGGCAATTTCCCTTCATTACGAGTGAACTGTGATCCGATTCGTGGACCGGAAGCCATCGCCTGTTGTGATGGTCGTCGTCCTCCGTCGGGTGACGTGGTCTGTTAGAACTTCTCTGCGGTGTTCGCTGTCACGTCTATCAGCTTGATGCGAGATGTCGAGCTTCTTGAAGAAGCTGGTGCCTGAGTCACTAGTCGAGTCCATCACAATAAAGCCGGTCCCGGCGGAATCGATACTCAATCTTCGTCGTCATCATTAACCAGATCTGATATCTTGATCTTGCTCCTTACACCTGGCATCTCGTGCGGCGCCCACCTCTCAATGGCGCCAACGCTTTCCTTCAGGGAAAAGTTTGAATTCTTATCCTCGTCCTCTAGCATTCTTTCTGTTCCACTGCCTACAGACATTATTCTGTCGGACCAACGCATAAGCCGCTTCACCAGTTCTGGAAACTCGAGCTTCCTTATGCCACCGCGCATATCGATCATTCGCTTCTGGGCTGGCCGATGGACACATGCCGAAGCATACTTATCGCCGTACATATGCTCGTGTAGCGCGATGCGGCCAACCGCCAGGATGATGCCATCGGAGCAGGAGCGCTTGGGGTCTGTGAGCGCCTCGTTGATGGACTTAATGGCCTGCGCTCTCAGCCAGTACATAATCTCGGTCCTCACGGTGCCAAGCTTGATCATATCACCAGACCCGAACAAGAGGCGAACATAGAACAGAGCTGGTTCTGCGAGAGCATTCTGAGTCATGAACCATTCCCACTTCACGCCTTGCTCGTCGGTAATCTTCAAGGCAGGCCAACCTCGAGGTGCATAAACGGTCATCACTGCGACAGAGGCGTCAGCATTTCTTAGTCACGTGCGGGTGCAAGATAACATCGGGTAAAATAATGTTCGAAACGGGGATGTCCTTGCATAGGCGGGTGCGGCCCCCGAGTTAAAGAGGTTTCCCGGACGCCATCGCTCCCGGTGCGCGTCAAGATTATGTAGGTACGAGTCATGCACTTACTGTGATGGAGGATGTGATCGAACCACGGCTGGTAGGGTACAGGATAGCAGTTGAATGGGTCCGTCTTTCCCCGCGATGGTGATGGTGCAGGCGAAGAAGGAGGCGTGAGCATAGCCATATCGCCACCATAGGGCATTGGCTTCTCCGAGCCATCAGCCATTCTCTTGGTGCGGGCCGGGACGACGTTTCGCGAGCTCGATATGGCACCCAGCGGTGTATTGGCGACTCTGCGTTTGTGTTGACATTGCGGGCATTGGCATGTGGTGTCTGGGTGGACTAGTTGCACCTGTGCGACTGCAGCTTTGGTTGCGGGCACTTTGGCGAGAGCTTCGTGATATAGTGCTATCGAGGATCCTGCACCGAGTCCAATGTACGTCGGTTCTTGCGCAGTCGGTGCCAGTGGAGGCAATACCGGCCTTGGCAGCAGTTCATCGAAGGTCGAGGGTCCGGCTGC
The DNA here is from genome assembly GCA_013248845.1 of Passalora sequoiae. Classification (NCBI taxonomy): domain Eukaryota; kingdom Fungi; phylum Ascomycota; class Dothideomycetes; order Mycosphaerellales; family Mycosphaerellaceae; genus Passalora; species Passalora sequoiae. The sequence continues at coordinate 1,283,698 of WSQC01000018.1, read as the reverse complement.
AATTGATTCCGGCGCGGAGGCAACTGGCGGCTGAGGTTGAGGTTGATGAGATTGATGAGGTTGAGGTTGATGAGGTCGAGGATGAGGTTGCGCCTTCCTCGCCGGCAATGCCGCAGTGGCCTTTCTCTTCGGCTCAGGCTCGAGGAGGAAAGCGCCTTGGCCAGTGCCCGACGAGGATGTCTCAAGCTGCTCGAAGATCTTCTTCCTGCGCTCTGGCCATGATTTAAGCGCGGCCACCGACCTGACGCGCTTCTTGTTAGCTCTGCTGGACGCGGCGTTTGGATCGCCGGTATTAACGATGAAGTCAATCTGTCGCGGCTTCTTTCTGTCGCCCATGATCATCATGCGGCGGCGGCGGCGATGACGGTGAGGGCGGCGTCGAATGCAAATAATAACGACAATTATGCTGCGCAACTCGCCGAATTCTGCCCACGATATGGCACATTGCGGGCATGCAGAGATGGTGAGACAGATGAGAAAAGCGCAGAGTGTCGTTGCTGGCTGCTGCACTGATGCCACCGCCGTGGGTTAATAATGACATGGATCAGCTAGCTGGCCGATCTTTACACGCATTTGGTTAGTGTAATTGCAAGGGCCCTTAGGAAGTTCCAAGATTGCGACCCAAGCGGCCGATCACACAACTTCATCGCCGTGTACAGTGTACAGTGCCAGATACTGTACGTGTAGTGTGCTGATATGAATCATGAATGATCCCTCGTGCTTCTGCTTCTCGCTCCTCCCAGCATCCGCCTTTGCAGCAGTCCGCTCATCAGAGTCATCACAAACCATGCCATGCAGGAGACGATAGCATCATCTATCTCTCTTCAATCTACGTGTATCGAAAGACCGTCCGGGGTGCTCCCTTGCACGCTCCACATCATTGGTCGCGGTGACACGAACTACCCAGGCCAGGAAGGCTGCTTATGCCCGAGATACATGTAAGGAACTCTGCAGACTTGCTAGGTTGACGGCGCGACCTTCCCGACTGCAAGTGTCCACCACTAACGGCAGAAGATAGGCCTCGTCAGTGGGTACATACATTGTAGGTGCATATGCTTGCAAGGACGGATGCCGTAAGCCCTCTCTCAGCAGTGAGACTTCTCCCTCTACACGGCACACTCTGCATCGGCTTCTCGAAACAGCCTCGGATCGAAGCTCAGCGTAAACTCCGGTCAGTGCCCACCTGGGCGAGCGCCCGCGATCTTGACTCCCAGAGTCTGGTGTCACAGCTTTCGAGCACCAGTTGCACAAAGCTCCAAGCGCCAAGTCACACGTCTCTGTACCACCATCCCGCATACGCGACCATATCGCAGCTGTTCATGCCAAGTTTGCGGCATAGACTACAGAATACCTTCCAGGCACTCTGACTTCACGCAGTATGCTTCTGATGTACGCTCTGTGCATAAGGGCCATCTGCTCGTCGGGAGCCGCGAGCTGATGACGATCGACCAATCCAAAGTGTACAAAACCGAAGACATTCCTAGGTATTTCATGACTGCTCAGATCCCCGATTCGCCCGTGGCCATCCATTTGGCAGTGTAGAACCTATTATATCGTGCAGCTCATACTCGGAAGGCAAAACGTGGCCGCTTGAGTGATATTGCACGATCATCTGGGCGAAGCGTGCTAGGTCCCCCGTGCGTTGGTATAATCTAGATTAGCAAAAAGACGCTTCCTTCCGGATACCGGCTTCGTTGGAAGTGACCACAACTTCCGAGCGGAACAGTGGACCGCTCAGGACCCTAGTAGTATATACGCCACAGGTTGGCGGCAGCATGGCGCCAAATTACTGCACTTCATGAAGCTATGCTGTAGCTGCGCACCTCATATCTATAGTATCGTGGGAGAATCTATGCTGCTGTGCTCTCCGTTCTGCGCTCCTCAATCTGAGGCACAACCCACCATGGATGCTGTCTCTTCTCCACCGGTAATATCGAGACCTTGACTATGTCGCTGTAGTCCATGCCTTCTGCGTTGTCCAGTCGGTCATGCTGCGCGCAGATATTCTTCAGGTGGTGCATGCTCACCGCAGTCTCGAAAATGACCTTTGTCATCGACTGCAACTCTGCAATGCGTTCCTTGTCCGTACCGATGCATCGCACTTGCTGCGGCGAGAGGGCCTTCAGAGTCCGCAGATGGGCCAGACATTGAGTCTTGATCTCCTCAATGTTGTTGAACGTATCCTTGATGGTGTGGAATGAGCGCCGCTGTACCAGAAGAGCAGCATCCTCGCTCAAGAAAGGCTTCATCCGTGCTTCGGCTCTGAGCTTCTGATCTGTCGATGGTGGCGCCCTGATGACCCTCAGTGACTCTAGAAGACCAAAGAGTTGAGCAAGAGCATCTGCAAGGAGTGTGTCGAGCGACAGCCGTATCGCGATGCTTTGCAGATGTTCTGCTGCTGACTTGAGCTCTTTAGTAGTGGCATCCAGTTTTATATAGCTAAAGTCCGTCCCCTTCTCCTGCTTGGCCCGCTCAAACATGAATATGTCTCGTGTATTCACTAGCATGGCATGGTGAATTTTCATGTCATTGCCGAGGAAATGGTATATGCCGCTGTACTCGTCTGGTAGATATAGCTCGGTCTCGAAGCCAAGCTGTATCACATGCTTTCGTATTTGATGGAGGTGGTGTTTTGTCCACCGCAACAGGGAGCCACGCGTCTGTTCTGGGTTACTTCTGTTGAGCCCCGCTAGCTCGCGGTCAGCATCTGCCGCGAGCTCACCAAGTCTCTGCCAACTCGACAGAGCTTGTGTAAAGCACCTCCTCATACGACAGCGGTTCTGGCACGCGAACAGATAGAGATTAAGCCAGTCTCCATAAGCCTGGGTCATGAAATCGGTCATGATCTGAGATGCCTGATGAAGTGGGCTCTTAGGCACTTCAATCTGGAAGGAATGCAGATCAGTCGCATTGTGTGCTGGTAACATTGTGTCTCGAATGTCTGTGAGCATCAAATCAAAGTGGCGAGTATCCGCCTGGACAGATTCGCCCGCTGTCAACAATTCTTGCATCTTCGCTCTGACGAATGTGGCTGGGTGGGGGTCGCGGTATGCAAAGATCCACAAAGCACTGCAGACAGAGCATAGTCAGTTATCTACTCCCAGGCCATACAGTGGTATTCCAGAGAGATGTGATGCTGTCAAAGCAGCAGCGCGTTGCTTCAATCTCTTTCGACGTTTGCAGTGGGATCGGGTTGACTGTAGCGTGTCCCCCTCAAGCAGTAACTTACCGAAGGAGTGATTCAGGGTTTTTCCGTATAGCTGGTGCGGTCAAGGCGTTGATCGCCATCATATCGTCACATAGCCGAGTCCATTTGCCGACCGCATCTTCCCATAACATATCAGGCATTGGGCGTGGTGGCGTGCTCGTGGCCAATTGCCGTTGCACCTTCGCTGAAAAGGCCTTCGCTATAGGTTTTGCCAGTTGGTGGTGGCCGGGACGGTCCATTTGGTGCTTAGCGAACTTTAGAGAAGTCTCGCAGAAACCTTTGCTATCTGTATCAAGTTCGATCATCGCTTTTATCATGCAAATCCTCATCTGCAGGCGGCCCTGCAGAGCATACCACATAGCCTCGCCTACGTCTTCTCGGAGGCGACCGATCGATTTCTTGGCGTGCTCGAGCCTTTGAATTGCTTCAGAGTGGTTGAGCTCCGATAGCAGCTCTCGTCCGAAGAGAGAGGTAACAAAGTCTTCCTCCTCAAAGTATATCTGCGCTTGTATAGTGTTCAGACTGATTTCGATGCATTTGAGTAGCCCTACACAGTACGGTAGTAAGATCGTGGTCACCAATCCATGCTCGGCTTTTAGTATTGATTCGGAATGCTTTCCAAGTCGTGCTGGTGCAGCAATGTGTTCGGAGTCATCGACCAGACCATATGGATATTTCTTGCTGGGACCAATGAGATCAAAAATGTGAAGGGAGGTAAAGACGTTCTGTGAGAGCGGATAGCCTTCGTGAAAAGTCATCTCAAGTCGAAAAAGCTCGTCCATTATCCAGAGTACCTCGCTCGCCTCAAGCTCAGCATTGACATCGAAGTCCGGTTCGAAAGTGTCACTCTCTGGGATGTAGCCGCTGTCCATCTTTGGGTCCATAATCTAGCAATGTCAGTGGCTGATGTTCGGAGCATAGGAATCAATCCAGGAAGAGCGCTCCTCAATTACAGAGATCTTTGGTGCGGCTCGATCGCACCAGTAACGGAAGCGCTTCTTCAAATCAACGTAACAATTTCGTACCTCCAAAGCTCCCACAGCTTCAAATAACGTGAAGGACTCATCCTTCACCAAGTCTCCAGCCTGCAACTGTTCTGTTGCCGCCACAAACTCGGTAGTGATATCTCGAATGCCACGTGTATAGCTTGACTTGGTGGGCGGAGAGGCTCTGATCGAAGCAGCTTCCTGCCGCAATCGGGCTTCCGCCGTGACGTTGTCGGAGAGGTCATCGCAAATGTGAAGTGGATGGCTTTTCAATGGGGCTGTATCTAGAGACATGGATCAGTGCAGGTAGGTTTATGGAGGGGTGATTTTAATTACGGTTAGCCAAGCCATCAATAGGCATTTCAACGACATGAATAGATTGTCACGTATGCAGATGACGGTGACATTGCGCAAGTGGTCAAACATGAAGGAGCTCAAAGTGTTGAAGCATGGAAGGTACACTGAAGTTTGCTCCCGGGAGCTCGGGCAGTTGCTTGGCGCGTTTTCTGGAGACAATGGGTTCTATATACACATGATACAGGTGCTGCCGCGCTCGCATGGAGCCTTTCAATGACCTCAATTGCTCTTGTTGCTTCGAAGGCACTTTCTGCCCTTGACTCCGTCATTGCCTCCCCCCTCTGCTCCTATCATTCCTGCCTTGAGCGCCTACTGAGCTGACTGGCCGGCGTTCTGCTGGTAAGAGGCATGGTTGGCTTCCTCGACAGACTTCATCTCGCTTTGCTTGCCGTTCTATATAGTTTGTGAATGTCAGCATATGCATGCTCGCAGGTTCATGTCCGCCGCTTTTGATGTGCCGAGTCTTTCTTCCTCAATTTATATCTCCTCTAGGGTTTGTCTCACCTCCCACTTTGCGAACCTCAAATCCATCTCTCCTCTCCTCTCGGCCTGCAGTCTCTTATCGTCCTTCAGTGAGCGGCGCACGACCCGCGAGGCGACTGCGAGGTAGCGGTTGTAGCTGTTTCGCAACTCCAGTCAGCATACTGTGATGTGCCCGGCAAATGCAAGCTTGCCGATGTCACGGGCAGGTCATACGTAATGCCGGCGGCCTTCCACGCAAATGCCATTGTGTCTGATGTGTAGATTGTTTGAGCTTTGAATTGTTTTGATTGCTGGTCGCTGCGATTGAAGGTGCAAGCGGATCGAGACTCGGAAGAGCTCGGTCAATGAATTCAAGATCACGTGACTAACCAGCTGCCTGCGACTGAGAAACGGGAACAAATATCAGACGAACTCAATGAGAAAGGTCATTATGCTTTATGCATCACATTTGAGCGCTTTGTATTGTATTGGTACAGCTATCTGCGCCGCATCACACGCAAGGAAACTTCTAATGGTATTTACACTTTCAAGCCAATCTCCTCTGCATATGGTAGTTGGTACAGGTCACCGACTGAACTTACAGAGGCTTTGTTCTCAAGAGCCTCCTTTGCAACCTGTTTCACCTTCTCCAACGTTACACTATCAAGTGACGATGCAACATCGTTGATTTGGTATGGCTTGCCATCGCGTACAAGGCCAGCACCAGTGTACTCAATGGCTGCTTGAGTACCAGATGCAAACTCGAGCTCCTTGAACTTTGCGAGAGCTTTAGCCTTGTTGAAGTCCTCCTCACTGATGCTTTGCGAGGCACTCTTGAGGGCTTCTACCACCTTGGGTGCGGTTGCGCGTATGTCCGATGCGGCGCCATTCAAGCTGATCGTTAGTAGACCAGCATCGGTATAGATGAGAGACTTGGTGGAAATGTGCAGAAGTGGTGTTTCGGCGCCTGCCTTTGCAAGAAGCGAGAAACCGGGTGTCCACTTAATGCTAGTCTCACCACCAAGCAGTGCTGCAAGGACTGCCACTTCTGGCTTGTAGAAAGAACCGGTCGCCGAGCTTGAGCCAGGGAACGCGAGGACCATAGAGTTGCCAGAAGCGTGCGCAATGCGCTCCTCTCCACCATAGTATTTGGCCTGCTCAGCCTTAAGCTCGAAGGTAGGTTGCGCCGGCACATCGGTGAAGAACTCGCCAACCCACTTGGTGAGATCAGACTGCTCGACACCGTTTCCAACAATGGCGAAGTTTGGCTTAGAGTATGCAGCGCCAGCATATTCAGCCAGACCGTCAGCAGTGACATACTTCGCGAAAACTGACGAGGTAGGCCGTTCAGCGACACCCAGTCCTCGGTGGAAAGCGAGACCATGTGCGCTGTCGGTTGCTAGCGAAAGAGTGTTGCCGATGTGCTTCTTCGAGTTCAATTGCATGAGCGGAATTATCTCCTCATTCACGACGTGCTCTGCCCATACATCAGTATCCCGCAAGTGCATCATTCTCATCTTAGGTAGTACTCACGCTGGTACTTGGTCATGCTGGCGACCTCCGCGAGAAGCTCAACAAAGTATGGCAGATCATCGCGCAGGAACTTTGCTCCGACGATAAGGTTCTCTCTGGTGTGATATCGGAGGAGTTCTGAGCCAAGCAGTTCAGATTCGCGTTGTATACGGAGAGTCGATCGGCGTTCGGTGGACTGCCACGCATGACCCATTAGCCATAAATCCAGCTGTCTGCCATGCTGTCCATGCTCACCCTAAAGGCATATCGTTGAAGCGCTTCTGCAAGACCTGGAGCCGTCTCGTGTCTCGTACCAGCCTTGGTCACAATTGCGAGGGTGGAGACAGCGCCAGGCTGATCTCTGCTGGCGACTTTGATGCCATTGGCATCGCCGGTTTGATATGCGAGTGAGCCGGTCGCTGCGGCATAGCCCCTAGAATGTTGCCATGACTGACGGAGAGCTCGCTGAGCCTGCCTGGAGATGGCAGAGCGCGCGATCATGGTTTTGACGAGCCCTCGCGGGTAGTGGGAGAGTGGTTGATTATGGTATGGGTGACAATGCCTGCTGCTACAGGATTTCGAGATGCGATGCAATGCTAGATCATGCTTGCCTCGGATGTCAGCCGCGCGTGAACAGCCAATCAAGGCTAAGCCAAAGTCATTGACGCTAGACCATATATCGACACATAGACCTCTAGGCTGGAGCTTCGTGAGACGAGTTTTAGCGGTCACCCACCTAGTCATACTGCGAGTCGACCACTTCTTATTGTCGAAGGTTGACAATACCAGAAGAAGACGATTCTTCTGGAGAATATCCTTATGTCGCGACATTCGCCACGGTAGCAACACGACAACTCTTATCGTGAGAGGTGAATACACACACACAACCACATCACTGTGCTCGAGGAATGCGCAATTTTTGACACAAATTGATCAGGATAAGAGTTATATCGACATGAACATCCAAGAACTATGCACCGCCTTCGTCGAGGAAAGCTGTGGCTCCCTTTGCTCCGTATGCCCACCAACTGCGCGTTATCGCACGGGCTTGACTGACTCTGCTCAAAGCAAATATTCGCTGCTCTGGCACAGCGGGGACGTCTATCGAAGCCGCAGATACAATACCACCTCCGAGTGCCTAGCCGCCAGCTCCGACATGCCTTAGCCGTCCTCACCCAGCAACACTTGGTGCGATACCACACCGTCGAAGACGAGGCCACCTACTATCAAGCCGACTGGCGCAACTCGTACTACCTCGTCCGATCGAATCGCATCATCTCCCTCGTCGAAGACCGTCATGGCGAAGGCGCTGCCAAGATCATATCGAACCTGCTACAGCTAGGACATGCACGGGTTGGTGATCTTGCACAAGCTTTCGATCTTACGCCCACCTCAAAACGCGACAGCGGTATTGAACACTGTAGTGCGCACGTGAACGGTGAAGTGAAGGTCAATGGGGTAGATGCCAGTCACAACGGTCAATACGGCAAGATTGCTACCGTCGCTCAATTCCACAACACGCTGCGGAAATTGCTACGAGCAGGCTTCCTCCTCAAGTTTGGCGAGCGCATGTACAAGCCAGCCGCCGATTTGCAGGGTGAGGTTGAAGAATTGGTCATTGCTGATCAATTTCCGGATCGCAAGGTCAACGGACCAAGGAAGCAAGCAGAGTTCAAGGCAGCCGTCAACAACCTCAAGCGTAAGTGGCGAGAAGAAGACGCCTATTCCGAGCATCGCGATGTCGACTCAAAGGGCACTATTCGTCGAGCCGTACACCCCGTCAAACGAGCGAGGCTCAATGGCACGCTCACGAATGGTCATGGCCATGGGCATGGTCATGATGGAGACGATCACGACGAAGAAAATGCTCAGAAGCTTCCGGTACTGTGTTGTGACCACTCACATCCCACAGTTCCGTTGCTAACACTATATAGAATGAGATGATATTGCGAGTGAACTACGCACAGTGTGCGGCAGCCATGCGCAGCGATCGTCTTGCCCATCTAGCAGAGCCTTATCTTGGTCCAATCACTGCCAACGTCTACAGCGCGCTGCTACATGCCCTTGAAGCAAAGATCCGCGCCAAAGACGAAGAGGATCCAGCTGAAGAAAACGCCGAGGACGATCCTGAAGATCGCCTTCCTTCTGCTTCCACTGTCGAAGTCGCGGACTTGCTGGAACCTGGACTGGATCTCAACTTCAGCTTCCATGCAGATTTGCAGAAAGCTGTTAACAGAGACGGCAAAAAGGTGAGGGTGGACACTTCCTTCGAGGACCTTGGCATCAAAGAAGAGGTCGATTCCGACGAGGAGGAGGACGATAAGATCAACGGTCACGCGTCTTACGAGAAGCGTACAAAACGTCTACACCTTATCGAGGATCATCTCAGACTCCTCGAGGAGCATCCTAAAGGATTTTGCAGACGCGTGCGAGGAGCTGGCGGTGGAAGTGAATGGCTGGTGTCGTTTCCAGCTTTGACCGACATTCTTATTCAGGCGGACATCGATGCGACAGTCGCTGCCCGCTTCGGAAAGCTGCATACCAGGATTATACGTCTGCTTCGGGAACGAGGACGCCTGGAAGAGAAACAGGTGGCGGCGCTGGTCATGATGCGCATCAAAGACGTTCGGGCTGTCCTGACGGAACTTCAGTATGCTGGTTTTGCAGAAGCACAGGAGGTTCCCAAGGACAATTATCGACAGCCATCACGATCAGTATATCTATGGTTTCATGACCAGACCCGTGTACAGAGCATGATGATCCAGCATACTTATCTGAGCATGACGCGCGCTTTGCAAAGACTTGCACGCGAACGCGAGGCGTACAAGACCATTATCGAGAAGGCGGAGATGACGGCACTAAAAGATCTGACTCAAAGCGATCGCGAACTGCTCTCTTCTTGGCGTGAGCTCGAGGAGCGGCTGGTCTTGCAAGTCGAACGCATGGACGAACTGGTGGCACTGTTCCGCGACTTTTCTGGACGAGACACGGCTTTGGTCTCCTAACACCACTTTTGGGTAGTATAATATGGGCTTGTCTTTAAAGGCATTGCTGGGCGTCGAGGGCGACCACGGTCTTCTATCTTGCATCTACACGGCGTTCGGGAGAAATAGCGTCACGATTGGAACGTGCTACGACCACAGGGATGGCGTGATCAATACTCTGCAGGCAAGGTGGACTTCGAGCTGGCTTCAGGGACGAGCCGGCTAGGGCAAAAGCTGAATCATTAGATGATACCACTTTACTGTAAATGTAACTTGACTTTCTACGTGCACTGCAGGCTATATCAGCTTCTCTTCAGATGCACCATGACGACGAATGGAGGCCTCTATCATTTGCTCTGTCGTGCCTCCTCGCAGCCAATTATGTGCTCTGTGCCACTTATGATCTGCAGGTCATCATTCATACTCTCGCCGTCTTCGAGATAGAAATCAATTGGCCTCGAGGAGCTGTACAGTCGCGGTCTCAAATGTGTCGCAAGCAGCGGAGACGATCCCCTGGATGCGGTTGCCCAGTCCGGCAGGGAGTTCGAAGAGTCCTGCTGACATTGAACTATGTATTCGTGTTTCTAGTGGACTGAACAGATTCAATCTCTAACTGAAGGTTGGTACTCGCTGCTACGAGGGAAGAGGCGGAGCAAGAATTTGGTCCGAGTGAGAAGAGGATCAGAAGATGTTTGTAGAGCTCGAGTCAAGTTCGCGTTATCGAGCGTGGACGCTCTCGACATTCACGTGTCCGCCTACGCCGCGGTGTGGGCTTTCTCGGTGAAGTAGTAGTATCTCAGTCCTGTGCTGTCTATCGTGGTGAATCTCCCGGCAAGTGATGTTGTCCCCGTGCTCAGATGTCTCTGATCGAGTCGCACAGCAACATGATCTACTCACAGACAGCGTGCGCCCTGCCGATCTGCGAGCAAGCCTCCATACAACCCATCCGTCGTGCCGACCTCGATGCTAGAGAAAGTGTAGAGCAGGACGCGAGTCCTTACCCAGAGATATCACCACAATCGCTTGACCCTGTCGACAAGTGCTAGAGTTTGCTCATCCATTCTCAAAGCCGGTGTTAGCTTCAAGCACATCTCCTGCATTCCACGCACATTCGAGAGTTACTCGATGACTTCCTGGCGCGTCTCACAGTCCCCAGGCATCAAGATTCTGTATTTTGTGTAGTGTATCGCGTGCTGATTGACCGGCCTGCTTAATCCAGTCCCACTGCCATCCGCCACGGATGTCGAGCAACGTTGTTTCGATGAGCCAAGAATATGCAAAGTATTCACGTCTGGAAGTGTATGCTTTACCGAGGCTGAGGCGCTTGGTGCGGTTGAGGTGCCCCTCAGGGGCTCCTGGAGTGTGGCCAGGCGAGCAGTTGTAGTAGGTAAGTTTGGCTTATCTGCATCTATGATGAAGCCGTTCGACGGACGTCCAGTATTGCCGATAGGCGCTGCGAAGTATCCCGCGCCCTTCGTGATACGTGTGCTGGCAGCAGTGCAAGAGCGATTTCGGGGGCGAGTGTGCTTCGGGCAGTGCTATCTGGCCCTGAACCTTCCCGGGTCCATGGAACATGAAATCGTAGACTCGATTTCGCAGTTCAGCGGGTAGCTTGAGGAATCTGGAAGAAGACATGACGCGTGTGTGTTAGCGTTACTCGGTGCTTGTTCGTGCTGTGTGTTGTTGTCGTGGAGATCAAGGGCGCAGCTTCACTCTCTTCGGTATGGACTGTATCAGTGAAGATGGGAGTACAACGAAAGCAGACCGCGAGGTCTTCAAGTCTCGCTTCGACAATTCACTACCCGCAAGCATGGCAGCTTTTCCGCATCAACGCCGAATTCTTCACACAAGTGAGCACGTGGCTTCGAGCTGTGCAGCGCCCTCAGTCGAATACGTTCGAAAGCACTATATCGCCTCAATCTTGACCTCCAATCCATGCCATTTAGAAGGGAAACTACCTCTCTCTTTCCAAACATGCCCTCCAGGCCCAGGAGCCCCGTCGATCTGATTCAACACCTCCAACTCGAAATTGAGGTAAAAGCTTGCCAGCACCTTGCTCATACACAACCAGGCCACATTCTTGCCCGGACACTTTCTGCTCGGACCACCAAAGCTCAAGTTTCTGGTCTTCATATCGCCGAGTCTTGCTTTATCGGCTTCGAGCCAGCGTTCGGGTCTGAAGGACTGTGGATCAGTGCCGAATATGTCTTCGTTCAATCCCAGCTGCTTGGATTGCATGCCGACTGTGTAGCCAGCTGGGATGTAATACCCATCGATACCGACGCCGCCCTCGGGGACGATGCGTGGGAGTGCAATGGCGATGTTCGGCCAGATGCGGAGAGCTTCGTGAAGGCAAGCTTGAAGGTAAGTGAGCTTAATTGCTTGGTCGTAAGAGATGGGCTCGTCCTTGGAGATGGCACCAGCAGTGACAGCGGCATCGACTTCCGCCCTGACTTGCTTGTAAGCGTGAGGTGTTGTTCCGATGCCCACGATGCAAGCAGCTATAGTCCACGACATGGTATCAACCCCAGCACCCAGGTCGGTCATGCTTAGTCTTACAGCCCAATTGAAGACGAATTCTGGCCGGTCTTTGCTTAGTTGCCGCATATCATTGTGCAAACAGTTCTGCAGAACTTTTCCTTCTTCGTCAGCCTTCGAGTACTCCATGATCTTACTGACACAGAACTATCTGCGGGTCAGTCCATAGTCTTGATGTGCACATCTGATCCTTGACTCACAGGGAAGACTGGTAAATTGGTATTACTATGTGTAAACATAATCTTCCACGGGATCCAATTCTTGTCGATGTGATTGAGCCAGGGTAAATTCCCAATCCATCCCCACCACGACCACATTTTATCCATGTTATGCATATGGCCATCGTCACTGCCTCTCTCTATCGCGCCGTATGGTTGACCGAAAGTGAATTCGGTCATGATATCGACATTAGCAATCTCGACCTCGTAGTAGATGTCCATTTGCTTGTTCGTGAGTGTGGCCAGGCGTTTGACAAAACGCCGGATGCTGTTGTCGATTAGTGATTCATGTCTCTTTGCGTTGATTGTTGAGTATATAGGTCCAGCAAAGCGTTTCTGCACTCTCAGCTTCTCAATATCCTGTTCGGCGAGCATATCAAGGTGTTCCCACGAATTCGGCGTATTGTCCTTCGGTGCTTCGTAGAAGCGAGCTTTCCTGTACGTGGTACCAGCCCCGTACACCTGCTTGAAGTAGTCCGGGTTGGAGAAGATGATTTCGTCTGGCTTGATGCGGACGACACTGCCATATTTTCTGTGTAATGCCAGGTCCAGGCGAGGTCGTCGTCCATAATAGCTGTGCCAAACGAGCCACAGTGGCGAGATGCTAGCCAGTAGTGGACCAGGAACTTTTGCCAGAGGATGGAAGAACCGATTGTAGGTCATATGCGCCAAGATGATGGCGATAGTGATGTAGAGAAACCACATGCTGAATTACAGGTGGTATGAGGTCGATGTACCGAGTTACACACTGCTGGCGGTAACAAATGCATTATTTTCGAAGCGGACGCCGTCCAAGTCATATTGCTGATTATTGTCGTGCTGAAGGATGATTAGACTTTAGGTACTGGCCATCGGCTCTTGGAAGCACCCGCGGCCAAGGAGTGAAGGAACACGCTTGTATCATGCCGATCAATACTAAATGACGTGTGTTACTCAGCAATGCTACTCAGCTGTGGTTTACTCAGTCATGGAACACCTGCCCTTCCAATGAAAATTCCACCAAAAGAAGCTCAGTTCATCACAAGATTCAAGGATGATTTGCCCATAGGCTTCATGCCAGGCGAAGACCAGTGTGCACGGAAAGTGGCCTGTATCAGAGTATGTTCATTGTGTACACTCTATCAATCATGTATGCACAGCATCTAGCATTGGCATTTGTTGCCGGGTATCTCCTTTCGACGTCCAAGTGAAACCATTTACCAATAGTCACCGAATTTGCCAAGCACATCGCCGGCCCGAAGCTCCCCATGAAGATTGTTCAGTGCATCAAAGTGATTTGCCAACTCGAGACCTCGGAGTCGTTCCTGCTCCATGTCGTCCCATGTCCAGCTGTCATCTGCTAGTTGTGCTGTGTGCGCTACATCCACTAGCCTAGAGCTGACCTCGTCGGCATCGACATCTGTCGACCCGCCGACGGCAGGCGTAGCGGGAGTGAAAATGGCCGGCGTGCCAGCAGCAGACGGCTCGCCCGCTCGTGGTGGAAACGGCACACCCGCAGGCCGTGGAGGCAGGAGTCGTGATCGCTCGAGGGGTATCTCTGGGTTAATTGTAAGACGACCTTTCTTGAAGACATAACGTGCGATACTGGTTGCAAATATGTGCTTCGTCAGATCTTCCTCTGTCTTCCGCAATGCCGCTTGAGCTTTCTTCTGATTCTTCCATGGTTGCAGCACGTAGGAATCGGGCTTGATGGCTCCCTTCCGAACGATATGTGAGACAGTATACAACCACTTCCGATCCCAAGTGAGAATCCTGGTATAGACCTCAAAGCTTTGTAATGGTTCGATCTGGCGCTGGAAGAAGCAGCTCACGGCACCAAGTGCCACAATGTATTTGCCTTTGGCTTCGATGTTTGACTTGGGCAGGCCTTCTTGATCACCAGCGTTCAGTCTTGCTAGTCCCGTCCTGATGACTGAACCAAGATAATGTGCTCGGGCCACGTCAAGATCGGCAAAGTAGGTTGAGTTGGATTTGTGAAAGTTGTAATCAGTGTCGTACGGTGTGTTGTACGACTCGGTGATCATGGGCGCGAACAGATGCTTGGGAGGGATGGGACGTCTCTGGAAGTAGATTTGATATATGATGCCTCGCAGCACGCGGAAATGCCACACGCCAGGCAGGTTCTTGAGATTGACCAGAGCGGCAGCTGCGATGAATAATTTGAGCATGTTGGAGCTCGCGGATGTGCCCAGATATTTGGCGAGGAATTCCTGGACCGAAGGATGTCGCCAGAGCGCGATGGTTGCTCCCGCGAGCGCAACGGTTCCTGCCACTACAGGCAACCTCGTTGCTGCCGACATGCCAAAAAGACGTAGGAAGAAGCAGAGGAACGACGTGGAGGAGGAAGAGGTTCAAAAGAAATGCTCGCGTGGCTTACGGCACTCTCATCCATGGAGCAGACAGTGCCGATAATGACGTTAACGCGTTGACGCGCGCTGAATAAATGTCCGAGGGTCCACACGATTGGAGTAGGAATGGATGAACAGAGGGAGGGAGATTATCTGTCATATGTCAACTCCGGCTCCGTCCGTCCATCGTCCATATGAACCTAAGGCAGGAGTCGAAGAGAATTTCTAGAGGAAATGTCCACGTCGCTCCTGCTGTCGACCAAGGATGCCGAGGTAACGCACGAAGTTATCTCGAGGGAATAGGTAGGCCTCTGGTCTAGACCGTTTCAGGAATAGATCCAGCTGAGTCGGTGAGACTTGATTGCACTTGTGAAAGCGAGAACGACGTGCATGGCAATATTGTACAAACGACTTAGTCACGAGAATGGGTCACATACTGAGCAGATCCGAACATGTTAAAGAAGTGCGTGTGCGTCGAGACAAGCGTCACGACGACGATAAAGCGACATGTGCAGGTGGTGCAACGATGTAAGAAATTGCCAGATTTATGAGCCCGACGGAATCGGTGAACAAGCTCCAGTCGAGGATCCTAGACCTCAGGCACATGGCCGTACTGGAGAGTGGTAGTAATGTTCTTACGATGATAGACGGTCGCTGAGATCATGGAGGGTGTTGTAGGAAAAGAAAGCGCTCGGAGAAGTATCGCCTTGGCGGGATCGGACCCAGCTCACACTGATCAAGCATGAGCATGTGAGTGCAGATAGATACACAAAAGCATGACCATGTCGATCCAGCAGCAAAGATATACCGCAGTGCGTCAGATATCACTACATTGCTCACGAGGCCTGCAGGAAGAAGGAGAGCATTTCTGAACGTGGTACTAAGATATGCTATGTGCCAGTAGATAGCGGCAGAACCAGGTCTCAAAGGACATTAGCTCGTCAGCATACACTATCCTGAACTCACTCTCTGATAAAAACATTTTTGAGCTTACCCAAGCACGTCCCTCGGTACAGCTTCTTAGCGGAGGAGTGATCATAGCCAGAGTACTAGTGTGCCATATTAGGAAGCTCGCCAGGACACCAAACATGGATTAGTACAGGATCTCTGCACCTCACTCCCTTGCATGAGCTTCTGCATTCTACATTCATGGAGCACAGTCTTTCAAAAAGCATTAGTGACAATGGCGCCTCCCCTAATAGAACACAACGTCACTTACGACGATGGGAACAAGACCTTACACTATCTCGCTGCGGGTCCAGCGAACGGTCCACTAATGATCTTCCTCCACGGTTGGCCTGGCATCGCCAAAACCTGGCGCCCACAGCTCGAAACCTTCGCTGGACTAGGCTACCGCGTCGTGGCTCCAGACATGCCTGGCTACGGCAAGTCAACCGCGAACAAAATCCACAGTGACTACGCACAGTCCGCCATCTCTGAAGGACTACTGGCACTACTAGCAGATACGGGTCGCTCGAAAGCGATCTGGGTCGCCCACGACTGGGGCAGCGGATGCCTCTGGTCTCTGGCCGCGGTACATCCCGAAGTTTGTGCGGGAGTCGTGAATCTAGCCGTCCCGTACAGAATACTGGAATTAGGATTGGAGGAATTGCTGAGATTTGTTGATGGGAAGAAGTACCCCGAGGAGGAGTTTCCTTATGGTCAATGGAGCTATCAAGTGTACTACGAGCAGGATTTTGAGAAAGCGACTGCATGGTTTGACTCAGATCCCGCCGGTATATTACGAGCATTATATCTCAAAGGCTCTCCCGCAAGTTTGGCACAGCCAGCGAGGACGGCGAACGTAGTCAAAGACGGAGGTTGGCTAGGTGGAGCAGCGAAGCCTCCCAGCAAGGAGCAGATCCCTATTGGCGCGTGTACGCTTGACAATCTGCCCGCAGAGGATGTTCAAGAATTGGAAGACGGCATGACTCGCACGGGATTCTTCGGAGGTGATGCATATTACATGAACCATGTCTTGAACCGACAATGGGTACTTTCAAACTCCAAAAACGATGGTGTACTCAATATGCCCGTCCTTTTCATCGAAGCGAAGTACGACTCGGTGTGCGAGGAAGGTCAGTCAGGCAACAGGGAACCGATGAGGAAGTTATGCAAGAATCTGAGGGAGGCCAGTATCGAGGCCGGCCATTGGGTCGCGCTGGAGAAGGCGGAGGAGACGAATGCAACTGTCACGAAGTGGTTGGTGGAGCAGATGCCAGACTCGTGGCCGTATCGTTCGTAGTCCGTCAGGTGGATTCAATGTCCGCTGACGCGTGCCATGTACTTTGTCGAGGCCTGTGAACTGTAGGTGCCCTTCACTCGCACTATGGATTCTGTGATGCCTCTTGGAGCTATTTCAGATTTAATGCGTCGCTTCAGTGCTGTTTATCCCAACTTACCAAAGCCGTGGTAGCCGCAGCAGCAGCAACAGAGACACCACGTCAACTTGACGACCGTCATGACTGCTTCCACGGCGTCGAAGTGCGCCCTCTTCATCTTCTTCTTGAAGCGTTCTGGCCAGGTCTGTGGCTCTGTGGCAGGTTGGTGGTCTAGCGGGAGGAGAGTTGGCGCGCTGCGCGACACAATTTCTGGTATCGGTCGCTGCTTCTATGGCATGTTATGAAGATTCGTGATCGTACGTGTGACCTTGGTATATCTAGGGTGACGGCAGCGCTGTATTGTTGTGCTATGTTGCTCGTATTGTAATGCTGTAATTTTTGCTGTTGTGCCAGTCTTCAAAAGCGACTGGAGTGCCAATACGTGCAGGTTGCACCATGGCTTCCATCTCAAGAACCCCAGCCAGAAATAGGCATAACGTCACGTCTACAGCACACTCTGCACCAGGTTTAAGCGGTGGCAGTATTCGCTGAAACGTTCCAGCTACAGCAACACGTCTTTCCTCCCGTGTATTATCAGTGGCTCTGGGCACAAGTCGAACCAACAAAGGGCTAGAGCTCTGCTCCAGCCGATTGTTCAGCCCGATGCGGACACAGACAAAGGCGCCAACAACACACTTCGAGATATCGTCAACAACCTTGAGCGAAATGCCGACCGGCGCACCACGAACGAGCTCAAGTGCCTCATCGGACAGATGAAGGCCGAGAGGATCCACGATGCCACTTCTTTGATCCGATCGCCACCGCATGCGCAAGTGACGCAAGAATGACCGCCGAACTGCCTCCAGACTCTTGATGTCAGCATCTACGGCGACCCCTTGCGGTGCTTGTAATTGAACGCGACGAACTTCACCAGGGTCGATTTGTCGGTAAGGAAATTCAGCAACAGATGCATCATGAGATGCAGCATCGACGGCAAAGGAACACTCGTACTCCAACGACTTTGGCCAAGCATTGCGCACATCCAGTGACAACAGTAACGAGCCGTCCTCACCCTCCGCCGTGACTTCCAAGTTCTGAGCCTGCAGCGCGGCATTGACAGTCAAGCTAATTGGCACCGACACTACACGAGCCGCCCTGGCACTTCCCGAGCCATCCGCGCAGTAGAAAAAGAGAAGCCTGGTACCGTCAACACCAGCCTGTCCGACGATGTCGAGACTGCAGATCTGAGGATCTCCACGCTCGACTACAAATTTGTCACCTCCAACCCCGGAACGCTGGTACTCGGCAGCTTCGCGGTCATGATCTTCTCGGCGTACGACACTCATGGTGTCAGACACCTCAAACACACGAGCCGCGATGGTAGTCCTGTTCGTCAGCCTGATGCGAATTGTACGGGACTCTCCTTCGAGCAACATCAAGCCTGCATCGAGGTCGGTGACTGCTTCTACTTGAAGAGTAGGCATTGGGCCAAGGACAGTGGCAGATACCATCTCAGGTTCGAGGCCGATACTCTTCAGATCATGCGTAGCCCCAATCTCTGAGTTATTGCGCGAAGATTTAGGACCGGGATCTTTAATGGTCACTGGCGTTCGTGCCGACCACGCCGCACCGACGATCGGGAAGACCTGCTCTCTGCAACCCTGCATCTTGATCTTGCACCCAGTAATCTGTAGATCACCGGCGGTCTTCGGTGTTATCATAAGCTGCACCTGTTGAAAGCGAAGCGGGCCAAGAGTGAATTGTTCATGTCGAGACGACAGCTCTACACCTTCCACCACAAGCTCCAAGGACTCGATATCGGTCGGTATATCAAACGGGTTCTGGAGCATCACCAAACACTTCGACTCCTCCCCTTGCACCAGGACCGAGATTGTCTTAGCAGCAGTGCCTGGGCGACTAGCATTCGGATCGTACAGCAAAGGATTCCCAGGCCCGACCTGACCAGTTAAGTCTGCCTGTTGCAGCTTCGAGCGATCAATCACTGCCTGTGGACCTTCCAAAGGCATCAGGGTTACACCACGAACCAGAAACGGATCCCAATATGTCGCCTGTGCGTCCGTCAAACCAAGGTGTTTCGCCACAGCCACGGTGCGATGGATCACAGTAGCATAGTGCATCTGCTCCTCCCGCGAAAAGACATTATCCGCAGCTGCGAATGGCGCCCCATCAACAGCAGCATTTGGTCCCGCGGTCCTGAGCAACGCAGAAGTCAACCACAATAACCCTTGAGGATCTGGCGAAGCCTCAGTGAATCCACAAAGCTCCCTGAGCAAACGAAGCTGCGCACTCTGGCTGCCGTACGTCTTCGAATCTAAGTACTCTTGCTCTAATGTCTGCTGTTGAGCGTCAAGCTCCAAGCCATATATACTCAATACATCCAGTACAAGGTCCTTGATCCCGCGGCTCTCTTCCGCGATGATGAAGAGATTGTCTGCGCCGACGTCCATGGACAGACTCGCGGCAGGATGTATGCCTGCCTCCGCTGCGCCTAGTTTGCGGGCCTGGATCAATGCAGAAGTAAGACGCGTGACCATATCCCGGATCGTCATGGCTTTCTTGCGATTCAGTCTCAGTGATGCATAGGACGATGCAACACCAGCAAGGATGCGAACATGGTCACCGGGTGGCAGGCCATGCTCCTCTTCCGGATACGCTTGAACAAGAATGTTTGATATTGCAGCCTTGGAGAACCTGGTGTTGGGGAGACTCGCTTTCTGTATTGTTGCCTTAGCTGCCGTGACGTCTGTCCGAGCTGCATGCTCTCGTCCGACTACGAGCAGTCTCAACAGTGCAGGTGTCGCTTGACCTTTGCTAGAGTTTAAGCCAGCCAGCAGCTTAGATATACGGATGCTTGCTTCTGATACAGCAAGGAATGGCAATTCAAGCGATCCCTCGCCGCCACGATAGAAACTGAGTATCAGTCTTGTAAGCTCAGGAACGGCAGCCGACAGTCTGAACAACTGGAGCTGTTGCTTTGTACCTTCAGCTGCCGCCCGAGTCTCAGCTGCAATGCGAGCTGCCTTGGCCGAGCTAGAGGTATCTGCCAAAGGATCACAGATTGAAGGCACCGAGAATTCTACTCCGGACCAGGCAAGTAGTATCATGCACACCAACATGTTCTCCAGACCCTTGGCATACCAGATGTTGTCCGCCAGCTTGCGCTCTGTTGTGGTGTGCTCAAGCATGATACGCATGGCTTCGATCCACTGTCCTGCCAGCATGTAAATAGAGCCAAGCACAATGCCGACTCTTGCTTTCCCTCTCACGCGAGACTTCTCTTGCGATGTGCTGGAGCCAAAGCCTTGGACTGGTACACGCTCGTGACTGGAAGCTCGTCTACCGCTTTTCACGCGCGTGCTTTGGTTGCTGGATCTGCTGTCCGATCGACCTACGCTGCTAGCGTTGGCGCTCGGAATCTGATCGAAGGATGTCGCTGGTAGAGGAGGAGCCCGCGTTACAGGTCTTGATGGAGGACTACCTACGCTGCTTTCTTCGATCGGGCTGGACAAGTCGAGACTTCGGTTAGGCGTACTTCGGTCTGAGCTCAGTCTCTTGTCACTTTCGCGCAGAGAGGCGTTTCTCTGGAGACTGCGTGCTGTCTGACCCGGCGTCTGAATCGTAGGCGACATCTGCACTGCTTTGGCATAAGTTGTAAGTTCAAGCAAGAATCTCGTCGAGAGCTCGCGAATTGCAGACCTCAGAGACGAATCATTCTCATGGTCGACATTGTGGATGTCTATAGCATTTGTGATATCGGACGACGCTGTGTCGCCATCGTCTTTCAGCACAACGAGCTGACGATGCACCACACGCGGGTGTCGCTCTTTGAGATATGCTGCAGCGTGTCGTAGCTCTTCCTCATTGTTCTCTGCTGCGCCATGCGAACCGGCAACCACGCCCAGCACTATCAAGGGTTCGCGAAACAGCTCGAATGGACTCAGACTTTGCTGTTGTTCTGTGATGGCGGAGGACGAGAAGCGGTAGAGGAGCGATCCTCGTGGGAAGGCGTTAGGCGAAAGCAAGAAGCCATCATTATCGGGCTTCTTTTGCTCCACTTCAGCGAGTGGAATGACGCTGGCCTCCGTCTGCAGTCGATGCAGTATGCGCAGGAAGCGCTTGTGTTCTATGTGTCCCACTGGCAGCACGAGCACGCGGACATGCGCCGGCGCGACGGGTGAGTAGTGGTCCATTTGCCAATAACATGCTGGCCAGGATTAACTATTGCACGATGGCTGTTGCATACACGTACGTATGCATCCAGGTGGTGGTGTCGGGGGTGTCCGAGTGTGCATCGATCGCATCCGACTGACCTCCGGCTGCTCCTTCCGTGTCAAGAGCGACAATCTGAATTGTGCCTTCCCAGTCTGAGACTGCCTGGCATCGCACTTGCATGTTTCGCGGAAGACCCACATGCACCTACCTCAAAAAAGAGAGATACTGTACCTGCGGGCGGCAGGAGCGGACCTTTTCGGCCCTCCTCCAGGAATCAGAAGCGGCAGGGACGGTGTCATCACTGGGCAGGTGCGGGTGCGGGCTGGGTTCTAGAAAAAGCCTGATAGCAACGAATGTAACCCACCAGTTGCTTTCTCCTTCTGCACTTCGACCCAGACGCGCTTATCCCGGCAGTATGCGCTTTATTATCACGATGATGATGCTGATGCTGCCCTGAGTCGGTATCGCTGGCCAAAGCAATTAATTTCGTTTCGTGGGATGATAGTATAGCAGCGGAGCAGTCGCTCGTTGGCGCGGCCACAGCGTAATGAAAACAACTTCCCTTGGGGGCACGCCAGACTCTGCAGTCCGAGGATGCGCTCGATATATCAAGACGCCGTGCTGTGTATGAATTGTTCAGGGAGGGTTCATGGACGGACAGGATGTCCCTCGAACACCAGAATGGCGGTCTCCGTCCAGCCTTTCCGGCGGTGTGTTCTCGACACCGAGCAACAGGTACGCTGCCACTTTCCGCTACTGCAACATGCAACATGCAACATGCAACTTTTTACCTCAGCAGTGCTGCACGTCAGACGTGCAGCTGTGCTGCCCAGGTGGTGATCGCAGGGCCTCAGAGCCTCATCACCATCCTCCTCCTCCTGCCCCTCCTCCTCGCTGCTGCTGCTGCTGCTGCTGCTTCCACCAAGGCCGTATTTCACTGTACGGGCCAAGTTGCGGCGCTGCGGTCGTGCGGGATGGTACAAACAGTCGGGCTGTGCGTGCGCCCTGATGATGTGGACGGGGCTGCTGTTGTGGTGGAAGGGCGAAGAATGCCTTCACACGCTGTACGAAGCCGGCGGTGATGTCTTCTCGTCTATCGCCATGGGGAGCCATGCATGTTATGTGAAGGAAAGTGCAGCTTGAACACTGCACGGGAATTGCAGTCCATTGAAGACTCCAGATTTTGCCATCGTTGCGCTGTCTACAGTCTAACGTCGTTGCCCGCACTATTCTGACACGCTCTGCAGCACCATCCTCTCAACCACGCCCAAGACTGCTTCCATCAACACCACCGCCACTGGCGGATCACCACAAGCCGCAGACATGGCATCTCGCTGCGACAACGCGCCCTACGAGCCCAACATCTGCAACCGCCTGACCCTACAAATCGACAAGGCCACGGCAGTGCGCAGTCCCACGAGCCCAGATCCACCACCGGTGCCGCTGGCAGACGTGCTCCAAGACGCTGCCACCAACATTCAGTTCAACGCCAAATGGTTCGCACCAGTCCCACTCACTTTGCTGATGGGGAGCGCTATGGAGGCTGCCAGCCAGTCAACCTCGACTCAGGACGTGTTGGCAGCGCTGAATCTCATCGACACTGTCTGTACTTACCACACTCTGACGAACCTCCGCGGCGCAGTCAA
The DNA here is from genome assembly GCA_013248845.1 of Passalora sequoiae. Taxonomy (NCBI): domain Eukaryota; kingdom Fungi; phylum Ascomycota; class Dothideomycetes; order Mycosphaerellales; family Mycosphaerellaceae; genus Passalora; species Passalora sequoiae. The sequence continues at coordinate 1,260,885 of WSQC01000018.1, read as the reverse complement.
GTTCATCGCGTACGCCTACTACCAGGGCAGTAGATCAAACCGACACAAACGCCTCAGTCAGCACGCATGGGCAGTCGCACAGCACATTCTTGATTCTCATTTAGGAGGTCAATTCGCAGGTGTTTTGCAACAAGTCATCAGCTGCCAGCGCAGGCCCGGTGCAAGGAGGACCAAATATGCCTTCTCGGCAAGCGTTGGAGCTCTCATGATCACTACAGAGAAGCTGCTTGAGGAGCGCGAGGCACAAGCGCATAACATGCATCCTACGCAACTTCTGCTCGGGCTCTGTAGTGCAACTAACCTCGACAACCCTATCATGCAGGAACAAGTCACCACAATGCTCGGTACTATGCTGCAGGACGACGAGATTGTCGCCCAGATCGAAGCAGATGGCGGCTTAGATATCTGGCTGAATCTGCTTGAGCGCTGCGGCGTGGAGCACGGAGGTAGAGAGGCGCTGGAATTACTGTTCACTGCTCTGGAGGCTCGAATCGCACAGTTTGAAGCCCGCCACCATCCGACGCTCGCGCAACTATTTGTCGAGGCACGCCGACCACTACCCAAGAACTTGTCAAGTCAGCTATTGGAGCCATGGCAACGAGCGCTACTTCTCGAAGAGGAAACCGTCTGGACCTCAAGTTATCGCGACATGCTTGCCAAGTTGTGCGACTCCACCTTTTATCTCGGAGAGCTTGAGGCTTGCATCAACACAAGTGTCGCGGCTTTCTTCCACACAGACAACTTTGTGGCCAGAAGAGATTTTGTCTATACCCTCGAGACTCTGATCTTAGCCCAGACGACAGCTCGACCGGCGGTGGACATTCTTGCGAAAGGAGTAGTTCGGATCTTCACGTACAAAACACAGAAGGGCAAGTGGGAAGGTCAGCGGAATTGGCTCTTCCCGCTGATATGCGGTTTGGCGCAGTACAGTCTTGAAGCATCAAAGCTTCTCCTGCGCATTCGCGCAGACGAAGCAGGTCAAGGATATCTCGAACCAGAAAGTGTGAACGATGCGGACTGGTCAGTGTATGGCAAGACGACACCTTCGTTGAACATTTACGGTCTCACGTCTCTCACGCTCGATGCTTGGGTTACCGCTGTACGTGCGATGATCTTGCATGAGCCGGCCAGATGGGACGTCTACCATGCGCTGCTCACAGGACTGGCACCACAGATTCGGAATCATGCACTTTGGCGAGGTCGATACGAACACGTCAACACCTTGCGGCAGGCACTCTGCGACTGCCTTGATGCTGACACCTTCATTGACCCGCCACAGGAGTCCAGTCTCGGCAAATCGTTCGTCATTGGCCAATTGCTACAAATCCTGACGGCCACGATTAGCTATCACCGTCAGCTGCCGCGAAATGACACGAAGACTGCAATCGTCACGATCATCAATGTTGCTGGCTCGCGTGATTACACTGTCAGCGTTCATTGTATTCACGCCCTCACTATCTGCTGCTATGAGCTGCCAGAACTCATGGCTGGCTACATGGATGCTCTAATCAACAAGATGGCACGCATGGTCACACAGCGAAACCTTGCTCTGTATGTATTAGAGTTCTTCGCTGGGTTATCTCGCTTTCCAGATCTACAGAATCGGCTGCGTAGAGAGGACTTCAAACGAATCTTTGGCGTCTGTCATAGCTACCTCCAGTCCATACGGAGTACGTCTATGCTAGAACGGAAGCGTACGCCTACCAGTGAGCAAAGCACGACATTGAGCAGCAGCACGTCCAGCGCCGATAGTGCACAGTATGTCTATGCTTTAGCACACCAGATCCTCGCATTCTGGTACATGGCTCTGAAGCCGCGAGATCGGCACGGCCTGAAAGAATACATTACAAGCTGCCTGAGGTATACAGACCTTGACGGCAAAGAGCACATTGAAGACCAAGGTCTGGTGACCATCGATCTCATGGATAGAGTCGACGCAGAGGAGACCGCGACCATACCTTCGGAAAGTATCTTCACCGAGCACGACGGTCGCGTCATCACACGACATCGTGTTACGGGCATTCTACTGATCACGACCGAGACTGCACTAAGGACCGGCAAGACGCTCGTGACTATTCGACGCCCATCTGGCACAGCACAGCGTCTCATACAGTCCCGTAAGCGACATGACAGTGTGGTTCCAGCCGACCTCGCAGATGGATTCACCGCCTCTGTCACAGTGGAAACCAGTGGGCAAAACTATATCGCAGTCTTTCCGGACGATGTTACAGGACGCACATATGGCAAAGTGGCTATTCCAAAGCCATCTTCAGCGCTCGGATCCGGGAACATCATAACATTGCCAGAAGATGATGCCGTGAATCGTGCTATTACCATGTTTGACCGAGTACCAGCACTAGACTCTCACAAAGCTGGCATAATCTTCGTAGGAGAAGAACAAACAACAGAAGCCGAGATACTGCTCAATCAGTCCGGCACCCCAGATTACCGGGAGTTCCTCGAAGACATGGGGTCAATACGCAGCCTGAAGAACGCCACATTCAATGCACAAGGCCTCGATCGCTCGGAAGACTGCGTCGATGGCGACTTCACAGTCGTCTGGAATAACGAGGTTACAGAACTCGTCTACCACATAACGACGTACATGCCGAGAGACCCCGGCGGCGATGACCAGATGACGATCGTCAACAAGAAAAGGCATATCGGCAACGATTATGTCAACATCATATTCAACAATAGCGGAAGCGAATTCCGCTTCGACACATTTCCATCCGCGTTCAACTATGTATACATAGTCATCTCTCCCTCGGAGCGCACGTCCTTCCTGCAAGCGCGCGAGTTGACGGCCGCTAAGGACAAGAAGGATCGCTTCTACAATGTGCACTGCCTGACCCGACCGGGCTATCCGAACCTGAGCTCGGCCTCAGAGGTCAAAGTGGTGTCCGGCGCATCGCTTGGTGGCTATGTGCGCAACATGGCGCTGAATGCTTGTGTGTTTTCGGCCATGTGGCAGGCAGGCGACGAGTCTGGGGAGTATCCGTCGAGCTGGCGCCGACGCCTGCAGATGATCAGGCGTCTTTATGGACAGTATGAAGGCCTCAGTGGCAATGCGCGATGATACCACGATGTAGATACCAATCAAAAGTTCTTGCTCTTAACTTCGTGATGCACTCCTGGTCCCTCAGGTAGTGCTCTCGTACGATAACTGCCGCTCACCCTGGTACCGTCCATATCAATCTCCGATGTCAGTAGCATCGTCTTGTCTTGCTAGCGCGAACCTCGTCACGGCGGACTCTATCACGTTCGCAAAGCAATAACGACTTTAGCATTTGACCAGAGTGCATGTCCCCCATGCACCACTACTAGTAGGGTGCCCATGCTGGTGCCAGACGCGCCGCTCACGCCCCGAGACGACGGCTGACTCTGCCGGGTCAAGAGAAACCAGCAGACCGGGAATCGAAAGGCGGGACCACGGACAAGGGTGCGATGTTTCTCAGATGTTTCTCCCTACTACAGGGGGGGAGGGCGGGACCTCCTTGCACTACAGGCTAAAATGGTGCCAGGACGTCGGCGTCGCTGCTGCTGCTGCTTCGACTTCAAAGTTGCTTGCTAATTGAGGGCACTAGTGTTCGGTCTTTACGTCATTCATGACTCGTGAATTGGAGAGCTGTGGGGTCTCGACGAGTCGGCCAAGTCGGCCCCTTCCATTCCTCCTATCTCTCTCTCCCTCTCTCGCTCTCTCTAAGACGGTTTGTACTCGCCACTGTCTTCTTCTTGATCGTCGGGACCTCCGTCGGCGACAGTGTCTGCGGTGCTGACGCCACCGTCTTTGCTGTCGTTGCGAAGAGATTGCGTTAGTCTGAGGTTCTCGCCACAAAACGCAATCTTTCGTCTCGTGTTGCGAGGGCTCGTCGTCGCCGTCGCTCATGTGATTGACTGACGGCATGAACGATGTCCGCCCATGACAACAGCATACGAGCGCGGGCAAGACGTCCGGACGCCGACCGATCACATCAATGCACGCGCGCGCGCCCGCCCGCCTGCTCGCTGGCGAGAATATCCTGCATGTGCGTGACATGTGGGGAGCATATTGGGAGAAGACATACGCAGTACCACCGACGTTCTCGTTCGGGTTCCCGACATGCGCCTCCTTCTTGTTCTCTCCCACGCCGTAATTCATGCCGTCTTTGACTTGTTCGGCATTACTCTTGTTGTGCTCAAGTTTATCCCTATCGACGACGAGACTCGATCAGTACAAGCTGCTGGCGCACTTCGGTGCCGACGGCAGACGGCAGACGGCAGACGGCAAGGGAGAGAGTGGGGGAGATGGATCAGACGCACATGGTCGAATGTCTTGAACTATACTGCCAATGTCTCGTCCCGACGGGGAATATATCTCACAGAATCTGGTATGGTAGTAGCGCAGGTGTCAGAAGGTAATCTGGGCAAGTTCCGTGGTACTGAGAAGCAGGTAGCGAGCAGGCGAACCTTTCTTTATATGCGTCGGACGTGTTACCTTCTACGGTGTTGGTACTGGTTCCAGGTTCTTGGTCTTGCCGTCTGACCTCATGGCTTGAACCAGAACCATTGCATGTCTTCTACGCCGCCGCTGCATGGCGGAGTCGAATCAAGCAGCTTGGTATTGGTTGTGGCTATCGTCGATGCCACGCTATAAACCGGTTTACGCGATTGCCATCAGCCCAGTGACGCATTGCCTGCCTTTAGCTAGTCGCAAAAGACGGCTCTTGATACCTCCCCACTCCAGGGTCCTGTGTCCTGTGTGAGCGCATCAAAGCTTCAAAAGTAAAAAGTGCTTCGCAAGGCATACAACGAACGGGAAATCGAGATATGCCCGCGATTGTCATCGAATGGAAGGACAAATTTCTGTGATCAACGACACTTGATCCTGGCGATTAGCTGTCGAGACCAGTAGGTACCTCATCAACAAATGATGGTTTCTATCTGATGCATTTCATGATCTAAAGATTATGAGCACTGCACAATCATTCGTAGCCCAGGTGATGCACACACAGTGCCATCTGCTCCTTCAATAGTCTGCTAGAGTGGCATCGCTTGCAAAGTATCTCATAAACGTCGTATGAAAGCCCGGAATCGCAGCCGTCTAGTAATGAAGCTTGCTCTTCCTTTCATGAGCGAAACAAAACACAAAGAAACCATCCCTCAGCAGCTTAAGCTTGAGGCCTATAGCGAAACCAAAGTCGTGGCGGTATGCCTGCTTGAACAAACGAAAATCCAAACGTAAAACGCTCCATCTTAGCCTACAGCGCCTTGCTCATCGTGAAAGCCATCCAGGCGCCTTTGGCAGCGGCCGTCCTGGTATGCAGTTTTCTTGCCCGCCTCTTTGAGTATTCCTTGATAATACTCTCGTAATCGTCCGTTCCGATCCTGGTGGCATCAAATGGATTGGCTTACTTCGTCGCCGATCCGCGCGACCAGGACCCCTTCTGCCGTGGTGGGTCTGGTTCAGAGCCAGGTTGCAGTCTGGAGAACTCGCGGAACCGGGCCAGAGGGGGCGCTGTGGATTTGTCCTGTGCTGGATTTCCATGATCCTGCCTTGCGCTCACGTAGCCATCTTCGCTTTACCGACTTCCGTCTGGCAAAGGGCGTTGGATCTGTCTGCCATCCGCTCTACGGTAGTGCATGTTCGAGAAGTCGCCAATCTCACTGCTATCATCATCATCTACGGCGCCGGCACTCCCAGCGAGGAGGTCGTGGTTACCATAGCTTGGTCGCTGGCCCTGTCGAAGTGGTCCATTCTGGTATTTGTTATTTCTAAACACATCTTCGTAGCTCCGCTTGTGCGCATCGACCGGTGTTTGCACGTTGCTGTAATACGAGTTCGTGGGTGCTGCGCTGGCCGGAGACGTTGCTTCAATCTTGTTAGTGGATATCGAGCTGGTGTTGATCGGGGGCAAGTCAAAAGCAGGCTTGGTCATTGGGGTGCTGCCTCTGTGCATTGGTTCCACTGGCACAGGTCGAGAGGCATAGGCGTCCATCGAAGGATATGAAGGATGTTGTGGAGCCTGCGGCGGAGGCGGTGGAGGTTGCTGGAACTGTTGCGCTGGTGGCATGGGTGGCTGGTACTGTGGTTGCATGGGCAGACCACCGTAGCCCTGAGGTGGCGGCGGCGGAGGGATCTGCTGCGAGGCACGGCGGTAGCTTTCTTGGAGGTCCACGCTACCACGGTTCGAAGAGGCGCCCGAGTCGTAGGAATGTGAAGGCATGCCGTACTGCTGCGCTGGTGGTGTGGGTGCTGTCGGATAGTTGTAGTATTGCTGTACAGGAGGTGCGGTCGTAACGTGAGATGGCAGTGGGTATCCCTGAGTCTGGTACTGCTGTGTTGTTGGCTGCATTGGAGGTTGCGGCTGCACGAATTGATTCGACTGGTATTGGTGGGCAGGTGAGGTGCCGTATGGCGAATTCTGTGTGAATCCGTTTTGAGGTGTATGTGGTGCCGTGCCATATGATGCAGGTGGTTGTTGATACGCTTGTGCCATTTCGTGCATGGATTGTCGTCGTGACATCGAGCTAATGGACTGATGGCTGACGTTACTGGCAGATCGTGGCCGTGGAATAGAATCCATGTGGTATCCATTCGAAGCTTGGGGCGTCTGCATCGATGGCGGATACATGGTAGGATCCGGAGTAGCGGAAAGTCTTGCACGTGCAGCAGCAGTCTCGTCTTCATACTCGTCCCAGTCTTTGCCACCGGCCTTGGGCTCACGTCTCCTCATACGGACATCCCTTCTGATGCGGACACGACAACCTTGCTCGGCGACCATGCGGCTTAGATGGGTACTTTCGGTCAGACCTGGGAACTTCTTCGCACTGTACACGTGAAATGGCTCCGATTTCACTTCCAAACGGTGGGTCACGTGCTTGTCGCCATCTGCATTGGAGATGCCATCGTCGAGCTTGTCATCGTCCTTGGCGTTCTTCAATTCCTCGTACAGACTGAAGCTCAATCTGTATTCACCCTCATGCCTGACGGAAAGATCCGGGAAGATGAAGTATCCAGCGGGCGAGGGTCTGTCCAAGTACACCATACCGGCCACAGGGGTGCCTGTCAGAACTGGCGGGGTGTTACGGTCCTGGCCGCGGGCGTGAGCCATTGGTCTGGCATGCTCTAAGGTGGCAAAGAGGAAGTAATTAGCATGCATGGTGAAGGTAATGTCATTCTCCCGCTTTTCGCCTTCGAAGATCTTCAGCTCGACAATGGGTGGCGGGTCCACGGGACGGCGGTCTGCCGATGCTGCGTGCATGTGAGCAAGACAGTAGGCAATGCTCAAGACGGACATGGATACGTACACTTCGCACCTTGACCACATGCTCTCGCGCGCACGGGCTGCTGCAATACTTTCATGGTGTAAGTGATGGCGCGTCCGTCGCTGGCAGTCCTCGAGGCCGAGGACTGCGTCTCATTGTCGACGGAAATGTGCGTCTTGCGACGCGCGGTATCCATGGCGGAAGAGGTAGCGTGCACTCGGGATGGAAGGTGAAGAGCTACCAGCGACGCGGTCAGCAAATGCAGTGCAGGCGTGCGCGGTGAAAGTTGGTGGTTTCGGAGTCGACAGTAAGCACGAGGGAAGAGAGTCTGTCTGGGTTTGGGAGCGTGATGAAGACAGCGCTGCTCCCAGTCCGTTGTGTTGGTCAGGAGCAGCGATTACCATGCACCCGGAACAAAGGACGGTCCCAAGAGGAAGGGATAGCCATTTACCGGCGACGACGAAGAAGCAAGGGCAGGCGGGACTCACAATAATTGATTGAACATGCGCCAGTGGATCGCAGCGAGGGATTTTGCCGCGATGGTGAATCGGAATTCGACGACAGTAGTAGTGCCAAGAAGGCCGCAGTGAGGAGGAGATGGAGTTGTTGATGGGCGCGGTAGTGGTGTGGTCGCACCTGCGTCGGAGAAGATGCAGGAAGGAGGTCTTTGCTTTTTGGGGGGAGTGGGAAGCAGCGATCCTGCAGGAGGCAGAGACTCTTTCCGTACGTACGGCTAAAGTCGGTCGCAGGCAGGCGTGTCCGTGGCTGATGCCAGAATATAATAATCCAGATGGGCAGTACGGTAGGGTAGCTGATAAGAGCCCTGGAGAGGGAAAGGCAGTAAAGGCAGTAGTATGTGGTGCAGGTGGGGAGAAGAGGGTGCAGAGTTCAGCTGGGCGCCCGGTACCGGTAATTGGTTGATTGGTGCTGAGAAAGCAACGGCGTCAAGCAGGCACTTGATGATGATTGAAGCTGGACGAGCGAGGCAGAGCTACTGCGATACAGCTGACCAGCAAAGAAAGGTGAACGACTGGCGGTTGGTAGCAGCCGATCGCAGGTAGCAGGTAGCAGGTAGCAGCTGGACAAAGGCTGCAACGAGAATTGGAAGTGATGAAAGAGACCACCGGGTAGAGACGAAGCAGCAGAGACCCAACAACTTGCAAGCGCAGCGGGAGACGGCGAGAGGGGAGGGGGGGGAAGAGCTCCAGGTAGATGGTCATTCGTCGTGGTGGGGCGCGCTAGTTGAACTCGCTTGCGCTTCCCGCACAAACGCTTGCAGAAGTCGAAGAAATTGAGCATGGGCGCCCCCCCTCCTCCGACAAGCCACGAGTCAAACTCTTTCCGCGACTGAAAGATGAGAGACTCTCACGACTACGACGAACTACTGGTGCTCCTCCGCTCACCTACAGTAGTAGTACTACACTTTCAGGGCATGCCCGAAGTAAGCGCTTCGAGCCGGAATCCGTGCTCTGTCAACCCAAGATCGGCACCTTCAATTTCCAGTGCTGAACAATGGGCAATCACCTGCATGACCTCGTCTCGTTCACCTCGTTCCTCCACTCTGTTGCCGCGTCCCATTCCAATCATGCTTGAAGGATGCTGCATGCCCTGCCTGCCTACCCGCCCGCCCGCCTGCCTGCCTGCCTGCCTGCCTGCCTGACGAGGTGTAAAAATTCCATGCGCATACACGCGCGAGTAAGGCGGTTGATGCTGAAACACGAGGCACGTCCAGCAAGCCGTGTGTGGTGCATCTCGTTGCCGTACCGCCGTTCCATACTATTCCTTCTTGCCGTCCCGCAGAACTGATGGCATTTCCCGCAGTCTACGCGCGTGCGTGGATAACGGTGGAGGCATCGAACGGCCCTCCTGCAGAAGCTTGGCAATACGCGAACGTAAAAGGGAACAGTGGATGTACGGTAGCGCGTTGTAGCGTATACAGTCGGGTAGGATCACCGCCAAATTATCATTGCTGCTGCATAAGCTCCATAGAGATAATCTTCGCGTGCTGCCCACCCCACTTCTACCAGCTGCACACTCACAGCCACAAAGTTTAGCCTTCGTGAAGTCTCATCACGACCAAACACCCGACCAGACCAGCCCGCCAGCCAGTAGTGCCCGTGCTGGCCCGCTCTCCTTCGCTTCGGTAGGTAAGGTTGAAAATCGGGATCTACAAGACGGCGTTCGAGGCATCGAAGATGAATCAGACAGGCATCCACCCATGTGCACGCCAAAGCATACCCGGTGGACCAAGCGTTGCTGCACGGACGCGAGCATCTTCCGTCGCGCTGGCGTCTTCCCCGATCTCACTCTTCCAGGTTCACAGCAGACTGGATCCTGGGAAAGCCCTGACGACCACCACTCGGACATTTCTTGTGCACGCTACACATATGGAACGGTACTGCGCTATCCATGCTGGTGACCGCAACATCGCCTTTGATACGTACCGTGACGTGCGAACAGATGTGTGCCGTGCAGCGTGATGTATCGACAGCAGCACTTCCTGCCTTTTGCCCATGCCATGCTCCATGCGATTGTTGTCCCATATGGCGCCTGGCCGTGCAGCAGTATGCAGGCCTCCCCCTGCGAGCTAGGGTTCCACCAGTCCTCCCCCATCCCTGCCACGCTCCGCCGTGTTCACCAACCCAAAGCACGAGTAAAGGCCGAGCACGGTCCACACCCTCCCTCGATCCGCATGTCGCAACCTTATTCATTACGACGGAAGGGCTCAAAGATGATTCGAGCCATCTTCTGCACGATTGCTTCACGGCTCCGTGTCTCAGCGCTGGATCAAGAATAACACAAAAGTCCATCAAAGAAACGTGCTGCATGCGCATCCCAATACAGCGTGGTGGAATCGCAGTTCCTTGGTACTGCATGCGCCTCTTGCCGCCGCGGGCATACACCGCGTGCGACTGCAACGGAGAAGCAAGCAGAACAAGTCGTCTGCCAGCATCCGCACCGCGCTCAACCACCAAGTTCTTCTTCCTCGATGCACACGCCTTGGACCTGGAGCCTGTCAAAAGATGGGTCGCTGCATGAGATGTCCCCAATCCGCTCTCCAAGCGTCAAGCTCATATGCTCCGCTCCGACATGGAAACCCACAGCAGCATCCCTTGAGCACAGCACAGCACAACACCATACAACACATTAGCGTAGACCAGCGATGCATCGTCTCGAATCGCCCGCTGCCTCTGCACCACCACAGTCTTACAACCTACCTCGGTGCGAACGGCGAGATCTTGCACCCACCACGACTCCGAATCCGGGGACATCACAACCTGGTCCATTCCCACATGCCTGGGTCATCCGACATGCGGCTGCGCTAACCTTCCGTAAAAATATCACATGCATGATTCGCCACAACGACGATTCGTCCAGCGAGCATGACGGAGAGGGGTGTCAGCAAGGGTCGTACTGCATCTCTGCTGAGGTGCCACAACCTGATTCTTTTCTGAACGCCACTTTGTACCGGAAGCGCACAAACGACAAAGAAGCTGGACGTCAAGCCACATTGCTCGCTGCTCGAACACGGCTAGCCGCTGGCCAACGAATCGTCTGGATGTTCACGTCGTGTTTCGACATCTATCTGTATATCATGCGACCTACCTGGCTGGCTGGCTGGCTGACTGGCTGACTGGCTGGTATGCATGTCGCATGTAAGAAAAGCTGTCGACGTTTCGCGTCCCCTCCGCACTCGTCAGCCTATACTCTGACGTGTACAACGATCGGAGTGAGAACAGCCAAATTCAACATCTGTGCCTCATGCCATGCAAGTAAGCTGAAAGGGACTCGCAGTGCACTCACAAAGACATGCCGTCTGCACTGAGCTAATAAGAACAGACGCTATCCCCGGAACAAACCGTGTCCCAGATGCCCTCTCCCCCCTTTCGAGACCGACTTGCACAACATACAATGCGCTGGCAGCTCTGCACGACTCGGGCACTTGGCCGACTCTGTTGACTCATGACAGATCGACGCGTGCCTGTCTCACCACACAACAGCGCAAATTCACCCATCGTCGTCGTCGTCGTCGTCGTCGCACAAGGTGAGAAGTCCGTGACCGACAAACAGAAAATCAATGACAAGCAACACAAGTCGCCAGAGAGACAAGTCCTGTCCGAGGCATCATTCTACATTTCATTCGTAAGCTAGAATAGTAGGGTCATTAAAAATCGCCGTATCTCCATTGCGGGTCCGCCGCCCGTGACATGGTCATGATTAACTTTTTCGCCTGTGGTATCCTATCGACAAAGCCCTCCCCATAGAAACAAATATGTATAGCCCGCCCACCGCATAGCCTGTTTATGCAAAATTCCCAGCCTTCAGACTCATTGGACGCTTCGCCCTGGAATGTGGGTGTATTTCAACCTCCAGCTATCCCTGAATTCCCAATCAACTCCCGCTTGATGCCACAGTTTCACAAGGTCCATATTTCCCGCGTTTCGTCTCGAGAGCATCATGACTGTTACATGCCACTGCATCTTCCTTCCTCAATCAGGTCATGCGAGCAACCCTGGTAACAGCGGTGGCATTGATGGCAGTGGCGGTAGTGGCGGTATTCGTTGTGGTCGTGCATGTTGTCCTGGCACCTTGGTTTGCATGTAAGGTAGGGCTACGTGCATCGCGAGTGACGCTAGTATAGCGAAGACTGGCATCTGTCCCGCTCTGTTAGCGCTGACCTAATCCATTGTAAATAAATGGCACTCACCCAGAGGCAGGAAGGAACAGCCGCATGTTCGGCTTTGCTCGGTATGCCAGCGGCTGTTCCAATGCATGAAGTTGGGCTCGCATTGTTCTTTTGCTCACACTGTACGGCACATTTGTCGTCGGCAATAGCATCGACTAATCCCATCTTCACTGCATTATCCTGAACTGTACTCTCGGCTGCTGTTGGTTTCTGATCTGAGAAAATGTCGTAGTATGCTGGTGGCGCGCTATCCGGTACCGAGTCCGTAGCTTTGGCAGAGGCTGAGGAGACACCCAACTGGGGTCTACCAAAAGGTGAACCATGCTTGGCAACCGAGTTCGACGGTCTTTTGGCCGCACAAGAGCAGAATCTTCGCCATTCAGACACGCTCGAGAGAGGTTGGAAGTGTGATATACTAGACTGCACAGTCTCGTGGAAGCGATGGACCTGCGATGAGAGCATATCGCGCATTGCTAACGTGGCATCGCCAGGAGATGGTGCGCCTTCGACCGTCGATATTCCCTCGGGATCTGCAAGCATGCTTGGCCGGCTCGGTATCGCCTGCGAGAGAGGATCTCCATCGTTTCCATCTGCTTCAACCTTGTAGAAGGATGCGTCCGCGATATCCCTGAAGGCAGTTGACGCATCTACAGGCATGCCTTGAGCAACCACTGGACTAGGGCGCTTCGAGCAAGTCGACGGCATTCTTTCAGTTGGTGCAGCGTTCGCGCTACGATGCTGAGCTGGGTAGCCTTGTTGTATACCCGCACGACTTACCCTTTGCTGAACATAGGCATTGGCGTTCTGCTGTGCGAATTGCTGCCAAGCATCTGGGTGACCATATTGTTGCTCTGTGAGATGCTTCAATGCCATGGCCATCATGTCCTCCTGGCTTTGGGTATATTTGTATATCGGTTTCCCAGACTGCTCCAGCGCTCGATTCTGGCCAGGTGGCACAGCACTGACGTAGACCGAGCCAGGACGAGTGGCCGAGGGAACCATGGCGCTGAGGCTCGATGCAGAGATGAATGTCGTCTGCGCAATCTGGTCGCCGAATGCAACCTGCATACCAGGCACGAAATTTTCTCCGATGATAGCAACCTCGTTTCCTCCCGCGGTCGATCCCTCGAACGGAATCGTCCTCTGCACTGTTGGCAGAGTAGCTGGACTGACATCATGAGCACCAGCTGCCGGTCGAGTTTGATTCGCAAACATGGCCTGCGGACGTGCGTTGATACTATTGGTGGGAGTCTGTATGGGCTGTTGTCGTGCATATGTCGCCAGATTCCCCCGCGAGTGCATCACTGGTGAATTCGACCTGCTGGGTACGGCCGAAGATGGATGTGAGAAGTATGCCGCCTGATTCGCTTGGATCTGTGACAAGTCCGTCTGATTCTGTGTGAAAGCGAATGGACTGTTCTCACTCGGCGTTGGTGGGCCGCTGGCATTATATAGCTGTGCTGGGCCACTCTCTTGAGGTATTGTCATATACGATTGATTCATCTGATTAGGAAACCCGGGATTGGAAGGTGAGAACTGGGAGGTCATTGACACCGCTGAAGGCATATTCGATGATGGCGGCTGACTCGTGTCCACCCGTGGCGTCATAGTCAAGCCGCTGGGTACTTTCCGATGGAAGGTCGACGACTTGCGCTTCTTGTTTGGTCCAGCTTGGCCAGCATTTGTCGGCGAGCCGGGTCTTGACAGACTCGTTGGAGTCATTGTGGCAGATGTGGTCTGAGATGTATAGCCAGAGCCCGGAAGCTGATGCACATGGCTGTGCGGGTTGAACTGTGCCCCGTAAGCCAATGCTTGTAAATTTCCTGCCGACCGGGACGAAGTGAATGGCTGAACGTGCTGTGTCATGTCAACCATAGAATGGGACATTGGGAGACCATGTGGCATGAAGGCTGTGTTTTGGTAGTAGCCCTCACCAGCCACCGTGGCGGAGAAGCTTTGCGGATGCGTCTTGTGGTCATCAGTAATGAGGATGGAGTCTGAGATCTGCTGTGCCACCACATTTCCCAGCTGATCTTTCATCGTGAAGATGACCTGGAAGCCTTCCTTTTCACTTTGATGCCGGCAGTAGCATGCAATGCGCATTGCTGCGGTGACTTGCATTGAGCCATCTGGTGGCATGTATGGCTCGCTTTCCACGCCTTCCCGTAGAGGTTGGTGTCCGCCCTCGTACGGTTTAAAAGACAGATACTCGTTCGAATTGAAGACAACCACTCTCTCTGTTTCGAATCGTTCCCAATGCTGTTGTTCTTCCTCTCGCTTCGTCTTCTTACGTCCAGCGCGCTTCCGCTCACGTTGAATGCAGTTGCTGCATATTCTGACCTCGCCGCCGTTAGCAGGCTTGTCGGCCTCTTCAACGTTCTTAGGATCATTCTTCTCGTCGTCGCTCGAGCCTCTTGCCAGCTCCGCTCTCCTTTGTATCTCGTCGTTATTGGCTATCGCAGCTCGCTGCAGCGCCTTCTCCTTGAGCTGTGGATTGTGCATTGCGCTACTACATACAAGCATTGTATGCAGTTCCAGCGCTTTTGACCTGTCATACTCTTCTTTCGCAAGTAGTTTTGATTTGGCGATCGTGTGCAATGGCAGGTGCAGGTGTTCGATGCCAGGCGGTGGCTTCTCGAGGGTCATGACTACGTTGATCTGTGTCTCCACGCGTGACTTTGTGGATATGGGTGCAATGTGTAGTGGCGACATTCCTATCCTTGCAGCAGCTCCGGAAGCCCGAGTTGACACTGCGGGTGTGCCATTGGCGCCTGGAGACGGAGTAAAGGCCAGAGTACCAGGTGAGGTCAGATGGCTGTTAAAGTCACCTGGCCAATTGGCGCTCGGTGCCATAGCCGGGTTCCAGTTCTGATGCTGAGCGAATTCTTGGCTATCCGATGGAGGCGTGGAGAAAATCGCATTGTTGGGTGATGCGGTGTTGAACATCATGCTGTTCGTCGCGGGCGACTGGTCGCGTGATCCTCCAATTGTGAACATACCCGGATTGATGGTCTGCACCGGTGAGTCCTGACTGAACTGCGCTGCCACGTTCACGTGTGGCATGTGTACCTGCGCGTCTATCGACATGGCCTCGAATTCTGTCCGTTGCACCGGGCTGGACGCGGCGCTATTGAACATACTGCTGTCCCCGTGACTCAGACTCTGCTCCAGCGACAGGTTGTTCATGGGCTGGAAGGGAGGATCATAGCTTTGCACCTGCGACATATCACCCATATGCATCTTCATGTCCTCTTGCTTGATGTAAGCATCCCTGTTGCCTATTTCTGTGATCGGATCCGATATGGGAGATTCTGACTCTGTCTTTCTCTTATGATTGCGTCTGCTCGATGTGTCCGAGGATGAGTCTTGGCTCGAGTTCTCTGAGTTCGAGTGTCCAGCCTTCGGGTTCTGAGCGCCAGCAGCGGCCGCGGCTTCGGATTTCGAGGGCGTTCGTAGAGTCAGCGGCATTGGGGAATTGTTTCCGCCGTAGTCGCCCATGTTCGTGAACTGATCGAAGGCGGAGTTGGTGTAAGGCGAGTCGGAAAAGGTGAAGTCGTCGAGTGCCTGAGCATTGTTGGTGAAGGACATGTCGCCCCAGTCTATACTGTCTCCATGGCCGCCGTCCATGATGAGCGACCACCCGCAACCTCAGCACCAGCGCAAGCTCCTACGCCCCTCGAGAAGCTCACGTTGGCGTAGGTCCTGATTTGGATGAAGTGGGAGCAAAGAGGAGCCTCAAGGCGGCAGACTCCGAATGGTTCAGGTCCCTCCCTCCTAACGCTCGCATGCCGCTTTGGGCAGGGCGGGATATGAGCTAGGTGCTAAAGTGAGCAAAGATGGCGCGGGATCATGGGTCGCACGTTGTGATCCAGGGACCTCAGAAGTAAGTTGGGATGGCGCAAGACCCGGATACTCGATGCCAGTGGCAGACTCGAGAGATCAGCGTCTGTGCTTGACAGTAGTGGCAGAGGTATGGGGTGCTTTGCGCTGCAGCACGTAATAATCACTCGCCGACGGGGCAGAGGGGTCACTTGCGAGTTACTTGTGTACATACATACATGACAAGTACCCACCTGGACGGACGCTTCAAGTTACGTCAACCCAGCGTGTGCGTACGCCGGGGATGCTCGCGCTCTGCGGCGATGGCGGAAGCTGCTATACAGAGAGACTCACTAGGACGTATACTACATGTAGTAGGTAAGATAGATACAGTAAGTCAGTTGTAAAGCCGTTACAATCATTGGTTTGACGCCCACTCAGGGAGCTGGATTCTTGGTCCCCACAATAACGACCATGTGGTCCATGCTGCGGAGCTGTGATATGTAGAACTCAGCTACTATACTACTAGGCAATAATGGCTCCTCCCCTAGTGTTACCGTACTTCTCAGGTATCGTATAGATAGAGTATGAACCCTGGAAGCGATGATATCTCCGGCTAAATGCCTAGTCTGGTACACCGGTACGCCGCCTGCCTCCTACCGAGTCGATATGAACTGTAAACTTGACGTCCTCGCCGCCGTAATCATATAATTGATGAACGCCCAGCAACACAAGACGCCCATCTTGAATCGAATCGTTCTCGTGCATCGGGCTTCCAGATAATCTGCATTTAGCCATCCTTGTCACTCTGAAGGTTGTCGTTCCGCCACTTGCCGCCGGACCTACAGGACACGAGGGTCATATCTGTCTGGAGTCGTCGGGGAAGCGGACTCCTTCAAGACTTGGTTCCATCGGCCCAGAGAGCCTGTACTCGGTTCAGATCCAATGCCGGTGGCAACGGGCCAGCATCTTCCTTGGGCGACATCAATAATGATGCCATGCGCCAACCGACACTGTCTCATACTCACAGCTTGGCATGTATAGTGCGGGTCATCGTAAGCTGTTCTGGCCGCGGAGTAACGGCATTGTCGGAACAGGCGCATCTTGAGCCTGAAGGAAGTTGTGAAATTTCGTTGTACGGGCGGTTCAAGCACTGGGATAATATCATAATAGGACCGAGAGCGAGAAATACTGCCGAACTTGTCTCGGGGTTGCTGCATGTCACATTTGAGACCTTGAGACTACTGCGTATCATTGCATATCGGTGGAGTCGGGCACGCGACATCTACAGCAGCCTGAGGAATCAACAGTAGCACTTTGCAGCTCTTCGAGCAATGCCATATCTTGCTGACGCGTCTTGTGCCGGTCGACACCACTTCCCGTTGTAAGGATGTCGTGGACGCCTGCACTGCCCAGCACGAAGCCATATCCATATACAAAGCCGCAATATGATTTCAAGACTCGTCATCGCCGTCACCTACATGTACATCCTTTCTAGAGTGTCGACAGACATCACGCCTGGAAGCTCCTCCATATTCGCGCTGATTGGCAGACTGAGCCGTAGATCGAGGCTCACACAAAGTTCAAGTGTCTCCTTAGACTCGCTACTCGGCAGCTATTCCTTGTTGCGAAGTTGGAAGATCCAAGGCCAGCAGCACAAAGGTGCCGTGCCCGTTTATCCATGTTACATTGCTTGTTCCTCGTGCAATTCGAGGCCAGCATACGAGCTATACAACAATACCAGACAAGATGCACCACCTGCGACCCTAATCTTGATAAAAAGAAGACCTATACTGTGCAGCTTCAAGGTGACTTGGCGTAGACCCCACAGAACAGTACACGACGGCTTGAAAGTCAGACGATTTGAATATCTTATTAGTGACGATGGGATTCCGGGCGGTTTTACAAAGCCGAGGAAGTAATCTGGTGTTGGCCAGGTGTTTCACTCAGGCTCGCGGCGCATTGGGAAGAGCGTTAGATTTTTGAGCTCTGAATGTCGCATGTGCTCACAAGTATGTTATGATATTATCCACTCTCTCGTAAGGAGCCAGCTCATCGAGATATGCCCCTCGTTCACTAGTCCACACCGTTACGCCTTCGCCCCGAAGCGCAGCATTCCAAGGGGTACACTAGTATCGACCGTTTGAAGCATTACACATCCGTCAATCATGAACTCCATCTGTGTTTCGTTAAGTACTTTTCTTCTGTGTCTCATATGTACCCGAGCAACCACGACTCACTTCCTAGACCCAGTCTAGAAGCAATCCTCCGGCCACCCCTCAAAGCTCTTCTTCGTCCTGAGTATCTCTGCCTCAGCAGCATCCGTCAGACTGTCGAAACTGCCATTGGCACCAGTAGGCAGTTTCGGTACCTCTCCTTGGCCTGGTATCGCGATGACGACTTCCTCACTGACCTCTATCTTCTTGCTGTAGTTGGTCGGCGGCGGGCTGGCCGATCGGCTCGGTCGCTTACGGTGAGCAGCCACGGCAGCACGAGATATCATGCGCTCTTCTGCTGTCAAAGGCTCGGATCGCTTCTGTGGGCTGCTGCTACGAGAGCGGACAGCGTGGCGGCCGTAACGTAGAGGCGCGGCGCGAGCGGCGGGTTCTGGGGGCTCATCTCTGGACGCGATGGTTGAAGTTTCCTCTTCCTCCTCGAAGACGGGCTCGAGGATCTGATCACCTTCAGGCGCGACACTACCGCGTGCTGAGGCAGATTTGGCGAGTTCGTCTTCACTGGCATCGACACCGCCCATAGCAATATCCTTGACGATCTTAGGTGGCGTAGTAGCTACTGGGATGCTGCTTTTCATGTTCTTTGGCGATGTCTTGCTAAGAGCGTCCCTTGTAGCATTTTTGGGTGATTTTGTCTTTGCAGCGCCACGTGTGATGCGCGTTGGATTCTCGGTCTTGCCAGCAGACTTGCGCTTTTTCTTGGGTGTACGTGCAGCCTCTTCCCATTCATCATCGTCCCCAGACACCGCATCTGGCCTGAACAGCTTGTCATCTTTATCCGTGGATTTACGCTTTGGCCTAGGCGTTTTCTTGGTCAATTTCACGTTGCCGTCAAGGGCCTTCAATTCCGCGTCCAGCTTCTTCTTGTACATAGGTTTGGGACCACCGGCTGTGTGGTTACTTACGACGTTGACCGCGCGGTTCGGATCCGTGTCGGTTTTTTCTGCGACGTTGCTGAGAGGTACAGCATTGTTGTTGATCAGGTTATCATTGTGCTTGCGGTTGTCGTCGGCTTCGTCAGACTCGAGCAGGTCTTGTATCTGGTTCACTTGGTTATTCTCCTGGTTCTTGCGTACCTCATGTGCAGCTGCTTCTCGCGATGTGGCACGGCCACGGCCACGTGCAAGTCTCGGTGTGTTCTCGCCGTCATCGAGATCATCGAACGCCTCACTCAAATCAAAGGCTCGCCTGGGTCGAGGGTCGGATGCAAAACGTGCTATGTTTTCCTCGTCACCTCGGAAGCCAAGCTCTTCTGGAAACAAGACTTGCCCGCTAGGCAGGGTGGGTAGCGCACCAGGGACGAACTTGTGCTGCTTGCGAATTGTGTTGTTCGGGGTGAAGCGTTGGTACTTGCCGTTCAGTTTTGGTGCGGGAGATGCCTCAGCCAGTGCTTGATCCAGCTCACTCCTTGCCTTCTGCAGCTTCAATTCAAGATCGCTCACACGCTTAGTAAGCTTGTGTTGCTTGTGCTGATCGTAGTGCTGCTTCAAGTCGTACTTTGAGACCGACCTCTTCAATGCCGAGCTGAATTCAGTCTTGATGGGTGACACAGACGACGATGGTTCTCTCGATGCCGCAGTCGCACTAAGGTTAAAGTCAGACTTGGCTCGCTTCAAACCATCTTTGAGACTCTGCATGGACGGTTTTCGAAGGTGTAGCCGGGATTTAATTGCACGAAGCGGCTTGGAAACACTCTCTGGCACTTCGCTGCCATCACGGGCGTTCACATCATCGTGGCTTCGCCGCAGAGCAGGATCAATAGAGGCTTCCAGATATTGGTGAGGAACCTCAACCTTGTTGTCCTCGAGCACAATGGCAGAATCGTGCGGCTGTCCGAACTGGACTCTGTGCATCGGAATCTGCCCATCGGCCTTCATCCGAGCATACCTAGCCTCAACTTCGGCTTTCTCTCTCGCCTTGCGTTCTGCTTCTGCGATATTGTGGCGAATCAACTCGTCCTTCTTCTCACCCCACATGCGATTCCACAGTTTGACCGGATTGAAGTCAGCCATGGAGGACTTTCCAAAGCGGAATATGGGGCCAGCATTCTCCTTCTCCTGACGGGCAGTGATCTCAGCCACCCGCTCGTCTCGGGTGTCCTTCTCGTACTGCAGTGTCTTCTCCACAAATTCTGCTGGAGTAGGCGTGCGTTCAGCACTTTCGTGATAGTCGGACATGAGCTCATCCACCATCGTCAGATTGCCACTATCAGTCCTGGTAAAGCGCGTGAACATGCTTGGCGGCTTGTCGCTAGGTTTGTCGCTCAAGCTGCCTTCTTGAAACTTGGACTCGCGTGAGGGAGATACTTGTCCCTGAGGGAGTGCTTGCAGCGATGCTGCATGTCGGAGGTTGAGGTTGGAGAGGTTTCGGCTTCCCTTTTTACGGCGGAGCCCGCGCTGCGCAATGGGGGTGTTATCGGTAGATATGTCACTGTCGCTGATACCGCCACGAGTCGAACGTTGTCGCTTGGGTGTACCTTGCACGTCTGTGTCGGCCACTTCGAGTCGGCCATTGCGGCGTTCGTAGACGGTGTCATCCTGCGCCGCACGCTTCCTCTTCGAGCCCGATGCAGGTGCACCAGCACTTGGTGGACGACTGCCGCTCATCCTGCGCTGCCGATCAGAATAGTCTTTGGGTGGTACAGGTGGTGGCGACTCTTCCATGATCGGAGAGGGAGGTCGCGAGTATCTACGCGCATGTGTCAGCAATGCCTGGCGCGTTATCGTCATCTCCTCCTCTTTCTCCAAGATAGCGCGTGTCTTGCGTGGGTTTGCGTGGTCTGCGACAAGCTGCAGCAGTTCGTATCACGTACCGCCAATTCGTAGTACCGTGTGCCAATCAAATATGAGTGGATCTTGTAACGGTGTGGCTTGCATGCAGTACAACTGTACCAAACAAAAGGCTTCGATATGCCGGTGAAAGGGTTTGGTGTGTCGAAGAATGTCCTTCCAATGCTTTCAATGTGATGATATGCACACGGCCAACATGTACACGAGTCGATGAGAGACTGGAAGCCAGAGATCGGAAACAAGAATCTTCTACGTTGTGTCGGTCAAGAAGTCGAGCCCTCGGTCACATAAGGGTCACTGCTTGCTTCGGCTGTTACTCTGGCCGGGATGCATCAAAACACGCTAGCCAGACCCTGCTTGATGGCACGTGCACCAAAAATTGCACCAATAAACAGCGACGCCACGTGTTAAGCTATATCCACCCGCGACGCGTTCCCTTTTCGCGTCTCCACGACATTCACATCCATTCGTCTACACAATCACGGGACGAACCTTGGATACCTACATATCAGCAGTCGAAAACGTGTCACCAAAGCGAGAAGATTTGACATACATGTGCGCTGCAGTATTGCTACTGACTACCGGACGTCATCCATTAAATTAGCTGTGCAACACGACCAGCCAGTCTATGAACGCTGCTGCATACAAGTCATCCATATTCATACTGTCCGCAACCTCATACAAGAGGACCTGCCAGACAAGATTTCGCGACAAAATCGGCCATGCAGGGGTGTCCCGATATCTGATTTCCACGCCTCGTGCATTCGCGCCCCGAACTTGGCCGTGAATGGCATCTTGTTGTTTCGAGGTCGGACGTCCCCACCATTGTCGCCCGCAGTGATGTGCTGGCATATAAGGCTGTGCTCACGTTCCAGTCCGCTTCAGCGGGATGTGCTGTGTGGCCATCTTGCACACGGACAGGGGACCTTTTGCCGACGCCTCCAGAGACAGCCTGAAGCTCCCTTGGCTCATCCAAAATGGAGCGTCACTGGAAATATAGCGAGGACCTGTCTCCTAGGCAACAAGCTCAAGGGGAGCGTCTCCAGACAGGATATCCTGGCTCTAGCGCACTGGGCCACGAAGCTTCTTCTCACCTCACCCTTTCACCTTCCTTCAGTCAGCAGATCCGACATTCTCCGAAGCTGTTGGTCGCATCTACGTTCGTCCATGAACTGCTGCAGGTGGAACAAACTCTTGACGCAGTGACAACGCATCCTGCCATCCATCGTCCACGCGTTATACTCATTGCAATGCAGTATTGCCCAACATGCACCTACCACCATGTGATCGGACAGCTTTGAAAGGAAGCCACGTTAGGATTGCACACCTCGCACCTGCAACGTTTTATCTGCATCGCATACATCATGCGCTGCCCATCGATGCGGTCGTAAAACGGATCTCCCATACAGTGCCGTACCAATCAATGTGCTGGCTACGCCTCAGATCTGCCTCCCTACGTTGCTCGCCCAACATCTGAATCTACTATCGCCATTGTTGCAAGGCCCGCGTCGGCTGCTCAAGGTTTCATATTTGACAAAGTGATGATCAGCGCAACCTTCCCAATGTCGTCCTCACAGCCACTAAATCTCGTACGTTGCCGAGATCACCTCATACTAATCCGCTTGGAGTCTTGGTGAGCCAATCCGCTGATCGCGATTGTAGTGGCAGTTTGAAACTGCCCAAATGATTGCAGCAAGAAGCAACGTGACAAGGGCAAGTAAAGTCTGGTCCCTCAAGTAATAGCGGGATTACATTTGGGCGCAACTTGCGCTAGGGGCCATGCAATTCTCACAGTGTAATTGACCAGCGGCTTCTAGATTGCTACAGTCAGGGAGGGCAGCTGCAGTGTTACGCAAATGCTTAGAGAGTTGCATGATCTCCGTGACAGCAGAAAAAGCCGACCGCTTCTTCTGAGTGTACTGTTTCGGGCTCTTGACCGTAAGCACCTGGCAAAGCAAGGTGGGCGTCTTTGATATAGAAGCAGGAGTCGTATTCATCCGCAGCAGAGTGGCGGTTGGTAACAAAAGCGCTGGAGGCATCTCTGGATTCAGCCAGTATTGCCAGAGATGTTACGCCATTTCTGTCACGCATGAGATAATCTTGCGAGATCAAGAGCTGACCTTCGAAGAGAGCTGTGCTCGGGTGCCGAAGCAAGGTCTGGTCCTCAAAACCTCGTTTCCAAGTGGTAATGAGCTGCCAGTACTCGCTTCATGGCTTTTGTTGTACACCTTCGGTCCTTCGACTTTTCAACAGTCTGAGAACATTTATCTTCACTACGACTTTCCTTGTACCCGCTTCGTGTTAGATGACATCCGCTGTGGAGCATCGAAGCACACTGTACGTTACGCCGGAAGAAAGCATATTCGCACACCTGAGCTGGTCCCTATGTATAGGTAGCATGTGCAGATGTGCTAGAACACCGAAGAACCCTGATGAAGAAGTTCTTCAAACTCACGTGGTGATGCACTTCATCATGTCACGAGACCATTTTGTAGTACACAATCACGAGGATTTAAACCAGATTGCGTCAATTCGATAGCACCAACAAGATCGACGTCAGCTCGCACGTATTTCTCCACATACGCACACTGTGCAACAGTGAATTTTGCAAAGTCCGTTACAGTCTGCACCATGTGTTGCTACACACCGTTCACAATGCATTTGCGCGTTATATTGTCTTCAAGATGCTGCAAACAGTATATGTTTCAGCAAGTGCCACTGATGTTCTCCCAGTCACTCTTACCGGCTTTTAACCAACTACGTGCTCGAAGCAAATTCCACGCCATTTACATATTCCAGCGAAACGAGCTCTCGAATATATTGGACAGGTAGAACACTGCTCGTGCAGTTGGACTGAGGATGCATCTCTCATCTTTCCACCGCAGCAATTACTACCTTGTCTCGCGAGACACTAGCGAGCCTCACGGCAATGATAGAATGTCTGGCTCAGCACTTACAGTCACAGTCATTTGCTGCATCGCCCTCTTCTTGCTCTTAGGCTGGTACATTATGAACAAACAACTCAGTAAGCGCTCTCTAGCTCGCGGAAAGGGCTACCGTCTGCGTAATGAGAGTCTCAAGAACCCACCATCACTTAGCGATCTTGAGTCTGCACAAAGCTCATCGAAGTCGTGGAAGCCAGGACATTTCCCCACATCGTTCTATGCTCCCTCTGGATGCGAAGCCTCGAGTGTCGTGCGACCGGAGAAGTCGTATCAGCAGCCAAATGCTGGATCGCGACAGGGCTATTGGTAGTGACACACCTGCGATTGGTCCCAGTGCACTGCAGGAAGATGGACTTGGCCACTGAAAGAATGCTTCGTTGACAAGAATGACAGGACTCCGGTGTAGGACTTCGGGGCCTCGACTGGCGCCCCGTTGGCGTCGGCTCAGGAAAAGAGTGGGGACTGCCACGATTCCATAGAGGCTCAGGTTCGTTGACTGTAGCTGGCGGTGGTACGATATAATCTCCATCTCCAATGTCTCGCGCTAAGACCTTTTATTCAGTACGATAGCATGACGCTCGGCACATTTGCCGTTGTATAAAGTCTTCTGTTATTCCTTGTGAGCTGGCCGGTACTGAATGACTTGATCGGCTGCTCGTTCTCCCAATGCCTACGGAATGTTCACAGCAGAGCAGAATGTCAGTGCGTCAAAATGATCCGAAAGCTGATGCATCTACAGAATGAGATCTTGTGCGGCGAGACCGATATGCGAACTTGTAGAAGATTGCGCGCGTCATCGCATGTCTTGTGTCCAAAATCCCTGTGACAGCAAGGGTCGTTGTTTTCTGCCATGGGGTTGGCAGGTCAAGGCGCTTGTGCTTGGCACTTTGGCCTTGCCAAATTAGTATGCGTGGATTGCGAGATCTAAAGAGTATTTGCCATTCGTCAAATTGCCGTCCAAAGTGCGTGACATAAATGACAATGTACGTCCCAATGTATCCTGAATATACTCTCGAGTGGTCTCATTCTAGATACATACCGCTACGCCCGTATTATCTAAGCAGAAGATCGAGAAAATCAGCGATCAGTCAGCTATAGCTACCAAACAACCGATCCAACCTCGATCCGTATCAAGCCGCAGAGCCGCCGCATGTGAGCAACTTGTCAGCTCCAGAGGAGGGGGCAGCAAAGACACATGACAGCCTCCAACGAGGGGCAGGGATGTAGCTCCAGCTAGCGGGTCGACTGCATTAGACAGATGCTTGCAGATGTCGTAACAGCATTCGGACGCATCCGATAAGGTGTTGCTTCTGCCTTGGTGGTAATGATATAGGAAATGCTATAGGTGAGCGTTGGGGTAGAAGCGGAGGCCAATACTTCGAAAAGAATATTGTAGAGTCGTGCCTACAATCAAGTCCCCGCACGTGGCTCCCCAGACTTCGGTTGCGATCGATTGCCGGCTCCCGAACGAAAACGGATCGGGTTGACGTAGCCCTGCAGTCACGAAGAACAACTCGACGCCGCGACATCATTTCTTGTCACTCCTACACAACTCCAGAACAGGACTGTAACACAAGTAGAACTCTCAATAGCTGCGCTCACAAACATCACAATACCTCAGCATTACAGCCGGACGCGAGCTAGTCTCGCATCGCCCTTCGCAAGCACTCCGCCATCAAGGCCTGCTGGACCAGGAAGAATCTGCTGGCCGACAGTTGCACCACATGTACAGGCATAGCACTTTGGTTTTGAACACCTGGCGCACAACACTCTACACATACGGCACGTAGCGACTCATTAGCAATCATGCCAACACAAAGACCATTTCTCGGCAATTTTCTCGCAGCTTTTCGGGCACACTCACAACCTTTGCCCAAATCCACATCCTCAATATCGACCTCCGCAGCTTCTGCATCGTCTGCAACCATATGGACAGCCGCGTCGCAACAGCCTCACAAGGCACCTTCGCCAGGCCCTGAACAGAACGGATCAAGCCCGAAGCCTATAAATGCGAAGACGAATCCGTACAATGCACAAGCGACAACAGCTGCACAAGACAGGCAGCTCGTAGCATCGTTATCACCCCTCCAGCATACTGTTAGTCCTGCAACACATCTGCCTCGATCGCCGCCTTCGCCCGGTCCGGTATATGGCCCGCAAAATAAACCACAACCGAGCTATCCTTCGGTACAAGAGGCCAGGCGTTCAAGGAGAGGGAGCGACAGCAGCAGTGAAGGCTTCAGAGAAGTGCGAGGAGTTGGTGAGAAGTGGTTCATTGGTGGCCTGACTGCGACTGGAGAGGAGAAATACTACAAACTTTCCATGGTGAAGAGAGACCGGAGCATAGATCGGATATCGACGGATCAGATGAGTTTATGATTCTCAATGAAACGAAATAGCTTGATACATGGCGCTGGAGGAGCGTTTGTTTGCATGGTCAGAACTATGGGCAAAATGACGACTGAAAGGACTTGGGGTCGAAACAATTCTAGCTTGGAGTGTACATCTTGCACAAAAGCATGGAGCAGGAAGGTATATGCGCTCGGGCGTTAGGCGAAGGTCGAAGGATCGTGTAGCCACGATTGACAGGAAGCATATCCTTGTCGGCTGCAGCTGTCAATTACTGCCCTTGGATGACAACCAATTTCCAAGTAGTTGGACTGCTCCGAAACCATGTAAGTGCTTGCCAGAAATTTGGTGGATACGCTTAGCCTCTACCATGTTGCCTGCTTCTCGGCCTCGACCCCCCGCCCAAGGTCACACGAAACAATTGCATAAACGACACAAATGACCGCATTTAGGTTCTCTGATATAGATGCATTGGTGGACCACCACGCTCGCCGTGTCTCGTGCTCATGCCAACCAAATGCATAGCCGCTTGCAGATTCCTCGGCGATAACGTCGACCTGTAAATTTGTGAAGCATCGTGGCATTTCCACTGCCCGAGACACAGTCGTACTTCTTTGGTACCGGCTCCACTGTCATATCGGCCGTGCCGAGTCCTGTCATCCTCGCTACTTGAAGCGATGAGTCTCCAAACATCGGTCGCTCTTGCAGATCGCTACCACATGCTCCACGTTGGGACTTCGCCGTGCCTGCCCTCCACCTCCTTCCTTGTTCGCGTCGACAAGAGATAACGCCAACCAGCCATGTGGAAGGAAGACATCGGTACTACCCACTCGGCGCGACATGAGGCGTCTCAATAGTGTTTTGCGGGATCTAGAGACCGGGACAGTCCATGCAATCTCCTGACCGGCAAGAACTTCGATACCGCCCTGCGAGTTGCCACTCCACGTGTGCAAGCGATCCGTACCACACTGGCGACCACGCGAGCAAGAGAGACGAGAAGAACGATCCTCCTATCAGGTCACGTTCAGACTGAGAAAGCGCCTCGCAACCGCCGCCACGAAAAGAGCGTACGTTGAATGTCACACAGCCACTTCCAGGACTGGCCGAACTCAATCCGCGCGAACGCCATATCTAAGCCTCAGACATTAAATTGATTTCTGCCATCACAGAACGGGAAAGTACGTGCAAAAAGCATGTCTGAAGAGGAGCTTGTCTTACCTGTGACCAGCTCAGGTCTCTAATCTGATTGAAACGCCTCTATGCAACATTATCGAAGGCTTAAACGGCGCACGAATATCTAGTGATCTGATGACCGCACAAGCGTCTGGTCGGAAGATCGGTTGTGGCCCGAAGTGTTAATCCTGCGACTCGATGGATTGCCATAGCTTCGCTGAAACAAAAGTGTGTTTGAACAGGGAAGTCTAGCTTAATGTTGTGTTCGTAGCCCGCGATTATCAAGCTGGCAGACAAAGGAGATTTCCTGCTGTGGTAGCTGTTTGTGAGAGCGCCACCTTGTCGACGGTGTAACCATATCGTAGGTCATTCTTGTGCCTCCGTGTACGGGGCCTGAAGATATAAGAACAATCGACAAAAGGAGACTAGAGGCATCAGTGACAGCAGCTACATCAGACACAGACGAAGCAACGAATCGATCATCAAGATGGCCTCTCCACTACTTGATCTACCTCGCGAGTTGCGGGATATGATCGCAGACAGTGTCGTTGTTGACGACCAGCCATTCCGCATTACTGCTAAGGCGGATCTCACCACGAAATCAAAGTCAGGATTCAACAGCGCTTGCAGGCAGATCCACGCAGAATATGCTAGTCTGCTTCGCAAAGCCGCCTTCACGCCAGGGACGACTACGGTGGCACCAGTCTATAACTTCGACTTTCGAGAAATGACCACATTCGCCCGCAAACTGAGTGCAACTGAACGGTCAGCTGCAAAGCGTAATCGCAACTTGATTGTCAACCTAGTCATCTCCGGTATGAGGCAGATCGATCTGAGCAGTGTGATCGAGTGGACCAGACTCTGTGAGACCATAGACTTGGAAGTCCGCTACGTTACGCAATGGACAGCGTTTGAGAAGGCAAAAATGGAGGGCATGGAGAGTGCTATTGGCGAGTCCAGGGAGGGCAAGAAGATCTTGCGAGCTCTTAGTAGTAAGAGTGTAAAGTACTGGAGCTGGGAGGCTTATCAAGCTGGACTGATTTCACAGAAATGATCACACAGAGTAACTTAAATTGAGACGGACACATCGAATTGTTATACTTGGGATCAAGACATGTAAAGCGTGAACCAATCGAAGCTTCGCTGAGTAATCCAATGCCTCGGGCACCTTGTCATTGGACTTGGAGCTTTGACAGCTCGATCTCGAAGAACCCTTTCTTTTGGTTGCAACGAAACAATGTATTCACGCACATCACGAACAGCGTACATCTGTGCTCGCTGCTTGTCCAAGCACAAATACCGACCGTATAGCACAGATCTCTCCTCCGCGAGTCCTGCACAACCACGCCCCTCCGGCGCATCAAAACTTACCACTCGCCGCTTGATCTATTTACAGGGTCATGAAGCACCAAAGTTTCTTCAAGGCATAGTAACGAACAACATCACACCCGAGACAAGCAAAGGCCTCTACGCAGCCTTTCTAACAGCTCAAGGCAAGATCCTGCACGATGTATTCATATATCCCACCAGGGGATCGAAATGGCAACGAGATCAAGGTGGACAAGCAGCAGACGAGCCCGGATATCTGGTCGAGGTCGACGCGGCGGAGACTGATGGCCTCATGAAACATCTCAGACGACACAAACTACGCAGCAAATTCAAGCTACGACTTCTGGAGGTCGGAGAGTTGAATGTTTGGAGTCTGTGGAGGGAAGGTGATCGATGGACCGCCCACGGACGACCACAAACACAATTGCAGAGCGCCGACGAAGTTATTAGCCTGACTGATTCGAGAGCGCCCGGAATGGGCCAACGCCTGGTACTCCCAGAGCATACTGGTAGTCTACTGAAAGAGGTCGAAGAGGCACCTCTATCTGAATACATGATACGACGATACCTGCGAGGTGTAGCTGAAGGACAAAAAGAGATGCCTAGAGACGACTGTCTGCCGATGAATTGCAACATTGACATCATGGGTGGTATCGACTTCAAGAAAGGTTGCTATCTTGGGCAAGAACTCACGATACGGACACATCATACAGGGGTGGTACGGAAAAGAATACTACCAGTGATCATGCACGAGCCCAGCACAGAATCGCCCAATCACCTATCCTATGATTCTTCTATACATTTCGACACGTCTGAATTGATTGGCCAGGATATCAGGAAGGATGACACGCGTAAGCGCAGTACAGGCAAGTTTATCGCTGGCATTGGGAATATCGGGTTGGGCATGTGTAGGCTGGAGCAAATGACAGACCTTACAATATCGGGAGAGCCAAATCCGTACAAGGATGATGATAAATTCAAGATACGGAGTACGAGTGGAAAGGAGATTGCTTTGAAGGCTTTTGTGCCGGACTGGGTACGAGGCAGTATAAGGGAGCCGAAGATCCAGAAGAGGGTGGAATGAAAGCACGGAGTATGCGCAGCATTGCGCTATTGCTTTGAAGTCCAGCCTTCGCCGCTACCAAGCACTTGAGTACCATGATCAAGGTCAGCTTCCTGCCGCTTTCCGAGCCATTGCGTACGTGTCGCGAGCAGACCCGCCTCGATCTCCCAGGCTCTCCCACCTTCAATGTATATTGTACCGCCACTGATCTTGCCATCTGCCAACACACCGACAATGATTCTTGCAACGTCGTCGGGAGAGTTCAAAGGCAGGCCAGACTTGGACCATATGTCGTCCACGCCTTCGAAGATACGAGTTCGTGTTGCCCAGGGACAGATAGCATTAGTTCTAATCTTTGGCGATGAGTTGGACAAAGGATCCCGAAGCATGCGCATCAGACCGAGAACGCCGTGTTTGCTTGGCACATACACCCAGAGACCCGGATCCTCTCGGAAACCACCGACACTGCTCGTGAACGTTAAAGTCTTGTCGCCATGGTCTTGACCTTGACGGAGATAGACCTGAGCTATTCTGGCAAAGTATATTGGTGCCTTCAGGTTCACGTCGAGCACCTTGAGACTGCGTATGGGCTCTTCTTTGACCGTCTTCAAATCAAGAGTCGGATCAAAGATGTTTCCCTGTTCGGCGATCCCGGCATTGGACCATGCATGATCGATACGACCGAAAGCATCGAAGGCTGTATCGAACAGTGCCAGGTTGTCTTTGTAAGATGTCACATCGCAATGCACGAACTTGACTATGGCGCCTGAGGCCAGTTCCTGCTCCAACTCCTGCCCCAGCTTGTCCAGTACGTCTCCAACGAAAACATGAGCGCCAGCTTCGTGCAGAAGGCGTACAGTTGCAGCGCCGATACCTGCGGCTCCCTGGTGCACGTCAATGCCATGGCGTCCAGTCCCAAGACATTGTACATACACCGGTCAACACCACGACTTTGTCTTGTAGCGCGAAGCTCTTCTGTGGATGAAATTGGTAAGTCATGATGCTCGACAATTGGCTCAATTGAGGGTGATGCTCAGGCTTCAGCCATCATGTCATCGAACACACGTCGACGATATTCAGCGTGGTACCAACTTTGGCGCGTCACACAGAGCAAGAACCTGTTTTGAAGTCATCTTCAGAAAGGGCTCGCATGCCTCACCTTATTCACTTAGGCTCTAAACTTCGGCATGCGGTGAAGAGTAGATACGTGTACCCCGCGATTAGCCCCGCCACATATGACCACTGGCAGAACGGAAATCGTCCCGCTTCACGATCGCCACAGGTACTCCATCGCAGCCTTCAGAGATGCCAATGATGCCCTCAGCATGAAGCAGAGCATCTCCGTCCACACTCCATGTTGTACAGCATATCCCTTGCTTCTGTAGCCCCAGCCCTCTCTTTGCGGACCGCTGCCAAACCTCGCCGCTGGCGACAGAGCAGAGACGCGGCTAGTGACACTGCTGCACTGCACGCCAGATGGAGCTTTTGATGCCGAGACAATCTGGGCCGTTGCATTGGTCTTCGTGACGCCTGCGAGCATCGGATATCAGCAGCTTCATATATGTGGAGCATGTTTCTCCAGCGATCTTGCCAATTGAGGGCGATACGTGCAGCTTTACGACCATAATTCGCGCAATTTGTGCCACAATCCAACAACGTCAAGGTACTGTATCCGTAATGGCAAGGAATGTGGCCTTTGCGGTCCATGCGGTCTTCACGCCAGTCTGCATATAGCGAGATGAGCGTGGGGCAGTCTCAGTGTTGTTACGTATCACAAAGCCGGCACATGGCTATGAGACACGGCCATAATAGGCGAACTACATGGAGATGTTGTGCAGTATGCCTGCCTTGCGCACAGTGTTCAGCTGTCAAGAAGGAGATGGCGTCAGTAGAAGCGACGCCTCGAGATATACATAATAAGCTTCATGCTCACTTCACACTTTTTGCTGATGACCCGATCCCGAGCTACCCGACTCAGCCACCCGACCTACTTGTTTGTCTGCGCTTTGCACGTGCGTCTTCTAGAAGGACCGGCACGTGGCGAGCGCCTTGGCATTCACACAGCACGTGCTCGCTGCGCCCACCTCGGCAAAGATTGATAAGCCCAACCTAGAGAATCCCCCATGCAAAACTATGCCCCGACGACGACAACAACCACAGACCAGACATCAAGCAGATCAACCACCAGTGAATCCACACACATGGATCAGCTACAATGAGCATCCATCACTATTTCATCACCAAGAAGATCTGCATCATCTTATTGCCCAACAACAACACCTGAGGCGAAGCTCCCAGCTAAGCATTACCGCGCCGCGACACGCTGATCGATACCCTGCAGCTCGTGGTCCCACTCCACTTCTCTTATAGTCGTCGGCTCAGCCGGCGAGCGCTTTGTGTCGGTATAGCGTTCGCCCAAGCGAACACGCGACATTCCCAGGACCAACCATGGCGGCCAACGGATATGGACAGCACGATAACGGCAACTTGCAGTACAGCGCCACGTCTCAGTCTCCACCAGTAGAACAGAAGCCCAACAACCAGGCTACGCACCAGCGCACATATCAGGGTACGTGCTGTGAGCATTGACCGTCGAACCAAATTGCGCTGACGCTGCCCGTGATACAGCATGTATACCATGTCGCCAGCGCAAGGTCAAGTGCGACCTCGGATCAGTGGATAGCCCTCACGACCCACCGTGTTCACGATGCAAGCGCGAGGCGAAGGAGTGCTTCTTTTCCGCCACTCGTCGCAAGAAGAAGGGTGGAAGCGGCGACAATACTGCGTCGGACGCCGGTGACGAGAGCGTCTATGAGATTCGCAACAACAGGAAACGCCTGCGGACAGATTCCGAGGCGCGAGAGGACGAACGTCTTGATGGCACCTACGATGACCGTCCTCGCACGCCAGGCGGTTCCATCGCTCGAACAAAGCCTTTGCAGCGACCAGAACCGCCCAAGCCGCAGGTATATGATGAGCAAGATCTCAAGCAGGCCGAGCACACTGCCAGAATTATGCATGCAACGGAATTGCATGGTGGACACGACGCGCTCAACTTGCTATATCGTGCTGCTGTCCACCCTCGAACAGCAAGCACTGCCAGTAGCCATGGTCGCCCACAGCTCAGCGGCTATACAAGCGCTGGACTCCCATCGGCAGTGAGTCCCATCATGGACAAGGTAGGTGAAACGAGCTATACCAACGGGCCAATGAGTATGTTGCAAGGCGACTCACTATGGCAAACACAGACCGACGGACCTGTGAAGCGCAGCGGCATAGTTGAGCTACCTGGCAATGAATCGACACGCGTCGCAGCCATGCGCGCTTGGTCGCGCTTCAAGTTCGTCCGGGCTGGCTGGTTCACTACGGCAGAGGGCATGGACTACATCATCTACTTCTACGATCACCTGTCGCCTCTCACCCCCGTCGTCCTGCCGGACTACCGCGACCCAAGCAGGCACAAACAATTACTCGAGGAGGAGCCAATGCTTGCTGTCACCATGTTGCTGATAGCATCTCGGCATATGAAGCTTGATGGACCTGGAGCGACCAGCAGACCAATGCATATCCATAACAAATTGTGGACCTACCTTTCGGGCATGATCGATCGTGTCGTTTGGGGACAGGAACAATTCGGTGGAGGCTTCTGTGGTGCAGGCGCACAACCTTCGTGCGATGTACACCCACTGACACGTAAAGGCCTCAGAACGCTCGGCTCTGTTGAGTCTTTGATCCTGCTGACAGAGTGGCACCCCCGAGCTATGCATTTTCCGCCTGATGAAGACGACGATGATCTCATGATGCCTGATCAGTCCTTCCCAACTCCAGCGTTCGAGGCTGAGAATGTGCCGAAAGGCATCGGTGGTCACCGTATGGATGCGTGGCTCGAGCCTTGTTGGCGCAGTGATCGAATGTGCTGGATGCTACTAGGCATGGCAATGTCTCTTGCCATGGAGATCGGCGTCTTTGATGCAAGCGCCTGGGATCGCCACGCCCGCCAAATGGCAGTAGACAGTAATAACCTTTCGGCGCAAGATCTCTCCACATACAACAAGCGTCGTAGCAATGTCCGAGATCTGCTGCTTATATATGTCACCCAGACTAGCGGCAGACTCGGACTGACGTCTATGCTCCCTGGCAATTACAGCAAGCCAGAGGACAGTGAGCTCTTTAAGGCACAAATTGGGCAGCAAAGCACTACCCAGGATGTCACTCTCCACTTTTGGCTGCACATGGCCTCTCTTATGCGAGAAGGCAATGAGAAGATATTTGCCAACAAGGACTTCACGCGTGACCTAATCCGTACTGGCCAATACAAGCACGCCCTTGACAGATTGCAGGAGCCCCTCAAGAGATGGCGCCGCGAGTTTGACAGCTGCGTGGGCATATCGAAGTCGATGCGTAGCATTCTTTTGATCGAGTATGAATACTGCCGAGTCTACCTCAACGCGTTAGGCCTGCAAGCTGTCGCCGAGCGTTGCGCTAATGGCCAACCTTCCTCTGACACTGTGTTGAACCCTCCGCTTGCTATGGCACGCGACGCCGTCGAACACGCCCATGCTTCATCATCTGGTGATACGATTGCGCCACAGACGTTGTCAAAATGGCTCGGTGGTGATAGACATTACCTGCAGACTGTCGGCGATGCGGCGCGCAATCTGCTCAAGGTCGTTGTCGAAGACCTCGAACCAAGTGAGGGCCTGAAGCATGCACCAGTACGCACATACTTCCGGATCATCAGTGTGGCGATCATGCTGCTCAAGTCGTTCTCCATGGGGGCCACAGAGAGCGATGTGGCAGATTCACTCTCATTGATGGAGAAGACAGTGCAATCACTCAGGAACCACATCGTCGATGATGTGCATGTTGCCAGCCGCTTCGCAGATCTACTGCACACCCTTACAGAGAACCTCAAGCCACGTCTAGTACGAATATCCGCTAATGTGAATTCAAGCAAGCAGAAGATGCGGCACCAACAGCTCACTAGTCCTCGCCCGACTTCTGCTCCTCAGTCAGGAATCATCCATCGCACACAAAGCCAGCGGGAAGCACAGACTTCTGCAGGAGCGATGCCCAGCCCACAGCACTGGAACAACAGCAACGACCTCATGCCGCCATCAGCTGCCATCATGAACGGCATCTCCTACGAGCAATACGACATCATGGCAAACGGTCCCTACTCCGTCATGCCGCCACCAGGATTTAGCACAAGCTCACCTAACAATACTGCCAACGGTACGGCACTCACACCCGGTAGCCAGGGCGACGGCTACACCAGCTTCAACCACGACATCAGCAATAACCAAGACTGGTTCACACTGCCCATCGACAGCTTGCTCGGCATGCAAGGTGCCGACGTTACGCAGACCATGTATGGACCCGAGGTCGGAGGCCACGATATGCTTGAGCTGTTGCTGAATGGCAATGGGAACGGCGGCTTTCAGCAGTGAGCACGTCGAACACTCCCCACTACAGCATCATTGCATTAACGAGTGCTATCATTTTCTATCCAGGGTTTGAGCGTTCTGCGACAGTGCATTCAATATCGCCTCCTACGCACACTCATTCGACGCACGGACTGTAACGATCAACCATAACGATAAACACGATTCAAACGACTCGAAAATTTATAGCGACTGAAATACAACTACAACACACCCACACTGATAGGAGGCGATTATATGCGATGCGGTGCTGTCTATGTACTGAACGTAGTATCAGGTCAGCAGGAGTTACTGCGATTGACAGCACGAGATGTAGTTGGCTCTGCTTTGCGTTGGAGATACCCACAATGTGTTCTGTTTTCAATCTAGTCAGTTTGATCTAAACTGTAGACACTTGCTTCATGACCATTTTGCATTTCAATTTCAGGCTACCGTATACGTGGCCGCCAGTCGTGCCATCAAATGATCTCTTGCCGTCATGTTCTCTTTTCCCCTGTTACCACTTCTCTTGACCTGCTCCCTCACCACATCACTGGGAACTGGCTCTAGAACGGCTTCGTCGAGAGGATGACAAAAGTAGGCTATCGAGTAGCGATCGCCGCCTTCACCATCTACGGGATACACGACTCTATGCTTCGTCGACTTCAACAACCCTGCGGTCCAGTCCTCGAGCAGATCACCAATATTGACTAATATCGGGAGGTCGCCGTCGCCGAGAGGATCCACGGGTACAGCCTCCCACGTCCCTGCAGGCGTCAAAAGTTCCAATCCTGGCTGGCCGGGGATCTGGAAAAGACAGGTGACACTTCCATAATCACTGTGTGCTCCTGCTCGGACGTCGACTTTGTCGTGCACGTTCTGGTCGAGTTTCGGGTAGTAGAGTAAGCGGAAGATGGAGCCGTGCGGCTTGCCCGTGGTGAGAAAGTCATGTCGGGAAGTGAACCATTCTGGCTCGATCTGTAAGGCTTTTGCGAATTGGCGGAGGATCTTTTGGCAGAGGTTATGGCAGGCGAATTGGAAGGCTTTGATGTCTTGGATGTTCTGCTCGATAAGCTGAGGCAGCGCTTGGTCGTATCTGCCGCCTTTGGGGTCGGGAAGGCCCATGTTGAAAGCTCTGACCACAGGTCAGCACGTTCCCATTGCCTACCTCTGCAGTCCATTGTAAGCATGCATACTCCTTAAAATCGGGTCTCTGTTGGCTCGCAGGATCCAGTTTCTCGACACCTTGACTTAGCCACCCGTGGTTCTTACCCGCCTTGTTTGAAGCGATAGACACCTCTTGCTTGGTCTCGGTGGGCAATGCGAAGAACTTTTCTGAGATACTGAAGGCTTTTGCTATCAAGTCTTTGGATATGCCAGCGTCGTTATTCGCCACGAAGACGAACCCGAAGTTGCATGCGGCATCGAGCAGCTGTCTTGGTGCATCGACATTGGAGTCGCTGATATCTATCACTGGGATACTCATTCGTTGCTTGTCTATTGTACCCATTGTGCGGTGTCATGGGAAAAACCGAGCATTGTTGGTGAACTCGAAGTCGAGGTCGGCGCAGGGTCGCAGATCGCCTATCTCGGCTGAGTGAGCGAATTGCTGGGATTGGGCAGAGTCAGTTCTATGTCATGTGCAATAAATGTACACAATAATGCTCTACATAGCGCATGCCTTGCGCCTAATGTTTCACTACGCTCGCTATGCAGTACTTCAACATGTCCGAGCCGCCAGCCGGACCTGTAGGCTCTCTAGGTAGATAGCTTGCCGCACGTGGCTGCCCATGCGGAGATTCGTCATCACAGCTTTTATTGTACAGAGAAGAGATTATCGACCTCGGACTGTGAGATCGCGCTTAAAAGGGAGGCGAGGCAGGAATGATCTTATCTTGCTGCTCCATGAGCTCTTCGCCAGTTGCTTCGATTGAAACGGCAAGACCGAGCTTGGCGGAATTCTGTGCAATTGATCAGCATCATTCACTTTCTAAGAGGCGCATTTTGTGATATACCTTAGCGTGATCGAGCTCGCCGGCGAATGTGACACGGACGGGAGGCGCGACGACCTTTTCGAGCAAGCATCCGAGCTTGCCCTGACTGTCCACCTGAGCTCTGAAGATAGATCGCGAGAACTCATACTTTGCGCCCAATGTCGCGACACCCTGCTTTTGCGCGCCTCCCATCATGCCGCCTGCGCCACCAATACCAGCGAATTGCAGATTGACGTCAACGCCAGTGTCGACCTTGTCCATAAGTCTCCTCCAGTAGCTAAGCTGCATGCCGCCTTGTGTCAAGAGCTGTGCGCTCGCGATCCAGTCGTCGCCTTTGTATCGCCCAGCATAGCTGAGAGCAGCCTCTGGACCCTGCCCACCACCTGGCTTCTGCAAGACTCCCTCAAGTCCCAGGGCTAGTCGTGGTGTAATGCTTTGCATGTAGGAACCGATAAACATTCCAGTCAGCCCACCTTCCAGCACGCTTGGGTTGATGCTCTTGACAGATGCGGTGAAGTCGTCGCCCGTGTAGTCCTGCTCGAGAGACACTTGCGCACCACCAGGACTCATGCCTGATGAAGGCTGTATTTGTACCGAGGATTTGAAGCTAAGTCGATTTGTCAAACGTTGGTTAAATCGCGCATTGAACGAGGCGTCGGAGTCGAGCTGTGCTTGGCAGAGAGTCTGTCGGTGTACTTGTCAATTCGCGCGCCATCGACTGCACTGATGCTAGCATATACATACGTTGTTCGTGCCATATAAGGCCAGGAAAGTGTAGGGAGACAGCATTTGCGAGCCGCTGGTAAAGGCATGGCTAATCTGGAAGAGTGGCGAGATTGAGAAACTCTTGTTCAGTTCTGCGCGAAGGCCCGAGAAGGTCTGGTTGGTGAGGAAGACATCGCGTTGCACCTCTTTCGCTATTTGGTCGACTGTGCCGGGATTACTCAGGCCAAGCGCTTCTCTTCGTTCTTGGAATGATCGATATGTGTCAAAGATTGCGTCCATGAAGCCGTTGGTCTTAATGGGTGGGAGCGAGACATCTTTCGTTTCGACCTCGATGCCAACGGGAACAGGCACTGAAAGCTTTTCTACAGGAGTCGTTGTCGCCATTGTCGAGGTATTGGTGTTGTGCTACAGAAATGGGTTGCGAGTGAGGGAGGGATCGGACGAGGACGACGCACTCCCAGCGAGGTTGATGGGGATGGTGATGTGGTGGGTGTATGAATTGGTAGAACAGTCGTGTGCTCAACCTGGCGATTCTCCAGAATTGCGCATGGGAGAGCAGCCAGCATCATTCGGAAGATTTTCGGGCAGCCAAATTCAAGGTTCCTTCGAAGCTTCAGCCACACCTTCCATATGCGCCTCACATAATTATCAGAGTGCATATGAATATCACATGGGCACTACTTTACCCTCTCCCTTTTGATTACATGTATGTGTATATGCACCTTGGCGGGCATCGCTCTATCACACAACCACCTATTTTATACATATCAGCTTCTTTGTCGTGGTCACAGCTGAGTCACACTTTGTTCCGATCGGAGGTCTTCGCACGGCTGGCGCGCCACGGTTATTGTTCGCACCATACACCACTGCACTCAAGCTAAGCACCCAATCTCCGTCATTGCTTTTGTTCATCGATAAGCACACTACGCTGCAGCGCACGACTCCGAAGTCCACAACACACTCTCTCCTCCTGTCTATGCAAGCAGTCTTGCCTCTACCGCTACCCGAGCTGTGTCACAGTCAGCCGTCGTGACCCCCGGCCTGAGTGCCTCATCCCCTCAGCATGGACACTCTCCTAACTGCCGATCTGGCAGCAAAGTCCACAGTCTTCCGGCGGAGATCAAGCACCTATGTCGATGCCATCCACGATCTACCAGAGAAGGAGTCCATGGCACCGGCCCAGCTCTACTCAACCGAATCCGGCCGACTCTTTCACTCGGGTCGAATCGTGATCGCTACAGTCGGGTTGCCGGCTCGTGGAAAGACGCACATCAGTGTAGCTCTAGCACGATATCTACGCTGGCTAGGTGTCAAAACGCACATCTTCCACTTGGGTGACTACCGGCGGGACTTTGTGGGCGCCAAGGGTGAGATACCAGACGACTATTTTCACGTCAATGCCAGCACATCCTCTGTCCTTCTTCGCAATAAGATTCTCAAGAAGTGCCGCGAAGACATATTCTACTTTCTCAACCACCAAAATGGTCAAATAGCCATCTACGATGCGGTGAATCCACTCGCCACTGGACGTCGTGCGCTGGCCAAGGAATTCGAGAAGCACAACGTACAGACTATGTTCATTGAAAGCTCGTGTACTGACGAGCGCATCATTGAAGACAATGTGCGCTCCGTGAAGATCAGCTCACCTGA
The DNA here is from genome assembly GCA_013248845.1 of Passalora sequoiae. Taxonomy (NCBI): domain Eukaryota; kingdom Fungi; phylum Ascomycota; class Dothideomycetes; order Mycosphaerellales; family Mycosphaerellaceae; genus Passalora; species Passalora sequoiae. The sequence goes on along the minus strand of WSQC01000018.1, from coordinate 1,221,456 downwards.
CTACGTGGGATGGACTCCTGAAGATGCTGTACAAGACTACCTGAAGCGCATCAATGCACGTATACCGCATTTCGAAAGTCTGGAAGAGCCCGATCTACACTACGTGAAGATGGTCAACGCGGGCGAGCGTGTTGTCGTTAATGATTGTGCCTTTGGGTACCTGTCGCAACGCATCGTCTTTTACCTGCTCAACTTGCACATTAAAAGCCGGCAGACGTACTTCTGCCGCGCTGGAACGACTAGAGATGAGGAGAACTACAAAGGTGATGCGAGCTTGAGTGCAGAAGGTCAAGACTACGCCAGAAAGATGTCAGATGCCCTGATCGCCCATCGCGAGTCCGAGCGCCTTAGCTTAATTCAGCAAGGTGCACCTGAGTCGACTGCGCTCAAACCTCTCACTGTATGGACATCGACTAGGAAACGAACAGTGGAGACTGCATCGTATCTTGAGAGCAAGGGCTACCGAGTGCGGCAGCGAAGTCAGATGAGCCAGTTGAATCCAGGCGTTTGCGAGAAGCTGAGCGAGCGTCGTATACGAGAGCTATTTCCCGATGAAGTAGCCAAGCACGAGCAAGATCCTTACCACCATCGGTACCCACGAGCTGAATCCTACCACGACCTTGCCGTTCGCCTGGAGCCATGCATCCTTGAGCTGGAGCGCGAACAGAATGATCTGCTCATCATCGCGCACGAGTCGGTTTTGCGCGTCTTATACGGCTATCTCATGGCTTGCTCGGCGCACGACATTCCGAGTTTGGAGTTTCCACGTGACGAGATTATCGAAATTATCCCTGCATCGTACAACAATAGCGCCAAGCGCATCCATATACCTGATCTACCTTCAAAGCTCATACCCGGCAGCCCAGAAGATCTCAAGATACCCGTACCACCAAGCGGGACTATCAGTCCTCTTAGTGGCATGGGATCACCGGCCGACGGTGGTAATACACCAGAGTCATCTGCGGAGGTTGGTATGAAACCACTCCGTCGCGGTGATATAACACCGAGGTATGTTGAGATTGCACATCGCGCTGCCCGCGTCTGCGATAGACAGTCCATGAACTGCGGCCTGAGCTGGCACTTTGTATTCTTCAGCTGACAGTACGATCAGGTCTTAGGGAAGCCTTGATAGTGGATATTTCACGCCGACAGTGGCCAGCTTGCCGCGTGTCAAAAGCGCAGTCGACGTGAGCGACCGACAGCGTATGATCAGCTATGTGGTACCAGTGCGCACATCCAGCAGCGCGACTGACGTGAGACGAATGACGGTGATGGAATGAGCGCAATATCGGAAGCTGACATAGAGTCACTCTTGGTCCTTGAGACTCCTGAAGAGAACAGTAGCTAGGAGCCTGCCTACAGTGGTAAGTGTACATAGGGCTACAGCGAAAGACCCAGAAACATGAAGACTGCGATGTCTTAGAAAAGTGTTCGATCGACAATGCAGTCAGCTTATCGTCCTTGGCTAATGTGGTTCGGCGAGGCAATCACGGAGCGCCTGTATGTGGTGCCACGAGGCATTGGCGGTAAGACACCCTACAGAATCTTCATAATGTAAGACATTGTTCGGAGTTTTCATGTCCCAGGAAATTACCTCTCTATATGCTTCTTCGTCCACGTCCTAAGTACATCGCGCTTCCTCTGCTCCGTCTTCATGCCACCAAAACCACATCCATACCATCATGAACCTCACGTTCGCTTTAGCATTTCTCTCTACACTATCCGTGTCTTCCGCATGGTTTGTACGCTATACCACCTCCACCTGCTCATTACTTGAGAAAGACTAACCTTGCTATAGAACTGCTTGAAAGAAGACAACCATCACAAATATGGCTCTTGTGTAGGTAACGGCAACGACAAAGGCACCTACGATTGCACGATATATTACGGGTGGTCAGTCATATTAAATCCGAGGTCTGCTGAATATAGTCGCTGACGGAATCTGGGCAGCTATTATAACGGCAATGGATGCACGCCTAATCCGGATGGTAAGACAGCGATTTGCTCATGGTAGGATGGTCCTCAGGACTTGCGGCATGAGCATCGTGAGGCATGGCGATGGAGATATCGCGTCAAACTCTCGCCACTCTCTTGAGAAACAAAACCGCGGCTTCAACAAGGAATGCAATCTGTTGGCCTGGACGCTTGTCTGATCATTTGGAGCTTTCTTCTGTATTGCCAAAGCTTTGTGGAAATTTAACGGCACAGAAGACCTCGATCAGAGTAGGCGCGAGCGACCTGCTGAGCGCATGAAGTACAGCTCAATCAAATAGATCATCGCCGTTCGCCCACGGTTCGACATTGCCGTTTTCAGATCACTCAGAACCGCTATTGATTCCAGGATCTTGTCTGATCACGTCAAGAAGTTGAGGATTGACAAACTACTAATCCAGTAACCACCAGTTTCCCATTCCTCGACGGAGTACCGCTTCAAGGCTTGCCCAACGAAGGCTATCAAACGACATCCAAATTAACGACATTGGCGTGAGACGAATCTGCGGCTGTGTGCGCTGACTGCCAAAGTGGGCGTCTACATCAACCTTGATATGCATGAAGCCAGACATGCTTCCGTATACAGCCTCAAGCAAAATAGAGAGGCATGACGATGCTGCTTGCACAGATCGTCGGCTCTCGCATCACGGACAGCTGAAACAAAGGCTTGCACATTGCGCAAGCGATCAGGTCGTCGCAGACAGTCCGAGCATTGCTTGACTTGCAAGGTGACTTTTCATGGTGTCCTGTCAACGACACAGCCGCATCGCTCGGAGGGGTGCTTCTGCATGAGGGTAGCGCTTATGCCATCTACCATGTCGAATGTCCAGTGCGAGAGTCATGACGGGAGATGTTTCGCACGATCGCAACAGCCTTGGGCATTCGTATCGAGAGCATGATTCCGCTCGACCTTTTGCCTCGCGAGTTCGCGGCCTCCCACACAGTCTGCTGGATGTAGCCAGTCCCGCCGCGCAAATTCTGCCGTCATGGAAGCATTGATCAAGTTCTTGGGCGCTTGAGAAAGGTCGATTCTCTTCTAGCGATTGTCAGCGTACAGAAGTACGTGGTGAGTATGCGTGTGGAAGAAATGTCGGATCGTGCGCAGATGCTTGGCGATGCTTCCTTCCTGATGTCGGTCCTGTATTAGCCCATCGATGTGTGACACTCTCTACTCTACAGGCCTTCGGCTTCGTGAAATGTGTTGCACATTCTGCGGACTGCACATGCTGCGCGTCGAGTAGCAATGGCGGGAGTCCCACAGCGATGGCAGGCAGTGTAGAGGTAGTGTATAGTATTAATGGGATTGGTTCATGAAACCCGTCTCCATTCTGAGATTGCATCATCAGGGTCGGTTTTGACTCGAGAAGGCATGTTATCTCCATTACCTCCACCTCAATTAAAGCACTCCATGTACGCTCTCTCGGCACTGCGCTTTGCATGTTGAAAACAACTTTCAAAACTGTCAGAACATTCCCCAGATCCTCTCATCATTTCATCTCTCCAACGTCCACTTTCAAGATGCCTCTGATGACGGGAACCGGACAGCCCAGAGTCATTCTGGGCACAATGACATTGTAAGATGAATCTTTGACTCCGCTCCACCCGCCCAGTATATTGATGAGCACGACAGTGGTCCAGACGAGTCTACCGGTGCTCGCATCACGTCACTTGATGACTACAAGAAGTGTTTGGACTACTTCCAGTCGAAAGGCTACAATGAGATTGATACTGCTCGTGTCTATATCGGTGGCAAGCAGGAAGCATGGACGAGAGATGCTGGCTGGAAGGATCGTGGCTTGACTATTGCAACCAAGTGGTATCCAATGGAACCAGTATGTTCAGAACGTATCCAATTGAGCGCATGAGCCTAGCTGACATACTCGACAGAAAGCGCATACCGGCGAGAAGATCGAAGAAATGTTGAACAAATCTCTATCTGAGCTTGGCACGGACTGCGTCGATATTTTTGTAAGTGCTGAGCTCTTCCATCCGACTTTTGGTGCTGACTTTCGCAGTATCTGCATGCAGCGGATCGTTCTTTGCCCTTTACCGAGCCACTGGAGAAGTTGAACGAGCTCCACAAACAAGGAAAGTTCGTCAACCTAGGTCTCTCGAACTTCACAGCTGCAGAAGTGGCAGAGGTATGCCTCCATTGCAAATACAATGGCTGGGTCATGCCAACTATCTATCAAGGTAAAGACGACCTTGGAAGTCTTCGTCACGACTAGCATGCTGATGCTTGTTGACAGGCATGTACAACGCCATCCAGCGAAACATCGAGCCGGAGTTGCTCGTCACATGTCGGCGTTTCGGCATTGACGTAGTGGTATACAACCCTATCGCTGGCGGACTGTTCTCAGGCAAGATCAAGACCAACGAGATTCCGACAGAAGGTCGTTTCAGTAACACCAACCAACGCGTGGGCGAATCTTACCGGAAGCGATACTTCCAAGATGCTACATTCGATGCCCTGCGCTTGATCGAGCCGGTCGTGCAGAAGCACAACCTGACTCTCATCGAGACAGCATTTCGATGGATCAAGCATCACTCAGCACTGAATATCAAGGATGGTAATGATGGCATAATTATTGGTGTATCCAGTCAGCAACAGCTCGAGTCGAATCTGAAGGAGATTGAGAAGGGACCGCTACCTGAGGAAGTGGTGAAGGTGCTAGATGAGGCTTGGTTGGTAGCGAAGCCCACTGCTGCCAATTATTGGCATGGCGAGAACAAGTATACCTATGACACGAAGGAGGCGTTGCGAAGTGGAAAGCTGTAGTGTATTCTTGTAGCATGGAGTGCAGAAATACAGGGCGCTCGCGTCTGTTTGCGCCAGTCTGATACTGAGCTAATATCTGCTGTCGAAAGCGTGAAAGAGAATGTAGAGCTTGTGCATCATGTACGAATTCACCTGAGCGCCAAATTTGCGCCACAAACCTTCATTCCGGAGCCGCTCTGCTCCTCTTCCCTCCATGTCTTCAGGTTTCCGACCAACACGTTACACACCACACCGCGCCTCAACATGCCCCTACCAAAATTGCTGTCCCAACCAGCAGAGCTCAAGAACAACATCTATGAGCTCAGCTTCACCACCGACAAGAACGAGAATACGACCGGTCTTTTGGCGCCCGCGCCACCAAGGCAAGAACTTACTCCTCGTTTGCCAAAAGATCAACTCAGAAGCCTGCAGAACCTACAAGCAAGCCTACAAAGACTACTGGATGACGACTCACTCCACTATCAGACTCGACTTCAACATCTTGCGAGCGACACCTGCCCAAGCTCGATTCAAAGCCTTGCGGACGGATGATCTCCAACACGTCGAGCACCTCATCATGAAGTCCAATGTTCCGTATACTTGCAAGACGGAAGCTTCAAGTTCGACCTCATCGATAAGCGAGGGGCATGGCGATATTTTGGGACAAAGTGTCAGGTAGGGTGGCCGATTCGGAAGCACAGGCAAGAAGCTTTGGGTTGGAAAAGTATACGATGAGAAGAGTAGTACATAACGTACCCACAAGCGCCAACCGCAGGATATCTCTGATATTGGTCCACTCTAGGACAATTCCCTTTTCCGTCTTTGTAAACGCCATTCTGTGCCCACTATCACCCATATGATGGATGACATTAGTTGTCGTAAGCCGCGGCAATACCTGGTGCAGGACCTTCAAGGTCGACTCTCTGCACTCTGCTGCGGATATCGTTGCTCTCACGCACAAGGTTGCTGAAATACTTCCGGGCGACCTCGCTCTCCAATCTCACCTTTTCCGTCTCTCGTTTCTGCACCTCAAGATGCTCCATGTTCCGCTGCAACCCTTCGCGAAGTTTGTCCGCAGGATACTTCAATGCTCTCCGCACTTCTGAGCTGATGCGTTGCGCGTTCGAATGTGTGTAATCCAGGGCACCAAGCTGTGCAGAAAGCTTAGTCGCGAGTCGGCGAGGAAGTGATTGCGGAATCTGAGAGACAGCATAGGAAACGCCGAGTGTAACGGCTAGGATCACGCCTGGTAGGAAGAGTCTCCGTAAGTTGTTCGTACCCACGATCTTGGTTGCAGTGAGAGCGCCGTCGAACCAGCTCGCGCCGCCAATCATCCTTGTGCCGACCACGCCAGCGACCGTGACTGCCATGCTACTACCAGCGATTTTCTCTTGCCGTTCCCACATGTTGGCAAAATCGAAGAAATCCCAGATCTCGGCTTCAAAGTCGACTTGTCGTGCGAGGGCGTCTCTTCGACTTCTGAACATCTTCTCAGATCTAAAGGTGAGGTCGACATACTGATCCCCGAGGTGCAGTAGACCTAGAGCTTTGATGCCGCTAACGCCCTCGACGGTCTTCTGACGTCCGAATTCCTCGCAGGTTCTGACTTTCTCTGTAATCTGATTGAGCATCGCGGCCTTGATGTCTTCTGCATAGTTGTAGGCACCGAGTAGTCCTGGGTACTCCACGCCAAGATCGCTTTCAGCGATGCTCGAAATAGAGTTGTTGAGAGTGCTTCGTGTGTCCTTGTATACATCACTTGCAATGGTTTCGATCTCGGCAACGACACTCTCGTCTGCTTCTGCGCGAGCCTTCTTTGACTTTTCAAATTCTGGCTCCAGTTGACGCAGTTCTTGTGTGACGCGATCGAGCTCATTCTGAGCCACCTCCTTGTTAACATTTGCGAGTGTGTTCAGGTCGCCCAAGACATTGTTCAGATATGTTTTCGCCGGGGCAAGTTTTGATCTTGCACGCTTTTCCAGCACAAATCGCCGCAGAGAAGCCTCCAGCTCGTTGAAGTCGTCCTGTGCTTCCTTCTCTTTGCCTTTGCCTTTCTTCGGCGGTGAGCCGGGCTCGCCATGTTTGCCGCTTGGCTCGTCCTCGGAGTTCTGTCTTCCAGGTTCGTCAAAACCATTTTCGAAGGACGAGCCGGAACCTCCCCCGCCAGAACCACCAGGCGGGCCTTCAGGTCCAGGCACCACGGGAATGGCATTACTCGACACAAAGTGCACAAGCTCTGATGATTCCTTGAACGTCGCCGGACTGAGGTTAGCAACCTGCTTCAGAATGCCCTCCTGACATCGTTTCTTGTCTCGAATCTGGTCGTAGCCATTTACAACCATGAACATGTAAGCCTTTTCCTGTGCTGCGTTGAAGATGAACTCCTTCGCGGACAGAGTGAAGTGATTTGCCGCAGACACAACGAACACGACCACGTCAATCTCCTCCTGGCGAGCAAAGACTGCCGTAGTCTTTAACGAGTCGTTATTCAGACCGGGCGCGTCAATGAGTGCGATGTCGACCACGCCGTTGTTCAGCAGTGACTGGTCAACGTTGCGAACGTCCTTGATGTAGATTTTGCACATCGCCCAGCGTTCGCTATCTATGACAATATCTTCAAGCTGCTTCAGCCCGAAGACTTTGTAGGTGCTTTCGTCGCTCCGGTTATACACAACACCGTGTGCGATGGCGTGCACTTCTTCGATCTCGCCGTTTTCTCGGCAGTCGAGTACTTCGCAGAAGATGCTCGTACACGGCTGTTGGTCCTCCGGCAGTATCTTGCGCCTCAGGAGGGCATTACAGAAAGTCGACTTTCCTGCATTGAGATCGCCGGTGACAAGCACTTTACTTGATGTGTCCTCGATGCGGTCTTTCAGCAAAGACAGATGTCGTACCCCTTTGTTGATCTGCCTATCCAGTAACGAAGCGACAGAGTGCTTTTCAAGCGAGTGAACAATATCCGCCTGTGCTAGGTCATCCATCTTCAGGTTGATCTTCAGCACCGAGAACTCCTGCGCTAACTCTTGTGTCACTAATCGCGGTTCTGGAGCAGGCGACCTGGTTTCGGCACTTGCGCTCGCCTCTGCTTTTCCGTGCTCGCCAATTGAAGTCCCTGCCCTCTTGAGTAGCTGTGGCCTCCCACTGGGCATCGAGTCGTGGCTGTCGAGGTCTAGCGTTGACTGTGCATGTGAAAGACCTGGCCGCACATCCTTTGGTGCTGGAGGAGGTGAAGGCGGTCGCTTGAGTGTAGGGTAATGTGCTGGCCATTTCGCATTCATCTCTTGCAGGTTTTTCAGAGTTTCGACGGTCTGATTGATTGCACGACTGAGGACATTTCTGTTTTGATTGTAGAACATCTGGTGGATATGGCTGGCCACCACCCTTCTTTCTTCTTCCGAAGCAGGATTTGTCTCGCCTGGCCGTACAGGAGTGTGCTCGGGTGTGAATCGATCTGAGGTCGGGCCCAGATGCCACGGATTTTGCATCGTCTCGTCGCCGGTGATGCTGCCTCCATATCCAGAATCTTCATCTAAGATTGCTTGAAGCCTCGCCGCGCTTTCCGACGTCGAGCCCGATCCTACTGTCATGTACTGTGGTCTGCTAGAGCTGCGACCGGCGCTCGACCCAGCGCGACCAGCGTCGGAGGTATTCCTTGAGCTCATGGCGATCGTCGAATCAGATATTAGTTTCGTACATCGCGATTTCTGTTCGCATGATGTGTTGTGCGCGAAGGTGATGCGACATGTAGGTCGTGGCGCAAATGATCGTCATGACCGGAGATTCCTCGGGCGACACGTGATGTAATAATGTGACTGCGGCTTCACGCGTAGGCAACTACCTTTATGATCACATGTTCATAGACTAAGAACTTACGCTTCCTACAAGATATATGGTGCGTGTCGCTGCAAATTGAGCGTTTCTGAAATATCCGCACTGGGAGTGCACATTCGCGGGTAGGGCACTGTAACGTGCTACCAGCACTGCCAATATGAATGCGAGTACAGCCCTGGCTACAACGACTCAAGTATAGCTCTAACATTCTTGCAGATCATTGAATGGGCCTTCGGCAAGCGCATGACGCCTGCGGAGCGTTTGCGTAAGCATCAACGAGCACTCGAGAAGACACAACGAGAGTTAGACCGAGAACGAACGAAGCTTGAACAGCAGGAGAAGAAGCTAGTTGCAGATATCAAGAAAAACGCGAAGAATGGGCAGATGGGTGCTGTCAAGGTGCAAGCGAAGGATCTTGTACGAACAAGAAGATATATTCAAAAATTCTACCAGATGCGAACGCAACTGCAGGCGATCTCGCTGAGAATACAGGTGAGACTGGTATAAGAGATACTCGACTGCGCAGAAGCTGACTCCCGTAGACGGTACGAAGTAATGAGCAAATGATGCAGAGCATGAAAGGTGCAACACAACTGCTGGGCAGCATGAACCGACAAATGAATTTGCCTGCGTTACAGCGAATAGCAATGGAGTTTGAGAAGGAGAACGACATCATGGATCAACGACAGGAAATGATGGACGATGCAATTGATGATGTTACTGGACTCGAGGACGAGGAAGAAGGCGAAGAGGTGGTCAATCAAGTGCTGGACGAGATTGGTGTTGACCTCAGTCAAACCGTGAGTGCTCCGCCGCATCGTTCCCGGCAGATATATGGCTAACATATCGTAGCTGGGTGAAACTCCTCAAGGGCTGCAGAAGAACGCTGCCAATGAAGGCAGAGTCGCTCAAGCGATCGGTGGCGGAGGAGATCCCGGCGACGATGACCTTCAAGCACGACTCGACAGTTTACGGAGATGACGAAATCCACGACGCAACGCGACCAAACTTGTGCCTATATCGATTTTGCTCGCGGACGACCCGTCAACAATCCAAGAGAATGCTCGAGCCGAAAGGACGACGGCATTTGACATGGTGGTAGGATGATAGCGAGCCGGATGTGTGCAGGAGTGCTTTGACAGCTGCAGGCCACCTGCCCATACGCGTCACATCGTAGCTGTTTACCGAGCCAGGCTGCCCGATTCTGGCACCATGTGAGTCGATCGAAGTCAAAAAGCCACTGAGCATGGACACATGGCGGGGCATAGAAGTGCCGTGTGGTCCCTGCTCTCTCTCCCGGGTTCAATTCGTCGGGCTTTTGTGCAACTTGAAGCCCACACGGCGCTGTCAACGCTTTAAAAGATGCGTCCAGAGAGACTGAATGTTCAGGTGTAGCGACGATACTGGTTATAGCGAGATGATTATATGCCATGGGTCTCGCTTTCGTACGTGTGTATGTACCTACCTTAGACATGAGTAGCAGTATGCGGGGAAATGTTCCCCACAAACTGCGAGCCTCGAATCGCCGAGAGCTGATGATGTCGTAGCGTAGCGGCGGCGGCTAAGTTATGCCACAGTGCTAGCAGTGTGTGTGCTTTCTGACCGAACACTTCATCAATTCATGTCCTTCTTCTCACCTCTCCAATTCCCATACTCGAAATTGTCGCTAGTCGAGTGCAGTGCAGTGCAGTGCAGTAGTGCCTGAGTGGCTCGAGTTCAGCAGGTCGGCGACGTCCTGGTCATCCCCCTTCCAGCCGACGTCATTCGCCATTCGAATTCGCCTGGCCAGCACGAGAGGTGCACGTTTGGGCATCGTTTGGCCCGAACAGAAGCTCCGCCGCACTCCAAAATTACAGGCAGCAAGCCGAGAAAACAAGATTCCGTTGTGTAGGGAACAAAGGAGCGCAGCGAAATCTGGTCTCATAACAAGGAGGCAATTACGGCGTATTTGCATCGTCTGCTTTCATCGACGAAACATCGCATTCCGTAAGCGGCGAACCTACCAATACCCTCCCCCCCGTGCCGATCGTGGGCTGTACGCCGAGCTCTTGACTAGTCTAGTGGGTAGTACGGTCCTGCCGTCCTTTGCACCCCAAGTTGCTATTTGCGCATCATACGCCAGTGCGACCACCCAAATCTACATACCTGATCGCTGACCGAAGTTGTGGTCTCAGCATCCTCGATAAAGCAGAGTTTGCGAGCGCGTCTAGCAGTCTCCTCGCATTTGCACGCAATAACCCCGCCGACTCCCAAGCACATCGACCTCCACCTCTCCTCTCTATTTTCAGGACGACAGCGCACCACCAGAATCCATACTCACATACATGAGCAACGTCGCGACTGCTCAAAACACGAATCTGGCCGGGAGTAAGAGACGCAGTCTCTCCGGTCAGGGAGGGTTGTTGAACAGGATGTTCGGCAGCTCCGACAAGAATGGTAGTAAGGAGGGCATCAACACGTCTGCAGTGAGCGGCGATGGCGCTTCCAATGACCAGCCCAATAGTCCGAACCTCACAAATCACGTCAATGCTATCCAGGAAAACAAGGACGAGAGCAAGGACGAAGTGAGCAGCGACCTTCGTAGTCCGACGCGCAAACCGACAGACGAGCCTTCGCAGACTGAAAAGAAGCGTAGGAGCAGCGGTGTAGGTCGCGCACGCGAATTCATCTCTAGCGCGAAGCAGTCGCTGTCGAATTCACTGTCGAGTTCGCCGGACAAGTCGTCCAGTGGGAATCAGTCGGCAATGCAGAGACTTGGCAAATCAGATCCAGCTCTCAGTGTGCCGCAAGGTTCTCTCAACAACTCCGCTGGCGAGTCTGTGCCTGGACCCAGATCGACCTTCCGCGTTGGCGTCACCGAGGACAAGAACAAGAAATGCAGACGTACCATGGAAGATACGCATGCCTACCTTTATAACTTTCTCAGCACTCCTGCGCCTGCCCTGGGCTCTGACAGTGGATCGAAAAAGGACAACTCACTGGTCGGATCGCAATCTCGAGATTCTCAGCTGTCAGAATCAAGCCTGAGCACGAGAACTAGCACTCAGCGCGAGATTACCGAGACAGATAATGGCTACTTCGCAATCTTTGATGGCCACGCCGGGAACTTTGCCGCAGACTGGTGTGGCAAGAAAGTGCACATACTACTTGAAGACATCATTCGCAAGAATCCCAACACACCTATTCCGGAGTTACTGGACATGACCTTTACGACTGTGGACTCACAACTCGAGAAGTTACCCCTGAAGAACAGCGGTTGTACAGCAGTGACCGCAGTATTGCGCTGGGAGGACCGGATACCCAACTCACAATCTGCCACAGGATCGACGGCAATCGCACCAGCAGCTGCCGCTGCACGTCAAGAAGGCAATACATCTGAGCAGCCTAAAGGTAACGCAGACGGGTCCACACCCAGCATCGAGAATAAACTAAGGGAATCAGCGTCTCGCCAACGTGTGCTCTATACGGCGAACGTTGGCGATGCACGCATCGTCTTATGCCGAAATGGCAAGGCTTTGCGGTTATCGTATGACCACAAGGGCAGCGATGAGAACGAAGGCAAACGCATTGCGGGTGCTGGGGGACTCATCCTGAATAACCGTGTTAACGGCGTTTTGGCTGTCACCCGTGCGCTTGGTGATGCATATATGAAGGACCTGGTTACCGGACATCCGTACACCACGGAGACCGTCATCCAACCGGACATTGACGAGTTTCTCATTTTGGCTTGCGACGGCGTAAGTAGGCGGTCTCGCCGAAAATTCTGACATACTGCTGACAATATCGTAGCTCTGGGACGTGTGCTCGGACCAGGAAGCCGTTGACCTCATTCGCGGCATCCAGGATCCCCAGATGGCGTCGAAAACGCTTGTCGACCATGCGCTGGCTCGCTTCTCCACAGACAATCTCTCATGCATGGTTGTGCGTTTTGATAACCAAAAGCTTCAGCAGAATCTCGAGAGCAAAGACCTTGGAGTGGAGGGCGATCCTGCATCGCAAGCTGGCCAGATCACAGAGTCAGAGGCCATTGTTAGCCAGACCAAAGCGCATCTTGATGCTGGAGGCGAGCCGCTGGCACGTCCCACGACGGGAGAGGTGCTAGAAGAGATTGAGCAGAACCAAGAAACGGGGCCAGAGCTTAATCCAGCAGCATTGGAGGCTGCCAGGAAAGACAAGAAGCCCGACGCGGAATTGGCGCAGGCCACGCCAAACAACTAATGACTGTTACGAGTGGCATTACTTCTCTTGGTGGGTATATATGATTCTCAGACTGAGGAGTGAAGTAGAGAAGCCTCGCATATGAGATGAATGTTAGACAGTGGTGTTTATGGCAAATGATATGAGTTGCTTCGCTCTATGGCGTACGATGAAGCAGGCGATGGCAAAAGGATCTTACCGGTGGATTAGCGGAAGTAGTGCTCTGTTGCCAACGAATGACTCCAAGATATGCCATTCCATACCTCCATGCCTCTTCTCGTGTGATTCACCTCGCCCTTGACTCTCACGTGCCAAGCGTATTGACTATGACCCTTGTTCATCCCCGCATAGACTAGAATCTGCACAGCGCGAAGACGAAACCCTGGTTACTGCAACGTCATCGCTCGACTTCACTGGAACTCGGTTAGGTAACCGACGGTCAGATAGCGACGGCAAGAAAGAAGTGGATCGAAAGTGCTTTGGACCTCCGAACACTGGAATCGGTCCAAGACCAACACACACGAAGATACCGCCACAACGCGCATGACGGCACCAATGTGCTGCATTGACGATGGAGGATGAAAGCACTGGCAGTGAGGCTCCCCAGAAGCACGCCAACGGGCCGAAGACAGCGGATACTGACAAGGCGCCGGAAGACCAGCCTACCCTGGATCCCTTGATTTCTGGTCACGAGCGCATTACCGCCATTGATGCATCAGAGCTACCACCAAATGCAGATGCAGCTGCGCATGCGTTTGGCATTGGTACCGGGGCGGGAGAGGGTAATGCACGTCTGAGGTCTGACTGTGTTACTGCATCAACCCGCACTGCTGCTGCAAATCAGGCGCTTTCAGGCGCTGGCCGCGCTGCTACGAATACAAGCCCACCACTACCACCAGCCCCTGTGGGAGGACACACTGCACCCGTCCCTTCGACGAACACTCCTCCACCTGCCCTACCCTTCGTGGCTCCGAGCGACCTGTTGAGACCTCTGCAGCCGAGTCGAGCGAGTAGTCGGCAAAAGAGCATGGGGCATAGCACAGCTGCGGAATCCAATAGCAGACCGATGACGCCGCTGGACAGGCAGCAAATTGAGGGCTTGGTGAGTTTGTGCAAACCCATGCAAAGCAGATGCGACAACCTACTCGAAATCGAGATTCCACTTGCTGCGCTCACTAATGACCGGCATCTGTAGCGCGCAGTCAGAGCGTTCCTCAAAGTGCGAACGAGCTACGACGTCCTCCCACTCAGCTACCGCCTCATCGTCTTTGATACCTCGCTACTCGTCAAGAAGAGCTTGAATATCCTCACACAATGCGCCATTGTTTCCGCGCCATTGTGGGACTCGAAGACGAGCACGTTCGCCGGGCTGCTCACCACGAGCGACTACATAAATGTGGTACAATACTACTGGCAGAATCCGGACTCGTTACAACAAATTGACCAATTCCGACTCAACGGTCTCCGCGAGATCGAACGAGCGATCGGCGTTACGCCCATCGAAACCGTATCAATACACCCACTGCAGCCGCTCTACGATGCCTGCAGACGAATGCTCGAATCCCGGGCCCGTCGCATACCTCTTATCGATACCGATGACGAAACGGGCCGAGAAATGGTCGTGAGCGTCATAACGCAATACCGCATCCTCAAGTTCATTTCCGTGAACGTGAAAGAGACGCAGAATCTCCGGAAACCATTGCGGGACATCAAAGTGGGCACGTACCACAACCTTGCTACCGCCACGATGGAAACTCCCGTTATGGATTGCATTCACATGCTGGTGAAGAAGAGTATTTCGAGCGTGCCGATTCTGGACAAGGATGGGACCGTGCTGAATGTGTTTGAGAGTGTGGATGTTATCTCACTTATCAAGGGAGGTGACTATGAACACAATCTGAACCTGACGGTCGGGAAGGCGTTGGAGAAGAGGTCTGATGTGAGTACAGCATTCCTCTTCCGCTGCCTGCATCTCCAGTGCATATGCTGATGTTGTTTAGGACTTCCCCGGCATCTACACCTGCACTCTAAATGACCGCCTCGATACGATTTTCGACACAATCCGAAAGTCGAGAGTGCATAGGCTGGTTGTCATCGATGAACAGAATCAGTTGAAGGGATTATTGAGTCTGAGCGACATCTTGGACTATACACTCACCAGTCCGCTAGGGGACGAGGGTGAATGACGTGACTTAGTCGGGAGAAACCGCGACTGTAACAAGCAACGCAACTAATGCGCTACGTATCTCGAGCTAGTAGATCACTAGATCTGGAGCACAGCGAAAGGACGATGACGTGCGTTGAACGTCGCATAAGTATGATACCCATGCATTGGAACGAGAACATTTGGCGGCGACATGACAGCGAAAAGCGAGCCCTGGTAACCAAAGATATACTATAACCTGGGACAGAGTGCCAGAATTGACGCCGAATTATGAGTGGTTGCACGTGTATCATTTCTTAGTGTTGATCGAGGTGCATGGGATCAACGACAGCTCAACGGTCAGAGCAAAATACATCGACTAGCTCTTAAAGTGAGACGCTATATTATCGCTGTTTATTGCTCCTGCACTTTGACAGTATCAAGCAAGTCTTTTCTCTGCAGGTTAAATGCCAAGCCAAGCCAAGCCAATCCATCAGTCCCACATGGCGGTCGACAGGAAACTATACAGATCTTGCACGTGTAAGCCCTACTACTTGGCAACCAAAATATGTGGGATTACAACATATCCTCCCAAAGACAGCCTCCATTGTCTTTGTGCAGTAGACAAAGATGGGAATGCATCATAGTCCTGCAGCCGAAACTGGCAGAACCCGCAGTGCGCTTCTAGGTGCGTATAGTAACACTTCGCGTTGAGGCGAGGGCTGAGTACTCCAGCCTTCTTCGGTTCCTGCGCGTCAGCTCTGACTTGATACAGCTTATTCGGATGTTCCGTTTACATTGCTCAGTCGTCGTTCTCTACACCTTCAAGACTGGAACAGTGACGGTGTGATGTAATGCGAGCATGACGCTGTATGAGGAAGGTTATAGACATACTGCACGTGCTAGTTGGTACGGAATGCGCTCCTATCAAAATGGGAGGTCCTGGCGAAGGGAAGCAGGAATGTTTATCAATGCGTTGCGACGACCTGCTGATCTGTTGCGATAGGAAATTCTGAGGGCATCGGGTGTGGGAAGATGGTATGTTGAGGAGGGGCGAGTGATGTGTCGCAGGATGTTGTGGTCGGTATTTTGGAAAGCATGACAGTTGGTGAGATTCCCTCGAATGAAGTTGCGCAGATGGGCTCTTCGGCAGCTCTGTCGGACGGTCTGATAAGGCTAGAGAGTAGCCACAATACCACACCAGCTGAGCGCGAGCTGGGAAGAAGGCTGAAATGGTTAGCAAAGATGAGTTTGTGCGAAAGAGGTGGGCGGTGCTCGTCAACAATAGCTCGTCTGTCAATATGTTCTGTGCCTTATTGGATGGTATTGCCGGCGACTTCAAAGCCCTTCTACTGCGCCATCACAAGCGCTCTTCTTAATGCCAACAATTGGCGTCGAGCCCACCGCTGAGATCATACACATCGAATGACGATCCGCGACCTCTCGCACCACTCGACAGCGCTGGCCCTCTGCCCAACGAACCACTTCCCTCATAAATCCCGCATCTGCCTCTCCCACCTCTCAAGCACTCACAAAGCAGCCCCAACAGACAGCATCCCCGAATCTCTTCCCAGCATTGTCCCGATCGCAGCACAACCTCATCCTAACCTCATCCGCCACCTGACACCATCTGCCCCCAGCCACCGTAATCACCATAAACCACGATTTCTGCACCTCGGGCACCACGCAGCGCCATCCGCCCCGCTTATCGATGAGGGAGAGCCGTACGCGACCGTAGCCGGGCAAGCGCTCAGATATCACGAAGTGCGCGATGTGGTCAAGGAGGACATCTGCGCGAAGCGATGTCGAGCGCATCCCGTGCAGGAGCGGCGTTTCATTTCGAGGTCGATGCAGAAGTGTGATTTGGTCCAGGAGTGTCGATATGCTTGTTTGTAGAAGCCGTGAGTCTCCTGATGGAACTGTTTGCAGGTGAGTGGCGAGGCGTTTGGTCGGTGGTGCGGCAGCGAGTAGGTTGATGTTCTGGGTCTCCCGGTCTGGTGTGAAGCTGAGTTCGTGAATGATGTTGCGCAATTCGGATGGGAGGGAGGTCAAGGTCGGATGTGACATGGTGTGTCTGTCGAGTTGTCGTCCAACGAGTGGTGCGTGTTGAAGAAGATCGGTCGAGAAGCGATGTAGATGGTCACCTTTGCATTGGTTGTCTGGTCGATCATTCACTTCATGCGCTTTGTATCACTCTGTGTTGCCGTACGGAGCCATAAATTGCAGCTGGGGTTCGCAGGTCTCGTATGGAGCTGCAGTTTTAGGATAAGAGACATGGAAGGAAATGGCCTGCGAAAGAGTCTTCTTATCCACAACGACTATCTACACCATAGCTCAAATCTGCTCCGAGCGGATTCGATTCACCAGTTCGCTCTATTGCCCAAAATGATCAACATGATGCAAATGCCGCCTGCTAAATCTCATATGCAACCATTCCCCATAAGCGTATCCATGCCATGCTCATCGCCACTTATAGCGTACCATAGCCCGGTTCACCCCCTCCTTGACCTTGTAACAATGACTCCCTCTGAAGTGATACATCCCTAGACTCACCGAAGCTCCCAGGCACCCACCCTCTCATCCACCCACTGACCCTCCGCCATCGTGAGGGTCTACCCTCGTCAGCGACCACAAGCGCCTCAGCTGTCTGTCCATACATTAAGAACTGCACGCCAACAGCCCCGTCCAACCCGAGAACGCCGAAGGCGCCGAGGAAGAACGGCGCTGCTGCGGCGACCCAGGCCGCTCTATCGCTCCCCTCTTTGCCGACCCAACCTCCGCCACCGTAAGAAGCGAAATCTTCCCACGCGCAAGGATTGGTCAAAAGAGCAGAGGAATAGAAGAGATTGCCCATGAATGCCGCCATAAAGAGATGCGGCGACAGCCCTGCTGTTGACTTTCGGCGATAGTTTTTGAAAAGTTGCGGGAGCCGCGAACCGAGGTACAACACTGTTGACGTCCAGGAGAGTATAGTGCCAGCACTCTCAAGGTTCGTGTGGCTAGATTCGAAATACTTTGCGCTCGCCTGATCTTGTCTCGACACTGGGGATGCTTGAACTATTGCGACCAGGCAGGCGACGAAGAGCAGAGTCCGTGGTGAGGGCGAAGGCATGGGGGAAGACGAAGCACCGGTGCGCACGATTGTGTTGCCGCCGGGGGTTGTGGACAAACTAGATTTCTCCTTTTCTTGATCGCGTTCGCGCTGGAACGTTGGGTGTCTGAAGATTATCCTTGGCCTGCTGGTTTCTGCCTGCTTCTTCTGTTGCGTGTCTTGTGCACCTTCGACATCATCAGCCAGCTGCTCTTCGCTTCCGCTCTCGCTCACCGGCTCACCTTCTATCACTACTTGCTCCATATCACCCGTGCTATCCGTATCACCTCCTCTTCCAGCGTTGCCTCGACTCCAGATCCTGAAGACGGGATGTCCACGCTTCAGTCTCTCGTACCATAGCCACTGTCCCACCAAGCAGAGATCTACAAAAACATAGTAAGCCCCAATCGCTACCTGCCATGTAGCTTGATGTGTAAAAAGCGCTCCCAGCAAATTGCTTATATCTCCCAAGCACCATTCCACCAAGAAAAAGATGGAAAGTCCCGAGGTGGATTGTATAGACCAGTTCTTGTATATTTGTGGTAGCTGTGCGAACAGCCAGGAAATGATACTCAGTGCACCCAGAAGATTGGACGTGAATGCCAAAGGCGTCGGTACGCAAGTATGAAATGTGCTGCTAAACCGTAGCAGAAAGTCGTTTTGTGGCAGGCACTGATCGGGTAAGTGCGGCTCGAAGGCATATATTGACAGCCATGACATTATGCCCCTTGGTCGTCGCGGGAATGAGGTATGAGGACGACCTGGGATGTGGAGAAGAAGCAGGTGGCCGTTATGATGTGAGATTGCCCTGACACAGATGGTCGTGTGCTCCTTCGAGGCTGGTCTTGTGCTCCGCCACGTGCTGCCTTGAGGGACTCGTTCAAGCGCTCAGTGTGAGATGCAGTCATTGAACAGCCAGTGCTCAACCGTTTTTTAACAGTCGTAATACTTCTTCCAGCCTATGCTGAGATTATGCGCAAGCCGCGTAGGTGTATAGTGACGTAGCACCGAGGAAGTCGCGAGCAACACGCCGAGCTGATAAGGACAACGTTCCGTGAGATGAGTAGATATTGCAATGCTGTTGCAACGAGGCTGAGTTGGGGGTGTAAAGGATTAGGTAGAAGAAAGAACAATTAGGAATGCCTACTTCTCGGCCATAGGGACGTGTAGTGTTACCACTTAGAGTCGTTTTTCCGGGGGTGGCCATGGCATGAAGGTGGGATGTGCTCTCTCGCCTTCATCGTGCAGCGGCCGATGGGGTGCGTGGGCAGCGGGAAGCGGGTAGATGTGCGGCACGATCTGCGACAGTATATTATTATTCTGGGGTAACAACCGCCGACAAGTGTCTTCTTGAAAGCTCCTGAGTGGACGAAGATATGGGCGGACAGAGGATGGTGCACCTGTTGCACCAGATTGTCATGCGAGAGATAAGAGGGCGCCCGCAATTAGCGGGCTGTGATGACTGCAGCCAAGACCCGCCAGGATCCAAGCTGCCAGTGAGTGGGTAATTATTCCGATAGCGGCACGTGAATGTGTCACATGGACCGCCAATTATGCATCTCACAAAGCTTCTGTGTTATCCTCATTCGTCGTGCCTCTGCTAGAGCGCGTCGTTATGTTCTTCCTGCGAAGCCCGTAATGTCATGCTCTGTTTCACGAAGTCGCTGACGTGCTGTTCGAAAGTCACCCACCGCAAGTTTGTCATCAGTGCGCCTGCTCATCGGTCCGGAGTTCCTCTTCCAGGTCCAACCCAGTTGTCCCTGGACCCGCACATCCGCTCTATCCTGAGTCCTGACTATCTCAGAGGAGGTCATGTTGATAGCACAGACGCGTCATCTAGGCAGAGCAGGCTCTCCTTCATCATCCGCCATTGAGGCTTCAGCTTCAGATCCAGCACCAGCACTCTGAGCCTCACTATTTTGCTGGGGCTCCTCACTCGCTGAACTCTCATACCAATCTGACTCGATCAATACCCATTCCAGGATCTGATCCCTCGCTCGCGGCACCATGGTGCGGTAATCTGAGTTCTTGTCCGGCGTGAACATGGACGTATGCGCACTCAGCTCATCGTGCACCTTTCCATTCACGCATTTGACCCAGCGGCCTTTGCTCTTAGACGAGTCATCCGCATATTCCCTCACTTGCTCGCCCTGCTCCATCTCTCCTTCCATAGCGGCATCTGCTTGTTCGTCTTCTTGAGCTCTCCGTCTCTTGGATTTAGGTCGTGATGAAGACTCCTCCGCACGACTGCGCTTCGAGCCAGTAGGACTATCTGCTTTGCGAGCATTCTTAGGAACGACACAGAAAGTGCGATCTTGCCCGAGGAAAGCGCCTGCGTACTGCGTCTGACTGGTGACTTTCTCGTCCAGCGCGCCATAGAAATTCGCAAAGCCGACGCCGTGGGTCTTCGTAAGGTCTACAACTTTCTCCACACGTCTCTGCAATTCTGCGCCTCTTGCCAAACAGCCCACGAACTCGAGATGGCTTCCTGCCCAGGCGAGACCTTGAGTGATCTGTTCTCGATTTAGGTATGCGGCACTTGTGATACCAGCGATCGCGGCTGCAGCACCTCCATACATGGCGAGCTTGCCCCATTTGCTGCCACCACCCTTTGCCGCAGCTGTTCCATTAGGTGCGGGCAGACCTCTGCTTGACGCATTCGCTATTGGTGTAGATGACCCACTTTTTGATCCCCAGCCGCCGAAGAATGAGCTTGCCTGATTCCAAGCCTCGTATGCCTGTGACCCTGTGTTGAACTTGTCTTCTGCCCCGTGTGCGAGTACGCCGGGACTTATGCCCAGGTAGGGTGTGTCGAAGGCGAGAATCGCTTGAATGTACGGAAAGAAGAGCCGGGACGGTTCGTGTGGTGGTGCAGAAGACGAGCGAGAGTTCTCAGATGCATCGAGATTGATTGGTCGATCATCAGTCGAATTGTAAGCTGTCGAATTATTGGTGGTGTCGTTCGTGAAGGAGTAGGGCACTGGCTCATCGCGTGCGATGCTGAGCAGAGTCTCTGCGGCGACTATGCCGCCCATTGAATGACCACATAGTATAACGTGAACTGAAGGATCGATGGTAGGACTTGGTGTGCGATTTGCTACTTCAAGGTCAATGACCTTGTTCTGCAGCCATTCCTTGAACCTCGAGACACAATCTCGTAGATCGCCCTTCGTCTCATATTGCGGATATGTTATGGTCAGGACATTTATCTTTGGTAGCGATAATGCGAGAGCTGCTTTGACGTCCTTTGGGAATTGGTGGAAAGTATGGTCTGAGCCTTTGAAGCCATGAATGAACACAAGGAGCAGTGTCTTCTTCATAGTGGCTCAATGCCTTGATGTCTGTAGGAAGAAGCGCACAGTGTGCGCACGAAATGGAGCGCTACATGTTGAGCGAGCAAGTGATGAAGAGAGTGACTCGAGTGCTTCTTTCTGCCCTGCTTGCGCAAAGCCCTCCAGGGCTTGATGCGAAGGACTCGGAGCTAGAGATGGGCCACTCCCCAATTACATCATCGTACTACGGAGCACAACAACATGGCAGCAATCGCAAACATTGAACGATCTAACAGATGAGAAGCCCTCATATACTACGAAGTCGTACTGCCACTCCGCGCAACTGAAGAAATGCCATACTCCCGGCTAAATCGCCAAAATTACTTTCTCATCTCGTTGCTATCGAAGTACGAGCGAACAAGAAGTCTCCCCAACGCCCGGCGCGAGCGTAATCTAGCACTAGATATGCATAAGACCTTTTGACATGCAGCTCCAAGCCTCTTTCCTCAATTTCGTCCCGGCCAGGGCAATGTTACTCTTCTTAAGAGTCTCTACCGTAGACGCCGATGCCTGCAAAGAAGACGATCCTCTAGATAAAAAGTGAGACACCGATATCGACGAGAGCCATTTAAACCGGCCTCCTGCGGTGCTACCTTCACTCAGGAAAGACGTTCGCTCCTATGAAGCCGTCTGAGGACCGTCGCCTATAGAAAGACTGGGAGGCAGTTATAGCAATGGTAGACTTATCATGGTAAGATCTCGGCCATCTCATCGGCGTCAATCTTGCTCGAAGAGCAAGATGAGGCACGCAGCGGCACGCAGCGCGTGCCGCGAGCTTTGGACATTGATGAGCGTCCTCAGCGCAAGAAGGTAAGTATACGTTGGAAGGAAAGCGTGAGATGAAGAAACATGCCCCGAAGCATCCTACCTTTGCAAATGTCCAAGACTCGTGTACCCACCACGCATGGCGCCGCACAGTAAGCAGTCCAGTCCCAGAGCTTTTTCCTCGAGACCGCTGGCGGAGTTTCAGTTGTGTGCTCAGATGTGGTCACGCTAAGCGCACGTGCCAGCACTCGAAGCACAAACTCCAGTCTCATCTCGCGCTCTTCTTTCCACTGTATACTTACCTTCTTGCGCTGAGGACGCTCATCAATGTCCAAAGCTATCAGAAACCCCTGCATTGCACAGCGCGGTGGGACTCTGGTATAGTTCTCCTTCGGGGGCGCTAGTGGGGCAATTTTTGCTGGCACACCATACTCTTCGAGTATGTCCTTTTCATCAGTTTCACTGGCCTCATGGCCAGTGTCTGGAGAAGAGTATCTCCATCTACATCGCCTTATCACCAGTTGTCCCTTTGGTGTGGCAGCACCACTTGGTAGAGGCTATCAAGAGTCGGAACCTTCTATCATGAGCCCTGGCTCGCCGTCGCAGTAGGTGTGAGCTCACGCTCACACCGACTGCCAGAGCGCACCAAGGTGCCACCCATGCCTATCAGTCGCTGTAAACAACGCGGTGTAAACGAGTTTGACACTCACGGCACGAGCTCGCGAACCAGTCGCTCGCGTTGCAGACGGGAACAAAAACAGTTGAAGTCCATCACTTCCGAGAGGCGTCAATCTACGAGCGCGGCCTACCTGATTGATCACGATCCCGACGCCGCCAGACACGTTGAGCTCACACTCGCCATACTCTCATCCTAGCTTCCACAAACGACGCGTTGTATACCACGATAGCACATGCACTGATCGCTGGTGATCATGACCGACACGACGCGTCAAATTACGAGGGAGTCGCCGGGATGAAAGCCAATACGGAATTGGCTGAAGCACACCACGCTTCAGATGATTCAATCCATGCTACTCACCACTGGATCCTGGTATGCTTCAAAACGTGAGATCTCAGCCGGCCAACATGATGCTATACCATTATCTTCGCGTGACCAACCTGACCTCCGCAGACTACCTAGCTCATCGAAACGCGTGCCGACGAGATGTTCACGCCCATGATTGATTCGACACTACTCGCAACCGGCATTGCTGTCATGTCAAATGTGTTAGCTCAGACTCTCGAACACCGCTACAGCTCCCGGTCGACATTCTCCTTACCTGACCTCCTCCGCTTCATTGCACTCAGCCTCCTCACAGCACCGCCAAACTTCTACTGGCAATGCTTCCTCGAGCGTATGTTTCCTGGCCGCAAACCAAAAGACGATCGTACCTTGCTTCCACAGCACCAGTACAACGATCAATTTGAGGTACAAGAGCCGAGCTATGAAGAGCAGAATGGGGAACAAGCAAGACCCAGCTTGAATTGGAGAAATACAATGATCAAATGGTTCATCGATTGCATAACAATGGGCGCACTGCTCAATACCGCTGCGTTCTTGATCATCATGGGTGTTTTGAAAGGTCGTTCGCCCACCGAGATCGGTACAGCATTGAAAGACGTAAGTGTTGACATGTCGCATTTATTTCAAGTCATCCTCGTTGTAAACAAAGAGCAGCATATGTAACAAAATCACAACAGGAAACGTTTCCCATCATATTTGCAAGCTATAAGATCTGGCCTCTGGCTTCCGTGGTTAACTTTGCCCTGATACCCGTGGAGAAGAGGGTGGTGTTTCTGAGTGCAGTAGGACTGATCTGGGGAGTGTATTTGAGCTTCATGGCGAGGAAGCAATGATCTGTGCAAGATTTGGACGTCGCCGATACCCTTTATGAACTTTGATGTCCGCTAGTCGAGCGGCTGTCACCTTCTGAGCTGGAATGGCTTGAGCTGGCCGCTGCCTGACGAGCCTGCCATTCGACGCCCTAAATGCCGAATTATGGGTTCCGATTGGCAGGGACAAGTCCCGCGATGCCGCTGCACCAATATTGCAAATACAGAGCCATTCACGGTTATTAGACCTGCCAAATGCATGGCACACTTTGTTTCGGCTGCCATGTCTTCCCAAGTTGGTTGAGCGATGTTGTTGTGGCGATGGGCAATGCTTGGCTGGCACCTTCTTGAGCCAACGCCGTAGTCGATCGACCCACCGATAGACTGCAGAGTGGGTTCGGTTGCAGAAATCATCCATGGTACTCAACGCATCCGCTCTGACAACGAAGTCTTTGCTGAACAGCAAGACTGAGAATCCACTGATGGCTAGAACGGTCAGAATTTGTGTCGTGTCTGGATGCTTGAGGGTGGGGAGCGCGGGACAAATGTTGAGGACCATGGGCTCAGGTTCGACCAGAACAAGAGGTAATATTCTGCACCGTGTCGAAGTGACCAGCGCAGCTCCTTGTTCACCAGTCACAGCGGTCGACGACTGCGATGATGGCTATTCTATGTAAGCAAATTGGCCGTACAACAAGCACTTTGCATTGATATTAGATTCCACGAACATTGTGAGTCAATGACATGCCGGCGAGCTGGTCTGAAGTGAACCGTAGTCATGGCATTTTGGGAAAATGACTTGGTCCCATGAACCACAATATTGTTGGCAGAACATGTCAGAAGACATGTACAAAACCAAATTTGATAACTTTCGTAGTCGCTTCACTTAAGTTTCAGCTCATCGTCGTCTTCCCACACGCTTGCCTGGCTCTTATCCACACACTAGCCGCCGTAGGCAGCATGATGCTCTCGATGAAAGTGTGCCCATGTCGCTGTCCCATCAAACTCTGTCTATCGTTGATGGCTATGGCAAAAGGGAGTTGCCCAGACACAGGCATGAACGCGTGCTACGGGGTTCTGACAGAACCATGGACCGAGCCACCATGCTCGCATGCAGGAAGGCACCATGAGTTCACACACATTGTCTACCTCGGATGGAGAGCTCATGGCTGCAGAGATGCGGCGGTGTGTAGACCGCTGGCCATCGTGCATGCTAGACATGAACATTCTTTGCTGTTGGAGCATTACCAATATCATCCCGTTCCGAGTCAGCAACACGAAATCCTTCGTCAACCAGGGCTCTTTCCTGGCTCTCACTCAGATCATCCAGGCTGAGAGTCATCTTTGGTCCGGTGAACCACTTCCTGGCATCAACGAAATAGTACAGCAGCGCCCCTCCCCAAACAGCACAGTTGATGACCACAGTATAGTTCATCGTGTCTGGCGTTGGATTTGGTCCACCCACGGGGAACATAGCAAGCACGATTCCAAATACAAGGAAGACGATCGCAATCCACGCGATAGCTATGCTGAAGCGACCAGTATAGACCGGACCTGGCTTGAACTTATTCTGTCCCCAAACCACACGAGCAAAGATCGGAACTCCCCACGCAACATTGTTGCCAGCCACGGCCAATGAGAAGAGAGCTTGAGCAGCTGCTGAGGCAATGAGCGACAGAAGCCCCATTACAGCCGCCAGAAGAACACAACCCCAGACGGCTCGGAACGGAATGTGACCAAGCTTCTTGTTGATGACTCGGAAAAACGGCGAGAAAGGTAGTGCTCCATCACGACTGAATGCCCATGTCTGGCGAGAAGCTGCCACAACGATGCTAAGACCCATCAAGAACTGTACGATAAACAGCAAGGTCATCATACCAATGGCGCCAGATTTTCCCAGTGCATCGTAGTATATCTGTGCCATTGGCTGACCAAAAGGCGACTCGATTAGACTTTCAAGGTCCGGACTCATGCATGCAGCGATGACAATCAGCAGTATCCAGCCGAAGAGCCAGCAGCTGCCGATAGACATGATGATACCATACGGGACTGCTTTGGTGGCATTAGTCGCTTCCTCTGCGATGTGAACGCAGCTGTCGAAGGCGCCGATAGTCCAGATAGGAGACAGCCACGCCAGCATGAAGGTCCATCCTGTAGGCCAACTCGTTAAGTTATCAATTTGTGCGAAGATGAAGTGTGCATCATTACGCTGCTCAGAGCGCCCGATTGGTAATGCAATGATCGTGGCGATGATCAGGACAAAGTTCACGACCACGAAAACAGTCTGCAGCTTGCCCATGATCTTGGAGAGCGTGCTAGCCAAGATGCCGTGCAAAAGGACAGTTCCCAAGAACACGGCGTAGATAACGCCGTCCGAAGGCGTCCATTGGCCATCTTTCGCGATAACAACCACACTCAAAAGCATAAGCGAGAAGCCATAATCGATTGAGCAGAGTCCACCGACCAGTCCGAGGGTGTTCGAGTACCCAACAAGAAAACTCAAGGCATTCCTAGTGTTTGGCGACGAGAAGTAATGCGTCCACCAGTACAAGCCTCCAGACGTCGGCATAGCGCTACCCAAATCTGCCATAGCAAGTCCGACGAAGAAGATGAACATGCTGGCCAAGAACCAGCTCCAGACCATACCCGCTGGACCTGATGGTATCGAGTATGCCAACGTACTAGCGATCGAGGGCAAAAGGCCCATGATCGAGAAAGCAATGCCGAATACCTCGATCGTGGAGAAGTTGCGCTTGAGTTCCTGCTTGTAGCCAAGCTTTGCTTCGCGATGGTCAGTCTCCAGCCGTAAGCCAGTTTTCAGAAAACATACCCAGTACCGCAGCGTCGTCATCGTTTGCAAGGCCTTCATCGACTGCCGTGAGAGAGGCCGTTCTCTGCTTCACCGAATCATCTGCCATGGTTGAAGGAGTCAAGACTTCATGAGTCGGTCAAGGCTGACAGACTGGAAACTGGCACTGCAGGCCAAGCTTCGTGGGTATGGCTCTAATATATCGTCCAAGCTAGGTATCGTTGCAACTCAACGCCAAAAGCCGAACTGTAATATTATCCCGGCTGCCGCGTGCGAAGGCTACACTGTGCAGCGGCATCGTCCTGGCTCGCTTAGTTGGATGTTGCTCCTTCGATAAGGCCGGCGTGAGGAGAAGATAGGCGTGTCGTGGATGCTGGCCAGACCCTTTGGGCCCCCGTCGCGCTTCACGATAGAGCATCGCAATACTAAATGTACCTCGCCCGATCAGCTCGAGCATATTGTCAAAACTACATGTACGCCGTCATTGCCGCGGAAGTCTGCGAAGCTAATCATCCTGCTGGCTTTGCATTTTCTCTCAATGTCTTGGCACTACTATCTTGCCTTCTAAGATTTTACTATATACCCTTACTACTATAGTCTTAATCTTATAATACCCTATACTTTATACTAACTATATACTTTATCTACTCTATATACTAACAAAACTCTATATACTATTAGCTACTCTTATAATTTATATTCTAGTACTTACTTTAATTTATAGGAAAGTATTAGATAGGATACTATATTAAATACTTTACTACTAATTATCCGCTAGCTAGTAGAATAGATATCTTTTCCCTCTTATGAATTCATATATTTTTATCCCATAAATAGACTTATAAAGGATTATTTTTCTAAGTTTTAAGTAATTAAGTATAATATATATAAATTAGATTAGTTTCCCCTACCTTCCTAGGCCTTTATTAATAATCTTATTTATATCTAGTCATATAAACTTAATCAATATAAAGGGGGCCAGCTTTATAGGTACTTACCTTGTTAGGTAAGCTATTCTATACACCTAATCTTAGCTCTAGGGATAAAAGGCTTGCTTCTCATAGTGTGTTACTTCGATTCTCTTCGATCTTAGCCATGTCTGGGTATCGATCTCGTCCGAACCCCGTATACTAGAGCTCCGCTACGCGGGACTACGGATGGAAAATCCGTCAACGTTTACACCAGCCTAGCTGTCCGTGTGTTTCTGAAGCTTCTTGAGCCTCACCGCCGTGGCCGTCCTAATGCTCAAGTCTCCGCTTTACAGTTGATTGGCAATGGCCGCATGCAGTATCCCGAGCTCGCATGAGACACATCATACTGCGACGCGGCTTTGCTCGTTTACAGCCGTTCCTTGTTTCTCTCTGACCCAACGCAGCACCTTTTGGATAGCGATGAGGTCGTGGCCCTTGTCCGATGTTTCGTACTCTTCATCAATCCATCCCGGCGTGCCTGCTGAAGTGAGATCTTCGCCGAATTTCCTACAGGATCCCCAATCAATGATAGCGAGATGATCCAGCTCATCGAGCGCGAGATTAGACGGATTGAGGTCGTTGTGCGCTAAGCCCAGTGCATGGATGTGATTGATTGCAGATCTTAGTTGCCTCTCAAGAGTCTCTATGTTGAGACTAGCTGTATCATCTTGGAGGCGGTGTTCCAAGGTCTTGGGAAAGCGCTTTAGTACAATGCCCACTATACGTCCGCGCTTTAGCACACATCCATAATATGGAACGATATTAGGATGAGGGTGCTTCTTGAGATATTCAAGTGTTTCTGCCTCTTCGATATGCATCCGCGGAACAAGCGTAGATTCGAATGCGTCCGATAGGCAGTGTATCTGGGGCCGTTTGAGGAAGTGCTTTGTTAGATCAACGACAGGCGCCTGTGTGATCTGTTGGGGCGCTATTGGAAAAGCCTTTTCGTCTGGAATTCTTCGAAGACTGAGGGCGATATCTTCTAACGATAGATCATACTTCCTCAATTGCGTATGCTGCCCGATCCAAGCGTGATGATCGGTATCGAAGTAGGTGTAGAAGCATCTGAGGAATGCTCCATTGTCGATATCAAAAGCTTCGAACATCCTCACGTCGGCTGGTGAACGGAGCTTTGGTGTATCTTCCACGTCTAAGTCCTGCTCTTTGTGTCGTTGCAATATCGACGTCATGATGTCGCTCGTGGAGCCATGCTTATTGTGTTCGAGATATTGTGATGCGGACTGTGTTTATGGTCTTGCTGACCATGTGTGCGAGAGATTGTGCGCAGCGGAAGCATTGGGTCGAGGTCTTCTGTCCGTCACGTAATGCTGTTGGATGTCAGGATCGGTTGCCTTCGTCATTGCAAGCTGTTGCAAGGGAGGTGGTTGCTGTTCTCAAATGCAGGACGATGATAACCATTCACGACACGCGGTTACCAGTCCAGCGGCACATCCGCAGACACGCCCAACTGGTGGATCAGATCTCATTAGTTTAAACTGACTTGCTGTAGCCGATGGCTATAGAGCCCTGCAGCGGCCCGCGGACTCCGAGGGCTTGTTCCGCAGCTGATGCGCATGAGCGGCCAGTATTGCATGCCGACTTGCGGTCTACATTTCCCGCCGCACCACGATAAGGGTTGACATCAACGCTCAAGGTCATAGACGCACTAGAACGGAGGTCGTCGTCGTTGACTGCGAATCACCTTCCTGTCCCCAGTTGCGCCTCTATCGCCTGCCGAGAGGATCGAATGGGTTTTCAGAACGTGAACAGGTCAGACAACGCTGTGATTACTTGACCAAGATGCTATAGCTCGAGTGACAACTACCTCTCTGTGAGATAACGAATGGGCCACGAAGGACGCACACTCAGGTGATTGGAGCAGAAGACGGGGGTACGCGTGCTCAATCCCAGTCCTTATCACTTTAGACTGCAAACAGAGGAACGATGCCGGCGAGGGTTTTGCACTAAGCACACAAGGAACAGGAACGCTGGAGAAGATATAATGAGCGGACTAGGAGTTTTCGACTGCGACACAGAGAAGCTGATATCGGCAGGGATCTGGTCGATGGCTGGGCAGACCTTCAAGTGCATTGGCATTCAGTCGTCGTAAATGTTCTTCGTGAACTTGTATGCCGTCCACTTCTCCTTGGCGTCCGATGCCGTAAAGTCAAAGTTGTGGATGGTGTGACGGTAATACTTTGTGTTGTCGTCCTCGAACTCAGGCATCTGAGAAGGAGGGCTACGCACGATATGTAGCAACACGCAAGCCATTCTTGACTGAGAAACACAAGGAGGCACGGCTTCGATAGGCACACGCGCATATTGGACAGAGTGATAGGCAATAGGCCCAGGTTCTATGGACAGAAGAAGCCTCATTCAGGTGTGGGCTATCCGGACAGCTGTACATGACTCGCAGGGGAGATGGGCCTTTCACGACATTGCCTTGTAGCGCGCTTCCGCCAGTATTCAGCTTGTATGCTATCGGGGTGCATTTCAGCAGACGGCTATAGTGAGCTCCATATATTCGACAAGAGCTCAGTAAATGGTGGTATCTACAAAGGCCTTATTATTCCTCTTATCCACAAGGCGATACAGCATCAGAGACATAGCATGGTGATACCACAAAACTGTATTGTCGTGCAGGAGAACGCCCTGATCCACAAGGCTAAGGTGACAGTGAGTCTACTCAAGCAGAAGGGCCTATATCTTATGGAGTGGACCTGGAACTGGCACCGAGCACGTGTTATGCAGATCTCGATGACAAGGCGCATCGCTTGCAGTGTGCGATCCAAGAGACCATTGAGCTCACCATCTCAGAAGCCCGGCCATCGAACCTCGTACGAATCGGGTGGACTACGGCACTCAAAGAAGCGACATATGATCCCTCGCCAGTTGTTCGAATCCTCGGCGTCCAATTCGACTCTCGACTGAAATGGGGTCCTCACACCCGACAAACCGCAGCAAAAGCTATGGTCCAAATGTCGGCCGTCCATCGACTCGCGCAGAGCATGTGGGGCGCATCGTTCGCAAAGGCAAGACATATCTATGCGGCAGTGGTACGACCCGTGCTGTCATACGGATGCAAAGTGTGGTATGACCCAGAAGACAAGAGAAAAGGACGAAACAGACTCATCTACCCGTTACAAACAATACAGAACAAGTCCCTTTGGACAATCACAGGAGCGTACAAGACGACAAATGTGCAGCTACTAGAACATGAAGCCAGTATCCAGCTCCTGAATCTGCAACTTGAGAGACTCGCAGCGACACACGCGTCGAAGTCAGCAGACACGGATGGTAGTCGAACAATCACGCAGGCGTGCGACCAGGTGAAAGAGCGAGCTCAGCGGGCATTCAACACCCGAATGACCAAGCCTTCCACCAGGGCCGACCATCTGCGCGGCAGAATCAAAGACAGACCGGCAATACCAAAACTTTTTACGAAAGTTCAGATGGAAAATGCCTAGGCACGGCGATGGCAGGCGTCATGTTATTCTGTTCTGTCCCCGATATGCACGAGACCGCGACGAGATGATCGACCTCGCACTAATGCTATCCACCGAGACTGGACTCTGAGCGGTAACGAGGTGGTTTCTTCGGCAAGACATTTTGACTTGGTTCTTAATAGCGAGGGAAGCTCTACCTAGGTAGAGAAGAAGGCTCGAGCGTAAGGAAGCGGGGAATACCGTCAACAATTAGTAAGCGTCGTCTTTAGCTATTGTGGGGTACCCTATTCTATAGGTAGCTATTAGGGAAGGCCCTAGAGGTCTACTAGCTATAGCTATTAGAACTACTATAAACATACCCTCCGTAAAGCTACAAATACTTATCCTACGCCTAAATCCCTATGTGTAGATATAATCCAACATCTGCCACACTACTTTCTCAATCTTAGTTATCGGCTTTGAGCCCAAGGTCTCGTAACTTAGATTCTCTAGCGTTCCGGCCTCGAGCTACGCATAGAGCAAACTCCAGGTGTATTGAAATACTCCGCCATCGCGAACAGAAAGTGGTAGAAACTCATCTTTTTGCCCTCAAGGAGTCTCCGGAGGTGTGTCGCCTTTGCACTCAGGACATTCCTCATCGTCCATGTCCTCGTTCGTGACATGCTCATCGTCTCTCTGACGGCACACCACTCTCGGCGTGGCATTGCGTGCTGCTGTACACATGGCGATGTATTTGAGTCGCAAACTATCCTCGTTACGTTGTTCGTGGGTTCGTCTGCAACTGAAGTATGCGTGTACGTTGGAGCACATCTTTCTCGTTAGTGAGGTCCCGGCCTGCACTTCCAGTGACTATGGTAGCTTACCTTTTGGAAACTTTTGACGGTATTGAAGATACAGAACGCTTGCGAAAGATGCTGAGAAACAGGTGCGTGGCCACAAACATATACATAGTACGGCCAAAATGGTAGGCACGTACGCTAAGGCACCCCCATTTTTTCACCTGCGCCCCACTGAAACATAGCACAATATTTCGCCCACGCTTCGACATTAATAGCTCGTAGTTTGAATCTCCTGCTCACGGTTAGTATAACGTGGTGGGGAGGTACTAGCGACATACCACTGATCGCTCGCTTCGTCATACTCGGCCGTATATGCTTTGAGTGGTACTTTGCCTAGATCGGCACGAGCAATCGGTCGCGTCACACCAATGTCGAACATAAACCACCTCTTTACGTTGTAGTCGCTGTCTACGTCGCGTGGCACGTGGACGGCATCGAAGGCCCCGACACCATCGTTGTTCCGGAGTGGCCGATCGTAAATGCATCTTGAGAAAGCGTCGCCAAGTATAAAGGGTCTCTCGCCAGCATTGCCAGGTATGCGCTGCAGTGCCGCGTTTACGATGACTCGTTCTTCGCCGGCGAGATTTGCCATACTTATCGGGGAAAGATGCTGTCGATGAGATAGGTGAGATAGGGACCCGCGAGTAGACAAGGCGAAGAGCCTGGTACATGACTCTGTGAGCACGGATGTATAGAGCAGGCGGGTCCATCCCTGCAATTGCTAAGGTATTCAAGCCTACGAAAGGGTCGGGACAACTTTGCGACTCTACCTAGGTAAAAAACCCCTGAAAAGCGTCTACCTCGGGAGAGCGTACTTCGAGCGCGTACCCTATATTTATCTATTTACTATATATAATATAGCAATGAATATATCTTGCCAAGATAAGAAGACTATACAATCTCTAATATAATATATCTCCTTAAGATAAGAAGACTATATAATCTCTAATATAATATATCTATCTAGATATATCTCTAAAAGGATATATATATATTATTAAGTAGTAGCTTAGAGCGTTATGTAGGTAGCCTTATTAGTAGGGGCTTACCGCGTCTACTAGCTACATATCCTCTACCTTTAATAGCTTAAATAATATATTAACTCCCGTATAGACCTAACTATCCTTATACTTTTTAGTTAGCCTTATTTAATAAGACCTAATTAACCCTAGCTATACGTAAGCTATACGCTCAATACTAGCCCTTGCTACTAATCCGCTAGTAGCGTATATATAGTTTCTAACTAATAGTAGCCTTATAATTATAGATATAGGCTTAGAATAATAAAGAATATAATAGAAAATATAAAACTAATATAATAAGTATATTATACTACTATAAGTATATTATTTTTAAGACTACTATATTTCCTAAAGATATATTAAAGCGCTAGGATTATACCCTAGGAGCTAGCCTTATAGCTTATTAAAGATAGAACTATATATTACTAACATTATATAATGTCTATAATAGTATTAACTATATAGCTAATACTAATAGCTTAGTGACTATTATTTATATTACTTATACTAACCCTAAGTAGCGCTACTCTAGATACGTCTAGTAACGATAGGGGATTGTAAAGACTCTTAGAGTATAATATTAGTAAGCTCGATCACTCTATCTCCCTCGGCTTACATATACAATAAGGCCAATAGAGCGTGGACAGATATAGGCACTCCACGACGGACGCTGTAGTGCAGGTCGCCTAAGCATGCACGCCAGGCCCCCTTGTATCATCGGGAACGACGCCCCCCTAAATGGTCACGATAGGATGTGCTTCCATTTCCACGCCCGAGGTAGCATTCAGCTCTCTGCTGCAATACAATGACTGTGCCGAAACGAGACTATAAGAGAAGTGGAACAAAGCAGTCGCCTTCTCGACATCGAGAGACGCCCCGTCAATGGTTGTTTGTCATAATCAACGGCCTCATTCAATTGTGTCGAGGTTGTCCTGTCAAACTCGAGGTAAAATGCTATTTCTCTTTTGACCAAAAGCTGGTAATGATCGTTCCTTTCCCGCAATCCTATAAGTTCATCGACTCCTAATCATCTGGCGCGGTGGCTTCGTGATCAAAGGCGGAGCGCGAGTGGTAGCAACGAAAATGGCATGAGGAGCAAAATTTCGCATTCGTAATTGCCGGGAAAGGTCACCTAGTACAAACGGATCCGACGACTTCGAAGGTTTGGAGAAGACTGATGGCGGCCGAGATGGGGGTTTTGGGGGGAAAAAGGCATATCAGCCCCATCCTGTTGCTCGGCAATCGTCTGTAAATTGGGGAGATTCATCATTGGCAAATGCACAATACGAATCCAGAAGTTCGATCATGGCGTCCCGCACCTCACTCTGGAGTTTTGTTGCTCTGTCTCGTGCGGTCTTCCCAAGAGAATCTCTAATCAGCGGGTTCGCCCCGTTATCAAGTAGCATTCTTGCTATGTCGAGTTTGCCACGCTCCACAGCTTCGTGCAATGGGGTACCTAGGCCAAATGCTCTTTGCAGGAAATAACACTCTAAGCCCTGGTACATGACGTTGTTGATTGGAGGCTTCTTGTCCAGTATCATCTGGACAACCTCGTTCTGGTCTTGTATGTCCCTTCGAACTGCATAATGGAGCAGTTGGCCGAAAGAAATCGACCCTCCACGGCTAAACATTAGTTTAATTACGTCCATGGGCGCGTCCTGAATAGCCACAGAAAGTGGGGTCAGGTCAAGATCACAGACAGTGTTGGGGTCTGCACCATGTTCCAGAAACCACAGCGTCAAGTCGTAGTCCGATACAACCATCCTGCGAGATGACGTTAGATGCAAAGCAAGTTCGTTAAAGGGGCACAGCCTTACGCCATAGCGGACGGATACGCAGGTCCTAATTGCGAGTTAATGTCCCAGCCATAAGTCAATAGAATCTCGAGGATTTCGGTGTTTTGAACGTATGTTGCAATCTTGACGTGCTCTTCCATTAGCTTCACTTTCCTAGAAAGGAGGAATGCGACCGCTTGAGCGTGTTGAAGCTCAATCGCAAGGTCAAGGGATCGCCCAGGTGCCTTGCGGTACTTTTCGGCTTCAGGGAGTGTCGAAAGCTGAAGCATAGCATTCTCGAGCGCGACCAAATCGCCATGTTGCGATGCATCTTCTGCCCTGTTGATGGCGTCGAGTACTGTGTCACTGATAACGGCATCGATCGGGGGGTTTTCCATCTTGGCATGAAAGTCGAGCTGCGCAAGCGCGTGCTGCACGTCAGACATGATAGCGAGTATCTTGGCCGTGCCAAAGCTGGAACATGAAGGGTTGATGTCGAAGACAGGGTGGGCGAGCTTGCGGTTTAGTCTTGTGTGGAGATGGTCTGCGCACAGATCATGCTCTCTTGAACAATCCCCAGCTCAGAACAACGCCAGCGCATCATTGTTCCCGCGATGCGCAAAACGATCGAATGGCACAACAAGACCGCGCTTGCCGCTCTTCCCAGTCGTTAGGGTAGTTTCACATTGCGTCGCTCGCGCCCTGGCTCGAATTTGTACGGCGCTTATTGTCAGTGCGAGTGCATACATAAATGTGACCCATTTTCTTGTCTTCTTCCTCGGGCGCCTTCAACAACACTCCCGGGCACGATTCTGGCCTCATTCACCACTGCACACTACGCAAATGGCCTCCAGCAGAGCTCAACGAGTCCGCACCGAAGCGCAAACGACCTCGGTCCCTCAAAACGATGTTAAAATTGCTTTTTGGCCTCCCCAAGGTCCGACAAAGTGGCTAGTCACAGAAGGACTCAATGGATGTACCGGCGTCGTTATCCTATCGCCCTACGCTGGCATTCTTGCGCATATCGCTCCGGTACCCTCTCTCTCAAGTATTTCGACGGGCGGTACAGACCCGGGTCTGCAAAATCTTGTCGCGAAATTGCAGCAGGTCATCACGCTTTACAACAGCTACAAACGGTTCTTTACGACCAATGAAGGCTATGTCGTTGCAGCACTTTACAACGGGACACTTGCCGTTCCACAGGCCATTCAGACAGCTCGTGCAGTCTTAGGGCGCATCGGAGTACAGCCTTGGGAGATCAATTACGACGTTCTCGGCTCGGGAAAGCCTCGAGCACCAGGCCAGACGTCAATCGCTATAGAAGCTGGTACTGCTGACACGATGCCAAAGATCTTCGTTAACGACAAAGCTGTTAACTAGTTATATGAGCACACGACAGAGGCATCGCGTTCTATCGGAAGCCGAGGGAGATAGTCTTCACGCAAGAGCTGGGAGCGCCCAGATTGTTGTCTCTGGGGGCACCGTGACCGTTACGTCAGGGATATCGGAGATCATGGAAGCCTTGTTTGAGGGCGCGCTCCCTTGCAAACCTCGTGGTGAGATCTGAGCTTCCCAGAAAATCTAGAGCCAGAGCGTATTTTCACGGCTACGCTCAAAGAGGATGCTACCACAGCTATACTTCTATACTGGACCGATGTACCACAGTCAGTTGCCAATTCTTAGGCCGAGCAGAAGCTCGCAAAACTCATGCATTCCCGCATGTGAGCTCGGAAGTGTGCTCATTGGTCCTGACTGCCAGTGTGCCACCAACGCCAAGTTGTCTGCCTCGTCGGCAAATCTGCCACTACTGGCGAGAGACCCTGATCAGTAGATGTCGACCACGTCGATGTCCCTGCCGTTCCCCGATCATCTGCATGGTTTGAACAGGGCTCAGCGCCTACATTCGACAGGTTGAGCCGAGGGCAACTCCTGTCCCAGTCGACGACTTAGCACGTCTTCGCGAGAACGCAGCATTTTTACGAGACTCATGGGTGCGTCGCCGCCCGTCGCCGAGAGGTCATAGTGTCACTCCTTGTGCGAGGCACCAATCCATGCTCTTGCCGCAGCTGGAATTTTGCGGTAGCGTACGAGAAGACTCGATTGATAGTAGCAAGCACAACCTCTAGCGAGGCTGTTTGTAAGAGTGCAATGATCCCTCTTCTGCAACGAGTGACAGAGGAAACGGGGTATATGCAAAGAACTCTTATATCACGTGCCACCGCGTCTTCGACGGTCCTCTGCCATGAGCCTTGCGACGGAGAAGTATGCTTTCATCTCACGAATGTCTTCTTACGGCCCACGCGTGTTTCGCAGAATGCTTGACTCTCTTCACAGCACTGTAGGCGCCTTAGCTAGGTGGCGTGTGGTCGCCATGAATGGGTTGCGCTATGGTTACTTGGATCGCGAGAATGTCCATTACGGCCACCTTAGATCATGGAGCATGCTGGCCTGATCGTGTCTTTAAACTTCCTCACGTTGTACTGTAGTATGCTTAGCGTGTTTTTCTAGTTCATAAGTCCGACTCTGGATCGATAACTATCTGTCAGCTGTCCGTACGCGCGAATAAATTGCTGTCGAAGGCCTCTAGCGCCCTTTGGGAGAAGCTGACCGCCCGTTACGGTCTCTGCAATGCTGTGCCTCTTAGCGCGTCGTTCTCCTTGTCCGCCGGGGTCGATGGTATCCCGGTGTTGGTTCCCTTAAGTCCTCTAGCAGATTAGCCCTCTCCCAGGGTCTCCGTCTCTGCAGGTGGTTGCTGGCCCAGGTCCCGGGCCGACCGCTTCCTACGCGGGGGCCTTGTCGTCGCCGTCAGCTCTAAGGTAGTCCGAAGACCGTATACTAGTAGGACTCTAAGGTATATATAGGACTATGGGTAGGTAATCTAGTCCTAATTAAACTAGCCTAGCTATTCGCGTATTCTTAGAGCTCTTAAGCTTCGACGGTCGTAGCCGCCCTAATACTTAGGTCTCTACCTTTTAGTTAATTAGTAGACATAATTTTTATCTTTACTATATTCTCTTTTCCGCTCTATTCGATAGCTTACTTAATATATAATCTAGGGTTACGCGGGTTTGTCACTTATATATTCTAGACATTTAGTAGATCTCTTGTAACTATAATCACTTTACGTTACGCTTAAGCTAATAATATCCTAATACTTTATATTCCCTACTCATGCGTTGCTGGAACACTTTTCTCCTTCCGAGCGCGCTCTCTCTAGTGCTCGCATACATATGCTCTACGGCTTAACCGCTACTCGCCTGTGTCCTTGGAGTCGCTTTCGAGATGCCAGGAGCCCTGCATCGAACAATCCAATGTGATCTCGTCAACAGACTTACTAATCAAATAGTGTATAAAACATACTCTCACCCTGTCAAGATGATGTTCGGAGCCTACGACTGGGATCTCGACGAGTCTGCGTTGCGGCCAACAAATCCCGCTCAGCGAATATTCCATCTACTATCACAAAACGCACATTGAGCAGTTAGAAGCAATCGCCAAGGGCTGCTATGATATCCGAAAATGCATGCGCAGATTCATGTCCATCATCCAGGCCTACGCATCTATCACGACTTTGAGGACTGAGATCAAGCGAGCCACTCGAGCTACCGTAATCTGTTGGATCTCACCAGTTGCAGCCTCGAGCATGCACAAAGTCCCGATGCAACAGAAGAGCACCGACGGTTGGGTAGCAGGCTGGAAAGATAACGATATGAGAACGACTTGATCAGTAATCGCCGAGAGAGGCTCGTACCATTGCTACGGCTCGCTATCGGCATTATAGCGGACTAGCAGAGTATCAAGAACAGCTGGAACGCGGCACAGGGTTGGAAGGCAACCTGGTAAGCTCCTCCAAAGCCTGCCTGAACCTCGAAGCTCTCGAGTTCCAGTCCAGAGCAGATGATGTCGATAGATCGATGGAACAGACTTCTCAGCATGGCTTGATCATATCAGACGATACTTACAATGGCGGCACCTTTCAGGTCTGCCATTCTTTGCTGGCTGCAAACGAAGCAGGACTCATAATCAAAGGACTATGTATCGTTAAGCTCTGGGAATTCATTACTGCTGAAAATGTCAGATCCATGCGTATATGCGAGATAGCAGAGGCTCTGCGCCAAGTCGAAGGACTGAACTGGTCAGCGGGAAGTTCTCCGTCGTATGTGGACGAGTGGTGGCCCAGATCTCGCTTCCTTACCGCAGGTCATATCAGACGAGTGCTATCGCAGTGCATAATGCTTCGAGAGCTTGTCTTCTGCAGACCTGATTCCGAAATAAGACAACAATATGGTTATTCCGATCTTTACGATGTTGTTGGCATGCAGACATGGACCGACTTGAAGCGTACCACCTTGGCGAACGTCCGAACTTCGACGAGCACGTTTGTAGACTTCCTCTTGCGCCATAAGGAAACGTTAGAAATACTTGACGGCGGCGATCTGATCCTCACGGAAGGCGCATGGGGTGATTATTTTGCCATATTCGCTGGGAAACTGCCACGTTTGCGTACCGTAAGACTGAAAGAAAGGGTTGTCTCTGAACCCAACAGCTGTGGTTACGTTATAAAATACTACTTCGAGGATCCGCAAGAGGAGACAGATCGGCAGTCTGATGATCCTGTAGCTTTTGCACGATGGATTGTCGAAGGTGAAGAAGAGCCTCCACTCCGTCCTGGGGACATGTCTGAATCGACAGATGACGAGGCATGAGAGAGATGAGTCGATGCATGATTTTAGGTATAGTACCTATGACGAGCTGTGTAAGTGCGGTGTGCCGGTGGCGGTCATCAAATGTGCTCTTCCTAGTAGCTCACCATTCCACAAAGCACGACTTGAAGCGTGCTATGTACATACACTGAATGCTTCGGACCTAGTAGTGCAGATAGCTGCGTAATAGCACACGAATCCAGTGCTCCAAGCAGGAACCTTGCAATGTGCTGCCACCTGCATCGCTTTACTTTCTTAACGCTAAATTAAGTCATGATACTAGCGCCGGCAGTGATCCATGCTAGCGGCCGCACGTGGCTTGCCTCGAAAGTGTTTCGCGATGTGAGCATCGATGAACAGTATCATCAGTCTCATCAAAGCTTTGATGCGCCAACGAGATGTTGTCACGGACGCGTATGGTAAGACTGCAGTATTTTTAATTCAGTGGTTCCCGGCTGACTGCCATAGCTTTCACGTGAGGAGGAAGAGCAGATCGGAGAAGAGAAGGAAGTCCGGCGCGAAGACCAAGAGAGGATCAATCGCTTCAGTCGGCTGCACTCTCGCGAAAAGAATCTCGAACAAGAATTGAAAGTCAAGCAGGTTCGTCGTTGTCGCAATTAGGAGCCCGGAGACTCTCGACTATGTATGCTCATTACTACCTAGAAAGACAAGGAGGACCTAGAAGAAATCTCGAGCGAGCTCGAACTTGCAGACGAGGACGAAAAAGTACCGTATGCTATGCCTCGAGAGAGCGAACGATCTTCCAATACTGATTATTTGCAGCTACAAGATTGGAGATTCGTTCTTCAATCTGCCAGTACCAGAAGTGCAGGAACTGCTCACTGCCGCCGTCGAGCGCATTGACACTGATGTCTCGAGCGTGGAAGACAAGCTCAGTGAACTCCGCGAGGAGATGAGTGAGCTCAAGGCCGCACTATATGGCCGTTTTGGCAAGAGCATCAATCTGGAAGCATGATCGAGAGTCGTTGAACCATTACCGACCTCCTATATGGCTGCTCACCGGACTTCCTCGGATCGCATCCGAGATCGCTGTAACAAATGAAGCCGCATCCTCATGACAGGCATACCATGTCGACAAGCCACATCGACAGACCTGTATGCGAGCGTGCGCATATCTGAGATAGACCACATGCAGACCGCAGCGAGTATGTGGAGATGCACAAGCGGAAAACGGCTTCCTGAACCCGAGGTCGGCAGAAAGCCACACGAGTGCCAGTGATCTGCTAAAGCCTGCAGATCATGCCGGATAACCGTCTACCTCTGAAGTTGTGGGAAGATCACATGTACCTCCTACGAAATTCAGCAGCAATCACAAATGCACATATGCTGTTGAGCGACGATCGTACATGGCAAGTAGCTTCGCGATAATGTGACTTGCGGTCAGAAACAAAGTCATCATCAACCACGCTCTCACTCTCACCTGTGCCTCGTAGGTCTTTCGTGACGTTGGCAGGCTACAATCCCCGCCGGCACGCCAATGAGTCCGTCTTCCGTTGCCCAAAATGACGGGAATAGCGAAGCAAGATGTCACGACAGCAGAGTCGTCTGTATCTGGAACCTACGCCGAACACAAAGGAACGCCGGTGACCTTCACAGGCGAAAATACAGATGCTAACTGCAAAGCTCACGACGAAGACATCGATATTGAAAAACACCCAGAAGTCAAATCCAGCGAGAACTCCAGAGAGACGTCGAATGCCCCATCAAGATGTCCTTCCGAGCACACTGCCTCCGACCACACCATCGTCTCGTTCCCTGACGGTGACCCAGAAAATCCTTACAACTGGAGCCTCAAAAAGAAGATCTACGTCACCATCACCTGCGCAGTTCTAGTCTTGAACAGCACCATTGGAAGTGCCCTTCCATCCGGAGCCTCCAAGGAAACAGCGGCATACTTTCACATCACGAATGAGACCCTCCTGGTGCTCCCCGTTTCCATATACCTCATAGGCTACGTCCTCGGCCCTCTCGTCTTCGCACCCATGTCCGAGTCCTTTGGCAGGAAATACATCGTGATCAGTACATTCATAGTATTCACAGCCTTCAATATTGGTTCCGCGCTGGCCCCGACGTTTCCGGCTTTGGTCGTCATGCGACTGCTCACGGGAATTGGTTCATCAACACCGGTGTCCGTTATTGGTGGAATTTATGCAGATATCTATAATACGCCGAAAGCGAGAGGGCGGGCTGTCACGATGTTCATGGCTGCGACGACGTGGGGACCTTTGGCTGGACCAATCATCAGTGGATTTATTGCGCCGGTGTCGTGGCGTTGGACGTATTGGGTTGCTGTGATTATTGCGGGTGCGACGTGGCCGTTTGTGCTTTTCGTGCCGGAGACTTATGGGCCGGTGCTGTTGAAGAGGAGGG
This sequence comes from Passalora sequoiae, assembly GCA_013248845.1. Lineage (NCBI taxonomy): Eukaryota > Fungi > Ascomycota > Dothideomycetes > Mycosphaerellales > Mycosphaerellaceae > Passalora > Passalora sequoiae. Next base: position 1,179,558 of record WSQC01000018.1, on the reverse strand, counting down.
CGCAAAGGTTGAGGAAGGAAACTGGAGATGCTAACATTGTAGCACCGGTAGAGCTGGTGCATCAAAGTTGGCAGGAGTTCATAACGGTTGTGCTGACGAGGCCAGTACGGATGTTTCTGTTCGAGTGGATTGTGCTTTTCAGCTGCCTTTACCTTAGTGTGGCGTATGCCATTTTCTACATCTTCTTCCAGGCATATCCGATTATCTTCGAGGGGACTTATGGGTTCAACGCTGGTGAGGAAGGATTGACGTTCTTGCCTATTGGTGTTGGAGCGTGCTTCGCTGGAGGGATCTACCTCTACTGGGAGCATTATCTGGAGAAGGCGAGAGCTAGGCCGAGTCCGCCAAAGTGGTCGCAGCAGGAAGAGTATGTTCGACTTCCAATTGCTGTGCTGGGCGCACCTTGTGAGTAGAAGGCAAAGCATTTGTGAAGGACGATCATCAGCTGACAAAGTTCTAGTGTTTGCGATCAGTCTCTTCTGGCTCGGGTGGACTGCCCGAGAAGATATTCACTGGATTGTGCCTACGCTTTCTGCCATACCGTTCGGCATTGGGTTTTTGTTGATCTTCATGTCTCTGATCAACTACATTGTCGACGCATACGAAGTCTTCGCCGCCAGCGCCATGGGAGCAGCATCCTGCTCACGAAGCATATTTGGAGTCGTGATGCCTTTTGCCGCGCGACCCATGTACACCACGCTCGGCATCGCGTGGTCTTGCAGCTTGCTAGGATTCTTGAGCATAGCAATGGGTGTCGTTCCTTTCGTGTTCCTGAAGTATGGAGCAAACATAAGGGCTAACTCGAAGTGGTGCCAGGAGTTGAAACGAAAGAAGGCTGAAGATGAGGAGAAGCAGAGAGCAACGGCGGAACGAAGGACGAGTAATGCGGCAGAGCATCAGCATGTGCAGTGTACTCGTGTACCAGCAAGGCATGGTGACCTGGAGAAGCAGGTATAGATAAAGTTTGATATACATGGGTCGGCGTCGCATGCATTGTGACCGCACGTCTTCTGGTCGGCTCGAATCGCAGGTGAAGCTGCTGTTGTATCGTCAGCTCAAGTATGTCGAGGTCGGGCCACGTTTGGCTGTGCGTCAATGATGTACATCGCTCCTGCCATAACCGTGAAGCTCCGGTCTCTCGGGACCATTAGACTCTGCATGTGCGTCCTCATAAAACAACCACATATGCAACTTTCACAGCATGACTTTGGTAGGTTACCTAGGCAGCGAGAAGATGTCAGAGGTGTCAGTGAAGTTGTTGTGACATCACAGGAGCTGCGAATTGCGAAATGCAGCTGCAAGGAGGTCCGCCAAGTAATGATGAGCTGCGTGGCAGCCAGTGGCGCACCTGTACAAGGATATTGCGAGACGCCGTCCTGTTGGATTAAAGATCTTTGGGACACGCAGGCAGTAATTTTGAGCCGTAGGTTGTGGCGTGCCATGCGATAGATACGATTGGAGAAAGTGGTCGCTTCCGATATAGTAGGACGCCGGAGCTGTTGTAGGCTCGCTCACTCACGTTGTAGACGTGCTCAAGCGACACTTGAACATGTTAGCTGTCAAAATGGGACTGCCGTAGATCGAAGCCGGACTGTCGTGTAACGCAAGACGACTCATGGCTTGACGTCGCGCCTTGTCGACCGTCGTGTACATGATATTATTATTATTATTATTATTACTGCTATGCCACTGCTCAAGTTTGAAGTAGTCACACGGCGGAAAGTCTCCCAGACTGCACGGAGGCACCTCATCGTACCTTGCACAAGCGCGATTCGTCCGACAGGCGCTTGGACGTTGTAGCCTCGTAGCGTACCAGGAACTCGGAGTAACCCTGTTCACTTTTCTGTGTGCAAGGAGGGGCCGAATTCGGATCTGCACCGTCGAAGATTCCTTCCTTGACAGACCAGCCAAGTTACCGGACGAGGCAAGAACGTAAAGTCTACGGGAAGGAGATGATGCATCGCAAAACAGCGAGACAGGGACTTTCGCCATACGAGACGTCGGAGAGACATGCAGTGTAGGTTGTTGTTATCGAGGTTGAAAAGGACGAGACGCCATCCTTCACATCGGAGAGAAGTAGTTAGTTACTGTAGTTCGTTAGTTCGACGATGGCGTTGCGTGATTTGACTGGTCTGAGCTTCTGAATCGTGAGAGAGAGAGAGAGTTCCCGTGCTTCCCGCCACGACGGCATCTGCATCGACTGGTTCCAACAGCTCCAGCTCCAGCTCCAGCTCCAGCAGCTGCGAAAAGTCCGTCAACCTTCTGCTTCCGTATGCAGGTCAGAGAAGCATGGCGGGCTGGCGAAGCTGGTCTGACCCTCGCTACCGGATCATCATTATTACATTCACTGCCCTAGCCTTAGGCCGATAGGTACTCAAGGAAGATACAAAGGTACAATCACGGCAGGAATGATTCACGCATGCAGCTGCAGCACATTATTATTTACTATTATTGACCGCAGCTCACTACTGCACTGTGCGGCAGTCTGATGTCTGACGGTGGCACAGAGGGTAATTGGCCGTCGTGCTTGGGCCAGACATGCCCGTTTCTACTCTATCTGCCTCCCGTCCGATCGATCAGTCATCAGTCAGTTAGTGAGAGCATTATGTCTCCACGCCAACCTCAGCATGCCCACCGAGGAATGCCATGCTTTTGGACCTGCCGTTTTGTACCTTGCGCTTGCTCGGCACCGCAACCGTGCGTCCACTACTCTGCTCCAATGATGCCGTCCCTTGGGCGAGCCATTCCCTGTAAGGTACCTGCAGCCTTGGAATAACTGCTTTGGTCGCCAGGAGAGGCACTGGCACCGCTGCCCACTGAACGCTGCTCCGCTGCCGAGAGCACTAGACGGTATCGCTCTGCTGGGCCAGAGAGAGGATTGCAATCATCCATCCTGTGTGAAGAAGACTCCTCCCACCTCACTTCTCGTCTCCAACAGCAGCAGCAGCAGCAGCAGCATCACACCACCGATCCTTAGTCCTCCGTTCCACTTCCGTTACTCTGACCAACACAGCACGAAGCCATCTTCCGGCTCGCCTCCGATGGTCATCTACACTTGACGAGACTCGAACGGGGACAAAATGCTTTAAAGATTTGGAAGACACACCTCACCTCACAATTGCTCAAGGGGTGCTGCAGTACCTGCCAGGGCGGCATACACCGTGATGGAGTATGACCACACATACAATGGGTAGGCCAAGACTTCTTGGGCAAGATTTGACTGGAACAATGTTGATCTCGTGCTCAGTGCGGTAGATTGGAACTTCCCAAGCCCCTCGGCGACACCTACCGCAGCCAATTTTCAGCAACATGTCTACCAGACGCCAAAGACTGCTACCTTTCCCTCGCACTTTAACGATGCCTTCAGCACGCCGCAGATGCCTGGCTATGCCACGCCTCAGCAACCCGAGTACAGTACAATGACACCTATACAAGGGCAACAGCAGTCAACCTCGGATATGCTGCGTAACAACTACTATGCCACTATGCAGGCTAGTGGAGGAGCGGCACAGCAGTCGGTCATGCCTCCACCTCAGCAGGTCATGTATCAGAATACCATGGTCAGCCCGGTGTACGCGCACTCCCAAGCACCATCTGCGCAGCCTGGAACCGCCTTGTCGTTCGACGCCTCTCCGATGCAGATGCAGACACCCCCTCCGACGAGGGGGACTTCTGTCAAGAAGCCGACACCTTCGCAGCAGGTCGCTTTTGGCACTCCTTCTACCATTGCGTCCAGGAGGCTCAATACATCCCAGCAGCAGGTTCTAATCTCCACTCAGCAGGCACAAGGTCAAGCGCACACTCCTATGCAGTATCCTCAGCTGCAGTTCCCACCTCAAGTTTATCAATTTGGCAATATGGGACCACAAACGGCCCCAGTATTTCCCTCGACGCAGATCATGTGGGACCAGAATGCCAGTCCAGCTATATACACCCAACAGCAGCCTAGATTGGACGACCCGTTCGCACCGACCACGTCCAGCGCCATGGCTTGGCCATCCCAGTTGATGCCAACTAACAATGCCATGGGTGTTTCATTCCAGACACCGACAATGACGAGCTTCCCCTTGCAATCACCGATGGAGCGACCGGCATCTGCTGCGCCGGCAGCGCTAACCCAGCAATTACAGCCAGCTCCTTTCATCACCTCCGGGAGTGTTGACCCATCCTTGGTCTACAGCTCCCCGATACGTCCTACAGTGCCGCCCAAGAGCGAGCCGGGGAATACTAAGATCGCAGCACCAAAGTCGGAAACGCAGCGAAAGGATAGCGGCAATGCTGAACACAAGCGTACCGATACGGTCTCGTCCACAGACACGTTCTCAACAGCGGCATCGTTCCAGTCATTGCGAAGAAGCAACACGACCGGCACCACAAGACCGCCAAGCGTACCCAGGGTCAACAGGAGCGATAGCATAAGCCGAAGCAATAGCACACGACGACCGCCGCGAACATCTTCGCCGCTCAAACGTGTCGGAAGATTGCCATTAGGGTCCATCTCAGAGACAAAAAAGACAACTCCTCGTGCTTTGGTTATCCTCACCATTGACGACACCGGCCATGCGCGCGCAGTCACGCAACAGGTAGCGACGGACATCCCCAGCAAGTCCAATCTGGACAAGTATCAAGAAAGGTTTCCTGGCCTTTTCGATAGCGACTCTAGCGACGCAGAATCGGAAGAGGAACAAACACCAAGTCGCACAGCTTCGTTCAGCTTCGCGCAAGGAGAAGAGCGCAAACCCAAAGCTGCCAAGCTGGATCCTCCAGTTGAAAACCTGGTAGGTCTGAGCATTCCGCGGACCAACTCATCGGCCTCCTTGAAGGTAACGCCCTCAAGAGCTTCGATCGCAGCAGCTGCTCAATTACGGCGTAGTGGCAGTCTACGCAAGCGGACCCCGAGCCGGAACGGGCAACGACGTTTTGCGCATGCAGCAGCACCATCAATAGACACGGCACCAATGGAGATGCAAACGGATCGAAACCAGTCTGTCGCTGGGGCGCATGATCCAAGTCTGAGCCCAGACTGGCCAGGAGATGCAGTTGACCAGCACAACAGACGATGGAGCATGATGCCAGTCGAATCGCAGCAGGCGCATCAGTTCCCGGGCCGTGGTAGCGCTTCACACGAGTTACGAGATTCGAGTCGTTTCCTCATCAGGTGCCCGTGCGGCATACCAGAGGACAGAGGTCAAAGTCTGGTTCAATGCATCTCATGCACGCAGCACTCACACCTGCCATGTGTTGACTTGAGCCCAGGTTCTCTACCCTCGGCTTTCACGTGCTTTCTATGCACCAAACCAGCTTCCGGTCTGAAAGTGAAAGTCGGCAGCCGTACACGATGATGCGTCTGCTTCCGCTTCGCCTGAATTTCAGGTCATCCTCGAACCCTTGGTTGGTCTTACTCAGCGTTCAAGCGAATTGTGTCACAGATAGTATGAAAGAAAGCAACCCCAGTTACATGTCTTTGTCAGCCTTTGTGCTACAACAACCTCTCAAAAAGACGCTGTAGCCTCGTGAAAGGCGAGACAGAGATGCGCGAACAAGATGCAGGTCTTCGATGATACAAAGCTTCTTTGTTAGAGCGAAAAGCTTTGTACCAGAATAATGCTAAATGACATGTATCTTCCCCGGCCTGGCAGAGCTTTGCTCTGCTTCGCGTTTCTCTTTACCCACGACTCCAACGACTACTTTGATTGTAACACACGATTGCTGGCCAATTGACTTCAACCACATTCAACGAATACAGATATTTTGACACAGCTATTACAAGATTTCCAAAGGAAAATAAACATCGACATATCATGACTGCAGCAGATGATCTTCATCGACGCCAGTCGTCCCGAAGGCACAGGCGCGACGTGCTAGGATATAAGGATCTCACATTCGAGGATATTGAGCACTTGGCACCCTGCCTGATGCCAATGCCACCGGCTGAAGAGCCTGTGATCAAGCAGATGATCAAGGACCTTCCATCACATCTCCGTAGCCTCGTTCCTATTGCCACAACTGGTTGCAAGGTTCACAAGCGACTAAATGTTTTGCCAATCGACGATCTTCTGGGAGCCATTCAGCACGAAGTTTCGTCAAGGGCTCTGAAAACATGGGAACCTGTGCGTGACAAAGAGACCATTGCCTTACTCGAGGACACCCATGCTATCTGGATGACGCCCACTGCTTTCCATCAGACATTCGGCAGATATGCTCATGCAAGATGGACCTCATCCTACAAGGAATGTACAGCGTGCCGTGTCTGCCAGATCGCTCAGAGCTCGACAGCCCTCATCGCCCTTGGCGCTTGCATGATTGCACGTATTGATCCAAGAAATTGGAAGAAGAGTAAGCGTATCTATTTCCTCGAGCAGTGGTTGAGTGCGCGCGCTTCGTGGGACTCCAATGGTCAAGACTACCAAAGACAGATGTGGGAACAGGCTACTACGCTGAAGAATATCGTTTGCGCAGCCAATGCAGCGACTACGCCAAAAGCAGACCCTCGTGCATACATTGACGATTTCAGAGCACAGGTCGTGTCTCGCTCGTCTTCCATCAGAACTGCCCGCAGTGCCAGGACTGTCACGCCAGTGACACCATCGCCTGTTTCACAGCGCTTTGCACCCTTCGCAAGGGCTACACCGCATACACCAAGGCCAGTACGTCCACAACGGAATACTTTTCAGAATGACCACGTCGCTATCACTAACGAGATGCTGCAGGGCAGTCCTGACTCTTGGGAGACTGATTCTACCAAGGTCTCTTCAACAACACTTCAGTACGATACAAAACAGTATCATGCTGACACTGCAAGAGACGATGACGGCGACATCACGCCGACAAGGACGCCACGAGCTTCGAGGGCTAGGCCGTGTAGACCATCTTTCCGTCGTGAAAACGACGACATGGCTGACTCTCTCTCCCAGAGCCTCATTTCTCTTACAACGATCCCTGCTGACGAGGGTCGCAATCCAGCTGGTCGCAACCCGTTCGCGTCAGAGTATGCTGAGGACCGCGACGTTGCTGAGGATCCGTTCGATGATAATGGAAACTACCCCACTCCGGGCACATCTATCCTCTTTTCTGAGGATGATCCGTCTACACCTTACCGTCATGTGAGCGCGAGGCCGGAGGATTTGGGTTTGGGGAGACCCAAGAAGATGCCGATTCCGTCTTCGGTGTATTCGAGGCCGACGAGTGCTGTTACGAGTATGGATGAGACGGAGTTTTTGGATTTTTATGCTGACGGGACGGCTAAGGTGAGTCGGCGGCATCGAGAATGATGGGTGCGCTGTATCATGTTCTGCTTAGTCGAACTCTGGTCGCTGGATGTATGGCGTTTTGCTGGCGTGCTTTGGAGCGGGAGGTGAAGGCGGTAGGTAATGGTTTGCATTTTGCCTCTTGGGGAGTTTGCTGATCTTGTTTTATTATTCTTTGTTTTTGCGCTGCACTTTCGTGGTTTCTGTCTTGGGCTCAAGCGATGGCTCCTGCCTCGTGAAGGAGACCTCTTTCGCCTAGCACGTCACGCGAAATTCTTCTAATTTTAGCTGTAGTGAAGCAAGCTGGAATGCACTCTTTCTCAAACTTTGATCCGCAGCACAAGTCTACTGACCACTTGATTCCTTCACTCGACACTCTGTCCTCTCAACGCCATTGTCGCGAGCTGAACCGACGACCTCAACCATTGCGGCTATACAGACAGCTCATGTTCACAGTCCACTGACCGCCAAACAGTTCCGCACAAAGCGCATCGGAATCTCCCTTTTTCAAGCTTTCTCCTGAAGTTCGCAATCGCACCTATCACTACGCTCTAGGCGGTCGAGTGACTCATGTCAATGGGACTGAATGGCGGCAACCAACACGACGCTTTGTCTGCCACTTGCCATATGATCACTCATCACGCATGAATTGCGACTACGCTCAGACATATTGGCAAGCCTTACTGGTCTGCGCTCTCCAGGAGTGAGGATCGAGGCAGTTCGTAGGATACATAGGCCCACGGAATTCAACGAAAAACAGCTACGCCGGTACTTCACCGCCGTGCGAACTTTCGGTAAGGGTCAACTGAAGTCAGCAGATGTCATCGTCTACGATTGCGACGATGGGCTGCCAGGTGATCGGAAGATGTCCGATCGCGCCGTTGATGCTGAGAAGGGATTACTCGTCACCCGGGAGGAGTTGGAAGCGCGCGTAGGCCTCGAGAAGACACATAAAGAGGAGAACAAGAAGCAGAGAGAAGAGGGCGATGCTGCTGAAGAGGATGACAGAGTCTCCTTTCGTGCACAGCATAGTCTGCGAGCTCTTTAGATTGACACAAGGACGTTTGGAGCGCATCTTTCTTCATAATGCTCGAGCGGGATATTCCGAGACGGACTAGACACATGAGACCCTGTTGGCGGCCTACGGCTTTTTGTGGACGCGGCACAGGAACAAAGTGTTTGTGTCAATGCCGACTATTGCTGTATTGCAGCAAAAGCTGTACTCTACTCCAGCTCTTGCTCCGCAACAGGTGATTGGCGCATAGTGCTGCAAAGATGTAGCAGCACTTCCACTGTTCCCTAAGCATCTTCGACTACTACTGTCCGACACGTGGGAATCAAGGGCATCTCGTCACGTCATCCTTCGCTGACCAGCATTCGACTTGCTCTCCTCTCACTCGCGACATGTCAGCGCCGAGCTCTGCTTATCAATCCTTCAAACATCGCGACTCATTCATGCAGAAGCTCAGCGGCTGAAGTGCGCAGAATATCGTTGTCCAAGGTCTTTCTGATCATGAGACGGCCGTAAGACACAAAGGATTGTGGCCGAAACGATTCATGTCGAGAGGGCTCTTCTCGGGTTAGAGGGCAGGCAGTTGGAGTTGAGAGGGGAGAAGAGAAGAAGACCAGGCTCAGAAAGAAGCAGCTCGAAGTGGAGGAGCGGAATAAATCGGCGCGTGCAGTCAGAGTGGACACTCGTGCTCGACGAGGTCTGCGAGGTCTACAAATGAAAAGGCTCTGATCGCTTTGCAACATCGACAGGACACATGAGCCGACTCCCGGAGCTCTTTTGGCGACGATGGGCTCCCGAGGTCGAGGCGAAAGAGTCGGGTAGTACGTGTTGCCAACTTCTTGGGGATAGCAAGGGCTCGTTGCGTATTACCTGAGGCAACAATCTTGCATTTCTTGAAACTCGTTGTACGCCACGCACGAGAATGATACACACTCGCAGCAAATGGCGGAGATCCAGCATGAGCGCATTTGTGCGCGACCGAAAGGCTGAGAGGCGTGGGTTCCACGACAAAGTTCAAGCCCGGAAATATCCATGCGAGCACGTTAGAGTCGTGTTCGACGATATGGGACGTGATCAATTAAGGAGCGGAGCCAGGAACTTGAAGCTCCAACAGCGTCATCGAATCAGCCGTGGAAAGACTTTGAACGTTCCTGCGCATGGCTCGTGTATATCATCGTAACGCATTCCGTTATCAAGTGGTGGGTCTTTCATAACTTATCAATTGCATGTCCTGACTTTTTATTGCCCGTCTCACATCTTATCGAAAACCTTCGTGCCAAAAGCGCTCTGCTTCGGGTGCCCGTGATATCGTGCATCATCCTTATCTGTCATTTCATCATCATCATCATCATCATATTCCGAGCCACCGAATAGAGTGCTGCGCTCAGCTTCCGCGCCATGCATAAAATCAAAACTGCTTGCACTCGAACTCGCACTAGGACTTCCGCTCTTCCCCGTCGGAGTCTTCTCTGTCAGTGCAACAGGCTGCTCGAGGTATGTATTCCCGGAAATGCTGCTGGCGTTGACTTCTCCAACCCAGAACTGACCACCGTCCTTGGCTTCCCTCCTGGTGAGTTCCTGTTCCTCAAGTGCCAGCCTCTTCTCTCCGAGGGCGGCGCCAAGAGTCCTTCGGTGCCATTCCCCAAGGAACATACCCTCCGGATCAGCCTCGTTCCTTGCTTTGACCCATTGTGTCAAGCCGCTACCGAGCTTGTTCTGTAGATATTCAGATGTTGTGTAGGAGAAGTTCTTCGCGTAGTGGGGTTTGGCTGCCATGTCCCGCATCAGCCACTCAAAAGCCTCATAGTATCGCTTCCAGCATGGTGGATCCTGCAAATAAGGTCTGTACAGTGTCGCATTGAGGTATAATGTCGGTTCATCCTGAGCGGTGTTGTCCAAGAATGGACGCGGGTCAGTATTTGAAGTATCCGAAACACGAACTTCGATCGGGCAATGGACGTAGAGGCCCTCGATGCTGAACGGGATATGGTGCGCATGTTCGGGCTCGCCATTGATCCAAGCTGATAAGCGCTCGATTGCCTCAGGACCTTTGCTGAGAGGGAGAGCCCATTCGTTGACGAACTGGCTATAGAGGCAGTTCATCAGTAGTCCCGACTGGAGAGGCTCGATGGCGGAGGTCTTGGCACCTGTCGAGAAGCCGTATTGCATGCCGAAGACGAACCACTCAACCCATGGCAGAATCGAAGGAAAATAGTTGGAGAGCCACAGGAAGTTGTGGTATGTGTGGAAGCCAACGCTGCCGCCATACCAGGATGACTGCGGAGCGCGGAGCGGCTTGTCGGTCTTTTCGGCCGCCCAGACAATGGCGCGCTTCATATATGGCATCCACCATACTCTGGTATATTCTTTCTGCGTCCACAGAGTGCTATCCCAGGTGTGCAAGATATGTTCCAGGCTAACCAGTTGCTGCTCCCACTCAATGTTAGACGCATCGATCATTTCGAACTCTACTTCCACCACAATGCCTACGGCACCCAGACTGATCAGTCCAGCCTTGAAGAGATCTGGGTTTTGGTCCTTTGAACACCTGACAGCTTGTCCATTCGCCAAAACAATCCTCAAGCTCCTCACACTCTCACTCATCAAACCATGCCTTAAACTGCTGCCGTGTGTCCCCGTGGCGATTGCGCCCGCGATGCTCTGCTCGTTGATACTGCCCAAATTCTTCATGGTCAATCCATGCCTGTTCGCCTCATCATTCAGGTCCCTCAAACGTATACCGGCTTCCACAAGCACCGTCTTCTTCGCCTTGTCGACCTTTAGGACTTTGTCGTAATCGTCGAGGTTCACCATCCAGGAGGAGGAGCAGGTCAGATCGGATGGAGAGTGACCGCATCCTACGACTACGATGCGCCGGCGACATCTTCGAGCGAGATTGACAATTTTTTGGACTTCTTCAAGTGTTTGAGGCTTGATGTAGAGTTCTGGTCGTGACTGAAAGGTCTTGGCCCAAGTGTGGTGAATGTGTCGGTCGGTCGCTCGGAAAGGAACGCTGGGGTCTGTTTGGGAGACGTCCTGGGATATCCGCTCCATGTTTGCGAACCCTCGGGTTTCAGCTGATTCTTAATCAGAGTTGTGTGGTTCCTGGTGGATCATGGATTGTCAGTGAACTCAATACGCAGCTTTCGACCCGCAGTGGTTGGAGAAAGGAAGGCGCATTCTCGCAGGGTCAACTGCGCATATGGCAGGTACGTTAGACTATTATGGCAAGAGCTACCTATGCATGACCTAATAAAGGTAGTGAGTGACCACAGTGCTTGCCCTGCGTTTGACCGAACACCCGATACAGCTATCGAGCTGTCATAGAAACAACCAACCTTGAGAGGGAACAAGTATCATCTGCCTAAACTTTCATGGAAGCTCTGATTAAGCTCATTAAGCTTCGAGCAACCCTGCCCAACCTACAGGCGAACTGCGACCCCTCGGACCTCACTTCGCGTATACTCGATATCACCACACGATCGTACTCTATTGTTGTGTCGGAAAGTGACGATTATCTCCGCGGCCTTTCCGTCTCAAGCTTCGTTAAGCACACGTAAGTGAGCAGGATCCGATCCGAGAGCGACAGGAACGTATTGCCAAGCACCGCACGGCACATGAAGGCCTTGCTCTCCAAAAATAAAGGGACCTTTGAACCACTATGGCCTCCTTGATGAGCATCGCAAACCGGCTACTGCCGTTTGCCACTCCAGGGACACCACTTTTGCAAGATCTCATCCATCTAGCAGTCATCGCCACGATTCTCTACTTTGCACCGCAAATCCAAGACACAATCCAGAAGAGGCGCAAGCTGCAGCAGCAAACCAGCGCAACAGAACCCGAAGCATTTCACAATGCCGCTGTGCACGAAAGAGAAGTAGAAGATCTTCCCCAAGAAGACCACGAAGGCCGACAGGACCAAGAAGACTTTGCCGAAGAAGTTCTACACAATGCCAACATCGGAGGTCCTGGCCTCGAAGAACTCCGTGAATTCAACCGTGAACGCGACGCCGTTGACGATGCAGAAGGTGCTCCCGGACCCGCCAACCAAAATATGGCAGGAGCTCCTCGTGATATACCAACAGCAGCAGCAACCCGAGATGTAGGTGCCAAGAAAGCCAAATCGCTCGCGAGGAAAGATCAAAGAAGAGCTTACCACGAATTCCAACGTGCTCAAGGAGAGGCCCAAAGAGCCAAAGATGCCGAGGGCGCTGCAGAACGTGAAGCGGCCCAAGCTGCGGAGCGCGAGAGGCGTAAGGCTGCCGAGGCGAAGTTGGAGGCGCGGAAAGCCAAAGAACGCGAAGAGAAGCGGCAACGGGAGTTGAAGGCGCAAGAAGAGGAGAGGCGTCGAAGGGAGCTTGCGATCGAGATGGTGAAGGATGAACTAGAGGAGAGGAGAATGTGTAATCTGATTGAAGTGGCGGAACGGGTTGGAGGAGAGGCTGATGAGGTATGGGTAGAGAAGATTTTGAAGGCCGCTGGGGTTCTTGAAAGGAATCTGAAGAATGGGACGGTGACGATGGTGACGAGTACTGGATGGGTCGTTAGAGTGACAAAGGACGATATGGCAAGGACGTATCGGCAGGCTGTGGAGAGTGGACTGGGGAGTAGTCAGCAGGACGGAAAGATAGGATTTGAGGAGATTGGCAGTGTTTTGGAGGATGTCTTGAAGGCATACTGATTGCGTCTTGATCCCACTTTTTATCGTCCTCCCTTGTTACCGACAGTCTTCATGCTCAATCATCATTGAGATGGGCTCCGCTTGCATCATTCGCATTTCTGGCATGAGTCATAAGACAGATTGTGAGGGTGAAGATCCTGTTTTGCTTCCCAAAGCAACAGTACGACAAGAGTGGTCAAAGCCAACAAGGCTTCCGGCTCGCGCTTCGATCCCGTGATTTGATTCTGTGCACTGTACCGACATGCTTGGCTCCAATGTCTTCCCTTCAGTCCTGCTCGCTTTTGACGAATTCGTCACCTTGATCATGTTCATGCTCACCCTTATCTCTGTAGCCTGCCTTGTCCTCACTCCTGTCTCCGATCTCATCCTCATTAGCGCCCATAATCGCATCCTTATTAGTCTCAATACAGGCCTCCTCGGTAGTCATCTGCTCTATGTCATGGCCAGCGTCTTCCTCACTCGTACGTTCAACGTCTTCCTGCTTGATGGAGAAACCATCGGCAGCTTCTATATATGTGGCTTCAGTGCGAATTTGCCTGATCCTTGTTTGCGGATGCTTTGACTTTTCTACGCTCATTGTCCTGTTTGGGTGAAGATCTTGGAATCGCGGACGAATCCCGGCGCTGTTACTAGACGATCCAAAGGCCTTCACTTCAGAACATCCTCGGCAACGATGGAGTACTCACTAACGGCTGTGATGACGTTCTTGAGACGGTCGGAACACTGTCCGTCCTGGAAGCGAGTTTCGTGAGGTTTCTTGCACGTTCGCTGCAGGTTCGTCAGAGAGGAGGTGCCTTGGTGATAGCGTGAGAATTCCATGCTAAGTCAATTATAAGCTCGAGGAGCCATAAGGTCTCAATGGCTGTGAGTGCTCACCAGTAGGTACTACGCCATTTGCTCGGCTGCTTCTGGCTCTCCCTTCATATATTCGACAACGTTCTTGTGGAATTTGGCATGATAGTTGTCTCATGACGACTACGTCGCATCTCTGAGCACAGGCGGCTTGTTCGTGGGAATGTAGGCATGAGCGATGCGCAAGACCCGGTCCTCGGCGTTTTGCTCAACATCGTCAACACCACCGTCGGCTGGTGCATCAATGAAGTCAGATCGGCGTTGTAGGGCTTCGGCGATAGTATGCCAGTTCAGTTTGTACTCTGTCGTGAGGCTCGAGTCTTTCACTATTGGTCTAGAGCACTTGAAGGCAATGCTGGTCCACTCAGCACCGGAATCGATTGGGTCAGTCTTGGAGTGAGCGCTCAGCGAGAATCACAAGCATAGCTTGAGACACTCAATATCAGTTTGGTTTACTGTGAGCAGCATACAACGGTACTGATTCGTTGTCGCCGGGCCCGAAAGCGGCTGGATTGCCACGTCTCTCGTATTATATCTCTCGTGTATTACATATGTCTCGTATTATGCATTCCCCGTATTATGCATCACTAGAGCATAAATTCTATCGCTAAAACGCTGCAAACCTGTCACTAGCCTCTGTACTCATCGGATCTGTCGATCTCAAACGCTCTCCTTACTCCAAGCACTTCTGGCCCTGATGCCCTTTCCGTAAACATAGAACAAGTACGGAATGGGTATCATAGCCACTGCAATGAAACCAAATACACTGATACCCCAGTCAATTCCAATACTGTGAAGCATCGGAGTAATGAAAAGCGGAAAAGCAGCCGCGAATGCACTTCTCAACGCCGTATTTGCAGCCACAGCGCTGGCCGCATACCTCTGAAATGTGTCGATGAGGTAATTCAGCGCCGCTTGAAAAATCGTGAAGAATCCAATGCCCTCCAAAGCCACGCCAATGCAGGGCACAATCCAAGGCGTACTCTTCTGGCTCGACCACGCGAACATGAAGAGCCCAGCAGCAAAGAAGACGGACCCACCCATCATAGGCGGCAATCTCGCCTCGGGGACCGGTCGAAAATTGTTGGCTTTCCAGCGAGAAACATAGAACTTTTGGTTAAAGTAGTTGGCCATAGCACCGATACATATGCCCACCAACATAGCCAGAAACGGCAAAGAACCCACAAGCTGGTTCCACCCTCTTTCTTCCTCGAACTCAATCGGGAAGGCCGCAAGCGAAGCGTATAGAATGCCGTAGCAAAAAGATGCGTAGGTAGCCATGAGAAAGCAGATAGGCGTTGCGAGGAGCTGGAACGGTCGAATGAGATACTTATGTGCTAGCTCTGAAAGGGAAACATCCCATTCCTCGTGTTCCGCATGTAAGGCCCAATTCCCGGATTCGTGCCGAAGGCGGCGGGCTTTATAAACAAGGAGCACGGGAGCATAGGACTCGTCGACGATGAGAACATCCAGGACGATGTTGAACATCATGAGAATACCGGTGATGTATTGCGTCCAGCGCCATGAGGTGCCAGAGACGACGATAGCGCCACCAATGATAGGACCGATCGTTGGCCCGCCCACAACAGCCATAGCGTAGCCGACCATGGCAGCGCCACGCAGCTCGGCAGGCCAGATGTCTCCTAGGACACCTCCAGTGTTTGTCACAGGAGCACTCCCGAAGAAACCTTGAAAGAAACGACATATCATGAGCGTCTGGACGTCTTTGGCGGCACCCCCACCAAATGCGAACATGGCCGATATGAAGAATGGAATGAGCACTGCGAGCCGTCTTCCATAGACCTCAGACAAAGGCGCCCAGAGTAGCGGTCCGCTCCCAAATCCTACCAGAAGGAGCGAGATGCCAAGAATAGCAACCTCATTTCCGATTCTGAACTCGGCAGCGATCTGGGGTACAGCAGACGAATAAACAGAGGACGCGAACGTCGCAGACATGGCAGTGAAGCCATAGAGGAGGGTAGTAATGACTTTCTTCTTAAAGGGCCAATTCATAGGTCTGTATGGATCCTCCCTAGACTCAAAGTCGACAATGACGTTCACTGAGGTCTTTTCGTGCGTAAGAGGGTGAGTAAACTCTCTTCTTGGTGCTCTGGACCTGACTACCGACAAAACAGTCGACGCGGTCGTTTGCGCGCGCTGAAGTGATCTGGAAGGCGTCCGTGACAAGCTGCCGTTTCGAGTGCTGCTTCTGCGGAGGCTCCGAACATGAGGCAGACCTTCCATGTAGCGTTCGGAGAAGTTTGAAGAAGTATCGGAGTCGTGTTCTGCATCGCTGTGGCGTCGCTTTTCGAGGATTTGCTGCAAAGTATGTGGGTGTTCTTCTTCCTCTTCTAGCTGCGTGTGGTGACCTTCTCGCTGGTACTCGGGTCCTCGCTCAAGCTCGGAGCGGTAGTCCATGGTTTACAGCACCAGGCTGCGTGGACAATGCAGAGACAGCCGACGTCTCCTGGCTCTGAACTTGTAAAATGACGATACTGTTGTGTATTTGGTTTGACAAGTATTGCGTTCGGCGCTATTTCCATCAAGCTGAATGGCAGTCCAGTATCTGGACTATCTCTCCAGATTCTGGAACGTGGCGAGGTACTGATAGAAACCTTCGCAGTCATTCTTAAACGATGACGTTGTCCCATACCAGTACGCCGAAATAGGCCATAAACCGTGCTAACTCCGACCCATTTCGGCAGAGGCGTGCCGTGAAAGGTGATCCTGCAGCCAATCATGGGCACAGCTTTTTTCCTCGACCGAAATGCGGCCTGCGATGGCAATAACATTTTCCGACTCTATGCTCGAAATACGAGGCAGTGCTCCGACATCGTTCACTACAAACGACACGGATGCGACAGCGATGCATGGTTGTCATTATCGCCCTTCGACTGCTGAAGTCATGCCGGGCAGTGAAGGATTGCACAGCAAGTTGCTCTGGTCGCAGTTCTGCACGTGCATGTTCAAGCGGCATAAGGTAGTCTAGGATGCATGCGTACATCGTACCATGTGGCTTGATAAGGGTCCTATGCACTTCCTGCCCAGAGGCCACAGCAGAAGTGCGGCAGTAGGTTCAAGGGTAATAGTGGCGCAAGGCGCAGAAGCTTGGTAGGCTCAGCTTACCAACGATACTTCTGTGTCAGCAAGATCTCCATATTGTTGACTCTGCGTGCATGATGCATGCCGAAATTGTCCTAAGCTGTTTGACCTTACACTTTCGGCCCCGAACAGATAGCGTTGGATGCCTTATGCGAGCTCGCTGGTCGTCATCGTACTCGTATATGACATACGGTATTGAGGTGCCTGCGGAAGACCACGCGGGGAATGCCAGGAGGGCGGCTGGTCGTAGAAGCTATAGACGGGTATTGAGCTGCTGCTACCTAGTCTTTTTCTGTTCTGCCAATACACAAGGAGACACTGGTGAGGCACAAAATACACTAGCGAATATAGTAAGAAGACACAATCGCGCCCTGGTATCACAGCACATCTTTTCGACCCTCCATGAAGCACAATTGGATCCTCCCTTGTCGATCTCTGCCGGAGAGTCGTCAACGATCTGGTCTGGTAGCGGTGGTTAACAGCACTGTCGCAAGCTGATGAGGTATTTGCGGTGGTGATGTAGATTAGTAACATTAAAGATCCGCTTGCCGTACCATCGACCACTGCCCAGACTTCATCGTTCGGCAACAATGCTCGGCAGACAGGAGGATTGTGCCCGTAGGCACTTGCCCTCTTGCCTCTCTTGCACCTGCCCAGCGATTTGAGTTCAATCTTCCCTCGAAAGCAAACACGAACACCACGCTCAATGCTCAGTCTTGCAAGTCGTTGCCCGACTAGCCTCGGAGTGAGAAACCGCCCTTCTTGCGACCCTTCTCCTCGACCGGCCGACCACTTTCGATTCTTGCCTTCTTCTCTTCGAGCTCTTGTCGTTGTCTGTCGAGTTGCTCCTTCATCTCGCGGTGTCGGGCATACAGCTCTTCTTCGCTCTGCTTGAGTTTGCTTTCTTTCTCCTGCACCTTTTGCTGGAACACCATCTTCATCTCGAGCTCCATCTTGGCTAGCTTCTGCTCGTGCAGTGACCGCTCCTCTTCCTGCTTGACCGACGGGTTGACCTCTTTGAAAACGCTTGGATCTTGAGCAACGCCCATCGATGTGAGCTTGTCGGATCGATAGTTCTCGTAGAGTGAGTTGTTCGTGTGCTCCTTGAGCTCTTCCATGTGCGTTCTGATGAGCATTTGTCGGAGCTTAACGAAGTCGCAGTGATCCTCGTTGTCGACTTCGATGACTCCCCATGGGTAGCGGCGACCACGGACCTTGCGTCCTTCTGGCGTCTGCACTTCGGTGTTGGCACCTACAACAGCAAAAGGTACCTTCGACATGATTTCGTTGTTCTCGGCGATCGTTTCCTCGTCGTCAAGCTCGTATCGTGGACCCTCGAAGATGTGGATGTGATGGTGGTGAATATCGGCGAGAATCTGCAGGCTATCAGCACAAAATCGCGCACGGTCTCGGAGAAAAACTTACACGTGACTTGAAAGAGGCAATCTCCTCATCAGTCAGAGTGTCGGCCTTGGCGATGACCGGAATCAGGTTGACCTTGGTATGCAATCTACGCATAACCTCGACATCGAGCGGCTTCAAGGAGTGACCAGTTGGCTGAATGAAGTATACACAGGCGTGGACACGATTGTCGACAATGTTCATGCGGTTAATCTTGTTCTCAGCATCGAGGTATGCATCGAATCGCTGCTCAATGTTCTCCACGATAGGTCTCCAAGAGTCGTCGTTGTTCACAAAGTCGCCAAAGCCAGGTGTGTCGACGACTGTCAAGCGGAGACGAACACCGTTCTCCTCGATATCTGCGGAGATAGACTGTATGCTGACCGTCTTCGGTGCGAAGTCGAGAGATGGCTGCTTGCGCTCCTTTGGTGGATATAGGGAGGTGTTGAAGAGCGTGTTGACGAGAGTTGACTTGCCCAGGCCAGATTCACCTTGCACATGAAGTCAGCGTACCTTCCCGACTGGATGAGTCCTAATTTCATGCTTACCAACGACCATAACGTTGAAGTTGAAGCCTTTTCGCACACTCTTGCGATGCCATTGGTTTGGCAAGTTCGCAAATCCAACGTATCCAGTGAGCTTTCTGCGGACAATGTTCCTCATATCTGTCGCTGCCTGCGCGGCCGCCTTAGGGTCCTTCGAGGTCACGGTCTGAGGTGTCTGCTGTCCGCCCATGCTGTTGCTTGTAGCCACCAATGGAGACGCAGGCTTGCCGTTAGGGAGCGCTGTATTCGGTACTGGCGAAGCTCGGTTCGGAGGCGCGGCGGCGGCACCATTTGGAGAGGCTAGATCGGGAAAGTCAGTCGACATCCGCCACTGCTTTATCGTCTCCAATGTTGGCGAAAGGACGCGGCCGACTCGTGCTGTCGCCATACCAAGCGCTATGGGTCTGTTGTGTTCGTCGATGCTATTGGCCGTGGGCCCAACCATGCTCGAAGATCGGCGACTGCTCGTTCTCGACGATGTAGACATGACGTCGAGCAGTTGACCGAACCCAGCACGTGTTTTCTGAAGTGTCGCTGGCGGGTTGGCGCCTCGCTGGAGCGGTTCTTGATGTGGTGGCGATAGGAGAGGGAGGGAGTGGAAGGCTTACCCATGGCGAGAGCGGACCAGGTGTTGTTGGGATTCGCAACGTGGTGTTACTTCTTCAAGTGACCTAGAGCAAGAGCGCGCGTGTCAGTGGGTGGTTCCGTGAGCTGTTGCGACCTCAATTGACATCGCAGGCGCGTGGTGTGGTTGTGACAGCTGGAGCATACAGTGAAATTCTGCGGGAGTCTCTCAATGTGCCGCGTGTCGTTGCCCAGCGTCTCTGCGCGCGGGAGTGGCTACTGCTCTTTGACTTGTTGCAGGGAAAACTGTCAAGCCGAATGAAGACGTACTGGTGATGATGATGAAGCGTAATGTGGAAGGGTCGCAAAAGGATGAGTCGTGCAGTGGTCGCTGCCGCGATTGGATGTCGAGGGAAACAGAAGCTGGCAGTTGCAAGTTGCTACAGTAAAGGGGACTACAGGGGTGCTTTCCGAGGACTGGCCAAAGCGTTAATGCACCAATTTCTCCACAGTGTCAAACCTTGATCTTGATCCAACGTCTCCTCGTGACCGAAGTCTGTGTCCAACCTTGGAAGTATTGCAGCACAAAAAAAATGTTATCACTCGCATGAGAACAGTCGCCTTGATCGTGCTACCGTTGTCCCTCGTTCCGTCGTACCGGACGTGCCTGACAAAATAGCTACCGTGGTATCCGCTAACAAGGGTGTGCTCGGTCTACGCCGCATGTACTACTCAGCTAGCACGACCCAGTTGCGCGGAAGTTGCGTCTGTGTTGATGTATCCACTCGGAGAGAAAAGAAACCACTGTGTGGGCTGTGGTGGGAGAGGGCATATTGGTCATCGCGCTCGATTAGCCCGGGCAACACTTCAAGCTATTCATTTGTTTCACGCCAGTCAGGCCATGCCCGTCTACACGTGATACACCTTATTGGGTCCGTGCCAAGCTTTCGCGAAGGAATTGAACGCTTGGCTCGTGCTACGTGGGTGTGTCCAGCACCATTCCCATCGTCACCCGCCATGATAGCACACCTAACTCGACACAGCTGACTGATCTGCTTCACTCTGCACTACTTCTCGTCTCCTTCACATTCAATCTTCCTGCCCCATCACACTTGTGCATGGACATAGTGTTCGGCGTGCTTCGCGATATCGTGTTGCCTTCTCTCACAGTCCCTCGGATCACTACGCCAAGCCGTCTGCGACAACTAGGACACATGCTGATGGCCTTGATGGCTCAGTCGGCAGAGGGTTCTGTTGGAAGTGTGCCGCGATAGCCGCTGCTAGCCTAATCCTGCTAGAATAGTGCTGAGCTGCCCTTTGTCGTATTTCACATACTTGCCCTTGCCTTTGTCAACCTCGTGGTAACGTTCCCAAAAGCGCGTGTATAGAGGATCGATGAACTTCTGGACCTCGCGTCCAAGCAATCCTCGGACCTCAGGTTCCATGCGAAGCGTCTTGTGTTTCGCAACGAGCTCGTCGAATGCTGTGTTGAAGTTCTTGAACTTCTCCTTGATACTGTCTTTGTCTTTGCTGGACAAGGACTTGAGTATTGCAGCAGAATCGACGGCCTGACCAGTTGACGGGGGCCTCGCAGACTGCTTGGATGTGTACTGCATATCCAGTAAGAAGCCACTAACATCGACCTTCCATGAGTCGAGATAGAGGTTAGTCGCTTTCCTCTTCCAACTGTCTATCTTCTGCTGAGCGCCGCCCATCACCTTTCGTAAGTCGGAGTCTCTTATCATGCGCTCGACAATTGAGATGTTGTTGGCGATGAAGACCCCCTGCAGACTTTTGCCTTTCTGTAGCTGCTTGGCCTTATTTTCAAGGCTAGTGAGCAAAGCCTCAATGCTGTCACTAGCATAATGCACGAACAATTGTTCACCATCTGCACCTACGTCAAATGTCTTCAGTGTTGGTATCGAGTTGCTCGAAGTCATGTCGTTTGGCCGATTCCAGCCACCATCGCCAAGACTCGTCATGATGCTCTTGAGTCCAAGTTCGTAATATTGCATATTCTGCAGCCTCGCCATGACATCGGTTGTGACGGGCAAAGGACCTCCGTCTCCAGGAAGTTGGAGCATCTGGCTGACCTTCGTCTTTATATCGCTGAGCAATATTGACAGCGAGGATTTCGCAGTCTCCCGGACGGGCTTCAGCGCGTTGAACATTGGGTCCTTCAGCGCCCCTGTCTTAGCTTCCAAATCAACATACATGGACGAGACAACTTCGATGATCTCGTAGGCGAGGAAGCAGTCGGTAGTGATGTGATTTCTAATGTGAGCGTCTAGGTCGCGCAACGTACTGGTGAAAGTTCGCAGTGATTCTCGGCAGGTGGCTTCGAGGACTACTCCCCATTCTTCCCGTGAAAAGATAGGACAAATATTGTCATACTCCGCCATGTACATGCCCCTTATGCCCTGTGCGTATGTACCGATAGCACAGCTCCCTGGCTTGTATAGCGCATCTGCCGAGACCTTTCTAGCTGTATTCGCGCAGGAAATTGCCAGGTTCTGAAGTGAAAGCGTTAGGTATTGTCCACGCTCATGAGCGTACACGGTTGCAGCAGGCGAAAGACCGCCAGCAGGCGCTACTTGGGAAGTGTAGTCCGAAATGTTCGTGTTGATGATGCGCAGCTGGGCAGACTTGGCCTGTGAGATGCGCGGGAACTCCGACCCTTGCGTAATCTGCTTGAGAGGTTCGATCGGTTGTGAATCTTGTCGTAGCATGTCTCTGAGCACATTCTCCAAGTTCCCAGTCCCGACGGCCAGGAGTCCGCTGAGTTCAGAGATGGCGGTTTGGTTCGACCTCAGATTAGTAGCCTTGAGCTCGCGAAGCGCTTGATTCGTGCGATCTATGCTGGCAATATACTCTGAGAGACCCACTTTATCAGGCCTGCTTCTCAATATCCTCTCCTCTTTGTTCCGCATGTCTAGTGGCTGCTTCACCTTCTCGATGGACGCAAGTATTCGGTCAATATTCGTGTTCTGTGTCTGCAGCCGCTGCGTATTGCCGTAGATAGGACCGATCGCGTCTTGGACAGTTCGACCAGTCTCGTTCAGCCGAGTCATCGAGTTCTGGATCTTCTTCGATACCGATTTCATCTTTTCCAAGCTGGCATACAGCACCTCCACCTCTGCAGACTCCTCGGCATACTGGGCATGGCGTTGCGCGACCATCGCGAGAGATTCGTTCGGGAAGAATGGTCGAGCTCACATATCATTCCATTCGTGTGGTCATGGGCACTCTGGTCGCGGTTCCTTTAGCGAAGTGAAGTAGTTTATGGAGCGCTGCCCAGCCGTCGTGACCAACAATGCGCTTCACGGTTGGGCTTCACGGTTGGTTTGCGACTGTGGAGAGAGCTGAGCAGGCCCATGCGCTGGCCGGCAGGTTGCGGCATGGGCCGAACCTCAATGATCAATTGCAGTGTTTCAGGAGCATTGCATTCCAGCTCATTGCCTGGGATCTAGAAGAAGGCTGAATTGCTGTGGTACTACGTATCATTGTATTTCTACTATGCGATCTACACTAACCATGCGTTCACCTCGCTATCGATACCGAAAACGGTAAATGCTAATTGTGGTCAATGACGCGCTAGTCGTCGCGCTAGTCTGGAATTCAAGTTTTCCAGGATCCCCTTGCAAGAACCGGACCTAACTTCGAATTCATACATGTACCACTCAAGTTCGCGCGGGTCTCTTACTTATCAGATTTTCTTTCCTGTCTCTTCGTGCTATGCGGTGATACTGAAAGCGGCTGCCGAGGCCTTGTCGTCGGCTGTACATTGATCTACATTTCCTCGAAACAGTCTGGCGACGCGACTTTCGTTGATACAGCATGTCGCGTACACTCAGGCCGCCAATTCATGGCGTTGTCAAGCAGCTGGCGTTCGCTGTCGGTGGTGCATCTTCAGTCGTTGTCGGCTATCGTATGTGGATGCATCAAAAGCCATTATTTCTGGATTCCGGCCACAACACCACTAACTGGAACATGCAGCCAGGCGTAAACTCAGATGAGCTTACAAAACAGTTCAGAAGAACAGCGCAAGTCCAATCTGGCCAGCCCGAGGGTCGAGAAGGAGAGCACGCATTGGATCAGCCACCACCTTCACAGATCAAAGGGCACTCTGTGTTCGAAGCCGAAGGTGATGGCTCGCAGGACGAAGCATCAGCCTGGGACACGGCCACATCGGAAGTCTATGAGGTGTGCGGCTCGATTGCTGGCTTTGACCTGGCGTCACTGAAAGCAAAGTTGACAAGTATGATCGTTCCAGGATGGATGCAAACGCTACCAGCACTGTTGACGAAACTTCAGAATGAACTTTCAATGGCGCCTTGGTCTCTCAGCTGGGAGATATGGCAGGATGCGCATGATCCGGAGATCAATCCCGAGATCTTATGGGATGCGCAAGTCAGAGTGTCGAATGAACTATGTCGCGAAGAGCAAGACTTCCTTAAGAAACGCAGGATCCATACGGCTAGAGCGCTCGCACGATATCTCAACGTTGCGGAGAAGGACGTGCATCCTGATGATGTACCAACGATAGCGATATGCGGTTCCGGGGGCGGATTACGAGCTCTCGTGGCAGGCACTTCTTCATACCTTTCTGCGCATGAGTCAGGTCTGTTCGATTGCATCACATACACGGCAGGTGTCAGCGGCAGCTGTTGGCTTCAGACATTGTATTACTCTTCTATTGGCAAGCTCAGCCACCAAAACTTGATCGATCATTTGAAACAACGCATCGGTGTGCATATCGCATATCCGCCGGCCGCTCTTGGGTTGCTGAACCAAGCGCCTACGAACAAGTTCCTGCTCAGTGGCTTCGTCGAGAAGCTTAAGGGTGTGCCGGACGCAGACTTCGGTATCGTTGACGTATATGGCCTGCTCCTAGCAGCACGATTGATGGTACCGAAAGGCGAGCTCAGGATTAGCGACTATGATCTCAAGATCTCCAATCAGCGCTTTTATACAGACGATGGTGCACAGCCCCTGCCCATCTATACAGCTGTTCGACATGAGATACCAAACTCACCAAACGATTTCGGCGACATGGCGAAAGATAATCGATTCAGCACCAAGCACTACGACTGGTTTCAGTGGTTCGAATGGACACCATATGAGTTTTTCTGCGAGGAAATGAACGCTGGTATTCCGACTTGGGCAATGGGTCGCAGATTTTTCGAGGGCCGAAACGAGATGCGCGATAATGGTATGGCTTTACCAGAGTTGAGAGTGCCGCTAATGCTAGGCATCTGGGGTAGTGCTTTTTGCGCGACACTCTCACACTACTACAAAGAGATCAGGCCATTGATCAAAGCTGCTGGACTAGGCACTCTCGACTCTACCTTGACTCTGAAAGACCAGGATCTTGTGAAGATACATCCTATCGACCCAGCTGTGATACCTAATTATGTGCTTGGCATGAAAGATCGGCTACCAGGGACGGTGCCGGAAACTATACATGACGCGCAAATACTTCAACTCATGGACGCCGGTATGTCCAACAACCTGCCGATCTATCCTTTGCTCCGACCTGGGCGCAACGTGGATGTGGTGATTGCGTTCGATGCCTCGGCCGATGTGAAGACGGACAATTGGATCAAGGTTGTCGACGGGTACGTAAGGCAGCGAGGCATCAAAGGCTGGCCCATGGGTGCAGGCTGGCCTCCGTCCGGGGAGTCGTCTGAGCAAATCACTCAGGATATGGAGCTTGCTGAAGCAGCATCTGTGGCACATTCGCCCACCGCGATGAAGGATATTACCACCGAGCGAAGTGGCGGCATTGAAGAGCTAGGCCATTGTACTATCTGGGTCGGTACTACTCACGAGAGTAGCGAATACATAGACGAGTCTTCAACTCGCCGACTCAAGGAAGACCTCTCTGATGAGCGACATCTTGCCAATCCCGACGCTGGCATTGCCCTCGTATACTTCCCTTTCCTCAAGAATGACAAAGTTCCGGGTGTCGACCCGATGACGTCGGACTTCATGTCGACGTGGAATTTTGTGTATACCCCAGAAGAAATTGATAAAGTCGTCAATCTCGCTCGTGCGAATTTCGAGGAAGGTCAGGAGCAGACTAAGTCAACGATACGAGCAGTATGGCAGAGAAAGAGAGCAGCTCGGCTACGAAAAGAGAAAGAAGACAGAGAATTCAAGCGGTTGGCACGCGTGCGGTCCGGCTATGCTGCATCGCGCAGAAATGCTGACGTTGGTCAAGGCGACCAGTTTGGCGGCGTGTGATCTGACCGGAAGACCAGGTTTCAAAACGGAGCCCAGTGAATGGACATCAGTGTAGCGAACAGTACTGAATAGCATGTGGGCTACAGCTCAACAGCCTAGGAGCATAAGGGTTCAGATCGCAACAGTACTGCCACAGGTGAGAGCTAAAGTGTAACAACAGGAAACGGAAAATGCAGACGACATGCGGCCCAATTCCCACGACCTACCTCAGACCAAGCTTCCCGGGTCATTCGGTCATTCTCAATGCCAAAACTGCGTACCTGTCAGTCTTGTCGAATACACCCACGATGCTTCGATGATAGATGTAATGGTCGGCTCTTCAGATCCGGGGACAATTATCGGCGACCCGTTCATAAAAAGCCTGGAATCAAGGAAACCTTATGCGAATTCTGTGCGATAGTTTTCGGTCGCAAAAGTAGCAGGGACACTCATGTGTCCAACGCACGGTGCAAAGTATTCAAAGTCGTCCTGGCAGACTTTGAAGGGTGCATTTTGCTGCAAGCAGGGAAAGCTTGCCGTTCCGGCAGAACAGCGCTAACCTCTCGCCACGCGCTAGAAAGTCATTCCCACTCATACTCCATCCCGATTCGCAGTAGCTCATTGTGACACGTGAGGGAATTATGGATTCGTGGAGGAGCCGATCAGTAGAAAAGGCACCCACGGCAACCTTGATTCTCTTCAATGGTCCTACACACTACGCACCTCAATCGAGTCTTGATTATGCAATCAACCACGGGACCAGATCGACTACAGTCGGCGGCATCGGACCGTCGTG
This sequence comes from Passalora sequoiae, assembly GCA_013248845.1. Lineage (NCBI taxonomy): Eukaryota > Fungi > Ascomycota > Dothideomycetes > Mycosphaerellales > Mycosphaerellaceae > Passalora > Passalora sequoiae. The sequence continues at coordinate 1,153,133 of WSQC01000018.1, read as the reverse complement.
TCGAGGATATTCGAGCGCGACCGGAGTCGACTTGAACATCTCGACTCGTTAACAGAATGCCGTGCTGCACGCCGCAGCACCGTGAGGACATCGAGACGTCGTACAGCTGCTACTGAATCATGAAGCAAACGCCAATGCAAGACGTGGAGCACATGCCTATTCTCTCACAGCGGCTTGCATGCACAGCTCTTTAGAGATTGCCCAAATCTTGGTTGACCACGGAGCTGACATCAACGCAAAAGGGGGCGACTTTGGTACTGCACTACAGGCAGCCACCATCCGCGGCAACAAAGAGTTGGTCCGCATCTTGTTGAATCGAGGAGCCGATGTCAATGGGCAGACTGAGGGATTGCTTGGCTGCGCATTGCAAAGCGCAGCCGACAGACATCACGACGGCCTCGTCGAGCTGTTCATAGGCGAATACGGCGCTAATGTCAATCTGACAGGAGGAAATTATGGCACTGCGTTGATAGTGGCGTCCGAGGCAGAATTTGAGAGCGCCGTAGGATTGCTCCTTCAAGACGGTGCGGATGTCAGTCTGGTGTCAGGTGTTCATGGCACGGCATTGCAGGCCGCGGTTTTACGAGGTCAAACAAGGATTGTCGAGATACTATTGCAGCACGGAGCTGACGTTAGCATTCGAGGAGGCGGGCATGGCAGTGCGATTCCAGCAGCCTTAGATGGTGGGTATGATACCGTCGCTGATCTCCTTCGTAGGAGGAGCGTAGCCCGAGCACCTGTTTCATTGCCATAGTTGGAAATGGCAGCATGCTCGGTGATGCCCGGGTATCCATTCTTGGGCCCCAGAAGCTGACGGAATCGCAAGCGCCACAGCCCACACCAGACTTTCAATACATCTCCGATGGTGGCAGTGTCTGCGCCCCACGACCGTCCATGATCTGACCGTAGAAGGATTTCTTTCGTCGCCGGCAGGGCTACTGGCTTAGTATGGTATGATTTGAAGAACAATTGTCCAATGAACAGGGACAGCAATGGCGAACCAGCCAGACCGCAGAGCTGCGAACTTTCGCGAGATGGCCAAAGGAGTGGATATGTACTCAATGTTGATGGATGAACGTGTCGCGCGTGAACGCGTCAATCTCGCGTAGAATTGTTTTTCCGTCCCGCATGTGTTGCAGGGGTTCACCCAACGCCGACATCCATGGATGGCTCTTTAAGGTTACTGCCTATCTACCCAATATATGTATGTCGCTCAACTGTCACGGCAAATGCCATGCCTCCAGGGCCTAGTATTGCCATCGTTCCCTCGACATGTTGCCAGACTTCACCCTCGTTTGCTCCTCCTGCCTGACCTCGCTTCAGTCGCTTGCTTCTGTCTGACAATTCCTCTGCAAACTGTCTCAATGCTTGACGGCACCCCTGCGCCAGGAGCTGGATGACAACCTACACATCACTCCACCTCAGCCAAGCACCCAAACCTTCAATACTTCAATACATCCTCTCTGATATCGCATTGCGCCGGTCCCGAAATTCAAGTGCCCATGATGCGCGCACCCTCAGCCGCTGACCAGCAGAACCGCACCGCCCGCATCCTCGCCTCCGTAGCAGCAACCATAATCGCTCTCTCCTGCGGCACGAACTACGGCTTCTCAGCATGGGCGCCTCAATTCGCCGAACGATTGCAACTCACTGCAACCGAAACGAACTTGATCGGCAACTTCGGAAACATTGGCATGTACGCCATGGGCATCCCAGGTGGCATTCTGATAGATTCGAAAGGTCCACGATGGGGTGTCGTCATGGGCTGCATCTTACTCGCGGTGGGATACTTTCCGTTGAAGAGGGCATACGATCAAGGACCTGGGAATGCGGCGAGTGTACCAATGCTGTGCTTTTTTGCGCTGTCTACCGGCATGGGTAGTTGCACTGCTTTCGGTGCTGCAATCAAGGCTAGCGCGAGCAATTGGCCAAGTCATCGCGGTACCGCGACAGCGTTTCCGCTGAGCGCTTTTGGCCTGAGCGCATTTTTCTACACCACGCTAGCAGCGTGGCTTTTCCCAGGTGATACAAGTGGATATCTGAAGCTGTTGGCCTCGGGGACTACGGCAATGACATTTTGCGGCATGCTGTTCCTGCGAATCGTGCCCACTTCTGGAGACGATGCTGGCGCGTATGGTGTCGTACCCGAGGACGACGACAGATCTGCGAAGAGGAATGATTCCATCAGCAGCACGAAGCTGCATAAAACGAGGACACAGAGCACGAGGAGCAGTAAGAGCGCGAAGGGGTCGCATGGCAGGAACGTGAGTGATGCAGTATCAGAATCATCTTCCTTGGTATCGTCAGAAGATGAAAGTCCAGGCGATCTTTTGGTTCCAGCGCATGAGACCAGGAACCCGTTCCATGCGTTACACAGACCAGAAATCACAGGCTGGGAGCTCTTACGCTCGCCAAAGTTCTGGCAGCTCTTCGTCCTGCTTGCTCTGCTCTGCGGCGTTGGGTTGATGACAATCAACAATATCGGCAACAATGCCCGTTCGCTGTGGCATCACTACGACGATAGCGCGAGCAGAGAATTCATCATTAAGCGTCAGCTTACACACGTCAGTATTCTCTCTTTCTGCTCGTTCCTAGGTCGACTAGCCAGTGGCATCGGCTCAGACTGGTTGATCCATCACCATGCATCACGATTCTGGACTCTAGTCGCCAGTGCAACGATATTCGTGGTCGCGCAATGCGTTGCACTAAACTTGGAGAACCCGCATCATCTGTATTACATCTCTGGCTTGACTGGAATCGCATATGGCGTGCTCTTCGGCGTATACCCAGCTCTGGTAGCAGATGCGTTCGGTGCGACTGGGCTGGGCATCAATTGGGGTTGCATGACATGGGCACCTGTGTTGAGCGGAAATTTCTACAATATAGCGTATGGTTCCATCTTGGATAAGCACTCGCACTTCGAGGAAAAGCCGGATGGCAGTGGCGCTGAAAGAGTTTGCGACGATGGCAGAGAGTGTTACTCGAGCGCGTATTGGATCACTCTTGGCTCCAGCGTGGTTGGCGTCGCATGGGCACTGTGGTGTATCAGGCAAGAGAGAGTCGAGATATTACAAGCTGCAAGAGGCGAGAGGAGGGATCATGAGCCGTGATCCCGATGCATTGCGGCCTACAACTCATTGCTTGTGAGCGATTCAGCGGCAATCATGACATAGATGTTAGAGATGCGTGAAGATATCGCAGATTTCCTGTATTTATCTCAATGGGACTAGTACGTACCCGGACCCCGATAGGCATGGTCTTCTCGATCCCAGCTCGACATGTGCACTGGCTTCATAATCGACAGCTCGCCGGCCGAGCAAACAGGCTGAGCAACATAGTGGAAATTCAGATCAGAATAGTGACACGGGCCGGACCGCTACGAGATACAGAATACTCGCTTGCGATCTTCTGATGCTGGAAAGACAACATATTCCTTGCGATGTTTGGGGCACGTGAAGCTGTATTCTGAGCCAATTCTGAGCTCATTGGAACAACCCCTTTTGAGCAATTGAGGAGGCGAGCCGACATCTGGACGAAGAGAACAAGGCAGTCATCTGTGGCAAGAGAACAGACATTGGGTATCCGGCTTCTCTGACCAATTCCACTGCCTCTTCCGATCTTGTTGCGAAGGCTATGGAGCTCTTGGCCCGTGTTGGGACAATGTGAGATACTACGTGACAACAAATGCTTGCGTTCTTTGTTCAATGGGAGCAAGTTTGATGCCGGTGAGTATATGCCTACACAAACATAGACTGCATCAGCTAAGTCTCATCTATCTGAGAACACCATTACAATTGTATAGTGCGCGACACAGGCGAGTAGTGTCAAAGTCGGTATCGCTCGTGAAAGTAGTCCACCTGTATCTCTGAAACGCTAGCGTGCAAGCATCCCTGCTTGTATGATCCACGAGCACAAGACATCTTGGTCGCTTCACGGACTACTTCGAACTCAAGATACACCACACGACCACGACGCTTATCTGAATACCACAGAACAGGAAAGATATGGAGCAGAAGACGGTCAGCACCGCGTACGTCAATGCACGCCCGTTGGAGAACTTCACCCATCGTGGCAAGGGTCGCTGGTTTCGTGGTCTACCGCCGCTTGACGCAGACGTCCGTACCGGAGTCAGAGGGCCTGGCGGGGCTCAATGGTATGTACGCTCGCATTGACTTCTTCACGTATGGTTCACATGCCAATCACATGCAGGAGAATCCATAACGCGGCATATCATGCCAACTCGGCTGCTCCTCCAAGTCCGGCCGCGACCTCGATCCCCGCTAGAGCACCACAGTACCTAGCAGTAGAAGAGGAAGACGTCGACTGCAGCGCGAGCGTGAGCATGATGGATGACTCTACGCAGAGCAGCAGCTTAAGCCCGCTTGCTGCCTCTCCTCCCGCTCCTCGACCAGCGGTACCACCGATTCGAGCTGCAGCAACCGCCGCGCGGGCGGCCATTCAGGCCAATTCCGCCGCAGCTCGATCGTCCGGGACAGGCCACAGTACTGCATCACCACGTCCCGTCGTATCTCGTGCTCCGAGGTTGCACTCGGATCCACATGTTCCCGGAACAACCTTTCGTAAAGATAGATCTCGATTCTCTCTTGCGGAATTCCAGCACAAAACTCGTCCCGAAGGCGTGGACATGACCGGGCAAGGTCTTGTCACAGCTGCGGGAGGATATGCCGTGTCCTTCCGGAATGTCCCGCCCAACGATCCACAGGTCAGTAACGGCAGCAATGGAGTCTTGTGGGCTCCTGTCGCAGGTGGACAGCAAGACGGGAGGAAGCCGGGTGTGGCGAGAGGAGATGAGAGGGAAGCACAGCGGAGGATGGCAGCTGCATTGGCAGCATATCAGCAGCGGATGGAAGAGGAAGGCGACGCTGACGATGAAGATGAAGGTATGAAGGACGATGGTACTTGGCAACGTGACGACGAAGACGATGACGACAAGATCACGTGATCGGATCATGATCCCAATATGGAGATGACGGGAACAATGAGGCCTCTAACAACGGTACTCTCTAATGACAGCAGCTTCTCGATTAGATACGACGACACTGGAGATCGTGAGAGGATGACGATGAAACAAGAGCCGTGGCTGAGTCACAGTGGCGATGCTCGACAGAGTCCGGCAGCGCTGCTTGGCATGGCACGATACTCACTAGCATAGCATATTTGATAGATAAGGGCTTAAAAATGAATCTATCACTGCAACTCGCTGTTGTTAACAGAATGATCGCCGCTCTTTGTTCGTGATGCCCTGGTGGTTTGTCTCAGACGAGCAGACGCTGAGCTCAAAGAATGCAACAGCTGGCTTCTCATCAAAGCAAACACGATCGTCTGATACAAAAATCCATCTGCTTTTCCTAAGCTACGAGGAGACTCGTTCGCCATGTATAGAGACTATCTTAACGTATATGCCCTGGCTCTCGCTTGGCAGCAGCTTTGCAAGTGCTGCATAATCATTCACTCGACTCGATTGCGCTAGTGTGCTTGGATCTGCACCCTGAACCAGGCAGAACTTTTCACGTTCCCACATTTTGCCCAGGACTTAGGCAAGACATATTCATGCCAGCATAATGAGTATCATGGCAGAAAACGGTGCTCGAGTCGACAGAGCCTATGTCGACGCGAACAAGAACACCACAAACTTCTACCATACTGGGCATGAGGTATATATTCAAGGGCTACCTCCGGCTGGAGCTACATACAGAACAGTAGTCTATGGTCCAGGAGCTGCATCATGGTATGCGCCATCGAAGTCTTCTGATCGATTTCCAATGTTGACCTCTCAACAGGAGAGCTGCCCACACGAGAGGGCGGCAGGACGCTCGTCGTGCTTCGAGTCGAGCGAATAACATGACGAATACCTCGATATCATCTTCCCTAAGTCCCACCGGAGCACGTGATTCTGCTCGAGCACCACCGCACGATCGTGGAGGCGACGACGTGGCCCCTGGCATGTCAAGCTCGGATTCTTCACAAATGTCAACAACTGCGAGTGAAGACCACGAAGTTGCCCAGCCAGAAGAGATCACGCTGGATGGAAACACTACGCAAAGATTGTCGTACTCGCCCATGACAATACTTGAGAGCACAATGCCTGCTAGTCTGCTTCCCGCGTCTGCCGACTCGGAGCCTCCCGTTTTATCTCAACCGGCGGCGCCAGCTAAAGCCGTCACTTCATCACTGCAACTTACTACAATGACCACAGCGGGCCCTTCGATAAGCACCATATTGCCCTTCCCTGCCGTGCGCGACAGCGCGCAAGGCGCAAGGCGACCACGATCTACCCGCCTGCGGGACCAAGCTGTAGCTCGTGGGAGTGACATATACTACGGTAGACCCACCGTCACTAGGAGACCACCACAAGCGCGAGGAGCAGTGCCATCGCCTGTCCCGCTATATCCAGGACGCGCATACTTCGCAAAGAATTCAGAGGGAACGACGGAGCAGTTTCGTGATAGAAATGGGCCGACGAGCAAGCCAACAGCGATCGATACCTCCGACGGTCTGCCGACCGCTGGGAATGCTGACTATGCCATACCTACGCGCCATATTCCCCCGGACGCTCGTGGGTCTCGTGATCGTGCACATATCCAGCCATACGGCCTCCTAGTGGCGGGACCGGCGACTCAGGTGCCAGGACACACGACAGGCGAAGAGCGTCATGCGCAGCGTCGGTTGGGAAGTGCCCTCGATGCATTTTTAGCAAAGGAGGGCTTGAGTTTTAAGTGACCATGATGGGGCAGGAGGTGAAGCTTCCTTGTAGTCGTGGTATCCCAAGTATGACGGTCGCGTTCAGATATCCATACTCCTCAACTTGTACGCAGCAGCGGAGTCCTTCCTCGGCCTCGTGCCCATCGCAACTTCCTCATCATCCTTGTCGCTCTTTTCCCCCGGCCCCGGCTGCGGCGCACGTCTCTCCCGCACATCGACAGCCTCTATCCCGTTCCCTTCCCACTGTAGTCCAAACTCCCAAGGCGTCGTTTCCATCTCACGCTTCATCTTGCAAATCGTGTTATAAGCCCTCCACACATCTGCAGCCACATCCAGCCACCCGTCATCCAGTCCCTTTGCCGAACTTCTTGGATTCGGCCACGTGCCCCAAGCTGATGTAGTAGTAGCACAAATCCAGCTGATCCGCTTCATCAGCCAAGTATGACCACCGTCATCGCGCCGGCGCGGTGTCGTGTCCCGTCGAAACGCGTCTGCCAGCGCGTGCAATAGTGTATGAAGGTGCTGTACGAGCACCTGTGAGCCAGCGTCCTCCTTAGGGATGAGAGTCATGATGTCGACTTGATCCTGGCGATGGTTCATCACACGGGCATGCACAATTAGCGGTGAATATTCGCCTTGTCGGCGGTGGGTGTTTCCAATACTCGACGTGATCAGAGCGCGGATGATCTCGAGCGCATCACGCTGGCGAGATGCGAGAGGACCGGTGATCCAGGTCTTTAGGGGTATTGGTGGGAGATCGGGTTCGGAGTGGCCGTTGCTTTTCGATCGCGCGTCACAGAGGCAGCCGACATTGTCGCGGTATCGGCGAGTGTCGCCGACCAGGTCATAGTGCTTTGCGGAAGTTGAAGGGATCTGATAATTGAATGACATGGCGCCTTTTGGACGTTGGCGATCGCGCTGGTCATCCTGTAAGCCGGCCAGGCACCATTGAAATTCTGCTTCGCTAATAGTGTTGCAGTAGTCGCAGAGCTTCGTTGGAGCTTGATCGCTCACCATAGGAGCTTGACCATCACCTTGTCGCGATTTTGTGGTCTCGCTTCGGTTGACGGGGTTTCCAAGTTCGTCCATGTCTGCAAACCGGTCGTGCAGGGGACCCCACCGGCATTCGGCTTCACCACAAGCTCGACAGGTTCTGTTCGGAGTGGTCATCTGGAAGTGAGACTCCCAATCGCGGCAGTCGGCACGCCTGCCAGGAGTTACGGTCGCATCAGAAGCGGTGGAGTCTGTCGAGTTGCGTCGCGTGACCGATATTGCTCCAATTGCCACTAAATAGCTATTGTTGACCCGGAGTGGGTGCCATTGTGGTAAGTGCTGCGGATTCGTCTCGAAGAAGTTCCGTTCCCATGCGTAGCAGCCACGATGATGCGGCGACTTCAGATCCAGTTTGGCCCGCTTCTCACTGGCCTCGCGGCAGAGTCTGTCATAAGCGCTTTCGGCAGGATCAAGTAAATACTTCTTGTCCTGTTCACGCCGCATAGTGCGAAGAAGGTCCTGACCCTTCTGGCCGCGCTTACGCATCTGCTTGGCGAAATTGTCCTCCATGCCTGATTTCTGCATCTTGTTCTTGTCATTGCTGACGACATGAATACGTCTGGATAGCGTATAAGTACCTGTTGTGCAAAAGCTGTCCTCCAAGTTGATACAGTGCGCCATGACTAGCAGTCGAGCGAAGCTGACTATCTGCGATATCCCTTGCGCACATCATGCACAATGTTTTGAGTAGTGATGAGTCCGTGAATTCAGGAAATGCTTCCGTCGCTATGGTTGCTTGACTAGCTGGTAATACGGCCCGCATAAAACATTCGTTATGCATTAGGTCAGCATTCAATTACTGAGTCTTCTCAGGCACAGCAAAAATATGCTTGGTGCGCGTTCGCAACTACGGCTTGTGCGGGTGTCGGGCTTACCTCTATTCGCCTGGTGCAGTACTGCCTCTCGAAAACGCATAATGTGCCTGCCGCTTCAACGCTGCGTCAAGGGCATTTGCAGTGACGAAGGGACCCGGGCCGTATGATTTCGCCAAGCAACAGTGCTTCTCAATGCCAGACTCCTGCCACACAATCAGTAAGAATTGGTTCAGCATGCTCACTCGTTTTTGCTTGAGTCACGCAGTCGTCTCACAATTTGCATGAGCCACCGCGAGAAGAGAATGTTACCTCATCCTCGTGGTACAACCGACCACAGCCTATAGCCTAGCATTTCCAATCTTACCAGAGATACAGAACTCTGGGCACTCTGCTTGGAACAGACCCTTTGTTTGAGTCATGGCGGCACATTTGTCGTCTTCATCTACGAGAACGCTGCCATGGTCGAGACGATGTCGAAGGAGGACTACGGACCGCCGAACGAGCGCAGCTTCCCCATGATCGCCGCTGTCGCTATCATTTGCGATGGAGTGGTGCCCGTGGAAAAGGACAATCGGACCCTGTCAGGTGCTGCAGCCACAATCCAGACATTACCGAAAGGGGCACAGAGCAAAATCATCGCAGGATGTTGGAGTGGTGACAAGGCACTCGATGATATGAGCAAGCAGCACATGCTTAGACACGCCATGGGCGGCGAAGAGCCGGGGTTTTGAGGGACCACTAGTGGGTAGAGAAGCATTGGTGGTCCATGTGGACGAGACGACTCGCACTCGTCGGGCCATACATCCAACAGCCTTTCGCGACTACTGCTGCCCGTATGAGGATCCTGTCGAGGCCATGGCAGCACAATATTGCGGCCACGAGTACGACGATGGCTACTAAGCGGGGAATGCTGAATGGCTGCTTCGAGCCATGTTGGAACGGAACACTCGGGTAGAAAATATCCAGTGCCCCCGACGAGAACACAGTGGCCGGAGGCTCTGCAGGGATGTATCGGTCTGCCGCAGCCATCCAGACCAAGCATTTCCGTGCTAATATCGTAGCTCGGCTGAACGACGTCATCCCTGCAATGCCGCATCGGCATTAGCCAGCCCGAGCCATTAGCACTGAAGCATTGGAGCATTGGAGCATTCTGAGCTCAAATCAACGACTTCTCAGCACCTAATGCTTTTTACTTCCACACACACCTCTAATTGTGCCTCTTTACGATATGCATTTTGGTACCAGAGCTTTCCTTTTTGCCAGCTTCCTGATTCCTGCCTATGCAGCAAGCAACGCTGCAGTCGTGTATAGCGAAAATGCCGCGTGGATTGAGAATCTTGCTGTCAGGCGTAGCAATGGATACATCCTTCCCGCTGTCGCTACATCGCCATTGCTGTATCAGGTCAATCCAGCAACAGGCAAGCACGATCTCGTCTACGATTTCAGCGATTATGGTAATGGGATCACGACAATTGCAGACGTCGGACCTGACATGTTCGTCGTGAACACGATGTACTGTAACATCACTCAGCTTTCGGTAGGATGAATATTCGTCCTGGTCGTGGGCGGATCTTGGTAGCTGATATCATTCAGTGTACGAAAGGCACTGGCATCACGTGGCGTGTCGATTTTCGAGCTCAGAATCACAACAAGCATGGGCAGTATGACCAGAAGAATCACAGGCAGGGACGCGTGGCAGAAGTGACCCAGCTTGTCAAAGGTCCGGACCCTCGATCTCTCCTCAACGGTGCCGCGGCTTTGAATCCTCACACTGTGCTTATGGTCGACCAGAACCTGGGCGGTATTTGGTCTGTCGACGTTTTCCAAGGGAATGCAAGATTGCTGTTCACAGATCCCAGCATGTCCGATCCCAATCACTCGGGAATGGGCGTGAACGGCATACGAGTTCGCGGCAGCACACTTTACTATAACAACCCAAGCCGAGGCACGTTCGCGAAAATACCAATAGACCCAGACACTGGTGAGCGGAGAGGTGATGCCACAATCATTGCGTCGGGCCTGTCGCCAGATGATTTCGAAATCGATGAGCAGAAAGGCTATGCCTATATCTCGGCAGGTGACCAGAGCGCGTTGCTCAAGCTTTCTCTCAAGGATGGAACCCACGAGGCCATCGTCTTTGGTCTGGCTGCACCCACAACAGCACGCTGGAAAGAGTATGGCAAGAGTTTGTACATCGCCACGACCGGGGGTTATAAGCAGTGGACATCTGGTCATCCTACTGTGCCAGCAATTGTGTACGAGGCTGCCATATAGCATTGACGAATTTGTACTCGAACGTCGCGCCAACCCGAGAAGTCTCATTAAGAGATTCTTGGCGATCTGCCAAGTTCAAGCCCTGAAATGGTCCCTTCTTGCGATTTGGACTTGGTGCGAGTCGCCCTGCAACCTAAGCATCGCCAGATAATAAATGGCCATCGCCAGGTGCTGCCCGTTTCTTTTGCGATCTTTGTTGATATCGTTGCGACGCGTGCTCTGTTCCTAGGTTGACACGACCGCCGTGCTCTACTGTCCCTTGTCGATCTCGATTATCACATCGTTTGATCCAACTATGACCTTCGCGAATGGTCTCTTGTAAATCTTAATTGGGCGTGTGTCCTTGATCATGGCGACCACCGGCACCTTTAAAGCATATGCTGGGTGAAGCGGCTCGACCTCGATGTGCCGATATGTTAGAGCCGGTGAAGGAGTTTGTGCAGCGCAAGCAACTGACAGTGACCGAGCTGTATGCTCACGAAAGGCTCCGTCGATGGTCTCAAGCATGCAGCTCAACCATCATCTCAGATCTCGCGGTAGGGCTCGCAGTCATCCTCGAGGAGTAAGAACATCGTCGTCTTCGGAAAGCCCACGTCATGGGGACCTGACCACGAGGAAGATCCACGATAAAACTCTGTCTGCCATCTCCTTGGTATGTTGTGCTAGTGCATATGCAGATGGAAAGGTGCCCAAGAAAGCGTGTATCGCTGGTCTGCCATCGCTTCATGGCTGCGGCTCCAAGCCAGTGGCGCCGGCTTGGACGCCATTGATCCTCGCTATGTCTCAGCGAGGACCTCTAGAACCTCGCGCTATGAGCTCACAGTAAGGCTGCAGCGCAAAGGAAATCTAGACTATCGGCCCTTATCAGGTTCAGGTCAGGTTTGCCATATTGTTTCCTTCCGTCGAGATCGATGGAACGGTCCCCTGATCATGGCATAAGGCACTGGGCACTTACATGGCCCAATATTTCCAGGCACACTCTCCAACGCCAAGCGTATCGGCCAAACGATACGAGCATTAAAATGCTTCCACATGAACGACTGTGAAAATCAGGCGAAGTAACGCGCCTGATGTTCGGTAGCTGGTAGATCGCGCTAGCAAGGATGCGCGCGAGTCATGTGGCCATCAACACCGACCTCGAAGTGTAAAGCTTCAGCACTATATGCACCAACAACATATCAGCATGCGCCGATAGCACAAGTCATCGCCTCCGACATACGAATAGCTACGCATTGCGAAAATGCTCCCTCTGGGCTTGCTCACTGCAGCTCAAGGCCATCCTATGCTAGTCGAGCTCAAAACCGGCGAAACGCTCAATGGCCACCTCGTCAACTGCGACACCTACATGAACATAACTCTGAAAGAAGTTGTACAAACATCGCCCGATGGCGACAAGTTCTTCAGACTGCCGGAATGCTACGTGCGCGGCAACAACATCAAATATCTGAGGGTACCAGATGAGGTGGTGGATATGGTCAAGGAACAACAAGCGAATCATCAACAGTCAAATCGTGGCGGTAGAGGAGGACACGGCGGCGACAGAGGTGGAAGAGGCGACAGAGGACGTGGACGAGGGCGTGGTGGACCGGGGCGCGGGAGAGGCCGTGGTGGTTGAGACCGGCATTGGAGGGAGGATCGACACGACTGCGAGAGAAAACGCATGCCACAAGTGCTACCAACAGCACCACGGCAAGACAGCCAAGCAGGGTGCTATGACCTGCGCATTACTGGATATCGTGCCGGCGCGCTTGCTACAGCTGGATGGCATTAAGAGCGGGTCACGTCATGAGCATAAGCAGCAGCATAGCTGGATCAGAGCGACTTCGAAGCGAGCGCACATGATGCGCAAGGGAGATGAGACCGATTTGACCCTTCGCTGACTTCTTGTTGTCTTCCACTCCGAACTAGTCACAGTGCGACGCATCATCGCTTTGATCGCCAGTATTACATGTATCATGAGCGTCGTGATAGATATCATCGCCAGGGCTGGCCTTCCATCGCTTGAGTGGCCAAGCTCTTGATTAATAGCACTGAAGCAATCGTGATGCGCAAGGTTACTGGATTCATCCGAGCATCTTGAATCAATGCCCTTTTCATGAGGTTACCTCAAGAGCCACGCAAAAGCCCCTTTGAGAAATGGTCAAAAGTGTGCATAGCAGCGCTTCGCATCGTCATCGCGTCGCAGCTTCTCGAGCTATCGTCGCCAATCTCAAGCCGGAGCTTGAGAGTCGCAGGCACCTATCTAAGTATCGTTAGAGGTCTTGACACCGCAGCTACCTGATAGTCTCGATACTGAGGCTTCGGATGCTTTGTCTTGATCAATATATCATATTCTCCATCGCTTACTTTTGCCACATATGCCGAACAGAGCCATGAATCGTGCTTAAAATTGGCGACCACTGAGAAAACTCAGATATGCGCTGCTGTCTACATTAATACGTCGTACCATCTGGGCCCCAATAGTTCTAGCCCTTCGTAGCACCACCTTCCCTCCTTCCCCTCCTCTCCCGGCGGAAACAGCCGAATTCGCCTTTCGTGCTCTCGCGCAGTTTCTTCAATATACCTCTCATTTCTGGAAGTTCGCCTTGCAGCTTGGCTCGCGCGTCATTATCTGTACGCTCATCTAGGGCTAAATAGATCTGACTTTGCACCTCACCAGCTTTATCTGTCGTATAGTTATTCAAAGTCTGGGCCATGAACTCCACATCCAGGGTAGCTTGCATTAGAGCCGGCAAGCTATAATGCGATCGTCGCTTAAATGCCTCGATGAGCGCCAGTGAACAGTTCTCGAGGAGATAAGAGAGGATTTGTCCAGTCAGCGTGGTCGTTGTAGTGCTTGTGACTTCTGCGTGCACGAGGACTAAGCTGATAAGGACGTCGTAAACGTACGGACGAGCGTCAACCGGACGAGGAGAGGTAGGTTCCCAGGCCTTACTTGCGATGCCATCGGCGATGGTGCGCTGAAGACTCTTGATAGTAGGCTCGACATATGACTGGAAAAGGCGAGCATCAATCTGTGCGAGCACATCACGAATTGTCTTCGACTCTTCGGTGAGCTTGACGCTGAATGAGGATTCGAAGAGTGAGATGAGCTGTGGAATCACCTCGCTGCGTAGGTGATTCAAGTTTGAAAGAGTCAATAGCATGCGCACGTTCTGTGAAGTGGCCATCAGCGAGAGCATACATGCATGCAGTGCTAGATGAAGGCTTACCCTATCAGATGCATCGACCGGCTCTGTTCCAAGCGCGCCAGCATCTTCGACATCAACTTCGCGCTTTCGTGGGACGGTGATACCATCTGGATCCACATCTTTCGAAACGGCATCGGCCTCAGGGTTCATTCTCTCCGCGTTATCGACCATGCCATTAAGACTCTTGTACAGGCTCGTAGTAAAGCACCCACGAACGACCTGAAGCAGCTTGGCAGAAGGTGGGAGGATTACCTCTGCAGCGTTGTTCTTACCTATGGCTGCATCGGAGACGTAGGCAATCTTCTGCACATTGCCGATGACCTTCTCTTCCCATGCCTCAAAGTATGCTGGCATCAATGTCAGGTCCCTGCGTTCTGGACTTCGTGCCCAGCTTTCGAGCACTCTAGCCTTTTCCGAGTCGGTACTCCAGCTTGAGCAAATGGCTGTGATAAGCCGCTCGCGAACATTCGAGATCAGAGACTTCAGCCTCTCGGTCTCATTCGACTCTCGCACGACAGACAGACCAGAAATATCGCCCATTGCACTGCCAACGAGAGCAAGGAACCGCGCTAAATAGTGCGCTGCAGATAGTGAGTTAGCACCAGGTGGCCAGAAGGCAAACTTTTCCCATGCTTCACCACGCTTCGGACCTGGTGGCGGGATGTTGTTGGGATCGAACGTAAAGTTGCGCTTGGCACCGGGCTCCACAGGCGTCTTCGGGTCTGGTGTGATGGGAGTCGGCGGGATGGGAGAGTACAAGTCGCTGATGTCTTCCACTGGCGCGTCTTGAAAGAATGAGTTGATATTGTCTCGAATGAGGCCTATAAGATCGAGCGCAGCTGAGCGTATTGCTTCAATGTGCTCCTCTTCAAGAGTAAGGTGGTCGAAGCTAGTAGCGAAGACTGCTGTTGGGAAGGACTTCTGGGCGCGATTGTCAACAAAGTCTTGAGCACCATGATGCCACTCCAACACCTCTGCCAAGATACCTGTCTGTGGAGACAACAGTGACGAGAGGCTGGCTTGCACCTTCTCCCAAAAGCCAATAATGTTAGCTCTGTCAAGGTCTCGCGCAGATTCTTTGTTCAGCCGTAGAGTGCCGGTCGCGGTCGACGCAGAACGCAAGTGTTTTGCAAAGGCGGCATTGTCCACGTTAGTGTCTTGTGCAAGTCGTCTTCGAAGGATTTCGATCTCAATCCTGCTTCGCTCAAATGAACGTGCTATCTTATCTTTCAAGTATAGATAATGGCTGTTGATCCAGACCCAGATGGGATTGTCCTCGACCCCGAGCTGTAGCAGAGTCGACAAAAGCTCCATATGTAGCTCCTTGTCCGTCTCTTCAGTCACGGGTGCTGGCCTCTTGCCGTGCGAGTTCTTCAGCCTGCGCCACACTTCTTGTTTGAACTCATCGACTTGCTGGCTGACATCGTACCACATCCTGGCAGTGACAATGATTTGGTGCGTGTCCTGTTCACCAAGCTCCATATTGTTCTCTTTTGCTATGCTTGCGATCTTTTGTGCATTGTCTCTGTACGACTTGGCTTTCTTGAACCCGCTCACGACGCCTTCATAGTCGCTTTTCTTGATAGCCTCGTACACAGCACCGCTCAGCGTGAATATTTCACGATGTTGATCAAGCGCTGTCTGTACGGCCTTCAAAGCCTCGGCTTTCTCACCGCCGCCGAGTGCGGGACCCCAAACTTCTTCAGCTTTAATTGAAACTTCTTGTAGCGGTGCTCTGATGCCTTGTACACCATACTCGGATTCTTTCGTCAATGCATTCTTGCGCTTGTCCAGTATTGCAGCTTTGGCCTGCGACCCAAATGGGCCGCTCGTGTTGCGGAAGTGACTTTGATTCTTACTTGTCTGTCGCGAGTGTGGTCGCATGCTCGTGCTGGCAGAATGAGGGACCTGTGATACTCGCGTAGGCTCCACACCTTGCGTACGCATCTCAGTATACACTGTGTCAATGGTCGCCTTAGCTCGTACAAAGCGCTCGAAGTTGCTTTCAACCAGAACCTTGAGACTAGCACTCTTCTGTTCAATACTCTTGCTGAGAAAGTCCAGACCTCGGAGCAGGTCTTCAGTGCTCGCATTCTGATGCACCTGGGAAAGATACATTGCAGGACTGAAACTTGTAGAGCTCAGCATGAACTTATTGCGCAATGCCAGGTTGTCTTCCACCGGTAATCCCCTCTTCCGTAACTCGTTGGCGACACTGGGTGCCATGCCCAATGCATCTGGCTCATCCTTCTGTACGCCCACATCGCCAGGGGCACTCCGGCTCGTAATGCTGCTCTTTAGACTGGCGTGGCGATCGATCTTGGAGTACTTGGATCCTCTTCTACTGATATCCTTCGCAATACGCTCGTCCTCGGAAGAATCTTCGTCGTCTTCTTCTTGATGAGGCCATTCCGTTGGATATAGCGACGTGAGCTTATATCTGAACGAAAGAATGTTAGCTACCTACACTCAACGTAGCATTGGTTCAGAGAGTGCTGAGGTCCCTAGGCCGCAAGCAGCAGCAGCACGTCGCGTCGTCGTGACTCGAGTGACGCACTACTGTCTGATGCACTGCCCGTGAACTGTATTTTGGCCGTCGAATCGAACGTACTTGTTGAGTAATTCGCGCTCCTGGTCTGCGGTGACGGGCATGGCGACTGGAATGGCTGAAGCTAAGGTATTCGCGCATGTGGTGGGTTCACGTGAAGGTGCAGGTAATGCCGCCTTCAGATCCCGACCAACTGCCACGCGAGCAAGGATCCCTAGCTTGCGCCGGCTGCCGAATGACGCTAGACGATCCGACTGCGGAAGAAGAGCCTCAGAAGCTCAGAGCTTTCTTCTGTCGCTTTGCGATAACAATACTTGACCACTTTCACGCCCTGATACACCATTTTCGAGTCGCCGGCATCATTCACTCTTTCGATCCAGAGCCTCGCGACTTGCAAAGATGCTGGCCCGTGGCTTGAGGGCTGCGCCAGCGGCGCGCCAATGCGTGAAACAGATTCAGAGGCCCGCCTTCGTGCAAGTAAGGCCGAGCTGCAGTAAAAGCCAGATCTTGGACACAGGAAGCTGATGGACAACAGCATGTATCGCGAAGCTACGCAACATCACAAGAGGATAAGGTTGCCAAGTTCAAGGGCCAGAAGGGCAGCGATGTACGTGGAATATTGAGAACGATCGCGGAAGTGGACGTGAAAGAGCAGCTTCTAACATATTTCACCATGTTTAGGGCAAGTACACAGTCTCGCTGATTGAGGGTGACGGTATCGGCCCGGAAATCTCGCAATCGGTCAAGGATATCTACTCGGCGGCGAACGTGCCCATCAAGTGGGAACCAGTCGATGTCACGCCTACCCTCAAGGACGGCAAGACTGTCATTCCAGACGAAGCCATCGACAGCATCAGCCGGAACTATGTCGCTCTCAAGGGCCCTCTCGCAACACCAG
Organism: Passalora sequoiae; assembly: GCA_013248845.1. NCBI lineage: Eukaryota > Fungi > Ascomycota > Dothideomycetes > Mycosphaerellales > Mycosphaerellaceae > Passalora > Passalora sequoiae. The sequence continues at coordinate 1,135,631 of WSQC01000018.1, read as the reverse complement.
TTGGCAAGGGTCACGTCTCGCTCAACCTTACTCTCCGAAGAACGTTCAACCTGTTCGCCAACGTCCGACCTTGCAAGAGCATAGCAGGCTACAAGACTCCTTATGACAATGTTGACACTGTACTCATCCGTGAGAACACGGAGGGCGAATATTCTGGTATCGAGCACGTGGTGGTAGACGGTGTCGTACAGTCGATCAAGCTCATTACTCGCGAGGCTTCTGAGCGTGTGCTGCGATTTGCTTTCCAGTACGCTCAGGATGTCGGCCGCAACAAGGTTCGTGTAGTACACAAGGCTACTATCATGAAGATGTCCGACGGTCTTTTCCTAAATCTCGCGCGGGATATTGCTAAGGAATACCCAAACATCGAGTTCGATGCCGAGATGCTTGACAATACCTGTTTGAAGGTCGTTACAGATCCGGTGCCGTATAATGACAAGGTCTTGGTCATGCCCAACTTGTATGGAGACATTCTCTCGGACATGTGCGCCGGTCTTATCGGTGGTCTTGGTCTTACACCGTCTGGAAACATTGGCGACGAGTGCTCGATCTTCGAGGCTGTCCATGGTTCTGCACCAGATATTGCAGGCAAAGGTCTCGCCAACCCAACTGCTCTGCTTTTGTCGTCGATTATGATGTTGCAACATATGGGTCTTACACAACATGCCGACAATATCCAAAGCGCGATCTTCAAGACGTTACAAGAAGGAAAGGTGAGCAGAGCATAGAGCCATTCCTATACTCCAGCGCGTGTACTGACCACTTTTCAGGCACTTACAGGAGACCTTGGCGGCAAAGCAAAGACAGCCGAATACGCCGACGCAGTCATCAAAAACTTGAAGTAGCAGGATAGCAACAGTGACACCATACTTGTAGATACCTCAGCGTCGTTTTGCTGCTTCTCTCTGCATAGGTCGGCGTTCTGTATCATAAAACTCGTGATGATGAGATACAAGCAAATGCAGAGGCAGTCAACTCATGTGCTTCCGAGGACTTCTGGCCATGTTCGTACTACTGACGAGCTGTGAAGAGCCATACTCTTTGTTTATGTTGGCGGAGTCTGTCATGAACCCTTTGATATCAACCTAGCGACTCATGGTATGAGACCAATAACAGTGTACAAAAGCGCTATCAGGCATAGGCCATCAAGAGAATGCGCGGCCCAATGGACATTGTCGAGCATATATGCATTATCTTTGCCTGTAACATAGATATCCTGTCCTCTGCGGAAGCCTACAACGCGAAACTCGATACGCTATACCCGATCAGGCCGAAATTGAGCGCGTTGCACGCGTCTCTTCGCGTCTTTCCCCTCTCGTTTCTTGAATCAAATCCACTTCGTCTTCACGACAACGAGATCATCTTCACCTCACCGAACAGATTCGTCACTAAGCTAGAAATACTGAACTCTCTTACTCTCCATTGAGTCGCTTCTTATCCCCAGTCGTCCGACATGGACGGTATCCAGCTTCGCGATGAAGCGGTCAGGGATCGCATTCGCGCTGCCGAAGAGTTCCTCGATCCTCGTAAGAAGCGCGGTACATACGACTGCACGCCTGCTGACTGTCTCCAGAGGACCCTCGCGCACGGAGTTACCAAGCAGAAATTCTGCTAATGCTCAATCGTGGCCTCCGCCGACTTACAGTGAGCATCGACGAAATCCGATCGCACAGCAGAGAAATGGCGGATGGACTCCTCAATCAGCCCTTCGACTATTCGCAAGCTTTCGATCGAGCACTCCTCAACATTGTACAGACCTTGAGGAACCGAGCGACTCAACCCGTAGATGAAGAGCAAATGTACTACTGCGCCTATATTGGCAGCTTCGGAGAATATGCTTGCAACCCACGAACATTGAGTTCGCATTATCTGAATCATATGGTCAGCTTGGAAGGCATCGTAACGAAATGCTCACTAGTCCGACCGAAAGTGGTAAAAAGTGTGCATTGGAACGAGAGAAAAAGCACGTTCCACTTTAGAGAATACAGAGACCAGACCATGACTGCGATTGGAGCAGCAAGCACAAGCGTCTATCCTACAGAAGACGGCGAGGGCAATCCGCTCGTGACAGAGTATGGATACTGCACGTACAGGGACCATCAGACCATTTCGATACAAGAAATGCCCGAGCGAGCGCCTGCTGGACAGCTGCCAAGAGGCGTCGATGTGATCATGGACGATGATATGGTGGACCGGGTGAAGCCAGGGGACAGAATACAACTGGTCGGTATCTACAGATCACTTGGTAACAGGAACGCTGGAGTTGGCAGTTCAACTTTCAAGACTCTCATCCTGGCCAATAATGTGATTTTGCTGTCGAGCAAGTCAGGAGGAGGCATTGCGCAAGCCGCAATCACAGACACGGATATCAGAAACATCAATAAGATCTCGAAGCAGCGAAGGGTGTTTGATCTGCTCTCACAATCGCTCGCGCCAAGTATCTATGGGCACGATTACATCAAGAAGGCTATTCTGCTCATGCTGCTTGGTGGTATGGAAAAGAACCTGGACAATGGCACGCATCTTCGTGGTGATATCAACATTCTCATGGTCGGTGATCCGTCCACAGCCAAGTCTCAGCTTTTGCGATTTGTGCTGAACACTGCACCCTTGGCGATCGCCACGACTGGTCGTGGATCATCTGGTGTCGGTTTGACTGCTGCAGTCACATCTGACAAAGAGACAGGAGAGCGGAGACTGGAAGCTGGTGCAATGGTCCTTGGTGACCGAGGTGTTGTTTGTATTGACGAGTTCGACAAGATGTCAGATGTCGATCGTGTTGCCATTCACGAAGTCATGGAGCAGCAGACCGTTACAATTGCCAAAGCTGGTATCCACACTTCACTGAATGCTCGGTGCTCTGTCATTGCAGCAGCAAACCCAATATATGGCCAGTACGACACCCACAAGGACCCGCACAAGAACATCGCATTGCCAGATTCGCTGCTATCGCGTTTTGATTTACTCTTCGTCGTCACAGATGATATTGAGGATGTGCGAGATCGACAAGTCTCGGAGCATGTTCTGCGCATGCACAGATACCGTCAACCTGGTACGGAGGAGGGCGCGCCAGTCCGCGAGCAGCAGAACCAGACTCTCGGCGTTGGCATCGAAGAAGAAGGAGATGCGAACAAGCCAAGCGAGGTATACGAGAAGTTCAACACCATGCTCCACGCCGGTGTGACAGTCACAGTAGGACGTGGCTCTCAACGACGAGTCGAAGTACTCAGCATTCCGTTCATCAAGAAATACATCCAGTATGCAAAGCAGCGTATCAAGCCGATCTTGACCAAGGGCGCGGCGGATCACATTGTGGCTGCATACAGCGCCCTGCGAAACGATGAGATGGAGGGCAACCAACGCAAGACCTCACCCATGACTGCGCGTACACTGGAGACGCTGATTCGTCTGGCGAGCGCACATGCAAAATCGAGACTATCGCAGAGAGTCGAAGAGAAGGATGCTGAAGTGGCGGAAGGCATTCTCCGTTTCGCGCTTTTCAAAGAAGTGGTCGAAGACGAGAAGAAGCGACGCAAAAGGGTTAGGAGAAGTCCAGATCCGGACGCTATGGACACAAGTGATGAAGATAGTAGTGATGACGATAACCAAGGGGGAGCAGATAGCACCTTCCGCGGCAACAGCAGTCGGCGGTCCGCAAGGACACCGGCAAAGAGTACGAGAAGTGCACCCAATGGAAATGGGAATGGGAACGCGAGTGCCGGTGCGCCAGAAGATGAGGAAGAGGAAGACCTCTATAATTCGACGCCGGCCAAAAGGGGAACGCAACGGAGCATTCAAAGGACTGGTCGTTCGAGCCAACAGCCGGATGACAGTCAGGTCAGTATGGCTTCGTCGCAGCCTGCGTCGCAGCTATTGCAGGACGACTCGCAACGACGCGAATCGCAAGAACAGGAGGAAGAAGAGGAGCAGGAGGCAGGGGCCAATACCGCGAATTCTGCGTCGAGACTGCAAGCCTTCCAGACTGCTTTGGGTCAACTCATTGATGGGCCTCTATTTGCGAACGATGCTGCTGATGTGGAGCCACTCGTCGCCGCGGTCAATGCGCGTCTCAGACGGGGTGAGGCACAATTCGATGATGCGGAAGCAATGAAGGCTCTCGAGGAACTCACTGAGAGAAATAAGGTCATGTTGAGTGGAGGCATTGTGTATAAAATCTAATGAGGAGCTGGTAAAGAGATGTTTATGGGGCGTTTGAGCATGTTGGCAACGAAGCGGACTGAGTAGAACGTCAACGGGACGGATTGAAAGGTAGTGTGACACGGATGAATGTGATGTCTTCAATTCTCATTCATACTTGTGTCGCTACGTCTCTGGTAGAGTCCTCAGGACGGGTTAAGTCAATGTTCAGATTTGTAAGCAGAAGTTCACTTCAGTCCCCAGCCTTAATGATGTGCTCTTCTTTGACCTTAGGCGTTGAGGTCGCCGCTCGCTTCCTCTGCTTGTTCCTCTACTGCTAGGTTCGCGCGCTGCCGCTTCAAGCTGACCGGCTCCCAGTTTATCCTTTAAATATTCTTGGTCGTCGTCGCTGTCGCAGAGCACTATGCATGGCCCGACTTCGAGTTTTGGCTTCTGCTCCTGCAGGACCGTCAAAAGGCCGCTGTTGACGTCGACCTCACCGTCTTCGAAAGTCAGATCGATGTTCACCAGTCGCTTCTTTCCGGGACGCTCCTGTGACGCTGATTCTGCTGCACGCTTCGTGGTGCCAGTGTTTCCATTGTTCGACAGTGTTCCTGGGTCCTCGACAACGCGCTGTGCCGTACGTGGCCTTTGTGCTGCTACCAGGATGTCGGCCTGCCGCGCTTCGAGAGTACGATGGGCCCTGTTCGGGAGCTAGCTCCATGTCCTCAGAAACGACGTCGATTTTCCAGGCTGTCAGCACACCGTCGCTCGTGACCGATTCACGTACTGTTCCGTCCACTTGCAGATCGGTTTTGATCATGGGAAGTGGTTCCTCATCATCTTTCTCGTCCTCGTCTCCATTCTCCACGCACCACTGACGCAAGGATGCAGGTCGCTTGCTGCTTGCGACCTTCAACTTCGTACACTTGCCGCATCTAGATGCTCACACATCCTCCTCTCCCGCCTCTTCATGGTCATAATCATCGTGCCCGTCTAATTTTGCGCCAGTTCTTGGCCTGATCAGATCCTTCCTGGGCATTGGACGCGAAGACCGTGGACTACTAGATCGCGACGCGGTAGTCTTGTGTGGCTTGGCTCGATCTCGACAGTCGTTCGGACAGTCGCAGAACACCGGCGGCGCCCTACTGGTCTTCCTGGCTGAAGACGTCATGGTGTCGCTGTTGCTCACACTCTGAAATTCAGCAGGAGTGCTTGATGCGGTCTCCTCGGCGGCCAGCGCTGCTTAATGACATCCAAAGGCAGCAGCACTTCTTTGCCGCTCCATCCTGTCTTCTTCGCGGATACGAACGAAATCTCCACGGGCAATCAGACCAGCAAGGCCAATAATTATTAGTGGCGGAAGACTTTTCATGCAATCGTCGTTCGTGTGTGCCTTTTGAAGGTGATCTAGTTATTGTTAGGAACATATCAGCTGCTCTTAAGGCAGCCTCTTACGTCTAGAGCGGTATTGGAACTGGAACCAACATGGTCTGCCGTTTACACCGTAGGGAGGCTTATGAGCACCCGCCTTCACGATGAGCAGATGATGCTTGGTAGGGCATCCTGGGCCGAAAAAGCTTCAGTTTGTGTCAGTCATCAAGATCGAGATCACATGGCCCAGCTGCACTTGCCCCTTCTGCTCGGCTCGGCCAAGAATCTTAGTGTCATTTTATCGAGCGGAGACTGGTTCAACATGTACTACTATAGAGCCGTCCTTCTGCTCCGGTCTGGGTGTGCAAATTACTCCAACAAATCCGCCTTCGAGAGCTACAACAAACTAGTGGCGTGCTCCGATGCGCTGCCCAACTGATGCACCTTTACTCGCGTGGACCATATTGTATGGAATCAGAAACCACTGGCCGGTCCGAGGAGATTCACAGCGGACAGCCGTCATCACTTTCTGCTCATACACCATTGAGTGCTGGACGATCTTGCCATCCCAGGCATGAGGGTTGCCATGACCATTCTCAATCCTCATTCGAAGGCCTGAAGCGGCATACATCCTGAAGGGAGGGGCACCCTGATGATGACGAAAGGTATTCCTTGCGCGCTTGTACGATGCATGAGCTAATACGTTCGTCCTTATCAGTTGCAGGCATAGCCGCATCAGGAAGCAAGTATTCTGCAAGCCAGGATTCATCGTCCTCAGAAGCTGATAGTTTGAGGTAGACCAATGCCGTCCTCGTTGATCATGTTCGCCTTGTGTCTACAATTCTCGAGTTCCGTCACTTTTACGGTTTCTGAGTTCACAGTATGACGTTCGCTTGGTGGTGCGATGGTTACCAGGCCCTTAGGGTAAAATTGTGATATGGCCTGTCGTCGACCAAGAACAGTCCGTGTCTGCAGCGAAGTGAGTTGTGCTGAGAATCAAAGAGCCGGTGTTGCTGGCGTGTGGCGCAATAGGTCGAAGGCTAAAAATGTGCTAATGGGTGTGGAAGTGAACTGAAAGTGAGCATTTTCGTTAGCAAGAGCTTGCGACATTGGGATATGCCCTCAGTGACTCTTATTGATAGCTCTCGTAGTCACCCACGGATATATGCGCCTAACATAGGTCGATCAATGCACAGTCTATGAAGATTCACGTCGAAGCTCTATGGCAATGAACTTCAGCTGAGTCGGGTCATAGGGTGACTGTGCCCACAGTAGAGTAGGACATCCTCCCTAGCACTTCTATAGAGGTACTCGTAGCGTTCACGATTGTATGCTGAATAGTCATCATTGCACGACGAAGGAATGTGACCTGGAGAGGGTTGCAAGAAAGAGGAGGCCAGGCTGAAGCAAAAGGACGAGGGTAATCGGAATTCCAAAAACAGACTGCCGAATCAATCCAAATGTCTTGACACCTCTTTCCGCAACATCGCATTACGACTGTCGTGATGCCGACCGGATCTCAGCGATGATTTGAAAGACGAGGAAAGCTCCACAAGATGATCGCGGTGCACGAACATAGCGCTGCGAGCTGAGGACGTACCTCGGATTTTTGGCCAACATCAGTTGTGAGGCACTTCAGCAGAATTCGCAGAATGTGCACCAGCGAGCAAGAAACCCATGACCGCATATCGGTGTACTCCCGTACGCCTCAATCTGCTTGACTGGATCGATCTCACAAGACGATCCTCCGTGAATATCACTTGCTCTGACGAAAATTACAGCTGGAAGGCACATTCGCCAACTTCACCACCTCGATTTGAATATGACGCGCTTGCAGCTGATGTTGATGAGAGTCTCCAGCTCGGAGCCTACGGGTGCAGCCTCGCCTTGGTCGTTTCTAGATCTTTCTACGATCCAGGCACATATATCAAGGCTACGGGCATGAGACTTGGCCACTTCACGTCGCACGAGCCAGCACAATCAAGCTTGATCGAAGCCTGTGTTGCCTAGTGGGTGCAAAGAGATGCAGCGTGCGAATTTCTCCAGAATTCGTGCGAAGGTAACATCACTGTTGAGGTTGTGCAACAACTTGTGCTGGTGTAGATTATGTTCACAGCGGACGGGAAGACTCTTGAGAAGACTAGTCTGGAGATCTTCTTTGAGAAACATTGGTACGTGCGCCGCAGGTGAGGCTCGTTATAACATGCCTTGGCGGAATAGTGCTCAACCGACACGACCTCGAAAGCTTGTATGCCTCCTAACGATCCTGCCTCGTCAGCGAAGGCCTTTATGATCCCCAACTCCTCGTGCACATCGGCGCTGAAGCTCTTGTCGATTTCTGCTTCGGCAACGATTTCTCTCTCAGACAGTCTTCAGCGATAACATTCTCCAGCAGCTCCGACCCCGGTCCCACAGCACCGATTTCAGCTACACTGAGCTCTCCCGCAGCAACAGCTTCCGTCACGAGACTTCAACGCATGCGACAGATCTAACGATAGCTTTGCAACACCGAGTGGCTGTTGGTAGACAATTTCGACGCTTTCTTGACAACCAAGATGCTTTGGAAGCTTCCTTCTCGTCCGCAGGTCAGTCACTTTCTACACAGCATTACATTGAGTGTGAAGACCAACAGGAGAGGTCAAATTGCTTCTCTTGGCGGCGCTTTCTCATTGAACGGCGAGCATGCACAGAGTATGCGTTGTCGGGCAGTCCAGCACATCACGAGCGTATTGGACAAAATCTGGCTATCAGCAGTATTACTCTGAGCGTAGGGCATTAACGCTTATGCCGTTATGCACGCAGCTAATGCTGCCGGGTGGGAGGCTGTCTTCGGACCATAGTCGCAAGATCGGACCGTCTTGCCGACTAAAAGAGATGCCATATGAGTAGTAGCTCACGTGGACTTGTGTAAGGTTCGTGGCTGCGAACGGAGCGTCTCATGAACCGTCTCGAACTCACTCCACAAGCCCGATCTACCAGGGCGGGGTCAGGTCTAGATCAACAACACAAGCTCCAGCACACAAATGGCACGGCAACAAGACGACAATTGCTATCCAATGCCGCGGATATAAGTATACAGACGACGTAATGTAGCCCGCTGTCGCACAGTCTGCATCTCTTTTGTTTGACATACACTATCGGCTACAATACACATCTGTAACTATGTCTAGTATCCCACCAGTGATCGCATGGGACTATCGTACGAACGCCAATACCAATTTCTACAGCAGTACTGACTGTCTGGCAGAGTTCGCTCCCAATTCCCAGAAGTCGCGCAACTACCTCTACGCAACCCAAACACCCTTCAAAATCTGCGAACAGCCCTTCTTCATCCCTCGCCCTATCCTGCGCAACATTGGCATCACCTACCGTCGAGTGCCTGTTCTCAGCATCGGCAAGGATATTTTCCCGGACAACGCTTCTTTCATTGATGCTCTGCAGTCGCTGCTCGAGAAGCAGGGAAAGGGCCTAAAGAAGAGGATTGACGATCGTGCTTACGAGGCTTGGGGGTATAGAAGTTTTTGGGTTGCATTACCTTGTGTACCCGTGGAATTCAACAACAAGCAATTGCAGAACGACAGAAAGGTGAGTCGCGCTTGGCGCGAGGGCTCTCGCGGTGCTAGTGGCGTCCTGGTCTGAGAGCGAGCTGTGACGCCTTAATTCATCAATCTGCTAGTCAAATACTAAACGCAGCGTGGTGTGGGTAGTGGCTGATGTGATTGGCTTCGTAGGATCTGTTTCCATTGTTCGGGAGGCCGGATTATGCGAGATTGCAGGGAAATGCGGCGAGTGAGCTCAGGAGCATGATGACGACCATCGAGCATGATTTCTTAAGTGAAGGTGGACCCTGGATAGCAGGCAATGAATGTGGTCTTGCAGATATTCATGCGATGTGGATGATCAAATGGGCGCTGAAAACGCTGGGAATGGAGAAGCAGCCTGGGCTTGGAAAAGAGGATTTTCCGAAGTTGTACAAGTGGTAAGTTCCAATGAGTAACATTGTGGGTCTGAAGCGCTGACGATTGTTGCAGGGTTGAAGGTGTACCGCACCACGATGAGGAGCTCGAGAAAAATGATAAGATCGACGAGGAGAAGGCGAGAGAGCTCATCTTCGGTGCAGACTTCGCCATGCCAGATATCGGTATGGACGAGAAGGATCCGCTTGGATACAAGGCCGGCGAGGAAGTGTATATTGAGCCAACCGATGCCGAGCCAGGTCAGCATCCTCAGCATGGACGACTACGAGGTCTAAACCACAACAAAGCCGTGATTGAGCTTGACAATGGTCTGCGAGTGCACTTCCCGCGGATTGGATACATCATCCACAGGGCGAAGGATGCTGAGGGTAAGTCAATCTTGGACACGGTGAAGAGTGCGGTTGGTCTGGCTCCTGCGTAGATATCTGTGTTTCCGATGTTAGTTAGCACTTGCCATGCACAGCCATAGACTTCTGGAATCACGTCGCTGCTCAGTGTCATGCCGCCTCGAATCTCACACCTGGATGACATTATTGATATGCTTGTGCGAGAAGCTGTTGTCCATGTGCATGACACGCATGACCCAAAAGACGTGTCGTTGGTGAAGATCCTTGTCTCGTACTGACGCGTCTCCACAAAGTGCCAAGGCCGCAACGCGTCGCTTTCGTGTCTTCTCGACTCTCCCATCTCACGATCGACAGCGTCGCTGATCACAATCGCAGTCCATTTTCGCCCAAGGCTGCATCAAGACAAAGCCAGTAGTACATGCTCGCTGTCAGCATCGCGGCTGTCTGCTGTCGTGCGTGCCCACCACACGTAAGGAAGTCACCTCTTTTACTTACCTACTTCCTTTCTCACTTTACCACCGCAACAACAGCCAAGATGCCGATTCCGGGTCTTGGAGACCGCAAGGCGATGGAGGAAGAGCGTCTCGCCCGTGTAGCAGCATCGCGGAAGCGTGAGCGGTCAATCTCACCTCCTGTACGAAGTCCTCGAAAGGCGCCAAAACTGGAGATTGAGGAGCAGACAGTGGCCATGGACAGTGGTGCGAGGCTAAAATTGTTCTCGGCTGCCGTAGCAAAAGATCAGCAGAGTCGCAAACCTGCAGCGGCAAATGCCACGAACGATCGGATGAAGGCCACCGCAACACCGCAAACAGCAACTCCACGCTCAGACGACCTGCAGCCCTCATCACAGCCACAGAACGGCGCTCTGAAATACGCACTCGGTGTGGTCAAGAAGACATGGGCTTTCGGTCACCAACGTGATGGCAACGACATCAAACTCGAGGAAGTCCTAGAGCCCAGCTCAGTACGTACAGCCGTGCTATCAGCATTCCAGTGGGATCCAGACTGGGTCATGTCAAAGCTGAAGACGCCACTAAATGGTGGCTCCACGAAATGTGTCTTTGTGATGCAGGCCAAGACTCCAGATGAGCGTACGAGACATCGGGAGTGGACGACTGGTAATGAAACGTGGCTACGAGTTTGCCTGCCTCCTATGGATGGTGTAGTTTGGTGCATGCACTCGAAACTCATGCTGCTCTTCCACAAGGAGAAACTGCGGATAGCTGTGCCTACGGCAAATCTCCTTAACTTCGATTGGGGCGAGACTGGTCATATGGAGAACAATGTGTTTCTGATCGACTTGCCGAGATTGCCAGAAGGAGTCACCCAGAAGGCCGAAGATCTCACATTCTTCGGACAAGAGTTGCTGTTCTTCGTCGGAAAGCAACAGCTCGATAGAGACGTGCTTGATGGAGTCCTCAAATTTGACTTCAAAGCAACTGAAGGCATGGCCTTCATTCACACCATCGGCGGCATGATTTACGAACGTCACGGCGCAGAACGAACGGGGTTACTCGGTCTTAGCCGTGCGATACAACATCTCAACCTCGCTATTCCACCGAAAGAACTCGAGATCGACTTCGCCGCATCATCAATAGGCCAACTGAACGACTCTCAACTACTAGATCTCCATGCCGCCGCTGCGGGTCAAGACTTGATAGCACAAGCCGCAGAAACGCGGTCGAAGGCCGCATCCAGCTTCTTTACCAAGACTTCCAGCAAAGCCGGTCCATCCAGCTCCACATCCTTTGACATAAAGTCCAAGCTCCGAATCTACTTTCCCACAGAAGAGACCGTTCAAGCATCCACAGCCGGTGCAGCAGGCACCATATGCTTGCAGCGTAAGTATTTTGAGGGCAAGACCTTTCCACGCAGTGTTTTCCGAGACTACAAGTCTACACGACAAGGACTATTGAGCCATAACAAAATCTTGTGCGCCAGAGGCAAGGATAGAGCCTGGGTGTACGTTGGATCAGCAAACATGTCGAAGTCTGCTTGGGGCGAACTACCGAAGGATCGGAAGGAGAAGAGAATCACCTGCAGGAATTGGGAATGTGGTGTCTTGTTGCCTGTAGCGAAGGAGAAGCTACCAAAAGCACGGCAGAAGCGTGTCCGCACGCATGCTAATGGCGATGATTCTGAAACGGAAAGCGAGGACGACGGCACCAAGGATGTGTCTGAAATCAATAATGCTGACGACAGTGTTGTGGGAATGGACGTATTTGAAGGAGTGGTGAAGCTTCCGTTCCAGTACCCTGGAGAATTGTATCATGGCAGAGAGCCTTGGTACTTCACGGAGAAACATTGATCAGCGAATATGCAGCTCTAGCAGAATGGAATTGACCATCTTTCGATAGCCGCAGCCAGGGTATTGAAGACGCATTGAGATACCACTACGCGCTTTGTCCACCAAAGAGACATTCTTCTCGTGTCTAGAACTGTCTCCACAACAGGACCGCGGCAAACGCTCTTGGTGATAGAGTTCTTGAAGTTGAGTGCAGAATCTTGAAGAGTGCGTCAGTGCTTCAGCACTTACTGTACAAGCAACATGGTTCCCAGCCGGTCAGAACAGCTCCAGGCCTTTCGAGCGGCCTTCTTGACCGTCGCCTGTAACATCTTGCGATGTGAGTATATTGGAGTAAAGCCACGATATCTAGAGCAGGAACGACAAAGCGTCGATATTGTAAAGCTCTTACTGTATACATATCTGTACATTGACCGAGCACTATGCAGTCATTGTCCAGCCGATCAGACGCCAGTCCGTACAGGTCATGCTGTGCTCTTCTTACAAACTGTAGCCTGTCGACAATCCCGTCTGAGTAGTAACACAATCCCTGGCCAGCGACATTATGTGATGATCTCGCCTATATCGACCATCTGAGGCTTCCATTTCTTTTTGTCACTGCCGGCACCTTCGACGTCCGAAGGCACCACTATCTGATCATCCGGAGGACTGTACAGATAGTACGACCTCAACGCTGCAGCCGCAGCTCGCACTCGTCCTTCGTTGAGTGAACTACCAGCACCTTCGCCAAGCTTGTCGTTTCCGCTGAACACGCCAATAACGAAGACCGGCGTCCGTGACAGTCGTCCAGTCTCGCTGATCAATCTCGCTACTGGAGGTTCGTACCCTTCTCGGGCGCACAGCCTCGACAGATCTCGTGTTGGGTGTGTAAAGTTGAAGAGTTCGTGTAGCTTGAGGTGTCGGCTCAGGATGTGGGCTTTGTGGAACGACTTGGCCGCTTCAGTGCCTGCATGGAGGTAAAGCGCACCTGTGAGCGCTCGTACGAAACGTGCGCTAGCTTGCTCTACTGTCACTGGCTCGGTGTCCATTGAAAACTTTTCCGACTGTTGAACTTCAGCAGGTTCCCCGACCTGGTCCTCCGATGCGCTTTCCTCTGCAGCTTGTGCACTCGGTGCGCCTGCGAATGGAACAAGGTCGTCGCTCGATGGCAGTCCGTATTCAAGGTCGCCAAATTGGTCGTCGTACACTATCCTGCTGCTCATGCCGCGTCTGTAGAAGTCTCTATCATTTCTCCTGTTGTTACCTAGCCTCTGAACCGAAGGCAAATCCTTCAACCTCCTCGTTCCAGTCGGGTCCAGGGAGTTACCCGGCGCCATTCTCTTCAGTTGTAGTAGTCCAGGATCCACTTCAGGCCCTGGAGCGGCCACTACCTCTACACCCCATTCTGATCGTATCGATGCCAGGGTGGCGGGTCCAACGTAAGCGTATTGTGCCGCGAAGAGGACAGGCATGGGTAGTCGAGGATAGTGGCATATTATGTGCTCAGTCGTATAGTATCTTAGCAGTTCCTGACCAAGTATTGAAAGGGGCGCATTATTGTAGCCGGGTCGCGGGTCAACAGAAGGATCTATCAGACATCTTGCCAAAGTCTGGAGGCTAAATTTTGAGGGTAGCTGCAATCTCGCATGGAGCGCGGAAAGCTTAGCTGACTTGATGGCGTCGTGATGCCGTGGAAAGTTGGGTATGATGGCCTCTGCTACACCCTCTTCTTGATATGCCAGAGCATCATTCTGTCCCTGCTCCACAAATGCTGCTGCGCTGGATGCATGCCTACAACTCTCGATGTTCCTCCTATGTGGTCGTAACTGTCGTTGCGATGGGTTATGATACTGATATATGTTCCGCCTCGTTCTCGTCTCGTGCGCTGTGGAAAAGAGACATGTCGGGACGAACAAGTATAACCGTGGGTTCCTAGTAGGCTGTAACTGGGAGGCCCATCGGTCCAGGCGTAGGCTCTTCATATGTCACGTCATCCAATGGCAATGGCAGACAGCGTATATCTTGTGTTTCAGTGCTCGTGTGATGCTGTCTATGACTTTTCAGAGTTAAGCTGTCGCGACTCCGGGATCTGCCTTGGCGATCGCAGGCATGTCCGTCTCTCCGCACCACCTCATCCATCACCATCACCTCAATTCCCCACACCCTATACACAACACAAACAACACAATGAGAGTCACACAAATATTAAGAAGCGGCGGAGGCAAGGTGCCGTGAGTCTCGTACCGAGAAAGAAAGAGCTGCACGTTCAACGGCTGATAGACGTACGACTCTAGCTATCCCAAGCACGTCTGGTCTCCCGCCGGTGGTTGGTATTCACAACCCGCGAACTGGAAAGCGAACACGGCAATAATAGGAGGAGTCATGTTCGGGATCGTTGCAATGGTCTGGAGCTACAGCGCAGAGCACGAATTCAGAAATGAAATGCCTAGGGTACGTGACAGCAGTATGGACAGGCGATAAGATGCAGAGCAGGGTGCAAGACGGCAGAAAGAGCGATGTATCTCGTTGATACAAGGACTGACGACTCTCCCAGCCCGACAGATTCTTCCCATCACGATACTGGAGCAAGCAGATCATCGAGCACGAGCGAGCACAGAAAGCGAAGGCGGGCGAATAAAGATATCTCGGGGCAAGCGAAGACGGCGTTCATCGGGAAGGAGAGCAGGGGCACTGTATATACCAAGAAGTCGCCTTTGAATGTGTCCATCATGCTTCGATTGACACGAGCTCATTCATGAGTAAAGCTCGCTTCTTATTGGCTGCTGGTCCAGCATATGCGACTGCCGCAGTTGAGGTTTACTACCACGTTAAGATGCTTCACTTTTACAACTATTTGCTTTCCACCGTCTGAGCGGTCCTAAGCTCAGGATCTTCACTTCCCACCATACCTACATCACGGCGCCTCTACACTCCCGCAGGCAGATACTACACTACTAGCGCTGCCAACAGTCAGCGTCACACCACTGACCGATTTTGGATTCCTCGATGCAAGATCAAGAACTCTAGCAAAGACGATATGTTCATCCACAGAGTCGCGAAAGCTGGCATGAATCAAGCCGGGGAAGCAATCCGTCTTCCTAAATTATACTGTATAAGATAAAAGTCGCCATGCAGTACGAACGATCGCTGACATACTCCGTAGTAGACGGAGACGCGCTTAATGCAGTGGCGCAGAGCACGTCACTGCTTGTGTCTGTTGGTAATTTCAAACCTGGCCCACCTAACTTTCCAGGCCTTGAGGGCTGCGGAGATATGCGACAGTTAATGCGATCGAAAAGTGTCCATACGATATGGTTAATATATGACACCGGAGAGGTCATCTCGATGCATTCCAGTTGTTTTGAGACGAGCAATCTCCATTCGACTGGCCTTTTTACCTTCAAGAATCAACGTGTGCTACACGACCTGAATAATTACACATGTGGTCGCTCACATGTATTTAGGCAAGCTCAAGGTGCGACGTCAGACCTGGAACATCATCCAACATGAGCGCGTTGACCTTGCCATACCTTCCCAGGATTCAGCACTGGGCAAGCATCGCAAGCTACATTCCACACTCAATCATGATAACACTTCTTGCCGGAAGCCAAAAGAGCTGTGCGTACAGTCGCCATCCACTGTATCGAAGAGCTGTTCGAAAAGAAGGCACAGTCCACCGTTAGCTAGCAGCGAGATTTCTACAAAAAGTGCTGCTTTGGTGGGAGACTCCGATAAAGATAACGAACAGCCCAAGATTACGATGGATCAAGAGATTGTAGAAAAGTTTGAAGAAGAACAGACTACCAGTGGCACAAAAATCAAAGCTGAGCCTGTCGATATAGTAGCTGCGCCGTTGGTAGCCCTTCCAGGAAAGAACGAATTGGAGGAGGATGACGAGTTCTTGGGACTGGAACTGCAGAAAATCCGGGTGAAAAAGAGACTGCGCATTGACAAGCTGCGCAGGACGAGTTCATAGACAAAGAAGCTCAGCATGGCAACGCGGTAGCCTCTACGTACATCATCGCGATATCGAAGGGTTCCGTCATCGATCGTGCATCAAGCTGCAGACATTCTTCGTCTTCAGATGTGAACCATTGAACGTCGCAGCAGAAATGCAGCTGAAGAGCAGGCGCCAATTGACGCGATGCGAATGCATCGAGATCTAGACTGTGACGTCCTGCAAGGCTGGTGAGTCTGGTACAGTCTTGTGAAAGTCCAACGCCTGCCACGCATCTACAGCGACAACGTCGTCTGCAAATTACGCCCGTACGCTGATAGCCGATGAGAATAGCCCAATTAGGCAGTGCATCGGTACCTATCGCTCAAGAAACAAGCTTCGGACCAACACGCTAAAACACGTGGAACAGCTCATGTCTCTCCCACGAGCACGCCAGCGAACGGCAGCGGTGTGCATGAAAGATGCGTTGCAAAGCGCAGCTGAGAAGATGAAAAAGACGAAAATGCACAGATGGTATGGCGTCCCCGATAGCCATGGCTGGCTAGCTACAGTTTCATTGGCTGGGATTAAAGCACGGCGAAGTCATACCAGCCGAAAGAGGCATGAAGCTGTACGCCATGTACCCGGTCGGAAGCGCAAGTCAAAGTCTATTCACATGATCCAGATGCTTGACGAAGCACCACGCACGTGCTGCGCGCAAGCCACCATCACTACTGATGTAGGGCTGTTCGTGGCTCATGTTGGCATTCGTCGGTACAGCTTCTAGGGCAGCCAAAGTGCTTTTGCTTTTATCACCCGTGCACTTGCACATGGCTAGCTCGCAGAGCCGCAGAAACGCCATCATGCCACGTTCAGAGGCGCAGTTGCTGGTAGTCCTACGACACAGCTCCGCCAGAAACGCCATCCAGGTCGGAGACGCCTGTCGTTGTAATGTGTATTGTAAACCATGAAGCTATGGATACAGCAACCAGCAGATATAAGAGTGACGAGTATGTCTTCGAAGACCACTCATCAGCAGCACAACAACAAGCACAACAACGAGAATAACTACAAGAACAACTACAAACAACCTTACCAACACTGCAGCCAATCTTCCAAGAAGTCCAATCTTCTCTACCTGCAACAGCACTCCCACATCCACATCTCTCAATCAATAAACCAACAATCACCATGAACGCCATCGCCAAAGCCGTCAACAACCGCCTCTCCTCCGCAACCGGCATGTCAGAATTCTCCTCCACCACCGCCCACACCCCCCAAACCCCACCACCATCAACCTACTCCGTCTCCGAATACTCTCAAACAAGCCGCACCTCCCGGCTCTCAACCTGGTCCCAAACCGCCAAACAAAACCTCAAAACCTTCTCCACCGCAGTCCCCTGGAACACCGGACTTCCACCCACAGCACCACCACCAGCATCCCGGCCAAAGCGCACCGCCACCACCACAAGACCAGCAACACGAAGAATCGAATCCTCGACCAGCTCGCTCTCCAACACGAGCACTTCCAGCAGAATCTCGCAATGGTCTCAGGAAGCGAAACAGAATCTCAAGACCTTCTCTACAGCGGTGCCTTGGGTCTCTGGTACGCCGACTGGTGGTGCATATTCGTACCAGCCGCAGCAAAGCAGGAGGAGGTCGAGCTCTTACTTTCCGAGCTTGGTGGGTACTTGCTAGATGATGGCATTGGCCATTGGACGGAAGTTTCTTTGGTAGTGTTAGATGACATTCACCTACACGCTGATGGCGGATCCATCGCGAAGGCCAGTATCGAGCGTGTAGCTTGTGCATAGCTAGGGTTGATCAAGTCTTATCAAACAAGGCTAACTGAAAGTGTGAGGGTAGTCAGGTCTATACGGGAGTTGATATCTTGTTTAAGCTATTAAAGGCAGAGAATATATAGGTAGTAGATACGCTAAGCCTCTACTAACAAGGCTACCTACGTAAGACTCTAGGCTACTACTTAACATCCCTCCCTTATATAGTGTCTGAACAGACACTTCTATAAAGAATACTACCGTATTCTAAAACAATTAAATAGCTCCTTTATATATAGAGTATAAAGCATTTACCTATAAAACCCTTAAAAATCTATTAATTAGTCTATTTCGAAGTTTAGGTCCGGTAGACCTAAACTTTCGAGAAAAGTAACACCTAAATACTAACCTATACCTACTTATTAACCTCTATCGTATCCCCCTCTACCTTATTCGGAGTATCTCGTACATTCAACACGCTAATTAATATATCTACGGGGTCCGGTATTACCTAATTCTTACCGTAAGGATTAGCTTTAGGAGGATCTTAGCTAGTCTCCTTACTACGAAAGTAGGAGAGCCTATTAGGGAAATAGGTAGACTCTCCCTCCTTAACTAGCGCCTAAGCCTTATCTAGACGCTTTATAGCTTCCTTAACCTAATTAGCGTAGTAGTTACTAAATTCCTCGCGGCTTATTATAAGGATACGGTTAGTATAGCTAGTAATAATATAATCTGCCTAGCTAAGGCGGCTAATTAAGGCCTACGAGATCGGATCGTCTAGTAGTAAATATACATTAGCTACGAAGTCGAAAAGAACGCTCGACTTCGCTTCTAATCGGTAAAGATAGGATTAGCTAAGCTTCTCCTAGGACATACTATTCTCGTATATCTTATCTACGTCGATAGCGATAAAGGATATAGGGATACGTACGCGTCTATTAAGATAGCCGTCGCTCGGTATACTCTATCGGTCGTTAACTAGAGTCTAAGGAGAGAGAAGTCGGAGCTTATACTTGTCTAGCTTAGTTATCTACTAAGTCGTACTACCGGTAGGATTAAGCTAATTGAGAGCTTTAGCCGTTAGTATAGAAGTAGGAGGATTACTAGTAATAAGAGGTATAGTACTATCCTCGAGGACTCCGACTACTACGTTCTTAGTCTTTAGTAGGGCGATAAGGCTGTCCTAAGTAGAAAGATAATAGAGACTATATACTACGGTAGTATAGGCTAAAGGAGTCTCTCGAATAAGGGAGACGGCCCCTTATAATATCGAGTTACCTTCTCTACGTACTTCCTCGACGACCTCTTACTAAAGGAGCTAATAGACATTCGTAAGTATATATAGGTCTTTAGCTTCGGGCTTATTAATAACTTAACCGGACTCCTTAGTCTATACGAAGTACGTATAGTCGACTATCGAGATTAGGCGGAATTTACGATCGGGGCGGAGAAGGACATTCGCTATCTAAAAGAGAGGGCACTACCGAATGATCTACTAGCTAAGGGAGAAGCGCTAATTAACATTCTTACTAGTATAGCCTATACGCTAGTAATAGGTATATATAAACATCTCTTCTAAGTATAGCTCTCCGACTATAATACCTACTTCCGGAAGGCGTACCTCGAGTATACTACTTACCGAAAAACTTAAGAGACTATACTTCTCTTAATCGTCTTTCGCTTATCTAAAGTCGTAGGCTCCTAGTATACGCTTATAGGTATCGTCGGTAAGCGTATCGAGATCGCCTTCTAAAGGCTCCGTAGCTATATAAGCCTATAGCCTAAGGATTATCGGTCTCTTAGGATCTATACTATCTATAAAGATGCGACTATAATCGCGACGTATTTCCCGTAGATTATAGACGCTCTTAATATAATTAGCTATATATCTTAGCGTCTTTAGTAGCTTAACTAGAGTAAAGAATCTTAGGCCGCCGAGCTCGGCGAGCTTCTTAGTATAGATCGTATATAGAGGAAACCTATTTCCTCCCTCGTAAAACTCGCGTTTCTTAGAGGTCCTATATACTTTAAAGAATAGATCGAGGTAGAGGTATATAAAGTCTATTAAGTCGTAGGGCTCCTCGATAGGTACTATATCGCTAATATCGCTAATAAGCTTCGTGAATACGGTATCTCGATATTTATTATAATAGTCTCGGATAGTAATCGTAGAAGCCTTACCCTTACTAAAAGAGATAGTAGGAGGAGTAGCTTCTAGGGTATTAGCCTCTTCGGTATCTTCTCTAGCTACTTGAGCTTCCTTATACTATAGTCGAGTAGTATTACGAGCTCTATTTAACTACTTAAGTCGTACCTTTCTCTCCTTCTACTCCTTTGTCTCGTTTCTACGGGTACGTTTTTTAAGGGAGCGAGCTTCGTTAAGGCCGACTTTATTAGTAATATTAGTAATCTCGCGGTTTATTCGATCTAATTCCTACTATTAAATCTCGAGACGGGCCTTAGGGCTAATAGGGACGATAAACCTACTAGTATTAAGCATAACGTTATACTAGGCGAGAAGGGTTCTAGTAGTAGTAGCGTCGAGGTTTATAGCCTCGATATCTACTATCTCTTTATCTATAAAGGTAGTATAGTCGCTCTAAGTAGGTAAGAAGTTATTAACGCTACGATTCTCGCCTCTACGAACTCGGCGAACTATAGCTTTAGATAGGAAGGTAGCTCCTTCCTCGAGATCTTAATACCGATTAATAAAGGACTATACTTCTTTTACCTTCTTAGAGCTTTCGAATACATACTCTACGAGCTACTTCGGTATCTTCTCGAAGGTCTATATACGCTTAATCGTAGTAGTAAGGCGGTAATAGAAGTTACTAACTTCCCTACCTTTCTTATCTATATCTATAGTCTTAGGAAAGCGCTCTTATAGAGTCTAGTTATTAATACGAACTCTATCGAGTTAATAGCCGAGATCTCGAATATCTTCGAGAATATAGTATACTTATAGTAAGCTAGTTTCTAAGACTTCTTTAGTAATCCGGAAGGCTTCTTAAATAGCTCGTAGACGCTCTACTTTAGTAACGCTCTTAATAATGCCTCCGAGATTAGCGAGCTTAGTTATAGTAGCGAAGTAGCGAGAATTACGGACGATAGAGGTAATAGGTCTCTCGGTAGATTTAACGAGTTACTACTCGGAGTTCTTTCTAGGAGTCTTTATAGGAGAGGATTCAAAGCTAGACATAGTAAAGATAAGTATATAGCTAAGCTACCTACGTTGTCGAGTCTTTTCGGAAATACGCTAGTAGTAAAGTACGATAGTACTACTAAGCGAGAGAGTATAGTAACAAAGACTACGGTATTAGTTTACTAGTAAGTACTTTAGTAAGAGAAGGGGAAGGAGTCTTAATAGTGTCTTACTAAAGCTAGAGTTAATAAAGGTAAGCGTATTAATAAGACTATCGAGAGTGTCGATAAATACCTTCTAAAAGCTTCTATACTGTCCTTCCCTCGTTACTAGGTCGGTTACTAGGTAACGAGTTGCCGTGTAGGATAGCGATACGGTTACTAAGTAACTATAAAGTTCTAACTCCTCGTAGTCTAGTACTAGATTAGTATCAAGCTTTATAGTTACTATAGAGGTAGTTCTAATTAGCTATTATACCTATATATATAGTAGAAGAAGAGAAATAGAAAGGAAAAGGGGTGAGCTATTATATACTACTTAGCGTATTATATATAGGTAGGTACGCGCTAGAGTAATCGTATAACCCTTATTATATAAGAGACTCAACCGTATAAGTAGTAGAAGAGTAACCTATATAAGTAGTTTCCGGGTAGAAAGCTATATATAGAGGAAGTATATAAAGCTATAAGTAAGCTACTAGAAGGTACGATTACGTAGCTTCCGAAGCGCGATTAAGGAAGGCGCTACCCGTATAGTAAGTTAGGACTATAGGCGGTTTACTTATTACGTAGTTATTTCGTATATAAAGAGGTAAGGTTATAAGGTATATATTTAGGTCCGGCGGACCTAAACTTTGTTACGTAACTAGCTTTTTCTACTTATCTAAGAATACCCGATCTCCCTACTATTAATAAGTACGCTATACGAGTATACGTCGATACTAGGAAGCTACTTAACTATATAGGAGTTTAGATATCCTTAACTAGTAGATTAAGCTTAGATAGTACTTAGCGGAATAGTAGTTCGCCTACTATATTAGATAAGCGGACGGTCGCTCCGCCGGCTATACCTAACTCGAGGTTATATAAGTCGGCTATAGGTCTTACTATAGCGGGGTTACGTAAAGCCGGAACGCCTAGGTTAGTATTGTCGTCCGCTAACTAACTTATACTAGGCGTACTACTATTATTTAGATATACTAGTACCGTAAAATCGTAGACAACTCGCGCCTATCCCTCCCCTTTTCTACGTATTCTTTACGATAAATATATATATAAGACGCGATCTTAGGACCCTACCGATACTAGAAGAGATAGACTCCCTCTACCTAATAACGAGGTCGGCGTAGTAAGTAGGCGGGCGGGTAGGTACCGCGTCCTTAGCGCGGTTAAAGAGGTAGTATAGATAGTTATTAAATAGTAGCCTATCTAGTCTAAATATTAATATATTTATCTACCTCCTCCTAGGTTAGGTTAGGCTAACCTACGACTTAGGGATAAGAATATCCTACTAGGAGGTAAGTCTATTATTTCTAGTCTAGGTCCTTATACTATAGATTAAGGTTCTCTTATTAGGTTAATACCTTATCCTCGGTAGGCGGTAGGACTATAGGTTCTCGAAGTACGGTTACCTTCTTAAGGTTCTTTCTTATATAGCTAGGGGCCTTAC
Organism: Passalora sequoiae; assembly: GCA_013248845.1. NCBI lineage: Eukaryota > Fungi > Ascomycota > Dothideomycetes > Mycosphaerellales > Mycosphaerellaceae > Passalora > Passalora sequoiae. The sequence continues at coordinate 1,112,984 of WSQC01000018.1, read as the reverse complement.
GCTCCCTACTTAACTCCCTAAGTCGATATACCGACCTATTCGCGAGTACCTTATAGACCCTAAACGGACCCTTCTATCGGAATATAAGCTTATAAGAGAAGCTAGTCTAGATCTCGGATCGGAATACTACTATAAGGTCTCTAACCTTTAGCTCCTTACTATAGATATCGTACCTATTATCGAAATACTCCTTAGATTCTTACCGTAGACGCTACTACCGTAGTAACGACTCCTCGATAGTAACTAACATTTCTTCTAGTACCCGCGCGCGTAATATAAGAAGGTCCTCCCGTTTCCGTACTTTCCCCTAATCTTAGATACTATAAGTACGGTATTTAAGCTCTATAGGTAAGATCGTATCCCTTCTAATTATAACTTCTAATAGCGTCAACCTAGTAGTAGAGACTATAGTAGTCCTTTTAGCCTATAATACTAACGCTATATAGTAGCGGATACTTCGTTACCCTCTATTAGAGAGTTTAGATAGCGCTATAAGGATAGGCTTATACCTAACCTCGACTATAGTATTTAACTTAGGATAGTATAGAGATATTATAACCCTTCTAATATAGAAGGTAGACAATAACTAAGCGATTTCCCTAAGGTTCTACTTCGTATTATCGAGGATAATCTCTTATATATACCCCTAGCGAGTAATAACTTCCTCGAAGATCTAGGCCGCGACCTCTTTAGAAGTAACTACTTTAGCCGCCTTACTAAAGTGTTTCGCTTCGACCTACCGAGATAGACCTTCTCGAAGGACGAAGAGGGAATTCTTATCGTTAATATATATAGCGTCGCCGTACTACCTCTCCCTAAGGACAGGAGCTATAGGAATTATTAATAGCCCCGGACGCTAATGTCCGTTACGGAACGTATATTCCGGGTAACTTCTATAGTACTTCGCGATATCGGACTATATAGCTAGCTACTAGTACCGCCTTCTATAAAGGTCCTAGACGCTATTCGGAGCTCTATACCCGTTACCTTTATAAAGGCTTATTATAATCTCCTTCTAGACTTCCGGGTCGTTAATAACTCGCTACGGAATTGTATTAACCCTCTCTTAACGTAGGAGTACTCGATCTTTAACGAAAAACTTCCTTAAGTCCTTTACTAACTTTCGGTATTGTACCCTTAATACCCCGGGAGCTCGGGTTATAGTAGTTAGATACTAAGCGATGTTCTTAGAGTCTTATAAGTAATAGCTATCGAGAATTTCCTCGACTAAAGTTAGGGTCCGGTAGACCTAAACTTTAGCTATAAGGCTATTTATATAAAACGTATTAAAGAACTAGCGGTCTATTAATTCCTTAACGTTATCCGCTTCCTCTATACCTATAATATCCTCCGGCGTAGCTAGCTTTCGCGACAATACGTCTAGTAAGGAGTACTTTCGACTAGGTACGTAGATAACTTTAAAATCGAAGAGGCGAATCTACGTAACCTAACGGGTTATTACTAAGTTCGGTAGATCCGATAAGGACTTATTAAGCTAATAAACGAGAGTGTTTACGTCTACTTCTAACTAGAAGAATACTCCGAATAGCTAAGGGCGGAAGCGCTATAGTACGTAAAGAACCCCGAGGTATTTACGCTTACTAGTATCGTATCGAGCCTCTATCGGTTTCTAGAGTCCTAAGTCGTACCTTACTAGGTAGCGAATAGAGGAGTCCTTACGGTCGTATTATATTAAGACCTTACCGTACCCTTTACTACTAGCGTCTACCGCTATAATAACGAGACTAGCCCCTTCGCTATAGTCGATCGTTACTAGCGTAGGAGCTTCGGTAAGTACCTTCGTAATCCTAGCTTTTACCTACCTATACTCCTTATTCTATATAAATATAGTATCCTTACGAAGGAGCGTAAAAAGAGGTTTATATATAATAGAGAAGTCGGCGACCTATATACGGAAATAAGTCACGACTCCTACCTAGATACGTACTTCCTTCTAATCCGTTAGCTCGGGCTAAAGGATAATCTTCGCGATACGGGCGCTATCTAGATATCGTCCGAACTTATCGGTTTTATACCCTATAATATTAACCTTCTAGTAAAGAAGCTATAGTTTAAGGCTATAAACCGTTATATTAGCCCTCTTAAGATCGTATAGGACTTTATCTAGGTTCCGAATATATTCTACTACGAAGCAACGTAACCTAGGCTCTAGTTCCTTATTATTATAGCGAGTCTTCGGCCCTTTAATAGCTACGTTATCTAGAAACGGGCGGTAAATATAGCTAATATATCTTATTAGGACTTATATAATAACTCTAATAAACTAAGCTATAGAGTTTATAGCTCCCTAAGGAAGCGTAGTTTGTCGAAACGTACCTAGAGGAGTATCGAAACTAGTAATATTACGATCGTCTAGGTAGAGTAGAATTTAGTCGTACCTAGAGAAAATGTCGACTAACGAGGCGACTACGTACCCTATAAGATCTTCTATAAAGCTATCCGTGTCCGGCGGAAGATTAGTATCTCGTAAGGTTACTCGGTTAAACTCCTAAGCTATATTAATAAATCGGTAGAGCTTAGGGTCGAGGGGATTATAACTAGGCGTAAAGGCTTTCTTCTTAACTAGAAAGGTAGGGTTACGATACGACGAGTAAGAAGGCTCTAGCGTTCCGGTAGCTACTCTCTCTCTTACTATTACCTCGACTATAGGCCTTAGGCTTAGATTAAGCTTAAACCCTAGATGTTCCTACGGCTCGTATAGAATAGTACGAATTCTCTACGGCGGGGCGACTTCCGGACTTACTCTACTAAGGTAGGTAAAGTCGTAGGCTAGAACGGCCTCTCGATTATATAGGAGTTCTACTAGGAGCTCGGTTTCCTTCTTTATTAGGTCTATTCTAGGCTTAATAGCTTTAAGCCTTTTAGGGGTAAGGCGAGATCCTCGTTTAATACTAGAGAACTTCTTAGTTAAGTACTTACTATCGAAAGGGCTAGTACCTTAAGGGAGCCTTACTTCGCGAGCTAAGTAATCTAGTCGCTAGTTCGGATTCCCTCCTAGATTAGACCTATCTATATTATATACGCTACCTTTAACGGGTCTAACTTTGTCTACGACTCTCTTCGTTATAGTATAGGTACTTATAACCCTATCTATACTATACTCTCGCTGTCTTTTAAGCTCCTTATTAGACATATAGAATATAGTAAGGACCTCTTCTAAGGGCTACCTATTACTCGTAGAATCGTATATAAAGAGCTATTAGTCCGTACTCTTTAAGGTTTAGTAAATTTCTTAGTATAAGTTTAGGTCCGGTAGACCTAAACCCGTTACGTAATTACTAAAGTTTAGGTCTAGTAGACTCGAACTTACTACGCGACTGATTTTATTACCTACCCCGCTAAAGACTAGCGATATTACGATAAAGTACTCCTCCGGTAGCGACGGTTCTAGCTACCGTAGGGTCTTACTATCCCGTAATGCGGGTTTAGGTACCTAAAAGGAGATATCGTATATATAGATAACTAGAAAAGCTAAAGCTAAATCCTACCCCTCCCCTATATAACTTTCCGAAGGAAGAGGAGTTATTCCTAGCCTTAGAAGGGCGACGCGACTCTTCGGCCTTAAAGTCGCGCCTTACCTTCCCCTATAAGTAGCTTGCGGACGGTATCTAGATCCTTAGGTAGTTCTTCCTCATTAAGAATATAGCTAAGCGTTCTATAGCCTTAGTTACCGACTACGCCTATAAATATAACTCGCCTACTAGAGAAGTCGGTAATCGTTCCTTCCTACGAGCTATCGTCGTAATTCTTCTAAACTCTACGGACTATTCGAGACTATAGCCTTCCTAATAGTGTCGGCGTCCTATTATTATTCGCGATAAAGATCGCGAAAGGAAATTCGACCCTAAATATATTGACTATAATATTATTATAGTAGCTAAGGAAGTTAACGCGCCCTACTACTATATTTATACTTATTACGGTTGTCGGTCGAATTAGTAATTTAAGTTTAGTAGCTATAATACGGCTTATAATAATCGCCTTAGCCCTATCGTTAATAAGGGCTTAGACAGTTTTATTACTATTATTAATAGTAATAGGAATATAAATACTCGGAATGACCGCGTACTACTTTATTACCGCATTATAATTAGCCTCCTATAGCTTGTCGTATACGTCCTCCGGGCGCTAAGCGGCTCCCTTCCTAATAGCTCTACTAACGAAGTTTACTAAGCGCGCGCTAATATCGGTATAGCTAAGTCCGGGTCTATCGGACTCGAAGTCTAAATCTTATATAGGTATACCTTAGTCTTCGACGCCCCTAAAGTATTAGACGGCTCGTACGATAATACTCTTATTAGTACTCTAGCTAGTCTCTACGCGATACTTTAATAATCGGTCTATAAATTCCGGATTATTAGGGATACGGCTCTAGAAGAGATTCTTCGGCCCCCTATAAGCTATAAGCGTACTTATAGGAATATTAGCTTTAAGATTTAAGAACTATAAAGCCTAAAATAGGTCCGCTTTATCGGTATTAGGATTACGCTATTATACGTACCGATTAATACGTATAGACTTAGGAGGTCGTCGACTAGCTAGAGTATTAGTAGGACCCGGGCCTACTAGTCCTTCTTCCTAAGAACGGCCCTATGTCTCGGAATATACTAATTCTATCTCTACGCCGCTATCGTCCTAGCCGGACTCTTAAGGCTTAACGCGCGCGGTACGATCTTATACTATCTCTAGGTTTCGAGTCCTCGTAATACTCTAGCGAGTAGATACTTATCGGTCCGTCCTACTCGTCTTCTAAACCCCTACTAGATTAGCCGATAGGCGAGTCGGATTGTTACGAGCCTATTTAGTACGAGGTTAAGAGGCTATATTTGTATTAATAGTAGTACTATATACGTCTATAATCGTACTATTATCCTATATTAGGCTCCGAATAGCGACTACTACTAGAGGTTATACTATACTATCCTTAGCTCTAAACTCTCCTTATAAATAGCGCTACTTCTTCTACTATAAAGCTATAATAGAATTATTACTATTCTATTCGAGTCTATATACCTTATTACTATACTAGGCCTCGAGTAGCGGGAAAATAATAGCTATCTTTAGTAAGCGGCGATCCTACTAATAGACGATACGATTACCGTCCTTCGAGAATTATAGTCGATAATCTAGCCGCCGATAAATTAAGCCTTTACTCTAAAGCTTATTAAATACGGGGTACTTAGACTAGATATAGTCTATAAGTCCGTATATATAGTATTTACCCTTAAGATCCGGATAGACCTTATTATTCTTATATCGGGCTACGAATACATTAATAGCGGGTATATCTAAGTGTACTACTATATTAAGTTAAAGAGTAGGAGTAGTACTACTAGGAACTAGGATCTTACTAATAGCTTTAAGCTAATAGACGCTAAGATTCCCGAAGGCTTAAGTTAAACTAGTGTTAAGTAGTAGCCTAGAGTCTTACGTAGGTAGCCTTATTAGTAGAGGCTTAGCGCATCTACTGCCTATATATTCTCTGCCTTTAATAGCTTAAACAAGATATTAACTCCCGTATAGACCTAACTACCCTTATACTTTTAGTTAGCCTTATTTAATAAGACTTAATTAACCCTAGCTATATATAAGCTATACGCTCGATACTAGCCTTCGCGATAGATCCGCTATTAGCGTATAGGTAAATATTATCTAATAAATAGAGCCGAAGGTAGGGCTACTTCTCGTTATCTATATAGCGATCCTAATAAAAGGGACTATTACGTAGGCAGCTTAAAAGTAGTCCTTAGGTACGGATAACTACTTAGTAGGATATAATAAGAGCCTACGGAATCCCTCAAGAGGTAGGAGAAGACAGAGTACCTAAACCGTAGCTTAGCGTAGGTATCGCTCTAACCCGGAAAAAAGCTATTTAATCCTTAAGACTATCTGTTCGTAGCTTAGAGGTCCTAAAACGATCTATCGGCTAAGGACTTACTTCGGGTCGGAGACCTATAGCTACAAAGCACCCGGTTTAATTCTCTAGTCTAGAAAGCGCCTAAATAACCGTAATCTACCCGTTCCTAACTCGATAGACTAATTACCTAGAAGAGCCCCGTTACCTATTAAAAAGAGGAAGTCGTATAGCCTAGAAGGGCCTAGCTAGCGTAAACCTATATCACGAAATTACGACGCTACGAAAGAGGATAGAACGAAGTCATTCGAGCCGGGAAGATGCCTACTCGAAGTATTACTAATACTAAGAACGTACCGTAGCGTAGCCCTAGCGCTCGTACTTCGGTATCTTAGCCTTTCCGCCGAAGTAGAAGTAGCCGAAGGACTAATCGAACTATCGTAACGAATTTCCTTTATATATAAGGAGCTACTATTAGGCGTGCTATTTCGGATTCGAGGAATTCTCGTTACGTGATAAAGTTTAGGTCCGCCGGACTTTAATATTTACCTACCTAAGAGTTTCTCGTTTCTACTTATACCCCTAACGCTACTTATACCCTAATTCCCCTTCTAATTTTATCGCTATATTCCCCCTTACTAATATAAAGAAGGCTCGGTTAAATAGACCGAGTAGATAGAGTAGATTCCGACTCCGAACCAGAAATTAACTAACTAGATCTAGCTATTAGGAACGCTATTCCGCCGTTCGTTACTCCGATAGCTAGCTTAGACTTGCGTACGCCTACTAGGCCGAGCTCTACTTCGGGTATCTCGCCTTCTTAAGGAAATTTAACTCTTAAGGACTAAGCTAATATAATTGCTCGTATATTAAAGAATTAAGAGTAGCTAATCCGCTAGTATAAGCAAAAACCTCCTACTCCTAGTACTCTAGAAAACCCTCGATTTAATAAGTATAATACTATAGCCTATATTGAACGCTTCGAGGACAACCTTACGGAATATAAGCTTAATAATTAGGACGACGACTATAAAGTCCGAGTATTCGTACGAACTCTAGTTTCGGAATATTAACTAATCGCTAAAAGCCTTAAAGGCTTCCCTACGTAAGAGACTAGAGCTAGCTAGACTAAGTTTAAGTATTCCTTCTTAAAGGAGTACCGCTAGTATAATCGACGCTAGGCTATATTAACCCTAATATAGCTAAGGAAGCTCTCGTTCTAGCGACGTACTAATAATAACAACCTTTAAGTATACGTTCGTAACTTCGTCCTAAGTACTAAAGGAATTCCGGAAGCTAAACTTACGGAGAATATACGGGTTAAGTACCTCCTAAAAGGGCTACCGGAATATATAGTATATCGTATACTCGAAAGTCTTAGTATTGAAGGAGATAACCCTAGTACTACTAAGCCCTTTTTAGTAGTTCTTACTAAAGTCCGTAGGAAAGTTAATAGGGCTAAAGCTAATAAGAAGTTCCTTAATAATAACGAAGAGGAGCGTAATGTACGCGAAATTAAGCGATAAGCAAAACTAAAGACTACTACCCCTAAGTTCTTACCTAAGTCGAAGACGGAGCCGGGCAATTCTGCCCCGAGTAACGCTCCTAACATTACTAGTTTAACTTAAGCCTTCGGGAATCTTAGCGTCTATTAGCTTAAAGCTATTAGTAAGATCCTAGTTCCTAGTAGTACTACTCCTACTCTTTAACTTAATATAGTAGTACACTTAGATATACCCGCTATTAATGTATTCGTAGCCCGATATAAGAATAATAAGGTCTATCCGGATCTTAAGGGTAAATACTATATATACGGACTTATAGACTATATCTAGTCTAAGTACCCCGTATTTAATAAGCTTTAGAGTAAAGGCTTAATTTATCGGCGGCTAGATTATCGACTATAATTCTCGAAGGACGGTAATCGTATCGTCTATTAGTAGGATCGCCGCTTACTAAAGATAGCTATTATTTTCCCGCTACTCGAGGCCTAGTATAGTAATAAGGTATATAGACTCGAATAGAATAGTAATAATTCTATTATAGCTTTATAGTAGAAGAAGTAGCGCTATTTATAAGGAGAGTTTAGAGCTAAGGATAGTATAGTATAACCTCTAGTAGTAGTCGCTATTCGGAGCCTAATATAGGATAATAGTACGATTATAGACGTATATAGTACTACTATTAATACAAATATAGCCTCTTAACCTCGTACTAAATAGGCTCGTAACAATCCGACTCGCCTATCGGCTAATCTAGTAGGGGTTTAGAAGACGAGTAGGACGGACCGATAAGTATCTACTCGCTAGAGTATTACGAGGACTCGAAACCTAGAGATAGTATAAGATCGTACCGCGCGCGTTAAGCCTTAAGAGTCCGGCTAGGACGATAGCGGCGTAGAGATAGAATTAGTATATTCCGAGACATAGGGCCGTTCTTAGGAAGAAGGACTAGTAGGCCCGGGTCCTACTAATACTCTAGCTAGTCGACGACCTCCTAAGTCTATACGTATTAATCGGTACGTATAATAGCGTAATCCTAATACCGATAAAGCGGACCTATTTTAGGCTTTATAGTTCTTAAATCTTAAAGCTAATATTCCTATAAGTACGCTTATAGCTTATAGGGGGCCGAAGAATCTCTTCTAGAGCCGTATCCCTAATAATCCGGAATTTATAGACCGATTATTAAAGTATCGCGTAGAGACTAGCTAGAGTACTAATAAGAGTATTATCGTACGAGCCGTCTAATACTTTAGGGGCGTCGAAGACTAAGGTATACCTATATAAGATTTAGACTTCGAGTCCGATAGACCCGGACTTAGCTATACCGATATTAGCGCGCGCTTAGTAAACTTCGTTAGTAGAGCTATTAGGAAGGGAGCCGCTTAGCGCCCGGAGGACGTATACGACAAGCTATAGGAGGCTAATTATAATGCGGTAATAAAGTAGTACGCGGTCATTCCGAGTATTTATATTCCTATTACTATTAATAATAGTAATAAAACTGTCTAAGCCCTTATTAACGATAGGGCTAAGGCGATTATTATAAGCCGTATTATAGCTACTAAACTTAAATTACTAATTCGACCGACAACCGTAATAAGTATAAATATAGTAGTAGGGCGCGTTAACTTCCTTAGCTACTATAATAATATTATAGTCAATATATTTAGGGTCGAATTTCCTTTCGCGATCTTTATCGCGAATAATAATAGGACGCCGACACTATTAGGAAGGCTATAGTCTCGAATAGTCCGTAGAGTTTAGAAGAATTACGACGATAGCTCGTAGGAAGGAACGATTACCGACTTCTCTAGTAGGCGAGTTATATTTATAGGCGTAGTCGGTAACTAAGGCTATAGAACGCTTAGCTATATTCTTAATGAGGAAGAACTACCTAAGGATCTAGATACCGTCCGCAAGCTACTTATAGGGGAAGGTAAGGCGCGACTTTAAGGCCGAAGAGTCGCGTCGCCCTTCTAAGGCTAGGAATAACTCCTCTTCCTTCGGAAAGTTATATAGGGGAGGGGTAGGATTTAGCTTTAGCTTTTCTAGTTATCTATATATACGATATCTCCTTTTAGGTACCTAAACCCGCATTACGGGATAGTAAGACCCTACGGTAGCTAGAACCGTCGCTACCGGAGGAGTACTTTATCGTAATATCGCTAGTCTTTAGCGGGGTAGGTAATAAAATCAGTCGCGTAGTAAGTTCGAGTCTACTAGACCTAAACTTTAGTAATTACGTAACGGGTTTAGGTCTACCGGACCTAAACTTATACTAAGAAATTTACTAAACCTTAAAGAGTACGGACTAATAGCTCTTTATATACGATTCTACGAGTAATAGGTAGCCCTTAGAAGAGGTCCTTACTATATTCTATATGTCTAATAAGGAGCTTAAAAGACAGCGAGAGTATAGTATAGATAGGGTTATAAGTACCTATACTATAACGAAGAGAGTCGTAGACAAAGTTAGACCCGTTAAAGGTAGCGTATATAACATAGATAGGTCTAATCTAGGAGGGAATCCGAACTAGCGACTAGATTACTTAGCTCGCGAAGTAAGGCTCCCTTAAGGTACTAGCCCTTTCGATAGTAAGTACTTAACTAAGAAGTTCTCTAGTATTAAACGAGGATCTCGCCTTACCCCTAAAAGGCTTAAAGCTATTAAGCCTAGAATAGACCTAATAAAGAAGGAAACCGAGCTCCTAGTAGAACTCCTATATAATCGAGAGGCCGTTCTAGCCTACGACTTTACCTACCTTAGTAGAGTAAGTCCGGAAGTCGCCCCGCCGTAGAGAATTCGTACTATTCTATACGAGCCGTAGGAACATCTAGGGTTTAAGCTTAATCTAAGCCTAAGGCCTATAGTCGAGGTAATAGTAAGAGAGAGAGTAGCTACCGGAACGCTAGAGCCTTCTTACTCGTCGTATCGTAACCCTACCTTTCTAGTTAAGAAGAAAGCCTTTACGCCTAGTTATAATCCCCTCGACCCTAAGCTCTACCGATTTATTAATATAGCTTAGGAGTTTAACCGAGTAACCTTACGAGATACTAATCTTCCGCCGGACACGGATAGCTTTATAGAAGATCTTATAGGGTACGTAGTCGCCTCGTTAGTCGACATTTTCTCTAGGTACGACTAAATTCTACTCTACCTAGACGATCGTAATATTACTAGTTTCGATACTCCTCTAGGTACGTTTCGACAAACTACGCTTCCTTAGGGAGCTATAAACTCTATAGCTTAGTTTATTAGAGTTATTATATAAGTCCTAATAAGATATATTAGCTATATTTACCGCCCGTTTCTAGATAACGTAGCTATTAAAGGGCCGAAGACTCGCTATAATAATAAGGAACTAGAGCCTAGGTTACGTTGCTTCGTAGTAGAATATATTCGGAACCTAGATAAAGTCCTATACGATCTTAAGAGGGCTAATATAACGGTTTATAGCCTTAAACTATAGCTTCTTTACTAGAAGGTTAATATTATAGGGTATAAAACCGATAAGTTCGGACGATATCTAGATAGCGCCCGTATCGCGAAGATTATCCTTTAGCCCGAGCTAACGGATTAGAAGGAAGTACGTATCTAGGTAGGAGTCGTGACTTATTTCCGTATATAGGTCGCCGACTTCTCTATTATATATAAACCTCTTTTTACGCTCCTTCGTAAGGATACTATATTTATATAGAATAAGGAGTATAGGTAGGTAAAAGCTAGGATTACGAAGGTACTTACCGAAGCTCCTACGCTAGTAACGATCGACTATAGCGAAGGGGCTAGTCTCGTTATTATAGCGGTAGACGCTAGTAGTAAAGGGTACGGTAAGGTCTTAATATAATACGACCGTAAGGACTCCTCTATTCGCTACCTAGTAAGGTACGACTTAGGACTCTAGAAACCGACAGAGGCTCGATACGATACTAGTAAGCGTAAATGCCTCGGGGTTCTTCGCGTACTATAGCGCTTCCGCCCTTAGCTATTCGGAGTATTCTTCTAGTTAGAAGTAGACGCAAACACTCTCGTTTATTAGCTTAATAAGTCCTTATCGGATCTACTAAACTCAGTAATAACCCGTTAGGATACGTAGATTCGCCTCTTCGATTTTAAAGTTATCTACGTACCTAGTTAGAAGTACTCCTTACTAGACGTATTGTCGCGAAAGCTAGCTACGCCGGAGGATATTATAGGTATAGAGGAAGCGGATAACGTTGAGGAATTAATAGACCGCTAGTTCTTTAATACGTTTTATATAAATAGCCTTATAGCTAAAGTTTAGGTCTACCGGACCCTAACTTTAGTCGAGGAAATTCTCGATAGCTATTACTTATAAGACTCTAAGAATATCGCTTAGTATCTAACTACTATAACCCGAGCTCCCGGGGTATCAAGGGCACAATACCGAAAGTTAGTAAAGGACTTAAGGAAGTTTTTCGTTAAAGATCGAGTACTCCTACGTTAAGAGAGGGTTAATATAATTCCGTAGCGAGTTATTAACGACCCGGAAGTCTAGAAGGAGATTATAATAAGCCTTTACGAAGGCAACGGGTATAGAGCTCCGAATAGCGTCTAGGACCTTTATAGAAGGCGGTACTAGTAGCTAGCTATATAGTCCGATATCGCGAAGCACTATAGAAGTTGCCCGGAATGTACGTTCCGTAACGGACATTAGCGTCCGGGGCTATTAATAATTCCTATAGCTCCTATCCTTAGGGAGAGGTAGTACGGCGACGCTATATATATTAACGATAAGAATTCCCTCTTCGTCCTTCGAGAAGGTCTGTCTCGGTAGGTCGAAGCGAAATACTTTAGTAAGGCGGCTAAAGTAGTTACTTCTAAAGAGGTCGCGGCCTAGATCTTCGAGGAAGTTATTACTCGCTAGGGGTATATATAAGAGATTATCCTCGATAATACGAAGTAGAACCTTAGGGAAATCGCTTAGTTGTTATCTACCTTCTATATTAGAAGGGTTATAATATCTCTATACTATCCTAAGTTAAATACTATAGTCGAGGTTAGGTATAAGCCTATCCTTATAGCGCTATCTAAACTCTCTAATAGAGGGTAACGAAGTATCCGCTACTATATAGCGTTAGTATTATAGGCTAAAAGGACTACTATAGTCTCTACTACTAGGTTAACGCTATTAGAAGTTATAATTAGAAGGGATACGATCTTACCTATAGAGCTTAAATACCGTACTTATAGTATCTAAGATTAGGGGAAAGTACGGAAACGGGAGGACCTTCTTATATTACGCGCGCGGGTACTAGAAGAAATGTTAGTTACTATCGAGGAGTCGTTACTACGGTAGTAGCGTCTACGGTAAGAATCTAAGGAGTATTTCGATAATAGGTACGATATCTATAGTAAGGAGCTAAAGGTTAGAGACCTTATAGTAGTATTCCGATCCGAGATCTAGACTAGCTTCTCTTATAAGCTTATATTCCGATAGAAGGGTCCGTTTAGGGTCTATAAGGTACTCGCGAATAGGTCGGTATATCGACTTAGGGAGTTAAGTAGGGAGCGTAAGGCCCCTAGCTATATAAGAAAGAACCTTAAGAAGGTAACCGTACTTCGAGAACCTATAGTCCTACCGCCTACCGAGGATAAGGTATTAACCTAATAAGAGAACCTTAATCTATAGTATAAGGACCTAGACTAGAAACAATAGACTTACCTCCTAGTAGGATATTCTTATCCCTAAGTCGTAGGTTAGCCTAACCTAACCTAGGAGGAGGTAGATAAATATATTAATATTTAGACTAGATAGGCTACTATTTAATAACTATCTATACTACCTCTTTAACCGCGCTAAGGACGCGGTACCTACCCGCCCGCCTACTTACTACGCCGACCTCGTTATTAGGTAGAGGGAGTCTATCTCTTCTAGTATCGGTAGGGTCCTAAGATCGCGTCTTATATATATATTTATCGTAAAGAATACGTAGAAAAGGGGAGGGATAGGCGCGAGTTGTCTACGATTTTACGGTACTAGTATATCTAAATAATAGTAGTACGCCTAGTATAAGTTAGTTAGCGGACGACAATACTAACCTAGGCGTTCCGGCTTTACGTAACCCCGCTATAGTAAGACCTATAGCCGACTTATATAACCTCGAGTTAGGTATAGCCGGCGGAGCGACCGTCCGCTTATCTAATATAGTAGGCGAACTACTATTCCGCTAAGTACTATCTAAGCTTAATCTACTAGTTAAGGATATCTAAACTCCTATATAGTTAAGTAGCTTCCTAGTATCGACGTATACTCGTATAGCGTACTTATTAATAGTAGGGAGATCGGGTATTCTTAGATAAGTAGAAAAAGCTAGTTACGTAACAAAGTTTAGGTCCGCCGGACCTAAATATATACCTTATAACCTTACCTCTTTATATACGAAATAACTACGTAATAAGTAAACCGCCTATAGTCCTAACTTACTATACGGGTAGCGCCTTCCTTAATCGCGCTTCGGAAGCTACGTAATCGTACCTTCTAGTAGCTTACTTATAGCTTTATATACTTCCTCTATATATAGCTTTCTACCCGGAAACTACTTATATAGGTTACTCTTCTACTACTTATACGGTTGAGTCTCTTATATAATAAGGGTTATACGATTACTCTAGCGCGTACCTACCTATATATAATACGCTAAGTAGTATATAATAGCTCACCCCTTTTCCTTTCTATTTCTCTTCTTCTACTATATATATAGGTATAATAGCTAATTAGAACTACCTCTATAGTAACTATAAAGCTTGATACTAATCTAGTACTAGACTACGAGGAGTTAGAACTTTATAGTTACTTAGTAACCGTATCGCTATCCTATACGGCAACTCGTTACCTAGTAACCGACCTAGTAACGAGGGAAGGACAGTATAGAAGCTTTTAGAAGGTATTTATCGACACTCTCGATAGTCTTATTAATACGCTTACCTTTATTAACTCTAGCTTTAGTAAGACACTATTAAGACTCCTTCCCCTTCTCTTACTAAAGTACTTACTAGTAAACTAATACTGTAGTCTTTGTTACTATACTCTCTCGCTTAGTAGTACTATCGTACTTTACTACTAGCGTATTTCCGAAAAGACTCGACAACGTAGGTAGCTTAGCTATATACTTATCTTTACTATATCTAGCTTCGAATCCTCTCCTATAAAGACTCCTAGAAAGAACTCCGAGTAGTAACTCGTTAAATCTACCGAGAGACCTATTACCTCTATCGTCCGTAATTCTCGCTACTTCGCTACTATAACTAAGCTCGCTAATCTCGGAGGCATTATTAAGAGCGTTACTAAAGTAGAGCGTCTACGAGCTATTTAAGAAGCCTTCCGGATTACTAAAGAAGTCTTAGAAACTAGCTTACTATAAGTATACTATATTCTCGAAGATGTTCGAGATCTCGGCTATTAACTCGATAGAGTTCGTATTAATAACTAGACTCTATAAGAGCGCTTTCCTAAGACTATAGATATAGATAAGAAAGGTAGGGAAGTTAGTAACTTCTATTACCGCCTTACTACTACGATTAAGCGTATATAGACCTTCGAGAAGATACCGAAGTAGCTCGTAGAGTATGTATTCGAAAGCTCTAAGAAGGTAAAAGAAGTATAGTCCTTTATTAATCGGTATTAAGATCTCGAGGAAGGAGCTACCTTCCTATCTAAAGCTATAGTTCGCCGAGTTCGTAGAGGCGAGAATCGTAGCGTTAATAACTTCTTACCTACTTAGAGCGACTATACTACCTTTATAGATAAAGAGATAGTAGATATCGAGGCTATAAACCTCGACGCTACTACTACTAGAACCCTTCTCGCCTAGTATAACGTTATGCTTAATACTAGTAGGTTTATCGTCCCTATTAGCCCTAAGGCCCGTCTCGAGATTTAATAGTAGGAATTAGATCGAATAAACCGCGAGATTACTAATATTACTAATAAAGTCGGCCTTAACGAAGCTCGCTCCCTTAAAAAACGTACCCGTAGAAACGAGACAAAGGAGTAGAAGGAGAGAAAGGTACGACTTAAGTAGTTAAATAGAGCTCGTAATACTACTCGACTATAGTATAAGGAAGCTTAAGTAGCTAGAGAAGATACCGAAGAGGCTAATACCCTAGAAGCTACTCCTCCTACTATCTCTTTTAGTAAGGGTAAGGCTTCTACGATTACTATCCGAGACTATTATAATAAATATCGAGATACCGTATTCACGAAGCTTATTAGCGATATTAGCGATATAGTACCTATCGAGGAGCCCTACGACTTAATAGACTTTATATACCTCTACCTCGATCTATTCTTTAAAGTATATAGGACCTCTAAGAAACGCGAGTTTTACGAGGGAGGAAATAGGTTTCCTCTATATACGATCTATACTAAGAAGCTCGCCGAGCTCGGCGGCCTAAGATTCTTTACTCTAGTTAAGCTACTAAAGACGCTAAGATATATAGCTAATTATATTAAGAGCGTCTATAATCTACGGGAAATACGTCGCGATTATAGTCGCATCTTTATAGATAGTATAGATCCTAAGAGACCGATAATCCTTAGGCTATAGGCTTATATAGCTACGGAGCCTTTAGAAGGCGATCTCGATACGCTTACCGACGATACCTATAAGCGTATACTAGGAGCCTACGACTTTAGATAAGCGAAAGACGATTAAGAGAAGTATAGTCTCTTAAGTTTTTCGGTAAGTAGTATACTCGAGGTACGCCTTCCGGAAGCAGGTATTATAGTCGGAGAGCTATACTTAGAAGAGATGTTTATATATACCTATTACTAGCGTATAGGCTATACTAGTAAGAATGTTAATTAGCGCTTCTCCCTTAGCTAGTAGATTATTCGGTAGTGCCCTCTCTTTTAGATAGCGAATATCCTTCTCCGCCCCGATCGTAAATTCCGCCTAATCTCGATAGTCGACTATACGTACTTCGTATAGACTAAGGAGTCCGGTTAAGTTATTAATAAGCCCGAAGCTAAAGACCTATATATACTCACGAATGTCTATTAGCTCCTTTAGTAAGAGGTCGTCGAGGAAGTACGTAGAGAAGGTAACTCGATATTATAAGGGGCCGTCTCCCTTATTCGAGAGACTCCTTTAGCCTATACTACCGTAGTATATAGTCTCTATCGTCTTTCTACTTAGGATAGCCTTATCGCCCTACTAAAGACTAAGAACGTAGTAGTCGGAGTCCTCGAGGATAGCACTATACCTCTTATTACTAGTAATCCTCCTACTTCTATACTAACGGCTAAAGCTCTTAATTAGCTTAATCCTACCGGTAGTACGACTTAGTAGATAACTAAGCTAGACAAGTATAAGCTCCGACTTCTCTCTCCTTAGACTCTAGTTAATAACCGATAGAGTATACCGAGCGACGGCTATCTTAATAGACGCGTACGTATCCCTATATCCTTTATCGCTATCGACGTAGATAAGATATACGAGAATAGTGTGTCCTAGGAGAAGCTTAGCTAATCCTATCTTCGCCGATTAGAAGCGAAGTCGAGCGTTCCTTTCGACTTCGTAGCTAATATATATTTACTACTAGACGATCCGATCTCGTAGGCCTTAATTAGCCGCCTTAGCTAGGTAGATTATGTTGTTACTAGCTATACTAACCGTGTCCTTATAATAAGCCGCGAGGAATTTAGTAACTACTACGCTTATTAGGTTAAGGAAGCTATAAAGCGTCTAGATAAGGCTTAGGCGCTAGTTAAGGAGGGAGAGTCTACCTATTTCCCTAATAGGCTCTCCTACTTTCGTAGCAAGGAGACTAGCTAAGATCCTCCTAAAGCTAATCCTTACGGTAAGAATTAGGTAATGCCGGACCCCGTAGATATATTAATTAGCGTATTGAATGTACGAGATACTCCGAATAAGGTAGAGGGGGATACGATAGAGGTTAATAAGTAGGTATAGGTTAGTATTTAGGTGTTACTTTTCTCGAAAGTTTAGGTCTACCGGACCTAAACTTCGAAATAGACTAATTAATAGATTTTTGAGGGTTTTGTAGGTAAATACTTTGTACTCTATATATAAAGGAGCTGTTTAATTGTTTTAGAATACGGTAGTATTCTTTATAGAAGTGTCTATTTAGACACTATATAAGGGAGGGATATTAAGTAGTAGCCTAGAGTCTTACGTAGGTAGCCTTATTAGTAGAGGCTTAGCGTATCTACTACCTATATATTCTCTGCCTTTAATAGCTTAAACAAGATATTAACTCCCGTATAGACCTAACTACCCTTATACTTTTAGTTAGCCTTATTTAATAAGACTTAATTAACCCTAGCTATATATAAGCTATACGCTCGATACTAGCCTTCGCGATAGATCCGCTATTAGCGTATAGGTAAATGTTATCTAATACTAGTAATATTAGGAGCGTTACTCGGGGTAGAATTACCCGGCTCCGTCTTCGACTTAGGTAAGAACTTAGGGGTAGTAGTCTTTAGTTTTACTTATCGCTTAATTTCGCGTATATTACGCTCCTCTTCGTTATTATTAAGGAACTTCTTATTAGCTTTAGCCCTATTAACTTTCCTACGGACTTTAGTAAGAACTACTAAAAAGGGCTTAGTAGTACTAGGGTTATCTCCTTTAATACTAAGACTTTCGAGTATACGATATACTATATATTCCGGTAGCCCTTTTAGGAGGTACTTAACCCGTATATTCTCCGTAAGTTTAGCTTCCGGAATTCCTTTAGTACTTAGGACGAAGTCGCGAACGTATACTTAAAGGTTATTATTATTAGTACGTCGCTAGAACGAGAGCTTCCTTAGCTATGTTAGGGTTAATATAGCCTAGCGTCGATTATACTAGCGGTACTCCTTTAAGAAGGAATACTTAAACTTAGTCTAGCTAGCTCTAGTCTCTTACGTAGGGAAGCCTTTAAGGCTTTTAGCGATTAGTTAATGTTCCGAAACTAGAGTTCGTACGAATACTCGGACTTTGTAGTCGTCGTCCTAATTATTAAGCTTATATTCCGTAAGGTTGTCCTCGAAGCGTTCAATATAGGCTATAGTATTATACTTATTAAATCGAGGGTTTTCTAGAGTACTAGGAGTAGGAGGTTTTTACTTATACTAGCGGATTAGCTACTCTTAATTCTTTAATATACGAGCAATTATATTAGCTTAGTCCTTAAGAGTTAAATTTCCTTAAGAAGGCGAGACACCCGAAGTAGAGCTCGGCCTAGTAGGCGTACGTAAGTCTAAGCTAGCTATCGGAGTAACGAACGTCGGAATAGCGTTCCTAATAGCTAGATCTAGTTAGTTAATTTCCGGTTCGGAGTCGGAATCTACTCTATCTACTCGGTCTATTTAACCGAGCCTTCTTTACATTAGTAAGGGGGAATACAGCGATAAAATTAGAAGGGGAATTAGGGTATAAGTAGCGTTAGGGGTATAAGTAGAAACGAGAAACTCTTAGGTAGGTAAATATTAAAGTCCGGCGGACCTAAACTTTATTACGTAATAAGAATTCCTCGAATCTAAAACAGTACGCCTAATAGTAGCTCCTTATATATAAAGGAAATTTGTTACGATAGTTCGATTAGTCCTTTAGCTACTTCTACTTCGGGGGAAAGGCTAAGATACCGAAGTACGAGCGCTAGGGCTACGCTACGGTACGTTCTTAGTATTAGTAATACTTCGAGTAGGTATCTTCCCGGCTTAAATAACTTCGTTCTATCCTCTTTTATAGCGTCGTAATTTCGTAATATAGGTTTACGCTAGCTAGGCCCTTCTAGGCTATACGACTTCCTCTTTTTAATAGGTAACGGGGCTCTTCTAGGTAATTAGTCTATCGAGTTAGGAACGGGTAGATTGCGGTTATTTAGGCGCTTTCTAGACTAGAGAATTGAACCGGGTACTTTATAGCTATAGGTCTCCGACCCGAAGTGAGTCCTTAGCCGATAGATCGTTTTAGGACCTCTGAGCTACGAATAGATAGTCTTAAGGATTAAATAGCTTTTTCCGGGTTAGAGCGATACCTACGCTAAGCTACGGTTTAGGTACTCTATCTTCTCCTACCTCTTAAGGGATTCCGTAGGCTCTTATTATATCCTACTAAGTAGTTATCCGTACCTAAGGACTACTTTTAAGCTGCCTACGTAATAGTCCCTTTTATTAGGATCGCTATATAGATAACGAGAAGTAGCCCTACCTTCGGCTCTATTTATTAGATAACATTCACCTATACGCTAATAGCGGATCTATCGCGAAGGCTAGTATCGAGCGTGTAGCTTGTGTATAGCTAGGGTTGATTAAGTCTTATTAAACAAGGCTAACTAAAAGTGTGAGGGTAGTTAGGTCTGTACGGGAGTTGATATCTTATTCAAGCTATTAAAGGCAGAGAATATATAGGCAGCAGATGCGCTAAGCCTCTACTAACAAGGCTACCTGCGCAAGACTCCAGGCTGCTACTCAACAGTAGGAATGAGTGGCAGCATGGCATGGGTTGGCGTTGATATTGGGGAAGGTGTTTTGATTATGATAAGTCAGCGAGGAGAAGGGGCGGGTTGGTGCGTGGCATAGTATAACATAGCATAGCATAGCAACGGTGCAGCTTTTAGGAATGCACTCAATTGATCGTATTACAACCGCCTTTTTTCCAGTTTCTGTCCCGATCCCCGCGCTCAAGAAGCACAAGACAAACAAACGCATGGCAACCATTCTCTGAGGCTGACTCGGGGTATCGCTGCACAAATACACAAAGCATCTCCCACTTAAGCCTCCATTGCGCCTTCAGCACGACCCGTAATCTCACTTTCAAGTCGGTGCTTGCCACACCGCGACATCAGGCGCAAAAGCACAATACCACCAACTCCCAGCTTTCCACCCACCCTCGACCCCCTTCCCAGCGCCACAACGCTCCGCAATACCAACCTCTTCTGCCCACTGCAAAACAAGCTCAATCTCCCAAAGCCACAGTTTATCCGAGTGCGCCTTCGCCATTGCCTGAGCTGTCATTCCCGGCCTAAACACCAGCAAATGCACCACGCTCCTCAGCACCATGTCCCACACATCGTCAATCAGATTGTCATGAATGTCTACCCAAAGCGGGATCCTCACACCATTCTCACCGGGCACGGGCGCAGGTTGCATCGGAATAGGGACATCCCTCTTCAGACCGTGGCCTCCGTATGTCCACGCGGCAGTACGGGTGTACACGATCGGAAACCGGAGGTCAGGAATCTTGACTTTCTTGGTTTCATATCCCTTCGCGTAACCCCATGGGGATAGTCTCGGCATGGGCGCGTCATAGTCCCAATTTACTTCTGGTAGTTGAATCGTTGATCTAATGACGCCTTGGGCGAGCATGTTTGTCAAGACAAGATATTCCGGATCAGAGGCAGCCGGGATCAAGGCCAGATCGGTATTCTCGTCAAAG
This sequence comes from Passalora sequoiae, assembly GCA_013248845.1. NCBI lineage: Eukaryota > Fungi > Ascomycota > Dothideomycetes > Mycosphaerellales > Mycosphaerellaceae > Passalora > Passalora sequoiae. Next base: position 1,092,188 of record WSQC01000018.1, on the reverse strand, counting down.
TGCTTACTGATATTCGACCAAGCCTGCGCCACAAGGCGTAAGAATCGATGTTCTTGGGGTTTAGCAGGCCAGCGACGGAACTGCTTGAGGACATCGTCGTGGATGTGGTAGTTGCGGCCAGGGAGGTGACGACCTTTCTTCTCTTGATTCAGGACGCGATTGTCGACCATTTCTGCGCACACACGGCCGAGCGTCTTTGGATCAGCGATTGAGCGAAGTTTGTCGGCTGCGAGGTCTTGGTTGTAATTCCAGGCTTTGGTCAGAGCGACCGCGCGAATCCACGACTTGAGGAGTGTTGGCTCATTGCAGCTCACATCTGCCGGTTGGGTCTTGTCTGGGAGCATGACACCGTGCATATACCTCACTACCAAGTGTTTGCGGTGTGTGTCTCCGGGGTTTGCGAAAAAGTCATCATGGCTGAGCTCGAAGACGGGTTGTGGCTCCATGATTCGGAAAGCTTCTTCGGTTATGGCTCTCGATTCCAATAGCCCAACATCTGCTGCGCTTTCGTCTTTACGCTTGACTGTCTTCATTGGTCCCAGCACTTCTTCAGACCATTCGAAAAGATCAGGCCAATCTGTGTTGGTCAGGTCCTGGAAGTCAACAACCGGCAACTCGTCTCCTTCGTAAGCAGTGAGGAATGGCTCACGTAAAGCATCTCTGAATCTCACCATATCGTCTTTGCGAGTGCGCCTCAAGTGGCCCCAGCGACGCCGCAGAAACTCGCTGTCGTAGCGGTAACTCAATGCATGTGCTATCATCGCCCAATTCGGTCGATCTTGGTTTATGCCACCACAGATGACAGCGACAAGTGCCATGGCGACAACAAGTCTATCGGCATCTTTGAAGTCCGGTCCACTCTTCATATCGCGTTTTACACCAAGTCCAAGCTTAGCCTTCTTGTGAGCCGGGCCTCGAGCTCTAATGGCTGGCAATGGAGGGTCTCTCTTTGTAGCAGGCACAAAATCCCCATCAGAATCATCGTCGCCAATACCTACTTCCTCGATCAAGCGCTTTCGAGGCTTGTATTTTCGCGTCGGCTTGCCTATTCTCGCAGAGATGTCTGCTGCGGGCGTGACGCCGACGGCTCCCTGGTGGCCCGATGGCAGATCTAGAGAGGATAGATTCGGAACCTTGAGCTTAACAAGAAGCATCGGGGCTGCAATGGAGTCTGGTAATGCTATGGGAGCAGCTGGATTTGAGGGTGGGATTCGAGCGAGGCGAACCTGCGCCTGATCAAGAGTATGGTTAATGAAGGCTCGGCTCGCAGGCCGTGGAGCATTCGAATTGTGTTCCAGACGCTCTTCCCATCTCTGCACAGCATTGAGTTCCTCCAAGAACTGGTTCGTCTTCAGCTCGTGGGCAGCCTGTTGAGTCCGAGTGGTATCGAGCTCCAAGGAAGATGCATACTTGAGTACGTCTCGAAGATTATGCACCAAGCCATCGCTTAGATCTGCTGGATAGTCTTCAGGTACGCCAAATTCTTCGACAAGTCTGCCCTCAGCGAGCATGTCATCATCCACAAGGGAAGCCTGCCGCGATTCCCGGTCCATCAGCGCCAAATCCTCCTCTAGATCGTGCAGTGAATTCGTTTGGTGTACCAAATCTTGAACAACAGTATTTCGGGGCCGTAGCTGTCGCCCTCTCGCAATAGCTTCATGGGTAATGGTTGCCTGAGTACCGATAGTGCCACTCGGCTCGTGCAGCTTCTGCTCTGGGTACAGCATCAGTGCACCTGCACGTTGTCTGTGTCGCAGCTCATCGTCGAGGGTCATGTTGCCCTCCACATCACGAGATCTTCGTATCTTCTTGCCAACTGTAACATTGTTCAAAATGGTGGACAATCTTCTGCGTGGAGCTTTAGGCTTGCGAGCCTGCCTCGTCTCTCGACACTGATCTTGCCTCCTCCTTGGCTCGTTTGATTGGTTCAGCGTGATTTCGTAGGAGAGTCTGCCTTTGCCATTTTTTCTTCGAGCAGCCGCATCGGGGTTGTGCTGGTAGTCCTCGATCTGAATAGTACCGAACGCGCCAGAATGATCACCGAGGCCACTGGGATACTCGTCTTCTTCACGATCTTCAGAGTCAACATCATCCTCGAGTTCTGCAGCTCGCCTGTCCTTGTAACGCTGCAGATTCCTTGCTTTGGACTTATGCACCATGAGCTCGCGATAACTCTGATAGTCCTCCGTGGTCTCGAAGCCTTGCTTTTGGGCCTCCTTGAGCTCGAGCTGAGCTGCCTTTTGTGTTTGCTGGACTCCAGATATTGGCTCGGGTCGATGGTGGGCAAGAGCTACTGCTCGTGCGTCCTCAGAATTGAGGTCAGTCTTCCTGCCAGCATGTCTTCGCATTGTTCTATCACGCATGTTCTGATCGATGTCGGCCTCCGGAGGGATGTATGAATACGGGTATGAGCTCACGATCGCCTTATTTAGATCAGTGACCACAGCAGACGACGGATCGACATCAGGGTGGGTCAGGATGTGCTTCAAATTGTCGCGACCATTCTTTCTGAACTTGACCACCAATTTCTTGAGCTTGTTGCTCTGCACCAAGTCTTTGATGATGCGCTGAACAGTATAATTGTCGGGTTGCAGGGACCCAGGATAACGACGCTGCCACACGGTGCATACCACCTTGGAGAGCTGATCATCTCCAGGAAATGCACCATTCGAAGCACGAATAGTCTCCATGATGATCTCTTCTCGCTCTGTCCTGATCTGCGCCCGATCCTTCCCTGTCCCAGTGATTATGGTAGGCTTTCGATTGCCACCTGTCCTCGATGGCGCAGCTGTCGACGAGTTCGATGTCAATGTCTCGTTCTTAGATGGCTCTTCGCGTGCATTGCTGATTTCTGGCTCGAGAGGGGCCGAGCCTTGTGCCTGCACTTGCACAGGGTCAGGCGCATCTAGCATTTCAATGTCTTGACTGGAAACGATAGGCGCATCCAGCTCGATTTCCAAATCGCCAGCTCGAGGAAGCGTCGCCGTATCGTCGCCGGTGTTTGGTGCTGCACTAGACATTGTCGGTCTGCCCGGCTCACGCTTTTTGGTTAGCAGATTGGTCACTTGCGCCGCATGCCGGGTAGGCGTCGCCACTGGCGATGTAAGACGTGACACGGTAGCCGGATCGGGGGCGGACGTCAATGTACTGGGAGTCAATGTCTTGGACCGTCCAGCGACTGGGGTCTGCAAAGCAGTTCTCAGCAGCGGTTCAGACTTTTTCCGAAGACCATTCAATGTAATGCCATGGGCTTGCTGAGCATTCCTCAGCTCCTGCATAAGAACATCTCGCTCTTTGCCATCTCGAGCAGCAATCTCCGAACATGCTCTGGATAATCTATTAGATAAATTGGGTTGATTCACGACTGGCTGAGCTCGAGTGGCGTTCACATTCGTGACGATCTCCTTCATAGTATATTTTTGAGCCAAGCGCAACAAGTTGGTAAAGGCAAGCTGATCAGGATCGCCGGAAAAGATCTCCTCGTCCGTTACAGATGCTGGATATTCTCGATACTTCTCCTTGAGCCACGAGGTTCTGCCACCTTTGTTGGTCGAGCGTGAAGTAGTCTTTCTCTGCTCTACGGTGGAGTAACTCCCTTTCGGCTCGCCGTTAGATGCCCTTCGAGCAGCTCCTAGGGCAAGGTCAGGAGTATCGCCTATGAGGGCTGGATCAGTAGGGATGGACGTAGCGTCTGCACTAGCGCTATATGGCCTGACAATGTTCAGGCCAGTGTAAGGGCTGCTATATGGTCTCACAATGGCCAGAACAGAAGAGGGCACATCGATCTTAGCAACGTCCATGCTCTCGTCACTGAGTCGAGCAAGATATGGCCCTGGTATGCGAAGCTTGACGACAAGACTTTGTGGTGAGACAGGAGACCCTGACTGACGCCTGTTATCCGCAGATGAAGCAGCTTTCGATTTTGACCAGGTCGTGATACTGTAGCCCAGAACAGCCATCTTCCATTCTTGGGCGCCCGGTCCGCGGACGGCAGTTCTAGACGAGCTTCCCGGTGGTGGCAAGCCGCGAAGCCATCTTCCGGAACCACGATGATAGAAATTCTCGTCAGGATGCTCTTCGACATAGGTCGAGGTAACGGTCTCAGGATTCGTGTAGGCCGTGGATCGATGTGGTTCTGCCAATGCAGAGTCTTTAGAGTGCAGCGCGGTTGTCAATGTATTCACTTCTGATCCTGGGTCAACTGCAGGGTCTGAACGCATTAATTCGAGCAATGCTTCGTCTAATTCGAGTCCTTGTGCCTTTTTCGTATGACCTGCGGCTGCTGGAGAGCTGGGCGCACCGTCTGTCGTCACGTCTGCAAAGCTAGTGGCCGCCTGACTCGGAAGATCTTCAGCAGTTTCTGCATTTGACAGACCTGGAGGATTCACACCATTACTGGCATGGTTGTGGACTACATTTATCGGTGTTGCGCTTGGGAGCGGAGTAGCAGCAGCTTGAGACGTAGATGCCGTGCTGATCGCTTGTTTGGCCGGATCAGAAACTTCCTCAGCCTTGGAGATAGATTCTCGAACACCATTAGACCCGCGGCCAGATCCTCGATGATGAGATCGCTCTTCAGGACGTGCATTGACGCAAGCTTTGTCGACGCTATCGGGCCCACATGGACTGGCGGGATCCTGATTCGGTGCAGGTTGAGAGTGATACCTTACTGACGAGGATGTATCAGGCAAGGCATCGGGACTGCCAGCTGCGATGATCTTGTTGAGCTCAGCTATTCTGGCCCAGGTCGCTTTCGATTTGCGCCCCATCCTCGATGAAAACGTCCTGAGCTCTGCTTTTGCGCTTTGTACGCTCTGCTGTGGGATTGATGACTGAGGAGCATCGATTGGAGCGACATCCTCAGGTGCTGCATTATTTTGTCGTACAACTCTCAAGCTGTGCTTGTCACGAGCTCTCGAGGCTAATGCTGCGGTTGGGTCCCACTCCTCGGTCGCATTCGAGTCCAGGCTCGAGTCCGCGTCTATACTCAATACGGCGGCCGCGGTGTTCATCGGCACGGGATCTACCTGACCATCCAAGCCGAGACGGTCTTCAGGCGTCTTTAACGGCGCCCTCGAAAATGTGGTCGGGTCAGCAGCTCTACCTGACCCGCTGCCAGCCGCCAGCTGTATATCAGCATCCATTCCGAAGGTGGCCGATTGTGCCTTGAGTAAGTATTGCTCGCCGGTAGACAGCGGTATGGAGCTAGCCCTGCATTGTGCTGTAATGGAGGCATTTTGCGTAGCAGCTCGTGCAGAAGAGGGTCTGACTTGGCGAACTCGTTTGTCGTGGTGCATGTCTACTTCACCAGCACCATTGAGCACACCAGGCTGCGGCATTTCTGCATATTGCTCCGCCAATGCTCGCAATGTAGCATTAACATCGTTGGCTTCATGAACGTCGGCCTCGACTTGATCAGTGCTGGCGACATCTGGACGTGCTGCAGAAATGGCATTTCCCTTGGCTCCATGATTCAAGTGCTCGACGGTTTCGGGAGGGTTCACCTCAGGTCGAAAGAGGCCGGCAAGTCCAGTGCGTCTCCTGCTTGCCTTTGGTGCCCGACGACGCGTGCGATCTTCCTTGTACCAGTCGAGCTCGTGAAGGCGATCAGTCTTCACAACTGCAACCAGAGCTTTACGTGGCCGGCCAATCTGCACATAGCTCTGCAGCTTCGTTGTGCGTGCGCCTGGAGGGTTGATGTAAATGCCAGGCTTCTGCCGTGACAGGATCTCGTCTTTGACGCTGCTTACGCGTTCGCGAGGCAAGTCTGCCCTTGTCATCGTCGTGGTGTCAACAATCTGAGATCCAGCTTCGGCAGCTTTCATCTCGATGAAGACTCGACGTTCAGCTGTTGCCTCAGCTATGCGATCAAAGTCGTCATACTCCGACTGCGGTATCTCCCGAGCCTTAATCAATGGCACTGCTGATCGTGGGTACCTGGGGTAGGAGCCACGCTTGCTGTTGCTCCCTTGCGGCTCTGCTCCAACTTCTACCTCCGCACCTTGCTCCGATTCTGATTGTGGATCTGGCTCAGATGTTGCTAGCTCTGGCGACACGCGGTCGATAAGCCTTGACTTCCGCTTGGTCATACGCTTCGATCGTCCATGGGGGGATTTCTGCGTCTGCTCGATCTCTATCGTCGCAGTATCACCGCCATTTGCCAATTTGGTAGAAGCAGTGACTGCGAGAACATCTCTGCGGGCGATTACGGCGGGAGTGCCAGTGTCAGGCGTAGGTTCGCCTATTGTACTCGATGCTCGTCCAAGAACCGTCTTTCTTGGACCTCGCCGTTCTGCTATTCCACCAGTACGTGGAAGCTGGTCTTTCGCCACGCGACCACCTTTCCTTTGCGGCGTGGATATAGATGGCGCTGGCAGTCTTTTAACACCTTCCAGCAGTGTAGAACATCCATCCGGACTTGCTAGGCTCTTCAAAGCGACCTTTGGGAATCCCCATTCATCAAGATCAGGTTGCTTTTCAGAGGCCTTCTGTTTGCCCTTGGATTTCGGCTCGGCCGCGTCACCAGCCTCAACAGCCTTCTCGTAATTCGGAAGAGTTCGATACTGATAAGTCGTTTGCCTGTTCTCGCCAGCGTAAGCTTTGACGATCGCGAGATGCTTGAGATGTGGAGGCTGAGATTGTGGACCAGCGTTAGTGAGGAGAAGCATATATTGGTCGACGGGTCTTCTCCAGACAGGTCCGGAAAGACGATTGCGTAGCTCGGTGGAGGTGATGCCGTCCTTACCGGCTTGGTCAATTATGTGGTGTATCGTGTTGACCAGAGGCAGGTCCGGGGTCCAAAGAGTAGCTCGTGACCAGGCCAATGTTTCTTCATCGTTGGCTTCCTCCTCGACTACGATCCGACATTCGTTCCTAGCTATGCCAGGCCGGACCAGGCTCGGAACATGAAGTGGTTCCTCAATTTCACCGGGCGCGTCTTCGTCTCCATCGCTCGAGCCCTCGCTTCGACAATTGGATGACTTTGAGTCATCTTTTGCTCTGAATCTGACGCGATCCTGCTCGCTCGGTTCACGAAGCAGCTGTACACATCTACAGCTTAGCTTTCTGTTCGTGCCAGCGATGTATTTGGGAAGGCCGTTGCGATCAAGACGCACGGCACGGAAACGGCGCAACAATCCGCTCTCCACGAGTCGCATCAGACAACGCAAGAGTATCTTGATGTTCCATCGCTTTCCTACGATGTCAAGATGTGCGTGGAGATCTTTCATCGCGATGACCCCATTGTTGTCTTTCATGGCACGCATGGTCTCATCATATAAAGCGTCATAGTAGACGACGGGATTGCCAGGTCTGCTGGGGTCTGTCAGAGGCTCCAAATGCAGGTTCTGGGGAGTTGCCCATCGCTTGAGCTTGAGGACGCTGGTCTTCATACCGGCACCAATGGCACTGTACTTGACGATAAGTCCTTTCTGTTCCAGTACGTCTGTACGATGCGGCACTGATCGCTTGTCCTGATTAGTCAGCTCTTTGGCGTACGGCTGAATGATGCCCTTTGGCCCAGCAGATCCAATTACAGACAGGAGTTCGAACTCCAATGGCGGGACTTTGCGAGGGTCTATGCCGTGCCCTGTGAGAGTCTGCCATGTTCGCTCTTTGGACACGAAGAGGTGCTTGCCGTTCAGCGCGATTCGGAATGCTGGTGCATTGGGGGATATAGCTTGTGGTGGAGTCGGATTGAATTTAGGATCTGGAGGCTTGATATTGACCTCGGAGTTATTGCAGAGCCAGTGAAAGACAGAATTGAAGAGGCCATCGTCGATTAAAGTCTTGTAGCTTGGTGGAGCATTCGAAAAGAGTAAATCTTCTCCGTTGCCAGGAGCAGTCTCGACCACGGCAGCATTTCTCTCGTCGTAGTATGCTTTGACCACTCGCACGAAGTCCGGAGCCGAGAGACCTATGAAGCCAAGATCAGTCATGTGTTCGAACCACGTGACGGACAGAATGAGAAAGTGTTTTCATTTGGTGCAGTTGCAATGTGTGGTCGAAATCGCCTCGTCGGCATCGTCGCTTCCGCTGTCGTCGTGATGTGCAATCCGTGCGGAAGAAAATTATTTCCGTACCTTTGTCTCCTGTAAAAGCGATCTCATTAAGTAGATGCTCGATCAGATCATCGAAGTCGGCCATATTAGGTCGATCATGTTGCCCTGCTCTGGCTTCGTTGCGGCAAAATGCATATGTGTGCGTATGGTGGATATGGTGAGAAGCGAGCAAACAGATGCTGGCTGGAATGCTGAGTCGAATCTGCGACAATGTTGGTGGGGTCGTGTGCGCGGCGGTTACAGCCGACGACCGAGCCAATGACGATGAAATGACCAGGATTATGCATCAAGTAAAGGCAGAATGGTGCAGGTGTTATGGCGGCATGCAAAATACGTGACAGACAGAAAGGAGCGTTTTGTGCGTATCCGAAGAAGACGAATGGGAACTCCGGATACTCCGCGACTATGCGTTACCCGGTCGTGGGCATCACATGCGGCAATGCTCGCGCCTTTCGAGTCTATTTCATCCACCCCAACGCCTCGCTAAATCGCTCACGTATGCAATGTGTCACCTGCAATCATTCAGTCATATCGCGGCCTCTTTTCGTCTCGCCCGCCATCATCATCTCTTCTTCGCCTCTCGCCTACTGGAGCGTTATTGGCGCCAGTGCGCTCCTGGCCGCCGCCTCGCTCGTCCGCTCTGAAACGTTCATCCAAGCCATCATGATCCCTCTTCTTGCTATCGAACCGTCCCCAAGCTCCAGTGTCTTCGCTCTTCAGGTCTTTGTACCTGGTCCTACCCTTCTTGCCCAGTTTGGTCATGTCTCGAATGCGCATATACTCTGGTAGCACGGACTTGTCACCTGCTTCGTCCACAAACTTGTGCCCAGCGATATCACGGTTGAGTGCTTTCTTGACCTCCTCATCTTGCTCGTCGTCGTTGAAGAAGGCGCCCTTGTGATGGTATTTCTGCATAAACGCCATCTTGCCCTTGCCCTCACGGTCCTCGGCCTGCTTTTCGAGGTATTCGCGATCTTCTGCTTCGCGGTCTTCAGCAGTCAGGTTTCGTCTGCGCTCAATCTCTTCGCGCTCTTGCTCCTTCGCGATGAGTGCTTGTCGATCACGTTGCACTCTTTTCAGCTCGCGAAGCTTCCACGCTGCCTTTTCCGCTTCTGGGTCTATGTCGTCTGTGTCGTCCACAACATCGTCTGCCTGCACATCATCGTCGTCCCAGTACTTCTTGCCCGCTTTTTTGGCTGCCGCTTCTCGCTCGAGTTGTGCCTGCAGCATCTCATCTGCTTTCTCTCTGCGCCTGCGTTCTTCTTGCGCCGATTTCTCTTCCGTCGATACTGTAGGCGCTCTCGACTGTTCTGCTCGCCTGTTCTTCGATATGAACTTGGGCGCTAGCATAGGCCTCTGAGGCTCTTCATCTGAGCTCTCCTCTTCTTCCGAGCTATCTTCTTCCTCATCACTGCTGTCGTCCTCGCCTTCGGCATCTGACGACTCTGATGCGGTCACGAAGCCTTCCAGGTCATCATCCCTCTCCGCGTCCAGCGCCTTTGTCTTGGGCTGCGCATTCGGGGCGACTAAAGACTTCTTGGGAAATGACGTGACTTTGGGCGCAGGTGCTCTTGGTGTCGGCCGCTGCTCTTCCTCATCCTCCTCGTCGGACTCCTCCTCGGATTGTGGATCTTCTGCGTATGCTTTGCCGGGAAAATATCGTGTCGGCCGCGCGGGCTGTTTCGTCATGCGACTCGACGGCAGTGGCATGTTGGCAGTATGTGTTTGCTCAAGAGTGTTAGCAAGATGGAAATCCCGAAGTCAATGTTCAGGCGCGATTCGTGTAAGTTCGGAGGTCTTTTAGTGGGGCCTTGCATGGGCACCATAAACAGCTGGTCGAGAAAATACATGCATTACTTCCAGTCGGGCTACCTTATAATGGCGGTGAAAAAGTTGAAGCGATGGACTCCTGCTACACTCAACTATATGCAGTATTGGTATATAATGTCTTGGTCCTGCGGAACGTAGTGGCGTCTTAAGGAGCCTTCTAAGGCCTCGACATCTCCTGCGCGAGCCGCAACCTCTTCAGCCACGTTGTATGGACATCATCTTCCGCTCGTACCGGCTCATATTCTGGCACGCAGTCGGCGCGATACCTCCCAGCTTCGTCGCGTCCAGCTACTATTAGCTTCAGATATAGCAAGATCTCGGTGTTAGGGCGTTGTCTGTGCGCATATGGCGCGCGATCTTGAGGAAGAGCGCGTAATCAATCTCGCCACGGTATATCTTATTATCTCTGTGCAGTATCGGCTCCTTGATATAGAGAGCCCTCCCACACAGTGTTCGCGCTTTGCAAAGGAGCTCGCCAGAGAACTTGGCTTCGTTCATCTTGTGTAGATGGACTCGCTTCCGCATGTGTTCGGAAGGCCTGATATGCCTGAATCGTGGAGTCACAGTAGCATTCGTGCGTGCGATACGTGGCGCACATCGAGACCACACGCCAGGCCGCGCCATATCGAGCAACCGAAGCTAAAATTCTCTGCTCTTGACGGTGTATATGCCGTTGTATCATCAGTGCCAGTCGCAGTGGTGCTTTTGCTGAGTCTAATGCTCGGTCCACGGAGACGGAGATCATCAGCAAGGCGACCGTATATGCGTCGTATATGCTCATCAATTGTGGTATCGTAACCATGTGAGCTGGGCCGCATACCAAGGAACGGAAGAGCTCGATAGAGCGATGCTTGTTGTGTTTACAGCAGAAAGTCTGGCTATGCCACACGCGCGGAAGACAGATAAGAGCGGTGTCGTGGCAGTAGTCGGGGATTATTGTTTGTATTGAGGAAGTCGATGCTATGTGCAGTGAGACGTGTCACGCCCGGCGGTGTTCGAGTCGGAGCAAAAGCATGGACACTTCCGTTTCGGTAGCACCGCGCACGATTGACTCATCTGCGTGTATGTATGAGCAAGTCAACAATAGGCCTCGCTCCGGCCAGACGCTGGAGGCTCTTTCATGAAGGCTCTATATGCCCCTATTGAACTCGAGGAAACCTCCCTCACCGCCTCTCTCCCAGAACTCCTTCTCCAGAGTCCCGGCCTTGACAGCCTGTCGTTGGGGAAATGCAGCTAGCGCCAGTGGCAAAGCAAACAAACTCGTCGCAAAGATCAGCCCAAGATTGACCGGCAACACCAATCGAGGTCTCGACTTCAGCAATTGAGCTTGCTGTAACCGGTACAGAAGCAGCGGCGGTACAACCATGATCGGCGTGGCGTTGAAGACTCTCGATGCAGCAGTCTCGCCAACAGCAAGAACTGCAGCTTTCCTACTCTTTCCAACAGGCTCCAGAGATTTGCCAGCTTCCTCGCGCTTCTTCTTCGCTTCCTCAGACTCGCTCGGAAACACATCAATGCCTTGCCGGATCTCTTCGCCGCGCATGAGGAAGACGTTCACAATACCGGCACTTGCCACTGCGGCGAATGGCACAAGTCGACCCAGCATAGCTTTTGTGCTCGGTGACACGCGTTTGAGTCGAGGCACAATAGAGTTGAGACCGACTGCAACACCACAGCTGGCACCCACAGCTGTGAAGTAAGATTGGATGATGCTTGATGTGGGCATTGGCGCACTCTTGTTGGCGTTGGAGAAATTGATACCGACATTCAGCGACTGGTTAGCAACCTGCCATGCTATCGTTCCGGTTGTAGAGAGGTTCGGGGTCAGCATGCCGGCAGTCACGACCAAATTCGATAGGACGAAGCATGACATGCGGAAGGGTAGGAAGACTGGCTCGCCAGTGTCTGCTCAGAGCATTAGCATTGGTGTGTGGCGAGTGTGATAGGATATTGACGTACCTGGATGTAGTGTAGAATCGACAATTTTCTTCGCTGTCCATAGCTCCGATGTCATCGACTTGATCTCGCCCTGCTTGTACTCCGTGATAAGTGACTTGGCATGCTCGAGGCCAGTGCTCGAAGTGAAAAGCGTTCTGTGACGATCATGTTAGTACAGCTCAGATGACTACATGCAACGTCGTCAAGTAATCTTGAGCGCGTACGTTTGTTGACCAAGCAGGCCATGCCGTCGGTGTGCTGCATCGTATCTCACCTAGGATCTGAAAGGTCTATCGAGTGCCGCACCCGGCCCCAGTATGTGCTCAAGTCATACTGGGAAGACGGCAAGTCTCTATTGCCCGGAAGTGAGGCGGACATTGTGACTTGTCGTCGTAGACTCAATGTCTGTTTCCAGGGCGAAGTGTTATTGACGCAAACGCGGTGTGCACTTAATCTACTGCTAGCGTTGTGCGCGATGTGCCCGAGCCCAAGCAAATCTCCATCAATGTTGACGGTCACCTTAGTCATCGTAATGCACGAGCCAGTTTTGCGCGGGTGTCAAATTTCCAGTTTGCGGTAAACCTTTTCTCACTCAACATCGAGCAAAATAACAATGATTAGGCGCCGACCCGTGTGATCATATCAGATAGGATCCCCCAAAACACGTCAATGTCAAAGGTAGGCACAATAAGAACGTCTCCCACCGCGCTCGGTCTCGCGTATCCACTACAAGATCTTGAGCTGGATGCGCATTTTTTTAAGATGAGCTACGAGACAAGATCAAAACACGTTCGACGGTCTTTGAGTACGGAAGAGGCTCGGCGTCCGCAATGGCCACTTTCGTAATTTATCGGTCGATACAGCACAAACAATGTCTTCTTGGGTGGCATTGGCATGAGATATTGTATTTCCAATGAGAAAAATGCTATGCCGCACCGCAATCGCCATAACGCCGCCGCTATTCAGGGTATATTTCCAGCTCATCAGTTGCCCTGCAAGCAACGTACATCATCATCAACATGAATAGCAACGCCGTAAAATTCTGACGACGCTCAATTGTCACTAAGGTCTGCTTCCTTCTTCAATTTCTCGCCGCCTAGCTTCTCTGATCTCCCTGCTAGTCGGCCGATGCATTCGGCCGCGATCTTTTGTCATTTGCATCGGCGTTCTCCATACACCATCCCATGGTTGCAGGTCGTCCGTCATTCGACGTATAAGACCTCCAGGACCTGGATATGCTGTTTGTGGATATGCCGAGCCAGGAGCATAGTGACCACCAATCGGCGTACGTGCGTCCTCTTCTTCTTGACCTTGCCAGTCGAGCCTGAATGTGCTTGCCGATGGGTCCGGTGTCGAGACGTGATCTCTGTTGAGCAACAGCATCAGCATCTGCTGCCGTTGCATCTCTTCCTCCGTGATGGAACTCGGATCGTATCCTGCTATCGGTGGCTGAGTAGGAGGCTGCGCGGTCGGGAACATGTTACGATTGTAGTTCTCATAGTATGAAGGATCCTGCCACAGCGTTGCCTCGCTGTCTCTGTGCGGATGACTCGCCAGCGGCACTGTGACTGGTAATTGCTGCTGAGGAAAGTATGTCTGTTGTATCTGCGCTTTCGTGATTCGCCTCTGGCAGAACACGAGCAGGGCGCTGAATATTATGGTCGACAAAGTTGCGGCGATGGTCGTCAAAAGTGCCGGCAACTTGAACTCATATCTCGAGAATACCAGGAAGTCGTAGATGACAGTAAGTAGGCCAAGCACGCTAGACGCAAGACACGGCATGAAAATCAGGTCACGTTGAAAGACCGCATTCCTCACGGCAAAGCATAGCAGCCCTGTGAAGGAGAACGCAGCGGCCAACAACGCAATGGCAATTATGCCCAACGCTGCAGGCGTCACTCTGATATCAGGATGTTGGTCATCGTCCCCATGTCCATCAAGCGGCATGCGCGCTTTCTCAAAGGTCGCAGGCAATATCAGATAGCCTCCCAGTATCATGAAGCTGCTCCCCACGGCGATCGTCCGCCAATACCATTTGACAGATTCGGGACTGTCATCGATGTTCCTATAGCTCGTCGCTCTGGGTCGCATGGGCGCCCGGAGCCTTCGCAGCGCCTCCACTTTCGAGGACTGGGAGTCCCGTGTCCTGGCAGGTGCCTTGAGCTCCACTTCCGACCACTCTGCAGCCAGGTTGGAGGCTTTTTTGGTGTTTCACGAGATAGGTTGAGCGGTATACACGATCTTTGTTGGTTGCAGCTGTTTCGTCTCGACCCTCGAAAAGTATGCCGCTGGCGATGACGATGTACTATAGCGGGTCGGGTCGGGTCGATTGTGAGCTCGCGGCTAATGTACAAAAGCGTAGGGCTATGTAGGGTGGTGATAATCAGCTCAGGTGTCGACTCTGCACCGAGGGGTGTTTCCGTGGTCGAAACGTCAGGCGAGGCAGAAGAGGTGCTGTCGTGATCATAGTATCGCGAGGTTGAGGTGTAAGAAAAGTCTGAAAATGTAATGAGACATGGCAATAGACTCTTTGATACGCGAAGCGTTAGCAGATGCGAGGATCAGGGACGGTCTCGTCTTGGCAAGCCTGAAGGTGGTAAGACTGGCACAGCCCTCCAGCTCTTCCAATACGGAGACCCTTCTCCCGCTCCGTATCATTCGGAGCCACATGTGGCATTTGCTCAGGCAGAATGAGGCTCCATCCATACACTGTGGCGCTGGATCAGAGGCTGATTGATGATCATGAGACGCAGAAGCCTTCGACCTGGGCCTGAGGCAGGTGCAAAAGAGCATTATGACATACATTTGATGTTGGTAACTACATGTACTTGAGCATACCACTAGAATACGGTGGAACAGCTAGCTCCTACCTAGGCTAGGTACATGCTATTTGCGACGACATACTGCAGCTAACCCTTGCTTCGAGACTCTTACGCTTACTAGAGACTTACCGATTTTTGAACCGGTTCCATCGGTATACCAGCCTCTGCATCCGGACCGCAAAGAGATTCGCATTCTCGTCGCATGTGGAGCCGGTTGCCCTTGTCGCTGCGGAAGATTAGTGTGTTTCTGTCTCAAAGACATTTCCCTTTTCGACGACCCTCCTCTGGACTACGAAGCGAAATCATGCTGCTGGGAAGAAGCTACAGATACTAAAGAGATTAGTCTCAACCGAAATATCGTCAATATATCGTATCACGCAGACGAAATGTCGCGGCGTCTTTGTATCGATCGGCGTCGCCATCGCTTTGGCGACAGTATACCTCACAAGCCGAGGATCACACAGCGAGTCCAATCGTTTCTTAAGCGATACGCGAAGGCGCCGCAGCAAATTATTGGAAAGCGCTCTTTGTGAATAGCATCAATCGCCAATCCATCATGACGGCCAGGAACCTGATAACAATGTGCCTCGTAGAAATACAAGAATGGCTGCATTCCATTTAGCGGTGAAACCCGCTTTCATCTTCCGACAAGAGGGCGAAACTGGCGACTGGTTGGCACCGCATATGTGCACGGCATGCTGGATGGCCAGTACATACAGCAACTCGAACGAGAAGACGGCGTCGAAGACGAAATAAGTTTGTTCAAAATCCATTGATGCAATGGAACAATTCAGGCAATCGACTCTTTGTCTCCTTGACTTGCTTGGCCCCAAACTCGAGGCATAGGAGGCGTAGTTCATTCTCTGACAGAGCACCATCTGCAGCGCGCTTGCGTGTGTCCGAGAGCTGAGCCATCCTCGGTCTATGTCGATGAGTATAGGCATTGTCGACATGATGGCGCATCAGTTAAGATACATGCCTTCAGTGGGGATGGCAGAATTGCTTTATTTTTCCGCGAGCTGAAGGCTCTTTGGATCTAATCTCCGTGATGACAGGAAATGGGGACGCTTTTCACGAGTATACTGTTGCAGGCGCTTAACCGCGCACACGTCGCAAAGTGAGGTGGGCGTCTTTGGTACAGAAGCAGGACTCATATTCGCAGCAGAATGGCCGTTAGTAACAGAAGCGGCGGATGCACCTCTGGATTCAGCCACTATTGCGAGACTAAAACGACTGCATCAGGACATCTGCCCTACTTCTTGCCTTTCGGCTTACTGCTCTTCGGCTTATTCTTCGACTTGGCCTTCTTTTCCCTCCCCTTCTCATCCCTCGCCTTCCCAACCACCGTAGCCTTCTTGCTCTTCATCCACTCCGCGCCACTCTTTCGATCATCTTTGTCCTGCAACTTCTTCTTCTCCTTATTACTTAACTTTCCTTTCTTCTTCTCAGCCTTAACGACAGGGTCTCCGTTAAGCACTGCCTTGCTCCTATCCTTCGCGGCTTGCTTGTCCTTCTCACTCTCGAACCAAGTTTTCTTGGGCCGAGACTTGATTTCGTCTTCGTATTTGTCGATGTTTTCGGCCCTCGTGAGATCTCGATCTGCTTGTTGTATGGCGCGCTCTTCTTTCTCTTCGCGCAGCACGTCCTCGATATCTTGCTCTAAGCTTTCCAGACGCTCCATCCACGCCTCGACATCCTCAGCTTCGATGGTACGCTGTTTGATGATTGCCCCTTGCGCTTTGCCAGTCTTCACTGCTGCCTTCACCACTTTCCTGTCTGGTTCTGCAGCTAGTGTACAGGCACATCCAGAACGTCCAGCACGTGCAGTTCTTCCAACTCGGTGAAGGTAGATCTCATGCGATTGAGGTGCTTCGTAATTGATGACTGTATCTATGCCCTTGATATCGAGACCACGCGAAGCCACATCCGTCGCAAGGAGAAAGGACGCTTTGCCAGCGCGGAAGGCTTCGATGGCGTTGATACGTTGTTCTTGGGACATGCTTCCGTGTAGCTCAGCGGCTTTTAGTCCGCATATGGCAAAGATCACACGGACGCGGTGGGCTTCCTTCTTTTGTCTGAAGAAAATGATTACTCGGTCAGTGTAGATCTTCTCGCAGAGGTGCATAAGATAGCCCAGCCGCTTTTGTTCTCTGCCAGGGCGTAGCCGCACAAACTCCTGTGTGAGACCAGACACAGTCTGCTTCTGTGCATCTACCATTAATCGAACAGGTCGTTGTAGACCTGATCGAACCAAGTCATCGACTTTCGTGGTCATTGTCGCGGAGAAGAGCATAGTTTGACGGGACTTCGGAATCTTGGTCAAGATCTCATTCAGTTCGTCTGCGAATCCTTCCTCGAGCATGCGATCTGCTTCATCCAATACCAGTATCTCTATCGTGCTGACATCCAGTGAGCGGTAGTTCCGTTCTAAATCAATGAATCGTCCAGGCGTTGCAACCACGATGTCTGGTCGCAATTTAAGCTCCTTGTCTTGCTCTTTGATGCTCAGCCCTCCAACAGCCATAGCGATTGTGATGTCTGTGAAGGCTGCAAGCTTCTTCGCTACGTTGAAGCACTGCACTGCCAACTCACGCGTTGGCATGAGAATCGCGACGCGCGTCGACGTGGTGCGCTTCGGTCGATATAGCAATCGCTCTAATATGGGTAACAAGAACGCTGCAGTTTTACCAGAGCCCGTGACAGCGCCACCAACCAAGTCCTTGCCTTCGAGGGCTACTGGCACTGCTTTCATCTGAATCGGGGTTGGCTTATCAAAACCCACAGACGCCAAACCTTTCAGGATCGGTCGGGATAAGTTCATCGTATGGAAAGATGTTGCCGTGGACCCCGTCTTTTTGAATTCGTTATTGGCAAAGAATGCGCTCGCTTTCTCTTTCTCCACCACATCCCCATCGTCTCCAGCATCCGATGCAGAGTCTTCAGCCGCATCATCGGGATGCGGAACAGC
The DNA here is from genome assembly GCA_013248845.1 of Passalora sequoiae. Lineage (NCBI taxonomy): Eukaryota > Fungi > Ascomycota > Dothideomycetes > Mycosphaerellales > Mycosphaerellaceae > Passalora > Passalora sequoiae. The sequence continues at coordinate 1,074,570 of WSQC01000018.1, read as the reverse complement.
AGGTGCAATGTCTTCGTTCACATCCTCGTCTCCAGCTCCTGCATCTGTATCAACTTCCATTTCTTCACCTTCGTCCTCCACAGTATCGTCGATTGCTGTGTGGAACTCTTCGTCCGCGTCTGCGTCATCACTATCACTTTCAGAGATCGCTGATACCTCCAAATCCTCATCTTCGTCTTCATCATCTTTATTTTCACTGTTTTCAGCTCGCGCTTCCTGCTTCTTCGGCTTTCTCCGTGCGACAAGTGCTTCGATACTGTCGTAATTGTCGCCATTGACACCACTACCCCATGAATCTAGATCTATCCTCGCTGCTCCGGCGTCATTCTCGAACTCGAAATCAGAGTCTAGATCGTCATCCTGCCAGTATGTAAGTCTTTCCGCCATCGTATGCCCAGATAGTGCCGAAGCCGTCGATGTCCTTACCTTGCCTTCTTTCTTCTGCTTTTTCACTGGATTCTGCGTCTTCGTCTTTCGTTTGCGCTTGTTGTTCGCCGGGGCTGGCGGGACGAGCTCCTCGTTCTCTGACTCTTCATCCGACACATCTCCATCCGAGATTGTTCCTATCAGATCATCAATGGCCATGGCGGCAGTGTGCTGTATGCGTGACCACATGCATTTGAGATCAATGTCTGGCGACTTTTTTCTGGAGCTCCATCTGTGGATCGCCTTGAAACGTGGGGTACAGGGATTCTCACCCGAAGTCCCACCGGCTGATTCAGCTGTCTTTGGCAACGGCGCATGCCTCAAATTCGTGGATCCAGTATCGCCAAATATGTTTCGCGTTTCTTCTTACTCGGAACTTCGGGTCTACCTGCGACATCAACAGGTGGGAATATACGAAGACGACAACAAGAAGTTTCATGATACTTTTGCATCAGCATGGACGATGTCGCTACTTGCAAAAGGGTCAAAAGTGACCTCCATGGACTTTATGGCTGATCTGATCTGTAGATGACAACTACAAGTATTGTATCTCTACGAAGCACACGATTTGCGCTGACCCTGATATGAGCATGGCAGTGGTTAACCAACGGGCATCTGGTGTTCGCTGTTTACAAAAACAGACTGCCAACACTTCGCTCTCTAAGTGCCGTCGTTGTAACTTCCCAGGTAGTATGGTCTGCAGCTCTCCTGCTTCAGCGTAGCGATGAAATTGTCGATCAGGGCGGCCGCGGTAGTTGGGTTCGAAACGCTGAAGCCCAGGCTGTGCACGTCATTGAAGCCCTTGAATGTGCCAAAGTTCTGGTCCTGGATGACACTGCCGTTGGTTTGGAATGAGAATGTCTGCGAAGCGAGCGTAGCGCCACTTGCGGAGTACCCTGTCGCCGTGATATTGCAAGAGACTGGTAAGGATCCTGCTGTGTATGGGCTTGGCAGAACACAGCCATACCAGAAAGATCGTGGAGTGAACGAGTCTAGTGTCGACTCGATGTAGTCCACCGTAATGAGTGGCATCTGTCCAGTCAGGGAGTCGACACCGGCCCCGAATGTGGCTGCATATGGGTATGTATGCGGTGCAAGACCAAGATGGTTGCCGTCGAAGTCTGGATCAGTGTCGACTGCCTGGATATTATTCCACCCAAGCAGGTTGTACTCGCCAATCGTGGTCAAGCCCGTAAGAGAATCGAACCGCTCCACGCTCTCAAACTGTTGTGCCCTTTAGCAGTCTGCATTACTCAATCGCGACGATGGCGACTCACGTTATAGTTTACGGTGAACTGCTCGATAGAGCTGGAACCCTGGGTGCATGCAGGTGCAGGAAAGCTCGTCTAATTGCTTCAGTATTTGCTGCTGCTACAACATTGCTGCAGCCCGTACCTGAGTAGTCACTGGGAATTGTGTCACAACTGGAAGCTGAGCTGCAGCATAGCCGCTGAATAGCAGAATCGAGAGTTTGGGTGACAGCATGGCGGTGACGAGTAAGTAGCACTGTGGTTAAGCAAAGCAGAACCAGGAGGGGAACAGATAGAAATTTAACAAAGACAGACCTACTCAGAGTAAGTTCTCCTCCGCTCGAAAAAATGGGACTGGTTGTTCTGTGTGCAACCTTTCGCATTCTGGTTCCTGGACCAGCTCCATTTCGAGCTTCACGCCGCGATCGACGCGAAAGCAGCCTCGTAAGACGTTCGTACGGCATATGCAGGAGAGCGGCAGACTGCCGGCATGTGTTGTAAGCCACAAGCAGACTACGCCGAGGAGCATAACGATATCAGTATGGCATAGCACGAAATCGGCTCGATGAGGTCGAAAAAGGCGGTTTGCCTTTCAGAGAATGTGCCAGAAGTGCTGAAGATCGACCAGCATGCAGTTGTAGTGCAGGTCTTCCCAAAGCTTCTCCGCTCTTGATTTCGACTTCACTCGCTCGAGCGCACCTTCGATGCTTCGGTCGTGACGTGAGACTATGTGGTCGGGTTGCAGTAGAAGACGAAGAAGACCTCGGCGTTCCAACTCCGATGTTGTGGACTCGGACGGGACAGCCCATCCCCTCTCATCCTCGAAGCTTCTTTGACTCAATCGAACTTGGAAAGAAAGAAATTTTTGGTCCATGTTGTATTCACGCCTCGATATCGGGAAGCTCAAACGAGTTCTCGATGCACAACAATGCCAATTGGCGTAAGATTGATAGAACCGCCAAGCACTGTTCCGAAAGCACGATCACCAACCTACAAGGTCAGACGAGGACAGTGGGAAGCAAGGATGCAAAAGAGTAGCGCATCGCGCGATTGTCGCGCAGATGATATGTCCTTAATATCGGCTGTACGGGCTGTATTGTTGTCCTGGAGTACGCAGTGTAAAGTCTGCAGGTCGCGCTCAGCAAGGACGTGGTCGGTTAGAGCCACATCTGCTGGGATATTGGGCAAACAAAATGCAGGCAGTGGTACACGAGGAAGCGCTTCACTCGACGCGTGACTCCCAGTATCGTGTCTCTCGAAGCCGAAGCAGTTCACAGTGACAGTGGGCTCGGCTGCGCAGTGGTGTGTCGGTGCGTAGCAGACGCGCTGTCGAATGAGGTGAAGTACCTGCTGTGACTCCTTGAATTTGCGTGACAAAGAAGTCACCTGTAGTCGCGGAGCAAAAGTGCAAGCCCGCAGAACGGCCTCTCATGACTTGACTGCTTGACCAACTCGTCAACCGCTAGAATCGACCACCGGGCACGCAGTTCAGCACAGACACCAAATAGCGAAACATGGACATAGCATCTCGTTTTCAAGCATTACGCTCACAGACCTCCGCAGCAGGTGTTCAAGCCACCGCTGCACCATCAAATGCTCCGAGCGGTCGAACTTTGCCTCACTCGAACCAGACCGCTCCTCTCATTCAGCCGGCACGACCTGTCATATACCCGAACGGAAATGGGGACAATGCAATGGAGACAATGCCCAATCAAGATCTACCGGATGGTATCGATACAGCTATCTCAGATGCGCAATGTGCACTTAACAAACTTCGATCACAAGACCCGCAACGCGCAGCCGAGTTATTCAAGCGGCAACCTGAGTATACCATGCTCCTCAATGCGACTGTTCAGCGTTGCGCTCCAGCTTTTCAAGATAGGTGTGATGAGCAAGACTTGCAAGCAAGGGTAGCACAGCTAGAGGATATGAATCGTCACTTCTGGCACTTGGCTCACGACAGAATCACTAAAGATCAGAACCAGGCAATTACTGCTGCTTCGCTCTCTATCCATTCGCCGTCCCACACGGATCACGAGACTCAGATGCAAGATCTGAAAAAGGCATGCGCCACTGCGACAAGGCACATGATCTCTGAGATCAAAGATGCGCTCAGATGCCTGAAGAGCGACGCTGGAATATATACGAATTCGGGAGTAAAACACAGCTCGAGATTTAAATTACCAATCCAAAGGAGTGCAGAAATCGATCGACTTGCCCGGCTGATTGACCAAGCATCCGTGGAGGTAATGGAAGCTCTTGCAGCGGGCTTGCGGAGCCTGAGCAGGACAAACGAGCATCTCGATGAAGTCGTAAAGATGAAAGATTGGGATGGCCAGAGTGAAGAGAGCGAAAGTTCACAAGAAGCATTAAGACCTTGCGTGACCGACTCTTGTCGGGACTCTGGTCAGATAGGTATCTACAAGCAGAAAGCCATGGAGCCGCAGAACGTTGTGCATGAGCTACTTTACAAGCTCGAGGATATCAAGAAGAAAATGCAAGAAGAAGTCACGGCAAGGAAGAAGGCCGAGCGCGCGCTGGAGCAGATGGGCGACATTAGCGCGTAGTGATCGGGCCCGTGTAGCTATGCAGTCAGATTGGTAGAGTCGGATAGCAGAGGCATTGAGGTGCACGCCGCGCCCGTCTTCGAGCGATCGATCAACTCTCAGCTTGAGCATGCCGCCAAGTAGTTGATATTTTTCCCTCGGCGTTAAACATGTATGGGAGAAGAGGGCGCGATACCGTCGTCAACACTGGCCTCCCAACAAGGCACGGGCATGCAATCTACATGTAGATCAGCTACAAGGTATCGCGCGCTTCGGTAGCCGCTCATCCGAAAGCCGCCGAATAATGGCTTCGAGCTCAGGCGTTGAGCATGATATGGGATCGGAGTCGACTTCATTATTGTTGCATCGCGACAGCGCGAGTGTTTGTTAAAGTACGGATGTGCTTGCAACATAGAGTGCCTTTGCATATGCTGTACATTTAATATGTGAGAGAGGTGAGACTTTCAAGTGGAGCACGTGAAGGTGAAGGTGCTTGCCGTATTTTTGGGTGGATGTCATCCCCGTGGAGCATTGAGCAGTCTGATTGGCTAGCGCTCCGGTCGTCAGCGAAACCGTTGAAGCTTCGACCCGACATTTTTCGATACAGGGACGACAACTCTCTCTTTCTGCCATCTCATCACACACTTACCTCTTCACAGCAATCAATAGCCAGGTCACGCAGCGGCGTAGTCCCGAAGACCATCTCCACTCCAGTAGCAGGTTTTAAGCAGCCTCATCTTCCTTACCTCACAATACCGGCACAATGAGCGGCACAGCGACAGCACCACCTACCTCGACCGGCAGCAGCAAGCTGGACGCCGTGAAGCAAAATGTCGAGGCTGCCGCACAAACTGAAAAGCTCTCCGGTCTTGCCCTTTACTCCCGATTCGCCTTCGCCGGTGCCGTGTGCTGTTCCGTTACTCACGGCGGTCTCACACCTGTCGATGTGTAAGTCCGCACCATCAAGGCCTCGGAGAACCATTATGGTTGAGGCAGATGTCATCAAAGAGGCGCATGAGAAGATTGGTTTTGAAGGATGGATAAGCAATACAATGATTGCTACAAGGATAACAGCTGACATGAGCCGTTAAACAGTGTCAAGACCCGTATTCAGCTCGACCCAGCCACATACAACCGCGGCCTGATCGGTGGTTTCCGCCAGGTCATCGCAAATGAGGGCGCTGGCGCCATCTGGACTGGTGTTGGCCCAACCTTCGCTGGCTACTTCCTTCAGGGTGCGTTCAAATTTGGTGGATACGAGTTCTTCAAGCAGCAGAGCATTAATTTGCTCGGCTACGAGTCCGCGTCCAACAACCGCACCGCTGTTTACCTCGCTTCCTCCGCTTGCGCCGAATTCTTCGCCGATATCGCACTCTGCCCTCTCGAGGCTACCCGTATCCGATTGGTGTCTGAGCCGACCTTCGCCAACGGCCTGATCGGCGGTTTTAGCAAGATCGCCAAGCAGGAGGGTATTGGTGCTTTTTACTCTGGTTTCGGCCCAATCCTCTTCAAGCAGTGAGTACATAGACACGCGCAACTCTTTCAAGCTCTAACAAGAATCGCAGGGTGCCATATACTATGGCCAAGTTCGTTGTGTACGAGAAGGTCTCTGAGGCTGCGTACAAGAACTTCTTCGACAAGAACAACACCTCTTCCAGTATGCAGACCGTGATCAACCTTGGATCCGGTCTCATTGCTGGTTTCGCTGCCGCGATAGTATCGCAGCCAGCCGATACTATGCTTTCGAAGATCAACAAGACCAAGGGTCTCCCAGGAGAAGGCACTACCAGCCGTCTGATCAAGATCGCTAAAGAGCTCGGTCTTCGTGGTTCTTACAGCGGTATCGGTGCCCGTCTCTTCATGGTCGGTACCTTGACCGCTGGTCAGTTCGCCATCTACGGCGACATCAAGAAGGCCATTGGTGCCGTTGGTGGTGTCGAGATCGCCAAATAAGCGCAAACAGTGAGAGGGTGGGAAAGTTGATAATGAGTCCGTCATGCATGCAGACATGAAGTCTGGGAGAGAATACCTGAGGCTGCGGCTACGCATTCCTATACCTTGGTCACAAAGGTAAAAAATACGAGCTGAGCTATGCTTCAGAGATACCCTGGACAATTAGACGATAGAAGACCCTCAGCTTCTTCTTGGTGTACAGTAGTAGAGCATTAGGGAGCCGGCGTTCATGACTTTGAATGCAATGACTGCTTACATGTCCACTGTATTTCTCCCAAAAATGCGTATGCGGAGCTCTATGCAAAGGCACAACGGTCTATTATACAGCACCATGTGTTCGTGACATTTGATCTAAAAAAGACATTGTGCCACGTGCATAGCTACTATAGTAGTCTACAGTGACGACCAGCCGGATCATTTCCCGGAGACCACTCTTCTCCGCGAACTCTCCTCCGATCTTCTTCCTGTAAAGTATGTTGCACGCGGAGAGAGGCACCACGACCTCACTTCGAGTGACGCATGGCCATGTCATGTCTGACCATTGCAGCTCGTTAAGTGGTTATACGAGGCCGCGTTCCTGCATACTGAACTGCCAACCACATCACGGCTCCAGACATGTGCTTTATACGGTGGGTCAGCTTGAAATCCAGGCGGTCACACCGATGATCAACCAGTCTCCACCACGAGGAGACATGCACGCCCGACATGTAGGTGCAACAAGTAAGACCATTCTTCCCTTGTCAAATTTTCAAGAGCATAACAATGTCGTGGTTCGACCGCGGCATCAACAGAATCAGAGACGAGTTTGAAGGCCGAAATCAAGCTGCATCACCAAGATCACAGCTCCAACAGGCTCCAGATCCAGTATGGTCATTGCCATCAGATTCACATTCACGAGAGCCCACACCTGAGAACGAACTCTTCTTCCAGGCGTTCGAGTGGCATACCAAGTCCAGTCCTCCGCCGCCGCACGAAACACATTCCCAACACTCACACTGGAGTCGATTAGCTCGCATAATACCGGGACTCGCAGAGCTGGGTGTCTCGTCAGTATGGCTGCCGCCAGGGTGCAAAGCGAACAATCCAGGAGGCAACGGATATGATTGTTATGATTTGTGGGATCTGGGCGAATTTGATCAGAAATGGACGAGGAGCACAAAGTGGGGAAGCAGAGAAGAGCTCAAGGACTTGGTGGAAGCTGCAAAGAGATGTAGGCGTGGGAGAGGCGTGGATTTAGTATGGGATAGTATCTTGAATCACAAGACGGCGGGAGACGCTACAGATGAGGCTTGGGCGGTCGAGGTGGACAAAGATGGTGCGTACGTCCCGAACAAGATTGACTAAGTGCTATAGTATGGCTGATACTACAGAATGGCAGATAGACGCATCGAGGTATGCGCCCCTCGGAAAATTGAAGCATGGCTGAAATACGACTTCCCCGGCCGGGCACGAGAAGGCATGAAGTACAGTAATATGAAGTGGAGAGCAGAACACTTCAATGGCACAGACTGGGACCAACGAGCGAAGCGAAATGCGGTCTACAAACTCATCGATGATCCAGCGACATTTCCGAAGCCGAACAAAGAGCAGATGCCCACACCAGCTACGCCGATGCAAGGCTTTAATCGACTAGCACGGCTCGCGGGAGCTGTCACACAACTTAGGCCTGAGAGACCTACACCTGCAAGACGACCAGGCAAAGGCTGGGCAGAAGACGTGGACAAGACATATGGCAACTACGACTACTTAATCTTCTCGAATGTGTACTATCAACATCCTGAGGTCCGCCACGATATCCTCCAATGGGGCGAGTGGATGATCTCGTCGACCGGAGTCAGTCGCTTCCGTCTCGATGCAGCACAGCACTTCTCTTGGACCTTCTGCCGGGAATGGATCCTCAAAGTCCAAGAAACCAGCAAAAGAATTCACGGCCAAGACGTTTTCGTGGTAGGAGAAGTCTGGGCCGGCGAGCTCTCCAGACTGGTTCAATGGCTCGATACCGTCTCACCCCCCGGCTCACATATTCTAGCCCACACTTTCGACGTCCCACTCCTCTACTCTTTCTCACGCATCTCTGAAGATGTCCGCAAGAGCAGCAAGAACGCTGACCTACGTACACTGCTCAAGGGACCAGGCAATCCTGAGCACCAGGCTCTGGTCTCAGTGCGCCCACACCAGGCAGTCACATTCGTCACCAATCACGATACGCAGCCTGGACAGAGTAGTGAGGTGCCCATGGAGGGTGGGATTAAAGCGCTGTTCTATGCTTTTATACTGCTGAGACGCGAAGGGAAGCCCTGTGTCTTCTGGGGAGATCTCTACGGGACTCTAGGACCTAAAGGGGAAGGTCCAGCTTGCCGAGTCCCGGTTATGGCAACTTCAGCACAAGAAAGGGCGACCAAGGGAATCGGGTCGCGGACAACGAGATGTCTTCTGCCGAGCTTGATGCTGGCGAGGAAGTTGTTTGCGTATGGAGTGCAGAGGGATTATTTTGATAGCATGAGTTGTATTGGATGGACTCGGGCCGGAACGCACGACCGGCCTGGATGTGTTACGATTCTGAATATTGGACCACCTCATAAGTGGTCGATCAAGAAGATGCTCGTGCCCCAAGGGAGGGTAGGGGAGAAGTGGGTGGATATCTTGAGTGAAAGAGAAGAGAGACCAGAAGTTGTAGTTGATGAGATGGGATGTGGGGTGTTTGCTTGTCGCGGCGGAAGGGCGGCAGTGTTCATTCGGGAAAGCTGTGAGGGGCTAGGAAGGTTCCCTGTTGAATGGCATCACGATGTCTATTCGCAATAGGTCTATTGACGAGACCGGACGATGAAGACGCCCGTCGGAGGACGATTGGCGTGCGTGCTGAAGGATGCCACTAGACCCAGCAATCAAAACGACAGCCCTCCCAAATACAATGGAAATCAGCATCATATTCTCGCATATTCCAGGAATCGCCTCGGTATGTCCACCGTCTTCGCCCTTAGATATTCGCAGCAATTCTTGCCTAACGTATCGTAAGTGGAACAACTATCGTACCCACGATCAAGGTGATCATGCAATAAGAAATGCACAGCTCTGATATTCGGCATTTCAAGACGGTCCACCCTCAAATCTTGCTTCCCGAACTTATGGATCTCCTCGGGTCCGAGCAACGCCTTGATTTTATCGACTGTCAGGATGGTCCGCAGCCAATGCCACAGCTCATCGTTTGGTGAAGGACGAACGAACATGCCGACGTTGCAATCGGAGGCTTTATCTCCGGAGCGACCGAGAACGATCGTACCCAACGGCGCGCGGATCGTCTCGCCGAAGCTGGCAAGATCGACTGGGTTAGAAGTTTCATAGGACGGCTGCTGGCGTTTATGTTCCTCGGTCTCAGTTGGGGCTGGGATATCGATGATCTTCCTTCCCGGCTTGCGGTCTTCGCTACGCTCGGGTTCGAACAACAGATGAGCTCGATGGTTGACTTGCGATTGTGGGAGCAGTGCCGGCCAGTACTCGTAGAACGGTTTGCCTTCAGCTTGACGCATGTCATTCCCCAGGGTGGCTCCTGGACAGGACATAAGAAAGTTTACCATACTGATCCTGAAGAAACCTTGTGGATTTCTCATGCTAAGTAACTGTCGGTCCTTCGATTGTGCAAAGATGCGGAAGTCGACTGTGGCAATGTCTTGATTCCTGGCGTCTATGGGAGAATCGCCATTTCGGGTGAAACGGAGACAGGAGAACTTTTTGAGCCTTTCCTCTCCTAACTCATATTTGATCTGCTCCTCTGCGAAGCGGCACTTCTCGTCCATATCCAGACCACATAGGAATATGTGATACTCAGCTTGCCAGCCTGCGAAGCCGGAAATGCCGACTTTTGTTGTGTCTGGAGGGGCCAGCCCTCGCACACCAGAAACGTGGACTTCTTCTGGGCCGATTTGCTCGATCCTGATGCCTTCCAGCTGCGCTACCACATCACTGTTGTAGTACAGTGGACCCTGAATCTCGTATAGGAGCTGGCTTGTCACCGAATCGACAGTCACGCAGCCACCAGTGTTCCGCTCCTTTGTTATGATGCAATGTCCGAGACGGTCGACGCTTGCTATCGGGAAGCCGAGGTTGGTATGTTTGTTAGCTGCGAGGAGGTCTTTGAAGGAGGACCTGTGCTCGATCAGCACGATTATCCAAAGAGTAGCTATGTGGCCAAACCAGCGCTAGCTCAAGACGAATAGTATCTCGGGAACTGGGGAACCTGTCGCAAGAACTTACATATATCCGCCTGTCACGTAGGCGGAGCATTCGATCAGGTGCCCGGCGATCAACGAGCCGGCAAGCTCGTCCAGCTGGTCTCGAGACCAATCGTGCCACCATCTACGAAAGCCATTGTCAGTACTCGACAAAGTAGACGCCCATTTGAAGTCGAGACGTCACATACGCGGCAGCTCCAACTGTGGGTGCGGCGTCTGCGACTCGACCAGCGATCACGATATCGGCTCCGGCTCTAAGTGCTTCGGCGATGCCTAGGCCGCCAAGATAGCATTGTGCGCAGACGATCTCTTGCTCCCAGTCCTGGATTCTGCGACCGTGCATCAACGATTCGAAGGTTTCCCCTTCTTTGATGAGGCGACGAATGTTACTGGTCTGTTCATCACCCTGCCTGGCATTAGTACATCTCTATCAAAGGCATCGATAAGAAGGCAGCGAGTACGACGCGCCACTGCACATTGTCTTGCCGCATGAGAGACGGCAAAAACTCACCTCGATCCAGGCGACTTTGAGATCGTATCCTTTGGCTCTGACCTTTTGTTGGACGAGCTTCGCGAGGACTTCTGTATCGCTCGCGCCGGCATTGACTGCGAGCTTGATACCATTCTTGGCCAGGCTATCAATGGCGGGCTCGAAGCATTCCATGAAATTCTCGGCGAACATAGCGGTTTGGAGTTGCTCTTCCAGTGAGAGCTCTTCGAATGTTTGAGATTTGGAGGAAAGGGATTGTAGGGCGCGTTGCTTGCCGGAACCGTGGATGGTCATTGTCATCTGGGTGGGCGTCAAATTGGGCTCTCATCGCACCTTACGAAGGAGGTAAAAATACCTCAGAGAGCCAGTCGCCGACAATGATGTCGACATCCTCGTTTGCTGCTAAGGAGGATATGGCTCGGACACGATCTGTGAAGCCACCACTGGCTCCGCCAATGCGGATTGGACGACGAGCTGCCGGAGCCATGATGGCTCGTAAGAACTTCAGCTCGTAGGAAATGTTTCGATACTATAAGCAAGGTCTAGACTGTTAAAATAGTGTTAGTGATGGGCACCGAACGAACACAGGAGCAACGAAGAACCTCGAGTAAGCTCAGGGAGCACTGCCATACACGAATCCAGCACTTCATCTTTATCTACGCCTATACGTGAACTGCTAGCATCCCACAACGCCCTGACATGGCTCGGCACCCGCGAAAACGTACCCGGAGCATGAGTACGCTGTACCTGCACCGGATAATGCTGCGGATGCCATGCACCCCGCAAGCCGCACATGCAAACGGAGTGAGTGCCCGAGTGATATCCGTGGACCACGTGCTGAGCACGCAGTCGGCGTCATGGCCGGCAAGTGGTACGTCAAGACGACTAGACACGCATCCATTTACACGAATCGCATGAAGTTCAGATCGCCGTCAATGCCCCATTTCGACGTACTGCATCGCACCGTCCTCTTCGGCCGTGCTCAGCTTCGGCTTCGGTTTCGACTTCGGCTTCGGCTTCGGTAGCTACTCGCCCGACCAGGCAGGCGTACACGGGCATGTAGACTGGAACGCGTGACTGCATCAATGATTGTCATTCTCTTGTAAGAGTTATAGTGACAGCACACCACGAACGTTATTTCGATGGTGGTGTCCTAATACATCTGATCCATAGTCACTTTCCTCCAGATCCCCGGGCACCTCCCGTCCACCTGCGACCGCGAACTCAAACTCAAATCTGAGGACTTGGCTCCGCTACCTATGTACCTGCAGAAAGGGAGGAACTCGTGGAGGCGGCAGTAGTAGACTTTGAGAAAATCATGATACGTGCAATCAATGTTATGCGCGTGGCTGCTTTTGGTTTCACGTGCTGCGGTCGCTGGTACATTTTTTTCTTTTTCCAAATCCTGCTGTCCAGTTCCGACCCAACGTCATGTAGCGTCGTCCTTGACAGATACATGTAGTGGGGATGTTGGTCTTCGAGTGTTTTCTTTTCAACGCGAGCCCGACCTGGGCAGAAAGTATGCATGCGTGCATGCTTCGCATTTCCCGGTTTCTGCAATGAGTAGGTACATGCTACTAGGTAGACCAACAGAAACAAAGTGTGACAATCCGTCCAACGAGGTGGCGCCATGACATGACATTCGCTCGGGTGGGGGTGTGCGTGCGAAGATTCGCACAACAGTGCAGTATCATATACAGATCCTACCCCAATGCCTATGTAGTAGCAAGTACTGTGTGATCCCGATACCTCGCCACCTAGAGCGATACCTTCCCCATTGTCCCTGCCGCTGCCATCATCCCAGCTTCGACTCCGCGCTCCCTCCCTCTCTCCATCGAGGGCAGACCAAGTCATGTTTTCCTCCCTGGTAGAATACAAAAAATGCTGCAGAACCGAGAAGAGTACAGACCTGAAGCGAAAACGAGGTTCCCAAAATTTTTTGAGGCCGTAGCCCCTTATCCATACATGTCGTCCCTCCTGCACTGCAGTTCCTGCCGTGATGAAATCGATGAAAACAAAACTGCCCTTCCGTTGGGGGTATATCCGAGATCGTAAATTCACAATGCCTGCCGTGATCGCCTGTTGTGCCATGCCGTGGTAGAAGTCATTAAAGAGTGGTATATTATACCGGGATAATGAGAGCGGACGCGTCGATACCGTTCCTTGCGGTTGACGGTGGGGGAAAGTTACATGATGCAACGTTCGTAAGCTGCTTCACGCCGTTTCTGGAGCATTTCGTGGTGTTGTTGCTGAATCATTTTCTCGTTCTCCGATCGCATCCACTTTTCGAGATTGTTAAGAAGCTGGAAGACATGTTAGCAGGAGTGGCCATGGGTCAGGGAAATGGTCAGTATGTACCTTCTGCGCAACCTTCTGGTCCTCGTACTCCTTTTCAATGCAGTCTCGTAAGGTCTCAAACGTGAAGTGCTTGTTACGCTTTCCTTTGCCCGAGGGGCGCAAATGTGTCTTGAAGTGATCGCCGGCATTGTCAGGACGACCGATTCTCTTTCCACAATCTGGAAGCGGACAAGGATAGGCGCGCTCTTTTGAGTGCATGCCCATGTGTCGTTTGAGGTGTTCGCTTCGCTCGAACTTCCGGTCGCATATCTCGCCGTTCTCCTTAGGGAAAGTGCAGCGATGAGGCTTCGAGTCCTTCGTCTCATGTGTGACGACATCGCCGTTCTTGATCTCAAAGGGTTTGCCGGTGAAACGAAGGGTCATGCCGTCGACTTCCCTTTCAGCCCAGGCACTGTTTTCGTGTTGTGATTTGCGAGATCTCTTGGTTGACTGCTTACGCGAAATTCCTCGGGCGCTATAGCTTGTTGGGATATTGTGACGACCGCGTGACACTGATGAACCTCTGGTCGGAGTGCCAGAATTCTCCTTCTTCACTTGGACAAAGTCGGGGTCAGACTCATCGAAGTAAGCTTCCATCGGGCTTTGCGGTCCGATAGAGTCCCAGCCAGAATGTCCAGAGTCAAAAGAAGTGCCGTATTTGTCGTGCATGGGTTCCATGATGCTGTATCCTGCACACTGATACATCGAGTAGTCTTCTTGACTCGACACCTGCGATGGCACAACATGTTGTGGTGGCTGGAACACCGAAGGTGCTAGAGATGGAGTTGCAGCTTCGTACTGCGAGAAAGATTGGCCTTCGAAGGTCTGCTGGCATGATGAGGTAGGGACCTGGTACCCTAAGGGTGGTGCTGCGACATCTTGGTAGAGGCCGCCCGGAGTATGCTCAACGTTGGTCCATGCTTGGCGTGCAGGCGATGCTGTCATCTGCATGTTGAACGCATCTGGTGGTGCCGAAGAGTATGTCGACATACTGTCAACGCTCGAAAGTCGTGGCGCCTGGAATGCATTGCCAAACATTGGCTGCGACATGGTCTGACAGCTAGCGCCGAAGTCGGGAATCATCGAAGTATGCACATCGACGCCGTCGGTCCACTGCGCCGAGAAATCGTGCGTATTTGCCATACTGTGTACAGGCGTTGCTGGTTGCGAGTAGACGGTGGCCGAAGATGGTCCAGACTGCGATGCATCAGAGAACGCAGAGTATGCAAGCGATGGTCGTCTAGATTCCACAGTCGGTTGCGGTGGTGTCAGTGGCAAGCCTGGCAAACCACTGTAGTGATATGACATCTCGGCAGCTCCACGCGTATCGATCTCTGACAACGAGCAGCCGCGGCCGCGTCGTATTGGCGTGGCGTTCGAAGACATGTCGTAGACTGTGAGCCATGGTCAGCTGGTGTTCAACAATGACCACATTGTGTTCCTGAGATCGCATACAGTGAGGCAAGACAAGCTGTCGCCGACGAGAAATGTAGTCGAAAGTGCAGATGATCAAGATCCAGATCAAGAAAGGGAGATTCGGAGTATGCAAGTGTATCAGGGTTAAAAGGCAAGTATGTGGCTTTTAATCGTGGCATGGACACACTCGCCTCAAAGCGAAAGAGGCTAAAAGAGGCTCGTTCGACTCACCATTGTACGACAGCATCCTCAGGCAGTGCAGCGCAAACCTTATGTCAGGGTCGCTTGGGTGGGTGCCCTGGTCGTCGACCTCTATGGATGCGTCAGCCCAGTCTGCAAAAGCCAAATGCCAGGTACAACCATAGCCATTACAAAGTGACGAAAGTATACTGACAGTCCAAAGAGCAGCAAGAGTAGGCGATCAAATTTCCAAGTGTCGTCCTGGATTGCTGTAAGGCAAGTAAGGGGTGACCCGGTCGCAGCCTGAAGAAGTCCGCTCAGGATCGACGAACCTCCAGGATGGTTATGAAGAATGAGATTGTGTACGAGAAGTCTTCTGCCACCGCAGGAAGAGGACCTTGCTGAGAATAAGTATTCGTGCATCCAAGTATCGCAATGATCGGACCTACTCGCAATAGTTGCCTTGCAGGCTTGGTCTGGCGCACAAAAGTCAACCCGTTAGACTGGTTCAAGCGTTGAGATGGTGGTCACTCATTGCAACGTCAGTCTGTAGAAACGCCTCCAACCTGAGGAATGCTACAGCATCGGCACTTGTGGACGGAAGATGTTGTGAGAGGTCACGACTGCTCTGTTCGAGCAATGAACAGCGGGCAAGTCAGGCATTCGACAGGCACAGACGACGCGGTTGCGCCTCAACGATCTCGTGGGTCTGCCGCCCTGCAGGTATTGTTTTGACGTGAAGGCGGTCTGCGAATGCAACCTTGTACCTACATTTGATGTGAGCACAGACTGTTTCAAAGATGATCGAGCGCATGATTGGACGACTTTGCACATCCAGATTGTAGTGACTGCTCTCGCTCGCCTCGCTTCTCCTACCACTCAGCGAGCGTGGATCTACTTCGTGTACAATAAATCCAATATCTGGCGATGGTGGCACAACATGGTTACGATGCTGCTCTGTCATTATGTGGGTCTAACATTCTTTCCCTGCCCGGCAGCGCGATAGGCACGCACGGGGCCGTCATGTTGGCGTCTGCAGTGTCTTGAATATGTCCCGACGGATGGAAGAGAGCTGCAGCCACCCACCTAGACACGCGATATATCGTTACATTGTGGCATATGTCAAGGCCAGAAGCCGCGAAGGAGGCGTTCATTGGTATAGCGGTCGTCTAGGTGTTGTGTAATCGCAAGCGCAGTCTCGAGATCCTTCTTTGGGATGTACGTTTGTTGTTGTCATGGAGAGCGACTGGCCACACTGTCTCTGCCACCGGGTTGTTGGAGTTGTCAACAAGTCCGTGTGTCGTTACACGCGACAGGGGTGACGCCTGTCGCCCGGAAGTTTGAGGAACTGCAAGCCAACTGCAAGCGAGCCTTCTCCACACAATTCGATGGCCCCAGAGCAGCAATATTGGACCAAGGGCATGCGGACCTGCTCCGAATGGCTGTGCTCCATGACCGATGTCTGCCTGAGAGCTCAAAAACGACTATACTCCAAGACATGCACTCGATGCGGCTATCTGCATGAACAAGTGCGTCTTCCTTTGGCCGTGGGCGTGGTGCTGGACACCATACACTTCCGCATGTACAATCGGGGCCCTGCACATTGCCGATCTGATCGATGCGGCATGAAGTCTTCTCCCCAGGTCCCTTCTTGGTTCCTGGTGACGCTACTGCTGCGCGTTCCTGATCCCCATACCGTGCGGCACGAATATGCGCGAGTATGGGCGGGCATTGATGTTTCAGCATGCGCCAGAGGGCCAAGATGCCAGTCAATACACGCCGTAGCCGCTTCCGTGTGGAGTTGTGCGTGTTGAGGCGTGGTCCACACTCTGATATGACCCTGCAGAAGCGTTTGTGTGCCGTGTGTCTCTCGCACATCGCTCCTTACGGTAGTCTTCATTGGGTCAAAATCCAAGCGTTACACATGCCATATGTGATGTAACGCGGCCCGCGCAGCAAACTGCCATCAATCTGCTTGCGGGCACTGTGGCAGAAGGATCCGGTACGGTCGTAGCCATGGTGGTGGTGGAAGAGTGGCGGGGCTTCAATACGTACATGACTCGTGGTACACTCACAGTCCCGGGGAGAGATGACTTTGCTCCCATAGAAGATCGCTCTGCATTTCCCTGCCTCTATTGGAAACAGTGGCTCGCTTGGGAGATTGTCAGGCACCACAGCAGAACCGTTACATTTGGAGCTTGGCTTCGGAGAATATTTTGCATAATTTTGGTGCTACTGTACTTACTCGTGCCTGTCAGCTCATTTCTGCGAGGCGTTGACGATCATACGTGCAGCTGATCATCATCGCCAGTAAGGATGCGAACCCACCGTGTATGTATGAACCTCTGGCTTGTGAACACAGCAGGTCCACCAGTGGATACTCCGCATCAGGATTCAGACTACTCCAATTCAAGTAGCGACAGCAATCTCTGCTTGCATTCCCAACGCATATCGAAGCTCTGTGCGTATGCAGTTACTGGTGGACATAGTTGGCTGCTCGATGCAATTGTGGGCGACTATCTGCCAATGACTATGGTTGCATTGTGTATGGTGACTTGTATCCCCAGTTCCCAGCCTCCATGGTCGTACAGACAGGGTAGAAGCCGGATATACGGAGCGAGCCAAGCTGATCGTCTTCACAGAAACAAATCCAAGGGGCTTTCACCTTGTTCTGTATCTTCGCACTGGGAATGCAGATAGCCGCCACTGTTCCAGCAAGCAGGAAAGCCTGCTGACTCGCGCAATTCAACCCGCACGCCAGCCAGAACTCATAGTTACACCAGTGGCATCGTTGTTCACCGCCTGAAATCCGCCGTCGTTGCCGGAGAGAAGTCCTTCGGAGTCGGACACCGCAGTGGTCGAAGATCCCGGCTTCTGGCCGTCTTGCGCGATTATATCATTGTTCTGTACATCGTGCAACTCGTCATGAACGGGATCATAGGTCTCGCGTACGACATTGAGGCCTGGGGGCTCTTCAATACCGTTTGCGAATTCTTCTTCTGTCTGGCCTGACCGGATCTCATCAGCCGTAGAACTGGCAGTGTTGTGGTGTGGATCCCCAGCCGGCAACTTGCCTTCGGAATTAGAGTCTGTGTCGATCGCTCGAGGCTCTCTAAGTCCGCCTTCGAAACCTTGCCGCGCCAACTCCCGAGCGTTGGCGAGTCCTTCTTCGTCTTCGCGAATCTGGTTCTCTTGTTCTTCTTTAGCATCAAGCGCTTCTAGATCTTCCAGAGGATTACTGTCGTCTTCGTCGCTATCGTCATTGCGATTATCGCCATTCTCGCTGAAATCTTGCTCGCTACCACCATTAGGATAACCCATCCCGTTCATGGAACCTTGTGGCGGCGAGCCGATGCCATATGCCGAAAAAGCTGCATCCATCGTATGATCTAGCTCACTAAGCTCATCGCGAGAAACGTCACGCCAGTGGCATCGAGCATGTTTCTTAGTGCATCCGGCACAGGATGTTAGATTTTTGACACAATCCATGCGCAGACGTCGGCAGCGATCACATGGCGGCAGTACGCGTTGACCACGAGGTAAATTGTCCATATGGGCTTGGCATAGTGGTCGGAATGGCTGGCTGCTCTCTAGTGCTGGGGGCAGAGGCCTACTAAAGTTATGCTTGAGCGGTGCAGATCCTGAGCCATAGGTGTTGCCGCCCAGACTTGACGACGCTCGATGTCCTGAAGTGCCGGAAGGATGCGCACGCGGGAGCATTGAAGCATCTCCCGTGGAGTATGGAAGCATCTCGGTGGCGAAGGCGTTCGTTGGCACTGGTGACAATGAGGACGCATTTGAGTCGAAGCCTTCGGGCAGTTGGCTACAGGCTTCTGGGGGACGAGTAGTCGATGTATCAGCGATCGTATGGTGTCTGGCCTGGGCTCTTCCTGAGCCTTGATTGTGCGGTAGGCTCTCGAAATGCCTCAGGAGCTCATTCCTGATGGCAGCCGACGAACCGAGGCTTGGTTGTGATGACTCTGCTCGTTCCGCCAATGCCTGCCCATTCGAATTATTCACAGCCACGAAAGCAGAGCCGGTTGACGAGGGCGGAGCCGTAGTCGTTTGCACAGCGCCGGCCTTCGCAGGAGTACCACTACCACCTTCCGCTCTTCGCTCCAATATCGCAGCTCTGCGACCTTTCAGTCGATGGCTCAGCTGTCGAGTCCTAGCCGCAACCATATCCGCCGCATTGGTGAGTTCCTTGAGCTTAGCTTCCAGCACATCGCATGTGCCCACCTCTTTCTCTTCGTCCTCCCATATTGGTAGCGGTGGTATCAGTTCCTGGCATCGACCACTATTGATGAACAGAAAATCTTCCTCACTAATCTGTACACGCAGCTGTTTCTGCGGATAGTAGAACTGACAGACTCGCTTTCCCTCCGAGAATGTGCTCAAGGTGAACTGACCCGGATGTGATCGAGCAAACTCAATGACCTCGAGCCATGTGATCTGATGTGTGCTGTCGTCGATATTGCCCGATGCGTTCCTGTGATGAGAGGCGACGACTTTGGGTGGTGCGTCGAAGCATCGCTCAAAGCGTTTGATCAAGATGGGTCCGAGCGGTCGGGCGCCCAGATTCGAGGCCAGCGACTCATGTCTGTCGAGAATATTGCTGTATGCCGATAACAGGCTCAAGAGGTTGGGCAGAGTGTCTTCTTTGTTGATCAAGGGTAGATCATCGTGAGATTGGCGTGCGAGGTAGTTGATGCTCAGCTGTGTCTTCGCGGATTTGGCAGGCGGGAGAGAGGGAGCGCCGAAGCTCGAGGTGGAGGGAGATCGCTTCCGCTTCGCGGTGGTAGCGGAGTCGACTGCTGACCCGGTGGCATCCATGGTCGTCGCATGCTTGGGAGAGGAATTGGGGGGGAAAGGGAGGAGGGAGAAGGGCGGCGCAGGGAAAAGCACACCACTGACTGGATGGGCGGCGGCACAGGCGAGGCAGTCCGGCTCTAGATGTCCGCTGCCATGAACGACGCCGAGTGCTCTCACACGCGGCACGACGACCCAAGGCGCAGCAGCGGGCGAGCGACGACTCAGGTCATTTGTTCCCAGTCTGCCCCCATCTACGGACAATTTACTCCTTCAAGAGTGGTGATCTTCGTTGCGACGTGTGGCACCCATGGCGACGACATTCGAGAGCACACCTCCCGGCTGGCCTTACCGCTCGATGCTAGGATAGAGCTGTGTTGCGTCCCGCCCGCCCACACCCCCAACATGCAGTCGGGAGAGAGGGTGACAAAAGAGACAGCCAAAATCCATATCTACAGTATTCTACATGTAGATGCGGCTATACAATTATTACTACTACTTCAAATGATAAAGTCATGCACCATACGCAATGTACTGACTAGACCCGGCATGTTCAAGGGTGTCGAGAAATTCAATATGTGTGTGCGTGTGTGTGTGTCTGTGGGTGTGCATCACTTAGCCTCAGGCGTGCATGACTGCCTTCTGAATCAGTTCCGCGTCGGTGGGGAGAGTGGTCCCCTTGGGTGTGGGAAGGGAAGTGAACCCTTAGCAAGCGACCACTTCTTCTGTCAAATGGCGCTCAGCCTAGACCCCCCTTCGGTTAGCTCCACGCGCGACATACGCGGAAAGTTAAACCCCAAGAGCCGCCATATCTCCAAACCCTGCAGCACCCTCCTCATGACTAACCCATAGCACGCACATTCGAAGCCATGTCGGAGCGTGCAAACTTCAGAGGAGGTCGTGGTGATCGTGGCGGTGGTCGAGGCGGTGCTCGCGGCGATCGGGGTGGCAGAGGTGGAAGCAATAATCACCCCGGTGCCGAGAGGAAGCGGGAAAACATTCTCGATCTGGCCAAGTATATGGACAAGGAGATCAGCGTCAAATTCAGTGGTGGTCGCGAAGGTCTGTGGACGCTGGCGAGGGAGTGTAATACAACTTCCGGTGCTGACCATCTCACAGTCACCGGCACGCTCAAGGGTTACGATCAGCTTATGAATCTGGTTTTGGACAACGTGAAGGAAGTGACCAGAGGTAAAGTAGGGAAGCAGCCCCAGATATGGGTTAGTGCTAATGCTGCACACAGACGAGGAAGGAAACACCAGCACCAGGAATCTCGGCCTACTGGTCGCACGAGGCACACTTCTCGTGCTGATCTCGCCACTGGATGGTAGCGAAGAAATTGCCAATCCTTTCGTGCAACAAGACGACGACGACGAATAGAAAATGCTTGACTGCAGCGCCCTTTGGAGATGGAAAGGCATTAGTAGGTGAGATCCACGTTGCGCATCAGCACGGGCCGCCGCCGCCACATCGCGTTTTAAGGCAGGCACGAAGCAGGACGGGAAAGAGCACCATGACCGTGCTTGCGTATGATAGGGGCCCGACGCAGAGTCGTCGACGGCACGATGGATGTGCGCACTCCTTAAAGGTAAGGTAGGAGAATTGGTCAATCACGAGTTCACAAAGGTCAACGCGTCTGACCTGGCCTCCATGGCCATCTACCACGCATGACTCGAGCATGAGATGGAAGACTGCCCGAACCTTCCAAAATGACAAACGACGTTTCTAGGCGACATACCTAGGTACTCTCCACAAATGTTCCAACTCTTCCGGACCCCCTTTCAGGCAGCATGCCCGATCCATCAACGCCACCCTACAACCCTCACCCTAATAGGCATTATCACAGCCAACTTTGTCTTCACCGTGACCTCCATACCTCAGCGTAATGACACCCGCCGGATAAGTTGGATCATTGGGCCCGATCGTCCAGTCCTGCTGTGCCTGATCCTGATGCACACACGTGCAGACCATATTCACCGTCGTCGGGTTGCCCGTAATCTCAAACTTAGTCACCCCGTGTCCGCCGATGTACGCTTTGTTGCATTCGAGCTGGATCCAACTATGCCTATAGATACAGTACGTCAGTATGTATTGCTGCAGGAGTCGAGGAGCTGACACGCGAAAGCGATGGGGATCCGCAATGTCTCGATTCTTCGCAGCAGCAGCAGCAGCAGCAGCAGCAGCCTCATGGAACTGTCATGGGAGAGTAGAAAGTCCTCAAACGACACTCTTCAGCTGGCATCCGCGACATTGCTACTCCGCGCCCATCTGTATCCACTCCCTCGGGACAAATTCCATACATAGCGGTAGGATTGCAACGCGAACTAGTATCCGTGCATTTGTAGGTAAAATAGCCCGGCTTATCAGCTGCAACGGAACCGAGCAAAGCCAGGAATAAGGAGGGAACGAGGAGTTCTAGATAACGGCCATCAGTACTCCGAAATCAGCAGCATCCATACGCGACAGAGATACTGACTCATATTGATCTCGCTTCGATACAAGTAAGCTATAGCAGCGCCACACACCCACTTCTGCGCAGAAGGTCCCTTACGCATGAAGATATACTCGCGTGTCTGGGTAGCCGGCCGGCCGCCGAGTTCCTGCATCGAGACTGAGACTGAGACTGAGACTGAGACGGGGTGGTCTCGGGACGAAGCCGGCAGTCCATAGGCACACCCGTGGCGCCACGGAAGGCGCAGAGGGCTATGACAAGGCTGTACTGTGTCTGTCGGCCGTTGAGTACGAGTGGCTAGCCAGGTGAGGTAGGCTTGACACCACCGCCGCTTTGTGGGCGGGTGCCGTTCACAAGGTTGCCGGGATGGCCAAGCGAGGCTTTCTAGGCATATGTTTCGCCACCGATCTGGCTCTTTCTTATTGCATTCATCGAGACTTGTATGAAATTGAGACTCGAGGACCTGATTAGAAATAGCTTGTGTACAGTCTTCCGAGCGCCATCGTGTTCTAAGGACGCCAGCTTGATCCAATTCTCAATCACGTACTCAATACTTGTCCCACTTTGCTGACAGGAGTCAGAACCCGCTGATCTGGTTCCATCTCACGAGGACTGCAGAACCCGGTTCCAGCCACGCTCTAACACTCCACAAATCCAGACGTCTCTGGATGCCCGCTCTGGCATGTAAAGTTGATTCAGAAGAGTTCTAGATTGTCCCTCTACACCGTCCTAGAGAGACGAAGCCGTACAGCTACTAGCGAAGAGCTCTATCTTTGAATAATAACTATTCAGACCATACAACACTAGCCAGCGCACCTTCCGTAGAGTCCTGATGCTTGAGCCAGCTCCGGCTCCAAGGTCTGGGCGACAAGACGGACCAAAAGACGATATACCATGACACATCTCAATACAGCGCCAAGACTGTTGACCCTCATTGTGAATAGGTCCATCAGTGCCGGGAATGATCGAAGATACTCCACTCAAGCCACGGCATTCGAGATCCCATATGCCGAGAGGCACCGTCCATCAGGGTCTGCCATGAGAATAGGATTCGCTTGTGCGGCTTTGGTAGTGAGTCTCATTGCGCGCTTTACTACCACGCGAGACCACGGCAAACGCTGAAACATCTCCAATCGTGTGGCCTGTATGGTGTCGCTGTTCAACGATTCAAGCCCAGAGACTGGCTTGCCCAGTTGAAGGACGGTCCAAATGGATTGAAGCTCTTTACGTGAGCGGCGGCGTCGTCACTGCTCAGATCGTGGTTCCTGATATAGTAGAACGTAACCTGCCGACGGAGCAGGACCTACGTCGCCTTCGCTATATCCAAACAGATTCCTTGATTCTCGATGAAGCGGTGCACGCGGTCTGGCCGAGGAGGCTCAGTATGCAGACGATTGCGGTGGTCTCGTCTCTCGGAACGCATCGTTCGCTACGACTGCTCGATAGGATCATCCAGCATCGACTGCCGCTCCCCCGATAGAGTGCTACATCTCTCCAGCGCAGATATCCGACCTAGACAAGAGCATAAAACGAGCCCGCACTCGCTGTCAGGTGTCCCACCGCTTAACATTGCCGACCGTGGTTATCGCGGGTGATCACATATCTTCATCGGCGCCTGAAATCCCGTATGAAAATAACATCGCTCGTCGGAAAGCATGAACCGTCACATCGTTGGCCTCTGTAGCTGGTAACAGAACACCTGAGCTCAATGATCTGCCTGGTTCGTTGCTCACGTTTCTCGGAAATGCTCTATTCCTGATGATAAGGTTCTTCATGAACGACTGACTGTTCATCAGTTCCCAACCCCAATTAGATAAGTAAACACGGATGCTCTTGCCACGACACAGGAGTACGCTCACAGTGCAACCCCCATCTGCAGGGTCAGGAGGCTGTAACGCTGTTCAATTATTGAGCACTTTCAATCAGTAAACATCGAGGCATACCTCTGATGTGTGAGTATGGGATTGTGACGATCTTAAGCGCGTACGTGACCAGGCGAATCAAGACCGCCGCAGCATAGATTGCTACATTCGTCATGAACCCACCTGTCACGATCACGTGATGGGAGTTCACGTCCGACTTCATCTTCTGTTTGGAGAATGTGCTGTACTAGTAGGTAGAAGGACCGACGCGACATGATGTATTATCAGCCCGCATGCTTCCCAACTGTGTAATAGCCAGAAACCATAAAGGAACATAAGCTGGCGACGACAGGTCCATGGATAGAAAGGTATATGTTCGTGTGCGGAGGATCGCCTAAAGTCCTCCGAGAAGTGCTAAGCCTAAAATATATGCTGTGTGTTCCTGCAAACATCATAATCGATGCACTGGTACAGCGCCTCATGCTTACCCGAATAACGTGAATGCTCGATGATGCTATGCTATTGCCTCTGCAAGGCTTTTGCAGATGCGCTGACCAACGCCACGCTAAGCTGAAACCTCCTAGTCACCCGGAGTGATACAAAAGTCGTCCGTTACCCGTTCCTGCATATGCGCACTGAGCCATATGCTTCCCAAAATTATGATCCGGCTGCGGATGGACATCTAGGGACCTTTTTGGAAATGTAGCGAATTTGCTTTCCAGGCCGCATTTGACGCGAATGGAGCTTCCCGGGTTTCGTCAAGTGTAGATGGTCCTACCAGCCGTGTGATGTCCTGTAAGAGCGGAATCCGGAGCATCAGCATTGGGTACATGTCTGACCGCTCCAATACTACGAACCCTGGGTTATGAAGTCTGCGGCATGAAACTGAAGCCAAACCCGGGCACCGCTGGTGGTGTTGCAACAGCCACTGGCTCCGGTCTCGCGGGATATACGAATTGCTCTGGCGGAGGACCTCCTGAGACACCTGCAACAATGTTAGTAATAGCCAAGCATACGAAGTATGTATTGTTACTCACCACTATAGCCGCCGCCATAGTCTTGATCGCGATTGCCTCCCTTGTTTTTCTGTCGTCGTCGACCTCCTCCATCCCCATCGCCATCCCGTTGTCTCTTGTTTGATGGCTGGTTATCTGGCCCTACACGCTTACTCATAGCCTTGCTGCTAACACCAGCACCAATTTCAATATCTGGCTCCTCCAAAACCATGCCACCTTCTAGACTCCGGCCACCTGTACCGCCATATTCAGCTGTGTGCAGCCACTTCAAATCTGCCTCGGTGAGCTTATTGATAGGGATGATGCTCTCGCCCATTTGGTAGTTGCAGCACTCCCTCGGGCCGAATCCTACACCCCATTTGGTCTGTCGTGCAACAGCCATCACTTCACGGTCGTTGCGATTCTGGAGATCTTCCATACCAGCCTTTGCAGCCAAGGCATGGTTACGTGTGGTCATCTTGACGAAAGCGTGACGCTTGTCACGATTTGCAATGCAGGTCTGGACGCGTCCAAAGCGCTCAAACAAATCTTGAATCTCTTGCTGAGAACCGTTTGCACCGCCGACGAATAATGTCCGCGACAGCACCTTGATGTTGTCTTGCGGTAGTGACGAATCATTACCGATGTACTTGGGTTGCATGGGTCGACCGTTCATGGCATATGAGTTAGGACCTGGACTATTTCGCATAGGCGAGCGATCCCTGTAACGGCCACGCATGTTAGCACCACCGCGACCTCCATCGCCTTGCTGACGTGCGTTAGCATCATAGGAGCCATAGACAGGACTACCACGGCCGCCGCCGCCGCCACCTCCTCGGCGGCCTCCACGATCTGGGCTTCTGCTACGGTCTCTGCCA
The DNA here is from genome assembly GCA_013248845.1 of Passalora sequoiae. Lineage (NCBI taxonomy): Eukaryota > Fungi > Ascomycota > Dothideomycetes > Mycosphaerellales > Mycosphaerellaceae > Passalora > Passalora sequoiae. The sequence continues at coordinate 1,048,747 of WSQC01000018.1, read as the reverse complement.
TTACGGCTGTGGTCGCCACTCCGACCGTAGTCTCCTTGTCCGCCGTAAGCAGGCTCCGATGGCGGCTGATACTGCTCTTCGAACGCCTTGAGCACTGGTCCCCAATTCTCAGGCGGAATGCCCTCTTTCTGCAAATCTTGCAGAAGCGTGAGCGCAGGAATGAGCTTTCGCTGGTCGTTCAGAATGTTCTCGGGCAGGAGACCTCGGAGCGGCGCTAGTGGGTCAGCTTGTGGCGCGCGTTGTACTTGCTGCGGTGGTGGTGGTGGAGCAACAGCGTAAGCTTGTGGGATCGAGGGAGGTGGTTGCGGCGGGTAGCTAGGAAATGCCTGGTGTGGTGGCGGTGGAAATGTTGAGGCTTGCAAAGGACCAGCCGAAGGCGGAGGATAAGGGAACGGTGGTGGCGCAGGCGCTTGCAATGGCGTGTTCTGCTGTCCTAGCGTTTGTTGGCTGAAAAGCGCTGCGAGCTGTGGTGGGAGCTGTGGCGGGAGCTGCGAGGAGAAACCTGAAGATGGCGTTGCTGGCTGGGTCTGTGCAGCAGCTGGAAATGGTGGAGTTGGAGCAGCAGGCGGTATGGCCTTCGACAATGCCGCCAAAATGCTATGCACGTCTTGCGCTGGTGTAGCTACCGGCTGTGTCTGGGGTGGCGCTTGGTGCGTCTGCTCAACGTGACCGTTTGTTTGCGCAGGGAATGCTTGTATCACGCCTTTCTGAGCCGGTACAAGGCCCTGTTGATAGAGATATGGTGGCGGATATCCAACAGGTGACATCATAGGCCGGGATGGCTTGGGCGCCATGAATTTCTCAGTTGAGCGTCGTGGCGTCGTCGTTGGCGCGGCCACGCCATTCGATGCACTTGGTGCTGGTGCATCAGCTGCTGGCGCCGGTGCACGGTTTGAGCCGCTGAGCTTTGTCTTGAACTCGGCGAGAAGATTGGCAGGGAAAGTACTACCACGCTCCCAAATGGTGACCATGTTAGCCAACTTCGGCTTCTGATCCTCAGGAATACCTTTCATGATGTCGTCAAACAGAGCGGGCATCAGTTCGGTGACACGCTTCACGGCAGCAGGGTAAGTGCCCAATTCTCCTCGTCCTTCAATGTGCAGATTTTCGCCGTTCTTCTTCGCCGCATCGATCCATTGCCGCACAACACTGTCTATCACATACAATGCTCCGAGTTTGTGAGTTGCCGGTGCTTTCTTAAGCGCACGGTAAAACGCTTGAACAATAGTAGATTCTGCCTGCACCAGGTTGTCAGTCTCGTCTCGTCTCATTGTCACCCCGCATGCACAATTGGGAAGGCGTCACGTGATCATACTGATCCATCGAACAAGGATCAGGAGCTCCTTGTATGCATGGTCTTATTGCGACCATCTTGACGCTCTACTGCGCCAGAGTCGCTGATCGGGCTGAGATATGTACAGCACGTTCCAGCGCGCTTAAAGTCGCAGGTCTGAGATGACTGGGCAGTCGTGCGTGCGCACGGTGTTGCTGTAGCAGTCGTGCAGGTGGGCTGAGGTGAAGTGATCGGATACATACCTGAATATTGTTCACGCAGAGTGTCGTGATGGTTGCGATTTTATTCTTGCTCGCTCCCGGTGGCTTCAATTGATTCAGTGAAGCAAGTAGACCGTCAAGGTCGTTCACGTTGGGCGCTGCCATGATGACGAAGCCTACTACGCTCTCCTTTCCTGGTCAAAGATGTCGAGTCACTCTTACGACTTGATCACCAGCCTACGGATGGCTCACTGGGTCAGCAACAGATAATCGCAACAGCTACTGTGTCCGCCTGTGTGTGAGCTACACGCTATGCGATGCGCCGAGTGTTCCTGTTTCAAGCGCGACAAAGTGCGTCTGAGTAGGATATGTCCGAACAAAAGTGCCAACTTCTTGCCACTCGGTGTTGCTCGACTACGGAGCTCTTGACTCACCCGCGCGGACAGGCCGGATGCGCTTGAAGGTATTGCGGGTCTTCGAGAGAGGTTGTCTAGCAGGGATTCGATGCTACTGCGATGCACGGTAGAGAGGCGGTCCGGAACGTCCTGAGTGGTGGTGGTGATGTGAAGCAGTACGATGGCGCAGAGAGCAGGTTTGTAAGGCTAGAGAGTGGCAGTTATGCTAGTGGTTTCAACCCGAGCCTGCTAAGTGAAGCGTGAACGTGGATGCAAGTCAGTCTTCACTCTCGAGATGAATGAAAGATGTTCGAGACAGGACCGTTCAGTCGCAAGTGTCACAAGGGACGGCAAGTGCCAACTGTCCCACCCGAAAGGATGGATGGATGGATATGTGGATGATGGTCCAAATTCGAAGGGAACGCTGCTTGGAGAGAAGGTGTCGTGGGTATGTCCACAACAGCTACTGGTTGTTGTTGGTGAGAAGAATCTTCTGGGAAGGGGGAGAGCAGAAGGAAGAGGAAGAGGAGGAGCCGGTGGGTGCAAAGTAAGTAAAGGAAAGCGCCCGTCACCACTTCAAGTTTCCAAGCATCGGCTGCCGCGGAGAAGCCGATCCGGATCGGGGCTTTTTTTTTCTCGAGATCACGACTACTTGGTAGTACTGCTGCGCAGCCGCAACTTTCCACTACGCGGGTCTTCGCGGACGCTGAAAACAGATATCAATACATGTCTGTTTATCTACGTCGCACACAGCTGAATGCAAGTCAGCGAAGGAAGCTGGCTCTCCTCCAAACACCCACACGTAAACTACGTGCATGCACGCAGCTTCCCGCAAATATCCACACGCGATAATAATAATCATAAAATGCACTCCGGTTGTCTCCTTAAAACGGCCGAGGGTCTTTATCCACTGTCCGTGCACGACGTTCGCGCGTGTTACTCGGAAGCTCCATCGTCAGCCAAAGCTCTCTTCCGACCTGAAAAGTTGATCTTCCGTTGAATACAATATCCACCTGCCACCTGCCTCAACCTGCCTTTGTCAACGCCGACCATCGTGTCCGTAGCCCATCGCATCGGAACTGTGCTCCTTGTCTGACATTCTCTAAGCCTCTTCTTCTTCTATAGATCTGCGCGCATTCAAGATGGCCCTCAGCAACTTTTCCAGAACTGCCCTCCGCAGGACAATGGCCGCCCAGCCTACAGTCTCGAGCTGGACCTCACACTCAGCATTCAATGTCGTCCGCACGTATGCTACTCCAAGCAAAAGCGCCGTAAGTTATCTATTCACCATGTCAACAGTGCCGCCGAAGCCGTCACAGCGTCAGTCCAAGAATTCGAGCTAATGCATTCTTATCATGCAGTCCCTCAAGGAGACCTTCGCTGCTAGCCTGCCAGAGAAGATCGACCAGATCAAGAAGCTGAGAAAGGACTACGGCGACAAGGTCATCGGTGAGGTCACACTCGACCAGGTATACGGTGGTGCTCGTGGCATCAAGTCGCTCGTGTGGGAGGGATCTGTCCTCGACTCTGAGGAGGGTATCCGTTTCCGTGGAAAGACTATCCCAGAATGCCAGGAGCTTCTCCCAAAGGCTCCAGGTGGTCAGGAGCCACTCCCAGAAGGTCTCTTCTGGCTTCTCCTCACCGGCGAGGTCCCAAGCGAGCAGCAGGTTCGTGACCTGTCTGCTGAGTGGGCTGCCCGCTCCGATGTCCCATCCTTCGTCACCGAGCTTATCGACCGCTGCCCATCCGATCTCCACCCAATGGCACAGTTCTCGCTCGCCGTCACTGCTCTAGAGCACGAATCTGCCTTCGCCAAGGCATACGCCAAGGGCATGAAGAAGACCGAGTACTGGGAGCACACTTTCGAGGACAGCATGGACTTGATCGCAAAGCTGCCAACTATTGCCGCCCGCATCTACCGCAACGTGTACAAGGATGGCAAGGTTGCGCCAATTCAAAAGGACAAGGACTACGGCTATAACTTGGCCAATCTGCTCGGCTTCGCCGAGAACAGCGACTTCGTCGAGCTGATGCGCCTCTACTTGACTATCCACTCGGACCACGAGGGCGGCAATGTTTCTGCCCACACCACTCATCTGGTCGGCTCTGCTCTGTCGTCGCCATACCTTTCGCTCGCTGCCGGTCTCAACGGTCTAGCCGGTCCTCTCCACGGTCTGGCCAACCAGGAGGTGCTTAACTGGCTGCAAGAGATGAAGAACTCGGTTGGCTCCGACCTTTCCGACGAGAATATCAGCAAGTACCTCTGGGACACCCTCAAGGCCGGTCGTGTCGTGCCAGGTTACGGTCACGCCGTGCTGCGCAAGACCGACCCACGCTACGTCTCCCAGCGCGAGTTCGCACTCAAGCACCTTCCAGACGACCCAATGTTCAAGCTAGTGTCTCAGGTCTACAAGATCGCCCCAGGCGTCCTCACCGAACACGGCAAGACCAAAAACCCATACCCCAACGTCGATGCCCACTCCGGCGTGCTTCTCCAATACTACGGCCTTACCGAGCAGAATTTCTACACCGTGCTCTTCGGTGTCAGCAGAGCGCTCGGTGTGCTCCCACAGCTCATCATCGACCGTGCAGTTGGTGCACCTATTGAGCGACCAAAGTCTTTCAGCACCGAGGCTTGGGCCAAGCTCGTTAGCGCTAAGCTCTGAACCAGCTATACACTTCCGCACGTTCCACACGACAATGCACGCATAAGACGGGCTTTGCACATACTCGGAGGTGACGGAGGTGGTAGTGAGGCGAAGACGACGAGATGAAGGAGAAGAAGATGACTACATCACATGACGCGAAGAAATACCAGATAGAAAGCGCTTCGGACAGTGTATTACAAGCTTCACAAGTGTGTCAATAGGGAGCGCTCGGCGAGTTTTGGGGGTTCAACTTGGACGAGTGCAAGGCTAGAGGTGCTTTTCATTGTTGTGTCTGAACGACTACTAGGTATTGTACTATGTGTCTAAACAGCTAGATGTCCTGTTTCGTGTGTAGCATCAGCAGACCCTTACAACATGAGCGAAAGCTGGTCCCGAAGAATCATTGCACGATTGCAAGAAACGTCTCGTCGGGCCAGAGCCAAGATTGGGTTGTGTGTCAACGCTCCGGGGTCGTCGTTCTCGCATCGCCGGGATGCTGCGAAGACAACTGTTCAACAAGCACGACTGATGGATCGGTGCTGCATAAACGATAGCTGGGAGGTATGGTTGGTGAAGTTGAGCCCCATGCTGGACCGTGCCGACGAGATTCACCGATGCAGGCTGACCTCAGCGACGCATGAGATCCAACGGTATATACACCTTTAGTGGCTCGAATCCGCTGACCATGGTGGTATGATCTGATTAAGCTGTGGTATATGACCGACATTGTAAGCGGTTCTGTGGGCGCTCCGTGACCATGCAGGGATGATGGCACGCAGGCCCGGGCACGATCTATATGGTGTGCACGGAGTCCGCTTAGACTACACGGTGACTGCAGTACAGCTCGGCTAAAGATAGTAGTGTCACGGTACCTCCAGCAGGGTCCGACGATTGAGTGAGGTCTCATCAGCTCAACGCTTCAGCGCGATAACGATGCCAGAGCACAGATGCGCCGGGGCCAAATCCTCCTGATCAGATCGTATCGTTGTCTCCGAAGTCTCACATTTCTCGATTGCATATGCGTATCCTGCTGTCCCGGCCCGCACACTCATATGTATCACATTCTCAGTAGTGTTGTAGTCCGAATCGGCTCATCTTGAAAGAGCACAGCGCGGAACAAGCAAGCAGCTCCCCTATCGCTGAACTCTGTTTCCAAAAGTCCAATCGATCACGTCCAACCACTCCCACTCTCTGCTGCTGCTAACGCTCTTCCACCACCACAACAACAACACTTACCTCTCCCACTGTCACCGCTTTCTCTTCTCAGGCAACGAAGCCACACTCTTGCCTTGGTCCGGCACTGTCACTGAGCTTAGCAACCACACAAGCATGTCCACCGCTCCTGCACCCATCGGCGCTCCCTCGAAGCTCGAGAAGAAGCCTGTCAAGTTCAGCAATTTGTTGCTCGGCGCCGGTCTCAACATGTTCGAAGTCACCACGCTCGGACAGCCGCTGGAAGTCATGAAGACAACCATGGCCGCGAACCGAAGTGATGGCATGGCAGGTGCAGTTGCGAGGATCTGGGGTCGTGGTGGTTTCTTTGGCTGTACGTATTCGCTCGGACTCACACTTCAATCACAACGACGCCAGTCCGGGAGAACTGCACTAATTCATGATGCTTCACAGTCTACCAAGGCCTCATTCCCTGGGCCTGGATCGAAGCTTCCACCAAAGGCGCCGTTCTCCTCTTCGTCGCTTCCGAGGGTGAATACTACGCGAAATCTTTCGGCGCCAACAACTTCGTAGCGGGCATCAGCGGTGGTATGCTCGGCGGTCTTGCGCAGGCATACGCGACCATGGGCTTCTGCACATGCATGAAGACGGTAGAAATGACAAAACACAAAGCTGCCGCGACAGGCGCCAAAGTTCCAGGCACAATTGAGACGTTCATGGGCATATACCGCGCTGAGGGTATCAAGGGTATCAACAAGGGTGTGAATGCGGTAGCCGTGAGACAGGTCACCAACTGGGGCAGTAGGTTTGGGTTGAGTCGTGTTGCGTATGTTCTCTCTCCTATAACCACGCGCAAGCGAGTACACTGCAATAACCAAGTCGTGACTGACAATATGATCACAGCGAAAACGGTATTCGTTCTGTGACAGGCAAAACTGGTAGGTCCTCGTTCTTTCTACCCGACTATTGACACTCGGACTGACACATCTTGTAGACACATCACAAAAGCTTTCGGCCGGTGAACGTATCCTCGCTTCGGCGCTTGGCGGCGGTCTCTCTGCCTGGAACCAACCCATTGAAGTCGTCCGTGTCGAAATGCAATCGAAAAAGGAGGACCCCAATCGTCCGAAAAAGATGACCGTGGGAAACACTTTCTCATACATCTACAAGCAGAACGGATTCAAGGGACTGTACCGAGGCGTGGCGCCGAGAATTGGTCTCGGTGTGTGGCAGACGGTCTGTATGGTTGCCCTTGGCGATATCGCAAAGGAGCTTGTGGAGAAGGCGACTGGAGAGGCTGTGACTGCGAAGCATTAAAGCTCGGAGTACGCGAAGCACCAGAGAGTGACTGTTATGGTTTTCGTGCAGGAAAGAGCTGGCCATATAGAAGCGGCGACGATCATGCCATGGCTGAAGCAATTTCGTTGGTCACTGTATCGGGAAGAGCATGCATATTACATTGTGGCATTGAAGAAGGATGCGGCCGATATCGATAGACGAATGACATCGTCCCAAGATGCTGGGGACTGGACAGGTATAAATGGGATATGCATACGTGCTTCAAACGTTCATCACATCCCAGAACATGCCAGCGCGGATGACAGTCACGACGTCCAGCCGTTGTGTTTACATCATTGGACGTTCAGGTATGCGCAGAACCTCGTTCAGAATGCTAAGAAAAACATAGTTGTCAGATTGCATTGGGTCAGTAAATTAACATCGTTTTTGTGGATGACAATCGCTTTGCGATACACTTCACAAGCATCAGCATCCACACACCTTCGCGGTACAAGATCTTCAACCTCAGGAGGCACCAGATACTTATGCTGGCTAAGTGTTATGACCGCTAATTCCGCCGGCTAAAGCCGATGCTGAACACAACTCGACCGTCGACGACGAACATACAAGACCAAATACGATGCGTGACTCGCATTCCTTGTTGCACACAACAACAATACACCGAAGCAAGATGCCCCCTCTCTATCCCTCCTTCACGCACACGTACCACCACGATCAATACCCGACCATCGATCCTTCACAACCACACCTCGACTGCTCCGCCAAGATCATCCTCATCACAGGCGCCGGACGCGGCATAGGCCAAGCCATCGCCGTAGCGTTCGCGCAAGCCCATGCCAAAGGCATCGCGCTCCTAGGCCGTACAAGGTCCACCCTCGAAGAAACTGCCACCAAAGTCCGAGAACTTTGTCCCGCCACGGACGTCTTCCTCGTCACAGCCGACATCACAGACCAGTCTCAAGTCCAGAGTGCTTTCGATGCGCTGATACAACATTATAGCGGCGCGGTTCCTGATGTATTGATCAACAACGCCGGCGGCTTAGCAGGCGTAGGGGCCCTCGTCGATGTAGAAATCGCCCAGTTCTGGAAAGCCCTCGAGCTGAATACCAAAGGTCCATTGATCGTAACACAAGCCTTTTTGCGTGCCGCGAGAGACTGCCAGGCGCGTCAGAAGGATACGAAGGCCACGAAAACTTTAATCAACATCCCTTCTGGCTCCGCGCACATTCCGTATGCGCCCGGCGCCGCGAGTTATGCTTGCTCTAAGCTCGCCTCGGCTAAGATGTTCGAGTACCTGCATTACGAGTATCCGGCATGGGACGTGTTTAATCTGCAGCCGGGCGTTGTGGCGACGGAGCTGGCGAGGCAGGCGGGGAGAAATGCGCCGGATCATCCTAGGTTGCCGGCTGGGATGGCGGTGTGGTTGGCGGCGAGTCCGGAGGCCAGACAATTCAACGGGTGCTTTTTATGGGCGAATTGGGATGTTGGCGAGTTGTTGGAGAGGGCGGCGGAGATTAGAGCGCGGGGACTGCTGAGGATTGGTCTCAAGGGTTGGGCGGATGGGTATAGTGTTGAAGAGCTCGTTGGTGTTGCGAAGTCTGTGCATCGTGATGCGGATAGGAGAGATGTGTAAGTTCGTGCAGGGTTTGAGGCATGGCATATACATTATTGATTCGAGTCTGTTGTCATCCAAGTAAGTTATAACAGATGGCCAATTTGGGAAATGTAAGCCATTTTGGTAAGCAGAATAGTCAAGGAGGCAGCATTGCGCTGCGGAGGGTTGGGGTCCTGCGAAGCTGAGCAAAACGTCTGTTTCGTCTGCGCTCAAGTACACAAAATGAATTGGCCACCGACGCTAACTTGTTCGACAAGGCACAAATTGACGACGTCTCATCAAACATCTGTCGCAACAGTACGCTCACACATATGCTTCATAGCCAAATTCGCAAACGGGATGAAACTCTCGGCCACTACCAAGGCAACCGTCCCTCAGCGATCACGACCCGAACTCGACGTGCTAGCAAATGAACCGTGAGATTCTTACCCTTTCCTGTCTCCGCTCGCACTCGACCAATGCTCAACCGTGTCATTTTCATACGCCGGCGGCAAGTCCTGGCCAACTCCATTCTCACCCGAGACGCTTCTCGTCCTGACCGGGCTGATGGGAACCGGCTTCCTCAACACATTCGCACTACTTGGCCCAGCAGTCACCTTCGACATTCCGGCATCCGGAATCTGCTCAAGTAAGTCATTCAGCTTCTCCTCCACGTGCTTCTTGAACGCCGTGAACGCATCAGCCTGCGATTTGCCATCTTGGTTCGGTTCGATCTTCGCCTCAATCACGCCGTTCTTCATGGCTACTAAAGTGGCTACGATGCGATCGTTCGGTCTACGCGAGAAAAGGAGCTTGAATTGGTGTTCAGCGAGGTAGGTCCTGCCATTTGAGGTGATGACGCTGAGGACGGAATGGATAAATTGGTCGCGATCAGCGTCGTTACGGAAGCATTTGATGCCTTTGTCAGTCCATCTGTAGCAATGTCAGCGTACGGTCAATATGTCAGTGGTCGAGATCGACTGCACTTGTTATCCTCCCACCCGTGCTGAGTTATGGGCGGAATTACCTCGCTCAGCTTATAATATGGTTTAGATTCTTGATTGCCCATAGCACTTCAACTGAAAATGATGTACCGTGGCAGTGGTGGAAACAATTCAAATTGGCTTGGTTCATTGATGTTTTTCCGGCGTCCATCTCTTCTTCTTTTTCGTGATATGTTGTTGCCTTGGGCAGGTCGGCTCGCGGCTTGACACAGCCACAAACATCGACTTTGCTCAGCTGGCGTCCAACCGCGCAAGCCACTCGGTACCGATCGATTGGCTGGAACGCGAATGCGAGGCCGACAACACAAAACAAGTTGGTCGATTAACTGTTGCTCAGGCGCTCCAGCCATCTTATTGGATGCGACAGTCCCCAGAAAAGAGCCTTTTCTGGCCTCACAGCTATTTGCGTAGAATTGAAAATCAGCTTCACGATGGCGTTCCGAATGAGGTCAGGCAAAATATCTAGTGTACACTTAAACTGTTTTTCTTCGTCGTCGTCGTCGTCGTCGTTCATCATCGTGGCATTCATACCCGCGCGGGCTCTATGGTTTATAGGTCATATGTCTTCACCCATCTTATTCATCGGCGTCGCTGACCGCGGCAGCATCTTCTGCCTGCCTTTGTTCAAGAATCGACTTCCACTCTTGCGCAAACTCTCGCAATCCTCCGCCGCTCTGACTTGCTTCAACAACATCCTTCGGTAGCTTGTGCGCACTATATTGTGGTGTTGCGAAGCTGTATGCTTCTGGGTCGGACTTTCGTACAAGTCGCAGCTCGGGCAAGTAGAGCTCCTCATCTGCTTCTTCCTCGTCCTCGCTTGAGGATCCCTCAACTTCCTCTTCGACCTCAAGAGCCCTGTCAAGACCTTCAGGCTTAGGCGCATTGAAGTATATCCTAGCGAACTGTGCTTCTGGTATAGGCTCTGGCTCTTTCGGCGCATCCATTTCCAGCAGCTCCACCCAGTTAAACAGAATCGGGTCCGTTCTTGGTGCCCAAGGATTGATATCAATCAGCCAGACGCGATCGTACGGTTGTGGTACGTACACATCAAAGGTGAAGCTGTCATCCGGGAACGAGTCGCATAACCGTACGTCGAAGAACTCTTTGATAAGTGATCGTAGCCGGTCTTGCATGTTGAAGAGGAAGTCAAAGTGATTGAGGTCACGTTGGCAAATACAGAGCAGTTTTCGGTCCCTCGCGAAACACCTGAATTCGAGAGATGGATTGAAGCTGGGTACGGCCTTCCGTAGCACGAGATGGTATGGTATGTCGTCTTGCGTTATGACCGCATCTTGCGAGTCCACGCAGTCCACGAAAGCGTGTTCTAAGTCGTGCGTGACAAAATCCGAGCTCTTCAACAAAAGGTAGATTTCGCTCGGTTTTCGGCACTCCATAGTATTGGCATTCATCCATGTTGCATCTTTGGGTGCAGACCAGTTTAGCTTGGGCACGACTTTGCCGCCCAGCTCATCGATGGTATGCTTGATCGCTTGGTGTACACCTCGCCATGCTGCAGCCACGTCCTCCTCCTCCTCATCGCTGTCATTGGTGGCTCCAGGGTTATCTGAAGAGGAGAAGACACCACTGTCCGAATCCCACTGAACTTCTTGCGGCTCATCGTCATCCGGTAAGACTATACCGTCGGCGCGTAGATATTCGAGAAAAGGTGTTGTGAGTGGAATCAGTCGCGCTTTTGGCGTGATCGCTCGATATTTCGAGTGCCAGTAGTGATACGAGCAGTGGAGGATGTGCGATTTCGTGACCGGCGGAAATGGTATGGACTTAGGCTGAGAGACAGAGGCTGCGCCATCGTCCAGTATGACAGGCATATCGTCGGTATTGTCGATGTAGGAGACAATTCGACAGTAGGAAGAGCTTCCGGAGTCATCTTTCACATGCGTCACTTCCGAGATAAAGTTGGGTGTCGCACCCTGCAAGCATTATCGATAAGGTCGTGCTTATATAAGCTGTCTGCAGCGACCGCCCAATCAGTAGTCTACCACCACTTCATCGATTAAGAAGTGGTTCGTTGACGATGTCTTCGAACGTCGGTCTCGATACACCGAGAGGATCGGGCACCTCTGGTTACGTGCAACGTAACAGCGCCAACCTCAAGCCACGCGAACACCCAAAGCCGTATCCAACAGACGTTGATTCCATCAAGCACAGGCAAAGACAACCGGATAAAGAAATCCTCGAGCATGATCGTAAGCGCGAGATCGAAGTCAAGGTCTTTGAGTTGCGCGACAGGCTGGAAGATGAAGGGTGAGCATGTTGATATATAAGAAGTGCCAAAAATGCTAATATTTGAGAAAGTGTGGATGAAGACGAGATCGATGAGCAATGCGATGCGTTGCGAAAGAAACTGTCGTCAGAATTGAGCAAGAACGGCGGTGGCCCGAATGCGAAAGGTCTGAAGAGTCATCAGGTGCACGAGCTGGCAAAGGCGAAAATCGATGAGAGCGAGAAGATGAGACAGGCACTTGGTATACGCAAGGACTACGAAGAGGGTAGCCACTGGAAGAGACAAGAAGAGCGGAAGATGGAGGTTGAAAGGGAAAGAGGCAAGGTAGAAATTGGACATGATCGAGATTGACTTGACAGGGGCACAAGCTGGGTCATCGGCGACGAACTGTTCAAATGAGCTGAGCTGTATTGAACGTTGACGCAACAAAATGTCTCTACGGATATCAAAAGCTGTCGAAGTAGGTAATACTGCTCTGCAAAGCGTCGATCAATACCACTTCCAGCAAGACTGCTCACTAACAAAGCGCAGAAGTCCAGGGTCTGCTCGCAGACGAAGTCAATGTCTTCTGCAACGTGAGCAATCAGTCCACTCATTGCCCGTCTGCTATCACGTCTTACTATAACTTTGACATCTTATAGCCTCAGGCGCGGTTTTAGTCGCCTTGCGGTCGCATTGTGAACCAGCAGTCACATGGTCTCGACACAAAGTGGACAGACACTCGGCACTTCACTTGAAAGCGGAGGCTTTGACAAACGCGTCCAGCTCGCGCATTACTATGTGTGTCAACTGCGACACTGCTTTCCCTGGCCAATTCCTGGCCTCCGCCACGATGTATCGGATTCGTGCACTGCGGTCAGGAGCGCTCTTGCAATAAGCACTCGTTCGTCACGAGGACCGCGCCACTAACGAGCAGAAGTGTGCAGATCAGAACTTAGTTCAAGCTGTTGCAATCATCGATTCCTCGCCGATAACGAGTCCGTCACTGAAAATGTATAGCTCAATAGCCAGGACTGCGATCTTGTCGAGCTCGAGCTATAGACACGGAGAAGAGAGCGGCCAACGCAACACAGACTCTTCGAGGTCGAGTGCTGCGCCTGTGGCTACTGCACGTCGCCAGCTTATGCCTGAAGGTCCTACATTGGAAGATCAGACCACGGCGCTGAGTATCGACCCGCTACCACACCCAGAGGACGCAATGCCTGAAGCATCCGCAGTCCTTGAACAGTATCATGGGATTGCACCGCAACAAATGCAATTTCCCAATATGGAAACCTACATCGATGATGATGGCGACTCGATACTTACCGATGATACCTTCCTGGCTCGCAAAGTATTCTCAGTGCCCGAGCTGCTCGAGCTCGTACTCCTCAATTTACCAGTTAAAGACATTCTGCTGCTGCAGCGTGTAGCATTAATTTGGCGAGACACGGTTCGAAGCTCAACGAATTTGCGACAAGCAATCTTCCTCGAGCCGACTAAAGAACCAGATATAGTCGCTCTCTTTGGCTTGCCTGGTGACGATCAGAACTGGCTCGTCGACAACATCGAAGAATTAGGTATTGAGCCACTTCCGGAAAATGCCAAATTCATCAACTTCTGTCGAGTCGATCAGCTCCCTGACGGTATGACGTTCTGTCGCGTGGCTGCTCTCAATCCACTTCTTTGCAGAGTCACGCCACTCCATCAGCGCAGCACTATCGCCCCGGTCGATCCTATGATTGAAGTTGTGCCTGCGCAGCCGCGCCTAAACAAAGATGGCACGTACGCAAGCACACCAGAACTGCTCACCTGGGACCTGCAGAAGGTAGCATCGTGTCGCAATATGCTCCTTACCCAACCACCAACAAGTTTCTTCGAAGTAATGGCCTGGGCAAAGCCCGAGAGGTACTCTTCCTCCAGACGATACTTCCACGACGATGGTCCAGTATGTATCCTGCGCAACGAATGGCCAGTGATGATGACATGCTGTGGAGAGAAGTGCTGCGGAGAATGTGTTTCGCATGAGATACGAAAGCATCTTCGTTGCCCCAACTGCAGCGCCGTGTGCACCTGGGACTATGACATAGACCAGCCGAACGAGTGGACCTCGAGCTATAGGTGTCTTTGCCCTGTACCTGATGGGAATGCTGTCAGACTGCAGTCGGTGCTCGACGTCTTAGATGTGCTCGGGACGCGAACAGGAGGTCTCTGGGATGATGCTGAGTGGAACGGCACGGCGTCGCTCTTGTTCAAAGACACACGTGAGGTAGAGCACAGGAGGTTCTTCGACGATAATTGCTTCTGTGTGGGCACTTTGGTGTTGTCTCCGGATGATTGGGCGAAGGCACAAGAGCAAGCACGCCAGCGAACGACAAAGACAGCTGCTGCGACCCGAGACATCCCCAAAAACAGCCGGTGGGAACATGTAATGAGCTGCAAGCTATAACAAGTGTACTGAACGGCCAGATCTCAGCTTGGGCTGCGACACTGTTATTGAGACCAGCGCAGCAAAGGGCCACAGCGAGTATAAGCACGCGGCTGCTGTGAGACAGAACAGCGATACAAGACATTTCTTGACCGTTTCGTAGTTTCTCTACTTCTGTAGTGGACATCGCGCTGATTGTATATAGATCTGGTAGCCGGGTATCTTTCAGTCGCGCTTCACATGTCATCCGATTGAAGAAGACTACCACAAACTCGTGGGTGCGTCATTTTGCTCCTGGTTCTCATCCATCACATGCATATGATTTGTCGCCTGAGGAGTCCCAATCGAAAGCGCAAAAGTGGACCAACCCTTCTTCGCGTGGAATCCCAAGCCCACTTATGCGCATACCACCCCATCAACACATTGGCTTCGAGCAAGCCACTAACCTCGGGTGCTTACAGCAGCTGATCGACCTTTCGCGTAGAGTGCAATCAGCATGGATATTATGCTCGACATGGACGGCGACGTGTGTATGCGCGACGGGTCGAGTCTTGCTCGGGATGTGTTTGCTGTACCAGAACTACTCGAGGCCATCCTGCTCGAGCTGCCCATGAGAGATCAACTTCTTGCTCAGCGTGTCGCCACCATCTGGAGGTCAGTCATTTTGTCCAAAGTGAGAGGGAGATCTGCTAACATGAAGGAGAGACGCGGTGCGGTCGTCAACGCGATTACGTCGTGCTTTGTTTCTCGAGCCGATCAAGGACGAATCGATCGTTGCACTTCTGGGTAACATGTCTGGAGAAGAGAACTTCTTGCTACGCGACATGATGGGACGCGCGGAGGACATATCCTACACCGAGCCATTACCCCCCTCGGCTAGAGTCACTTCGTTCTGTCGGCGCGAGGACGTACCCAAGGACGCTTTATGGTGCAGAGTCGTTGCACTGAATCCGCTACTATGCACGACGAATCCGCTTCATCAGCGTAGTGCGAATTTGACTGTGAACACACCTATAGAGCTCGTGCCAATCGGACGACAACGAACCGTGGTAGAAGAACTGCTCACAGACTGGGCGCTCGTCGCCTCGTGCAGGGATATGTACATCACGCAGCCGCCGATCAACAACCTGAGTCTACGTATCTTCAAATCGCCGGCCACATACGAACCGTCGAGAAGGCGGTTCGAAGGCGCAGACTGCTGGAAACGTGGCAGACCTATGATCATGATGCGCTGCTGTGGAGAGATGTGCTGCATGAGATGCACAAGCTCATACGTCTTCCAGAACCGGGCTTGCCCAAATTGCCAGTTCCGTATGGGGTTTCGTAGATTCTGGAGTTCTCTGGAACACGGCAACTTCATGAGCGCAGATCACGAAGATGGTATCAAGATCAGAAATCTTCTGAAAGACCTGGACAGGAAACGCAGGAAGCCGTACAGCGCGTTGCTGATGCTGGACAGGGCAGTGTGTCTTTATTTCGAGAAGGACGCCGCAATGATGACTGAGCCGCACTGTGTTGGCACTTTGGCAGTTGGTCTGGATGAATGGGCTTTTGCACAAGATCAAATTGCCACGATAGAATCGGAGAAGAAGAGAAGATGCGTGTAGTCAGTAAGAACTTTTCATTGTTGAGAGGAACATACGCATGACTGCAAAAATTCACTTTGGCAGCTGGCTAGCAGCGACCTACCCTGACGTGGATGACGAAGAAGCATTGCGAGAGCGAGGATTTTCGATCGCCGACGCCAGCGACCGCACGCTTCGTACCGACCTCGACAGACCGTTACTACACATCTCATCAACAATCGCAAAGACTTCGTGGCTTCAAATATCGCTCGGGCGCCAGTCGGGATCACGAATTGGACGATGACACGGCTGGACGACATATGGGCCAAAGGGTGTTGGGTCTTCGTATCGCAAGCAATTTTTACCGCATTAGATATGGGGAGCCTTTTCAAGGTCGTTAGACATCAAGCCGGCGTTGACTGCAACCTCGATAATCTGAACAGTAGGTTTGACCCTAAGATATTGAGCAGGGTCTCATGTATGCGTAGGCCTACAATCCAAGCAGCATGGCCTGGACACTCCAAGAACGATGTCTCTACAATTGGTGGCTGACAATGAGCCTCGCTGTGAGACAAAAAAGCATTACTGTAAGCATAATGATAGCTGTACATCCTCCCACAATCCTCTCCACGGCTATGCAGGATACAAATCGTACACAGGCCCATCCTTGATCGGCCGTACGTTGAGGCTACCCGTTATGTCTGTTGCAGGGGCACTTGTCGGGTAGAGAAGTACCGAGGTCGCAAGGATATGTCTGACAGGTGCTGACCACGTATGCAGGCGCAACGACTGTCAGAGAGGTGAGAAGTTAGAAATTCATATCGTTTAAACAGAGAGCGAAGGGACATCTTACAAAAACAACCCAGATCATAGTTTCCGTCATCGGTGCACCTTTGGCAGTCTTCGGACACTTTGCATGGACCTGTCATTTCCTTATGAGTCACAATGCGTATTGCAATTGTTATAGGATGGATTGTGCTAAAAGCTCCTGATGTCTTTCGCCGCTTCACCCGACTGCACAAATACCAATATCGCCGAAATGGGACAAGACAGGAGAATGGGTACTTCAAAGGGGAGTAACGTGTGCAAGGAGGAAGTCGTGTTCCCAGGAAGTCGTCCTGTCCGCCGACCTTTGTTGAGCGTGCTGAGAAATACTTCGCCAAGACTGATTTCGTAGAAATATGACTCCCTCCTTGCACACATTATGGATGTTGTGTGGTAGTTTTGAGACTTACTTCCTTCCTTGGCCGGTGGTGGCACATCGCCGCCTAATGCCAGCGTCAAGGTTGGGACAAGGGCAAGGAAAGCGAAGAGCCTCATGGCGGACAAGTGAAACAGTATTGGGATGCTTCAGACGCGATTCTGCTGGTTTCAGTTCATGATATGAGACCTCTCCACTCACCTTATACGTTCAGCACCACGAAATGAAGCGAAATTGAAACGACTCTACCACATCAACTAGCGTTCCCGGGGAACGGGGTTCGTTGGAGATCTCCAATCGACATGAGATCGGGCTGACGAACGATTGGTCATGTATCTAGGAGATGATGAGGTTGAAAATCTCTGCTGGAGCAACATCGGCGATACAGTAAGTACCGGGCCGCTTATGTCGTCTGCCGAGGAATGCCCAGGGCTGCGCCATTGGTGGACAAAGACCATAGCAAACAAGCAAGATGGTGAATGACCGACATCGAAGTCACGATTAATGCTTAGCCGACACGGAGGGATGCAACATGCTAAGCGTGTACAGGCACATTTTTGGCATACATTGATGCTGCTTTGATCTCTCGACTGATGCCTATAACGTGCCCTTCAAGACAGCATGAGAAACAAGAGTCTGTCTGGGGTTGCCGCTTCGATTCACGCGCAATCTGAGCATCATTGCCATATCCTTGCGGAGTGGGCAGCCCACGGTCAAATCTCTTCCAAACGAGGAGCGGTACGAGCTTCGTGGCGCGTCCTTCCAGAAGGACCACATGGACAATGCAAATAGGGCAACGATACGACATTATGGGCTATATCTGAGGTTTGCCGTGTGACCGTGTGCCTTTGAGATATTTGGATCAAGAACTTCCGGTGACGTGGAGTGCTGTGGCTTGGCGACCTGGGGTATCTCCTCGAATACAGCCGATATTTTATTGTATGGATGTCCCTAGGTTTCACTCTTAGTTAGCATCGGCGTTGCTATGACAGCCATAGTCTCATGCTGCAGACTGCTGGGCTGTTACTCTGGATTAGCATTACATAGATTGAGTTGGAGGGTATCAACTTGAGGGGCAATTGTATGAACAGTTTTGCTGCAGTGGTGATCAGCGAACAACATCTGAATGCGTCACAGCCTAGCAATCTCCTTGCCACCCATCCAATCCAGTCCCCAGTAAATCATGATCATCATCTTCCTCCTCCAACTCCTAGTCCATAGGAGATTCTTGCTTCTCCAAGCCGTCCAAGCGCGCGCACCATTCCAATCAGGACGCCCTGCAACGACACCGTCATGGCCACCAATATAGGCCACGAGTGCTTTCTGTCGATATTTAAAGATCTTATGCCCGTCAATGCCCTTGTTGAGGACATGCGCGAGATACTCTGCCTTTTGGACGGCAACCTCTGCCGTCGTAGGTAAAAAATAATTCTCAACATCTGCAGCATCGCCGAGTGCAAAAACACCAGTCAGAGGCTGCTGATCAGGTCCTCGAAGAACGTGAAGGTGCTGATCCGTCAAGATTCGCGGCAGCCTATCAGTCTTGCACAAATCCAGTCGATCCACAAGTGGACACTGCTTATTGCCAGCCGTCCACAGGACCATACCACATCCGATGCGGCCTTCAGCTTCTGTGGTAATGCTGTCCGCTCCTACACTCTTGATCTTGGAGTCTGGCCTGACTGTTACGCCGCGCTTGGAGAAGCTTTTAATGGCATGCTGGCGAAGTGCATCTTCAAAGGCGCCCAGAATGAAAGGTGCGGCATCGTGGATTGTGATGGACATCTTGCCGGCAAGGAGGGGATATAGCTTGCACATGTCGTCATTAAAAAGATCTGACATTTCTGCTGAAATCTCGACACCTGTTGGTCCGCCGCCGACCACGATGATGTGCAGAAGCTCTCTTTGCTGCTTTTCGGTAGTTTCTGGGAGGGAAGCGAGCTCTAGGAGCTGCTTGAGTCGGAATTGAACTCGCTTCGCGTCGTTCACATTCTTGACGAAGAAAGCATGCTTATCAGCTCCTGGCGTATTGAAAGTATTTGTGACGCATCTGCAAATGTTAGTAGAATTTGCCCAGGCTTTTCTTGTAACACTACTGACCCAGGAGCAAGGACGAGACGATGATAATTCACGTCGAATTGCTTGTTCACGGTCACACCATCGATATCGCACACAGATCGACATTGGCACACTTTAAGATCGAAGTCGATGTCTTCGACAACAGCTTGGTAGTATGTTATCTGCTTGCTCTTATGCCGGATCGGCTCTTCTGCTAAAGAAAAGTCGCACAGCCCACAGGCTGCGCTGGCCTAGTATTCATCAGCACTGCTTCCGTTCTTGCGGTCTGATCTTCATACAAGTAGCGGCGTATATGGGCTCGTATCCTCGGGCGAAATGACTGTGATGTTGTACTTCTTCTCGCTCAGATTCTGGGAGACATTGTATCCTGCCCAGCCGCTCCCAATGATGACAATGTGCTCACGCTCCTCCGAGGAAACATGCTTCGTCATGCCGTGTGCCTTTTTTGTTAGCGTTGTGTAGATGTGAGGGCCAAGAACACGAGCTATGAGAGCAAACGACAACCTTATACCGTGAACATGATTTGGCCCAACCTCGGTGAGGCGTCCAGACTACGCAGCCTTGATTATACGATAGACCCTATAGCCCGAGCTTACACACTTTCTGACATGTATCTAGGAGAACGCTGTCAAATGACACACATGTTCCTGGACGCATATTCCTAGTCCTACGCGAAGTCGGGGACCAAAGGCTGAGTGACACAATGTTGGAGGTCGAAGAAGGCTGTATGCCTACATCGTTATCTCGGCTGACGAGTCGGGACAGCATAGCTCCGAGGTGTCCGTGGACGTGATGTTGGTTCGGGAAGCAACACATGCAAGACGAGCTACGTGCTTCGGCGACAACCGGAACGTCGCCAGAGCACGTGCAGCGTGCAACATCAATGCACACAACTTGAAGTACTCACCTCGGCATATGTGCTGAGCTGTATCTCCATGCAGCTTTCGTCATATGCCACGCGACATCCGAGATAGCAGGTACATCCAATGTACAGATAGCAGCTGTGCCAGTCACTCGTGTCACCACGAGTCGTTGATGCCACTGCAATCAATTGCCGGTCGCTATCTACCGCGCCGGATGCTCGTGCATATGACCGTGGTGTCCTGATACTCCCTCCTATATGTAATTCTCCTTCACGATAGAACGCCGTACCATATTGAGCTTCCCGTCATCTCCAGATCACTGCCTACTAGTACTCCAGATCGACTATCAACATGTCGTCAGTCGAGCGCGCATCCTTGCTATCGATACCTTGCGAACTTCGCAACGCGATCTATTCCTACGTATTCGAAACAGAAACGACAGCGGAGACAAACAGCATACCCGCGAAAGCAGACGAGCTCGCAATAGCATTACAACTCCAGGACCCGGCTAGACACGCCGCAGCATATCGGAACGCCAGACGTATTCACCAACAGCTTCGCGTGCTTCAAACATGCAAACAGATCTACCATGAAGCACATCTCCTCGCGCTTTCTGCCACACCGTTCGTTGTCGACGGCGAATATGCCTACCCTGATGTCTTCGACATCCGATCAAGACCACTATCTCCAGCCAAGCTGAACGCCATTAGACACGTCACCATTTCTGCACGGACTAGCAAACTCCGAGCTCTGAACGAAGCTTGGTGTGGCATACCATTTGGTCACCCAAGTCTCCAGCTCGACACCTTGACCATTGTTCCGAACCGCGCGGAATGTCACATTCGCTCCATGGGCGAGATCGCAGACTTGTCGCAAAGCCATACCCTGGCATACATCCTCTCGGAAACACTTAAGAGCTTGAGAAGTGTGAAGTGCGTCGAGGTCAGGAACGATGGATGCTTCAACGAAGTGGTCTGGAGGCTGTTCTACCGCAGCTTCGTGTACAGGCTGTGGAGGTGGGGTGGGGCACAATGTGGTATTAGGTTTGAGAGTGGTGAACATCGACCCGGCGGAACGGCCATCAAAGAGAACCAATGGTTAAGGGCATACATGACGGAAGACGATCATCGAGGTTTTGAGTGTGGTCAAGAGGTGTGCCGGCTTGTTGGACAGACTGGAGAGCTGCCGGACCCGAATCCTGCCGGGGTTGGGCCGTGAATTGGTAACAATTATGAGAGATTTAGCCATAGCAAAGCGCGGTTGATGTGCAATACGAATACATCTGCGGCGTCGCCTGCTTCGGTTGGAGCTGATGCCGAGCTTGTGAATCTTTCGGAGCTCTACAGCTATTGTGTTGGGCCAAACCACGCTTCTCCTTCAAACTCGACCCAGCTATGGAGATGATCCAAAATGTAAACATAGCGAGGAAGGCATGGCGCAAGAGCGCATCGGAGGATAAATAGACCATGACTGCACATGCAGCCTGGGCTTCGAGCCTACAGACACTTGTCACGCTTACGAGCAAGAGCTACTAGGCAACAAAGATCTGTGTTACCAATCATGGTTTGGACGTCTATGGACTGCGTCAGAGACCGCCTTCGAGTCAAAGAACCTTCGGGTCCACATCGGTACTGTTGATATCAAGTTCGCAGATCTCGAGACATTCATCCGCTGAAGCACGGAGGAGGCCAGCCAACGACCATTGCTTACTTGTGTCATCACACCACGAATTCTGGTTGTCGTTACCAACATGGCAAATATCAGACCGGAAGCGTTCGGACTTTCGAAGCCAGACTGCGTTGATGTCGTGAAATAGACCTCTAGGCTAGCTTGCGCCGACCCTCTCGACCGCATATATGCAACACGTTTCTAGATACAACAGACTATTCTGCACCACGGGCGGAGGTGTTTGCAAAAGATATGCAGGGCTTCTTGCCCGCTGAAATCATCCTACGGATCACTATTGACACCGCACAACGCGTCTTCTCTGCTGACAATCGCCACCACCACCAAAATCAGCGGAATTTGGTAACCGGCCATTCTGGGTTCCGGGTTATAATACAATTGACGCACGATGGGAATGTAAGCTGACAGCACATTCTGCGGTACGTGTACTTGCTTTCATCCGGAGCACGGACAGCGTTGACCACATTTGCATCGCGGATAAACCACTTGGACGCGTAAGTGGCATCCTCTTCGAGTCGGATATGAAATATTCATGTGGTCTTGGTCTTCTGGTCGTCCTTGACCGCTGCGAAATCAGCGAAGAGCTTGTCAGTGTTACCCGCAACTGGCGAACACCGTGATGTCCTGCTTATCTGCGGAAATCCAGCGGTACTTTGACTATTCAACGCGGTCGCGGTAGATTTACCTCGGAATGCGCGCCCACTGATACCACGCCATGCTCATTAGATGACATGTCTGTTATTTCACGGCAAGACACACAATGTCAAGACGAGCGACAAATGGCTTTCACTCTCTTGAGCCTGCTCATGAGGGGCACATCCACAGCCAGCAGCAGGCCCTGGCATTGCTGCGGCGCAAGCAATGGCCAGATCCGTCAGCGGCAATAGATACACATCGTCTCATAGCAGTAATTGACACGTATGAGGGCGCACTGGTCGGATGGGTACCTGCCTCCGCGATAGTCGAAGACCGTGTTTTCGTTCTCCAAGGTCAACCGGTGCTGTTCATGATACGTAACGACTCGCGACCGGGACGCATGACTCTCGTGGGCGACACTTTCACTCCTGGGTTGACTCCAGTCCAGGACGACTTTGAGAGTTATTGAAATCTGGATCACAATCTGTTCGCACATGGTAATGCTGAAGTCAGGACAGCGTAACCCGATCCGGCTCGTCCCGGGCACAGCCCAAGTACATTTACCTCTACGCTGCAATATGATATCCATCGGCACGAGTCCGGTATCGACCTGATGCTTCGCTCTACATAGTCAACACACAGACTCTATCGATCTTTCGCCCACAAGAACATGACACTTCAGCAGTTTGCCCGGCCGCAGAAGCCAGTCGGTACCTCGGAACTAAGAGCTTTCCTCACAGCACAAAGAAATGTTACACTAACACCTGCACGCGGCGATTAGGAGGACTTTTAAGATGAAGGATACGAAGACCTGGCGATTTGCGCCATTGCGACTGCGACGTGCTTAGGGCACTGATATCAATGCTCACCCAACACATTGGCTTCGCCATTACGGCACAATCATCTCTGCTGAGTATCTGATCATTTCAAGGCAGGACAACGTCATATTAGCTATTATCCGACGTTTTCGGAGTCGACCTACTATCGTCTGCTATCCCCTTTAGCATTACTTCTCACAGACTTCTGCTCCTCATCTAAGGGTATGAGCTTCGGAAACTTCTCCTCCGCATTCTTCTTCAAATACTCATGCATCACTTTCGCCCAAGCAGTTCGACTGGGATCTTGCAACCCATCTTTGAGCAACACGTCGTATTTTCTGCCGGCATCTGCCCATGAGATCCAGAGTCTGAACCTCTCTACTACGGTGGCGGCGAACTTGTCTGCTTCGGATGGGGTTATGGAGTAAGCACTCAGCATTGCCGTCCAGATCTTGGGTCTGATCTGGAATTTTCGAAGCTGCTCGGGTGCATTGATGCCGCCGACTCCTTGGTAGGCGATGCTGGGGAGATCGGACTTTGTGCCAGATCGGAAGAAGGCTGAGTGTTGGATGATGTATTCGATGTATGCCTTGTACTTCGATTTCTGGAAGTAAGTGACGGAGGATTCCATGGTTGAGCGCGAGAGCCTCACGAGTTCGTGACGGGTGCGATCGTGCTGCGAGAAATGGTCAGCGCATTCGTCACTTCAAACTTTGGGCGCAGCTTGTCAATATGCATGGAGCCCTGATGACTACCGGAGCGAGCTAATATGTCGTTCGAATTGCGTGCGAAGCAGCGCAACTCATCATTGCATGCTTAGGTCACTCACATACCACTTTAAACTTCGAAGGCCTATGCCTAAAGTCCTGCACCGCTCCCAACTCATGCATCATACCAGTACCGAAGATGACCTGATTTGCCGATATATCCTTGCGATGCATCAACAGGAGACATTGTATTGTGACCGCACCTGTGGCCGTCTCAAACGTAACTGGTGCTCTTGTTGCTCTGGAGATTTCCGCAACGGTACCATCGAAGTTGTGGGTCTTCTCGTCGACCTGATGCACGGGTAGGCCGATTGCTTGAACTATGCTCGGGTTGATGTAGCCTTCTGGACCCGCGCTCTCGTAGCCTGAGTCCAGACAGCACTTGTTGATGACTGCGACTCCTTTCGGGGTGAAGATAGAGATTGTGGTGTAGAAAGAAGGATGGAACGCTGTGGTATGGCGTTTGCTGTGGTCTTCTACAGACTTGCTAGGGCCATGGTGTTCGTCGCGTGGTATGTTAGCCATCTCGGGATGATTATTCTGTTGGCCAAGCGAATGTGCTCCGCTTAGACACCATGGTCATGGCGAGAACTAGGATATACAACATGCGCAGAAAGGGCTGAAGAGGCCAGGTCCATCGGTCAAGGTTACATGTGATCGTGAGAATCTAGCGACGCAGGGGCTCTCGATTACTGCAGACGCACAACTTCGAGATCATTACACTGTATACACTCTTACACAAGCTTCGATCAGCACGCAGCGCTGCCGCCTGTATCTTTGTGAAGATACAGAATCACGTGCGCTCTGCGTTTATGCTTGCTCATCATGCTAAGACATCGTGTAGTCTATTATTATGCTCCCACTGCACTGTAACATTCGAACAGTCTGTTGTCCACATTCAAAACTTGTCACAATCTGTCCTTCTCGAGTGTGGCCGCGTAATGCTGCGCTATTACATGGGTCATGGTCTACTGTTGGCTCTTATATCCTAATCTTCGTCTGCACCTCGACTGGAGCGTTGTCAAGGTCTAAGAGCAGGACGATCGCTTCATCTCGAGTTCCCGCGCAGAATCCTGTAATCTCCGGGACCAAATTCGCCATGCGTGTGACCGCTGCAAGCATCAACATCTTCATTATTTGTTGCTTCCAAATCTTGAGTACGTCGTTCTTAAGATCAGCTTCCTTCATATTCACATACTGCATGTCAACTCCAATATATTCGATCCACATCACAAACGATTCCTCGATCGTACGTGCAAAATGTGTGGTATCAAATTGTCTTCATAGGGTAATATCGATCGACTAGATAGGAATTGATCTTCCCGTGCGGCTTGCCACTACCTTGGTAACCGGAGTCGAAGATACAGTCGTTGATAACCAGCACTCCATGGGTGGTAAACACAGAGACTGCTGTATAGAAAGAGGTACGGAGCCATTCTCGGGTGCCTGTGGCG
The DNA here is from genome assembly GCA_013248845.1 of Passalora sequoiae. Taxonomy (NCBI): domain Eukaryota; kingdom Fungi; phylum Ascomycota; class Dothideomycetes; order Mycosphaerellales; family Mycosphaerellaceae; genus Passalora; species Passalora sequoiae. The sequence continues at coordinate 1,023,419 of WSQC01000018.1, read as the reverse complement.
CGCACAAACGTTTTCGAAATTGCGTAGTGTTGGCTTTTTGCTCCAGCGCCTCATGGCGCGCTTTTGCGCTGCCATAGCCGTGGTACATTCAAGGACAAGTATAATGTACTTCAGGCGTCTCACATGATGCGTACAATTCGCTGTGCTTGTATAGTGCAGAATATTGGAGCTCCATCAATGCAGCTGAGGAATGACAGGTGAAGGACACTGCTTGAGGTCACCTAGTGCAGTTAAACTTCACTTCGTCAAGCCAGGAACGCATCGAACGAAGAAGGCGGACGAGGGCACCCCTCAAGGTGAACTTTGCTTCGCATGAACAGACGAGTCCAGTGAGGGTGACGGATGAGCGCACTACTCGAAGACGCAACAAGTCCTGATCGTCATCTCGTAACTTGATGTGATCCGAGCACTGAGCTCAAGGCGGTGTACCGCAGCAGTAAGAGCTGCATCAGACGTCGGAGGTACGGATCAGTATTGACTGGCCATGGTGAGAAAATTCAGGGTAATTTCCGGTGCTCGCTCGAACGCTTCAGATGTGTTATGCTATCATGATGTCGTCAAGGCGCGTGCATCGTACAATTTGTACGGTGCACTGTATGTTGCTCGTCACTGCTGCTCGCGTGCGCACGCCATTATCCCGATCCAACCCCGAATTGGATGCAGTCCCGAATTGCGTTTAGTCCTCGTGCGTGACTGTTGTGTCCAGTACCTCCACCCGTGCCTTCCCTTTCGTTTGGGTGCTCACGAACTCACTCAACGTCTTGAAACTGCCCGGTTCCACAAAGCCAACACATTCCCACTCTTCTCCAAGGACGTCTTGATTCTCTACCTGTTCCACGAAGCTCAGTATCTTATCCTTCACTGTTCCTGTCTGTGCCTCATCGTTCTCCGACTTCGGTGCTGACTTGACACTCTGCTTCAATATACTGGTGGGAGACGTAATCCTCAGCCTCATCCTGGCTCGTGCTACTGGAATAGGCTGATGCGCTATCAAAGCCTTGATCGCATCGAGAGCTTGCGACTTGGCGTTCTTGCTCGTTGTCACACCTGTCCACTTCGGCTTCACTGCTAGCTTTTCCAAGCTTTCCTCCAGTCCAGTTTCTTTCTCGCCTTGAGTCCTCGCCGGTGTGCTGCTTCCCGATTCTGCGGTCCTTGCCGAGCTCTGCTCTCTACTTCCACTTCTGTCATTTCCCTGTGCCTCATTTGTTTTACTGCCTTTGCCCGCTCCTCTTCCAGCGTGGCCTCCCTGACTCGACAGCTGATCGAGTGCTTTCTCAATCATGCCTGGCGTGTACACGCGCTTCGACTTGGGATCGACCAGTCGTCCTGCCACGATCTCGATGACTTCTCTGTGCACTCTTTCCAGTTCTTGCGAACGCTCCTTCTCCCCGACCTGGATCTCGCCTTTCTTCAGAATCTCCAGCACGATTTCATCTCTTGTCATGCCCGGAAAGGACTTTTTGAGGTCATCGTTGGGCGCCACCTGACCCTTGGAAACGTTGAGAAAGACGTTTGGGATTTGCAGTACGTTGTCGAGATCGCTCTCGTTGCCAGCTCGATATGATGTGACTGTGTTCTTATAGCATGCGATTTCGAAGCGCTTTTTGCCCTTTTTTAGTCGTACGAGAGACACGTTCGTGAGCTTGATTTGATTGCTCGGCTGGTTGATCTGCGCGGACGGCATATTGGGCGTGTCGTGTACAGCACCCCGAAAATGCTACAATACGTAGGAAATGCGAAAGTGAAGACCAAAAGCACTGGACAACAAAATTGTAAGCTCGAGTCACTCATCACTCGCGCACGTGCTGTGACGCACTGCCGTTGCCGACTCCACCCCCACGTCTTAGTAAGTCTTGCACCGGCGCATCAAAGCCCGATCATGGAGTACTCCACTTCTCGTTTCAGCCATTTATATGGATATGGATGCTACCACTCACAAGGGCGAAGCCATTTATATGTAGACTTGACTGTACTGCTCGCTATACCTAGACTCAAAGATTAGGATCACAAGGTGGGAATAACATCGGGTGGTTGGCTCCAGGGTTGAAGAGTGTCGCGTGGTTGTCTGTCTTAGGTAATCGTACCTGCAGATGATCAAGGTTTAATCTAACCGCTATCAGATGACGTGTTGAGCTGTTGCCAGGGAAGGTGTCGCCGCATCGCTGTTGCCTTCGTCCTCCATCTCACCTGCAGTCCTCTTTTGTGCTTTCCTTCCCTCTTCCATCACTTCATTATTTCATTCATCAAGACGAACATCAACATGAAGTTCGCAGCATCAGCGCTCTTCGTAGGAGCCGCGGTGGCCGCAGTGCCACAGCAGTGAGTCCGCTCCGATGGATTACCTATAGCCAGCACTATTGATCAATGGATCAACTGAAGAGCTTAGCTGACCTCAATGATCGCATAGGCAACAGCCATTGCAGGCACCAATTGTTGTCCAGGAGGCGATCGAGAGCGTGTCTGACAAGGCATCGTCGTGGTCGAAAAACCTCAAGTCCGAGCTTAAACACCTCACAGAAGAGGCAAGACAAACATGGGATGAAGTCGCCATGATGTTTCCAGAGGCCATGAGCCAGGCTTCCTACTTCAGCACGCCCAAGAAGCATACCAAGAAGCCACACAGCGAGTGGGACTTCGTGACATCTGGCAAGCAAGTGCAAGATGCATACACGGTCAATGCACAAGGCGACAAGGAGCGTGAGATCGACGGTCATCTTGAGAACTTCAACCTCCGGACCAAAAGAATAGACCCAAAAGCCCTCGGAGTTGACAAGGTCAAGCAATATTCTGGTTACCTGGACAACGAGGAAGACGACAAACATCTCTTCTACTGGTTCTTTGAGTCGCGTAATGACCCCAAGAACGATCCAGTACTGCTGTGGTTGAACGGTGGCCCGGGATGTTCTTCGCTTACTGGTCTTTTCATGGAGCTTGGTCCGTCATCTATCAACAAGGATCGTAAGGTTGAGTACAACCCAAATAGCTGGAACGCGAATGCTTCCGTTATATTCCTCGATCAGCCGGTCAACGTTGGATATTCGTACTCTGGCAGCAGCGTCTCAAACACTGTCGCGGCTGGTAAGGACATCTACGCTCTCTTGACGCTCTTCTTCAAGCAGTTTCCAGAATACTCACACCAAGACTTCCACATGTCAGGCGAATCTTACGCCGGCCACTATATTCCTGTGTTTGCATCCGAGATCTTGTCGCACAAGAAGCGCAATATCAACCTGCAGTCTGTGCTTATCGGCAACGGTTTGACAGATGGTCTGACTCAGTACGAGTGGTACCGTCCCATGGCTTGCGGCGATGGTGGCTGGCCAGCAGTTCTCGACGAATCGTCGTGCCAGAGCATGGACAACGCACTTCCACGTTGCCAGAGCCTGATTGAGAATTGCTACAAGAGCGAGTCGGTCTGGAGCTGTGTCCCGGCCAGCATCTACTGCAACAACGCTCTTATCGGTCCATACCAGCGCACCGGCCAGAGCGTATACGACGTTCGCAAGAAGTGTGAGGGAAACAGCCTCTGCTACGACGAGCTGGATTGGATACAGGAGTACCTCAACAGAGATGAGGTCATGAAGGCGCTTGGTGCTGAGGTTGACAGCTACGAGTCGTGCAACATGGATATCAACCGTAATTTCCTGTTCCAAGGTGACTGGATGCAGCCATTCCACCGTCTTGTGCCAGGGATCCTCAAGGAAATCCCAGTGCTTATCTACGCTGGTGACGCTGATTACATCTGCAACTGGCTCGGTAACCTGGCATGGACCAATGCACTTGAGTGGCCAGGTCAGAAGAACTACGCCAAGGCACCGCTCGAGGATCTGGAGCTTCGCGACGACGGCAGCAAGATTGGTTCCGTCAAGTCGTCAGGCAACTTCACCTTCGTGCGTCTCCATGCTGGCGGGCACATGATCCCGTACGATCAGCCTGAGGCTTCGCTCGACATGGTGAACAGGTGGTTGGGCGGTGAGTGGATCGAATCATAGACGTGCTGAGTGCCGAAACTCGTGTCTAGGGAAATGATCAATGCCGAAGTGTGGCCAATTGACAGAGGACACCCTGAGGGTAAACACGGTACCAGAGTAGAAGGCTGCTTCGAGATCTAGAATGGCCGATATGGATATAGGACATGTATGACATGCTATAAATGAGCATCAAGCTCTAGGCCTCTTGGCTGGTTCTTTCATCTCCACAGGTTCCATGAATGCGGGTCAAGCAGCTGGTCGATCTTACAATTAAGCTCCGTCTGTCCTGGTTTGTTACTACATCGTTTCGGAAGGCTCCGAGTACCGTCATATACGCAGTGAAAAGAGGTTCTTGAAGGAAGTTGCAGTGGTTAATATATCTCATGTCTCGAGGACAATGCACAATTGTCCTAGACCGTCGCTGAGATATATTGGAATAGTGTCTATCTGATACCAGTAGCAAGTGAGAATTTCCCTTGACAGGCCCTCTTTTGCGCACCTAGTACATGATCCTGATCTGATACCGTTAGCTTCCATGTCCTTCCTGGTCCGGACCCCGAGGACCTGGTATGCACCCAGTCGTATCGCCTGCAGTCTGCGGCCGATCCGATTACTAACAGGGATGAAACAGTAAGTAATACGAGCTTCTCACGTCACCTTTTGAAACCACACTGCTGCTTGCTACCAACGATTGTGCGAGGTGTTGTGTGACTTGCTATGACTGTGCGATGGTAGTTGGATGGGTGTGTATGATTGGATGGGAAAATGTGGCCGGGTGGGTGTGTCGTGTTGGATGGATTCATGTCGTGTTGGATGTATATTTATCTTGTTGAATGGGTATCGTGTTGGAAGTGTACACACAGATTGATGAGTATATATGGTTGGATGGGCACACAACATTTGGCCGGTCGCTCTGAGTTGTACAGAACGACCTTTTTCTTTTTTTTTTGGATAACCTACCACCGAGATACTCGTTATGCATTTCACAGCTCTGATCATCGCCACCCTGGCCTCCGTGGTCGCAGCACTGCCAGCAGTGGATCCTTCCTTGACTCCAGCAATCCGCATCAGCGAGTATAAGGATTACAAGTGTAGTCCAGATGGCCTACTCTCTCCATCAATCAGCATTCCGGGTGATACCGCCGTCGGCCAAACCAAGTGGACTCCGCCTAAAACGGTCTCGATCGGATACGCCTCCCTCGCAGGTACCAAGCAAGGCTGCATTCTCTGGCTGTACTCAAACCTCGAATGCACCAGCGATTTGACTTTGTAAGGCTCAAGGCATGAGATATGTTTACGGGTGCTGATTGAGTGAAGCGTCACGCCGATCGTTGGCCCGCCGCAATGCAGTACACCACCAGGGAACAAGGGATGGCGTTGTGTGAAGTTGGTTTGTCCCTCCTAGGACGTGAAGCTGTAGCTTTGCGCGTGAAAGGGTCGTTTGATCATGGCGGGACGAGGGATGATCATTGCATAGCTGGATACAAAATAGGAGTCACAGGAAGCTGATCTTTTGGGAGGATACTGAACGGGATCTTGGCACTTCTTCCTGGTGACGGCTCAGTCACATAGCCGAACTCACTCCTTCGACGATAGGTTGGAGACAATATGCTCGACCGACTCGTATGCGCTGCAGATTTCTTCTAGTGCACTTCTCAATTTCGCCATCTAATTGGCCGTAGCTTGATGTCGCTCGTCTGTGAAGAAGCCTCTGGAGTTCCGAGAGAGGAATCTGGTGAGCTAGTGGTACGATGCATCGTATGCGAAAGCATCAAGCTTTGCAGTAGCACCAGAGCTGACATTTACTAGTAGCCTGTGTGCATAGCAAAGCTCGATTCTCGGCAGCACAGTGCGATGTAGCTCACTCGACGGAATCGTAGAGGAAATCTGCATTACATCCTCTATTGGCGTCATTCACAGGCCCGACTCGATCTTGTTTGCGCTTTCGTATATGTTCCATATACAAGACACCATCATGTGTTCTGATCTCGTTTCCTTTAAACCTTATCGTAGCACATTAAGGGCAAAGGTATATTACGCTTGCCCGGAAATATTGTATCAACAAAGAGGCTCTGACCAATCCATGTCTTGATCATTCCATCGCAGGACACAAACATACCACCACCTGCAAAGGTTATATATGTCAGCCATCAGGTCTTATCGATAGGGACAGAAGCCCCTGTGAAACTCCACATGTACTCGCAGACTAGAGTTGTGGCTCTTGTCGAAACATCAACAGGTAGTTGCGAAGCCACGTGGAGTGTCAGTAGCACTTCGATACATAGGCTTCATACCCAGTGAACCCTGCTGTCAACATCCTTCAGCGGGGTCCAGTGCGTTAAGAAGTTCTCATCACCACGGAACATGGCCGATCTTTTCGTCTGCAATCTAAGAGCCACAGAGATCGGTCTTCCAGCTCGTAGAGCCACTTCAATCCTATGCTTCCAGTCGCTCTTGTCTTTGCCGAGCATCTTCGCCTTCAAAAACTTGAAGACATTGGATCCAATTACCGGAGATTTCGTGGAAAGGGTATCGTTCAGAAACGTGTGAATAGAAGCGGAGGAAAAGTCAATGTCCAGGCTGGGATAGCGCACGACAAGATACTGACCACCTGAGTCAGTCCATTGTGTCAGTAGATTGAACGCTTATGTGCAACTGACCTTCGAGTATGCATTGTAAAAGCGTTCAATTCTGGTCGACGACTCGACAGTCTGATTGTTCTCGATGAGCTGGCGTTCAGCGCCGGGCTCCAGCGCGACGTTGGCCTTCATTCTATACTTCAGTGCTTTGAGTCTGTCGACTCGACGTACCAGGTCGGTCGCGGGCGTTTTGACGTTGAATTCCTCGGAATCGTGTTCCGCAGACGTCGCGAGGACCTTCATGATATCGGGCCTTCCATGTATCGAGCTTGAGCAATTGACTTGACCTCCGATGAAGAACGCCACGCGCCCATCGGAGTCTAGCAAAGGTGCTGCCTTTGTTAGATCGGGTGCTGATGGCGGGCTTGCGACCACACAGACTCACCAGTGTACAGCAAATTCCAGAAAGGCTCTCCATTCTTCCTGTAATTCAGCAAGAACTCGACCGATTCTTGCGTAGTCTGTATGCAATGCTTGACCCGCCTCACTGCAGCCAGATCTGTCTGCTTGCCTTGCAGGAATCTACAATTGCGCGGAATTATGTCTGCCCTCTGATAGCCTGTCACGGCAACGAACCCATCTGAGGCGTATGTGATTGGGTTGTCCGCCTTGCTGGAACGATATTAGCATCGCAAGTGAGCAGCGTAGTGCAGCGGACGACCGACCTTGGCTCTGTCAGGCAGAAGCAATCGCCTAGTCCTTGATATCGATGTCGATCGCCACTCAAAGCCTCTGATGCGCTGAGAGTCATCTGCGCACGTACAAAGTCAGGGTATATTGCAGTATAGATAGCACTTTGCACCGCATCTTCAGCATCGTTAAATATGTCACTCAGACTCGGATATGCTTCGTCCATCACGGTCTTGATATCGCTACGAAGATCGTCGTGTGCAGGCTGTGATAAATCGATGTGTGACTCTGACTGGGGTGATAAGAACTTCGCATCGAGCTCTGCCATTGCCTTTGTGGCCTCAAGGACGGTCTTCCGATGGTAGCGAATCTGCAGTTGCTGTGAGCGAAGAATACATATTGAGCTGTCTGTGCTGACCTGATCTAGAAAGGGCATGTACTTCGAACACAAAGATGTTTCAGAGTATTTGTGCAGGCGATGTCTGACTGGAGGATTCTCCAAGGCATCCAGAAACGTTGCATGGCTCAGGACGTTCAAAAGCGGTTTTGACATCACTTGACTCGTGCTCGCTTGGAATTGTGCGAGACCAGCACTTTGCAACGCGGCACCGGCACTATAAGCCTGCGTATGGCTTGGTCCGGTGACCTGGGACGAGTTGCGTGCTCCAGTGGCAATGTTCGCAAGGTGCGCATAGACGCTTTGCTTCGACCGTAATCCATCTTGGCCGGATTCGAAGTCAGGTCGTTCAACGCTGGATGGATCTGTCGAAGTCGAGCCATGGTGCCGCGATGATACTTCACTGGGACTTGTTACAGCCTGAAGACGGGCCTCATCAGAGGCTGTACGTGAACTTGCAGTAGAGGAGCTCGTTGGCTTTGTCGTCCTCTTTGCGGACAGCTCGAAAGGCCCCGCCACGCAGTGAGACGGTTTTGTGATTGCTGTAGCATCGAGGGGGTGCGATACCGACTTTTTCCTCGGTTGTAGCTGGTTCTGGTACACTTCCTGACCATTTCTCGATCTTGGCAGTCTTCTTGTAGTGTCGGAGCCGATGTCAGGAAGAGCTTCAGTCGCATGGAACGCAAGTCCTGCTGCTGAGGACAACGGCTCTGACATTATGTTCCCACGTGGTGCACTTCTCACAATTTTTCAGCTCTGCGCCAGAGCCACGGCTCGTCAGCTGCGGGACACAGTCTGAACCAGACATCGTAAAGTGCATGGCGGGACCTGCATCCATGATGCTGACGCACGGCAGCTGGCCGCCGCTAGAAATCACCATCTTCTTGGTTACCACGCCACCAAGACCGTGGCGAAGCTGTGCGGTCGGACCTACGCCGTCGCAGAGTCTGCGAATTCTTTGCAAAACCGGGTATTTGACATAGCATTATGTGATTGGATCTGCATGAATGGTCGGCAAGGCCCGTTTCGTCCAGTTGACGTAGAACACCAGAAACAATATCTTACTCGCATGGAACGTGCTGACCGATTGAGACAATTAAAAGCAAGATAGACCTACTTCTTCAATTCCCCGAAGTCTTCTACAACCTTGTTCAAGCAGTCAGGTCACCGTTCGTCGTACTCACGGTGAACAGAGCTGTGCAGAACTACGACAAGGCAGCACTTGAAGGTCGCGCAGCCGAAACAGCGAGCCGTTCAGGCGAGGGGCTTAAATTCTTTCGAATGCGCCGGCGTCCGATAGTCATCCAATCTTCACGATTGGATGAATATTGGTCGCGTCGGCATCGTCGAGCCATACGTGTAGCTGTTTCATGTAGTACCTCGAGGGCGTGGCTGCATAGAACATCTGCCTGAATAAGCATCGTACATGTATGTCTCTGACTGTGCTGTTGTCGCCATGGCGCTGTCGATATCGTTTGTACAGGAAACTAGCCACAGAAGCTGTGGCTCTTCCCAAAGGGTGGCAGATTAACCGCCGCAGAATGCTTCTCCATGATCATACGCGATTTGGCTCTCCAAAAGCTCATCTGGCAGCATAATTGACATCACTGTACGGTCGCTGAACGTCGTTTTCCTCGCTGTTGCGATCAGAGCAATGTCAGCCATTGCATCGGTGGGAACGGGCAGTCCGCGATTGTCGGTGATGGCAAATATTTTGGGGTGAGCTGTCCATGTTGCCAGCAAGCACTGCCATCAATTTTGAGCTCCAAGGGCCCTTGCCCCGAACGTACGTTCACGTGTACTGTCACATCATCCTTCAATTCGTCGAACATGTCCAGCATCGTGGTGACCGACTTCGCGGTACACAGTCCTGTCGTCGGCTTAATGCTCAGTCTATGCAAAGCATGCTCAATGGCGTTGGGCGCCGAGAGCCCGTGAAGAGAGAAGTCAAGAGCGGCGAAGATTCGGAGGATTGCATTGTCGATATGCCGAGTCGTCCAACGATAATCGCTTACATGTCGCGACCACCACCAACTTTGAGGTGGGCTGTCGTTCGAGTAAGAGACTGCGAGGCTCAGCATGGCGATGACCAGCAAGTCGAGCGGGGTGTCGTGGGAAGCGCCAGCATCAAGCTGACGTCTGCGTAAATCCGAAATCATGTTGAGAGCCAATGCCACGATCTCAAGAGGTAGCTCGGCACGGAGCATTACTTGTCGTACAAGCTCGATATCCTCGGGCACAGGTTGCAGGCCAATGCTGGCTTCCTCCGCCAAGACAGCGGCAATATGAGTGACTGCATAATGTTAGACAGCGTGATTTTACAGCGGTGATCATACATACCTACATCGAGAATTCGTATCTTCCGACAGATTAGAGTCATGCGATATTTCGATGGTTCGAACGATCGATGTGTTCTTCAAGGGAGGTGTCGGAAAGTGTGAGAGGGTTCCTTGAGAGGCCAAAAATGCGTCCAAGTCGTCGATGCCATCCATGGAGTCGCAAGCGCTTAACGCTGGCGAATTTGGTGCTGCCATGCTATAATATGCTTAGTTCCGAGTCAATTGGAGCATGAAGTCGCGGCTCTCGAGATGGTATAGATAGTAGAGGTAGACCAATGGCAAGTTTGTTTGCGGCAGTGGATGGGCGGGTGGGATGAGGTGATGGGAAGTCGGAAACACTTGGAGGTACACTTGCATCCAAATCCCCGACAGACGAACATTGGAGGCGTGCGAGATGTGATGTGGTGCGGGTGTTTTGCTATGTCACGTCTGGAAAGTGTCTGGTGGCACATGGATGGCTGAAACGGTTGACTGGGCTCGTAGCCGCAACAATAGAATCTACTCAAGTGGAGTGCAGTAGCGTTGATGTGCTCCTTTGGCGGGCATTCACCGCTATTTGGCAGAGATTCACTCCAAATGCACACAGAATGGTGGTGGTGGCATGCGCGCAGACTCGAGCATTTCAGATGTTCAGATGTTAGCAAAATCTGGAATCGACGTCGTACCTGCGGCGGTGAGATGGCAGGGCATCTGGAGGAGCGTTTGGCAGATACTTGGCAGTCGTTGCGGAGGCTGAGCGGAATGAGCAGCCACGATTCGGAACCGCTGACATCTTCTCAGCAGCCCTTCTTACCTACATGTACATCTACCTACATACGCCGCGTGTAGCAACCTTTCGCGACCCGTTCCAGAGCATGCACAGTCCGAGTCGGCTGGCTCGACCAAGCAGGTGATGATGGCATCACTCAACCCGAATATCAATGAGCAGGCATCCCGGCTTGTCAGGAGAGAGCACGCTCGTGTCATCTCGGCGCCATACGACTAGACTCCCTGCGGCGGACAGTCGTCTTGTCGCATCATGCAATGGATGTAAGTACGTTGTACGGTATCTAGACCAATAGTGATTATCGCCCTATTAAGCTGTGCTTCTAAAGGATCGGGGAGGCACTGCGGGCCGGCTCGGACGAAGCCGGGTTATGCCGAACGAGTGTTAAAACCCATGTGTTTCTTTGAACGACATGCAATCCATTACTACACTCCTCAAAACATTCGCGCATCAGCAGGAACGAATCAGGTCTTCGGCAAAAATTTTTGCGCCAACCGCTATAGCTACACCGTCATCTCCCATAGAATTGAATCAGAGCCTTCATGGGCATATCCAAGCAGTATCGGCAGAGTTCAAAATTCTCCTACATCATCAGCCCCTTCGCATCACCGCGTGAACCTGTAGCTACACCCATACGATCGAGCTCCATTTGAAAATTGCGTGAGAAGTGATCTCGAATGCATCAACCAACGTGCTCTCGGTGTGGCGAGGCCCCGGTCCCCGCGTTTGTCGTGATCGACGACGTATATTGGCCAGATATTGGTGCGGTTGCAGTCCCGCTGACAAAAGCATAGGTCTCTATTTACTGTTTTGTCTGGGCTTACCGCACAAGGGGCAACCATCGGGCCGAGCAGCGAGAACATCTCTAACTCCTTCGATGCAAGCGATCCTTACCAGACCGGACAGCTTGAATGTCAGTCTGACGCCTTTTCAATCACGTATGTCGCACATGCCGGTAGAACTGCGCAAGTCGCCAGTAGCGATGGAATGGGACTTCGGTCAGCGCCAAGTGCCAACCAAAACAATCGAGCCTTGGGCGTTGCGCGTTCCAGCTTCCTGTCTTTGAAATTTAGGGCGAGAATGACTTGTATAGTCAGCGTGCTGAACGAAAGCTTCGAGACATCAGCAGCACACAGAGGTCGACATACACCGCGAAAGGTGTATAACTTCTCGAAATATGATCCTGGGGAAGCAGTTCCTGCAAGAAACACCGTAGATGGACAACGGTGCGATCCAGCCTTTTTCTGATGTCTTCACTTTGGTCATGCGAATTCAAGCACATTGTGACTTAGAGAGCTATCGTACAGAGCCTCTCCAGTCCTAATAGACAGACCTAGCCGCGCGTTCGGACATTTCTTGCCACTTATCAGTTGTGTTCGCTGGCCATTGGAGTGTCATGATTGAGCTTCATTTCGAGTGTCTCTGATGATGTATGGCACCTTAGGTAATCTTACTTCTGTGTCATCCCGTGCCATGTGTCTCGGATACACAAGGGTGTTCCCGTCGGCAGGTGGGGCTTATTATCGGCATGAATGCATTCATGATCGCTTCGAAGTGGAAGTCAGAGGTCACAATACACATCGCACTTTCTCGACCAGCGAACGGTACGAAGCACGTCGCCGACAGGACCTTAGCATCTCGCCAACGACTATATCTGCTCCAATGCAGGCTCGACTGGAACCGAGCTTGCCACACAACTTCGTCCAAATGCCTGATCGCTGAAACGTCAACCCCTCCAACATCCCAATACCGGCGCCGAATCACGCGCCGGAACATTTGTGGCCGCCATGGAGCGGCGAAGAAAGCGTATGCTGGTTGTGGGAATGCTGCGAAACGAGTGTAGGACTGACACGGAGCAAAGGTGATCTGAAAGAGCAGAATAGCAAAGCGTGGGAAGGCCAAAGAGGTATATACAGCGTGGACACTACGACGAGCATGTGCGGTGATTTTAACATGCTACGGCAGATGTCTTCCAAGTGCAGCCTTCGCTTGACTCGAATTTGAAGAGGAATACGGCCTTCATCAAACGCCTGCGTACAGCGCTTACCGCAGCCAATGTCGGCACATTCCTCCAGGAAATCCGATCGCTGTCTTTGCACAAATACCTCACCGAGATCATCTCAGCATGCTACGAAGGACTCACCAAGCTCAAGGTAGCCGGCGACATCGCTGCAGGAATAGAGGTCATCAGTGCACTTCACCAGAGATTTGGCGCAGAAGAGTTCACGTGCTATCTGGGATGGTATATTGGTCGAGGACTGGCCACGCCGGATAGAGCCCAATTGAAGGCTTTGGCAGCAGACGTGCGAGAGCGAGAAGAGAAAGAGCGCATTGCAAGACAACGCATTCTTCTTCGTGTTGCGACAGAGCTGTGGTTGGTAGGAGTGCTGAAGAGTCTGGATGATGTGGCACAACCCGCAGAGGCTGGCAAGATTAAGGCAGGCGAGACTGCTGCCAAGTCAAAGACAAATGGCGCGCGATCAGATGCGGCCGATCCCGAACCATTTCCTCTGGAAGTGTTGAAGGATATGCTTGGCCAGGATCGCGAGCATGTCAACTTGCCACTCGTTGTGCTATTTGTGAAAGCGTTTGCATGGGACGCGCTTGGCTCCAAATCTGGAAAGAGTGAAGGCCGGCAGGCGGTCACCGAGGATGGCGCAACCAAAGCGGCAAACGGCCATTCTGGATCGGCCACCACTACTGAGAACGATGACAGTGCTTCGCCAGATCCACCTCTAAGTCCACCGGCGTTACAGCAGCGATTCCAAAACATCCTCATTCGCTATTTTGAAGACGTCAAGTCGCACATAATTCGCGACCAAGAGCGCCTCTCAAACCAAGGCAAGCGCAACCAGGAAGCGTATGTGAAGTCTGGCGAGGTTTTTGAAGATCGCCAGGCGAACTATGAAAAGGCGATCAAGACGCAAGAGAAGCTCGTATCAAGTGCTCAAACCTTGGCAGAAGTTTTAGGAGCAGAGATGCCAGATCTCTCTGCCAAGGACAACACTGCGTCTGGCTTCGAAGGCAGCATTGGACTGGTCAAGACTGGTGAGTATTTACGGGGTCAAGCTGAAGGTGCAGGCATCTGGGAAGACGAGGATGAGCGTCGCTTCTACGAAAACTTGGTCGACCTGAAAGATCGAGTGCCTGGAATTTTGCTCGAAGACGGCAAGAAGAAAAAGGTCGAGGAAGAGCAAGTCGGCAAGAAGATGGATGAAACTAGCGATGCGAAGGATAAGCCTGCCGAGGCGGACGATCAGTCGACAGCCATTGCCAACAAGACTGTCGGAGCCCAAGTCGATGCACTCCTGGCCCGCCTGCACGAGCTCACTACAAAGGAGCAAGTCGATCAGTTCGCGATCGATTTTTGCTTTCTCAATTCCAAGGCGTCTCGCAATAGGCTCGTCAAGTCCATTGAGGAGATACCAAAAGGCAGGACCGACCTTCTCCCCCTCTATGCACGTCTCATTGCCACGCTTGGGCGTTACCTGCACGACGTACCACAAACAATGATTACTTACCTCGACGATGAGTTTCGGAGCCTGCAGCGGCGCAAGTCGAAAGACTTTCTCGGCCAAGTACGCATGGTCAATGTGCGGTACTTCGCCGAGCTCACGAAATTTGGCGTGGTGCCTGAACATGTCATCTTCCATTGTCTCAAGGTGAGCTTGGACGACTTCAGCAGGATGAACATTGAAGTTATAGCGAATCTTCTTGAGAACTGCGGTCGCTATTTACTGCGCAATCCCGACACATCGCCACGGATGATCTCGTTCATGGAGACCTTACAAAGAAAAAAAGCTGCTCAGCATCTGGGCCAGCAGGAGCGCATGCTTATCGAAAACGCAGCATACTACGTCAACCCGCCCGAGCGTGCCGCGATACAACAAAAAGAGCGTACAACTCTGGATCTGTTCGTGCGCAAGCTTGTCTATGTCGACCTAAGTAAGAAGACGCTTGACAAGGTTATCAAGCAGATCCGTAAGCTGCACTGGGAAGAACCTGAAGTGGTTGAAGTTGTGCGCAAGATCTTCGTAAAGCCTGGAAAAATCAGATTCGGCAACATTTATCTCTTGGCGATGATGCTTGCGGCGCTTTACCGCTTCCACCCAGGCTTCACTGTCACCGTCCTGGACGAATTACTGGAGCGTATCACAGTTGGCCTGGAGATTAACGACTTCAAGTACAACCAACGACGTATTGCAGAGGTCAAGTTCTTGGGCGAGCTGTACATGTACCGAATCGTCGATTCGCAGCTCGTCTTCGATACACTGTACAAGCTGTTGAATTATGGTCACCAAGGTGGCTACGCTCAGCCGGGTAACATTTGCCTGATGGATCTGCCGGATGATTTTTTCCGAGTCCGCCTTGTCTGCGCAGTACTGGAGACCTGCGGGCACTGCTTCGAGAAAGGTGCTGGTAAGAAGAAGCTCGATTTCTTTTTGACCTTCTTCCAGTATTACGTCAACGTCAAAGATCCTCTGCCTATGGACATCGAATTCGTGATCCAGGACACGTTCAATCTGCTACGTCCACAATGGAAACTTGTTCTTGGCAACCTTGCAGATGCTGGGCATATCTTCGCAGAAGCGACAAAACAGCATTATCGCGACACTGCTGCTGGTAAGATCCCGGAATCGGAGGAGCCGGAAGAACCAGAAGGTGACGAGAATGTTTCGGAAGATGCTCGTCACGACAACAACGAGGAAGAGACAGCGGAAGGAGAAGCAAGCACGAAGTCTGATAGTGACGATGCCGCAGCACAAGGTGACGATGAGAAGCAAGCTGATTCTGAAGAGGAAGAGCACATTGTTGTGACCCGACCAGACGAATACAGAGACCCCGAAGCGGATGCTGACTTTGATCGCGAACTTGCCAGAATGATGGCAGAAAGCGCCGAGTCGCGCAAGTTCGATCGAAAGCCAATATTCGATGTGCCGCTACCCATGCGCCGTACTGTACGTGATAACACAACCACGACGATCGCGGACGATAGTGGCGAGGAGAGCAAGTCAACACCTCCGACGAACGGTGCCGGTACCATGAAATTTGCGCTTCTGAGCAAACGAGGAAATCGTCAGCAGGTCAGTGCTTACATGTCGGGCAATGCGGGATCGTGAAGCTAACTCGTTGCAGACACGCTCGATCGACTTGCCGTCCGACTCATCATTCGCTGTGGCCATGCGGTCGCAGCAGCAAGCAGAAAAGGCGGAGCAACAGCGCATCAAGAACCTCGTCTTGAATTACGATCTCAACGACGATCAAGCAGATGGTGAATCACGCCCCGCTTTTCATTATGTTTCCTCGGCGAAGAACTCGGTTCGCCTCGTCGGTGCAGGCTCACTCAACAAGAGTCTGCCCTGTCATGGTCGGCTTCAACGATCGACCACTCACGACAGCGACGAGGAGAACAAAGCTTCTCCCGAGGAATCGAATGGCGTTGCCAGCTCAATCACTTCGTCGTGTCCACTCGCTAACGATGCAGGCTCCTATGATGCCTTGCATGGCATACCACGATTCGATAAATCGGGAAATACGCGCAGCAAGCAGCGCGCGAGAAAGCTGCAACTGGGAGATATCGATTGGTATGGTACCCAGCGCACTGCTTCTGCTACACCTTCGGAGCGTCCAGAGGGCCAGCAGTCTCTTGACCAATACCTTGTCGACAAGGCGCCGACTCGTATTCGTCAGGCTCGCGGCTCTCGACGCGAAGGAGGTCGATCATCGACCAAAGGCTGACCGGTTGCCTCGTTGTGGCTTACAGGACATAACGAGCGGCGAGAGGACACATTTTGTTGTCCGAGCAAGCGACCGACTACTGACTGCCCAGAAAGCGATGCTAGAGTGCATCGAGTAACTGTGTACTGAGCAGCACTTTGGCTCTACTGCTACTAACGCCTAGCGGGTCATCATTTGATCAAGCTTCCCCTCTGCCTATGATCGGGCCCGATCAAGTTTGCAGCGGCTCGACAAAAGAAAAGGCCACAGCACATCAAGGCTCTTCAAAGTGCACAGCGTGACCTGCACAACCACTCATGGCCAGCCGGGCGGGGTACGGAGGTGAAGAGGTGCAGAAGGTACCAAGGAGGGAAACATGTTAGCTTGGCATGACGGAGCGGTAGAATGATTGGGAGCGATACCTACTGATACTGCTGATTTCTCGGCACGAGTGGGATGCAGATTGCGAGTATGGCGGAGAAGCACTGACCGGAGTCACTCTTTACACCGTTGAGTGCTCGTGGCACGCACAGATTGAGAATACGAAACAAGAACAAATTCATGTTTTTAGGTCACCATATAACATTCTTTGTGGCCCTTTTGTTAGGTCATGGTCTCATCGCTAAGCTCCAAACCATAGCCCGTGCCTTCTCCCAAATAGTCCGCGCAGTCTTGGTAACAGGTCGTCAGGTCATTCATCCCTCGTCATAGGTCATAGCGCGACTGTACCACTCTCCTCACGGTCGGCATTCTTCTTCCCAGAGAGCATCGTCACTCCAGCATAATCAAGAATCCGTACTCGAGTATCCGGCCCCACTAGGCGCCTGTCCAGACATGAAGTTTTGGTGCTGATCACGTTTCAGGTCGTTGTAGTTCCAGCTCTGTTGGCGGTCCAGACCGGGTCTATCGGTTGTGCCCGAGGGTATTGCGCCTATGAATGTAGCGAACAAGTGAGCATTCGTTCTCACGATATATGACAAGACTTGAGTGTAGGGTCGTCTCGAGTGCTTGCTTCAACTCACCTGTGGTTGCATTGGCGGGACGATTCTGTCCAGCGGCTTTCTTGGCTTCTTCGTAGTTGTTGGTCGTGCGACGTACGAGGGTGAACTTATCGGAACCTTCGACGTCCTGCTTGGAGGGTGGCGAAACCTCGGATGGTTTGTCACCTGTGATGAGGGATCTGGTTGCGACTGTGGAGGGCTTTTGGTACGCGTATGGGTTGGACAGATTGCCGGATAAGGTGCTTGCGGAAGACATTCTGTAGGCTGGATGGTTTGTTGTCGTGAGGATTTCTGGCGTGTCGAGGTCAGGTACCGAGTCGGGAACTGGTGGCGTAGTGTTTGGAATGTCGAAAGTGGTTCGTGGTTGCTGCGCGACGGTGTTGAAGTCGTGCAGAGCTCTGGTGCTTGGACACAGACCTGCTGCTGCTATGGTGAGGCTGCTTTATAGTGTAGAGCTGATGGGCTTATGTATGTTGTGCGAGATGTGATGATGTTTATAGATGGTGGTGAGATTGGTGGCAGAATGTCGAAGGAGACGGTGTTTGCGATTGGAAGATTGCTCGTTGATTGCAGTAGTGGTAGCACCTACCAGACTTCCGTGGCTTCCTTGTATACAATGGTCTGCTTACATGCAACGTCTGGTGATCTTAGCTACGTTGAGCGGTGGATATAGTAGAGGAAAGAGCTCTGCTCTAGTACAGCAGGGGCGAAGGAGGAGTCGAACGGGCGGGGTCTGCTCACGCCTCACGCACCCCGTCATCCCTCGTCTCCATATCCTTCAAATTCACTACAGTGAGATGCGAAGTCAGAGGCGTGCATGTCGTAGTTATGTTACGGCTGAAGGATGTTCACGATCTCAGGTAGCTTCTAACTGTCTACTAACGATAGCACCAATCCCATGTTGGCTTGGGCCGAGGTCTTGGCAGTCGCGAGTATACGCGTCTTCCTGGAACCTGTCTAATCTCTCATCGCAATCATCAACTCCCAAGCGGCATGGCAACAGCCTGATAGCATTCAACGAATAGCTCGAGGCTGACTGCAGACTTCTTTAGGTTCAACTTTTGCCCGCTACGGTTCTCGCGAAAGCACATCTTGCCTCAATCCGTACCGACTGCAAGCGAGTCGCAGCGATATAAACGTGAAGTACAGGTGGTCGTTCAGGCAGGCGACTCGTTTCCAGGCGCGATCTGCTGATAGGAAGAGGGAATAATATCTCTGAAAGACATGTACGAAGACGATATTGTGTCGGTTGAAAGAGATTCGGGCAAGCTTCTTCTCTGCAATCGTGCGTGGCAGCGACGAGGACGATGAAAAAGGTATAAGAGCTCGCTTTGATCGAGCAATGAGAGTCCCCTGTGTCATCATCTCGACATGAGATAAGTTAGAGGCTGGCCCGAGTCTGGAGAGCCTTGGCTAAAAGACTCTGGTCGCGACACTCGTTGCCAACACCTCCTCGGGTTCAGACAATGGTTCGCTCAACCTGTCATCCTGATTCTACCGGCGACTTCTGGAAGAGTGCCCCAAAGCGACCTGTAGGACCGCACCCCGACGATTCCCGTCCCAAGCTTGAGCGATTTCTGGGTCCTCCGAGGCGCCACGGCGACGTGATGCCAACCGCATATAGCTGCTGATAATATGCTATCAATTCAGACCCGCACTGCCAGCCTATATTCGTTTGGTCCGCCAAGCCTATTGCTGAGTCCAACGCCCCTTTCCGACAACAACCTGTGAAGTGGTGATCCGGATGTACCGTACCGATGCGAAAGTCCATAGTGGCTGCCAGTCCATCAGTAGAGTGAGGTGAGGCGAGAGTGGCGATGTAGAAGAGAAGAGAAGGAAGAAGTAAAAGATGCAAGCTGGAAGACGGCGTTTGTCGTCTGACGACTACGCTCAGAGCGGCATTGGTCGTTTGTATGGTGCTGTTCGAGCATTCACCCACAGTGTTCTGAGCAGATCGAGTGCGTCACGGGAAGCAGTCCAACCATGTCGTCGCAGCGAACAAGGTCAAGCCCGACACGGCCCATTAGGTAGAACCTCAGTGCGGCCCAGCGACCAGTCCACGCATCCAAGCTATGTTGACTGCAGCTAAGCCAGAGAGCACTTTCCTGCCAGGCGCCGTAACACTCGACAGCAAAAAGAGCGCAATCGAGGAGATCAAGACTGCTCGACAAGTCAAGAAGGCAGTACGTGGCATTAACGGCTTCGTTATCAGCGGCCAGAACTCTGTCTATCTCGACTCTCTTTGCTAGAATACAAGACGCTGCTTGATAGCATCAAGAAGTATCTTTCAGCTAGTTCTGAGAATGTCAAAGCCGCCACAGAGACTCACAAGGCCGAGCCAAAGAAGGGCAGCCTTTGCTGCAGCTATTTGTGAATAGACTGCGAGTCTCAGCATTGATGGTCTCGATCACTTCCAAAATGAGATCGCGCAGTATCTCCAGATCGTCGGCGCGAAGATAGAGGCTCTCAAGAGCAAGAGTGATGGTCGTGGTGACGTCAGAGCTGAGGGAAAGGACAAGCTGGACGACAAGATGGCTGCATTGAGCCTCGTCAATGACTTTGCTGTGGGGTTGCAAAACGTGGCGAGTGCACTGCTCAAGGAGAAGGAAGTTCATCAGGGTAGACGGGCATCGGCGCGGGAGAATCATCTTCAACTATTATGGCGGCGGCGGTGACGCCGCTCGCGAGCATAGCTATGGAGAAGATGGTTCGAGAAACGCGAGCACCGCAATGGAGAAGATGACGTGGACTTATATAGTGGCCTTGATGACTTGGGTGTGAATGTCGTCGTTGTAGTGAAGGTTGGGTTGAATACGGGCATGGGCGTGATGCTTCCATACCATGCCAGTATGACCAAGATAACGCCGTCAGGATAGCCTGGCTGTATTTAGGTTACGTTCTCTACACAGAATGCATGTGGGGCGGTTGGAACGGTGTCGAGCTCGTGACTGCCGGCAGGCAGTACCGAAACGAGCAGCGTGCTTGGATGGCAGGCACAACTTGGTCAACTCGTCTGCATCTGCCAGTGACGTCTTGCCAGTCACATTGCTAAGACTGAGTGTAGTCGTGAGGCAGTATATTGTAAGTAGGCATCCAACATACGCTGCTCTTTGTCTCGGTGGTGACTCTCATCGCATTGACGTGTCGAATTTTCTTCTTCCTCCGGTTTCGCGCATGCTGCTCACAAATGCTAGTCGGTTCTGGTGATGAGTATCTAGCCGTCGAAGAGCCGGATACGAGCACGGGCGGCCGGCATTCTGGGCTACATGTATGCAAAGTCCGAATTGTGCGCAAACGGCACGTGGCAGCGCGAACAGGTCCTGGACACTGCATTGGAGTAGACGACTGAACATGGCTGGGATCGGATTCGTCCTGTCAGTATATTTGTCGTACGCAGGTCGATTGAGTTGAGCGGGACAAATGTCTTCCAGGATCCGAGGCTGGCGTTTTGGGAGCAAAGCTTGGCTGCTTGCGTGTACAAGTCCCTGCTCACACCACTGGCAGGTAAGTCCGATCTTCCACAGCCATACATTCCCTGCAGTCTCCTGGTATTGTGATCGGGTGTGAGGTGTGGCCACGCCGATGGTCGATGGAGGTCTCCTATGTCAGTATTTAGATGGTCTTTCGGTGCCACGAGCAGCCGAGGATATACTCTCTACATGTGAGCCGTATCGTCATCTTGTGGCCTCGTGCCTCGATCGATACATGTACCCAGGTACACCAGCAGTGCTACCATCCTCCACTCTGCAACAAAGAAATAGAGTTGCCTTGGCCGCGCGCCTCCACTGACAACAAGTTGACTTGACTTTCCCTGGCCACGGGCGCTCTGCCTTAGTGTACTGTGCAAAGCGCATCCATCCAACCCACCAACGAGATTGATAGAGATGGCGGGCCAGAGCAGGAACGAGGGTCGTCCGGCAATTTCATATGGAGCAATCATCGTGCTGTGTCTGGTCGGCGCGGGCGCGGCAGTGTTGTGCGCGTGGGCGATTGGAAGACATTTCTTCGTATCGGAAGAAGATGTTGAGAAGGGCAATGGTGTCGGACCAGATGGATACACGCAGGCGCAATACATGCGAATGGTGCGGCTCCGCAATCAGGAAGACTTACAGCGCAAGTACGCGTACCTCCAACACGGACACCGCCCGCACGTTAAACCGACGCCGATGTCAAGTATGTCGTCCATGGGTACATGATGAGGCGAGGATGCAACGAATCTGGAAGGAAGCACTGTTGCCCTTCGAGGGGCACCTTCCAGAAGTATAATGGAACCGAAGACCGAAGACGGCAGGGCAGGCACGACGGGAAATTTGATGAAACAAGCAGTTAGCGCTGTCCGTCGCGAGTCATGCCAATCTTTCCTTTCCCGACAAGTCCGATATCATGCCAACAGGTTTGAGGAAGAGTCGGGAACATTACAGGCAGAGGAATCAAATACGTCCGATATATCAGAATGCGACAATGATGATGAGAACCTTGGGAGATGAAGAAAGTCGATATCACGAGCAGAACCTTGAAGGCACTAGATATCGGCCCGGAAGCTGAGCGTCATGATGGGCAGGACCAAATGGGAGTCATCACATTCGAATGACACGGCGAGTGGATGGAGTGAGACGAGTGATGGACGCTAGGATACTCTACACATGAGGTTCTGTTGTGAAGGAAGATCAGTGGATTTTGATGGAGCTCACACATGCCCACCCGCCTGCACGCGCCAACCACACGAAAGTCATGGTCACGTGCTTACCACTTTTGGTACATGGAGTTGTGGATACTTTCTGATCGTCAAAGAATCGCGGCAAATGCATGCCAGAGCATGCCTTCTGCTGCTACAACCGAACCTCCCCAAGCATCTCCACGTTTCCTCCTATCTGCGACTGTCCCATCCCATCCGTCCCCTGCAAGGTACACGCATGCATACTTCGCCGACGTGACGTCATGTCACCGTTTCATCTTTGGGTTCAAATGTTCACAACTCGACCAACGGCGACGATAAGCACATGTAGTACATATATACTACATGTATTTCCTTCGACCAGAAGCTTTACTTGCTCGAGATATCTTTTGACGCTGTGTTAGGCCACCAAGGCATCGCACTTCATCAATGAGTGAGACGCGCTTGAAGCCGACGACTTCAAACGCGTGGCCCGAGTGGACGACGCGCGCCACGACATCAACATACAGCTTCCCTCTCCGTGACGGGCGACGGGTGTCTGCACTGGGATGTCTGCAGTCTTTCAGAGCTTCATGCTAAACCACCATGCGGCACTCGAAACGGGGGTCGAAACAGCTTTTGCTGCTTGCATCTTCCCGAGGTCATTCATACCCCGATGTCGCCAACGACGACCATCATCGACGACCTGCATATGACCAAAAAGGTGACTGTATTTCATATGAGCACCGAGGCTTTGCAAGGTGACGCACCTCTATGGGCCAAGTCGCATGCTGAAGAGGCGTGCATTCCACGCGGCGAACGCGATCTGTAACGTCGCCCCGCCATGTTTCACTACGACACGCGATGGCGGACATGTAGTACGTATGTTTGAGAAGCTCTGCAGCCCCATCAGGTTCACTTATGACGGCGTCAGGTACGGGTGTCGCACACCTACCTTATCTCTTTCTCAGTCATAACATCAACCTCTTGTCACCGTCTCTCTTCTATTTGTTCATATTCGGCTATGGTGTTTCTGGCGGCTCTCGGATCGTTTCTTTATTTCATACTGTCATGCCATGCTGACCCTGCATCTTTCTACGCGAACACGGATTATAACGCTGGTATCTATGGCGATTATGTTACGCGCGTTTTCACGTCCAACCCGCAGGTCACGGGTGTTCCAGTCGTCAATTTCATGAAGCCTTTCACCGACTGTGACGATGGATCTCACCTGTTCGTTGCACCACGAGGGGCAAAGGCTGATGCTACTCCAATGATCTTGGACATCCATGGAAGGCCGGTCTGGGTATCAGAGAAGAAATATGGCGAGGTCTACAACCTGCAGGCTCAAGAGTACAAGGGCAAGCAATATTTGACCTTCTGGGCCGGCAACGACGCTGTGGGCGGACATGGCATTGGCGAATATTTCATGTTGGATCAGCACTACAACGAACAGTTTCGAATCAAGGCCGCCAACGGACTAGGTGCGGACCTACATGCTTTCACCATCACCAAGGACAATACGGCACTCATCAGCATATACCAAGCCATCGCTGTCGATATCTCCAGTGTAGCCGAAGCCCGTTCACACGGCTGGATGTGGGACTCTGTTTTCCAGGAAATTGACATCGAAACTGGGGAAGCACTCTTCGAATGGCGCACATCTACACACATTCCAATCACGAATTCGTACACCGACGTCAACAGGGCCACCGAGGACGACCCATGGGATGCTTATCATATCAATAGTGTAGAAAAGGACGACGCGGGAAACTATCTCGTCTCTCTGCGCTTTCTCCGCGCCATGCTCTACGTTGATGGCAAAACTGGTGACGTCCTCTGGCAGCTCGGTGGCAAAGCAAACTCCTTCCAGGACCTGTCTGGAGGCGAAGCGACGTCCTTTGCTGGCCAGCACGACGCTCACTGGCAGGATGGTCATAAATACATCACAGTCTTCGATAACCGCGGCGACTGGTACCACAAGGGTTCTGATGAGTCCCGCGGTGTACGTATTGCTATCGACCTTGACAAAATGACCGCCAAGCTTGATCAGGCTTTCGTGGACCCCTTCAACAAGATCTTCAGTATGTCCCAGGGATCATATCAGACTCTCCCCAACGGCAACGTCGTGCTGGGCTATGGCTTCAACGGCGTTATCGCCGAGTTCTCCTCCAGCGGAGAACTGCTCTGCGACATGTACATGCAACCATCCTCCACCTTCGAGTCCGGCATCGTGCAATCTTACCGAAACTTGAGGTACAACTGGACTGGGCTCCCCGATACGAAACCCAGCTTAGCTCTTGATAGCGCGAAGCTATACATGTCCTGGAACGGGGCTACTGAGGTATCGACATGGCTTCTTATCAGCTCGCACGAAGCGCCAGCAGACTTCGTCGAGCGTAAAAAAGCGATGGTCGGCAGCAGCGTAGTCCACATCGATGCACCGGTTCAGAAGAAAGTGATGGTCGGCAAAAGCGTGGTCCACATTGACGCACCGGCTCAGAAGAAAACGATTGTTGGCAGTGATACGATCCACCTCGAAGCACGGGACGGCGCGGGTGCGATTGCGGTAGTGAAAGACGGGTTTGAGACGGTGTTGTCTTTGAAGAAGGACTACGGTCTCAGGCAGTACGTTCAGATGATCGCGCTTGATCGAAATGGCTCACCATTGGGGACGAGCAACATCGTAGACATTGGCGACCTGGCGAGCGTGGATCCTCACGACAAAGTCGAAGAGGACCAGGACTCCGAGAGTGCGGATGACTGGGACAACGAGGCTTTTGCCGCACAAAAAGATGATGCGGAACAAACTGAAGAGCCTACGGGTCTGGCGAAAGACATGGAGGATGTACAGACCATCGTGTTCTTTGCGGTGTTGGCTGTGATCAGCGGACTACTTAGCGTGTGCTTTGCACTCGGCACGGACAAGTTTCTGCAGCCGTGGAAATCCATGGTGCTCAGCCGCACGCAGCACGAGTACGGTCCTGTACAGATCGAAGGAGAAGATCAGACTTGGCCAATGGGAAGTAGAAAAAATGGCAGAGTGGCGTATTTGCTGCAGCGAATGCGAAAGATTGTACCGATGTTGCGACAAAGAGGGACCGATACAGATGCATCGATACGGGAAGGTTTGTTGGCGGACGAAGATATATTGGGAGATCCTGCTGCTGCAGAAGTGCAGCATCTTGGCAGTGTAAGCCGAGGAGCCGCGGAATGTAGTAAATGGTAGCAGAAAACAGCATGCCAGCAGAGACAGAATTTCAGCATTGTTCTACCAAATTCGAATGGTCGTGAAATGCGAGTCAAGATGCGAAGATCAGTGGTACACTCCAGGCCGCTGTTGCCACTCGGAGTATGCCTTGATAGTATGTCGAAGGTGTGAAGGATTGCGCAGTTTCGGATGTCAGGGAAGATGACCGTATGGCGCGAAGGTGAAGGTGCGATATGCGGTCTGTGTCCGGTCGGAGAGGATGGCGTCGCGTTGGTTGTTTCCTACGTACTGTTGAAGCCGATACCGTGGGCAAGGAGAGATTCGTGTTTCCGGGAGGTCGTGGTGTAGATAAGGTTAGTAGTAGGTATTTGAGTGAGGTGGTGAGTGCTAAAACAATACCGTGACTGTTGCACCACTTCCGGGATAACACGGCTTCCGAGACCGTTCTATGATAATATTACGGCGACGCTAGGTCTACTGTCTCGGGCTTAAGTATTACATACAGTATTGTTCTGATGGGAGAGCTTTGAGCTGGGCATACAGAGACGAGCTTGAAAATAGAAAAATGCTCATTTAGGCCCATATCTTGCAACCAGACACTGTGGCCGGCGCAATTGCTCTGCTACGTTCTCCTCATACATACCTCTTGCGTACGATTGTGAACTTGCCAAGAACTCTCAGACATGGACTGCACGAGCTGTAGTGGGACAGCGCACCGGAAGGAGGTGGTCGTGGTAGTCTACAGTACATGAGCACGACATCTCCGCACGGCATTGCTTCCGCTGACGCCATCCATGAGGTGTCTAGCTATATCACGACCACAGACTGCCAACTCAGTATCTATTCACTAGTCCAAATAAAGCCAACAAGATGGGCAGCATTGAAGTCCTGAGGCCTGGACCTGTTGGTCAACCTGACATTGACTATGCTCCGGACCTGGACAAATATCTAGCACGCGTCACTCGTCGTAGAGAGACCGAGAAGCTTCTGAGTACCCTACCACCTGGTTTCCCTTCCGAATTAAAGTCAGATCTTGTGTGGGATGGCAGTGATATTTCCAACAAATACGACTGGATATACGAGCTGAATGAAACAGAAGTGAGAGAAGTCGAGCATGCTTTGGAGCATTTCAGATGTTCGCCACCAATCCCGCTCGTGCTCAATTGATACTGATCTGGGTCGGTAGCATTGAACAAGCCTTTGGGTTACATTGGTCAAGACACTTTCCCTCTGCCAAAACTCCATGCTGCTCTTCGCGAAGTCTCGGACGAGGTACACAATCGAAGGGGTTTCAAAGTGCTCCGAGGTCTACCCGTCGCCAAGCACACGCGTGAGGAGAACATCATCATCTATGCTGGTGTTTCTGCCCACGTTGCAGCGGAACGAGGACGGCAAGATCATCAATTCGATGGAAAGCCTGCGGACGTGGTCCTGAATCATATCAAGGACATGTCCAAGATCGTTGACGCTAGCCAAATTGGTGCACCTGCCTACACTACCGACAAGCAGGTTTTCCATACCGATGCTGGACATGTGATTGCGCTCCACTGCTTGTCGGAAGCTGCTTCGGGAGGCCAGTCCAAACTCTCGAGCTCTTGGACTGTCTACAACGAGCTCGCCCGGACTCGACCAGATCTGATTCGAACCCTGGCAGAGCCGTGGGCATCTGAGAAGTAAGGCCTTCGCCAAGAAGACCTGCCAGAATACTGACGCCTGATTCAAACAGTTTCAGCGGCAAGGGTCCCAAGTTCACTTTGCGACCACTTTTGCACTATTCGCCCGCGACATCATCAGACCCAGAGCGCATGATCATCCAATATGCTCGCAGGACCTTCACAGGATATTGGGGACTACCAAGATCGTCCGACATACCAGCCATCACCGAAGCTCAGGCTGAAGCCCTCGATACGTTGCATTTCCTGGCTGAAAAGCATGCTGTCACTCTCGACTTCAAGCAAGGAGATGTACAGTACGTGAACAACCTAAGTATTTTCCATGCCAGAGACGCTTTTACGGACACTCCTGATCAACAGTAAGTACCCATGGACTCTTTCGATGAATCGGTTCACTGACGGGATATGTAGGCGACATTTGATCCGACTGTGGCTACGTGATCCAGAAAAAGCTTGGGCAATTCCTGAGGCACTTCAGTCGAGGTTTGATGGTGTATATGCAAATGTGAAGGCGGAGAACTCTGTGTTTCCGCTCGAGCCTCGAATCAGAAGCTCAAGCGCTGGAACATCGACAGCTGCCTCTTGACGTTGAAAGTCATGATGATTGACCCACAGTATGCGTCATGGCACTGCTCTGAGCGATCGAATCTCATTGTGCATCTTTTAGTCCTAGATCACGTCACGCAGACCGAAGCACTATGGAGTGCACGATCCGCACTAATCAGCGCATACTGAGAACGTAACATAAGCATACAGCATGTCCGCACGGCGTTTCGTCGCTCGAGAAACCCGTCAACTTCCGATCTCATTCAACGGCATCTTGCCACGCATCATCCTGCTGGACAACATTGCCATTTCAGACCGAGAAATGCGCCGGAAGGGCTACTGAGGTGCACCACGAATATGATGAGATGCACGCTTTGTGGTCCCGTTGGGCCCGTAGGTTATCAGCTATTCTGTACACCGTTCCACGTGCCATTGGCGTGGTACTCGTGCGTATCTTGGTGCAGAGCACGAGGTGTGGTGATTATGGACCCAGGCCGCCCACCCTGCCATGTCGTGCGATGGTGCAATATGCGAACTTCTGGGCATTGCGGACACACCTCGTAAGCTTCAACGCAGCAAAGCCGAACCTGAGATACCAGGATGCGCGGAACCTTATAAAAGAGAGGGTTCCCTTCGTCAGCTTGACTATGTCGCGTTCGCGTTGCTCTTTCATTGTAACGGGCTTGACGTACCTTGTTCGACGCAACCATGTCGTCGCTGATACATCGATTCGGTAATAGATTGAACAACCACCCGCGCAATGACGCGTCCATACCACACAGAGCATCCGTCACGCCCGATGGCGAAGTCACTGTGACGGATGGTGATCTCAAGTATGTTGGAGATCAGGGCGGCAACACTTCTGAGATTGCATACCAAGAAGCAAGCGGCGCTCCCGTCGAAACACAATCTCCTCTAGGCTACGCGGTTGGTCCGGTCACGATCCTATTCCTCAACCTGAGTAAGATGGTTGGTACTGGTATCTTCTCGACGCGTGGGTATACACGATCATACTTACCGACGCCACGATTGCTGACGAGCATTGCGTAGCGGCTTCAATCTTGGCAGGAACAGGATCGGTGGGTCTCAGCCTGATATTCTGGTTCCTCGGCCTTCTCACCTCGGCGTCTTCCCTCTCGGTGTACCTCGAATATGCGGCCTATTTCCCTAGCCGGTCCGGAAGTGAAGTCGCCTATCTGGAGCAAGCATATCCACGCCCGAAATGGTTGTTTCCGACGACTTTCGCTATCCAGTCCGTTATTTTGTCGTTCAGTAGTGGAAATGCCATCGTCATGGCCAAGTATCTCTTTGCTATTGGCGAGTATGATGCTTCGGACTGGGAGCAGAAAGGTCTTGCAGTGGCGTGCTATACTTTGGCTGTGGCGTTTGTGTTGTTTCATACGAGGATCTCTTACCTGCTGTCAAATGTGATTGGAATGGTCAAGCTGGCGACATTGATATTTATCTCTATCGTTGGACTCGTTGTTCTGGGTGGCCATACTCGAGTCAAGAATCCCAAGGCAAACTTCACGGATGCGTTCGAAGGATCAGTTTCTGCTTACGGCGTTACGAATGCGATGTATAAGATCATATTCGCCTACGCTGGATACGAGAATGCTTTCAATGTGGTCAACGAAGTTCGAGTAAGTATGCGCTCATATCCGCAGCTTGGGACAGAGACTGAGTTGTGCAGAATCCTGTCAAGAGCATTCGAAACAATGGCTTTGGCGCCCTCATTCTGGTCGCCATCTTGTACGAGCTTTGTAACGTCGCCTTCTTCGCAACGATACCGAAGCAAGAGATCATTGAGGGCAAAGAGATCGCCGCGGGTCTCCTCTTCACCAAAGTCTTCGGTGACAATGGCTCGGTCCGCGGCCTCAACTTCCTCATCGCCCTTAGCTCTTTCGGAAACCTCATCGCCGTCCTGCTCGGTAGCTCTCGCATGATTCGTGAATGCGGTAGACAGGGCGTACTGCCATGGCCACGCTTTTGGTCTTCGACAAAGCCGTTCGGCACCCCCAGTGGACCTTACTTCCTCAAGTGGATTACGACGATCATAATCATCTTGGCTGTTCCGGCTGGAGATGCTTTCAGCTTCATTACAGATGTGCAAGTCTACCCTTCGTCGTGCTTCAACCTGCTTCTCGGCGTCGGCATATACCTTCTACGATACAACCGCAAGAAGCTTGGTCTTCCTCGGCCTTCTTTCAAGGCTTGGGACGTGGTTCTCGTCTTCAATATCGCTGTGCAGCTCTACCTCATCATCATGCCCTGGTACCCTCCGGCAGACGGTGCAACTGGTGGAGATGTCAGCTTCTGGTATGCAACGTATGTGGTCACAGGTATTGGCATCTTACTGATTTGTGGTGCCTACTACGTCGTGTACATCGTATGGCTGCCGAAGGCCAGGGGCTATAAGATACGACAAGAGCTGATCGTGCTTGGAGATGGCGCTCAGACGCACGTGCTAAGGAAGGTCAATGTCATGGACGTGGATGAATGGGATCGCACCCATGATGCAAGTGGGCATAGAGTGACGCCGCAATGGAGTAGTGATGAAGATGTCGTTGTTGCTGGTGCGACAAAGGGTGATATATAGACATGCAATCGATGCTGATTTGACCGAGAACAAGGTGGAGACAATACCAGTGCTTTCTGCGTATTTCTTGCTCGCTTGGTCTGCTTGCTTTCGAGTCTGCGGCTGAGTCTGTTGTCGAGCTACCAATGCTCAGTCGTTATAATGTATTGGCCTGCCGCATCCGTCAGCTTTTGAGCTTATCATATGGCTCCTACAGCCGTGCCGCAATCCTGTATACCATGGCTTCAATTGTTATACTCGAGGCTGGCCCTCCACGGGGCGATGCTTTCCGCTGCGTGATCACATGCGGAAGTGAATGTGCCACCTTTGGCCGGCTTTGCGGCCGCTAGGTCGTCCTCTGCACGGCTTGTTGGCTCGCGCTTCTACACAAAAGAATATATAACAGACCTTGACTTCTACATTTCAACACGATTTGACATCACAATCGCCATGTGTGGGATCAGCGCGCCATGCACTTCTCCCACCGCGACATACAACCACGATCGCAGCGACTCCGACAGATCCAGAGTCATCGAAGATTGCAATGAGTCGACGCGGCGCACTCGCGGATTCCGCCTCACTCCGCGCCAAATCGAGCATGGCTATGGCTTCTGGCGGTGGCGGTGGTAGCGTTTCGCCACTCGAGCCGGCTGACGCAGAGCATGAAAACTATCGCTACGGTTGGCGCGTCGCCCGAGGTCAGTACAAAGAAAAAGAATCGTTGTCCGCGAAGAAGAAGAAAGACGAGCCGCCCTCGGAGGACGAACAGGACAATGGAGGCGATGGAAGCGACGATGAAGAGGACGATGGCAAGAACTCCAAGCGGGACTACAGTGTGACCATCGGGACTGCTGTGGGGGTAAGAAAGAGAACTCCCTTAGCTACCTATAAGCGCTGTAGAGCTGGCCACCTTCTTCCCACATCACGTCGCACAGTGGCCCGAGTTGTTCTTCCGTCTCATCCGCAATGGCTGGACGCAGAAAAGCATTGCCACTCGCTCAGTATATGCTCGTGGATATAACACCAAGATCCACGAAAAGCAACGTTACGACGCCATCCGCAAAGCAGTAAAGACGGCCGGGCAGAACAGAGTTCACCGATCAGAGATTCACCGTCAGAGCTTACCGGGGACAACCAGGGAACGAACCATCCTTACAGCCGTGCAAAGCCTCAGACGTCCCAGCAGGAGGCAGGACCATCCACCTATACGATATGGGTCTGGCTCAACCACCAATCGCCCCTCCGTCCAGAACACAGCTAAGCAACACGCCAGCAAGCCTGTCCGACATCCAGAACGGCATCACCCACTTTGCCAACTGGTCAAGATCGTGGTGGCATCCTGACTCAAGTAATCGAGTGGAGCAGGACGAACAACTTTGCTGGAAATCACAGCTCTCAAGATGTCCAGACCCTAGCCAACATAGCTGGAAACAACTTCGTCTGTCCAGCGGACGCACATGCTTTGACTTAGGATCAGAGAGGATTCGCGCGGACACAGCAGCTGCTGAGACCGGCGTGATGTGAAGGTAAGGCATCAAGGGGTGTTGCGAGGCTGACGCACAATCTAACAAGTGCGATCGTTTTTAGCGGCACACTCGGTCTCGAACAAAGTGCCGTTTCATCGGCTGCAAGAAAGTCAA
The DNA here is from genome assembly GCA_013248845.1 of Passalora sequoiae. NCBI lineage: Eukaryota > Fungi > Ascomycota > Dothideomycetes > Mycosphaerellales > Mycosphaerellaceae > Passalora > Passalora sequoiae. Next base: position 991,656 of record WSQC01000018.1, on the reverse strand, counting down.
AAGCCGATGGTACGTTGCGAGCTCGACGGTGAACGTGGTGCGCGCGGGCCGCCTCTACATTCCCTAAGGCGAAGTGTGACATTTGGGAGGAGTATTTGGCTGGAGCACGGCAGCTTCCACGGGGCGGTGGCGAGGTTGAGGATCAAGCCTTTATCAATGAGGCGCGTCTGGAGGGGTTGAGAATGTTGGTGACTACATAGCTAACCAGCCGAACCCTGTTCAAAAGAATTTCTCTCCGAGCGGAACGCAAAGTGTGCGATCGCAGGTCTGGAGTGTGGTGCTATCAACACACGTATGCACAAGATTGGAGGGAACTCATTCCATTTTCAGATCACTGTTGAGATCTTGCCTAGCTTGGAGCATGAAGTACAAAACGGTCATAATTAAGCATTCAGCTTACCATGCATGCAGCTTCTGCGTTGCGCAGAAGATCGGTGCAAGAGTTCGAGCACGGCGCCTAGTTGAACGACGAGGATATAGTCACAAAAGCGCGACAGTCGAAAGGAATGAATTTCAGGATGACCATAACCGTGTATGATGCCCACTCATTGTCTGCATTAGATATTACATACTGTGTTACCTTCCTCCCCGATTGTCGCAAAGCACACCTGTACCTTTACCGTGTAAGGAATCACCTATCCTGTCTGCGAAACCTCTCAGCCCGTTGGCTGAGCTGGTAGCTCGTTTTCGAGGGCCTTGCTGTTGTAGTCTGCTCTGTGCTCTGACTTCTTCTGATGTCTCTTGCGTCAGGACGCTAATGCCGCCTGCACGCGATTGATCGTCCAGGACTTGTTGGCGGGAGAAAGCAGCCTGGTTCGCGGCTTTCCCGGAAGGCACCTGTGGTCTCTGCGATCGCGCAGCTTGCGAAGCTTTAGATGCATCGGCTTCGTATAACGTGTCTTTCACAGCGCTCTCGCTTGGCTGAGCGCCAGTGATGGGCGCTACATCTGCATCCAATTTTTTCTGCGCTGCAATTCGTGCTCTCTCATAGCGTGCGCTCACATCTCCGCCCGTCCACTTGGTGCCGAGAAGTGTGTCCCAGAATGTGAAGAACGGTTGCGAGAAGTTCGTCTTGATGCCCCAGCTTTGGTGGTGCACATCGTGGTAGCCAGCATTGTTGCTGGTCAAATGCTGCAATGGGTCCCAGGGAAATGCGTATCCGCAGTGGTCGTCTACGGTCTTGATAGTCGACATTGTGAAGAACCACATGCTTTGCCTGACGGTCATGCCAGTGGCAAGGTATGCGATTCCTGCACCACAAGTGTCCAGCAGGAACCCTTCAAATGGATGGTTGTATAGTGCGCCATAAGCGTACGGGACATACAGGCGGTGGTGACGGCTGTGGAAGGTAGTGTAGAGCCACTTATTCATGTGCATAGCGCGATGCAGAAAGTACTGCCATGTATCAACGATGCAAATCGCAACCACGAACTGTAGCGCGGGAAGACCAATCCAGTAGACTGCCCTCGCGACCAGCAGCTCCCAGCTGGCAAATGCAGGTGCCTGGACAGGTTCGCCCATGAGCATCACAGTTTGGGTGAGCTCAGGATAGACGCCACCAGATACTGCAGATGCCACTATGGCATGCGAATGTCCGATGTTGTTTGCGAGTGTTTTGGCATCCAATCCAACGAGAGCCAACACTGCAGGTATAGCTCTTTGCGCCTGACGCACATTCTGTGCCCACCATGCGACATCGTAGTCTTCCCTACCGTATGTTGGCTCCGGATCGAACAGTGCAAGGCCCAATCCGAATATAGTCTGAATCACTTGCTGTAGGATGACGTCCCTAAACACATCCCAACGACCGACGTGGTTGCGCTTCAGCACCTCGGCTGGAGTATGCAATCGATATTGCGGAAAGAGATCCCACGCATCGATGAGGTGAAAGAACAGCGAAACTATCCAATACGCTGCAACAGGCAGCAACAAAGCGAGGTACTTGTCCTCGATCCCAGGTACGACGGGCGGAAGAGGCTTGAGAGTATAGTCGGGCAAAGGTGGTAGGTCGTAGTATATCGTCGCGTTCGCCATTTTGGTCAAATCAATTGTGAATGCCCTTTACGCAAAGTGTTCAATGCGCCAAAGGCGCACCGTGTTGTTGAAGGTCAGAAGTAGTGCACAGTCCAACGGTCGTGATGTGCGCTTCAAAGGTAATGTACGCAATCGGCCAAGGGGACGAGTCGGGAAGCTGCGGAGCGGAGGACGCGGTGAATGCAGGTGCACAGGGTAGGTGTGTAGTGGCCGAAGCTCGAAGGTGAATCAGGTAGTGGTCGATGAAAGGAGTGGATGAAGGTCAAAGTCGACTGTTGTCAAAGTGTTGACGAAAAAGGCCCGAGAAGTGAGTGAGAGGATGGCACGACGAGTGGTTCGAGGTTATGATCCGTCTCTTTGCGTGTCACGGGCCCTTCAGTTGGCGCAGGATCGGTGGCGAACACGGCCGCGCGAGACAATCTCGGCACGACGGACAGTAATCGATAACAGATCTGACGTAATGCATCTCGAACATGAGCACATCGACGCACCAGACTGCAGCACTCTCTAACGGAGGTTGCATGTTGGCCACTGTATAGCATCGTGCAGACTCAGACCATCGATACGCAGTGTGCCTGGATGCTCCGAGAGTACCGACAATGACAACCGCCTGCGCTACCTGCGCTTCCTCGTTCGGACTCGCATCAGATCCAGCATCCGAGAAACCACTCCTCCCTGGCCGCTACCTTTCCTGTTGCGGCCGATCCATATGCTCACGCTGTCTCAATCAGAACAAACGCTATGAAACATACTGCCCCTACTGTCAAATCGCCACGGAGCCCTCGTTACTTCCCCAAGGTCTTAAAGACCCTCCAACATACTCATCGCTAGATAATCGGCTACCGCCACCTCCCAGGGCCTCGTCACAAGATGACGAGCTGCCCGCATATTCAGAACACGCCTCGAATTCGAAGCAAATGACATCCGAGAAGGACGCGCCTGCGGAAGATGTATTGCACTTCTTGAAACCTGATGATACAATGCATTCGTTATCGTTGGCCTACGGGGTCCCGACGCATGCACTACGGAAAGCCAACAATGTTTTCAGTGATCACCTTATTCAAGGTCGGAAGACGGTTATAATACCTGCCGAGTACTATAAAGGAGGCGTGTCTTTGTCCCCGGAGCCGATCGAGGGCGAAGAGGAAGAGATGAAGAAGAATAGGACCAGGCGATGGATGATGGCGTGTAAGGTCGCAGAGTATGTCCAACCGGTTCCCAATGCTGAGATTGTATTGCTGATACTGACGAGTGTTCCTATGCGTCTAAGGTATGATGTTGCGTTGCTCTATCTAAAGCAGTCCGACTGGAATCTGGACGAGGCGATTCAGGCGTACAAAGATGATGAGCAGTGGGAGAAGGAGCATCCCCTCGACGCGAAGTCGAACAAGGCCGGCAAGCAGGCTAAAGATGCTGGAATGAGGAGATTTGTTGGCGCGAGCACGAGCGTAAGCAGTACTGTTAGATGATGAAGAAGTTTGTTGAGTGTCATACATTCTCAAGGAAGATGCTCTCGCGTGTCGCGCTCCCTCTCTGCTGCTCAAATCAAGCTACGTATCAGACGCATAGCTGCATATTAACGTAGAAATTCGTGGTGTGGCTGAGGGAAGACTGTAGCAAGATAGCAGGTGCAGATACTGTCCTGTTAGATCTCATTCCATCCACAATAGCAGGCGTCGCGTGGTCACACCATGTAGCTACGTTCGGATCCAAAGCGGCCACTGGCCACAATGGCAGACGCAATAGGGATACACGATTTTGTCACCTCGTCGGATGGACCATTCTGTCAACATAAACAGACAGCACGGTGAGTAGGAGGTCAGCGATCCGAAGAAAGCTTGGGAGTCACTCTCCCTTTCGCCAAAATAGGGCCAAACCAAGGTGGTAAGGGTAGAGCCCAGAGTGTTGGAAAGGTTGTGGCCAAGAGCCTTAGAGAAAGTGATCCAGCGTCTTTGGGGAGGCGAACTGGTATATGGATGACGTGGAAAGAAAGCTGGAAGGGTCAGTCATATAAGCCATTTTCGCTGGCTATCTCATGATCATGAACCGTGGTCGATCGAACCACGACCTGTATGCGCCTCGAACGCCGCTTTGCTGTGGCTTCGAATAACCTAGATAACCCCGAAGAATTGTACATTGGTACATATTTACTCTTCTGGAATCTCAATTTCACCGCTCTCGATGTCGTCAGAAATGGCCTTTGGTGATCGGCCATCAACCTGGCAGCCAGTCGAGAAAGCAGTGCCCAGGATCTCCTTGACGGTACCCTTGAGGTCCTTGGCCATTGACTTGAAGCGCATCTTACGGGCAATCTCAATGATCTCGTCGAGCGGGATCGACTTCGTGTGCTTTATGTTCTTCTCCTTCTTGCGGTCGCGCGGTGGCTCCTTGAGGGCCTTGATGACGAGCGACGAGGCGGACGGGACGACGGAGACGGCGGCTTGACGGTTCTTGATGGTGAGACGGACGGTCACACGGAGACCTTTCTGTGATGTGGGTTAGTGATGAGAATCTTCTTCAGTGGCCCGAAAGCGGTTCCAACATACCCAATCGCCAGTGGCCTTGGCGATATCTTCACCGACCTTCTTTGGCGAGAGACCAAGGGGACCAATCTTTGGCGCAAGTGCAGACGAAGCACCAACCTCACCACCAGTGGCACGGAGGTGGATGATTTTCTCCTCGTTGGGGTCGAACTTTGGTGCTGAAGGGACATTATCAGCGCGCGTTCCTCCAGCCATGTACGGCTGCAGCCATGATCAAGAAGGCCGATAACTTACCCATGGCTAGTGGATAAGATGGTCTAGCTCAACTTGATGTTATGAAGGAGAAAGAAGGTCTTGCACGCAGCGATTGTCGTGGTCGTCTGATGAAGCAAATTCGAGGTCGAAGAGCTCCAATTTGCTTCGAATTCTGTGCCGAAGATCGGCCGTCGTTGAAATCTGCCAAGAGGCTTCACGAAAGCTTATGCAGGTGACCTTGGTGCTTGGATGCCGAGCTGAGACGGGATTTCTCGTCATATGACCGAGATTCAAGTACATGTACCGGCATTGAGACAAGAAGTCGTCTGCAGCTTCACCCAGGTGTCGCCTGCTTGACTACTAACAGGCCCCTTCCGTATGCCAACTACATAGCCCGTCAGTCGTCTCTCTTCACATTCATGTTTCTGCTTCACCGACAGTCTCTGGGTCTACAACGCTGCCGCTAATGTTTACTTTGAACGATCTGCGGCCGTAGATAGCGTGCGTTGTGCTGCTTCTTATCACCTTTGCCAGCTTAGCAAAAGTAAACACGATTGTGGGCGACTGTTTCCCTTCTCGTCTTTAGTGATGGCGTCGCATAAAGATGGAGCTTCGACGCCTCCAATGTCTCAGGCCGCACGAGATAGTCCACCGAGATCACCCACGAGCCCAACCAGCACCGGCCCGCCCTCGCGACAGGGACACCAACACCGTCCGTCACACCCGTCCAACCTCCGGCAGTCGCATATGCCTCCTCCGTCACCCGACGAGAGCAGATCTCCGTACCTCCCAGACGATGGCGTCCAGCCTCACGATCACGCACCCGACGCGGATCTTGATGATGGAGCAATACAACCGCATGGAACAAGAGATGAGCCGAGTGAGGACGAGTTGAACGAACGTACTTCGCTGCTCAAGCAATCGAAGAGAAGTTCGACGAACGTCCCGGATAACACAAACAATGGTACATTCTCGTCGAGACCGAGGTGGAGACCAGGATTCGGCAGCTTCTCGAGTATACAGACAGCAAATACAGATGAGGGTAGCTTCCAACAGAGCAGTCGCTGGTTCAACAGACCTAGCCTCGGAGGTCGCCAGCCAACCGGCATCAACGAGGATGGTATCATCGAAGGCTATCTGCCGGATCCTGTTACAGATGGCATGCTAGGCCGTCCTAAGAAGACTGGCACAACCCACTGGCTTGCTGAGCGCGCAGGCATAAAGCATGAACGCATGATGTATGTAAGATCCGGTGTTGCGCCATGTGAAGATGCACTTCTTCTCCAGCCGTCCACGACAGAACACTAACCTGCGGTAGGTACATGTACTACTATTTTCCAATATCGAACTGGATCACACAATACAGATGGAAGTTCTTAAGAGGTGATTTTATCGCCGCACTAACAATGGCCAGTTTCTATATTCCGATGGCCCTGTCTTACGCCTCAAATTTGTCCCACATGCCACCTATTAATGGTCTGTATGCATTCGTGTTCAATCCGCTCCTCTACGCTATGCTCGGCACGTGTCCGCAAATGGTGGTGGGACCCGAGGCAGCTGGGTCGCTACTTGTTGGCAGTGTCGTTACCGAGGCAATCAAGGCAGGTCATTTCAGCGACGATGATGGCATGAAGGCAGGACAAGTGGGCGGCATGGTCACCGGACTCGCTGGTGCGATCATCCTGATCGCGGGCATCCTGCGGCTCGGTTTCCTGGATAGTGTGTTATCACGACCTTTTCTTCGCGGCTTCATCAGCTCTATCGGTCTTGTCATCTTTATTAATCAGCTTGTACCCGAGATGGGTCTCGACAAGCAGGCAGAACGATCTGAGAGAGCCCATGGATCACCTCTAGATTCAATTCTCTTTCTGGTTGATCATGGACACGAAGCCCACAAGCTCACCTGTGCAGTCAGCTTCGGCGCGGTTGGCCTGATCCTGGTGCTGCGGGAGTTGAAGAGACGCCTGCAACCTTTGAAAGGCTTGGGCTGGGTTGTGTACTTTCCTGATCGCTTCATCATCGTCGTACTTTCGGCCGTGTTCGCCTGGCAGTTCGAGTGGGATGCCCTAGGTGTCGACATCATCGGCGACATCCGGCCACCCGAGGGTGTCAAGCTGTTTGAGCCGCACTTTCCGTTTGACAAAGCAAACTTCAAGCACGTCAGTGATGCTTTTGAGACCGCTTTCATCATCGCACTACTTGGCTTCTTCGAGAGCTGTGTCGCTGCCAAGAGTCTCGGAAGCGGTAACGCAAAGGTGGAAATGGTGGAAAGGACGAATAAAGATGGCAGTGTAGAACAGGTGGAAGAAGCAGATGGCATTCGTGGTGTTACAGTGTCCTCGAATCGAGAGCTCGTGGCGCTTGGTGTAGCTAATGTCATTGGTGGTGCATTTATGGCAATCCCAGCTTTCGGCGGCTACGGCAGAAGCAAGGTCAATTCCAGTACTGGTGGGAAGACGCCTATGAGTAGCATTTTGTTGTCGTTATTCACGCTGATCTGCACTCTGGCGTTGTTACCATACTTCTACTACATACCTGTGAGCTTGGACGTCACGACCAGTTAGAGGACCGACGCTAACAAGCTTAACAGAAGGGCGTCCTGTCCGCCATGATTACTGTCGTATCAATCAGCTTGCTGGAAGAAGCACCACACGACATCAAGTTCTTCTGGAAAGTTGGTGGCTACGTTGAGCTCTTCTTGATGCTGCTCGTGTTCCTTACTACCTTCTTTTGGTCTCTCCGAGGCGGAATCATAGTTGGCATCATCTTCTCACTCGTTCGACTCCTCAAGCACAGCACGCGACCACGCATACAAATCCTGGGACGCGTCCCCGGCACCAGGGAGTTCGACAACGCAGAAGTGCTCGCGCAAGAGGACGATGTAGAGCTCGTGCCCCACTGCTTGATCGTAAAGATCCCAGAACCACTTACATTTGGGAATACGGGGAGCCTCAAAAACCGACTGAAGCGACTGGAGGACCACGGCACGAGTTATGCCCACCCAGCCCTACCCAAAGTTCGTGCCCGTGAGCACAACAAGAACGTCATCTTCGACATTCACGGCGTTACAGGCATGGACTACGCCGCATCGCAAGTTCTCTGCGAGATCGTCCAAGACTATAACGATCGAGGCACAAGCGTCTTTTTCTGCCGCCTCTCGTCACGGAAAGGCAAACTCTGGAAATTGTTCCAGGACTCCGGTATAGTAGAGCTTTGTGGTGGCGAGAAGCATTTCCTGAAAAGCGTAGATGAGGCTTTAAGAGCCACGGAGAAAACGAGTACGTTCTTTGACATGGTGCAGGATACAGATGCGGAGCAGAGTGCGAGTGAGGGCAGCAGTAGTCAGACTGCTACTCAGCAAGATGGAGAATATATCTCTCCGGATGATCCGCTGCCGAGTCGGAGGAAGAGCAGGACCGCCAGCCGGCAGGTTGAGCATGAGAGTGGAGATAGCGAGGAGAGAGGGATAGGAACGTGATGAAGGACGTGTGTGTGTTATTTCTTTAGCGCTGTCATAAGTACTCCGCATGCCGCTGACTGAGATGTCATCATGACATGTGAGTGCGATGGGAAGGGATGATCACCTCAAGGCACACCATGATCGTCTCTGGCCGAACACCAGACTTGCAATGTGCAGCTACCCCGAGGCGCTTATCGTCAACGTCAGCCTGCAAGCTTGTTGCTCTTGGTTACGATTTGACGACCGAACCATCAAGCCGAAGACCATTGCCCGAAGTTCAAGACTTGAAGAGAGTTTACATAGTTGTGACCGGACCTGAGCACTGAGGGAAAAGTACTTAGCAGCAGACCGAAGGCCGCCGCAAATCTTGTACTGCTGGTCGGGCGCAAGAAGTATACAAGCGAAAAGCACGCCAGCGAGCGGACAAAGACTGCACGACTATGCTCACATCGATCGGCAATGAGCTCGGTGAGACAGTCACTGTACTCGGTGAATTGGGAGTGGTACGACGTGCATAAACGTCGAAGTATGTATCAAAGCACTGGAGCATGAATATCACCTATAGTAAGCCAGTACATTCATCCCTAGAGACCGCCAGAATTGGCAACACTGGAATCATGATTCTAGAGTATTCTGAACAACAACCACTGCAAAGTCTCATGAGCCTGTTAGCGCATTTCACCTTCCTGTCAATGCAACACAACGCACTAGCGTCCCTGACAAGGCTGGTTCAAACAACAAGGACACCCTTCTGATATCTGAACGTAACACCGCATTAAATTCGACGAACAAGCGCTGCTGCAGACTCCCGTTAGCGAACTGCTCACTGGGACCAGTTGTCAATACAACACAGCGCACTAGCGACCTTCACAAGGCTGGTTCAAACAACAAGGACACCCTTCTGATATCTGAACGTAACACCGCATTAAATTCGACGAACAAGCGCTGCTGCAGACTCCCGTTAGCGAACTGCTCACTGGGACCAGTTGTCTCCCAGGTCTTGATTCAATATCCTTGAGTCAGGCACGCCACGGGTGACAGCACGCTGGCACGCGGCTCTGGGCTGCATGTTCCGTGCCGAGTCTGCCTCGAACCTTCGTCAGGACAACCTTATCGAACACGAGGGCTTATGGTTGCACATGGGCAGCAGGGTGCCAGTGATAATGCAATTGTAATGGCAATGCGGTGGTTGTTGAAGAAGAAGCGGTGAGATTCGCGGGTGCCACTACTGAGGCTTTTTTATTGGTGAAATCGTTCCCTTCAGCGAATCGACCTTGCGTGCCCGTCAGGATCTTCAGTAGCATTTTCGCTCGGGTCTTGCAACAATCAGACAGCTCTGAGGGGACTCACAGCGTCTAGGCACGACTAAACAACAAGCAGCGAGAGAATAGCGGTGACTCTGTTTGAGCGCCGGCGGTGATGACACGGTGCCGAAAGTGACGCCGAGTGCCGACGCGGAGTAAGATATTCCGGCAGGGCGTAGAGAGTCACCTACAATCGTCCAGGTGCCACACCGTAACATGTTCGAAGAGAGTACCTGGATCGTATTCTACATACTGACGATTAGGAACTGGGCGGCGCAGGGGTACTATATTGCACGGAAGCAACGCTGACTTCACCTCACGCGTCCGGATCCGACATGGCCTTGGGAATCGTGCCATCGCACCATGAGATATACCTTCGCTGGGCTGTGCGAGCAGACATACCGCACATGGCCAGGATACTTACCGACAATCTTCTAGAATTCGAATTCCAAGACCATTTTTGCCCTACCAGAAAGGAACATCCCGCGGAATTCTATGCATTCGCACTTTGCCGCGTTCGCATGTTTTTCGTCCGGCCTGCCGTCAGATTCATGGTCGCAGAGAAGCTAGACCTCAGCGCAGATGGAGAGCAGAGAACGCAGATCGTAGGCTTCTCGACGTGGGATGCACAAGGTGATGGCAATCCAATAGCAATAGAGTGGCGGAAGCGGGATTCTAGCTGGCTCAGGGCTGTGGAAAGCAAACTTGTCGACCTGGAGCTGCTCCATCACCGATATTTGCGAAATACCATCTTTGACTACGCGGCTTTCGAACGGACTTGGGAGAAGTTGCACGATAGTTACGGTCACATCGAGACTCTGCGCTCCAATCTGCATCTGCAGTTTTTGATGGTCGATCCAGCTTGGCAGAGAGGTCACGGAATCGGTCACAGACTGCTGCAATTCGGCATCGACGTAGCTGATGCTGTTGGACTTCCGATTGTAATCGAGAGCAGCTTGATGGGCTATCCATTCTACATGAAGCACAGATGCAAACTCTTGACCAAGGTGAGGATTGACGTGGTGAAGGAGAAAGCATATGACATGCCCATCGTGGTATACGAGCCCAAGGGCAAAGAGGGCAAATTTGTATTACAGGACGCAAAGGCATAGTGCAAAGTGCCTCTAGGAGTGTTCTAAATTGCCGACGGCCTGCGTCGTATGTGTGGTCGCCAGCACATTGTTGCGGTGCTACGGCGTTGAAGCCTGCCCGACCAGATGCCTGGATTGTGATGAAGTGACAGCATGCATGATGCAGTCGCTTGTCAATCATATTGATACTGGTTGAGCAGAACAGCGGATAGTCGCTGTCGACTGCATCTTCGATAAGTCGCGCATGTACAGAGCTCTGTAGCTTTGCAATATCTCACCTGTTCAGTCCTCGAGGTTGAGTAGCTCTGGTACTTTGTTCCAAGCGCCATGTGTGCCTTTCTCTGCAATTATGATATCCTGAACGTTGTGCTTGCCAAGCCCCTTGGAACTGTCATGCAGATGAGGGCAGCCTGGGACGTCCGGGTTCCATTGGATGTTACCATCTTGACTCAGACGATTCACGCGTAATTTCAATATCCATAGCTTGTCCACTTTAGGGAAGAACAAGTTGGCTGTTTCTTTGGTCTGGTTGGCAGTACTGAGATGGATGAAATCATCCTTCTTGTCGAGATCGGAGAGCGGCAAAGACTCTGGAAGTGGTTGAGGTGGTTCTTGGTCAAGAATTTTGTAGAAGAAGTTATGACTCGTCATGTTGTACTTATGGCTTCGGTCGCAATCTTGTGGTTGTAAGAACAGGACGCCAAACTGTATCGCAAGCCCACCACTTTTTTCTGCGCCAGGGATTCAGCGACGGCCGAGACGACTAACCTCGCTTTTGAATCTCAGCTTCCGCCTTTTCATACCTCATCAGCTTCCACCTATGCCCACTTCACGGCCGATGGCATTGATGTAGCATAGAGCTACTAACAAGGCAGCGCGCGGTGAATATGCATGACACCCAAAGACACCGATGCCAGCTTCGTATTTGCTCACCCCAAGCAGACGACATTGCGCTATCTGCGATGGTCTCTCTGCACTCATTTCTTCGTCCGAAGCAACGAAATAGTGTGCGATATCCCCTCTTTGGCCGCTTACACCAGCAGCTATGAAATAAACGATGGCACTTGAACAACAGTGGTAGCAATGCAAGACCCTACCGTATTGTGGTTATTGCTGTGCGTGGCACGAACACTGTCTTACGGGACGTCGCCGTGTTTGTAGTGACGGTGAATGCCCTGTTCTGCAGTCTGCAGTGCTTACCTATCGTGCCCAGTTAGAGGCGACTGACAGGTATCTAATGCTTGATCTCGGAAACCTGCCCATGTCTCTAATGCAGGAAATGCACATTTTCCTACGATAGAGCTATTCAGTGCACGGCCCTAACAATGAAAGCCCGCCTCACGACGGCAGTTCAGCTTTCATACATGCAACAGATCGTGAAGGTGGGCACAAGTCGCCACAGCAGCGACTTGAACGCGATGCCCAGCGTGGTCTTCGGGTGTGTAACATGGATGGCTACTATTTCGATGCGGTGAAAGGTCCTTGTGAATTGCCAGAGCATCGTCACGGGCCTCATTTGACATTAGCAAAGACTCCTCACACAACGAATGCTGCGCAAACAAAGATACGTTCGTTGATGCTACCTATGATGATCTCCGCTATGCTATGAATGGCATTCTGCTACGAATGCTTCCCAATGCTGTGGCGAACTGCTTGAGATTTGGTTCGACTATATCGGGTGACCTCCCACCGGCAGCTCGATCATCTTGCACTCGATATGCATGACTGTATCCAGCATCGTGAGCTTTTGACGTGCTGCCGGCTTGTGATCAGCCCTGGAAGAGTATGCGCAGCTATGCAAGACTGCACGATCGTGCTTTGACGGGTTGCCCCTGCAGCTGGTTGCAAGCCATAGACTATGAATCCTGCGTTCTCGGCTATCATTCTGCTGTGAGCTTGGTTGTTGCAGCGAGATGATCGTTCAATACAATCGTGCATGCTCGACACCTCATGAGTCGTGACCACAGGATCGCAGTCGTTTCACAGCTAAGTCAGAAAAATTATGGAGATGCTAATTGTTGTCAGCGTCCTTTTTGCAACGTCCCGATTCTGCCTAGTCATAAGAACTAGCACGCTATCGGCGACATTTGAACAGTAGTAGTGCCTCGAGCTCAATCACATTTTGAAAGGTAATGCATGTTCTAGCGCAGCATTATCACCTCCCATCTCTTGCACTGTAGATGATGATGACGACGAGCAGCGTGTCATCGAGCCACTACAATCTGGACACGGATCTGCTCAATCGACAAATCTTGGAGCGGCGTACGACCAACAAGCATGTCTATAGGTCGTCGTATCCTTGACCAGCCAGGCGTGGATCGGGTGTGACCACCGGGGCACGATGCGAGTGAGGGGCCGAAGAAGAGGGAAGAGGGACGTTGACCTTGTAGAGAAGCTCACATTACATGTCCTTGACGTACATGTGCTTTTTTCCTGCCTCGCGCCCTAATAATATAATTTTAACAACGACCGCGATGGCTTGCGATTCACAACGGCACATCATCAAACGAATCGCGCTAGCAATTACAGGGCTTTTCGTTGGCGGAACGGGGACGGGGTCTTCAAACTGCAGCACACTTCGCTATCCTCCCGACGCGCCTCCTGGCGATGAGAATCGCCCATGGCTTGCACCCCGTCGCTGTTCGGCTTAATATTATTATCATTGACCAGTAACTTAGCTTTCGTCGATGTCACTGAGGTCGAAGTCAAACCACAGGGCATGTCAGAAGACGACATCTCATCATTTGTACCCTTCTTTCCACAATCATCTCTATCAGGTCACCTTGTCTTCTCGCTGTGCTGGTCAGTGACAGGACGAGTCACAACTTGAAGCAAATTTGAAGCCCTACAGCCTCAGAGTGCCCTCATGCAGCACGAGTATAACACCTCCATTGCCTGAACGCGTGCGATATTATTGCCAGGACGCGCCGTTTTCCCTCCTCGTCTGTCCTCATTTGCCGCCTATCCCACTAATTGCAGCTGCGACAATTGCCATATCAGTCGCTAGAACTGCCACCCCTGCTCCCCAAGCGGTTGCCTGCAGCAGCGCCACCAGGCACAATCAGGACTGGCGAACGTCAAACCCGCATTTCTGGATCCAATTGTTACACCCGCTTCGACGCCGTCATCCCTCTGAAACGAGAATGCCGCCCTCGAGTTCGACGAAGAGCACGAGTGACTCCACTTCGACTGCCTCGTCTGACCGTCTTGCCTCCATGCAGACCTCGACATTCCTCAACAAGCCCGACACGTTCATACCTTACAGCACACGATATTCTCAGCAGGCACGGAATCGGACAAGTCTTCCTGCACCTGACATCTCCACGGACCTGATTGCGAAGACCGGCGTGGACGACTTCGCGCAGAAGCATCTGGGTGACAGGAACAGTATGATAGCCACGTATAACAATCCATCGAAGCAGCGTACCCAGTACTACGAGGAACAGTTTCAGTACAAGGACAACGTAAACAGCAACGTGCGAGAAAGGGTCCAGAGAGAATCACCAGTGGTTGCAGAGCTGCGCACGAATGTCATTGTAGGATTCGTCCAAGTGTTTGGTCGATTCCCAACGAAGCTGACCCAACTGCGTGCAGATCAAGGATGAGTTCACTTTAGTCACCGACCTTTCTTATCACCTTGCCGCACGATACACAAGACCAGACTCCTCTGTCATGGTCAAAGTCGACCATAGCGCGTGTCTCGCGTTGGGCGGCACTTTCGATCCCTGCTACATGCTGACCATCACCACTGTACCTGCTCAAATGGGACCTACCATGAACAAACGCAACGCTGCGCTTATCCAGTCATTCATGGCAGACATTCTGAGTGTACCACCCGAACGAGGCATTGTGAAGTTTGAAGCTGTCCCAGAGGAGAATTACGCGATGAATGGCACCACAGTGCTTGGCGAGATTGAGCGACAGGAGAAACAGCAGGCGAATCAAGGCGGCAATGCAGTGCAGAGGGCATTCAGTAACGGCAGAAAGAGCATACCAACATTCAAGAAGAGCTTGCCGAAGCTTGATGGAGAAACAAGGGCAGATACCAAGCCAGAGTCTAGGGTCAAGATATTAGACCCGAAGGAGACGAGTATGCAGAAGATAGGACAATCGATCAACGGGACAAGCGATGGGAAGAAGACTGCACCGGGCGCCGCCGCCGCCGTTCCACCTACTGGCGTGTTTGAGTTACCCGCAGTCGAGGTAGATGTCAAGCAACCTTCGACGGCACAGAGCCACAGACAATCCACGGGGTCGAATGGCCTGCGCATGAATGGCGTATCTGGTCTAGACTTGAGCCCACCAGATTCGAAAACAGCTCCGCACGGCAGGCCCAAAACTTTCTCCGGCGGAGTCTTGCAAGAAAAGATCAGAGTCAACGGCACGCCAACCACTCCAGCTAGATTATCAGCCGTTGCACCTTCGAAAGTGGAACGTACACCGGCATCACTAAAGCCCGGGAATCCCACGAAGCAGAATCCGTCCTCACGACCTAACTCCTTCCAATCCAAATCTAGTTCCGTACCTCCAGCTGACGGTGGCAAGCCAGCCCACGTTACTGGCACGTCGGGCAATACGCAGGAGAAGCACTCGAGCTCTGAAGCAGCGAGTCTCGAGCAACAGCCGCAAGAATTGCCGTCAAGGACCGACATGGACGGCAAGAAAGAGCCTACTGCCAACACAGCCAAACGACGCTCAACGATAACCGCAACGCCAAAGATGCCCGCCCCGCCGCCTATACCAGAAACCAATGATTCAAAATCCACGAAGTCACTCAAGGTCGGGAAGAGGAAGAGCTTCCTGAGCGCATTCAGGAGGAGTACGGCGGCGAATTGATCGGTATATGCTATGCCCGCGACCGAATCCGCCGCAAGCGTGCTGAGACGGCTCGCGAGTCGCGAAGCTTGAAAGGGTGGTCGGCACATGGATCCGATGTGCGAGGGGATATTTTTAGTGAGACATTGTTTCGCTTTTGTCGTGAGAGCCCTGTATTATCGATATCTAAATGTTTTGATACCCGCATAATGGCTGATGGATACGATGTACGGAGAAATATAGCTCTAGACAAGCTCGTGCTCTTATGCGCGACGTGATTTTTGATGCATGTGTCTCCGGATCACATTGTGCCCGCGGCTAGTTTCAGCTGTTTCGACGAAACCCGTTTTCGGCGCTAAGCCTTATTGCCGATGATGCGCATACTGTCTGGCAAACTTCGTGGAGAATCTGCCTTGGGCTCGAATGACTGATGGCGCACTTTGCCGAGCTCGTGGTCCTTTTCTTCGTCCAGTTTCACGCCGCGACTCCTCGACTTCGTGATGATGGCGTACAGTGCCAAGCTTAGCAGCAGGAGCTGGATGATGAAGCTTGGGATCGTGGTGTAGAAGGCAAAGCGCTCATGAAGTGTTAGCCGCGATTGGAGAACGAGATTAGGATGGCAAACTTACCGTCTCGTGGCAGAGGGTGTCGTAGTCGCGAGGCACGCCTTCGCTGCCTGCATTGTGCAAGGTTCGCCAGCGGCAGGTCCACGATTGCAGAGTGTCTTTCGTGGTGAAGCCGGCACGATTATTGAGCACGCTGGAGAAGATGATGGCGACGAGGGAGACGACTGTGCTCAGTACGCTGGAGGCGAGGATGATGATGTTGGCGGGGAGCTGTATCCGATCAGTATCTGCAGGGCGTGTGTGAAGTCGAGATGTTTACCCTGGAGGCAAAAAGTGCCGCCGCCAGCACGAGGTTGAGGAAAAAGACTGCACAGGAGGTGCCGATCAGGACCGAAAGCTCGCGGGTGTCGAAGTGCGCTGACCAGACGGGCATGAAGTAGGTGCTGGTGTATCGTTGCGAGTTGAAGACGCTCAGGGTCCGGCCGGCACAGCCTAGAATGGATAGATTCAGCCCGATTGATAGAGCTGCCAGAGCCAGAGTCGGTGTTCGAATACGAGCTGCCATTGTGTCGATTGCTTCAATGTGCTGTATGTAGTCAACGAGTGACAGGAAGATATTATAAGGTATCAACGATATCCTCGTTGTAAGGATGTAGCTGAAAGTTGACGAGAGTGGTCAATACAGCTCACCTCCAGCGAAGAAGAGAATGTATATCACCAGCCATGCCATGTTGGTGCAACCTCTCCGCATGGTGCCGTGTATGTGTACATGTCTAGTCTATACAACACGAGCGCGTAGGCGCGCCTCGGCTGTCATCACATACACGATCAATGTCGAGCTTACATGAGTGATGGCCACTGAGGTGGTCATCCAATTTCGTCTGGCGCTTGTGTATTGATCGATCAACTATTTCGAGGCCTCATTGCGGCCGGGAAGGATGCAGAAGTGCTATGCGAGCCCCGGTGGTTGGTCGCTCTTGCATTGATGAAACGTGTGTGCAGGGTTTTCCTGTTGTACAGCGCCTACGAGCGTTGGATGTGTGGCGGCAGGCACGACATGATTGGTCGACGATGGCGCGTAAAAGTGGAACGGCCTGCACCTCACTTTTGCCTTCGCTTTCATCGCTTCCATACTCTATCTACTCTCTCTTGTTCCTACATTCCGTCTGCATCCCGCGTCGATGTACGAAAGATTGCATTGTACCGCCGATACGATATGCAAGCAGGAACCATGACACAACCGAGCGGCTACATCTTCATGAACTATCGGCACAAAATGCGAAGAGAAGCATGATCCAAAACGAGATTGATGTAACCGCCCGCCGAAGCGCTTTCTATGTGGATTTCAAAAGGTGTGAACAAGGTGCAGACTGCTGCTCTTAACTGCTCTTCCCAACAGTCTGCTCAGTGGAGTGCTCAACAGGCTCACGTGCTTCTGTTCTGCTGGGAGAGATGCAATCATAACCAGACCGGAGAAGAGCTGATCCCTCGAGCATATGAGCGACGACAGGCCATGGATGGCAACATGCATCAAGCCGGCTAGGAGCTCCCTATCATATGTCCACGCTCGACCACTTGGGCGGCCTTGGTATATGCACATCCTGCAAGTGTCAGTCTCTGCTATCTTCTAGGTTCATTGCCAGCGATCAGTGAAATGAGATATTCAGTTTTCGGCATAGATCGTGCAGCTGAATGGCATGTGGCTACTTTTAACAGCGCGACCACAATGTGATAGACTACTTTTCTGCATGGTCTGTTAAGCGTCCACATTTTCCCAAAATACTGAAATTTCCTCCACGTCTTCTGCTACCGGGTTCAGCTGCATAATGAATGTACTTCCGCAACATCCCTGGTGTCATCGTTGTCAGGGCGTTGACGGGGCATGTTAGCTGCACTTGTTTTTGCTGCTTGCGAGAAAGGCTGAATGGGAACAGCCAGCATTGAGCATATAGACCACGGAAGTGTTTGCCGACGCGGATTGATGTCCCAAACTAGTCTCGAGTAGACTCTGTTGACTGAAGATTCTCCGTGCATATCTTATGTAAAACCATTCGTGCGCGCGACTCCTGCTACTGCTTGGTCCTCCTGTAATGGTGTCAGCCAAGGCTCTTCAATCGATGCACACGCAGCGACATTTACCTCCAAGAAGTCAGTCGCCAGTATCAGCCTGCTGAGCTCCTCCGCTACATCAAGTGCTTGTCCTCTCGACGCCTGCTTGAAGATCGCCTGTACCGTAAATCTATGCTGTTGCAAGAAAGCCTTCGCCTGCTGGGCGCTCTTCTGTACTGCCACAGCCGTAATGAGTCGTAACACGTTCGCAAGTATGCTGTAAAACTCCTTCAATGCTTTTGGATTTTCAATGTCTAGGCCCAGATCTACATCTGTATGAAACAGCTTGCTGTCTTCTACAGACTGAAACAGACCTGAGTTGAGGACCAGTTGTGTTCCATCTGCCGTTTGGCACAGGCGCAGCAATAGTGTCAGTGAAGTATGGAAGTATGCCAAGGTAGCAACCATCTCTTCTTCGCTTTGGAAAGCCGACGCCACGTTACCAATGCTGGTGTCGAGCAGCACGGGTACGAAGTTCAGCTTCGTGAAGCTTCGCAACATGGACGTGATGACCCTAAGCCTCTGAAAGAGGACGACCAAGCTGTCGAGGAACAGAAGTGCGGATACACGAGTAATGCCTCTTCCAGAAAATGCGTCTTCGGTCACCACTGCAAGCAAGCGCTCGCCACTATTTTGCAGAAGATGCAATAGCTTTTTAGAGCTCGTGTCAAGCGAAGTCCGGCTTGGGGTAGTGGTAAGACATGCCATTATCGCACAACTCGTTCGAAACGCGACATCGCGAAGCGCTAGGCTGGTGCTGCTATCTGTGATTGCTTTGAGGGAAACTCTGAAAGCCCACAGTAGCCGCTCAACAGCAGCATTAGCAGTCTGATCAGATCCGTCCTGTGGTACCGCGCTGATTGCATGCGTAAAGGTGAGGACAAGCTTCGCCAATAGCGCAGCAGAGTCCATGTCCTCGGAAAGCGTCTTCTCATATTTAGAAAGGACGAGCCCAAGGCCTTGCAGGGAGAATGCGACGACTGTGTCATGGCGGAGTGCTCCCTTGTTGACCATTAGAGAGAGTAAGTCCGTCCAAGCTTCAAGTGCCACAGAGCGGGCAATCTGGATCGCTGTATAGTTGTTCTGGCTGGTAAGAGCAGCCAGGATGGCGTGTGTCTCATTCTCAGCTTGCTCAAGATCAACGCTGTCTCTGAGGACAGCCTTGTCTTTGAGCTCTCTCTTGCGAAGCACAAGTGCCTTCTCCGCAACGTCGATGTCGAAGGACCTGCCAGTTTCGGGGTCGTCCTTGGTGAACACCGACACGTCCAAATCGTCAAAGAATTTTGCGAAAGGGACTATGAGAGCATCTGCAGTCTCGAGATCAAAGAAGTCGAAGAGGTCGAAAACCGATGTGGTTCCCACTTGTTCTCCGTCAGGCAGCATAATCGTCCCAAGCAACGTGGCCACAGTTTTCTCTTGCACCGAGTATGCGTTTAGCTCCGCGGCCGCTCGTAGGTCCATCGCTGCAAAACGAAAGAAGCTAGCTCGGATGTTTAGGTAGTCACGAACGGCAGTGGCAGAGCTCTGCAGCAACATTTCCGTGTCATGCAGAGCCAGCCCGTCCCAGCGTTGAGTTGCCGGCGCGGTCGACAAT
Organism: Passalora sequoiae; assembly: GCA_013248845.1. Classification (NCBI taxonomy): domain Eukaryota; kingdom Fungi; phylum Ascomycota; class Dothideomycetes; order Mycosphaerellales; family Mycosphaerellaceae; genus Passalora; species Passalora sequoiae. The sequence goes on along the minus strand of WSQC01000018.1, from coordinate 971,945 downwards.
TTTTGCGACAGAGCAGGTAAGAAGTCCATCGCACGGAGGTCGGGCTGTACGAGGCGGGAAGTCATCGGTGCCACTGCGAGTTTAAGGATGACCTCTAGACACCGCCTCTTGAGAGCCATGAGCCAAGAAGTGTTGCCTGCGTGAATCGTTACCAGGTCTGCATCTGCCGCGCATTTCGCGATGGCATTGAACAATGAGCGTCCCTCACTGTATGCGCTTAGCGGCAATATCTCCACATCCCGCTCACGACAGTGAAAACCAAGCAAGCAGTGAGCAATACCTGGTTTCCGACTAGACGTATCGAGACTATCGTTCAGCAGGTCCAACACAGCGTTTGCCTTGAGCACTTTCAAGGGCACTTCATCGCTTTCGAAGTCCCAGGCCTGCAGCACAAAATCCGAGGATAGTTGCAACGTCAACGCGGTACTGATCGGCGCGAGCACGCCGACAATGCGTGAGCCGTGTCGCCCAGCGCCTGGATCAGTCGTATCTGTTAGCTTCCGCGAAGATCCTAGGCGCCGCAGAAGCTGGATGCATTCGAGACTGATCTCAACGTGGCAACTCGCTGTATAATCCGCGATATCGACGACCGCGTTTAGGTGTGTAAGGAATATCTCATCTATCGAGCTCCACGTCGAGCTAACAGGCGGCGACTTGGACTTCGCCGATATGATGGCCGGGCGGACAAGGTCAAAGTATGTGGGCTGTAGTTGCCAAGCTAAATTTAGAATCTGGATGCTTCTCAACGTCGCCTTGACAAGTGGAGAACCGGACTCGGCATTGTCTAGCTGGTCAAAGTTCTGCTGTAGTGTCAGGAACAGTTGCATGAGAACATTCTTGTCGAAGAGCCACTCCATGACTCTTGCAAATGGATGCAGTCGTGCATATGCTGTTAGAGACTTGGTCTCCATTGTCGACTCCACATTGATCGTTGTGGTGTTGGCCAGTTGCACCAGATCCTCGTTGAAGGTCGACAAACACTGGAAAGCGAAGTGAAGGCACTCGTAGCGAATTATGTCTACAAGACTACTGTCCCCTTCACCAAGCATTCTTCCCACTTTGCGAGCAAAGACCGCATCTAGAACGAAGTCCACATAGGCATCTATGCCCGCATGACGGTGAGGAGCGCCGAGATTCTCTGGAAACGGCAACTCATCGATAGTATGGTCAGGCGATGTCGCCGTCGGCGCGATGAGGGCATTGAGTAATGCAATCAGAGATGCACCAGCTTCTGCACTATTGGCATAGTACTGGAGGTAGTGTTTGGCAGAAAACGCTGCCCTGCCGTTCCTCGAAGCAGACGATCCGTCTAGACCGCCGCTTGAGATCCAGCTATCGAGCAGGACCCACATGCCATTGCGGACCTCAAGCACATTTTCGGTCAGGAGAGCACTAAGTACATCCAGGCAGCATGCACGTATGCGAGACTCGGTTGCACTTCGGGCAAGAGCAAACATGACCTCTCCCAGATGGAAAGACTGCTCTTTCAGTAGCCAGTTCCTTGCGTCCGAGCTCTTGCGGCATATGTGCGCCGCGAGACCCAAGTAGGCGTCGAGCATGATGCCAGTCTCGGGTTCTTCGAGCAGCATTTCGCCCTGAGCACGATCCTGGCCGAGAGTATGTTGTGGCGCAGCTGGTCGGTCCTTGAGCAACGAAGCATAGATCTCGAGCTCGCTGAATATTTGTGACCAACTGACAGAGTAAGCTTTGCGCAATCTGCCAGAAGTCATGGCCACATCCTCTAGCAAGAATCGATGTGCACTATTTGCGGAATTGTCGTCACAGGCGATGGACCTAAGGAGAAGGCAAAACGCAGCCACTCGCGGCGTTGGCAAGCGTTGCGAGACCCATCGTAGAAACCCGTAAAAGTGACCTTCGCGCTGCGTCCAAATGTCCTTCGCAGCATCAGCGTCGTCCTGATAAGCACAGGCCAAGATGACGATAAAGCGCTCAAGTTCCAGCTCTGTATGGAGCCCAGCCTGAGCAGACTGTGACAGGAGATTGCGTCTTTGCTCATCTTCGTCAAATTTCAGCTGCCGAAGCACGTCGTGCATGTTCGTGATGAACGCGTCTCCAAACTGTTGCATTTCAGTCATGGCCAGCGCAGCGAACTCTTCGGTAGCTCGAGGAGCATCTGCCGGCATAGTGATCGCAGAACCAATCAAGAAGTCAACGATGGCTGTACGAGCTGGATCGTGCCACACGACAGGTTTCAGAAAAGAGACGGATGCCAGTATGAAGGAAAAGGCGCCATCTTTCAGTGCCTCGAGGAACGCTTTGGCTCGTGCCTCCTCGCCTTGACCCTGACTGATTGAGCCATGCCCTGCCAATCGTCCACTGTATTCGGCAAGCCACGAAACCTTGGCTGCTGCTTTGAGGTGAATTTGTCTCCATTGTAGTTGTGTGAAAGTTGTGTCAAGGTCCTTCGTCTCGTTGTCGTTCGAGTCTGCGGCGAATTTCGATGTTCCGCTGAAAATGATGGGAAGATAATGTGCTGTGATGTCGGCGGACGCATCTAGGCCCGCAGCGTTGCTCAGGAATCCGCGGAAGTCTTCGGGCAGAACATAGCCTTGCCTGAGTAAAGAGGACATGATTGTTGCGAGAGACTCATGCTGCCTCGTCAGCAACAGTCGCTGTGATGACACCCATTCCGTTTCTTCGGCAGACATTCCTTGCCCGGCAACCATGAATTTGTTCCTGAGAGCGACCACACCGGCAAGGAAGCGCTGGACCTCAGACAAGCCATCGGTGCACTTCCTCCAGAAAGCAGAAGATCCTGCTTGGTCGCCTCTCTCCCCTTTCACCAACTGGTCCGAGACCTCCTTGTAAGAAGCAGCAGTATCCAGATCACCATCCGCCAATTGTAGCAAGAGCCTGAAGCACTCTAGCAGCGTCAGTCTTTCATTGTGGAACCGTAGCACTGCCCTCATTGACAACCCATTGCCACTTTGCGCGTCATCTTCCGGCAGTTGCGACCTGATGCACAGCGAGGCAGCCTCTATCTCATCAAGATCCAGCTCATCGGCCACCTGAATTGCACTTTGGCGGAATGGATCTGTGATATGATAGGAAGCTTGGTCAACCTCGATCGTGTCCTCCTTCAGCTTCTCGCGACTTGTGTCGTTCTTTTTATTCTTGGCTAATAGTCTTCGCAGGTCATCGGCACTGGCATCGAGCTCAGCTGCGAGTCGATGGAGGTTGGCTAATCGAGCTTCAGTGGCAGCGATCAAGTCGTGCTGCAAAGCCTGCAGTCGGAACAGCGGGTCGTTGTCTGTATCGGTGGCCATGTCGAGCGCATGGAGGAGCAGAAGGCTCGATGAGGTCGGTAGGGTGCAAGAATGGCCGGCGAGGGTTATTGCTGCATGTCGGCAACGTGTATTGCTAGTAAAGTTTATACATAAACATCGTGACTTTCAACCCATGTTCTTCACGCGTCACGGAGCTGAGTCCGTCCAAGGGTCTGATTGAGGCATCGTCAAACACACGCCTTCACTTCCATATCTACACGACTTCTTTTGACGTTGGCCATCCTGCCTTGAGTCTCCGACTACGGTTGCAGCCTACTCCTAGAATCTTGCGCATTGTACATAACTTCGTCCCACCGCGCATACTCCGCTCTTCGCCGCCAGAGATGTTGATCACTTGGCTGCAACCTTTTCATGCAATATGAAAAACAGCTGCCAAGCCTACGACGCATACATGAAGTATGCCACCTCGAGCACCTGCACTGGAGAAGGCTGAGGTCACGCTGCAAGATGCGATAGGTACTTGGAAATCTGGACAGTGAAGACCGGCATGGGTTGACAAGACCACAGAAAACATCGAGTCAACGGTCGCCACGAACCGCAAACAAGGCCTGTCGGATTTGAAGTACATATTTCGACTCAACTCGAGAGACTCACGCATTGACAGCCTCCAAGATGGGACGTATCTCTGGATCTACGACAGACTCTTCCAGGTCGCCCTCGACGAACAGGCCAAACTTAGGAAGGCCAATACCACGATAACACGTTCGACTGTGAATGCCCGCCTCAGCGAGGCTGGAAGCGCGCTGCGGCTAGCAGTTGAGACCGGCATTCAACGTGTCAAGCTGAAGACAATCAGAGCCGTCATTGGTCATGTCATTGAAACCATCTTCAGCGACACAGCGCGTAAAGAATTTTGTGAGCCGCTTGCACTGGACTATGTGAGGACACTCCGTGTTATACTGAGCTATCAACCACATGTCGAGCATCTCACCAAAGAATGGGATCGCGTTGTGAAGTTCTGTGTTGAGTGCATCGATCTCGCGTGTGATGGCGTTGCTGCCACCAACGGCTACGACGCCGGCTCCGCCGCCGGTCTCGTCAACGGCTCAAGCTATCGCTCTTCCTCTCGTTCTGTGCGCGAGTCCGGAGGTTCGCAAGGCCTACGATCCATCACTCGGATGGTAGCTGAAGAAGCTGTTTTGTGTCTCCAGCTGGCGACGGCGGCGCCCAATGCTCCGTTGCGGAAACAATCCGACACCTTGCTCAGTGCTTTGATAAAGCATCTGCGAACATCGACGACTACTTCGAAGGCCTACGCAGATGCTTTCAAAGCTATCAACAGCCTGCTGTCGTGGACAAGGGTCGAAGATGTGAAGCTGACACAAGATCTGCTTGTCGAGCTCATGCTTTTAGTGCGACAATTCTGGCTGGCTGCCGCTGGACCAGCGCACTCCAAATCGCACGCCATTACCCAGATGCTCGTCACCCTTCTACACCTTGAGCCTTACATTATGCGTGGTATGTTGCAACAGCATTCGGCTATCGAGCTGAAGGCAGAACTCCGGAGTCTTACCGAAACGATTCGTGCGGAGTACAGCGGTCGGCTAGAGCGTGACACCAAGAAGCTATTGAACACTGACGATTTTCGTTTGCAATTCACGGACAGTCAGTGCGAAAGCGATGGAGCCATCTTCACTCCGCTGTTCCGCTTGCGATGTACTGGCGAGCGTGTAGAATGCAATTGGCTGCTGGTCTATCTGCTAGCTTCCTTTTGCTGCATCTTAAGCAAGTGTGATGACCCCGATGTGGACTCGGATGACGAACACGCTCGGGCTGCTCACAACGAGCATAATGAACGGCCTAGAAAGCGCCAGCGGCGGCAAAACTATCTTGACTCTTTAGTCGAAGCCACGTATCGCGGAACGACTCAGTCACGCACCTGTGGACTCCAGGTCCTAGCATTCATGGTCCAACAGCAGCTACTGACTGTCCAGCAGCTTCAAGGAGTGGTCTGTGGTGTCATTCCGAGCTGCACGGAAGATTCTGGCAACGTTGCTTCGTGGGCCTTTCTAGTATTGGCTGCTTGTGCTTCTCAGGTCATCTCTAATGACCAAGCGCTTTGCGAGCAGTGGTCTGCGACCTGGCAAATCTCGCAGAGGTCTCTGAGCAACGTTTCGACATGCCGAAGTGCTGCATTCGTCCTAGCTGTCATGCTGCAGCGGCGGCTGGTCTCGCAGGCAAATATTCAGGACCTTGTGCAAATGGCGTCCGAGACTATAGAGCTGAATGGACCAGCTGAGCTGTCCGATGCTGTGTCTCTATTGCTTTCGATAGTTCTGAAGACGTGCCAACATCTCAATCCAGCGGCCAGTTCTGCGGCTGCCGACACCATCATGAGTTGGGTATCTACCACTTTCACTCCCGCGAAATTTGACGACAAACAAGTCGCCGCAGCAGCTAACCATTGGGAAGCAGCTGACCTCGTGTCACTAGCCGCGGTCTGCCTCAATCAACAAACGCACGTACTGCGGCCATTCGGTTTGCAGGTCTGGGACGTTGCGGGTCGAGCATGGCTATCTTGCAACCGCAATCGAGACTTAGTCGCATACCTCTTACTCACACCACCAGAAGAGAATGTCACCCATCGATGTCTTCTTGGCCGAATGTCGAGTGGCTCGATGATCAGAACGTCTGCACGCAGCTCCAGCGAAACGATTATATTGACACATCTTACGGCAGAGCTCATGCGTGCCAACAGCAAGTGGACAGCACTAATGTCGGAAAGAGGTGCTAGTCGCCCCAATACCGACTCTGTCTCTTTGCTGTGTAAAACCACGGTCGTTGCGCTTTGCGTTGCATCTTGCTGTTTCCACAAAGACAGCCATCGGAAAGCAGAACTTGAGAAGCAGACTGATCTGATGTTGGCATCGGTCACGAATTACACTGCACATGCGAGCTGCGACCGAGTGAAGACTGATGTGCTGCTATCAGCATTCTCAGCGACGTTCTCTGCGATCGATTCCTTGTCCGGTATAGATGAGTGCGAGCTCACCTGTTGCGAAAAGACGCTGTGTCGCCATTTAGCGATCATGCCTCCTCAACAGCAATATGCGACTCAGTTCGACAATGACGACGACGACATGGACCTCGATGATACGAACGGTTCCCAAGACAGCCGACACGAGCGGAAAGTATCTGATGAAGTGGACTTGGCCAACGACTTGGACGTGGCTTACAGCCGAATTTCGCTTCGCTCAAGTGTAGCTTTGTATGCAGCCGCAGTTTCAATGAAGTATAAGGAAGACAGTCATGCCGATAACAGTTCAGTTTCTGCCGAAGTCACGGATTTCCTTCTCGCACAGTCTGCGACCTCGGTGTTGTCAGGCAGAAAAGTTATAACAACGTTGCCTCGTCTTGGTATTGTACTCAGCCCCACGGATACCGAGCGACTTTTGGACTACTTCATGGTCTCATTGATCGGTCAATATTCGCACAAGCGGTCCGAAGTCTCTTTGGGCACTGTGCTAGACGTCATGTCGAGCCTAAGCAGCGTCTGGACGAATCGTAACAATAAGTCACTGTACGACCTAGGACTCGACATCTACGAGTGGTTCATGGGCACTGCGCTACCGGGCGGCTTCCTTTCACCGAACGTGCTTATGCGACTTGCGACGTTGCTGCTACAGCTTTGTCACGTTGATTCGAACTACGCGGGCTCTAGCGATGCCGGCTCTGTGAGAACCAGCTTGTTTGGTTTGTTGCGGAAGGGACGTGTTCCAGTACAGTACCACCTTGCAGGACGCATCGCTGCAGTATTTGGGCGTTTCGTCTTGTCCACACACGAAAAGATGTTCGTGGATCTGCAAGAAAGTCTGCCCGACTCGTCTGACTGGCTAGAAGGCCTCGCCATGCGACTGCTATTTCTATCAAAGCTTGGGGTTACATGGCATACACTTCGGCGACAGTGCATCTACGGTATCTTTGAGACCGCGGGCCATGTTCAGCAAGCTGCGTCCCACGCGGCACGCTGCCTAGAAGATCTCGCATCTTGCCTGAAGCTCGAAACACCGCGCAGGCTGTTCGCTATGTTCGCACCGCAGCTATTCTTCACCTGGCTCAGCTCTAATCAGCCATTAAGTAGTCTACCTTATGCTGCCTTTGGCTACGCGTCGTTACATGATCTTCTAGCAACGAACCAAGCAGAGTCCTGTGCGCAGCTACTCCTCAAGAGCTCAGAAGCCGGCTTGAATGAGGTCGGACGGTCACTGAAACTGTCACCGACTGATGCCGTCAAGCAGAACTTCGCAAAGTGTGCAGCATATGCCTTGAGCAGCGACGTGAAAATGCCTGCGGCAGAGGCGAGCAAGGCTATACACGAGAAGCGCATCAAAAACCTCCTAGGCTCGGACACGTACAAGACACTGATTACCGAGCGCTTCCCTTCGATCATGGGATACTTCTTTCTTTGCATGCATCAGGACGATGCCGAAGATGCATGGCTCTCAAAGCATCCTAAATACACTGCAGCTGCCGAAGCTATGACCGAGATGAAGCACTACAGTCACTCTTCGCGCATTTTGCCAAGCCCACAGCAGCCCACGTTCAAGTCAAAAATCCTCGTTGATCAGCTGGAGCGATTGTGTCGCAGAGTTGGGTCTGATGCCGCTGCTATCTGGACGCCGTCGTCATTAACACTCGTGATTCGAATGCTGCTGGACAGCCTAGACGATTCCTTGGGATCTTTGCATTCTTGCACAGTCATTCGTCGCTTGAGAGTCCTCATCTCCCTGGCTGGTGCGGTTGCCTGCGAAGGTCTTGCTCTGGAGACGCTTCTGCACTCCCTTCGGCCATTCATCAGTGACAGTGAATGCGCCGATGACACCATTGGCATCTTGCAGTACTTGCTACAGCATGCACGAGACTATCTCCGAAGCAACCAATCTCTGCTGATAGGAACCGTAACACTACTGGTCCTTCAGATGAGCAAGCATGGCCGTACCAAACAAGATAGCACGACACAGGAAAGCCAGCATTCGGCTACTGTGCAGAAAATGCAGACATTTCAGAAATGGCTCGTCGATCTTCTGCGCGATATCAGCGATGAATCTGGATCTGCCTCGCAAATTAGCTTCAGAAATGCACTCCAGCACGTGCAATTACCTGGAAACGCAAGGGAGGGAAGTCCAGAGAGCACTGTGCTACTATATGTTCTACAAGCCTGGACCCAGGATAGTTCACGTCTATCAACCACGGACGCTGCTGAGACCTTACGACTTCTTGCGGAAGACTTTGAGGCACCCACCTCTGTGATCGAAGATTGTCTCGGAAACCATAGCATCGCAGCGTCATACGCCCAGCAACTTTGGGAAAGCCTTCAGGCCGTAACAACAAACGAATCGTATCGCGTGTGGGCCGCTGCAGCATTAGGTCGCACCTACGCTTCCACAGGTGTGCGGCCGGTCGCCTGCAATCAAAAGAACATCCTGATACGCAAGCGCATGCCTCCGGATTCCAGACATCTGATTGCGTTCTCGCAAGCCACCATCGTAGAATACCTCTGCGATACGCTCTTCTCCAAAAACCGGGTTGAGGCAGGCCTGGCGGACTTCACGCTGCGAATGCAGTACCAATTCGAAGCAGACGATGCAGAAGAAGCGAGTGCTTTTGACCAAATGCTCCCAGTCGCGGTGTTTACGGCACTATCTGCAGGCAACTATGGGTACGAGCCGCCATCGAGCACTTACATTAGCACGGCCAAGATTGATAGCAAAGCATTGCGCATCGCACTCAATCACCAGAAGCGACAGCCGCATACAGAGGAATGGTTCATAGAGCTCGCAACAGCACTATGTCGTTGGACAGATGCTCATCCTGCCATTGCGTCACTGATACACATTGTACACAACGTGCCAGGTCTGGCGCATGCACTCTTACCCAGCATGATACATATTCTTTTGGTCAAGGATTTTGAGAAGCAAGAACTTCGCGGTGTACTTTCAGACGTGATCAGGGATTGCTTGTCTCAAATCGTTGACGAGCATCATGCAAAGCAGCGATTCTTCTTGCAGTTGCTGCTATACCTCAAGAGTCAGACATTCCCGAATGAGGCTACCAAGGTTGAACGACTTCAATGGCTCGATCTCGATTGGACTATCGCAGCGAGGGCTGGTTCGAATTGTGGCATGCCCACTAGTGCCCTGCTTATAGCCGAATTTGCAGCACCAGCTGTCGAAGTCAACAGAAGGACCTCTAGTCGCATGTCAGTTTCGCAGCCGCAACAGTCCCTAGTGCCCGAAGATTTGCTACTGAGCATCTATGAGCAAGTCGAGGAGCCAGATTCATTCTACGGTGTCCAGCAAGAGGCGTCTCTGGAGAATGTGTTGAATCGGTTAGACCACGAGGCAGACGGCTTCCGGAGCCTGATGTTTCGTTCAGCACAGATGGAAAGTCATATGAGATCAACTCATCGGGTTACTGGTAGTGACGCGGCAGGCATGGCTCGTGCACTTTCCGCGCTCAACTTCAATGGTCTCGCGTTTGCCCTGCTTAGGAACGGTTTTAGTAGCTCTGCGACATCCTCAGACGATTTGATGGCAGCCGCTCGGTCACTACAGCAGTGGGATATCACACCACCAGAGTCCACGGAAAGCAACTCTACCATCACGTTCAAGGTCTTGCAAGAGCTTAGCAGAGTGACCGAGGCATCGCAGATCCAAAGCACGTTAAGCACCGCATTCACTACTCATGCCGAACGAGGCATTGGTGGTACATTAAGTCGGTTGCAATCGCAGTCCTGGTTCAGTACACTAGCTATTCTGTCGGAGACAAGCGATCTGTTAGCTTCCGCAAACCACTCCCAGTTGGTAACAAGATGGCAGACAATGCTATCATATCAAAATTGGATGCACGTGGCGCGGTTCGACGACGTTAAAGCCATACTGACCAACAGACAGACCTTGTTCGGCTTGCTGAGCCAGAGTCCAGCCATGCGCAGAATCCTCCACCTTGACCAGAAACAGAGCCACCGCTTCGAGGTCGAGGCTCTATTAGAGGTTTCAAAGTTCGGCCGAGCATATAGCAGGCTTCAAGAGTCACTCTCAGCAACTTCAACGTTGAGCGAAATGGCGGAACAGTATGGCGTCGTGAAACTCAACGTTCAGGCTGCCATCAAGTCAGAGACAGCATCGGTGCTCTGGGACGCCGGAGAAGCATCTGCTTCTATCAAGATGCTTCGTGACACTCTCGGCGTATGCGACTTAGAGAAGCAAGATATCGATGTCGGTCGCGCAGGTCTTATGGCGCAGCTGGGCCATCAGCTAGCAGAAGCCCGGCTCGAGAAGCCCGAAGACATCCTTAGCAATCATCTCAAGCCTGCTATTGCACAATTGAAGAGCAGGAAGGAAGGCAGAGAAGCAGGAAAGGTGTTCTTCGAGTTCGCGTCTTTCTGCGACCAGGAATACCAGAACCCTGTTAATCGGGAGAACTTCAATCGCATCGTCAAGCTCCGGCAAGGCAAGCAGGAAGAAATTGAAGCCATTAAGACGGCCATCAAAAATGTCAAGAAGACAGGCGACGACAAAACGGAGCTGCTCAAGTCTGTGAAGGTTGCGCAGCAGTGGCACGACATTGACAGCTTAGAGGAGCAGAGGCAGCGAGATGTACGCAACAAGTACATCCAGCAAAGTTTGCAGAATTATCTTCTCGCTTTGCATGCTGCGGACGAGCACGACATCTGCGTATTAAGATTCTTTGCCCTATGGCTGGAGAATGCAGATGACCTTGAAGCCAATGCGATCGTGCTGAAGTATCTGCCTCACGTTCCGGGCTGGAAGCTGATACTGCTCATGAACCAGCTGATGTCACGTGTCGAGGACGAGCCTTCGATCTTCCAGAAAGCTCTGCAACAGCTCCTCATGCGAATGTTCGCCGAGCACCCATACCATAGCCTCCACCACTTATTCGCGGCGTGGGCTCAGAAGCCGTCCAGCACGGACTCGGTCATGCAGTCCAGAAACAGAGCAGCCACCTCGATGTACAACAATTTGAGGATGAACGTCGCGTCTAGGACTATGGTCGATGGAATTTTCCGGGCAAATCGGTATTTTAAGCAACTCACTGAAGTGCGCCTCGAGAAAGGACAGACCAAGTTCAAGGTAGACAAAGTGCCGTTGGCACAAAAAGTGGTGCAGACCATACCGCAGACTCATACACCACCTGTAACCATGACACTTACGCTCAAGCCAAGCTGCGACTACAGCGATGCACCCAAGGTCACAGGTTTCGAGCCGTACGGCACAATGCTAGGAGGTTTAAGTGCGCCAAAGATGCTCACGGTCATTGTCTCCGATGGCAAGAGCTACAAGGAGATATACAAGAGCGGCAATGATGATCTACGGCAAGATGCCATCATGGAGCAGGTGTTCGAAGAGGTCAGCAAGATGCTGCGGAACCACAAAGCAACTCGTCAGCGTGATCTGAAGGTACGTACATACAAAGTAGTACCACTAACAACACGTTGCGGCGTGATTGAGTTCGTCGCAAACTCAATGCCCATCAACGACTTTCTAGGACCCGCACACAAGAAGTACTACCCCTCAGACTGGCCACAATCCAAGGTGCGTGATATCATTGGTACTGCAGCTCAGAACGGTGCTGGGAGTACGGAGACTCGCGTGAAAGAGTTCCGCAAAGTGTGCGAGCACATGCATCCTGTGATGCGGCACTTCTTCTTCCAGAACTTCGACGACCCGGACGAATGGTTCGAGAAACGAACGGCGTACACCCGCACGACGGCCAGCATATCCATTCTGGGATATATCTTGGGTCTGGGCGATCGTCATTGCAGTAACATCCTGCTTGATAAGCAGACTGGCGAATGCGTGCACATCGATCTAGGTGTGGCATTCGAGGCCGGTCGTGTTCTACCAATCCCAGAAATGGTACCGTTTCGGCTCACTCGAGACATCGTGGATGGCATGGGTGTCACTGGGGTCGAAGGTGTCTTCCGGCGTTGTTGCGAGTTCACCCTGGACGCTGTCAGAGAAGATAAGGACAGCATCATGACGCTGCTTAATGTGCTGCGGTACGATCCACTGTATAGTTGGTCATTGTCGCCATTGCGCGCGAAGCGAATGCAGGAAGCGCAGGAAACAGCACGAAAGGGACTTGAACAGGAGAGTTCAACGAAGAAGGGAGGTTCAGAGGCAGGAGAGGCGGACAGAGCTTTGTCGATTGTAGAGAAGAAGCTCGCCAAGACCTTGAGCACACCAGCCGCTGTCAACGAGCTAATACAGCAGGCGACGGACGAGAGGAACCTTGCTACATTGTTCGTTGGTTGGGCGGCGTACTTTTAGCCTCAAGGGCACAAGACGAACACGATACCGGGACGTTGACAGGCGGAATGAGTATCGAAGTGCTGAAAGTGGACATTACAGTAGCGGGGCGCAACGGTGCATACAGAGGCAACAGAGCTCTATTGTACATTATGTAGCATATAAACATGTACGATATGTCTAATCTCACAAATTATGGGATGAGATGAGATGTGTGACGGCCTGACTCCTGAGGCAACACCGGTCATGTATGTCCAGTGACGCAGAAACCGTTACACTTTGACTCCAATCTTTGACTCATCCACAGGGTTCACACCCTCGCACCACTAGATCTACGCTCGAGGGTCCTTGCACTTACCTTTACCTCATACCAACAACAACTTAGTAGGAAAAAGACGAATAGACCTCCCACGCACTCCAGATTGTCCAGAATCCCGAGTGATAGCAGAGATATGTGCGATTTCCCAAAAACAGCGACAAACAAGGCCCACCAAATTCTCGATCTCTGTAACGATTGTCCTCTACGATTCACGACAAAAATGGCGTCCTTTGATTAAGGAACATGGCCCTTTTCGCGAAGACGCGCAGTCACGAGCACCTGCGATCCACGAGCATACGTATCGATTGTGCGACGGCAATCGCGTAGTCGCCTGCCGAAATAAAATAGCATTATCCATTGCATCACACATTTTCCAGAACCACCGCGTTCACTATGTCTGCGACACCGAAGCCAGAACAAGCCGCTTCCGTGGCATCTGCTGCTGCGACCGAAGAAGCAAAGCTCTCTCCGGCAGAACTGAAAAAGAGGGCGAAGGCCGAGAAGCAAGCGAGGAGAGCAGCGCAGAAGGAGCAGGCCGGCGCTGCTTCAGCGGAATCATCACATGCTGCGATTAATGGAGATCAGACCGGAGCGAAACAAGGTGCAGTCGCTCAACAGAAGGCGACGAGCGAAAAGCAGCAGCAGCAGCACAAGGGTTCACAGAAGCAGGGCGAGCAGAGCAGTAAGAGTCCTGCAGGATCACATCAGGCTTCCTTACCTATACGGAATCGACGAGGCTCACAGAGTCAAGCTGCATCGAAAGAGCCAGTGAAGAAACAGGAGAACAAGAACGTCGAGCTGTTCAGTCATTTGTATACACAACCACGACGACAGCATATGGAAGGGGTCTCCAAGGACGTACATCCAACTGTGCTCGAGGTCGGCTTGCAGATGAGCTCGTACGAGATTTGTGGCAGCAGTGCGCGGTGTGTGGCTATGCTTCTCGCGTTCAAGGAAGCGATCCAAGAGTACACCACACCCGCTGGCACATCGTTGGCGAGACACTTGACCTCACATTACTTGTCGCCCCAGATCGACTTTCTCAAGTCATGTCGGCCTCTATCAGAATCCATGGGCAACGCCATTCGATGGCTAAAGAAGCTGATCGTGGAAGTCGACCCAGACACATCTGAGTACGACGCCAAGAACTACCTTTCCGAGAGCATCGATCACTTCATCTCAGAGCGTATCAAAGTCACGGATCAAGCAATTGCAAATTTGGCAAGCGAACACATTCAAGACGGCTCGGTCGTTCTCACCTACGCATCAAGCTCGATCGTGGAAAAGACGATCATTCAAGCTCACGCTAACGGCACCCGGTTTCGAGTCGTCGTGGTTGATTCACGACCGCTCTACGAAGGCAAGAACCTTGCGACCACACTTATGAACGCCGGTCTGCAAGTAGAATATTTCGCCTTCGCAGGCCTGGCCCGAGCTGTCTCAGACGCCACGACAGTTCTCCTTGGTGCACACTCGATGCTTTCGAATGGCCGCCTGCAGTCTCGCATCGGAACTGCTTCCGTCGCGACAGCAGCGCACCGAGCCGAGATTCCAGTCATAGTATGCTGCGAGTCGGTCAAATTCAGTGGGAAAGTGGCACTCGATAGCATAGTGATCAATGAAGTGGCGCCTGCTGAGGAATTGCTCTTGCCATCGAAGGATCAAGCGCTGTCAAGGAAGAACGATAACGGCGAGGAGACGAAGTTGAGAAATTTGAATGATTGGCGGGATATTCAGAACTTGCAGATCCTGAATCTCATGTACGATATCACGCCGGCGGAGTATATCGCTACCGTGATCTGTGAGTATGGGAGCGTGTCGCCTAGTTCTGTGCCTGTTGTGCACAGACTGGCCAACGAAGGCACTTAGGGGTCATGCGAAGAAGAGGCGGGTTCGTCTCTCAGTGGCGCGTCTTCAGATAACCATGACTGAAATGGAGGTTTATTGGAAGCTGTTGCTATACATCCTTTCAGCATAACGCACTTAACCACTCCTTCCGCTCAAGAGAACATTTTAGATCCAAGGGATTGCACCCGTAAAGCCATGCCGTACCCACGAGGCTGGGTATGGATCGTGGTTGGATGTCGAAGATTTTCGATCACGTATATTTCGAAGTCACCCATTAGCATGAGTATGATGAAATCACTGTCAGTATCCGTCAACCCTCGACACAAGTAGTGCTAGTAAACGTGATCTGCCGAGTCTCAGATCTGCACGAGAGATCGAAACCGTCTAATGCAGGCGAGGTATCGATTGAGAATTACAACATGAAAAGCGCGATACTGGAAGTCAACAAAATTGACGCTCTGTGGCAGCAGAGGGAGCACAGCGTACGTATTCATCGTTCGTCAGGTAGCGAGGTTGGCCAACGACAGACCTTGGCTACTAAGCTTGCTGCGCTCATTTCAATCTTACGGATCGATTCAGGCGTGTACCGTCCATTTCATTCGCTTGCAGTTATGCTGGAATCACATAAGATATCTGGGCGTTAGGATGCGATCAGCATAGAGTCAGACTCTGACGTAAGTGTCAACTCCGGAGCTCTGTAGCGTCTTCAGAGCTACGATCGCGCGACGCATCTGCATGCTTTTGTGGAGGGACATGGATAGAGGGCCCATCGCTTCATGTGCAGTTCTAGAGTTCGTAAATGTATCTGAGGGCTTCATCACGGGCCGTGTGTATTATTGTCACTGGGTTCACGCTCCTGGATCTCATATCACGTCCAGCTAAAGGAGGCGTCCAGCGTTTAGTGGCTATCGGCCTCCTCTGTGAATGCCTTATACTTCGCCGCATCCATGAGCGCATCGAGCTCACTGGCATTGCTGACCTTGATCTTGGCCAGCCAGCCGTCCTGTTCAGGACTCTGCATTGCCGTTAGCTCTTGCATCAACGCAAGTGATCCGTACAGCCCACCTTGTTGATCGTGCCTGGCTTCTCCTCCAGCGTAGTGTTGGCCTCAACGACTGTGCCAGAAATGGGAGTCATGATGTCTGACGCACTCTTCACCGATTCCACAGCACCAATAGACTCGTGCTGCGCGACCTCAAGATCCACTGTAGGTAGCTCCACAAAGACTACGTCCCCCAGAGCCTTGGCTGCAAACTCGGAGATACCCATGGTTGCAACACTGCCATCTTCGGACAGTTCGACCCACTCGTGATCTTCCGTGTACTTCTTCTCGGATTCTGTGATCTCGTTAGGGCGAGACCTGGCACATCAAAGCAATGTGCAAATTCTACCTCTTGCGCTCACGCTAAAGCTTCGCACCACCGGCTTCACTGCTGAATGCTGAGCTCGAAGCTTGAGATATTGTGGTCGGCTGCATCGTGTAAATGTGGATGAGGAGAATGTTCGTGCGAAAGCGCGGCCCAATACTGGTGCTGCCATGGTCATCGAGGTGCTGCGTGGATTGATCGAGGTGTGCGAAAACAATTCAGACAATGAATGGTTCGAGTGGCTATACCTAGCTCTAGTAAATGGCATTCGCTCACCGATCAGCTCATCGGATGCACGCCCGCCATTGGGTTTCGATGTCCCGCCGGCAGGGGCGGGCCGACCAGCCGTTCTATCCGCTTTGCATTCAAGGCTCAACCTCAGATGTAATGCCTGGTGATGCATTTATGATACTACGACATCAGCATGCTGTACGAACTCATAGGCGTGGTATCATACACCAGAGGAACTTGTTTTGACTTCGCTGACATTATCCAGGTTCGCCCAGGCCGTAGCATCAACGAGATAAAAGAGTCCGCCGCCCCGTCCTCGCCATTGCATCAACCATGCTGACGTACCCTTAGAATCACGCGCACAACCGGGAATATCGTTTTGGGAGCCGGCGGAGTAGTCAGAGGCATCACCAATTGGGGGACTTTTCAGCTCCCTGCCCCAGCACGAAAACAAGGCGCGACATACAAGGAAGGCCACTACTTCATACTAAGATTCGATTCGAGCGCAAAAACACAGCATTCCGTAAGGAAGACCTTGGGACTGGACCCAAGAATGATCAGATACAGTATCGTGCAGATGGGAAGCAAGCTGGATGAGATCAAAGATGTTGCGGGCAAAGCGGAGTGGCATGGTATAGGGAGCAGTTATTGAGAGGTGACACGGTCACATGGGAATACCGGAAATGACACGAGGGGTGCAGAGGCTGCATACAGAAGCAGCAAATGTATAGCACCAGCACCAGCACCAGCACAGCATGGCGAGGCGTTCAGGGCGTGAAGATGCAATACATGGTGGTTAATGCTTGTAGAGTACCATGCCAAGGTCAGGGACGGCGCCCGTTGTACAAAACGAATTGCATGGATCGGAGTACGAGCTATCTCTTCTAGATCGAAGCACTTCGTGGCGCCACAGAAGTATGCATCCATCCCATCGACCTGCGCCATCAAAACCGTCACAATCCGGCGGGAGCAGGAATGAGCCAGGCGGTTGTGCAATCTGGATGCGGTATTGATGCAACAAAGACTCATCGTGCTCGTACCTGCTTAATGCGCCGTATGTTTTGCCTGGCTTCATCCTACACGAATCTTGTGCGCTTTGTACGGTCTGGGCACATTGACTAACGACGCAGACGACAAGTTCGATGACAACATGCAAAGAGTATTGTGAGATCGCTTTGACATTGACAATGCTCAGAATTCTCAAGCTGATCGTGAGAGCAAAAGAAATTGCTGGAACCAGGTAGAGTCTTAAGAGAAGAGGTCCTTCGACATTCATGGTAGCACAAAAGAAACAAATAATCGGATAGCTATCCTGCTGTTTATGGAGACAACGAGCATCAACAACGAAGGACCCACCGATATACCGTCGTAGGCACACTGAGGTGGGTGGACACATCCATCCAAAAGCAAAAGAAAGCTCCTGGCGCTAGCCCACGACGCGCATGGCGACTCGAACCCGGGACCTTCCAGCCAACACAAATGAACAAAAATGCAAAAGAGAAAATCGGGAGTAAACCTCCTCTGCCCACCATATCCCGCCCTAAACTTGTCTACTAGCCACAGCTTATACCCGAAGGATGCCTCCAGGGATTACCAGGGAACCGAAGCTATGGACCTGACCGGTGTGCGGTTTTCGAGGAGAACTAAACTTGGGCTCATCCATTCTGAGTTGGTTGTTCTGCGATGAGTCAGCAGAAACCCCTATAAAACATAAACCCTCAGTTCGAATTACGGCGAACGGGAGCTAGCGTGACTGATTCGTGATTCGCGGTGCATTGGGATTCCGTACACCTGAGGCACTCTATCTGGTTCCGCCACCACTACGGACAGGAGCAGCGTCTGGACACCTGAGAGGACCGCTGTTTCAATCGGTTGAACTATGATTCACGGTAAATCCTGGAGACATTGACAGTACTTAGCACTAGACAGACTTCCCGAGCAGCGACATTGTCTGCAATGGGTGCCACTACTCACAATCTTGAGACACGCATCTTGCAGCTTCCTGCAGAGTCACTTCTGAAGATCTGGCAAGGATTCGATCAGAGGTCATACATAGGTGGCGGGATGGACGACGCCATGGTTGTTGCACATAAGGGGTTTGTGCGATAGACTTGCTTGTATTGCTTGACGTAAGCCGCGATGGTGCTTCTGCTAAGACGGCAATTCTGAGACATTGCAAAGCGACTCAAGTATAGCCAACACCTATCCCTTGCTCGTGGAGCGGATATTCATGTCTAGATACAATGTGCCTAGGTGCGTGGAGTTTCGTCACAAGATTCCCGTAGACCGCCATCACTAGTCTTTATGAAGCTGTCTTCGTGAACTTGTGAATATGTCTTCTCCAAGCTCATGTGAAACAGCAGGAAGCATGATGAAAAGGTTCGAGACGTCTTGGTCGCACATTTGTGCTTGCACCCTGACACCACGTTGAGGTGCGTCTCATCGCCAGGGACCCTGTCACATATGTCAGCATAACCACCGCGATCGGCAGTCCGACCTGAAAGCATGGCACCGGCATCAAGCTCCAAGAACAGCATCTCACAAGTTACCACCCGAGTCTGAGCAACGGCATATCAGCTCAACCGCGAAGGCTTTTTGCGTCAGACCTTGGCTGTCTCATAGAAAGGGCTGTCATGCCAGCTGCAAAGACGCTCACCACAAGCGCCCCGATGCCACACTGACAATGACTGCGAATACTCGCACCCCGACCATGCACATACCCGCCGAGAGACGACCGGCTCTCCCACAAGGAAAGAGGGCGCTTTCTGCCTGGCTCGTGAAATGCTGGAGGAACTAAGATGCTAAAAGTACGCCGTTGTATCAGCCAGCACATGTCTGGAGGATCGACAAGTCTGATGGCGACGCTGACCAGTGCGAACGTACTCGGCCACACGATCAGGCCCCAGGCTCTGCGCGAGGCAGTTTGAGCTGGCTTGTCAAGACCTCGTAGAAGTCGAGCGATGCCGCATCAAGACCGCCACCAGCAGAATTATCCAGGTGTCCAGAGCGGAGAGGCAATGGCGTACATTGGACCTCAGGAGCCGGAGCCCTAGCGCAAGTGGTTGAAGTGGCTCGGAGCAAACGTTCGAAACCACAGGCACTCCTCCTTCTCCATAGCCACTGCTGCAAGGCGATAAAGTCTGGTGACTGCTTCCCGCGATGTCTGAGATGCTGCCCGCTACGGTGCACAGCTTCCAGAGACTGGCCAGAGATCTTTCACTCATGAGGCCCGAGCCCTTTCTGCTGATATGCGACGTGGTGACAGGCAGATCTCGAGTCATTTTGTTCAGGGGAGGAATACTTCTCAGATGACCGCGGTGTGACTCAGAATCGGTAAGTCGAGGTCAGAATTGCTGTGCGTCTTGAAAAGATGGTGGTGGCCATTATGTGGGCAAAGGAGGACTTGTGCGTGTGTGTGCGGATGGGCATGTATATATGAGTGAAAGCATCGTGGCAATAGTCGCGGATGAGGATGAGGATGATGATGATGATGAAAATTAGTTGTGAAGGTAAAAGAAAGAAGTTCAAACGCTGCTGTTCAAAAAGGAGGATCTCGCTGGAATAGACTACGCGAGACAAGGGCCGTTTGGCGCGGCGCAAGTCGGGAGTGTCCGATTGGCTCTGATGCGAGCTTTCTTAGTGAAGTTGCATGTGATGGTGATCCAACTTGTCGCCCTCGAGCTCATTCCAAGACAAGCAAGCTTGTCGCACATACTCGCAGCGCCATACATACCTAAGCAATGGCGTCGCCGACGGTGCCAACGAATCATGCCCTCACGCAAGATGCTACCCGAGCCAACGAGAAGCGCAGCATGGCTGCTGATACCAAGTCGTGTCCCAAGGCTGCCAGACTAAACATCGAGCAGGTTATCGCTGCCGTCAACAGGACTCCCGGTCAGTTCAACGCATACAGATGCTCCTACATGTTCAGAAGAATAGGATTCTGACGAGTGACAAAGTCGACTGCGAGTCAATGTCCTTGAAGTGAAGCCGCGAAGCAGCCCAACCGGGCCAAAAGAGCGAGTGAAGCATACCCCGGAATCAGGCGGCATACAGCTACAGGGAGAGGAGCGAGTGCTGGGCATTGGGATCAAGCAGAAAGAGCTGGCTCAAGGCGCAGATCCGTTGCAGACCGAGTCTCCGCCGGGCACCGCGAAAGGTCTCCCTGCACCTGCTTACAGTCCCAGAGAATACGAGTCGAGTCTCATCGCTCCTCCTCTCCCGCCATCCGACGCACCGTCCGAGCTCATCAACGACCAGGAAGCTCAGATCGCCCATCTGCAAAGCCAGCTCGAGCACGCAAAACGAGAGGCGGCCGTTTCGAAGGCCATGAACATCATCCAGATGAGGTTTGGAGACTTCGGGAACGCATACGACCCCGTGAATGTGTCTCAGCCGCTCGACAAGGTCTGGGCACTCGAGTTCATTAACGAGTGTCTAATGGATGAGCTTAGCCAGAACGCCGAACTCAAGCCACTCCTGCGCGCCTCAAGAGCCCAAGTGCAGCATGTCCAGGACGAGTGCAAGTCGAAGGTCGCCGAATAGAAGAGGGCATGCACAGCCAGGATCGACAAGCAAGCTGAAGCGGGTCGACGGGACCGAGAGCAGAACAAGAAGCTGGCCGATAAGTTCGACAAACTATCTCGAAAATGGAGTCCTGGGAGACAAGAAAGACGATCTCGAACGAGCCAAACGACAGCAGGCTCGCAAGATCAAGATAGGTATTGCGGATTGCGTGAAACTCCAGAATGATGTGATCATGAGAGATGCATACAATTGTCAGCTGAAGGCTACAGTGCGATCATTGGGCGGCAATATTCCGGAACCGAATATGGTGTACAAGAGATGGGACCAGGACAGAGCCCCAGAGGAATTCCAGAGATTTCTGAAGCCAATCCCGTAGTCAATGGTATAGGTCGGCGAGGGGCATGCTCAATCTGCGACGCCCTGGCACTTTTCGATACGGATTCTGTGACTGCTGCTTCAATCAATCCGATTCGTTCTGTACGATAGACGCATAATGCTTGCTGAACTATGCCACTCCGCTTTCTCAGGAGTTCGAAATGTAAATTTTGTCAATTATTCTCGTATGTGGTGGTAAACAGCTCGTCGTGCTTTGAGCTGCGTTAACGAATTAAAAGGGTGCGATGAAGAGAGCGGAGCTGTGCATTATAGTGTGAAGAAATTGTTCACTCTCGAATTCTTGAAGTCAAGGTGTGTATACCAAGGGGGAACGCGGTGTCGTGACAGGCATCAAGCATGGTGTCCTGAACCTACCGGATAAGGGAACTTCCCGACGTTTCAAGGACAATTTGCGTCGACGGCGACATCCATTGTCGTACCCAGTCATCCAGATGTCGTGCATTAACACTGAGGTGCGCTCAGCTTAGGCAGGCCGTGGGCGGCGGATTTCGCAGAGTATTGAATTCTAACATTCTGATTTTGGAAGTCGTCACGATCCGAACACAGCACCATCACCAGAGACAAGACACCAAGTCCTCGATGGTCCATAGCACGAGCGAGTTGGTGCAAACAACATGAAGCTCGCCCACGCGACGAGCCTCGCTGCGCTCCTCCTCCCGGTCTTGTCTTCAGCACAGAACGTCTTCGCCCACGTCCTAGTTGGTTGCAACGGCGCCTACCACATGTCCGATTGGGAGAAGGATATTAAGCTCGCAGCAAAGTACGGCATTGATGCCTTCGTCCTGAATATCGCTGCTCCTCTAGCCGGAAACACATCCACTCAGATCTCCAACGCCTTCAAAGCCGCTAACAATCTCATGAAGGACGATGCCACAAACTTCAAACTCTTCTTTTCCTTCGACTACCCTGGCAATCCTGGCCACGTTTGGTCTGAAAAAGACGTCATCAGTGTCTTGACACATTACGGCTCGAATGCCGCTCACTTCATGGTAAACGGAAAGCCGCTAGTAAGCACTTTTGAAGGACCCTCCAACTCAGACATCACCTCTTGGTCATCTATCCGCAAAGCTGTGAAAGGAGGAATCTACTTCATGCCAGATTGGACCTCTGTTGGTCCCACTGGCTTCGATCTTGACCTGGTGGACGGCGCCTTTAGTTGGAATATGTGGCCCGCTGGGCCGCATGACAAGACTACCGATGATGATAACGCGTGGAAGGCGGTCCTGGATCCTGCTGGGAAGAGTTACATGATGGGCGTGTCGCCGTGGTTCTATACAGATTTACCGCGCTGGGAGAAGGCTTGGTTCTGGAGAGGTGATGATCTGTGGTATAGACGATGGGAACAGACAAAGGAGGTGCTGCCGAAGTTTGTAGAGATTGTGTCTTGGAACGATTTTGGAGAGTCGCATTACATCGGCCCTATCGTCGATACTTCGATCGTGCCTGGAGCCGAGGCCTATGTCAACGGAATGCCGCACACTGCGTGGCTCGAAACTTTGCCGTACCAGATCGCTGCTTACAAACATGCGTACAATGCGCGTCATACTGCGCCACATGTGTCGGCGGGCGAAGAAAAGATCGCATATTGGTATAGAAGGAGTCCTGCTTCAGCTGGCAGGACCGAAGCCACTGGCAACAACTGCGATTCAAGCGTCAATCACCACGGATATCAGCCCTGCTACAAGCCCGAGGAGATATTCGAAGATGCCGTTTTTGCGATCGTGTTGGCCTCTGCGTCGGGCGGTACAGCAAGCGTTGCCATTGGTGGGGTCGACGCTACACGATACAGTATGAAGCCAGGCATCAACTTCATCTCGCATCCGTTCAATGGCCAAGTTGGTAATGTGGTGGTCAGGATGGGCAACATCGTAGGTCACGGGGTCGCGATTACAGCTGAGCCGGCAGATGGTGTGGCAAACTTCAATGCTTGGGTAGGCTGTGCAGGATTTTGTTCGTCGAGCGGGTAACACTCAACTGTTTACGGCGTGATCAGCGGACGCAGGCGGTGAGTTCGGTCTCAAAGTCTTGGTTTACTTGAAGATGCAAATGGGACGAGAAGTGTCGAGCTCGATGAGATGGTGTTGCCGAGCGGCTTGGTAGTACTTGTATCCCTTCGAGTCTGATTATGACATCGAGACGCTCCGCTGGAGAATGCAAGTCATCTTGTTCTCCAACGCTGCGCTCGACAGATCGTTTCCAAGCCTGAGTGTCAGCGGCAGGGCGCTACTGTGGCCTTGCTGCTGCTTGAGCGCACGCTTCTTGTTCTCCTTCTTCATCTCTTGAGCGTTGGCATACTCAAAGGTGGTTCAGTAAGGCCGTCCACCTCTGCCGTAACCGCCACCGCCGCCAACATACCCTCCTCCACGCGAGTACCCTCCTCCACCGGGCGGTCTTTCGCCTCGTCTCCAATCGCCAGGAGGAGGTGCTGCACCGAATCCGCCACCTCCTCCACCTCTGCCGCCGTAACCTCCTCGGTAGCCTCCTCCCCCACCACCACCTCTGCCGTAGCCATTGCCGTAGCCATTGTCCCTAGGCGGAGGGGGTCCTCGAGGCCCACCGTAGCCGCCTTCTCTAGGTGGTCCTCTCGAGCTTGACGGAGGTATTGGGGCGACCCTGCCATCGCTTCCGGGTGGGTATATGCTGCACGCAACATAGTCACCGATCACGAACCGTGCATCTGCAAGTGTTTTGTGCGAATCTCCATCAAGCTGCATCTCGCCATCTCCTTCCTCGTCTGGTAGTTCAGCCCTCTCCGCGCCAATGACCACGCTGCCCAGATTCTTGTCGATCCATTTCCCACGGTTGCCGTCCACGATCTGAGCTCGCGTGTCTGGAAAGATGAGCTTGAAGACGAGTCGCGTGCCCACTGCAGGCGAGGGCACTACGCCTTCGGGTAGTACTGACGTGAAGAGGCTAGTGAGCTCGCCAAGTGTACAATTGGGCCAGGTGTAAATCTGCACGCTCTGTTGTCTGATGTTTGAAGGTAGTAATGAACTGTAGTCGCTGATGCCAGTCGTGTCTGCTGGTGGTGCTACGGAGAACTCCCAAGGATCGAGCATGCGATTCTGTCGCCAGAAGAGTCGAAGGAGGAAGGGTGCTGTCGTGGCGCGGTCGATGGAACTCTTAGAGTCCGGTTGGAGCGCCATGCTGTGAGGTCTGCAGTAAGGTCGAAAAGTGTGCCCCAGAGACGCGTGTCCACGGCCAGACTGTACCGGAGAACCTGAGCGCGTGAAATGCTCGCCGACGTCCTACTCGGTGAATGATCTGCTCATACTGATGTGAGTGGGGATGTGACGGGGCATCGAAAACATTGATGCCGCATGTGAAGCTCGAGATTATTCATTGCACAGAGCTGCAGGTGCCGTGCGACGGGACAACGCGCCAGACTCTCGGAGCTGTCTGCGGGTCATCTGCGGGTTGCGCATGCCAATGAAGTTGCGGGCGCGTCATCAGCTAATAATAAAGATACACATCAAATATTCTATTTTCCTCTTGCACAACTTGACCTCCTGCACCTCCCCATCGATACTCGCCATGTCACGACTGCCCAGAGCGACTACCGCAGTAGGTGCTGGCCCCGTCAAAGGTACGTTTCTGCGTCGCTCGTCTCTCATCTCTCTTACATCAACATACCTTATTGCTATGTCTTAGCTCGACGAAGCGAAAAGGGTCTGCGAGTGCTTGAAGCTCCTCGCAGAGACTCTCGAAAAGCTTAGCACTTCATTTGAAAGATCACTTACACTATCCAAAGATCACGCCATCACCAAAGAACACCCAGTCATCCACCTCATTATTTCATTGATGTACTGTACCACTGCAGTCATTATAGTGGTGCTCATAGTGCTCGCCTACCTCTGGTCACCCAGCAAATAGTCGCCAAAATGGACTTCGCCAGTCTCATGAAGTCGCAGATATCTGCTGCATCACATACGGAGAAAGACGATGGCCCAAAGAAATATCTCAAGCGATCAGAAATTGAAGCACAACGACAAGCAGATTATCAGCGAGAGCAGGAAGAGGCGGAAAAGGCGAGACTACACCGACTCGAGAGAAAGCGCCAACGGGAGGAGGAGGAGGCAGAGAAGAGTCATGTCCGGGAGGCGAAGCGAAAACGATTGGCAGAAGAGAGCAAGCGAGTTCAGGAAGAAGAGGCTGAAGCAGAAGAACGAGCCCGAAGAAAGCGACTAGGACTTCCAGATCTGCCACCGAAGCAGATAGAGAACGGCGATGCCGCACTGAACGAGGTCGATGATGATATAGTAGACGAGGAGCTGCTGGTCAAGTTGGCAGAACTAGGCGAACCACGATTCATGTTCGGCGAGGACCATATCCAACGACTACGACGATACCGCAAGCTGATGTCGAAAGTACTTGCGCCAAAGCTTAGCGCAGGACCTATACCTACCATCTTGCAGCTCGTGCCAGAAGCAGAGATGAAAGTGCCAGAGACAGTACCCAAGGATCCCACTGCACGAAGCTTCCTTCTTCGACAGATTGCCTCGTACTTTGACATGCTGCTCTCTGAATGGCAGTCCGCTCTCGTAAGAAGGAGTCGCGATGTCAAGGAGTCTACCACAGGCAAGCAAGCTTTCAACTCTTTCGCTGCAGCGCGTGACAATCTACGACCACTCTTTAACAAGCTCGAAGTCGAGCACAAGAGTCAGAAACCGGATGCCAAAGAGACTGTTGGTCTTCCGAACAGTCTTCTTACGCCCATGCTTGAGATTGTGCACCTTGCTCAACTCAAGCAATACGTCAAAGCCAACGATGCTTACCTGCGCCTCTCAATCGGAAAAGCTGCCTGGCCTATTGGCGTGACCATGGTTGGTATCCACGAACGTTCAGCGCGAGAGAAATTGCATGGCGAGAACACCCAGGCGCATATCTTGTCAGATGAGACCACCCGAAAGATGCTTCAGGGCATCAAGCGGTGCCTTAGCTTTGCGCAGACAAGATGGCCACCCGAGGACATTGGGCAGCTTATGGGCTAGTATTCTTCGATGCTTGTGGCTATGCCATTCCTGCTATGAACGCAGGAGGAGGCATGAAAGCGAGAGGACGCACAATCGACATTGTGTCCCACGCGTTTTGCGAAGAGTGGCTGGTAGGCCGTCCTTCAAGACAAAGCGTACGACTCGTGTTAGGGGTGACTTGTGTTAGGGGAGACTTGGAGGTATGACAAGTGTCAGACGTTCGTGTGTGGGACATGCAGAAATGGCGATCGTTACTGTATTATCACGTTGTATTGCGCTGTAGGTATTTGCAGCAAGTGTCCTACAGGCGGCTATGCTTGTTCTTGGAGATGCCGGAAGATAAGATTAAGATTACGATATCTCGTGATCACGGATCTGGCCTGTCGACCGTGCCGGACGTGTCACAGCCACATGGTCGGCAGGGTTCGCGTGATTACAGGAACGCTGGCAGGGATGTTATAGTATTAAGCTGTAAATGTCGTTACACTTCACAGATCCAACCATCTCGCCCTGATCGGACGAAAATAGAACTGCGCCTCACGACTGGGTCTACTATGATCACAACTCTGTCAGCATTAAAAGCAAGATCATCGAGCGTGCGTGGGTTCCTAAGTACTAAGGCGCATACAAATCTTAGCCAGGCCAAGCTGACTAGATCTAGTTGTCTACAGGCTACGAGTGGCACCATGATACCATGATCCTTGCCTTGAGCATCTAATGTCCATCATCTTTGACGATCGTTGCCAGCATCTAATCCGCGCACGGCATTGGAGATCCCGAATATGACATGGCGATGTCGCCGCCTGCTTTTCCTGCTCCTCTTGCGCCGCTTCCCTCACCTGCCTTACGCCTAACTACACCATGCGGACGTTCTCCTCGTTTCTCGCAGTCATCTGTGCAGGACAAGCCGCGGCGTGGGACATTCATGGCCGTAACGACTACGTGACATGCCTCACCAATGCCGTTGGTGGCAACGCTAGCGCTGTTGTCTTACCCACTGAAGCAAACTATGCACAAGAGCTAGATATTTATAATTTAGATCATCCATTCACCCCAGCAGCGATAGTCTTCCCATCGAGTGCGAAAGAAGTGGCCGCTCTCGTCAGATGTGCTTGCGGCGCAGGTCTTGCGGTGCAACCGTTGAGTGGTGGTCACAACTACCTCAATTTTGGTCAGAGAGTCTTGCAGCACCACAACCGAGACCTTTTGCTGATGATCCTACAGGACTCGGAGGCCAGAACGGGTCACTCTCCATTCATGTACAAAAACTCAATCACATCTCCTATCATGCCGCTGAGCAGACTCTCACTTTCGGCACCGGAAATCTCCTCGGCACGATTAGAGGTTACCTCGAGTCAATAAATCGCAACGCAACCTTCAGCTGGGTTCCTTCTCTTGGCACGGGAGGGCACTTCACTATCGGCGGACTTGGACCGTTGTCGCGGACGTATGGATTGGCCTTAGATCAGATCGTATCAGCGGAAGTGGTTCTCGCAGACGGCAGGATCGTTACGGCCTCCGACCATGAGAACCAGGACATCTTTTTCGCCATACGAGGCGCGGGATGGTCCTTCGGTATCGTGACAGAGTTCACGATCAAGACCCATAAACCACTCCAAAGGACGACATGGTACCAGTATCTGGTCCCTGGCAATTGGAGCAATTCCGCAGACGTGGTCCAGGGCTGGCTAGATCTGGTTTCACAGAAGAACTTGTCTCGAGGCCTGACCACGACAGCCTACATCTATGAGGGTTTTGTCATCATCGCAGGAGAATTCTCCGGTCCTCCCGCAGAGTGGGCACACATCGAGAAAGAGTCGATCAAGTCATTCGCCACAGCAGGCATCACGTTCCCTCCAGAAAACGCCCTCGAGCTGTACGATGTACTGGATGTACTGGACAAGCTCAACTTGACCGCTACTTTCTCACTCGTCAACGACCTCAGGACCTCTGGCCTGCTTGACATTCTCCCGAAACTCCCAGGCAGCATCTGGCAAACCCTTATCCCGCAGATCCTCAAGCTCATACCGGCAATCGAAGCTGGCGACTACACCTCGGTTGAAAAGGGCCTCGCTGAATCTTCCATCATCTCGTTCCCGAGCTTCTTCAACGTATCTACTTTACAAGCCGTGCTCACCGATCTCCGCTACTCCGGCCTCTTCAAAATCATTTCCACCCCAAAAGATGTCCAAATCCTGGCCGAAGTCCTTCCTTACCTGAATCTCACCAACATCTTTGAACTCGTCACCGAAGCGGAGCAAAGTCCTCTGCTTTCGCAACTGCCTCCAGGTATCAAGTTGTCGCAGGTCTTCACGACGTTGTTCAGCGCACACACGCCTGCCCATTTCTACAGTAAGAACCTCAAATTCACCGAGTTTGAGCTGCCTCGAATCGACACTATGGACGCAATATTCCAATACCTCAATGTTACACAGAAGGGATCCGCGCTCTGGTTCGTGCTCTTCGACCTCGCAGGAGGAGCCATCAACGACGTATCGCAAGACACTTCGGCATACTGGCACCGCGACGCGCTCGTGTGGTTGCAAAGCTTCGTCGTCGATCTGAGCGAGGGCAACGTGAGAGATGACAGCAAGGCCTTCCTCAACGGCTTGAACAAGTTGGTACAGGGCAAGCTATCAGGCGTTGATGAGAGCGCTTATCCAGGCTATTGCGATGACGAGCTCAAGGATCCGCTGAAGGCGTACTGGGGCGGAAATGTGCCCAAGCTGCGCAAGATCAAGCAGCAGTATGATCCGGAGAACTTGTTTAGAAACCCGCAGAGCATTCAACCTTGAGTATGCGGACAGCAACGCGAGGTATGAAGCCATCGGGGCGCCATAATGGCCTTACAGAATCCCCGTGTCTTAATATTTGAAAGCGCTGGAATAAGGTCGCCTGGGGGCAGGACGACTCAAATAAAATGTCTATTTTGCTGATGTAGCTTGCATAGATGTATAGCCCTTGGGTCCAAATATCAATAGTAGTATTGTGCGCTCTTCGAATAGTCTTAGTCGTCTCGCAAGTCGGCGTGGTTTGTCAGCGTCACGCGTTGGGACGAGGCATTATGTCACATCCTGGTTGGAACTGAGCATGCCGGTGGTGCGGACCGTCATGCGATCAAGAGCGTCAGCAGAGACGAGCGATTGTAGCACGAGGAACCTGACTTCGGAGTTAAGGCATCGATTAGCAGTAGAGCGACATGTTCTACGTTCATCGTTCAACGCATGCTGGCAAAGTCCCGGATCATAGCCAAATAGGTGGCCGCGGTCGCCAATAGCACAAGATTGCCGAGTGGAGGATTTCGATCTGCTGCTAACAGACGCTGCGTTTCCAGGTTCGTTGTACCATCCGGCCCAGTCTTATGCTATCTGGGGAATGAAATCTGGAAGTTGTGCGAGATGGGCAGCTCGACGCCGGGGGTTGTCAAACAGCGCGAGGATGATTTCTAGTGTCCCAGCAAAGGGCTGCTCTATACGAATGGTAACACAATTGAAGCCCGAGCAGCATCGCTGCTCAAGAAGCCATACAGGTCATAGATCCAGCCAAAGTAGACATAGCCTGTTGCGAGCACAATCACCGCGAAGCAAAGGTCTCCCCAATGAGATGACCGTCGTGCGTCTCTCTGCCCGCAGAGATATACGAGTAAAGCAATGTCGTAGAAGACCACCGCTAACCTCTGCACCTCAGCAATGCGTTCAGTCTTCTCCTCTGGAAGAGTATCGTGGTCGAAGTTGTTTCGCGGAGGGGCAGCAAACGGCCCGTGTCCAAAGAAAGTGCCCAACATTAGGAGGTACCATATACTGAGTTGCGCACAAAAATGGAGGATCCAACGCGTGTCTTGCGGGAGAACGGGAAACTGTGGAAACATCAAATACGCGATCAAGCAGGTCGCTACGCCTACGATTGTCCACTTCGAAGCAGTCCAGAAGCACGAGAAGGTCGCAAAACAGATCATGGAGTGGAACAGAGCTCCAAATATGGCATCTGTCTGCTTTCGTACTCGCTTGCATGTGACCAAATTGTCCACAGTTTCAAACGCTATGGAAGCAGCGCTTGCCCTAGTCCTGTTCTCAGAAGACGCAGTTTCCATGTGAGAAAGTACCCAGAGGCCAAAGTACACTCCGGCAAACGTTCTTATCCACGGAGCATGCTGAAGGAGCAGTGTTAATGACACAAAGACCACCGCGGCAACGGTATTGAGTAATATCATGCTGACGTTTCCCGTATTCCCGAAGCAGAAGACAAGTGCGCATCCGGACCAGAGTGAGTGGCACAATTCGACGATCTTTGAAGTGATATGATACATGCATACGAATGGCGAGGCTCTTTCCCATGCTCTGCGATGTGCCGGTAGACCTGGGTCCAGAATGGTGTTCAAGGCCAGAACAGTGAGGCCAAGAAGAAGAGTTTTACCGGACACGGTCGAGTCGTCCATGAGTTCCATTGATGATATCTTTGGATCACGCACGAGAGATGGAAACGACAAGGTACGAATGGAATCGAAGAGTCCGGGTAGAGTGAAAAAGGCCGAGTCGGCTGTCGGGACCGACTTTTCCAGATTAGGCAGGAATGTGGCACTGGAATCTGCATGATCCAGAGGAAAAGTGCGGATGAAGCCGAGCTGCAGGTACACTGCAGGTGGTAAAATTGTCATCTCGTGTGTATGTCCGAAGAGCTTGCAACGCGATCGTCAGTCGTGCTGATACTGCCCAATGCTCCCAAATCGTGCCAGGACGCTGACGTGGTAATTTAATTCGTGGCGGTCGCCAGCCTCGGGATCTGCACCCTGCATTATCAGTAATGAGGCGCATAGCTGGTGTGCTTTATATGTTGTTCTTCTCGAAAGGCATTCACTTGTGTTCGAGATGTGCATGAACGCTTCGACCGAGTCCAAGCCTTGCCCTACCTCTCGCTGTCAACTTCAGCCTTTACGATCTAACCAGCACCTCGCCATCCTCCGCCAGTCCTAGCACCACGTTATCGAACTTGCCCTTGATCACTATACGCAGCAGCAGAATACAACAACTCGATAATGGTCGTTGACTCATTTACGTGAGACATGGAGCACTAGATCCTTCAATCTGCGGCCACAAATTTAATACACATTTGAGACTCTGAATCGCTCGTCGAGAAGCGTCGGCGGCAAGGTCACAAATATGAGAGACATAGTCATCCAAAGCGTCAGCACTAGCAGCAGTGAGCGTTCTCTGCGCCTGGGCTCGAACATTCGCGTGATATTGTTCCGCACCTTGGCAAGTACGTGCACGTTTCTGCTCGAGAGCCTCTCGAAGCACCGCGACGAGCGCTGTTATGCTGATGACCGTTGTATGCTTCCCGGAGGCAATTCACGAATCCTACCGCGCTCATCCGACTTGTTCTCGTGTAGGCAGAAGGCGGCTGCACTGTCCGTGGCCCGTGGCATTGCAGGCCGATCTCGTTCAGGCTCGCTTGTACAGTGGCATTGGACAACATTATCGCATGGGATCCTTCGGCCGGGAACAATGATGGCTGTGATATTACAATTTTCGCGGTCGTGGCCAGGAGGCGCGTGGCTGCTATATTCTTCAGCTCGATTTACAGTCAAGGAAGCCGCAAACTTCATTCCAATCATGGCTGAATTGGTATTTCCTACATCTCTCATCTATTTAATGGACGGTCAGCGGTTCTTTCCAATACTATGCATGTCCACACGTTGACCACAGTCAACATTTCTGATACTGTCGTAGCTGACTGCGTATCGGAGGAGCTCGATCTAATGAAAGCGTTTCTTTTTCTTCGTGGGCTGCTTCACTTCTGCGACCTTGATCTCGTCGCCATTCTCGGGCTCCACCACATTCTTACGCTTTTCTTGCTTTCTCGATGCCTTGCCGTCTTTTACAACGCGAGCGGGTTCACTCTTTGACGCGCCATCGACACTGACTCCAGAGTCCGAGACCATCTTTGCCCTTTTCTTTGCTGGCTTAGCAGATTTCTCGGTCTTTTCCTCCGGAAGCTCAACAGGTGCGGCATCCTCGTCACGCGCAGCACCGGGATTGACGAACGATTCACCGCTTTCTCGCTTCCGCTTCTTCTCGGTTCGCTTGGCTTTCTCTCGTGCTTTCTTTTCAGCCTTCGCTTGGAGACGTGCTTCGACTTCAGCAGAGACGTCCTCGTACTGCACTGCAGGTGTGGGTGTGTCTTGCGCCACTGATGGCATCCTCGGTGGGCTAGGACCCGCATTCCCATTCTGGGTTGTCCCAGTGATGTTAACAGACTCGGCTTCCGTCCGGGCTTCGGGCTGTTCTCTCGTGTCCGACGTGCCTTTGCCACGGCTTGCTTTAGCTTTGACGCGCCTGCCGTGCCGCTTCTGGCGAGTTTCGATGGCACTCCACGCTTTCTTCTCGTCGGCCTGCAGTCGCTCGAATGGCACCTTGAGCTGTCCATTCTCCCAAATGATCTCGGTCGGGTTGAGGCGACTGTACCTGATCGACTCATCGAGTATTGACCTTTTTGGAGGAGTCTGGATAGACTGAACCTTTGATGCTGTCGGTACTATCTCAGATTTGAACTTCTGTTTAATGACAATCTCATCCTGGTTGTCGTCCTGGTCTGCCTTCTGATGCGGGTGCACGTCAGGCGCAGGCTCAGGATCGGCTAGCTTCCTCTTCTTGGTGCTTGCCTGCGATCTTTTCCTCTGCTGAACTTCACTCTCGACGTGCACCCCATCCTCAAAGCCATCATCATGTGTCGCAGTGGTAACTTCCTCCTCGTCTGCTCTTGCCCTAGCGTAATCCGCAGCAACGCCATGCGCCTTTCTCGCCGTCTCGAGCATCTCCAAGAACTCGTCATGTCGCTTCCCCTCCACGCGACCTTCACTCTCATCAGCTTTCGTGACGTTGCATAATTCCGCGAACACTTTGCAGTAGGCCTCCGTGGCCGCCTCCCACGCGTCAACCACGTTCTGCATGTACTCCTCGTGTCGTTCGGCGTCGCTGATGTCAATCTTGACGTGCAGTTGCTGGACAACATCGCGCGCAGTAGTCAATGCTGCTTTCTGTTTGTCCACTACATCGGTTGCATTCCTGAGTGCGGAGAACAAAGGTTGCGAGGCGCCGTACGCGGCTATCGCGATGCGATCGGGCTCAGTTGACATCCGTGGTCGCTTGGCGCGCGACATGGTCGATGATGTGTTGACTACAAGTTCAGGAGTGGTTCGTGGTCAATTAAGATATATGTGAGGCTGTTGGTAGGACAACGTTTCGGCGAGAGCACTAGAAGGACCCTGGACCTGTTTTGGGGCCTCGCTCGCGTGCGTGAAAGAGAGCTGGGTCGTCATCAACAACCTTCACGTGCCTTGCTGGACGTGCACGATGGCGCATCGAGAGACAGGATACATCAGGCTGCACAATGCTCCAGTTTCTAGCATCTGTGATATCTCTTGAGTCACGTTGACAGTGTACATTCACCAAAAGCAGGACGTGTCATTTTCGCGTCAAGGTAAGTCAATCGCTACAAGGATCTGCCTAGATAGACTAGGACTGAACCCCACACATTGCTGCCTCAGTCGTCACTGCTTCGAACCTCTAAAGCTCAACAGCTCTTCTTCCTCGAAACATACAACTACATTTCCTTCCACATCTCCTTCCACGTCTCCTGCTACTGTTGCATGCATAAGTCTGCAGACTATCGTAGACGACACATTCGACTGCTGAAGCGGCGGCGCGCTGCTAATCCCACCATCTATCGACGACCAATACCCCAGTCGGGGACGCCATAATGTCGTCGAACAGCGTGCCTCAGAACCCGACATCTCATAATGTAGCATCATTGCTAGGGAAGCTGCACGATGCAGACGCCGATATACGATTCATGACCCTCAACGACCTCAACACGATGCTCACCATTGGCAGCGCCACTTTCCTCTCGCACGATTACACAACCTGTGCTAAAGTCGTCGATGGCCTACTTCACACTCTGAAGGACAGCCATGGAGATGTGCAACAGCAGGCTTTGAAGTGCCTAGGGCCCTTTGTCAACAAGGCGCCCGAGTCGATACTCTGCCCGACCATCGAGAAAGTTAGCACGATCCCGACCGACAGTACTATCGACAACACCAT
Organism: Passalora sequoiae; assembly: GCA_013248845.1. Classification (NCBI taxonomy): domain Eukaryota; kingdom Fungi; phylum Ascomycota; class Dothideomycetes; order Mycosphaerellales; family Mycosphaerellaceae; genus Passalora; species Passalora sequoiae. The sequence goes on along the minus strand of WSQC01000018.1, from coordinate 937,608 downwards.
TCCCGCGTTGTCATTACGGGCAATCGTGGTGAGCCTACCCCATCCAGTTCTTGGCGTGCCCAAGCACCAGAAAGTACTCGAGTCATATGGAGCTATCAGTAAAGCTCTGATCCCGCGTCTTGTCGGCCGAGTCGTCATCCCTCTGCCTGGGAAGTCGAATCCTCCGCCACCAAAAGGCATGCTTGACGTCGACATACAGACTGGTAACGATAGCAACGCTCTTGATGTCCTTATAGAGGTCGCCAAGTGCTTTGGCCCCATGCTACAGGATGTGGAGGTTGAGGCGTTAGAAGAAGTCACCATGAGAGTGCTCGAAGCCGAGCGCTGTGGTACTGTCATGAAAAAGAAGGCAGTCCAGGCACTCGCAGCACTAGCACCATATTTCAACGACAGCGTTTTGGCGCAGCATGTGTCCTACACCATTGAGAAGCTACGGCAGCCGCATCTCACGAACCAGCAGCGAAGACTATACATCACAGTCTACGGCAGCTTGGCACGAGCCATACCGCAAAAGTTTGGTCCCTATCTCAAGACTTTGGCACCTTTCGTATTGGCACCTCTGAGCCAGCAAGAGCTAGATGAACAACGTGAGGCAGAAGTCGAGTCAGACGGCGACCGCGATTTACAGATCGAAGAAGTGCGCGAAGCCTCTCTCGTAGCAATAGAGGGATTCCTCGATTCTTGTGCACAAGATATGCGGTCATATTCCAAAGAAGTCGTGGAATCAGCTACACGCTTCTTGAAATACGACCCCAACGTGGCTGATGATGACGACGAGGACATGGAAGAAGAGGAAGAGGAGGACAACGAGTTTGCGGGTGACGAGGATTTCGAACCAGAGACCGGCTTCGAAGACGAGGATGATGTCAGCTGGAAGGTACGACGATGCTCTGCTAAGACTCTGCACGCTCTCATCGCTACGCTCGATCCGAACGACCCGTCCATTTACGGCCACATTGCGCCAGCGCTCATTGCACGCTTCAAGGAGCGGGAAGAGAGTGTACGGACTGAAGTAATATCGACTTTGGCATTTCTGATTACCAAGACTGGCTCTAATGTCACTACGGCCAAGGAGCATACTGTCCAACCGAGCAGAAAGCGAAGACGAGGATTAAGTGACTCCTTAGGCACGGATCTTCATGCTCAGCAAGCCATCATGAATGGTTACGCATCTCCATCAACACCCCCACCCACCGACAGTGCCACTAAAGGCCTCGCGCGCATGAACCCAGATATTGTCAAAGCATCATCGAAACTGCTCAAGTCGAGCACAGCTCCCACTAAGCAGGCAGTCATTTCACTGCTGAAAGATATGGTCAAGGCTCAACACGGTGGCCTTTCTGACGCAGCCGACCTTGTGATTGAACCCGTCGTGGAGACCATGAGCGCTAGTGCTGGGCCCGCATCTAACACCGCAGGTAATGCGCTACGCATCGAGGGTCTTGCACTACTGCGTGCTATTGCTGAGATGCACTCAAGCAAGGTCATTCAACCACACCTGAAAAAGATCGTGCCACCACTTGTAGCTGCGGCGAAAGACCGATTGGCGAAGGTGTCCAGTGAGGCCTTTGCTACCATTGAGGTCTACGTAAAGGCACTTACACCTCCTCGATCCGCAGCGAGCAAGACCGGCGACGTCCTGACGCAATTGTATCAGATCATCATTGACCGCATTTCAGCACAAGACACCGACACCGAGGTGCGACGAAAGGCTGTGCAGACTCTTGGTTTGCTGATCGGCCGCACTTCCGGTTCAAGTGCTTCCAGCTTACTATCTCAGCAAGATCGCTTCGCTGGTCAGCAGCTCATTGCTGACCGTCTGAAGAACGAACTCACCCGGCTCGCGTGTGTGCGTGCAATCGACACCGTTGCTGTGTTGGCTCAGAACAAGAAGGACTTCAAGCCAGGATTCGCGGATGCAGTCGCGCTCGAGCTTGGCGCTCAGCTTCGTAAATCCGATCGAGCCTTGCGTGGCGCTAGCCTTAGCGCGTTGAAGATGCTTGCAATGAATTCTGCCTCAAGGGACGCCATGAGTGATCAAGTCGTGGCAAAGCTCGTGCAGATGTTGGTACCGCTACTACTTGGTCAGGACCTCCACATGATGGGCCCGGCACTTGTTGTTCTCGCAGCGTTTGCCAAAGACAAGCCTGCCTTGGCTGCCACCCCGGATATCATTCAAGGCATTTGTAAGTCAATTCAGCGCAGCAGTGGAACAGTAAGGCAGCGTGTGGCGTGACTAACGACCACGCTATACGCTGCTGCTTTCACTGCATAGTCCCCTCCGAGACATTGGCACACTAGCTAACACGATCTTTTTCAGGCACCATCGTCCGGTCATCGCTTTCAGGCCCTGCTCTCGAATCCCTTATCACATGCGTCGAAGCCATAGGACAGGCGGGCACTGGCGAGCAACTTATGCAAGCCTTGCTACAGGTTGCACCTCAAGGTGACACAGACGTGACAGGACAAGTCATAGGTACTCTCCTGGTGTCCGGTGGTCCCAGTGTCGGCGTCAGTCTCGACGCTTTCTCCAACGAGCTACAAACGCAAGCCGATGAGGCCAAGCGATGCCTGGCTCTCTCAGTTCTTGGCGAAGCAGGTCTCCGCCTCGGCGCGAACAGTCCACTTCAACCTGAGAGATTCACTCCGTACTTCAACGACGAGTCCGAGAAGGTCAAGCTGGCTGCTGCGGTCGCGCTCGGTCGCGCTGGTGCTGGCGACGTGGGGCAGTATTTGCCACCTATCCTTGATGCAATGGCACAAGGTCGTCAGTATCTTCTGCTCCATTCAGTCAAAGAACTCCTTCAACATAGTAATGCTGAGGACGAGATTCGCCCGTTCACGAAGAAGCTATGGGACAATGTCATCTCCTCCGGCCAGGCAGAGGACAACAAAGTCGTGGGTGCCGAAGTTGTCGGCCGATTGGCCATCATCGATCCAGCTTCTTATCTACCACAGCTGCAGATATACCTCTCCAACTCGAATCCAACCGTCCGTGGCATGGTGATACAGGCTCTTCGTTATGTGTTCTCGGACACCGATGAATCCTACAACGGTAATCTGCAGGCATCAGCCATTGCCATGCTTGGTACCATGCTCAGTGATAAACAGTTGGACAACCAGCGTCTCGCGCTATCAACATTCAGTGGCGCTCTACAGCACAAACCTGACCTTGTCTTACCTCATCTCAGCGAACTTCTTCCGCCAGTTATGCAAGCGACTCACATCCAGCCTCAACTTATTAGGGAAGTGCAGATGGGACCGTTCAAGCACAAGGTGGATGACGGTCTCGAGATGCGCAAGGCCGCATATGAATCTCTCTACGCTCTTCTGGACTCACCAGCCTCCCGTCAACGCATTGACTTGCCAAGCTACTATGATCGCATTGTGGCTGGTATTGGTGATGAGCATGAGATCAAGATACTGTGCTGCCTGGTACTTGGTAAGCTTCTTACTATCAGTCCTAGCGAGTCGCTCCGTCGTCTGGACGCCCTCGCGCAGCAGTTCCGAGCCGTGCTGGCCTTCAAGCCGAAGGATACCGCCGTCAAGCAGGAGCTTGAAAAGTTGAATGAACAACAGAAGGCTGTGGTCAAGGTTACAGTCTTGTTCAACAAGGTCTTTGCTACTGAATCGGCCGATGGTAGCCGGTCCTGGAAAGATTACTTTGACTGGGTGAAGAAAGACTTCGCCGCTCATGCCAAGACAGCTGAAGATGAGCTGCGCGGTATCATCAGCTCCTAGATTGAGCTGTGCAGTAGCAATGTCTCCTGGAAAGAGACTACTAAACGCTACTTGGCTAAATTGGCGGCGCGCAAAACGCTCATAGGCCCCTGCGACCCTTGCTATGTCGGACGCATCCTCTCCTGCGCCCCATCTTTTTGTTCGTACGACATTTGTGGCAACTGTGCTCAGTCGTTCGAAAGGTGCACACGCACCATCAAGCAGAGATGTCCGAGAGACGAGTCATGGTTCGACGGATACATATGAAGCTGTCAACATCGCTACGGTGCTATCGCAGGATGAAATCCATAGAGCTCATCTCCACGACACCGCGGCACTGATGGGGGAGGTTCAGAGCTACAGAATATCTTACGAAGCGAAAATAGAGCTGCAGTGCTTCCTCGATATTTCTCTCAGTAGTTGCACATCTTTTTTGACCCGTACTTGGATACTCGAAACTGTTGCTATGACTTCTGGTAGGCGCCCAGCTGAATTCGAAAACTTTTACCTTGCTAACGGCTGAAGACCTCCGGGTGTACCTGCGTGTCGAGATATGAGAATCATCCTCGCCGATGTCAAATTATGCTGGCGCAGGAGTTTGAAGTCAGTCTCTGTGCGTACCCTACCAGATGCCTATGCTACATCGTGCTCTGCTCAGACGAGCTCTGTAGCCAAGCACAAGCTGACCTATTGCCAGGCCTTCCACATGTCAGTTCGCTTGCGGTACGCTGCGGCCTTTCAATCTGCCTCATTGTATGATCACAAGCTTCTGGAGAGTGCTTGAGCTACCAGCAGAAAGTACTTGAAAGCAGCCGTCCCATGATGCCTTGGACATCCACATCCATACCACTTCGTTCCACCTTCAATGACCACAACATCCATTTCATACACCAAAGCACTCCATACACCACCTTAAGCCAGGTCACGGTCTACGGTGCTCTCATCACCACCACAAGAACAACACGTGGTCGTCGCTCGAACTTGCCATGGACATAGGCAGCCTGTTTGTCGTTCAGGTATCATAACCACCACACCAGATTTGGCGGTCGTACGGACATCAGCAACCAAGCTCTGCACTACACAATATCGATCTCACTCAGCAGGATTTCGTCGAAGTCACATGCTGGTTTGAGCAACTATTGCACGTGCTGGCTAGCTATAGGCAATTCTTGAGCTCAGTCGACACCTCATCCATTTCCATATATTCCTACATCCTCGACACCACGTTGCCATGCTCCTACCACTAGGACAATACCACAACTCCTGAGACCAGTACCACAAGTATCACAGAATCTGCGGTTCTACACGCGTCTTCTTCAGCGACCAGGAGTGCCGCCATAGCGCTGCCACAGAACATAACCCGGCGACAAAGAGTGGCTCACTAGCCTATGCTATCACCCGACGTGGCCAGAAGGGGCAGGAAACTACTTCTTGCCGGGACTTACGCCGGCGATCAGAGCAATATCGGGATAATCGCCGTTCGAACTTGGACTTCTGAGCTTCGAAGCAAAGGCAAGCAGAGTACATTAGTCATTGTTGGCCTCTGAGCTCACGGACGTACAATGGCACCATATCTGAATAGTGTGTTCCTGTTCGTAGCCGGTGCTATGAGCATAGCATCAGCAGCTATTGTGACTACGCCGCCGAAGCCAGGTTCAACGTCTAAAATCTCTAGCACACCGATCACCACAGCTCTAGCCACCCTAGACGGCAAGCAAAAGATCAGCTGCGAGACTTTTACCTACCCTGGACCATCGTCTTTCTCCTGCAATGCCGCCAAGTCATGCTCGGACCAGTATCTCACGACAACTATCTGTAGTCAGGGCGGCCAGTTTCATGGTACCATCGGACAACAGGTCGAGATCACCACGATCTCAAGTTCTACCGTTACGTCGACTTACTCTGCAACAGCTGCAGCTAGCGTCTCTGTACCCGACGTGACTGGTCTTGCTCAACATGCGGCCACCCAGGATTGGACTTTCAGTCTCAACGAGAAGCTGGAGGATGAAATCACGAAACTGGTCAACGAAAAGTGCATGGACTCCGGCACTTTGAACACGCACATCGCTCGTCGAGATCCAAAGAATTTCGCCTGTAGCATACAAGAACTCATCGCCCTTGAGGAAGGAGGCATGCCAGGTGTGGTGCCAGCAGATCTAGTACAGGACCTTACCAGTGCTGTACAACAGATGGGTGGTGTGTTTGCTCCAGCTGAAATTGCTGTTGCATACGCTCATCGAGGTATTATGAATGTGCGGTCTGCGTTGGCTGCCCTCGCCGCCTTTGCGATTTTGCAACAGCTTGCGAGAGATGGCTATCTAATGCACGTCATCACAGCACCTTACAATCTCGTCAATCAGGTCTTGGAGAAAGGCAATATGGTCCTCGGTATACCAGAAGGCGGCAGCCCTGCCAAGCTTACCTCGACTACCTCGGAAGGACCATCATGTCCCGTCAACGTGGCAGTGAGCCCTGATGACGATCAAGGTGAGGAAGGCTACCCTGAAATTCCCGCCTACTGTACACTCGGAACAGTGTCCAGGAAGCGCGATTCGTCGGAATCATACGATCCTGATCCTCACAACATCCTGAAGCGCAAGTCTGGCTTCGAATTGGTCGCTACAAGTGACAAGAAGCGGGATGAGCCTAAGGGTAATGCTTGTATTTGCAGTAATCATAAGACCTACTCTACCAGTGAAGGAACGATCACCAAGGGGCCATTGACCACAACGACTATGTGCCCATGGACCACCGACCCACCTTCCAGCCTCCTCTTCTTCGGTTCTCTATGTCAAGAAATCACCACGATACCTTCATTCTACCCGTTCTGCACACCTTCGACTCAGCATTCCTTCCCGTTCCAGACCGACAAGCAATGCAACTGTCCCATCCACGGCATTCGGCGTATGGTCTATCAGAGGACTTCCACCTACAAAGTCTGCGATCCATCCGGGGGCACGTCCATGGCCACCAACGTGTGCGCGTACCTCGACGAGCCGGCTATGTACCACAACGTCCCAGAATGCTCGACCAAAATACCTTCGGAACTCTGCGAGATCAAGACAGTGTCTGGACGTTGGAACGTACAGAACGTGCCCAATCCGACCAACTACTGCTTGTGCTCTGGTCATGCAGTCTATCTTCCCAGCACTACGAGCTATCTGCCATGCAAAAACCCAACAGCGATCATCCTTCGCCCAGCCACCGCGCCGATCACACAGACTTGCGCCTACTACTCCGAGCCTCCCGGGAAGTCCGTTGTCGTTTTTCCTATACCTACATCAGCCGAGTATGGCGGAGGCACGTACCCGCCCATGAACCTGCTCGAGCCTCAATGCTATGGGATTCCTGGTCACGAGATCACAGGGTACACGCGCACTTTCCTCGAGAAAATGATTAACTCCGCCTGCGATGCGCTCGCGTTCTCGATAGGTGAAGGAATCAAAATGAAGGGATTGTCGTTGTCGAACCACCGCAATAGTGAACATCTCGCTCTCAGGATTAAGAACATTAGGACGGGCGACGGCTGGAGGAGTCTAGTTCAAGGTCCAGAAAATCTCATCTTGTGGATGCACTTCGAGAAAGATGCTTGTCCTGTGGGCAGCATTGCTGATCGATTCGCCTTTTACGGCCCAGGCGCTGCGGACAAGTGCAAAGCCAATTTGAACGCTGCTTTCGGAAATTGTGAGTCTTCGCTTCCTAACCTTACAGCTGGATGCTGTACTAACATTGCACTAGGCCCGACCTTTCATCGTGGTCCGGGAAATTACGAATACTTTCCCGGAGGGTCGATCTACGGCGACTGCGTGTTCTGGGAGGTATCTGCTGAGGGGAAGTACAAGAGAGGGACCAAATTCCTCGATTACCAACCACGTTAAAAAGGTCGCAGGACTTTAAGTCTGGCGACGACGCCGAAAGCGATATGTCGGCAAGCAATCTTCCGGCCTCTATGACGTTGATATTCTTTGATTTTATGCAACTACTCCATATCAGCTGGTAGCATACCACAAAACTCATCACCCCACTCGAATCGTCACACCGTCTCTCACCCCAATCCCTACCTCCACACGCCTCACTCACACACTCCAGACTCCACCACCCTCTCACGACCACGTCAAAATCGGCTTGATCGTCTCCCCCGTATGCATCTCATGCATAGCCTGTTGGAAGTCATCCGCCGGCATCAACTTCATCAACTTATCGATCGGGAACCTGCCTTCTCGATACCACTGTATCATTTTCGGCACATACTCGGCAGGATAAGCGCCGCCCTCAATGGCGCCTATCCACTGCTTGCCAGCAACCATGAATTCAAAGCCGTTCACACTGCCAAGCTGGTAGTCGAAAGGAGGTGAACCAACTTGGATATACTTGCCTCTATTGCGGACAAATTTCATGCCAGCGTCCATGAGGATGGGAGCACCGCTGGTGTCGACTACGATTGTGGGACCGACGCCGTCTGCGAGATCCTTGACCACGTCGCCAAGGGTTTTGCCTTCGTCGAGTTTGGAGCCGTCGATGACGTGTGTTGCACCCAGTTCTTTAGCCAGTTTCAACCTGCCCTCAACTCTGTCGATTCCGATGATCATTCTGCATCCTTGGATCTTGGCGCCCATGATGGCTGAAAGTCCGACACCGCCTAGACCCATGATACAGATTGCGTCGTTGGGTCCGGCGCCGGAGACGTTGACGACGGTTCCGCTTCCTGTTTGGATGCCACATCCCAGTGGTGCAAAAAGCTGCAAGTCTTTCTTGTCGTTTACGAGTCCTTTGGCATTCACGATGGAGCACTGCTTGACGATGGTGAAGTTTGCGAAAGAGGATTGGCCGAAGAAGTTGCCTCCGACTTCTGGTTCGCCGGATTTGGAGGCGAGCTGGAAGACTTTAAAGGGGCCGCCGAAGTTGCGTTCGGTGAATTCGATGCAGTTGGAGTAGTGGCCGGATTTGCAGACTTCACAGGTCTCGCAGAAGGCGAAGGAACAGAGGACGGGGTCTCCCGGCTGGGCTACTGTTACGCCGGGACCAATTTCTTTGACATAGCCGGAGCCTCAAAAGCCATTATCAGCTGTACGATATCGCAGGGTCTTTTGGTAAGTAATATTCACCTTCGTGTCCCAGAATTCGTGGATAATATGCAATAGGTGCGGCACCATTGGGAAGGCCACCGATCAAGGCATCTGTATGGCAGACGCCAGTAGCGACCATTTCGACCAGAAGCTCGCCTTTCTCAAGCGGTCTCACACTGACCTCCTCCATCTTCCAGCCGCCATTGTTGAACGTATCGTGACAAACGATGGCCTTACCCGCAGTCATGTTGCTTCCTACTCCTTGATACGTTCTCTGTATGTTATGTTCTTGCTCTTGCCAGATCTTTCTGATTGAAGGAGGGATGTTGTTCGAAGCTCTCCCATTCATGATAGAGGGGTAGGAGATAGGCTTCAAGAGAGAGCTATGATATAGTCTGTATCGTCTGGAGCTCGGGCACGGACAGGCACGCGGTAAGTGAGGGCGCTAGGCAAACAGAGCAGCCTTCATTGGGATTGCAGCACGGCATTACCGCATGAACCGAACAAGCTCGAAGCGGTAGCGGTAGAGGAATGGCTAGATTGGGAGCGGACTGCAGCCAGCGGAGTACGCATTACGGCAGGTCCCGGTCATGGTGCTTGGTTTGTACCTACACAGCAGCGGCAATCAGATACGGAGGTTGAGAGTGCGTGGAATAGTCTTGTGCACGAGCTCATTCCGTGGAGAGCCCTGGAGGTAGGGAGGGGTTGTGGCTGAAGTGGTGGAGAAGAGGGGTATCTTTCTAGGTACATATGTGTCTCACATGTACTACACTGTATGAAAGACTAGCCGTCCCTGGCAAATCTGTTCGCGGTAACATCTGTCGGCTCAAGCTTATAGGGTCGTCGGCTCGGATCAATGTCTATACAGTCAGGTGACACCTATCTTGGCAAGACATGGATGTATTGGATGTGGTCATCACGGCTGTGACGACATCGAAGACTATTTTGGGCTGCGCTCATCTCGCTTCATTTCTCTCCTTCCTCTAGGCCTTGGACAATGAACATCATGATATTGTGGCATCAGATCAACGCCGCGCATGAGCCATTATGAATGCATGTGGAGAGTACTCGAGATGCGACTATCGCAATCCCGTTGTTAAAGGACGGCCAGTCGACCAATTACATGCAATGCCTGAGCCAAGACCAACATAACTCGAATATGATGAGTGGAGACGGTACAGACATTGAGAAGACAGGCGATACCTGCAGCAGCGGAGACGAAACCAAAGAGACCGCCGCCATCGTAGCGTCGAAATCGATCTGGAAGACCAAGACTTGCAAACACCTGACCACCTTCCTCTCCGACCAATGGTTTCTTCTTAGCATTGGCCTCGCTATCGCCATTGCCTCACAAGTCCAAGTCCCAGAGTCACACCAAAGGACCAAATCCACAGTCGTCTCATATCTCTGCGTCAGTCTCATCTTCCTCTCCACGGGCTGCACTCTCGATACCAAGATCCTCATTCGCAATTACTCCCGTTGGAAAACGCACATCTGGGTCCAGTTGCAATGCTTCCTGATGTGCTCCGCGATCATGTTTGGCATCGTCAGTGCGGCTGCCACGGACACGCACTTCATGGACCCGGGTCTTCTCATAGGTCTGATCTTTGTGAGTTGTGTGCCGACCACGATCGCTAGTAACGTGGTCATGACAAGACAGGCTCACGGCAACCAGGAGTTGACCGTTGTGCAAACTACCATTGGGAATTTTGTGGGCGTCTTTGTGAGTCCTGCCTTGGTGGCAATGTATGTCAGTGTGGCGACTTGGTATAATGCAATCCTGCCGAGCACGACCGGACACTATGCTGCGATATACCGACGGGTGCTGAAACAGCTTGGACTTTCCATGTATGTCCCGCTCGTCGTGGGCCAAATCATCAGGCTTTTATTTCCGGATGCGTGCGACACTGTGTTCAAGAAGTGGAAGTTGAGCAAAACCGGGCAATTGTCTTTGCTGGTCATTATCTGGTCGACATACGATCAAGCATTTCGCTCCAAAGCTTTTGATGGCATACCGTCAAGTAATCTGGTCTTTCTAGTCTTCATTTTGCTGGCCATTTTCCTGATATACTTGGGCATCTCTTGCTTCGCTTCCTTGATTTGGTTGTCGAAGAAGGATGTTGTGGCCGTCACGTACTGTGTTACCGGAAAAGGTCCTGCTGTAGGCGTGCCATTGGCGACATCTTTCTTCACGGGATTGAGCCTAGAGCTGGAGTCAAAGATTCAGCTGCCGCTCGTGGTCTATCAAGCCATCATGATTACTGGCGGGAGCATATTGATAGCCGTGTATAGACGCTGGATTGACAAAGATGCGCTCAGAAAGCGAGCTGCAGAAACAGCGCAACAGAGAGACAAAGTAGAAGTGTAAGTCTTTATTTCAACACGGACTTTTCATTCCCAATAACGAACAGACCCATCTTTCGTTGCCACTGCTGTGGCTGCGAGTCAATAAAAACTCACAAGTTCTTTGCATATGCCTGCCTCTTTCTGGAATGTATCTCGTACGACTGCGTCAAAGCCACAGACTCAAACACAAAGGCCGCGCATTGGACCATAAATCGGCCTTATTTGCGCCTTCTACGAAATCAAACTTGGGTGGTCAGGCGATAAGAAGTCGCAAAGTTGCCTCATTAGAAGCAGCACAAAAGGTAGGCTTTAAAGTTCACTCGAAGCCATGCCTCCCAGGCGCGCAACGGCATCGAACCTCACGCGCGCCCGTAAACCTCACATTCCAACTTCTCCCTTGTAACGCCATTTGACCTGCTGTAGATATCAATACTAGACAGCTTGCCACTGACATGACCACGCATTGCTTATCATTTCCACAAGCACATTCGCAGTTCTTCGAACCACAAGTACCATAGGAACACATCAGCTCTCTCTCGAACGTAAGATTGCTAAAGTCCATAACTCACAGCTTGCGCCACTTTGAAGTTCCACATGATGGGTAGCAGGAGAAAGGACAAGTGCGCAGAATGCCGGCATCAACACAAGGTATGTCCAGGCGGCACCCTGCGTTGCCTCAAAATCGCAAGGTCCGAGGACGATGAAGAGAAAACTGCCCAGGGCGTCAGCGAATAGAACAGTTCAACCGTCAAAGAACAGTCAAGGCCGAGCATTCGAATCCACCTCCACAGGCACAACATCGAGAAGCACACGAGCAAGCACGCCAACACCAACGGGAGCGCCACGAGCAGGCACGCAACGACTTGGAGGCGCCAGAAGACCCGAGACCTGTCGCCGACCAAATCACTGCCCAAGAGCTTGTGAGCAAGGCGGATCTGGCAGCTGCAGCCACACCAGCGGCTCGTGTCACTCGCGGCGCCAGTACCGGCAGCATTATGGACAGGGCATCCGCGCCGGTCACATCGACCACGGCACGTAATGGTGGGGATGTCTGGGACGGTAATGGCATAGCAGCGCTTGCATTCTTCGACGAGCGAGACGGGATGTGTCCAGAATGCCAGGAGGCATTCGAGGCACATAGTTGCTGGTGCGGCGAGCATCCTATGAACCGGTCGCGGGAATGATGATATGCTTACCATGACAGGTGTAGAAACTAGGACGGAGGCGCACTGCTCGCTTTGAGTAGAGTAGAGGATGGCGATCAAGCGATTGAAGTGTCGCTGTCGTAATGCATACAACGTTCAAGATAGACCTGATCATAATTTACTGTTCCCAGTAACTTCGTCGACCGCGTCCTTTCTCTTATTGGGTCCCGTGAAGCCGAAAAGGTACCCGGCGACCTTCCTCATCTGAATCTCCTCGCTTCCTTCCGTAATTCTGTACCGTCGATGATGTCGCCAGATGTGTTCGAACGGGTAGTGTCTGCTGTAACCCCAACCGCCAAAGGTCTGGATCGCTCGGTCGGCGGCTTGTGTACATAGCCGATTGGCCCAATAGTTACACATACTTACTTTGTCGCTCAATTTCTGTTCGACTTCACGGTGTGGCATGGTATCCATGTCGTGTGCTGTTTTGCGGATCAGAAGCCGGAGCATTTCGCATTGGGTCGCGAGCTCGACTAGTGGGAATTGGATCGCTTGATTGGACGCGAGGGGTTTGCCGAAGGGACGACGCTCTCTCGCGTAGCGTACACTTTCGTTGACGCAGTATACTGCTGCGCCTAGCGAACTTGCGGCTTGTCGAATTCGGTTCTCGTGCACGAAAGCTTGCGCAATTGCCAGTCCGCCGTCGAGAGGCCCTATGATCGCAGACTCCGGGACACGGACATTTTTGAGTGAAACTGTCGCGTGATCGGTCGGCATATTCAGAGTCCACTCGTAGGACTCGACTTTAAGGCCTGGTGAGTTCGCAGGGACGTTGAAGCAAGTGATGCCCTTTGCACTGCCATTCGCACCGGAAGTACGAGCGAATATGAAGCAATTCGTCGCCTTGTGCATTCCCGTCTGCCACATCTTTGCGCCATTGATCACATAACTCCCATCATTCTGCCTCACAGCACGGGTGTCCATATGTGTCGCATCGCTACCATGATATGGTTCCGTCAGACCAAACGTGATACGGACTTTTCCCTCAAACCGTCCATGGATCAATTCCTTCTTCTGTTGTTCGTTCCCAAAGTGCTGCACCATAATCACGTCCGGGAAGTTTCCGCAGACTGAGTGTTCGTTCTGGAGGTCATTGAAGAGGCCGAGGCCTTTGGCGGCGAGCTGTTCGCGGATGACGGCCATCCAGAGGTTTGCGCCTCGGCCGGATTGATCGTTTTGACCGCCATATTCTCGAGGAAGGCTGAAGCGATAGAAGCCTGCCTTGTCTGCGCGTCGTGTCGCTTCTTTGAGTAGGGCTTCCCACTCTTCGCGTGGAAGGCCGCCTTTGTCCCAGTCTGTGCGCGAGTGTTCCCTTCTGTGATCGAAGAATCTGTTGTTGTCGTCTTGCTCTTGCAATGGCTGCGTCAATCAGTATAACGTGTCAATGGTCGTTGCCGGCCAGACTGACTTTGATCTCTTGCTCGATAAACGTGTCGATCTTCGCGATGTACTCGAGCAGTTCTGGTGTTGTATAGTCGGAGTTCATGTTGGGAGATGCAAGAGAGATGATGCTGATGACTAGGAACGATCCACTTACTCTGTCGATTGATGATACTACTGTCTTGCTATATCTGCTTGTGAGACGAAGGAAAGTTGTACCTCGGGCATGAAATGCATGGAAGGTCGATCGCGTCCCCGCAAAGGAACGCGAGAGCCTTGGCATTTGACTGGTCGCTGCAGTGTCAACAACATCTTCTCTTCCAGTCTCACCATCTCATGACCTTGATCTTGACATCCTTGCGGAAAGCGACGAACGGGCAACAGCTATACGATAGCGGTACGTCATGCTCGCTCTCGAAAGATTTCTGCTTGCAGTGATCGTTCTCTCCTTTCATCGCATACCGCCTCAGCGAAGTCACCACTACGATCATGACGACTTGATCATTTTCTTGACATCTTGACCCAGCGGGCCATCCATGATCTGTATCATCTTCGCCACAATAGCCGCTATCTCCTGCCCTCTATCTATATCCATCAAGTGCTGCGTGTCCAGGTACAAGAATGCGTGCAGCTTACCCATGCCCTTTGCTAGGTCCTTTCTCGATTCGGGAAACAAGCAGTTTTCACGTTTCTTGCGGACGACGTTTAGCATATGTCCAGCCTTGACTTTGATCTGCACTATGTCGTTAATCGTCTTGCGAGGATACGCCTGAGCTGCGTTCATGTCGCGTCCAAGGCTGTGAAGAAGGCTTGACGGGACGCCAGAGTAGGTGATATTTGTTGCTGGTGGAAGATAAGCCAGTGGGTAGAGAGTGTCGACCATTCTCTTCTCATCGATCACGGAGACATCGTCACATTCAAGCTACTGAATATCAGTTGAGGCCACCATATGTACGCGCGCATTCCTTTACCTTGAATCTGATATTCTTGTTCTCCTTGCAAGATGCAAGCAATGAACAGATGCTATACAGGAGCTGATTTGCAAAGAGCAGATTCCTGAATTGTTGCGTGTCGTCTACACCAGTATTTTGGATCTTGACGTTGATCTTGGTGGTACGAAACAGCACCAGCTTAGACGACCAGTCTCGGCACACACGAGACAGCGAGGAGGGACTGCTGGCCTGGGGTTGCCATGGGGTCCCGTAGATTGAGCTGATGCGGGCCTTGCGCCATTCTCCATCAAATGCGCTGAATAACTGTGCTCTACCCACCGCAATATCTACACGCGGCTCGTTCTCGCAATAGAGCATGCTGCGACCCTCGCGGTAAGTCTGCCGTCGTGTCAGTTGATATATCGGAGTATCTCATCCTGCGCTGTTAGCAGTCTTACCTGTCGCGATACACGCAGTATCGCTGGTGAGCACACAGGCAAATGTCTGCTTGCTCTCGCGCGCAGCATGAGAAGCTCGCGGTAGATAATGTTACGCATCTCAGCTGGCAGATCGAGGAACTTGAACTTGCCAGGCACATGATTCTTGCGACGAAGCGCTTTTACGAGCTTCTCCTTGTCGTAGTGTCCTGGAACAACCCTTCTGAGTCGCGCCTTGTAACATGTTTGGAGTTCTGCTACACTGCATTCGTTCTAATCGAGACCACCAAGCGCCGTAGTCAGACGTGTTCGCGGCGTGTATCCAAGATCGTGCACAACTATCGTGGTTCTGATAATTGTTTGCGCAGGGAAGAGAGGGATGAGGAGGGTTATGGACCAAATCTTCAGCATGGACGGGGATCGTGAATAGCCACATTCACCTCTGCGTGGTTCGAGTCTTCTACGTACGTCATCTGCGAGGAGACTTTGCAATACCGAAAATCCTCACACGCCTCCAGGACTATCGCCGACAGCGACAGATTGCTTAATCTTCTTCGAGATGTCACACTTCTTGATGTACTATCCGACATCAAGGCCTACATTTGCCAGTATCTGGTCTCTGCACTGCTTGATACTCTGCTAATTGATCGTGTCCACACCAAGGTCGTTTTTGACCAGTTCTGGGTCGAACTTGAACAGAGTCTGAGCAGCTTGCTCAACACCAGGATTCTCATAAGCGTAGCCAGCCACAAAGACTGCATTTCTGCAGTTAAGGTTCCACTCCGTGTGGGCAGCACCTTGAGGGAATACGGTCATCGGGAAGATCTGCAATGCATAATGTATCGTCGGTGCGCCATTCTCCGCGATGACCCCGTGCCCAATCGTACTTGGATGACAATGTTGATCTCAGTATTGCGAGAAAGGTACGTGGTCTGTTGAAGCCACAACATTCAATGTAGTCGACGGTCATTGATACACCAGAGCAGATAGCAGACTTGCGTGAGGAGGCTGGTAGCATGCATTCTGTTGTCTTCTTAACGGCCGTTCAAACTCCGAATGAGAATCGTGTGTCGTGGATATTTGCCGCTGTTATTTGGTCGAGGAAGTGCCTACATTGACACCTAGTCAGGGGTTATGACCTTTGTGTTGACGTATCGCTTAATCCAGAGGACTACAGGTGCTTGACGCTGCATGCCAGAGCATGTTTAAGAGACATCGACTTCATAGTACAAGTAGCGAGTGCTGCTGGCATGTATGCGGCAGATGAAGAATCAAGTGCATGTCAGCAGTGAGCCAAAAATATATCTCGCTACAGCCCATTGGCTGTCATTTCCTGGCCTTGGCGACCAGGACGCGAATAAAAGTCACCGTCACCTCACACATCAATCCTTCGTCGTCGGCTTCACACATTCAAATCAGTCGTACTGTCCTCGATGGTGACTGCTATCCAATGCACGAGAACAGAAAAAAAGCCTCTTCGAAGCTACGAATACAAATGCTGGCGACCTACTCCTGGCAGATGCGGGTATGGGTGTTGGATCATTTCGTGTAGGCTGCTGGTCAACGCCATATCGTCCACGCGGGATGAGCCGCAGAACCTCAAGTAGATCGGTGTCAACGGGCAACTTATCGACACTCGTCAAAGTGCATACTATGCGCTATGGCAGTGTATGCTGCGACATGACAATGAACTATGCTGCATGGACTCCACATGCATCAACCAAACCGATTTCGAAGGGAAACGCCATCAGGTTGAGGTGATTGCGATATTGACCTGGCTGCCGAGTTGGTTCCTCGCTGCATTAGACCTCCCTCGGACGGCAGTGAGCTTCTGAAGCTGTTGGCGAACCTCATAGTGTGCCCGGGTACAGCATCTGTTCTGCACACGAATGCGCCAGGTCTGGAAACCTTGTGCAGTGTGGGATCGACATCGAATTCGAGCAGCGGACGCGATAGCATTTACCGGTCAGGATCTTCTCTCATCGAGCATTAGCGGTTAACCGTGCGATCGGCATTCGAGACCACGCAGTTGACACACAGATGTATCCCGTTTCGTAGCAGCGCAAAGGCCATATCACTGAGGCGATAGCCAGAGCATCAACGTCACTGTTAGGAAGTCGAGGCGCAGCTACCTCGATGCATGTTGCTACCAGAAGACTACAACTCGGATGTCGATGCTCTCCCTAGGTTCGTCGCTGCTTACTGCCTCGCCGAGCTCAGGCGAACCATGCCAAGGCGCCGGAGCATGATCAGCATCAGGTCCCAGAGCCGCGCTGTCAAATAGCTTGATGAAAAGCACCTCGTCAGGATCCTGCTCCGATACGTAGTACCAGTCCAGCGCAACTTGCGACCCGGACGGCTCACTTGTGCTCACACCCAGCATTGCATACTCTTTGAGGAAGTCTCCGTTGAGTTCTGAATCTCCTCGGATCTTGTTCTCATAGAAGTGATGCACAAACTCCCCGTTGCTGGTCGTGGCTTGGCCTCCCCTCCTCGGTGATAAAGCCAAGGGATCACGACCGACCTTTCTCAGGGGACGCCAAATGCTGTAAGCTGCGTATCGACCACCGCTATGCGCGGAGTAATTTTCGAATATGGCAGTATCGGAATCTTTGCTCGCCGGATTCTCGTGAATCTGATTCTCAGCCTCGATTATGCCGGCTCGCTCTGCGACATCATACATGGTCTTCTGTTCTGAACGAATTGTCTGCCTTGCGCCGAGCGGTGTGAAGTCCATATGAGGCACTCTTACTGGAGCTGCCAGCTGGAGTCTCGACTGGCCTGCAAGCTTGTGCTGCTGGGTTTGCTGAAGCTGACTGTCTGTAGCTTGCGAGACATCTCGTCGCTCCGTCGGTAATCTGTAGGCTTCTGCGGCACGTTTACCTTGTCGGAAGACGCTTCCCACGATGAAGACATGCTTGCAGCCAGTTGTCTTCTTGACTAGTTCTACAACTTCTGGATGATAAGTTTCCGCGACAGCATGCTCTGCCAGATCGTCACCATTAAGCTCGTCCAGAAAAGCTGAGTGATGATTCACGACACCAAATCCGTGACTTTGCAGTAACTCAGCAGCAGTGCCTTTCGCTAACCATGGACGGATATCATTCAGAGGATACCTCCTTGGCACAAGTGGCTTCAGTTGCGGCGGTGCGTTGTATTTCCTCTGCCATGCATCTCCATTCTCGGTTTCTGCAGTGATCACCGGGTGCATGAACTCGCCCCATACGGTCGCATGCGTCGTCGCCTCGACCGATCCCATGCTGATTCGTAGTTGCCTTGAGCTGATCACACGAGCACAAGCATGGAGGTTGCATCGGAGTCCTGAAGACTTCAGAACATCAGCTCACTCGTGAAGCATCCAAGCACAAGCAGAAGCCTGTTGACGTGCCTGTTTACTAGTGGCCTCAGGCCTTTGCACGGAGCTCCAGTGTGCCCTAGGGTTTAAACAGACAATAGAAGCTTTGGACCCTTGCTGCGGAGCGAACGTCGGCACACCCACTTGATGCGAAGGATCCTCGAAGGATTTAGTGATCAGCCGCACAACCCTTGGCCATTGTCTCTTGCTTGCACAAGCTATCTTGGCATTGCCTTGCACTTTCCTCTAGTGCAGCCAATGATGCACCAAGACGCAACACGAGTACTGCTATCAAAGTCATTGAGCTGATCCTTCAGCTGGAAGCTCCTCAGCTCGGCGACAACCGAGCGTTTTGTCGCCATGCAGATCGCTGTACTAGCCGGCACCGTTGAACGATCGTTTAGTAGCGCGGGCACGGGCAGTGTGACGAGCTTCATATCAACTTCCGGCGATCTGAAGAAGCCACACGAAGACGCCACCTGACAGTACACATTCGGTTTTGCAACGAAAACAAACGACGCGCAGCCATGACTTCTCACAAGTACGAGGCAATCAGCCACGACGAAGTTGACCAGAATGAGTGCCGTTGTGCTGTTGGCCGAAAGCGAGGTTACCGCAGCTTGCTCGCGGCAGTCGTGACAGCGTTGGTGCTCTCCATAGCATGCAACATCCTCCTTGCGGTCAAATTGCAATACGCGCAAGACCACGGACATGACCCAAGCTACTGTATGTGTCTCAACCAGGCCCGCATGAAACACAGCTAATCACAACGACAGTCGACCTGGAACGTAACGTCGACATAGAAATACCTCACGACGACAGATCCATTGACGATGCGATGTGGGACTCTCCGGAGTTCGACTGGAATCTTGGATGGGTCGCCCTTGACAACAATTTTGCTCAATCGAAAAACTTACCGACGGCAATGCATTGGCCATGGGACGACTCCAAGAGTATCTACGTCCTCCATGGCTTCCACTCGATCCATTGCGTCTTCGTTCTTCGCGACTCTCTTCGGCAATTCCGCGACGGCACGACGCAGAGCTGGCCGTTCGGCCACGTCACGCACTGTCTTCACGTCCTACGGGAGGACACTACATGCAACGCCGACGACACACCACGATATACGGGTCACCTCCATGCGCAGGAGAACAGCACTACGTTCTTTTCTGGCATTGGGCAGACTCGACAATGTCGCGACTGGAGCCAGCTGCGAGAGTACGCCATAGAGAATTCTGCCTGTTACCAGAGACCGCTGGATCATTATGTACCACTACTTGATCGATACAAGCACTGTCCAGATGGGAGCAAACCGTGGGAAAGACAAGATTTGGCATGAGTCGTGGAAGTATTATCATGTATGTAATCTATCGAGTGTAGCAAGACCAGCTTCCACAAACCTACCCACAAGACCACTGCGATCTGACTTTGACCACCCGCAACTATATCTCCACGATAATTCTACTCTCAGAACTCCCAACACTATTACGAGCTTGACTTGGTGTTAACTAAACAGCTGTCAGCGCAACGAACGTGGTCTGCATTGCTAAACTCACCATTGTTTGCAATCTCGACCATCTCGATGACAGCGGTGTCCTCAGTCGCTCTTCGCTCTACCGCATTTTCTGGACATCGTCAGCAGTGACACGTACATCAAGGTATAATCACTGACCATTGTTGGCGATCTCGACCATTTCTATCAGAGCTCTATCTTCGGCAGTATCACCAGCAGCGATCGGAGCAGCGATGGCGAATGCCGCCATGAAGAGGGACAGGATCCAGACCAATTGCATGATGGACGAGAGTAGAGTATGTCGAGGCTTGAGTGTTGTTATGTATGTGTTGAGTCTTGCTGTTCCTCACAAAGATCTTGAATGCAGTTGATAATTGTAGAATCCAGAAGTGTCGGCACCTTGAATCTGTACGGCACTTCTGTACCTCTGATGTACGAGGCGCGAAAGCGTAATCCTAGATCTGCACGGTCCGGAGCTAGGTGTTTCTTGCGAATCCTTCGACGTTCCTTCGCGTGCAGATCATCAGCTTCGTTTAAAGCTTGAACCACACTCTTGCTCCTGCCTGCCTATTGTGGAAGCAATCAGCATTCCCACTGCTGGCGAGCATGATTATTCGCCAGACGGAAGTCCGAAGTGCTGGTTGCAGTGCTTTGTTGGCATCAAGGATGTCCGACCAACGATTGCGAATCTCTCCATGGCGGAGACTCGTGGCTGACACGAGGTTCGGCTTTTCCGTGCACAGCTTTTCGATAAAACCTTTAGAGTGAACAGCATGTGCATTGTTCTAGTTGCTCACCAGACCTCGCAGCTTGTATTGCATCGTAATCATGGCCGGCCTTGACGAGAGTCTCAACGGAACAGCTTCTCTTGCTGCTGTGTTCTTGCTGCTCACCACTGCAACCATAGGCTTGCGATTCCTAGCTCGTTACAGACAGAAGGCTGGTGTTGGTCCAGATGACTATGCGGCGCTAGCATCTTGGATCGGTTTCGTAGGCATCGATGCCTTGTTCATCTACGGTTGGGCGACATCCTCCCGAGATGCAAGTCACGGCCAAGCTGACAGGACCATGTAGGAATGACACATCACTTCATAGGGTATCACAAGCCGAGTAATCCAGCCATCCAGAAAGCGCAGCATCCTATGATGGAACGAGTATTCCTTTCGCTGAACATCTTGGAAGTATGGGCGTTCGGGACCGTGAAACTGAGTGCGCTTTTCTTCTACCGGCGACTCTTCTGCACTAGAGCCAAGCCTGGACACGTCCTTTCCTATATCACCTGGGCGTTGATAGCGGTGGTGGCAGCATGGATTGTGACCTTTGCGATCATGACCTTCAATATCTGCGGCAAGCACAATACCATTGAATGGACAGTGATCAAAGGTCGGACCAAAGAGTGCCAGTTGAACTATCCCTACTTTCGTGGTGTCAGCATATCTGACTTCATCTTGGATGTGGTCATTGTCAGTCTTGCGTTCCCGATGGTGAGTGTTTTTGCTGTTCAAGAAGTCTTGCTCTCAAGCTGATTGGTTGGAAGATCTGGTCATTGTCGATGACAAAAGCACGCAAGGTTGCAGTGACTGGAGTGTTCTTGCTCGCTTTAGGGTATGTCTTTCAACCTGGTAGCAAGCGCTACGCAATACTAATGACAGTTTAGCGGCGTCGGAGCAAGCTGTGCAAGAATGGTCGAGTACAACCTCTCGGTCAACGCTGGTCGGTCTGCCAACGATAAAGATGAATATCGTGAGTGCTGTCGAACAAGGCATCAACGAGCAATCAACTAACCAGCGCAGGTGTCAACACACAGCGGCAATATTACGCAGTCCTCGAGGGTGGCCTTGGCATTGTCTCTGTGAACCTGCCCTCGATTTGGTATTTCGTGTCCGGCCTGACTGCTACCAAAGTCTTTGACAGCGTACGCGGAATGCTCTCGTTGGACAGTATGCGGAGTCGAAGTTCTAGAACCACCAGCAAAACAGCATCTGAGAAGACGTCCTTGCAAGACGCCACACGCACTAGCTCTGAAGCGTGGATAGTGTCTCAGGTGGCAGACGTCGAAAGACAATCACCTGCCCTAAAGGCATCGGATAAGATCCATGTCCAGCAGTCATATGAGGTCAGATCGTTGCATGGCTAGATAGATATTAGCAATGCAACAGCTCACGGTCCATACCTGGGCATGCGCATAATGCGATCTTATTAACTATAATCGTGCCGAAGTATCACAACAACTCGACTTTCGTGATGTGCCAAATTTGCAAGAAGTGCCCATGAATTTTAGAGATCCATTGGAAGGCTCAAATATCTGTTACTGTTCTTGCAACTTGTCTTGTCTCTGCTCTGATGAGATGACATTATTGACTTACGGATTTGAGGTGCGAGTCAAAGGAGACGCTGACATCCTCATGTAACAAGACTTGGCAATCTTTCGAGGACCAGCACGACAAGAAGTAGCGCAAGATGCTGTACAGCCAATCATAATGTGCGGGATTACAAGGACCATGACTTCATCAAACTCTCGAGCTCTGCTGCTACTCCCTCGTGCTGCATGGCTCGCTCGCCTAACATGCCTGCGTTGTCTATGCGCTCAGTAGTACAGACGGAGCTCGCTCCTACAGCATAATCCCAATGCCTTTTCCACATGACCAACACAGATGTTCCCTAACTCATAATGCTCATCAGAAGTACTCACCAGCTTCTAGCTCGCTCACCCAAGCAGACTTCCATAATCCGCAGGCAAATACCACATAGAAGCTATGCCACCACCCTTGACAAGAAACCCAAACTGATCGACCTCAGCCGCGAGCTATACCACCGCAGTCCAGCCCATCCCTTTCACCCTCCCGTCATCCTAACACCATGGGACACACACCAACCCAAAGTAGCCGGCAACACAACCCTCCGCTCTGCCTCGTACGCACTATCCATGAGTGACCACGCCGGAACCCACGTCGATGCACCCAAACACTTCGATCCCACCCCCGGCGCCCTCTCCATCGATCAAATGCCATTGGAAGACTTCTACACCTCCGCCATATGTCTAGACCTCTCCCACGTGGAGCTGAAAGCCACCATAAGCGTAGCTGAAATGGAGGATGCATTAGCCAAGACGGGCGAAACCATTCACGAGGGTGATACGGTGATGATCTACATGGCTTTTAATAAACGTATACCCTTCGACGATCCTCGTTGGCAGCATGACTTCCCGGGATTCTCGCTCGAAGCGGTGCACTGGCTTGCGGACAGAGGTTGCAAGATCTTCGGTGTTGAGGCGATAAGTCCGGCGCCGGAAGGCGAAGCGAACTTTCAAGCGCATAATGCTTGTGGTGAGAGAGGAATCACGCATATCGAGGGTCTGGATAACTTGGAAGCTGTGGTTGGGAAGGGACGCTTTCGGTTCATGGGCTTTCCTTTAAAAATCAGGGAGGGGAGTGGTGGGCCGATGAGGGCCGTTGCAATGTTTGAATGAGCCAAAGAGCTAAGCTATACTGTCGCCAGTTTGACTGCATTCCGTTTCCTCGCCCGCGCTGCCATCACGACATTCTCCGGCTTTATTATTTGCGGCAAACTGTGCTTCAGCGCCGATCTGTTTGAAAGCCTTTGCAGTAGAACTTCCAGGATAGTCCACGCCTGGCAAGCGTTATTTCTTTCCGTCGAGCTCTGCAATGAGCATTTGGATGTGTTGACGATTGTCCTTTAATCCTTGGTGCCTCGATGCAACCGTTCTTGGACTCGGACGAGCTACTTCACCTCCATCTTCCCAAACGCCCCAGGACTCCTCTGCCATTGTCTGATCATTCGAGAACACTTTGGCATATGCTTCGCGAGCGGACATGGCATCTTGAAAGCTTAAGGTGACAGTTTCCTCCTCCCATTCTTCGTCGCTATCGTCGACTGTCTCCTCCTCAAATTGGCCCCACTGCACTTTCAAGCAGAAGATGGGATGCGCTTGAGTAGTTAGCGATGTGTTCTGGCGTGCAGATAAGGTGGCCGAACTTCGAGGCACGAACCGCTATTCAGGTCACTTTACGTGCAGATGATGTATCGGCAGTGTTTTGGTGATGTGACTTGTTGATGGCACCTTCGGTGTGAAGTGAAATGAAGTAAACAAGTCGAGGCCGCAAGCAGGAAGTCGCGTTGGGCAAGAGCGGATGCTCGATAAAGGGATGATGCGCAGGTTCCAACGGTGTGAAAAAGCCTTCTTCAGCTGGAACATTTCTATGATGCTTTATTGATCAATTAGACTACGTCTTCTGCAGCGATTCTTCGGAACATCGTCCCCTGCACGACAGTGGAAATTTCCCTTTGCCATTGCACAAACTGCTCGCTGTATCGCGCAACATCCGTGCATCTGGAAGCACGAATCGCAACGATCCCAGAACGTGTTCCGTGCTACTCAGCTCCTGCTGTTGTTCCTTCGATCTGCTGTCCTCTCTTATCATATCCTTCATCTCAACACCATCATTCTTCGAGTTTCTCTGTTCAGTGCTGATACCTTGCTCGACATCCTCCTCCTCCTGTAGGGCGCGCTGCCACGGGAACCACCGTTCCAGTCCCAAGTACAGAATCACAACCCTACGCAAGCATAACATGTTAGTCCTCATCACTCAATTCCACACCGCATTGCATGCTAGCCTACTCACACCACAGCCCACACCCCCACCATCCCACCAATCAATCCAGACGCCACCACCACATCACTCCTCGCACTAGCCTCAACCACCTCCTGGCTCACTGCATCATGCACCTTGGGCACATTCTTCGTATACGTCGTACCTTGGAACTTCTCCGGCAGCGAACTGAAATACGGTGCCCACGCTACGACTGCTAGCAAGAAAACACCAAAACCAACATACACGACGCGCAACGGCGTAGTTTGCCTTCGGATGAACCGCCAAGGATGGACCCTTTGCAGCCAATGCGGCCGTTGGAGATCGCGAAGTCGTAGTTCCCTCGCCGTTCGAAGATCATCCTGTTGACGAATGTACACGGAGCCTCGAGAGATCGGCCGGCTTATCGTAGTCGGTAGCTCTTCAACTCTTGCATCTTGTTGCGAGGGCTTCGACCTAGTAGGGAAGGGCTCTTCGATTTTGATCTCCTGCGATAACTGCTGCGGAGGACCTGGTATAGCCATATTCGACGCTATCCTGTCGTTGTCTGAAGAAATATTCAGTCCTGCCAATGAATGCATCATCATCCGTGGTCTCCCGTGAATGGTGGACTGGCACTGTAGTGGCCGAAGCTGTAGTGCATAGATGATTCCAATGTTGCCAACGTCGTTTCTGTCGTTGTTGACGTTGATGTCGACTTCAACACTTCTTAGCCGCCAGGCACCAACTCAGACGGCGCAAGGCAATTTCGATTTCTTTCCGTACCTCGGGAAACCCGCCATGTTGGTACGTTGTGACGAGCTGATGAATGCGTGTCTTGGCACATGACCTTTGTGTGGAACGTCGTTGGCGTTCGTACGGAAGTCTACGAGACATCCATCGCTCTGAGATCTGCCAAGCCGAGTGAGCCGGAATTTCGTGATTACATGAGTAATTATGTGCGATAAATGGGCCGTGCTATGAGCACATGTAGGATGCGCGGGGCGCGGTGATGACGTTTCGCGGCTGTCCAACCTCTGTCGCTATATACATCCTATGAGACTTGGGCTCGACCGCAGCTCAAAATATTGTCAATATTACACTCATGATTCCTGCAATGCTGTCCTCTGGCCAAGGGTAGCCGCAAACACTCTCAGGGGGATATCTCTACAAGTACAATTATGCACCATTGAATGTTTATTCCGTCAAACCCCAGGAACCAAGGGAGTGTAAGGCCGGGCTGGGTATCTGGCGCGCAATCGTAAACGTCGTCGTGATGGTAATGATAAAGTCAAAGTGTGCCCGCTGTTCGCTCTCTCGGCATACCTATCCATGCATGAGATACAGTGTGTTTCAAGTCCAAGCTTTCCAGTATGTCTTTAGAATGTGCAGTACTTGACGCTGCGTCATAGCATCTTCGCAGGCGGCTTGTAGGCTCGTGCCGTCGCGGAATTCGAGCATGACCGAGTACGGAAGTTCCTGCATGTCGAGATCGGGAATGCGTGGTTGTTTGAAGTCCGTCAACGGGAACCTCTTCAGCGCAACTCCTTTATGGATCTCCATGGCTTGCGCGATCGCAAACTGCAGATGCCCGGATTCATCGATGGTCACAATTCGGCGCTTCCATAGCTGTCGGACAGTCAATTTTTGTCTGCTCGTTATGCGAATCGTACTTACAAGAGAGTCGGGAAACTGCACATTGAGATCACCAACGACGACAGGCGGTGGGGTATCGCTCGACTTCTCGGTCACTGAGCTCACTCGATTGTGGTGAGCTTGCAGTGTGTGCGTCGTTGACGGCGCACTTGTAGTCGCGTCTTCGAAACTGGTCAGACTTGTTGTACTATGCTCGGACTGTGCTCTGCCTTTGAGCTTGCTCTTCGTTCCACCAAACGGCATGTTGCTCATGCGCTTGAGAAAGCGACTCGTCCTGCTGCCCTCCTTAGGAGCCGCGTTCTCGTCGTTCGAAGCAAGCGAAGTGCTTGAAGCCGTGCGTGCGCCCGGCGGAGGAGGGAATTCGTCGAGTGCAGGTGATGATGGTTGATGTTTATGCCGGCCAAAGCGGCTCGTTCCCGCCGAGTGCAAAGTTCTCACCTCCGCCGAGCTTCGCGATAGGACTGGCGAGAGCGCAGGTGAAGATACTTCTGATTGCGCTTTGGTTGTGTTGATGAATGCCGGGCGATTTTCATCTGTCGTCGAATCCTGTCGATGATTGACGATGTATTCCGAATGCTGAAGAGAGTCTTTGCCGGAGTCTGCCTCATTTTCATCAACCGCGTTAGGCCTTACTATTCGAGCGGTCACAGACACGGAATTCCGATTAGTTACCGCGTCATGCTGCACGCTCCACGTTGGTGCATTTTCTGCGATTTTTCCACTGGTGGGTGGCTGGCTACCGCGAGTGCTACTATGCCTCCTGTAGGATGTCGGCCTTGGCCTTATCGGTCGTTGGGTCACTGAATTCGGGCCTACTTCTGGTGTATGTGGCCTCGAGTAGACAGCAAGAGCTTGTATACGCTTCGAAATGTCCGAGGAGACATTACGCCCGAAGCCAGTGGCCACATCTTCTTTTTCATTGGGCGGTGTCGATGCTGAAAGATCAGTCCGCCGTGACGAGTCTGGTGTCAACGCATCACTCCGCCGTTCAGAAGGGAATGACCGGGTTCTGGTGATGTTTACAGATCTGACGGATGCCAATGTATCTGCGCTAGGGCGTCGTCCAGGGAAAGTGGGCGTCATAGGAGACCTGGAGACAGTCATCGGCTTAGCTTCAACGATTGTGGCACTGTGCAATTCATCCAAAAATTCATCATCTGATGCGAAATCATCGGGGTTGCCAGAGTTTATGTCGACCTGAAGAGGCTCGACGAAACCACGCCTTCGCTTAGCCAGGTCGCCATTTGGTAGTCGTGATGACTCGAGCTCATCTTGAAGGATTTCGCTGCTAGCATCAGTATCCAAGGGTGGATTCTCCTGCATAGCGGCGCGCGAGACATTCGCATGTCCATCTGAAGTCATTGGTCGAGAGCCATCTGCCATGACAATGGTAGGCACGTTTACTGCCTGCTCTACAGTATGCGATACAACAGATTGCCCGGCTTTTTCAGTGGGAGCAGTGCTATCCGTTGAGGCGACATCGTCTGTGGGTGGCTCTAGTGATGCACCCGCTTTGGCGTCATCATGCTCAAGCTCTGCAACAGAACTCCGGGCAACAGTTGGGGACGCCTGGATAAGTATTGCTTGACTCGTGCCAGTAGCCCCTGGTTCTGGTGTGCTGGGCTTTGACGCGCCCACAGCAGATTGAGAATCATGGCCATTCCCGTTTTTCTCACTCTTGTCGTAGCGTATCTCGATGCCGGAATCTGCCTTGCTCGACTGAGGCTGACTCTCGTCATCAGTTGCTTGGTCGGCCTCCGGCTCAGGTGGCGGATCTCTCTTGATTTTAGTTGTCCTGGATGGGATGCAATCGGACATTGCAGGGACTTCTGGGACCCCCGGTACATCATCGCTAAAGACTGGTCGTGCTTGCAGCTCTCCCTGTGATTTACGAAGTTGCTTTCTTCTGTGCTCCACGGCCTTCATAAGCCTGATCTTGTCTGGTGTCATGCCGTGCGACCTATGAGACGGCAGGGATTTGACGCTGCCTCGCGACGCTGGCCGTGATATGTACTCTGGAGTTTCAGGAACTGGTGGTGGAGGACGACGAACCTGGGTAGGAGCGGAGGTAGCAGGAGCCGGTAATGGCGGACGTGTCGCGGCGGAAAGTTCGTGGCCGGATGATTTGGGTCGCGTTGGTTCCTGCTTCTTTGCTGCAGATTTGAAGCTGGCGGGTAAAGCAGGTACTCTTGCTACCGTGGTTTTGTTCTTCTCTGGCGCATACACAGGTCGAGGAGCCAGCTTGACCTTTGGCTTGAAAAGTTCATCAAATTGGCTGAAGTCGTATGGCTCCTCCGTCAGGGAGGACGATCGCGCCGGCCGTTCGTCCATACGAGTGCTTTTATCTGTCACCGACGCACTGGCTGTTGTTGGCAGCGCTGGAAGTTCGCGATCGCGCAGGTCCACTGCTGCGGTTGGCTGCCTTCTGGCAGTGGGTTTTGGTGAAGGTGACACACCCGTGGTATCTGATGTATCAGTCGAGGTCTGTTGTGAGGCAGTGGTCATCTCATCAGCCAGCTCCTTTACGGCATGCTCGTTTGTTGTTGTCGCATTGCCTAGAGATCCTGTCGTGGAGTTGGCAGAGAATGGCGACTCGAGCGGTGTTATCGATGTGTGTCCAGATTCATCGCGAACCAAGAACTGTGACACGGACTGCTTGAGTGGTGAAGCAGGTGACGTAGGACGTTGTGAGATCATTTGCGGTGTTTTGGCGCTTCCGAATGAAGATGCCTTTTCTGCACGCTCCAGCTTTCTCTTCATGTGCTCTGCCCTCCGATCTATCTTTTGCCTCGGTGCTGTCGACACGTTCTCAGCCACTGTGTCCGCCTCCAAGGATCGGTCAGCTGCAGACCCGGCATCTTCAGCATCTTCGCGGATCTCATCCAGTCGAGCGTTCGAAGGTGAAGGCGAAGGCGATGCTGACGCTGTTCGGAGTTGGAAGGATGCGGCGAGCGCAGTATCATTCAGACCTTCTCCGCTCGAAAGATCGAGCAGCGTCTCGTACGGCGAGTATTTCTCGAGGACATCCTGAAGGTGGACGGCAGTACGCGCTACAATCGATCAGTTTGCTGATACTCGCCCGAGCTCGCAACTTCTCTCACCCTGCAATACGCGCGACGTCCCTTCTGGAACATACTTGATCAATATCTTTCGTCTCCTGTACGTTATGAGGCCGTACAGAGGCGATGCCTCGGTATAGCTGGTGAGTGCATTGCGCGCCTCGGACACTCCATTTTGCCCACGCGCAAGCAGATCAACGGAATCCCGCGAGGTGTACTTCAACAGGAACCTGCGCGACCTCAGCAACCGTTGTACGACAGCTTATTGTATACCTGAAACTCACCATCCGCCAGCTTCCACCGTTGCGGACTGGTATGCATCTTGGACTTCTGGGCTGTCGAGGCCATTGAGTGACATGGTTTCCGCGCGCAGTCGGCTTATAGTTCCGGCACGTCTAAACGTGGTTCAGTCCCAGTGGTGAAGGCGTAGGTGATGAACCGTCGCGAGTCGATTCTATGAGCGATCGTGACATGACACCCGTTTCACGCAAACCCCTCCTGCAAGGAATGCCCTTTCAATTACGTTGACCACGCTCTTCGATGAAGACAAGGGAACTCAGCACCGCGAGCAGCAAACTTGCAGGACAACAGCAGCTTGGCCATCCTGGGCCACGCTGTCCCGCCGCCTCACGACTAAAAGTTCACTTAGAGTTAGCCGACGCAACACCCTTGCTATCGTTCTCCTCCCCTTGCCGGGTGCAGAGCCAATGAAAGCATTTGGTGCTACAAAAGCCGTGCAGACTTGTTGGAGACTTGGAGTGCCACTCCGGCCAGTCTGACCCGTTCGTTATACCTAATGTAGCACTGGCACGAGCACTGTTTCTCGGCTCTAGTACCTATGCAGCTCACTATGCGACGATCAAACGCTGGCTCAACTTGCGCTCTACCTCGATATACAAAGGGGCCAAACATGTGACAAAAAAGAAGCGCGTGTGAATGGCATATCACGTGGTAACAACTCGCTCCCACTCAGCAGCATAAGATCGAAGAGAGCGCGACCTTGGAAATAACCTTCGATCGAGGTCGTCTCGGTCGCGTTCGTGCGCTGGGCGTTCTGGGCGCAGCTGCCGCCATGCTCTGGCTTTCGCGGACGATCGCTGCACCACAAGGTTGGCGACTTCTGTTCTCCGACCCGGTGAATAATAATACAGTAGTGCAAGTTGAAAAGGTCGCAAACAATAAATCATCTCAACGTCGACAACATAACTTACGTGTGTGCGGCAAAATTGCTTTGTCAATTTGTGATTGGCCGGAGTCTTGGCTATTCCTAGTGCCGATGAGATAAGTATTGTGTCGTGCAAAAGAGACTGCTGCACGACATCTGAACACAGCCGGGTACTGCAGTAGGTACTGTATGTACACACGCTTGCAGTAGGTACTACTATATGTACACACGCTACACTATGTACCAGGACAAGGACATGCTTGGGGCCGGAGGCCGGGCAGCAGCATTCCATGGCATGCTATAAGTCTGTAGTGCGGCAGATCGTGTCATTGCACCCGCCACTGTAGATCCTCAAACTTGCACCTGCCGAACAGCCCAGTAATCGCGCGACTGGGGATGATGGCGAGTGATGATGTCTTTGCTGTACATGTATCACACACACACATCATGATGTGAACAGCCCACATCTTGAAGGCACGATCTACTACTGCATATGGGAAATTGTGACCGTGCAAGCCACTGAGGGCTCGTTACGAATGAATTGTAACGCCTCCCGATCTCCGTGAACTCACTCGATAGCTCTACACTCTCTGTTACAGGAAAGTACACTATCTTTGGCGATGCGTCAAGCATTGATCGCTGTTCGTCGGCAGCAGATGCAAGCGAACGCCAGGGTTCAAGCTCCCGCCGCTAGCTGATCCGGGATAGCTGGACCTAGACTCCCCTACTTCAGATTTTGCGACAACCACAGCCAAAACTACACGGCAGCAAACTTGGAATCCATCCTACCCTGTGTGACTAAACATGGCAAGCGGGAAGCTTCCCGCTATTGGAGCAATACCAAACCTGCCAACAGAAGACCGCGCCTGCGTGCTTGACTTGTTGTTCGAGCCGAGTCCTCAGCTACATACTCTCTCTGTGCCCTTGCTACAGCAGCAACACTTCGAGTCATATGCGGACCTCATCTCTGCTGTAGGCGTGCAGCTCACTGAACTTTCCGAGTCTGCATCGTCCTCAGACACCTCGTGGCTAGAGAGCATATTAGGCTCACACCCAAGACTGGGTGCTAAGAAGGTCGACAGTTCTCAGTCCCAAGCAGAGCAAGCCCAACTCCAAGGTAATGCAGCAGAGGGCGAGCAACTTCGCGCCCTGAACGAGGAGTACGAGAGAAGATATCCGGGGTTACGATATGTTGTCTTCGTCAATGGCCGCAGCCGATCTGTCATTATGGCGGACATGCAGAGACGTATAGCCAATGGTGATATCAAGTCGGAACGTGCCGCTGCCATTCGGGTATGTGTAGGAACACACGGTCTAGCGAGCTGCTCCCACAGGGAGAATTCGTGATGAAGTTACTGACAAAGTAGCAGGCCATGTGCGAGATTGCCGCAGACCGTGCCTCAAAGCTCGCATGACATAGCAAACCGGCCTGAAGCATCATGATGGGTATGCTTCTACCGAGAGAGCCACATTCATCAGCTTGCATCGAGGCCAACCTTGGCCATTCCATCGCTTCGTGTACTCTTGCCAAGCTGTACTATCCATGCAGCGTTCGATGTCTCGGCTCAGGGTGCGAGAGTATAGGAGGCCTATCAAACGCTTTCAAGGGCGATCATGGCGTCTGCGGACTCACGACGTGCTGTGACTATGCTTTGGGAATGTCGAGAGAGCTCTGGTCGTCAATAGAGGAAGACAAGCGGCAAGACAAAGCATCTTGCTGATCAAACATAGCTGAAGATGGGAGTCAAAGTGTTGCAACAATCACAGGCGATGCAAACCTTCCGAAGCTGCACGTATAAAACAGCCCATTGCCCGTAGACTCTCATTACAGCACGAGGTAAGTACGACTGATGCCAGAACAGAATCGAGGACAATCAGCCGCTGGCCAGGAGTCGGTGAAGAGCAAGCCAGAAGCAGCGATCAGTGGCAAGCGAACAGAAGAAGGGAAGTCGGGGACTCAAAAGCCCGTCACGAACAAGGGGGGATTTCAAGCTGGTGCTAATGCCGCAGCAGCGGCCGGACCATTCTTCGATGTTGACTTGAACGAGGATTCACCTGAAGATGGGGACTACGAGATTATCGACAAGCCAGACGAAGAGCCTGTGGTGATCGACAGAACAGAGGCAAAGCACTCGTCTAGGGTTGGCTCCGCGGACCACGAATACAAGTACCCAGATGGTTTCGGCAAGAGCAATGACGGGAAGAAGTAAGAAGTTCGCGCTGCCATGCCATATTGGTCGGAACCTACATAGATGTCTGCATATGTATCCTGTATGCTAGCACTTACCATGCAGATACTTCCATGCGTGCGTACAATGACACTGGTGAAATCGCGTTGCTCTCAAGTTTGAGTTTCTGCAAGACCACGTGATGTATAGCATCAACCCGGACTTGCATCTAGGAAGCGACTGAGAAAAATTCCCTGAATTGTCAGATTGTTATGTTACTAGCTGAACTCTGTTGCATTGTTCCCTCGATCATATTTGTGAGACTACATGTATGTAAACGTGCAGGCGTATGTGACTACCAACTACGAAGGTAAATGTGAAACAAATATGTAGCTGTGCCAGGCCCTTGGTGATCGGCCACAAGGATGTCTCGGCTCAGCGCTTTCTTTGCGCGTGCCGATCTCAAGCTTGACCAAACCTTTGAGATCTCGAGAGAGCGGAGATCAGGTCGATATGTGGTGAATGACAATGTGTAACCATAAGCACAAGAAGAACATAGACATTGACGTTTGTCAAGGCTCCCACGAAAGATGACCTGGAATTGGTTCACCATCGCGCAAATACCTGTAGCGATCCTGGTGCTATGGCTCTTCACGGCATACATGACACGGTACGTACCCGTATAGCGACATCGCGACCTTCAGTCAAGCATCATACAGAAAGACCAGGTCCTCTGCGACGTGACATCTGAAGGTCCTCGGATCACAGCAGCCTTCACCTCGTTCCTTGAATTGACAACTCCCAGCTCCTTTCCAGCCCTCACAGGCAAAAGGATATGCCTCCTCATAGCACACCCGGACGATGAAGCCATGTTTTTCGCGCCAACGCTCCGCGCCATAACTCGTCCCGAGCTCGGCAATCAAGTCGTTATTCTCTGCTTCAGCTCCGGCGATGCCGATGGCCTAGGGCACATTCGCAAGGACGAACTCGCCAAATCAGCCCTCCAACTAGGACTCCGCTCCAGCGAACACGTCGTCGTGTTGGACGACAAGAATTTCCCGGATTCGATGCGTGTGGAGTGGGATCCCAAGTTAGTGAGCCAGACGTTGATGAAGTATTTTGCGCCAACTTTGGCGAGCATGCCTATGACGGAAGCGCCGACTGCGAATATCGATGTTCTTCTTACGTTTGACGAAAGAGGCGTCTCTGGTCACCCAAATCACATTTCACTCTTCAATGGAGCTACGACTTTCATCCGGCAATTGATGCAAGGACGTTCTGGTTGGGAATGTCCAGTGAAGCTCTACACCTTGACATCGACCAACATCCTGAGGAAGTATAGCAGTATCTTGGACTCAGCTCTGACGGTTCTGGGATGCTTTTTTCTGCGCAAGGAGGGAGGCGCTTTCCCGTCGCCGCTGGTGAGCGTGAGTACGCCAGGAGATGTCAGGAAGGCACAGCTGGCCATGACAACAGCGCATAAGAGTCAGATGAGGTGGTTCAGATGGGGCTGGATTGGTGTCAGTCGATACATGGTCATCAACGATCTTGTGAAGAGGAAGGGATCCTGATGTAGCGCCACCTGAAGTTCATCGGTATTCAAGCTTAATCTTCACTTTCGTTCACACTATGAATAAGCTATGGCATGTCATGTCCACATTTCGCCGCCCTGCTGGTACACATCCCTTCGCCATGCTATGCGAGTACTAAACTGTTCAAAACCCCTCTCTGTCGTAACGCCCAATAAGCTCTAGTTCCTAATACCCATATCCTGAGCCTCGATGACCTGGTTGTGCGAATATCGCGCTGGTACCATGATCGCTTTCTTGGTAGTATGTTCCTCGCTTGTCAAGCTCTTCATACACGCTGTGATCCTTCACCTCCCAATTATTCATCCGTTGCCCGACCGAGAATTCCAGATCTTCCTTGGTAATACTATCCCAGTATTTGTAAACCATCATGACTGCCAGCAGGTTAAGCAATGTGGCAAAGAAGAGTCCATCTAGGTAGTGCTCCACGTTGTCGCAAATCGTCTTGCTGAAGGCGTACAACAGCACTTGTCCCACCACGAATGCCAGCACCCCAAATGCGATGTGCCAGAGTGGCCATCTCTCTTGCAGCGTACCCACTACCAGGATAACCTGCATGACGATGTACACAAACAGGAACAGAGCGCTGAAGAGGTATACCACCACGAACAGGCCAACCGTGTTTTCTGGTCCCAGCCCTGCCCAGCCCTTGAAGGTCAAAAGCGACACTGCAAAAGATATCAAGAACATTGCGACACTGCAAGTTCGGAGTAGCCACACTGATAATGTTGTGCCGTCTTCGTATAGCTGGAAACCGACAAAGCCGTTGATCATCAAACAGATGCAGGTCGATGAAACAAGACCGCATTGTACGGCAACGAAGTATGGATACGCGCCGCTCGATGGAGGAACAACGCCGCAATCGATGACCAGCGAGCACATCGTGAGGAGTGTGTACGAATAGAAGAAGGATGTGATCTCCTTGCGGCCTAGATTTCAAACATGTTAGCCGGACATTCGCCGTTCTTTCTCCGACCTTGACGACATACCAACTGCTGTAAACTTGCTCCTGACATGCAATATCATGATCACAAGCATGATCAAAGCTAGTATGTGCGCGAACCCAGTTGCGCCCTGAAAAATAATCGTGTTCGCCAGCTCGATGGATCGCGAATAGCAGTCTGTGTATGTCGAATGCGTCCCACTAATCGGGGACACTGTCCCAACCAGCGGGCATAGTGGTAGCGGCGTCTTTGCGCATATTGATTCGAAGTCGCCGAAGCCCATCTCGACGATTTGCGGCGCACGTCAGGCTGCCGAGCAGGTGGGAGACGCTCGTGAGGAGGTTCGTGATGCTGTTGAAATGTGGTCTGGCGAGCGGTTTGTATGCGTAGTAGTGATATGCACGTTCACCACCGCTGCGTTGTGGCAGGGGTGTAACTCCTCGTACCGCAGAAACAACATTGAATGTTGGCGCAAGGAGATCGTGGAGGCAAGGATGTGGATCTTCGCCTCCCCGGCGCGGCGCAACAGTCTATATTTGGCGGAAGCTTCACCATAATAGGCTTAGTCCTATGATTTTATGCAGGCACGCACAACTCATTCGCTCGACTTTTCGCGGACGATATCGACCTTGTAGACTTCGAACAGCGGTTATGGGTCGAGAACCAGACGATGAGCGCACGACAGCGCTGGCTCAACAGCAACAAGACAAGCCCAAGAATCGCAAAGAACGTCGCGCCGAAGCCAAGTCCAGCGGCAGGCCGATAGAGGCGCCATCATCACAACCCAAGATCAAGCTGACGCAACCTGACCGGTCAAGACCTAAGAACAAGACTCTACTTGATATATACGAAGAGAAGAAGGAACTTCTCAACAAAGGCCAACCGTTCGAGAACAAATCTCATGCCATGACCGAGAGTGGCAACATCCTAGAAGCAGGTCTTGGCGACGGTGAACCTATCGGGCCTGTGGGAGAAGCAGTCTTCTGGAGTGTCTGCCTTACGATGTTCCACTTCACCCTCGATGTTCTGGTATATAATCAGTATGCACAGGAGATCGTCTGGTCAGCAATCTTTCAACGCTCTGGGCTTGTGCTCCCGATCTTGTTTCTGGTCATTTACATGGCACGAAGCGAACTCGCGAAGAAGCTGGGCCTCGTGAGGCAGCTTCTGTTCTTCGCTGTAGGAACGGCAGCTGGGTGCTACCTGATCCAAGCTGGCAACACGGCAGACTATTTCGCGGTCATGCAGCAGGCGCCTCCTTTGGGCGCTGTCTGGGTCTTTGCTGTTATCGAGATGAACCTGCCGTTCGCGGTAACAAGTGTGCTGGTCGATGTTGCCTTCCTGTTGTACAACGGTTACTCGGTTTTCTGAGCTTGAAGTGAGCACTGCCCTGTCGCTGTGGAATTTGGCAAGTTTGAAATTGAATGGCCGCGAAGGATGCTTTTAAGCATCCGCGATTAAAGTCCGTATGCGACGACGCTCACTGAAATCTGAACGGCGTGCCATCCGGGCGAGATGTGACTTCCGTCCAGATGCCTAAGATGTGTTCAATGAGCCTGGTGGCTTACAAGAGATGTGGCTCGGCTCCGACCATGGGATTCCACAGATTGGCCGTTGAGCTTAGCCGCATAATTCGGCTTCATATGTCTCAATTGGGAAGAGCAGTGCGCTAAAACGCGATTGGCTTTGCGCCAGACTTCAAGCCAAGCATGGGAAACGCTGCATCGCCCTCACTAAGTGTACACCAATACGCCATTTTCACATGACGATGACATATTTCAAGTCATGGCTTAGCCGACAACTTGGCGATTGCATAGCACGAGAACGTTCAATATATTAAGGGAGATCCAGCGCCAGTCACTCGCAAACCAAGTGTGACGCATTTCTACAGCATCCGAACTTTCAAACATAATGCGCACCACCATTGCCGCGCTGGCAGCATTGTCTGTCACAGTTTCTGCCACGTCTAACAACGATGCCTCTATGACACCTGGCTACGATGCTGCGCCACACAGCATTACACCCACCATTTCGACCTCGAACAATACCTTCAACTTTGGCCGCCATTATGCTGTGCTCAACCTCGATCTCATCAATGGACTGGTCGGCGGCGTAGCCAGCACGCCAGCAGGCGAGCGCTTCATCGACAACGTCGCCAAATGGATTGACTTTGTGCATTCACAAAACCCACCGCCTCTTTCAATCTTCACCAGGATATACTACAGCAATTCTCGCAAGCCAGAGCTTGGTCCTGCTGGCATGCAAGTCCCATTTGCGGCAGTCGGAGGCGCATTGGGCACCTCAAATGCCTCCAGCACGCAGATATATCCATCGTTTCACGTTGACGATGCGGCAGGAGATGTCGTTTTGCAGAAGACCAGGTATTATGCCGGCTTTGGTAACGAGCTCGAGGAGATCTTGAGCTCCAACAGAATCGATACTGTTGTGTTATCAGGCATCCGGACTAGTGGTGTCATCCTCAATACAGCGTACCAGCTGTTCAACCTCAACTACAATGTGTAAGTTGCAAGGCCTATTCTGCGTACTCACAACGTGGCTGATTTCCCGTAGATATGTCATTGCGAACAACACGATCGAATCGCCGCCGGATGTCAACTCGATGATCAATACAGCTATCCTGGAAGGCATCATTCCAAAACTTCCAGCAAACGTTATCACGATTGAGCAGGCAATGGGTGCCCTCAAGCGAAGCGGTCCTGCCATCTATTAGATGTACATATGCTCATGACTGCTGCACAATAGTAGAAAGACATCCGCACTCTAGACCTTTCTACTTTCTGTGCTCGCAGCTCTCATATCTGCGCTGCGACTTTGCGCCGCAACTGTTTCACGTCGTCGTTGGCATCATGCGGCACCAGCGGAGGCACTGCGGTGCGGCCTTCTTTCTGCGTCTTGAAATTGAAGTTTGCCGTGTCAACATGTCAGATCCTGTTGCTCTAGTCCCAAAGGGACATTGGCAGCCGCGTTAAAATTGTCCATCGTGCGATGCGCCTTGTTACAAGCACACAAACAGACTGACGAAGAAGTAGTATGCCAAGTGCTCGACTTTGAGCTTGAAGATCTCGAACCCGCGATTGTCGGATTATGCCCTGAACTCCCAGCAGGCTGACAAGAGACATCTAGATTATGTAGACGGGTATGACGATCACTGCATTGCTGACATTACTGCTAGTTACTGCCATTGCTCAGAACACGGAAGCAGGCACGACTGCATTCGTGCGAGGCGAACTAGCACGAGACTCGTACAAGAACATGAATCCGCCATTGTCGCTGCCATGTGACGTGTCCGAAGGACAAGACAATCATATCTACAACCAAGAGCTCCTAGTCAAAGTTGCCACACATGACCACAACACCGGCAGCTGGAAGAGTCAACATTTCATTCACGACCGGCCTTTTCTAAAATGCTACGAGACCATCGCTTGACATTGCTCAGAGAGTATATCACTCCTGCGCGATCGGCAGTGGGTTTGATGACAAGATGTATTCCAGTAATGACAACCAGAAGCAGCCTGTTCAGTTCAACGTGTCCACCGAGGTGGTAAAAGTCACTACCCTACCTAAGCTTCTTCATACACTTGGAAGTGCTCAGCCATTTAATGACCTCATTACAGCTCCATATGGTTATCTACGTAACTCAGACCACGATGAACACAATGCCCACATTAGGCTATATTGCTCGATATGCGCAATATGATCAGTACGTCGCTTGAGTGTCTACTTTGTTATCGTGTCCTGCCTCTCAGACCGTAAATAGTTGGTATCGAGGGACTCTTGACTGGTATTGCTGCGTGTATTATTGCTATGGCATGGTCCACAGCCAGTGGAGACGTTCTTGATGTAGCCCATAC
Organism: Passalora sequoiae; assembly: GCA_013248845.1. NCBI lineage: Eukaryota > Fungi > Ascomycota > Dothideomycetes > Mycosphaerellales > Mycosphaerellaceae > Passalora > Passalora sequoiae. The sequence goes on along the minus strand of WSQC01000018.1, from coordinate 898,612 downwards.
ACCTATCCAGCGTGACCAAGTGACATGCTGCGTACACCGAGATTGAATAAGAACGCAGCGACCTTGTCATTTCCACAAGAGCTCCGGCCCGCACTAATGGGGAGCTTGGGGAAGCTGATTGCTGGAAAGTCTGAGCCGGTACCTCACTTTCTTGCTGCTGCTGACAAGAGAAATGCCGTTCTCCACATTCTTCGCCGTTGCTGAGAGCCATGTTCGAGAAAGAATACTTCACGATGGACATGAGACTGGGATCTCGAAACGTGGAAGTCACGACTTCGCGTGTGAGATAGTATACAGTGCACCAGATGCGAATATCCTAGACTGTGCTACCGCATTGTTCTGCCTCTTCACGCCACCAACTCTAGCAGTGCTTCAGACAGCCGCAAGTCGTCACCGCCTATGGGTTGCCCAGAATCCTCTGACCATTAGGACCGCCAGACCTTCCCGCCGCTTTCACGCAGACATGGTCTGTTGATGGAAGCACATTCGCCACTTTCCGGCCTCGAAGCGCCAAGTGCTTGAGCAGAGCGCATCGAATTCGACGTCTCGTCCATCGTCCTTGGAGGCCGGAGCTCTTGTGGCGATGGCGCGGTAGCTGATCAAGGCCCCTTCGGAACCAATGGGCGTGACGTCGATGTTTCTGAGATCAAAGGTCTTCCACGGCACGAATGCCGATGAATGCAGGATATCTTGTACGGAGGGCTCAGTCCTGGCGGAGACCTTCATGCCCATGGGGAACATCATGATGCAGTCGCGGGTAAGAAACGGGACCAGATCGCTGCCTCGACCTTGAAGTGCTCGCCAAGTCTTCTCTTCCAGCTCGAGGATCTCGTCATATAGTTCTAGTGCTGTGGAGGCTGCCATAACGTATCGTCTGGATCTGCTTGATATTCTTCCGCCGAGTCTCCGACCACGACTGACTTGCAATGGGGTTGAGTAAGAGAGGACGTGTCTAGCTGGAGGTTCACGTTGCGTAGCCGCCTGCTGTAGAAACATAAAATCCTGATTCACAAGAATCGCTCGGCTGTCGCTGCCGGGATTTCCATGTCAACCTCTACGCCACGCCTACCACCATTTTCCTTGCAACAATCCTAACAACATCATCGTCAAACACGATCACATGTTTCGAAGCTCACCTTCGGCCTCGTTTGCGCTCTCATACTACCTCGCAGCTTCGATGTCTAACGCGGCAAGTAATCCACTCACGAGCCATTGCTCCAGAAGTTGCACAGCGTCCTGCACTCCGCTCGTATTCCTACATGTACAACATAAGGGCAAGTTAAAAGAGAGTTGGTAAGCTTCCTTCGTCCCTCATGCTGTCTTCATCTACGTAGTGCATTCTTGTCACCACTCTTGGTCTCGAAACCAAACCTTGTAATCATGGCCTTTGCCAAGCAGAACCAGTACGATGCTGTAGCCAAGGAATATCTCGCTCTGGAAGGGACCGTACAGACAACATTGGAGAACGAGCTCTTCGAACGCGCTCTGGGAGACTGCAGTGATTACAAAGTCCTTGATCTTGGAGGCGGTTCTGGCGGCCATGCCCGACAAGCTGTCGCAGCAGGGGCCAGATCCGTGGATGTCGTTGACATCAGTAAAGAAATGTACGTCTATTGGCGTTGATGGCAGAGTCTCCCATAGCGAGATAAGCCACGATTGAACGAGCACTGTTGACGACGATAAGGCTCAATACTGGGCACGACATCGAGACCAAAGCTGGCCGCACTGCCTTGAAGTTCCATCTAGCAGACGTATCAAAGCCACTATCTTCGCAGCTTCCACAACTCCCGACCGCAAGCTACGATCTAGTCATGGTATGCTGGACCTTCGACCACGCTCGCGACATCGAAGAACTAGAAGGCATATGGCACAACGTCTCGACCTACCTCAAACCCAGCGGCCGCTTCGCAGGCATACGGACCGAAAATCTTCGATCCGCAGTGGCGACCAGCGGGAAATATGGAGTTCAGTACATCGATCATGTCGATATAGAAGGCGGCGTGCGCTATCTTGTCAAATTCCTCGATACAGCGCCGCCGTTCGAGTTCGAGGGCACGACGATGGAGGCGAGCTATAGCGGGTCGACGGAACTCGCGGAGAAGTATGGGATCGTGGGACTGGAAGTGCTTGATGCAGCCGAGACGGAGACTGTCAAGCAGAATGAGGAGTTTTGGTCAGACTACTTGCGAACACCCCATTTCGTGGTGATTAATGGGAGGAAGAATTGATTGGGAATGAGATGCGATGGCGCATACGTGAGAAGACTGACTGGTCTGGAGTTGGTCTTTCAAAATTATGGTCAGAGTACGTAGAAGCCAATCGTCATTCTCATACGCCACAGGCACCACACTGTGACATATGCATTTCATTTGAAGTCTGCTTCGTTGCAAGACTATCATGGCGTTGCGACAGGGACGTTGAAGGACGACGTATGGTGGTGCTAGAGGAGAATCGTCGGTGCAGTTTCTGAGCAAGAAATATCTGGTGACATCGTCTTTTGTTACCAGTCTAGCTAGCCCATGCCTTTCCCTTAGTAATCTTTGGGTCAATGCGACATCTATCTCATATGTACCTTACTACAATTCTGAACATCGAGGCGAGTTCAGTCTGATATTATGCTCATGGGAGCTGGACCAACCAAGCTTATATGATTACGCTCGAGGTTTCGAACCTCATCCATATTCTCGTGATATGAGCTCCCCTCTCTGAAGGACTCTCGAAGCCAAGTTTCTTATCTGTGGTGCAATCTCCTCTTCGGTGTCTCACCCTCAGGATCCCACTGGCTGGGATGCAGTCTGTCGCAGGTGACGACCTTGCACTCGTCTCGCCAGCCGCACTCAGCATAGGAGCAAAACTCTCCTTTGATTCGACAGAGGTTGCAGTACGGTTGTCCGTCGCAACGATGGTCGTTCATCTTGTGGCATCCTGTGCAGCGAACTCGCCGCTGCGTGCGCGAAGCCAGTTGCTGACATGGTGGTGAACTTGCTTCTGGTCGCTCTTCTGGACGGTGGTCTTGAGCAGCTGTCTGCACGTCAGAGCCACGCTAATTTGGGGAATAGGAAGTGGCAGATGATCGTGCGTCGGGCTATAGACGTCTCAAGCTGGCACATACCCGAAATGATCATAGAACTCGGATTGCTGTTGGGACGGCTCGAGCCGGTGGGCCCTTTGATGCTGCCTTCAAGTTTGCTGACTGCAGTATCATCGATCATTTCGAATGTCGCAATGTGTTGCCGGAGGCGGTCAATCTCCCTCTGGAGACGCTCGGTCTCTGCTTTTTGGACTTCTCGCTCCTTCGCAAGTACTGACGGCAGACGGAATATCGCAGGCTGTAAGGCCATGATGCTTCTGACCAGGATGTCTGTCTCTGCTTCGACTACGTGTGCCATGTTGTTGAACACCCGTTGTTGGTTAAGAAGTCATGAAAGCCATAGCTCAAGCTCCAAGCCACTGAGGAAAGGAAAGGCGCAAGTGTAAGTACTTCCAGAAATGACGTCTGAACGGTCGCGCCTAACATCTCACCATCGCATGCTCGCTGCCGAGAACAATTCCATAGCCTCGGGTCGAGACTGCTGCAGATATGAAATTGTGCATTCACAGCCGTAGCGTTCTACTTCACAGTCGTCGCTGTGACCTGTAGTCGTATTCTGGGTATCCAATAGCGAAGCATCTCACCTTCGCTTGAGCCTTGACCTACACCGCGGTGCCATGTGCTCCTTACTCCTTGATCACCCCATTGTTCCTTGAGTCATCACATATCAAGCCATGCTGATTCTTGCGCCTCTGGAATCATCCTCCCCAAAGAGCTCTCCTGCCTCACGGCAGAACCTCGCCTCCCCTCTGCCGCCAGCACTTTCGCTTGCCCAGCAAATCACTGCAGCGTCGACGACTGCACCAACCACGTTCTCAATGGATCCGAGCACAGCAAAGCCGATTGAGGCGGCGACCATACCCACTATGTAGGCGTACAAACTGCCTCGAATGCCAGCACTTGCACCTTCGAGCTTAATGCTGTGCGCAGCACGCACCCACGAACTGAAGCCGAGCGCGAAAGACATGATGTATCGTGTCGCTTGTAGCACGAGCTTCGAAAGCCGGTACGGCAGGAGTACGCTTCCATTAGGAGATGCTGGACTGAAGTGTCGTGCTCCGAGGGTGTTGCTGGGATTACTGCGGCTGACAAAGTTTAGCTGAGCAAGGCCTCTGGCGGCAATGCCCAACGGCTGGCTATGTATCGCGGCATGTGTGAGCGTAAGTGGATTGGTCAAAGTAGCCAGGCTGGTCGGAATTATCCAGTAAGCGCACATATTGAGCAGGCCAGATAGTCGTCCAGGCAGGATGATGAGCGGCAGTCGGACAAGCAAGCTCAGGAACGTGCTCAAACAAACTGTGCCGAAAAGTGCTCCAGTTGCGTGATTGAAGCTCGCGTTTACTACCTCCCGATTCGTGGGCTGTGGTACTGCCAGGCGGTGAAAGTACCATTGGCTCACGGTAGCTGCCGTTGTTGCTCTTTGAATGCCGGCAATTACGCCCAAGGTCCACAGGTATTGGATAATGAAAAAGGCTCCCAGCCACCAGCTGTTGGCATAGAGGACGAACTTGCTTGCACCCACCCAGCGACCTGAGAGGAAGACGCGCTCGAACATCAGTGTCCAGGTCCAAGTAAAGACCACGATGGATGCCAAAGAGGCGAATCCGAGTGTGAGCAAATAGGGGCTCGCAGCTATGATCTTTGTGCTGAACTCGAGGATACTGATCGACTTGGCGAGACTGTGTCGGTTCTTTACGACACTCCAGGTCCACACAAACGCCATGATTGCCGGTACCAATGACAGCCATCGCATCGCTCTGTCTTGAATAGATGCGCCATGCCACGATCCCTTGAAGCTGCTGATGAGTGGGTATAGCGAGAACGAGATGAGTATCACGGGCATGGCGACTAGCATACCGAATACCAGAACTCGAACATAGTTCCGCAGTAATGACAGCCACACCAGTGCTACCACTATCGCGATGAGAGTGTCCCACACGAGCATGTTCGTGTTTTGCCGCAAGACGGAGTATATCGTGTCTCCAAGCGGCTGTTTCTTTGAGGGCGCGGCAGTCTGGAACCATATCACGACGAATGCAGCGGTCATGGTGAAGAGTGATATCATGAAGATGTTGCCCCAGAACGCGTCGTGCTTCGGAGGTTCTTGTGTGGGCAATATGACGGTCGGCGGCACGCTTTCTCGATCTGGCGAGGGCGGTCCTGGGTTCATCGCTGCCGTCTCGTCGTCTGTCTCTAGAGGCATGAAGCTGCTGAGCCTGCTAGACTTGGTGTCCGGTCTAAAAGGCTTGAAGGCGGGCGGAGGTGAATCTCGTTCGACTGAAGGAGACAGATTCGCCAAAGACTCGGGAGGCTCCTCGTCTATTGTGCTGTTCAAGTTGATGTCCACGAGCCTACCCTTGCCCTTAGAACTTGGTCGACTCAAGTCTGAATCTGGCACACTGCCCGCTCGCGATGAAGGAGGATATGGTGCACCGAGTCGCCCTCTCGGGATGTGTTCTTCTCGGTCGTGGTTCTGGCCTTTCTGTGCATCCTCTAGTCTCTCTAACCCGTCGTCTTCTATTTCTGAGCTTTCCGTCAGGTTACTAGGCCCAAAGTGCTGCCTGCTCCGTTGCAGCGCATAGAAGTCGGCAACCTCTCTTTCGTGCTCATCATTCTCATCTTCCTCTTGAAAGTCGTCGGTTGCACTGTAGAATAGTGGTGCCTGCGGGTCTTGCCGCGACAGCCTCGAAGCAAAAGGGAATCGTGATTGCGATGATGAGGGGCCTTGGTGATAAGGATGGTTCGGCATGCCAGGTCGTTGTACGTAACGCGAGTTGCTGGCAGGCATTCGCCGGCGGTCCAAAGGATTCCGAGATCGTGTTCTGTGGTCATCCTGCTGTGTGAAAGAAAGCCGAGCGTTCGACTGCTGTAGGAAGCGCGATGCATCTGCGAAGCGGGTGAGTCAGTCACGCGAGCTCATGATGTCGAGTCGGCAGTCTTGTGATGGAGAAGAGTAGCACGGAGGAGGGCAACTTACACTCGGAGAACATGTTGGCTATCGAGATGCGGGTATAGCGATACTGTTATGGTGTGTTTATAGGCTGACGAGCAGTGTGCAGAGCAGCAGAGCAGCAGAGCTGCTTGCCGAAGCCGACTCGAGAGCTTCACACCAGAAGCGTGCGCCGGATGCGTCCGAGTGTAGCGATGGCACGATGCTGTTCAAGGTGCGATCAGGCAGTGAATAATATGGCGAGTGCTGTGGATGAATTGTATGTATGCGTATTGGTAGGTGAAGAAGCATATAGACCTCCCAGGCTGATGAACGTTGGGCTGAAGTTGTGCAGGCAGTTGCGGTGATGATAAAGCACAAGGATGGACTGGATGGCACCGCTTTGCATGTGCAGCTGCTGCATCATAGTACTAGTTAGTTAATAGTCTATCAGTCACACGCCGCTTCACCCCGTTCCCGGTGTTGAAGCGTGATGCGTCCTACATCAACACTGCTGCTAATCCTTGGTTGACGTCCATGTCTCACACAAAGGCGAGTCTGTTTCAGGCAGATGTAGGAGGAGGATGTTGACAATAATGCTATGGAAGATATGATGATATGAATGCATGCACATTGCATATTGCACAATGCACAGTCTTTGTTCGGCAATTGTCGCAATCTGAAGGAAGGTTAATCGTTCATCCACCGTCGCCCCACGTGTTAGGTAGCGTAGCTCATTAGCTTATTAGCTCCCAGTCGAAAAGATACCTTCATCGAACAGAAATACCTCTCATGGATGGCTGAGTAGCAACACCTCCCACCGACACCTCCGACACCGACACGACCATGTCCGGTCAAGCACCTCCCGCCCTGCAGCCTGCTGGCGATACTGCGGCCGCCGGCGCAGGTGAAGACGACTGGACGAAAAAGCTCTGGAGCGTCGGCAAGAATGTCGCCATATTCTTTGCCATTCAGTTTGCCATGAGGCAGTTTATGAGCGGTGGACAGAAGGCAGCAACTACACCAGAGGCCTCGATATCGACGCCAGGAGAATCTCCAGTTGCACCTGGAGAATGGAGTGCGATACCTCAAACCCTGTATCCGTTGTGGCCAACCAATACGACGGTCGACATTAGCATGTACATCGCGCCGAGCAACATCCTACCGAGCCTGAATCAATTACCGAAAGACAGCTTGATCATAGATGAGAAGCGCTTCTCGCTCGACAGATCGAAAAAGGACTATCGCGAAGTGCACAAGACGTTCAATGTGCCGCCGAGCGTGCAGAACAACGGCACACTATGGGCACATATCTTGATATCGCAAAGTGGGTATGAGAAGGACCCTGCTTCACGGGAATACAACCCGGACAAGGCATACCGCATGATCAGACCTTTGACGTCCTATTTGGCGAAGAAGAAGGTACGGAAGGTGCGCAATCTGCTTGAGGCTGCCAACGAGACGTCTGCAGAAGATGAAGATGTTGAGGAGACTGGTCCAAGTGTCGCATCCTACTATCACCCAAACTTCACGCTGTCCTTTATTCCAGAGACCGGCGAGGTTCAGTTCCCGAGCTTGCATCCTGCCACGAGGCAGTTTTACACTCTAGAGCAGACTGGAAGGCGGGACGCTAGTGGCAAGAATGGTTGGTATTACCCTGTTTTGTATCTGAACACATTCTGGCAATTAAGGTCGCATATGACCGAGCTCAATTCGACCATTCCACAGAAGACTTTGCCAATCAACGTTGATCTGTCAACCCTGGCAAACTGGCAATTCAGCATCATGGCCAGCATGGACGAGGGCATGAAAGAGACCGCGCGCAAAGCTGCTCATGGCGAATCGACTCCAGGTGGCGGCGATGGATCTGAACTCGAGCTCATCAAGGAAACGCTGCTTGACACCAACCATTGGCTGCTTGGCACGACTGCTATCGTAAGCGTGCTGCACATGATCTTTGAAATGCTTGCGTTCAAGAACGATGTTAGCCATTGGCGCAAAAAGAAGGACAACGTCGGCGTATCAGTGCGCACGATCATGTCCAATGTTTTCATGCAGCTTATCATCTTCTTGTATCTTATGGACAACAACGAAAGTACCAGCTGGATGATCTTGTTCGGTCAGGGCATGGGCATCGCAATTGAAGCCTGGAAAATCACGAAGGCTGTCAACGTGCGCATCCGCGAGCCGCAGCCAGGCACGTACTCACACAAGCTCGGCCTCCCGTACACTGTTGTTTTCGAAGACAAGCACGTACTCAGCGAGACCGAGGAGAAGACCGAGGAATACGATAAGATTGCCTTCAAGTACATGGGTATCGTGGCTGTGCCGCTACTGCTCGCCTACGCCGTGTACTCACTCATGTACGAGAGCCATAAGAGTTGGTATAGCTTCATCATCACGACTCTCGTCGGAAGTGTCTATGCTTACGGCTTTTTGATGATGGTAAGTACACGATAGGTCGGACTACAGTGAACATTCTGACACCCTTGAATAGGTCCCCGCCCTTTACATCAATTACCGACTCAAATCCGTGGCTCACATGCCAGCACGCACTATGATGTACAAATTCCTCAACACTTTCATCGATGACCTCTTCGCGTTCACCATTAAAATGCCTACATTGCATCGTCTTGCCACTCTCCGAGACGATCTCATTTTCTTCGTATATTTGTACCAGGCGTGGGCGTACAAGGTTGATCACACCAGAGTCAATGAGTTCGGACAGGGTGGTGATGAAGAAGAGGTTGAGGCCAAGCAGGCAAACAACCCGACTACTAGTCCGGCTGGCGGCGCGAAAGCAGAAAATGGCAAGATTAAGAAGGAGCTTAATGGAAAGGTCGACGCCGCTATGGCTAGCGGAAAGGAGAAGACGAGTGCGAGGAAGAGGAAGAATTGAATTTTGACCAGCATTCTTCGAGCTCGAGGCGAGATTAGATGCACGTTAGCCAAAAGTTGGCCGAGGCCAAACAGAAGAGCTATATGAATGAAAATACAGAATAAACGAGCACGAACTTCGTTGGAACGGAAACGCTTGTTTTGCAGTTGGGGCTGTCATCATCGGTGCCTATTGGACAATCAAACCCTTCTTGGTACGAATCTTGATTCTGCTAAGTGGGTGATGACTATCTTGGTGATAAATTCTTCACTTTGGTAAACAGACCTTCTTCTCAAAGACCAATCACTAGACAACAGTTCTGAAACCCCGTGATTGAGTTGAAAACGTCCAACAATTCTAAGCCCATGTCCCATGATCCTTCCATATTACCACCATCAAAGCTTCGGGGTACTCGCGAGGCCAACTTCTTAGTCGAACATCACTTCTCCCTCCCATCTGCCGCAGAGCAAGAGCACTTGTCGCCGTAATGATGGAGGTCGAGTCACTCGCGTTGCTGCGAGGCCACCTCAAATTCTCCGCATATATCGGTCGCTTGACCACGGTGTTCCTAGGCTGGCTTCGTGGCGGAGCCGCTACAAGGCATGGGAATCGTCGCTTCTTTGTCAGCCTCAGGGTCGTTCCCTGAATGGTCAATAGACGTTGCGCTGCAGCAAGCTCCTTTCTCCTCCGCCGCTCTTCAGCATTCTCGAGGACCGCGTTCAGAGCGTGATGTTTGAGTCGATAGGCGAGTGCGGTGCGCTTTGGGCCAGTTTCCGATACACGGTTTGCACATTCCGCGTACGGCACTCGCTTGTTAGGCATTCTTAGGTCCCAGAGTAAGTCCTACTGTTATATGTTAGCATAGAAGTCGAAGCGTGAGTTGGGTGATGACGGGCCTGCTCCTGGGGCCATCTCGTGTAGTGTCCGACTGCATAGTTCTAAAATTCTCAGCTGTCGTCACCGCCTTGGATTGACCCTCACGCTGGTCATATCGATAAAAGCACGCCCTCATGCCCATGAGACAAGCTGCAATTTGTGATCCTCTCTCTCGTCTTTCCTCGTCTTTCGTGTGGGTGGCAGGTATTTTGCATCGTAGCTTGTTCGCAATATAAGCAGATCACATTATCTGGAAATTGAAATCTAAGAACAATATGCCAATCCACCTGCATACCCGAAACACGGCGCAGAAGAGCTGTCACGTCAACAAATCGAGTTCGTTGTCCATTGAGTCAACAGTTCGGGATGCCACCAAGCGAGACGGCATTGCGGGCAGGGTGTCGAGATCGCAACATGTTGGAGATTCAAGCTGAAAGCCGCCACGAGTCTTGGTCCTGCCTTTTCAAGATCCATAGATGTTCGAAATCGTCCGTTGCAGCCAGTATAGAGCTACACGACTCCGGTAGGATCGAAGCGCCAGTCTTCTAATCCATAGGAGAGCCACATACCAGTTGCGCGGGTGCCTTCATCAAGACAACGTTGCTGTAGGATGTACGGAACATCTTCTTGTTATCCATTGATGCCGAGTTTGACCATTCAGCTTATTGCTCCCCGTGGTGGTGGAGTATAGCACTTCCAGTTGCATCGTGATGAGACGACATCATTATTTGGGCATAAGCTTCGCCTCAGACTGGCCGCATCGACAGCATTGGCAGCATTATTGGTCGTTATGCGTTCGCGCCTAGCATATGCAGCGCTCACGCAAGACGATCGACGACATGGATGCAGTTGCACATGTACAGGAAGATACAGTAGCACCAACTGACGTTTCAATTGTTCGGGGAGGGAAGTAGAGGCGGGTGTCTAGCTGATTAAGATCAGTCGATCTCGGGAGCGGCAAAGCACGGGGCCCGATCAGTGTTCACCTGCAGCGTTCAGGGTTGTACTGCCTGTTGAAAGCATAAGTTAAAGATTCTCTCCTCCACCTCCAGCTGCAAGTGACGACAGACGAACGCATCATAATCGCTTGCACATCACGCTCACATCACAATCGATGTACACTAAGCGACACTCCTTTGCAATTCGCTTCTCTTCGCTGCTGCATGAAAAGTCTGCTCCCGATCAACTTCACTTCGATACATCATCCGTGTAGACCTCAGCTGAACCTTCCGTTGCGCCTTACACGAAACGGTTGCGACGAAGGCTGCCGACGCCTTTCGCGATACGCCCTCAGCAAACGCTTCGAAACATCGTGAAGACGCGGCCAGCAAGCGATCCTCTGCGAACGGACCCGAGCTTGCGTTGTGCCAACCTTGCGACACATCCAGCAATCACTCCCTCCTCCTAGGCATCCGCTTCGCTCCGACGGTACAGTACAAGAGCAAGGGACTCAAGAGTGCGGAGAGTATTCGGTAGTATGGTGCAAGACGTTATCGAGGAGCCTGAAAAGGCGCAAGCCAACGGCCACAGTAATGGCAGACTACTCAACGGCAAGCCCCGAGGAGCTGAGATCCAAGAGTCGGACCAGACGAACGAGAATATCTTCCTCTTCGTGCCAAACTTGATCGGTGAGTGTGAACGTCTGACAACGGGTGTACAGTTCAACACTGACACATCGCCTCACAGGCTATGGACGCATCGTGTTGGCACTGGCCTCCCTATACTTTATGCCGCTGCACCCGAGGCGATGTAGCTTTCTTTACTCTATTTCCTGCTTGCTTGACGCTGCAGACGGTGTCGCAGCCAGGAAATATGAACAGAGCACACGCTTTGGCGCTGTTCTGGACATGGTTACCGATCGATGCACGACTACCTGCTTGCTTGTCTTCCTTGCAACGGCAAAGCCAGCTTACAGCATTATCTTTCAATGCTTGATTTCTCTAGATCTTGCCAGCCATTATATGCACATGTACGCGACGCTGGTCATGGGGGGCCAGACACAGAGCCACAAGAACGTGGATGCCAAGCGAAGCTACATTATGAATTTGTACTATACTAACAAGGTGAGCTCATAACATCTCAAGCACTCGTGGAGATTGAGCTAACAGAAGGTCTCAACAGATCGTCCTCTTCTTCGCCTGTGCGCTCAACGAACTATTCTTCATCGCGCTTTACCTTCTCTGCTTCAGCTCACCGATTATCACACCCGCACTCCTCTCACCACAATCACCAACCACACCCATCTCACCCGAACCTTCGCTGCTCTTTCCAAGCCCGTTCAGTGCTGGCGCAATGGAATTAGCTCGGGCCAATAAGATGGACTCTACAGTTCCCTGGATCTTGACAATCGCAAGTGCGCCAGTCATGCTCTTCAAGCAATGGGTCAACATTATCCAGCTGGTCAAAGCCAGTAAATGGTTGGCGGAAGGAGATCGCATGGATCGGAAGAAGCTCGGGTTGCCACGACCGAGAGGAGCTCGCAGGGCGAAGAAGAACTTGTAATAATGACTAATCATAACGGCAACGGATTCAGGGTAGAGGTTTTTCCAACTTGGAGGACATGGCCGGCTGATCTTAATTAGCGAGGCGTTCCGGTTCTTGGGCGCGTCCCGTGTAGCTAGCTCAATTGTAGATATCCTTGGCTTTGGCTTTGCATGTGAACATACTTAATGACAGAAGACAAGTCCTGCACGCTCTTCATAAACAAGAGCCAAGGAGACGACGGAGGCGAGACAATCTTCCTTGTTGAGCGTTTCAAGAGCACAGATTATCAGAGTCGCGTGAGTGTATGGTGGATGTGGGACGATCAAGGCCATAACCTCTTCCGCAAGGGACAGTAAATCAATACCTTGCCGTTGCGCCACTGCGACTTGTAGGACTGTCAAAAGGCGCTTTGCACACTTTCGTGGGGCAAGTGTCTTGCGCGTTCCTTCAGCGGGAGTTAATCAACAAGGATGTTCTCTTAGATATGCGCGTGCTCGAATGCAGAGCGCTTCACAAGGTGATTTAGCCATGCTTTCAGCGGACGTGAGGGTCCAGTGAAGTGGAGCACCGTGGTCTAGACATGAGCGATGAGCGATACCCCATGCACACCAATTTGAAGTTCACCAATCTCCATGATGAACCAGATAACATTCGAGCGCGATGCTTTGTCTGTGTGCTTCTGCCTTAAAGTTGCATGCCAGCAATCCAGGCATCATGTTTCTGGAATCACGTGACACGTTGTCCTTCAAACTCGCGACATAGTCCTGATCCTGCACTGCCCCCAAAGCCGTGTCTGTAATGTCGAATCTCGGATTCAAATCGCCTGCTGCTCTTTCACTGGCAGTCGCTCTGCCGCTGTGCGCCATTCAACGCCAAGTCATGCTGTCCCTTTCCTGCTCACAGTACTCGCTTAGAATTCTGCGATCGTGTCGCCCTTCAGCTTGCCGCGCATGTCCCACTTGCCCTGTTCAATTTATTAGCCGTGGCCCATTCGTCCTCCTTCTTCGCCGCAGCTTCGTAGCAGTAGCTCAGGCCACTCGATGGCATGATACTTACATCTGTCGTCCAACCCATGTAGAGAAACGCAGCCGGCACAGCCATCACGTAGGTGACTGTGAGCCATGCGGTCCTTGGTGTCCAGCGGAAGTATTCGTGTCGCTTGACATACATGTCTGCACCGTCCTGTCAGTATCGTAATCCTCCTCCATGTTCCTGCCCCATGCTGCGCTCGTGATTCCTGCTTCCAATCTTTGCCACAAAGTACTCCGATCTTCACATTCGCGATGATGAAAGCCAGGCTCTTCACACGCGCTCGTGTAGCGTAGACGACTTACTGGCATATCGGACCAAGGCCGGGTCGAGGTTGACGGCTGTTAGCATTGTCAGCAAGATCACGCTGGACAGCTCGAGCACATATCAGTACCATTACCGCCCGCCCGTCGCGCGAGTGTGGGCAGCATCTTAGCGTTGTAATTGTGTTTCTGCGTATTGTCGTCGTGGTTGATCTCGCTGACGTTGTAGAGAAGCTCGTGCCAAGCACATCTCGGACAGCTTCCTATCCGATCAACGTCGGAACCTCAAGGTCGTGAGAGCGAGAGCGACGACCTCGGCCGTCATCACGCGAGAGGTGGTCCGATTGCGGTCTACTATTGTCTTCACATGACAATCAATCTGAATATATCTGCTTCATCAACCACTAGCAGGATTTCGTGCAAATCACTCAATGGCGGAATCAAAACCCAAGGTCACACTTCACTGGTATGTAAATATGATTTGCACCCGACATATTGATGCCTGATGGTTGTCTCAGGCTCGATAAGTCAAGATCGCAACGTATCGTATGGCTTCTCGAGGAATGTAAAGGCATCGACTACGATGTCAAGATCTACAAACGCAACCCAATGCTTGCACCACCGGAGCTGAAGAAAGTCCACCCGCTTGGAAAGTCCCCAGTCATCACGGTCGAATCTGCTGCAACCACACAGCCCATCGTGTTGGCCGAAACTGGCGCACTGAGCGAGTACTTGACCGGCTACTTTGCGCAACATCTTGAGCCCAAGAGGTTCAAGGAAGGCAAAGAGAACCAAGTTGGAGGCGAGACTGAGGAATGGCTGAGATATCGATATTACATGCACTATGCCGAAGGTTCTTTAATGACACTCCTGCTTATTGGACTATTCATTGATCGTAAGTTTACCGAGTTGGCATTGCTTGCGAGAATGATGGTCTTATCTGACCTTTCCCGCAGAAATTCGCGAAGCCAACGGTGCTCCATTCTTCGTTAAGCCATTGACCCGGATGATCGCGGGTCGCGTTGACTCGATGTTCCTGACCGAGAACTACGCGACACACTTTGGTTTCCTAGAATCGCAAGTCGCCTCGTCACCAAATGGAGGAAAGTACTTGTGCGGTCAGAATCTGACAGCGGCTGATATCATTATGAGCTTCCCTCTTCTGGCCGCCAAGACTCGCAATAAGATCGACAGATCGAAGTATCCTAAGCTCTTTGCTTATGTCGAGCTGCTGGAGAACCATGAAGGTTATAAGAACAGTATCAAGAAGATCGAGGACGTTAGTGGTGAGAAGTTCACCTCGGTATTGTAATGTCCTATCACTGCTATGATCATATGTGTAGATACCTGAGCGCTTGTTGGATGAAAGGTGCATTCCTGCCTTATTCGTAGACCTTTCGGACATGTATCTTGTGTCAATAACGATCTGTTACTCCACTGCTGGAATCAAGCTTGCGCAGTTACACATCCTAATGCCTCAATCACTCCCTGTGGCGATTCAGAGCACTTGCAATGGGCTTTGGAGTGCACATCACGAAAGAGAGATGGCGTGGTTTTGTCGTTGCCCCCGCAAAGGTATACTATCATGAAATGTCTGTCCGCGGACAATCACAACGCCGAACAGCTGCGACGCGATACATTCCAATGCTTGACTCTGCAGCCGGGCGCTGGGACATGGCGTACCTTATGCTCTGACATGCTCATAAATCTGCTGCGTCGCAGTGCTGTCGCTTGAGCTGTCCGTGTCGGGGAAGATGTTCAGTTGCTAGCGGAGTCGAACATCAATTTGCGACAACTGTCAGCAAACAGTGCAAGCTTCGACATTCACGACCGAGTAGGATCAGTGCTTCGCTTCCCACACCGCCGCCTTGCATGCCAAGCATTGATGTAGGCATTTTGTCAGTATTTCCACTACCTTGACGCTGACACACGTTCGTAAGACCGACCTCGTCGCAGTGACTCGGATGACGCACCTTCGCCCGATATGGCTGGATTCGGCGCTCCCGCTCTCACATCAGCAACCCTACATCATCTTGCATCGCTGCAGGTGGCAGTAGCGAACATGAGCGCTACCAGGACAATTGCATTATCAAAGCTCTACGCGTCGGCCGAACGAGAACGCAGAACTCTGAAGGCCGGCGCTTTTCTTGACTTTTCGTTGCGCGGACTCTGGGGCCGTCAATGTAAGCATTGATGAACTCATGGTCTATATTCCTTTTTGAGCGGGACTCGCTCGAGATTACTGCTTGGAAGCAATGCAGCACACTCAACGCCGATATCCACCGAAGCATTGTCAGCAGATGGAATAAGCGGGATAATTGTGTTGAAATGACATACGATACAGTATCATGCAGGTCTTTCAGCAAGGAACCTATCATATTCAGCGGCAATAAGCTAATGACTTTAGGTCTTGTTTCCGCTACCCTATAGCTCAAAATAGTGTACATACTGCTCGCTTAGTAAAGCAACATACAGGTCGGGCGCCGAGCCAAGCTACTACACCCAAAAGATCTATTGTATCCGTTCACAAAAATCCCATGCATAGCAACGTCTCTCGAGATACCACTGGAGCTGACAAAGGCGCGTCGCATTTTGCCCTCATATTTGATCATGATGATTCTGAATCGAGTAGGACTGGGGGCATTGTCAAGTCCGAGAGGTCGCGTAGAGCGCTGATTGAGATGGTGCCTTCGTCAGACATTTCAGCATGCGTTGCCCAGCCTGAGCAATCCAGCAACGGCGTTGACGAGTCTGGCTCTAACCCACCGACGAACCCTCGATCTGGCAGGTCTAACTCTAATCAAGATGGACTACTCCCCGTGCATGAAGGTGGCAATAATAGTGCACGAAAACCCGTAGAAACTTCCATCGGGGATGGGGACACTCCATCAGTATGTACACTTAACTCCGTCAAGTCGTCATACCACTACGAGCCTCAAGGCGAACTGTTACAAGAAGAGAACAATCGGCAAGTCGGTCGACAAGAGTTTAACATACCACAGCCTCTTGGTAGATCAGACATTACTTCGCCGTTCTTGGTCACTAGCGGACACGACGAAGACATTTTTCCGGTACAACAGAAGTCGTTTGGCAACCTGGCTTCGGTAGCGGGCGCTAAGAGAAAATCCGCATTCGATCAGGGTATGGAGCCTTCGAGAGCGAACAACAAACGCATATCGCGAGCTATTTCTGGCTCCGGGGAAGAGCTTCTGTTGCCTCGCGATGCTGAGCCATCTACGCACAGTGCTCAGTCGCAGAGCGGTCTGGCTACCCGAAGTCGTACAGGCACGCAAACGCTAGACCCCAGAGCTCGATCTCTGACTTCAGGGTCCCATGTAATGCGGCCTCCTTTGAGTGTAGGCAGTAGCAGCGGCGCCAAACGTTCGGCGACGGATCCGAGCGTAACTACGAGCCTGCCTGCTCGCAAAGTCTTTCCAATACAAATTGGTGACAAGCTATTCAGGCTATCCGGCGCCTCCATATCTTCCGACGGTAAGTCACAGCAAAATTCTGTTACGGGAAAGATCCATGGCTAACCTTCAAGATAAGCTCCATCATACTTCTCACAATTCTTCGAGGAACAATTACGACAGACTGATGGTGCAGACAGCATTCGAACACTATATGTTGACCGCGATCCCGTGACATTCGAGTACATAGCACTCCACTTGCAGGGTTACCATATCGAACCACGAGATGGACCACACTTTGTGAAACTCTTTTCCGACGCCCAGTTTTTCAGCTTACCACGTTTGACAGCACAGCTCTTCTCATCCGGAATCTACATACGTATTGGCGATTCTGAGTTCAAGATACCACGAGACTTGTTCAGTAACCCGGGAGATTCACCTAATTACTTTTCGCTTGGGTTCTCGAGCTTCTTCACAACACCGAATGACGTGTTTCCAGGGCTTTCAGAACGATCGTTGCTTAGACCACCGCCGATATTGCCTCCTAGCGTACCAAACCGATCAGCCAAGACATTCGCAGACTTGCTGCACATCATCAAAGGATATCCGGTCGAGATTCGTGGCGAAGAGCACCGGACCGAACTGTTACGCGATGCGCGTTACTACCACTTGAAAGGCTTAGAGCAACGTCTCATACCACATACAATCTCTTACAATCTGGCGCGAAAGCAGACCGAGATATTGATTCGGCTTGAGGATATCAGACAGTCGGGCGTGTCTTTCGTTGCAGATGGCTCTCGAGACGCTTCATCAGCAACGCCTTCATCTGCTGACACAATGACGTTCGGTACCACAGCGTCTAGTCCTGGCTGGATTTACTATCAGAGACCATATGTCGATTCGGAGTCGCACAGTTTGGTCATCGAGATTGCTGGCGATGAAGATGTCTTCCTGACAGTTAATGGAAAATCACCCAACTTGGACGCGCGAATGTGTCGAGCCACGTTCTTCAATCACACTCTGCTGAGAATCACGAGCTTGTTTGGCGTGATCGCAAACAAGTTGAACTTGCCTGTGACACAACCACTTGACCTCATGATGGCGGAGCGTGGCGCCGGTATAGGAGACCTGCCAGTCAGCCCGTCAAACACTGGCATCAGTGAAGAGCGAGTCAAAGTTCGGATTGAAAAGGATGCAGACGTTGTAGTCGACGGGAAGAGATGGATGCCTGACAAGGAGGACGGCGAGGATGACAACGACGGCATAGCGAGCCCGTTCCGAACGAGAAGCAAGAAGCGAAAACAGGCTGAAGATGACGAGGCTGAAAGTGAGGAGTGGATTGTTCGCAAGGCGCAATGGCGTTTACGTATACAGCCTACGAGTGGAAGTGTCCAAAGTGGACGCAGAGGCATGGAGGCAATCCTGGGCGCCGTGAAGATCGAGGCGTTTAGTAGTGAGCGTGGAAGAAATGAAGCCAGAGGGTTCCTATCGTAATAAAACGGTAGATCTCTATCACGCAAGAACCTTGCGAGCACGCGTCGGCCACGAATTCGAATGACAGCGCTTTGTTCGTGGTTGAGTTCTAGTGTGCTACCGCGGTCGCCTGCGGTTATGACATGCAGGTTGGCCCGCAAGTATCTGAAGCTGCGAGGTTTTGTGTCGCTCTTAGAATGACGTCTGAAGCGCTTGCCGATTCTATTTCGAGTGTTGTGCACGGGACGCGGTATCTGCTGCGAACCCTGGCCGGCTACAGTCAGTACCATGTTCCTGAAATATGACACGCCACTAGAAGTCATGAAATTGTCACCCAAGACGTGCCTGACACACCTGAGACGTGACACGACTTGGCAGACGTGTGGGAATCCAAGCACGAAATGTGAAGCCTCGCTTACATCGAATCGCGAAGAGAAAACAAGATGGCTGGTCCCTGCTAGTAAGAGAAGTAGAAGCTGTGGATGGCAGAGGCCAAAAGCTTCACTTCACTTCACTCCATTTCGCGTTACTTCGCGGCAATTGTGGTGGATGAAGCTTGATAGGAGCCTGTCTAAGCTGGACATCCCACGTGTAGTTCCATACCGATACCAACGACATGTGTTACGTGTCAAGCGGTACACTCATTCGAGAAGCTAAGGCGGCGCATTCGATCTTTGGTCCTTTGGTAGGCATCGGAGGAGATCAGGACTGTATTACTGTCTACCCGATCAATGTGCATCAGCACGTGCCATAATTACTGGCAGAGGAGATCAGTGGAGAGTGTGGGGCAGAGAGGACAGTGGTTCAGCCAATGTGATGGCGGCAATGCAGTACTACTACTGAACGTGCTTCCTTGTTTTCGACACTTTCTCTCTGTGCCCACCGCGCAGCTTTCTCCGACCCGAGATTGTTGATTTGCTTTAGCTCGACAGGGGTCCTTCTTTGCCTGTCGCCATAACCAAAACGCGCTCTGCAAGCACCAGTAAGTGCGCCGGACGCTTCATCGGCCAATGATGCAACGGAAAGCTCTACCTGGGTATCTAGTCCGACTCGAGCCTCCTTCCCAACTTCTCGAGAGGCGAAGGGCCCAGCCGCCGCCGCCTTCCTCATCAGCTCCCGCAGTGCTCGTGCGCGCAACCTTGAAAGACGCCATCGACCGCGGGGCTGCTACACCCGCGGTACACACTCGACCTCGACAGTACAAGCATCTTACTGACGTGTGGGCGATGCACGACGAAAAGCAGGCTGGCGCCGAGCATCGCACAGAAGCAACGTGAGCGTGGCTCGGTTTCAGCGCCAGCAAGCCAAAAATGACACTACAGGCTCTGCACAGCAACGGGTTGCCAACGGCGCCTACCTGATATCAGAATCCTCTTCCTGCCTAATCCGCATCCGGCACCACATCCTTGCACCTTCCTATCAACCCCCGGTCTATGTCCCATCGACTCCTCCCTCTCCTACTACACTTTCGACGTCACGCTGGTCGCTATCGAGCGTTGTAAGCACAACACAGCTCTCCCTCTTGTCCAAGCGTGTGAGGCCCCTCAGGGTCCTCTTGACGCCTGCTGGCTGATCTTGATCTTTTGAGCTACACCCTACCACTACTACTACCACTACTGTATGCGCTTTCCTCTCTCTCTCCTTACCCGTCTCTCTTCACCTTCCGCTTGTCAGTATCGTTCTACGCCTGCTCATCAGTGCACATCCGGACCAGACGGCTCACCATCCTGACATTGCCTGCACATCGTCGCTACCACAGCCTCCCGCCGTTTAACTTTGAAGCGTGCAGCAACCTCGCCGAGGACCATATGCGTTTCCCAACCTCCGCCGTCTGCTCGTTGACCTGTTAAACGCGCTGTACCCCAGGCCACACTTCCTCTACGTCAGTGAACGATGGAGCGGTAGCAAGCATTTCTCTTGGAACTCGTTGGCGAGCAATCTCCTCCCGCTTGCGAGTCCCTTCCACGTTGACCATCCGTCGTCCTGTCAGTCTACGCTTCGATTGATACTATGGACCCCGAGACGTTGGTCACATTCCTTTTCAGAGCACCACCTGAAATTCGAACGGTGGAGCTCATTGGATCCTGGGACAACTTCAACCAGCCGTATCGTATGCACCACGATCGTCGTCGTGGCACAGGATTCTGGTCAGGCTGTTTCAAATTCGAGAACATCATCTTCGATGGCGAGGACTTTGAATGGACCAAGCCTCGCAGTGGTGGTCTGAAGCAAGGTGGCACTTATTGGTACTACTACAGACTCAACTACGATGTAGATGCCTACGATCCTAAACAGGAACATACGACTGGCTGCCCACTGTTACCTGGCCAAGCGGTGAATGTCATCGAAGTTCCATATGAGATCATCGAGCCACCAACGCGATGTCGCAGCGCATATGGAGTCACTGAAGACATCGCTGGCACGTTGGCCAATACCGACGTGGAGAGGACCCTAGATCCCGCCAAGAAGACTGCTGCTCTCGAACCGCCACCCATGTCGAAGGTACATGCTCGCTGCCTATCAGATGAAGCACTGGATGGCAGGCTCGAGAGCCAAATTCACCGTGCAATCGTCGTCGACGAGCTGGTCTCACCCGGATCTAGTGCACGAGGCCAGGAACCAGTTCTGGGATCGCGAGACAGCGAGCTATCGCACCAGGCACCAAGGAATGATATTTCTGGCGCAAGTTCGGTGTACTCTCAGCACAGTGCACACTCGGCCGCCTTCAGCGCCGTGTCGGAAGGGTTTGACCTTGGAGAGTCGGAGTTTTCGGAAGATGAAGAGCTCAGTATGCCGGGATTCCCGTACCCGTGCAGCCTGAGACCGTCGGCACTTGAGTCAAGTCGAGCGCTCGGTGCAGCTTTGTTCACATCAGATGATGTGATTGAGTCATCTTCGTCGCACGTGGGACATGAAGAAGATTCCGCCTCTGACTGCAGACCCAAGCATACGAGAAAGATATCCGAGAGAAGCCTAGGTCCATTCTCTGTGCAGAATGTACAACTCTATGGATCACGCCCAGGCACGAGTTTGAACAAGGACGAGGAACAATACCGACCTCGAATATACTCACTTCCTAACATAGAATTACGAGATTACCTTGAGGACGATGCCGAGCCTACGTCGCCGATGTCACCCTACTCGACGCAAGTTTCCCCCAATGTTGATGACGACCCGACACCATGCAGCGAAGCCGCCTTCGACCTCATTTCACCGACTTTCACTGCGACTACAGTGAGTTCCGACGGCAACCATTCACCGTTCCGGTTGTCAGCGCAGATCTCATGCAGCGACGGCGCACGCGACATTGCGGAAGATGACCACGGCCTCGATGGCATTGCGGAACGACTCCGATCCCTGGATAGCCAGGATGAACTGCACCGTGAAACGATCAATGTTACACGCAGCGACCGCTCACACACCAGGTATCTGCCGCCGACCTTTGTGAACTATTCCTTGCCAAGCTTGTCGAATGAGAGCAACCATTCCCTGGCAAAGACGGCGTCGATGTCGACGCCACCACGTGGTGCACTGCGGTCCGTGGAGGACATTCACATACCATTGCCGACCATACTTAGTGAGGGAGAAGGACGGTCGATGGCGGAAGACATCTTCAGCGAGCTGGGATTTTGAGCTCATTATTGTATATGTACATGAAGTGTCATGTTCAGCATCGCGTTACGTCTTCTGTTTAGCGAGATCACGCATTTGAGCGAGCGAGCGAGCGAGCGAGTAAAGTCGAACTTGAGCATTTGGGAAGGGATACCACACATGTTGTATAGTGACGGTGAAGTTTGTGGGCGCATATATATGTCCGGCATCAAGGTTTGGTCGAGGCACGTGCGAGGATATATAGATAGGCACGAGATCATGAGGGCAATATATCACGATATGAAATTGATGGCTGATGCTGCTGATGGCATATCAGATTCTTTGAGTCGTTGAGTGCAACGTCGTTGTAAGGCGATGATGATGATGAACGTGACTGCCTCTGCAGCGTCGCTGGACAGACGTGGTAAATGTTGAATGAGCGGAGCACCTTGTCGTGCACTATTTATTGTTGGCGTAGAATACCGAAAAGTGCGGAGCTTGGAGCATATCGTTGTTGCACATTTCGAATTATTGCGACTTTCGATGGGAGATGGTGCTTGTGGAATCCTGGTATCACGTACATGTATCAACTACATGCAGGAGGAGCCTGTGTGTACAAGTAAGTTAGCAAGCAGTGGGTGGCCCTTTCGGAAGTCAGTTGGACTGATCGATCTGGTCGCGTGAGGGACTCGAGAGATTTATTGAGTGAGTGAGTGAGATACTACTGTATCCATCCAGTAGTCGTATCTTTCGAATTCGTCTTCTTCTCCTTCTTCAGCAGCAGCACTTACGGTCCCGCGCCATCGACGCAGTGACTACGCGTGGCAAATATGCTCGAGGTTGGAGTATTTTCCTGCTACTACTACTACTACTACTACTACTACTACTACTACTACTACTACTACTACTACTACTACTACTACTACTACTACTACTACTACTACTACTACTACTACTACTACTACTACTACTACTACTACTACTACTACTACTACTACTACTACTACTACTACTACTACTACTACTACTACTACTACTACTACTACTACTACTACTACTACTACCAATACCTCTACTCTACCTGGGCTACTATTAACAAATATAGGACGAAGATCTTAGCCGTAAGAAAGAAAGGAATGGCTCTATAATAGAATGGACGCTGGCTGAGACTGCTTCGATGGGACAAGTTCTACTTACTACAAATCTCATTTCTACTAGTATCCAATGACGACAAGACGTGTAAGTAATGGATGCCCGTGCAGCAGTAGTAGTAACCCAAAATCCCACTTGTTACTTCGTCTCTCGCGGCGCCATTGGGACATGGTTATTGTACTCTCGGATCTGTTGTCCTGAACGGTGGTGGAGCTTGACTCGAAACGCTGCAGTCTAGGTCCTTGACATTGCTTCCATGTACTCACTACAAAATGGACGCTCTATGCTATCCAAGGTGCACGATACCTGCTAACACATCTTGGTTTTGTTTTTGCTTTTTGTTACAGGTCAGTACAGGTACTTTGCTCGTCATTTCAGAAAATCTCTCGTATACGCAAAAGATCTCTTCCAATGCAATTTGCATCTCGATGCTAAGAGTACAGGATCGCCTTCCCGAAGCGACCATTTCGCTGCCACGTATGGCGCTTTGATAACTCCTCTCATCCATGCGTCGCACATAACCCAAACGCGAATGCGGTGCTGAAGTGCTTTTCCCGCTCTCGATTGCCACCCTTTTGAACACCTCAAACTCCACTGTACAAGATCTAAGATTCATAATTCTGCGTGCCTGCCGTACTGCATACCCAGTTCCAGCTTCATATCCTAGCCGCTTTGTTTGCCTACCTCCGACTTTGGTCAAAGCTCTTTGCACCGGCTCGTACCGTTTCAGTGGGTACCCTTCTAGGCGGTCCATATGAGCTCCCTTCGCCATTTGTCGT
Organism: Passalora sequoiae; assembly: GCA_013248845.1. Classification (NCBI taxonomy): domain Eukaryota; kingdom Fungi; phylum Ascomycota; class Dothideomycetes; order Mycosphaerellales; family Mycosphaerellaceae; genus Passalora; species Passalora sequoiae. The sequence goes on along the minus strand of WSQC01000018.1, from coordinate 874,657 downwards.
TACTCGTCGGCCACTGCCGTCGTCGAAGCTGGTCCGTTTCCCGGATGTGTCTTCGTCGCTCTCCTCGGCTAAGTCATGTAACGCGTTGGCCTCGATATCATAATTATGAATCAGCTGATCTTGTTCCCTCCCAAAACCGCCATCTTTTCTCCCGCTTTGCGGGCTCCTGAGACTCCAGCTATTACTCCTTCTGTGCCCCTCGTCGCCACTTCGTCTCGCCTGCATCGAAAGCCTCGTTTGAAGGCCTGTGAGACCGTCTGTCGGGATCCCGTCAACTTCGTGGTACGTGCCTCGGTGGTCATTGATGCCCATGTCCACTCCATCAGGATCTTCGCGTGACAAGTTCAGAAGATAGACGCCAGTGAAGATGATGAGGAAGCCACAAAGAAGGGAGATCGTATTGACTGCATCGGCGGTGTTGAAGCCCCTGAAGAGGATGAAAGAGGCTATTAGTGTGCACGTGGTGAAAGTCACATAGTATAGAGGATTAACACTATGCCGAGGTCAGTGATGAACCATTTTGGTTAGAAGGTAGCACATACATATTGGTGTTGAACTGGCTAAGTGCCTTATTGAAGTAGTTCATCTGCGTAAGGATGCATACGACGACCACGGTCGCGAAAACATAGGTCGAAGGATGGCTGAATTGGTTGTTGCCACCCAGTGTAAGCTTGACTGCGATTCCGAATCCTTTAATGGCCATAATGGATATTGATCCAACGCTGGAGCATATGCTGAGGTATATCATGGGATTCTTCTTGCCGTACTTTGGCGCAATCTTGTAAATCATGACGACTGCAAAAACTGTCACGATGGTGCAATATGTCAGGAAGCCTGCTCGTGGTCAGCATCAAGTTCCGGAACTTGCGCTTTGCAGTACACATACCGTACGACATGGCGTAATGCAGCAGCTCGTCGATGTTCGTCAGCTCTTTGTCCGGCGGCGCATGTAATACGATGACCACACTTCCAACCAGACATATCGCACAGCCCACGCGACCTAAAATTCCTAACCTCTCGCCCAAGAAATAGCTGCCCAGTACTGCGCCTATCAAGACTGACAGCGCGCCTAAGGGTGTGACCAAGATAGCAGGCGCGAAGGCGTATGCGCTGAAGTTGCAGATTTCCCCTATGACCATTGTGACGATGCCTGCCCACCATATTGGATTCTTTAGATATGCGAAACCATCTCCTTCGAAGCCATGCCTTTCCGCCGCCGCATTTAGACCTTTTTTCGTGATGACAAAAGATGCTCCGATGCCCAGTGTAGACGTTACGGCCAGCGCCAGGCCAATGTACTTGTCTTCTATCATGACAGGTGTATAGGCGCCTCGGCGCAAGAACGCAGCAAGTTGTCGCACAACGAGGTCGGGAGGAAGACTGATCGCGGTTATTGTGCAACCATGGTCCTCGGGACGTCGTTGTAGGGTATAATTTTGTTGGTGAATTCAGTATACGATGGGACGGCTGTCGATGAAATGTAGGGCAGTACTGCGAAACAGTCGGAGGCGCGAGGGCGTCGAGATGCCAGGGATGTGGGCTTGAGGAATATGAGCGGAGGTTGACGTGGATGTGGAGGGTGGTGAGTCCAGAATAGGCACGCACGCAGACCCTGATGCAAAGCTTAATTACCGTGGTTCCTGGCTGGTGACCTCGATCGATGATATATTATGTGTGTGTAAGACATATCATTCGATATGGTATGGTACCTGATGTGCTTATGATTACGCAGCAGAAGAATCAGTCGTCCTCGACTCCACTCACGGCCTCGTGGCTGGTGGCTGGCTGGTGCTCCACTGACGACTCGAGCATTCTTCACCAAAGCACCAAAGCACCTGGGTGAGGCCACTTGACGATCCGACAGCTTCAGAAACCCGCGCCTCGGTTCATGCACCGGGCACAACATCCACTACTACTGGTGCACGTTCCGTCTCGCGCCATTTTGGTCTTGGGTGCCCACTTTATTTTGACTAGCTCGTGTGTATATATAGAACCTCGAATGGCGCAACAGCCCATCTCAACGTTCGACTATTACTACAGTGCACTTCACCTTCCTTCATATACATCGTATGCTGAGAGCACAGAACGCGCATGTGCTACGACTTCGCTCGCTTCCTTACGTGCTGTTGGACCATACTCACCGCTGCATACATATGTGCCGCGGAACTATCAGCATCATAAGACTATTGTGAATATGGTATTGGATCATCTCGAATAAGACACGGTGGTCGATCACCGTTCTCTGCCAGCGGCTGTCCGCGAAGCAGTCCAAGATCAGATTGTCGACGACGGTAGAAGTGTTTCGCGCTTTGTGGCGGCCGACTCAGAAACTCATGCGCTGGTCGTGATGACAGCCTTTTCCCGACGTCGTGCGGCCCTCGCGGAGACACTTGACTCAAACACCTCCCTTGTGGCGACGTTGTCAGTCTAATTTGACTCACGTTCGAGCGCTTGCAGGTCCTCGATGAGCAGCTGTTGATCAAGGCGCTCAAAGATGCTCAGTTCACTTCTGCCGACCTTCCTGTGAGCAGCCACGCCATCTACCAGTGATCATTCGCGAAGAAGTCTAATGCCAGGCCAATGATTGGTCATATGCTCCATATCTGTCTACGTCGAATCAAAGGGTACATCACTAACGAGTGACAAGAGAAACGACTGCTGATCGGAAAGGCTACGCGCTACGCTCGCGCTCAACATAAGTAGCGACGAGGCGAGGCCAACTATATCTTGAACAATGCGTCTCATGTCCATCACGCAAAATGCATTCTCTTAGACAATTCTCCAGAGCAATAGATGCCATCGCAGTGGTGCCACCAGTCTTCCAGAGATCAGTACGGCCAATGAAATCACATTACTTGAAGGCTTCCAGCCGCACCGCGACGAACTTGTCGTGGCTATTGAGATCAGATGCTACGTTATCGTGGTTTCTGAAGTAGTAATTGATCCTTGACATGGCTGGGACTCTAGCACACCCCTCCTCAAGCAGTGCAAGATGCAGTCCGAGCGACATTGCAAGTTCAAGCGCATCCCGCAGACTGGACTGTGTGTTAGCATGCTTCGATCGCAGGTATATGATGAATCCCTCCGGCAAAATGACTCCAATATGAAGATCTTCGGATCCTTCACATTCCGCCCCAGGCAATGTGGTTCCATATCGTGCCCAGTCGTATTTGGAGCAGATCTTCATGACACTGTTTTGGCATGTATCACGTGGGACAAAACCATTTATGCTTGTTTACCGCGCTGAAATGATGGCGACTGAGGTCTCGTCATCGCTTTGAAAAAGGCAATACCAACGGAATGTCCCAGGAAAAGTGCTTAAGGATTTAGAAGCCAGTAGAGGCGACAAAACTTTGGCTTCACTAAGCACAAACACCAAACACAGCACTCATACTGCAAAGGCCATCCAGAAACTAGATCCCGCATCCTTGGTCATCAATATGACGGTCGAAGGTTGGTAGTGGCAGGCACGGCAGTTGTCAGAGGGCTAAGCAGCTCAGAAGTCGTAGCAGACTTCTGCGGCCAAGAGATGGTTCTGTGGTCGGTCATAAACAGCGTCACGCTCGAGGTGGACGTTCCTGCCTTCTCAGACGGCGACCACGCGTGCCAGCACGCTCGTCGTCGCAGCCAAGTGGGAAACTTGCCTGCCCACGATTTCGAGAATTCTGCTTTCGGTGTCCTGGTAACACGCTTCCCCGAGCATCCATCTATCTATTGCCACAACATCGGAAATGGTGCAGCAGCCGTCGTTGCCGTCGAGTCATGATTCGATTATTGTAATGTCTTGACAGCTAAGTCCGCTTGCATGGTGGCATCAGCGCATATTGCTGCGGAAACTCCTGCAAACTTGTGTAGAATTTCGAAGGCGCTGGAATCGTTCGATGCTGTATATCGAGCTAGCATCGAGGGTCGGTGTTGAAATACGTGCATACGGGCTCGCATATACCTGGGCGTGCACATTCCTGCACACAATTCTTTTGCTCAGAAGCCGCGCAGTTTGGAGGGCCGTTGGCTGGCGTCGGCATGGCGCTGGCTGCAAAAAGGAGGCTTAGGATCAGAGCAAAGACAGCATTTGGCTTCATGCTGGCTGAGACTCGTAGGTTCGTAGAGCAAGACGGCAACTATTGCGAGTGTCGGACTCGTAAATTCGAACGGCAGAGCGAAGAAAGTGTTGTGAGGAACGTGGGGGAGCCTATTGTAGCTGCTAGTTGTTTCATGGCATCTGGCCATCCATGAACAGTTGTGAGCAGGACGGTACACTCCTTGCCGGGTTGCGCTGCTGCTGCTGCTGGAGCCTAAGAGCATTCCTTCATCAGCTCCGACCCATCGCTACATGATCTAAGGCACCCTTCGCGCTAAGTACAGGATGGCTGCGAGTGATATCGCTGGTCCGACCCTTCTGGCCATCGCTGGACTGTCGACAGTGACGGCTGAAAATTCAATGTCGGCACCAATTAGAGTACACCAATGTGTCTCGCTGATGCCACGCGTATTTGTGCCAGTGCTCAGCTTCGAAGTGTTCCAGCACGATGATATGCGTACTCGATCCAGGCTTCCCATGCGTCAATCACACTTGCAGCCACCACTAGCGCGCCGAATGCCCCGAAGCGCTTAACACACCTTCCCTGGCTCATACAATTCGTTCACGATCGTCGGCGAGCGTCTGAGAGTCCATCAGTGGTCCGTTACGGATGCTTCGCCGCTTGATCGTCCCGTACGGGCATGGAAACCTCACATAATGTCGAGATGCTCTTCCAACGCATTTCCAATGCCCGACGATCAATGGATTCTGGACGTCTGTGATGTGATCGGCTCGAGCTCTTCTTTTCGACAATTCATGTATGTTCATCATCATCATCATGGCACAAGCCTATAGTGAAGAAGTCCCGAACAGCAGTGTGGAACGTCATGGTGAGTAGCTTGTCGTCTGTATTGTGATCGGAGCCATTGTTTAAAGGATCTCAGGAGCTATTGTGAGGAGGATATCCTGTATTGAATCATCACTGAACGTTAGATCATGGGGCGGTCGTTCGCCATCCTTGCCGAAGACTGCTGCCCATGATAGGCATCACAGACCGAGGATGGAATATACCTCACAAGGATTTCGGCACGAGAAGTAGTGCTCGTTGGAGCTCGCCTCAAATCGTGTTTGCAAATGGTCAATGTCTAGACGTCTTGACAATGCCAACGCCCACTACCCATTGATGAGTATTTGGTGGAGATGTCTGACAGTGGCCATCTTCAGATTTGTATTTCTTAAGTCGTCACTCAGGTAATGCATGCGATGATGGAAATGCGGCAATCCCAACGGACAGCTTGTGGGATCACTGTATGCAAAAGCCCGCGCGCTGCTGCGAGACACTGAGCGAAGTCGACCGTAGGCATAGTATGTACTCGTACTAGAGCGCGTAAAAAGTCGCATCAATCCACCTTTCCCAAGAAACGCATACAACAAGCGTGAAGACAGTATGATTAGCAAAGTCTGTCGCCTAACACTTGGGGTTATGCGCATCGCGAAGCGCCAACCCTCGGTATCTGCCGCAGTCGCATACAAGTAAAAGTGTCTTATATATAGCAAGGACTTAACAACAATGCCTCGAAGTGCGCGCATTGCGAAACGCTAGCTCTGAATATTGCCGTAGTCGCATACGAGCAAAGGGATTTTATATATAGCAAAGACTCAATAATCGTGATTAGAAGCACGTGCAATGCGAAACGCTAGCTCTTGTTAATATTGCCACAGTTATATACGAGCGTGACGTCTCCGTATACAGCAGAGACTCAAATATCATAGCATGCTTTTATGACGCGCGTACGCGTACAGCGAAGCGCTACCTGTAATAGTCTATATCCGGTCGACGCGCATGCGGGCCATACACATTTCGCATAAAATAGCAACTGCGGGTCACGACAATACTATATTTAGTCCCCGCTCGCCCGTGACTCCAACCTCACCTCTCATCTTCGTTGATCCGTGGACTTTCAGAAGCGTCGTCATCGGACAAGGCGGCACATGACCGACGTACAATGATCGCGAAGCAACAATGTGAGGCGTAGCAGGTCGACCAGGGATGCAAATTGCGCGCGCTGTACCACATTGCGATGGCGAGAGATGTTGACAAAAGAAATTGTATTGCTATCAAAATCCTCAAAACTTGTCTATCCCTCCTATCATGGTGCCGGCATAGTGTACAAAAGCTGCACGCGCGTCTGAAGAGACCGCACTGCGGTATCCGACCATCATCTGCTGCCGTCCAGGGCAGGTCCCAACCCAAAACGTTCACATGAGAAGTTAATGCATAATCGATGTAGTGCACGGATGATTATTTGCATTACCTAGATGAGGGATTCATGTACACTGGGAAAGGGAATTGGCCGTCCTTATATACTCCATTATCATAGCTCCAAGCTCTGTTGCGTTCACCTAAGCGAAGACGACAGCGGCCGCGGCGCCGGCAAAGAGAGCCATCAATGGCTTCGTCGCGGATGCAGCGCCAGTGAAAACAGAGGGCGTCGTCGACGTGCCGACTGGTGGAGAAGTTCCCGTAGGCGGGCAAGGCGTGGTCGAGTTCAGCCCATGGTATGGGGGCGGGTTGTGACCAACAGGCACGTATGGAGGCGGCGTGTGCATTGGAGGAGTCGCAGCTGGGGGATGGCTCGGTGGCGAAGGAGGCGTCAGGTAGTAGCAGCCATCCGTCATAACACATTTCTGGCCCTCGGGGTACGAGTGCGCAGGGCTATAATTGTGTCAATTCCATGTCGAACAAATAGCAGAGGATTATTTGACTCACTTGCAAGAGTAGCGGCCCTGACCATCAGTAGAGCCTGGAGTAGGACAAGATGGGGTGCCGGCAGGCGCGGGAGGAGTATATGCCGGTGGAGAGGCAGGCAACTTCGGAGTCGCGCCTGCTGGAGGAGTTGGCGGAGTGAGGTAGTAGCAACCACCCGACATGACACATTTCTGCCCCTCGGGATAGGAGTGTGCCGGACTACGTATGAGTCAGTTTGATAGTTGCAGAAGCATAACGGCAGACCTGAACTTACTTGCAAGAGTAGCGACCCTGACCATCGGTAGAGCCTGGGGTAGGGCAAGACGGGGTGCTGGCAGGCGCGGGAGGGGTATATGCCGGTGGAGAGGCAGGCAACTTCGGAGTCGCACCTGCAGGAGGCATTGGGGGAGTGAGGAACAGGCAGCCATCCATCATAACACATTTCTGTCCCTCTGGGTACGTATGCGCAGGGCTGTTTCCACGTCAGTTGGTGCAAAGACAAAGGGGAAAGGTAGAACTCACTTGCAAGAGTAGCGACCATGAGCGTCAGTAGAGCCTGGCGGGGGGCAGGAGGGAGTGCTGGTAGGAACAACAGGCACCGTCTTAGTGACGACGGTGGTGCTCTCCATGCATTCGTGGCAGGGGATGGTGCTGACGAAAGTCGTGTAGACCGTCTTGGTGACGGGAATGCTGGGGATCGGGTACACCGGAACTGTAGTTACAGGCACGACAGGCTTGGTCGTCGAGTTATACATAGGACCGTGCGGTGGCATGGAGATCGTAGTTGCCGTTGTCTTAGTCAGGGTGCGCACAGTGGTGTAGACAGTTGTCAAAACGGTAGTACCTGACGTAATGGCCGTGGTCTCGATGCAGGGAGTCGTATAAAGTGTCGTTGTCTCTGTGAAGTAGACCGGCGGCGGCAGCGAGATTGTGGTGTTCAAGCTGTGCGTAGTGGATGTGCTAGAACTCATCGTTGGAGACAATGGGGGTGGTGCGGTCGATGTCGACGAGTAAGCGCAGGTTGTTGACGTGCTCGAAGTAGAGCTCGTCTTCGACGGCATAATCGGCGAATGAGGTGTTGTTGGGACCGGAGGAGTGTAGGCAGGAGGGGTGTAGGCAGGAATCGTCTTAGTGGTAGTGCTGCTGCTGCTGCTAGAATAGGCACAGGTGGTGGAGGTACTGCTCGAGCTGCTACTAGAAGTGGTTGGCAACACTGGGTAGTGTGGCTTCGTCTTTGTAGTGGTTGAAGTCACCGAGGTCGAAGTTGTCAGAGTCACCGTGGTAAGTGTATTGCAACTTGTGGTCGAACTGGACGAGGTGGTGGTTGTGGTTGACTTCGATTTGGTAGTTGACGACGAAGTAGTAGTGGTCGAGGACGTAGTGGTCTTGTTGCCAAAAGGCCCTGGCGGGTGGTACGGAGCTGGAGGGGTGTACGCAGGGGGTTGGTGCACAGGTGGCGGAACGTAGGGCGGTGGGCTCTCCTTCTTTGGTGGTGAAGGCGGCTGGTGCACAACAGGCGGAACATATGGCGGCGGCTTCTTCTGTTTTGGTGATGGCGGTGGGCTCTCCTTCTTTGGAGCCGGCGGAGGTATGTATTGCGCCGGAGGATTCTCCTTCTTTGGTGCCGGCGGAGGTACGTATTCCGCAGGAGGATTCTCCTTCTTTGGTGACGGCGGAGGACTCTCCTTCTTTGGTGACGGCGGAGGTATGTATTGCGGCGGATTATACTGAAGTCCATGTAAGCACTCTCGTCGCTTCAATCAGGGCAGAAGCCTTCATGAGACTCGACTTGTCCTCGCAGAATATCTCGATGTCTGCCGTCGAGACATTCGCAAATAACCGCAAGACTCCTCAGAGTTTCAGGCAGGCTTCAATGGAGAACGTTTCTTACGGTATCCGGCTTTTCAGGCGTCACTGGTTGCGGATTGTACGCAGCAGGTGACTGGTCAACAGCGAATGCCACCGCGGCCAAGCCGAAAATGGCGATGTTCTTCAACATATTGACCCGGAACAACAACAATTAGCAAGAATTATTCGTAAGGTGTGCTTAGCACAAAAAGCGAGTGACTGAGGGTGCTTCCCAAAAGAATGAACAGATCAACACAAGAAGATAAACTTATGAGAGAGGCTGAGAAGGAACAGGACAATGACAAGACAGCGGCCGGACGAGCAGGCATATGAAGGCGAGCATACTGGTAGCTTCCCTTTACGGCGTCGTGCAACTAGTGCCTCCCGATCGCTCTCAAGGATCCCATGCGGGCAGAGACATCGCTATAGACCCACATTAGCGTGCAGCTGGCCAGTAGCATCCGGTGCTCGCTGCTAATTGCAGTCAGTCAAGGTGCTGACAGACGAGTAGTCGAGGCACGGCGCCTGGTCCATTCCCAGTAGAAGACGAGCGTGGGTCATCGTATTGATACCTGTCAGACCGGGAGGCGTTGCTCGTAAAAAGCTTGATGACCAGAGACGGCGGCATGCCCACAATACGCTATGCCCAGGGGCCATACGGACTCGATGCATGATGATTCGCTGGCGAGAGGCTGCTGCCGCACGGGGTGTTGGCATTCCTCATGTCACTGCTACCGCGAAAATGAAGCTGGTTGTATGATCGGATGCGGGAGGGGGAGGAGGCGGAGTGGGAGATGGTGGCGGTGGTGGTGAAGTGCGTTTCTGCACGCATAACGTCGGCAACGGTGCACCTCCGTGCAGGTGGTTTGGTGGGCGCCCGAGAAGGGAAGGATGCTCGCGTGTCGTGCCACTCACCCTTCGTGCCTTCCCAGTACGATTGATTTCGGGTCAGGCGGGTGCCTTGCAGCATGAGTGAACTCTATTTTCGCGTGTGATGAAACACTCGCGTCTGAGTGACGCCTTTTTTCGCCGTCCAGATGAATAAATTTCCCAGGCATGGCCCATCATCTCGTACTTTGACACTAGACGCCTCCTCCAGTATAGTGCCGTACTCGGTGAAAACGAGGAGATTGTGGCCTCGACTTGTGCTGTCATGATAATAATAATCATAATTTGATGATGATTCATGAACCATTACCAAGGAGGGGCCTCGTGTTAAAACTCTGTTAGCTTGCATTGGTCTTCAATAATTACAGGTACTTGTGTCGTGTGTCTCTTGGCGCGACTCGCGGGACGCTACTACTACATACTGGACAGCGAGAGAGAGAGAGAGAGAAAGAGAGAGATTGGCTCCTGTTTACAGAAGAAGCGGAACATATCTGGCCATGTTGGCTGAATCCGACCAGAGGGGCGTCCGCCGCTCCTGCTACTCTGGGCCACTCGTCTGCGATCACGAGTCCTGCTACTATACTGACGACGAATACCTAGCTTTACGAGGTCCGCGTATGGCTAAGCGCCTGCAATAGAATACTCGTTCGACACCTTTCGCTTTTTCTGTCCTCCCGGACGTTGGGCATTATTAGGCAGACTGTTGCAGGATCGGACCGCCAAGTAGCCGGATTCGAGGCGACATTGCACAACACCGTGACATCAAGTACTCCGCAGGCACACCGATCGATTGCCCCTACCGCACTAGACACTGATGCCATGCTGTTCAGGAGTTGCTTTGTCGTTAGAATGATGTGATGCGTGCTCAAAGCAACATGCCCTGCCACCAACACTGCCGCTGCTTGTTCTGCATATTTTACCTGCCCTGTCATCGTTTGCTAGGTACCTCCGACTCGTTGATGCAGCCTGGTCAGTATTGTCGATCATGCTCGCCATCTTTCGAACAGGCTCTCCGAAATCATCATCATCTCGATTGCGCGGCAACTCTCGCAGGCACTTCCAAGCGCCAAGCACATAGAGCACGGGAGTCACTGCAGTCAACTGGGAGCCCCAGGATCATCCGTTATTTCTCCAGACGTGGTTGCATGTTCCTCCTGGGATCATGGTTCATTGTGCAGAGCGAGTAATTATAAAGGCTCCACCGACATGCACTTACTGTTTGTGAACTCGCTATCAACGACACCTAGAGACCGAGTCTCAATCATCCTGTTCGCACATAATCCGGCGCACTGTATGCTGGCCTAGTAGCACCTACCACCAGATTCGTGATGAGCAATGCGTTGCCAAGACTATTACACGAGAATGTCTCACGCGGCGTTGGCGGCTGTCGAGCCCGCGAATTTTAGGATGTCGTATTCCAAGGGCCGCCCATGAGCATCTTGTCCTGTACACGTTCAAAGCGTGCCACCCAAACCACGCCATTGCAACTTTACGACCGTCAATGTCTAGGCCAAATCTCGTGAGCTCCGCGGCAAGAGCTCAACATGCTCACCATGTACCTCTCAACCGTTCGTCGACATCGGTCCAAAGCCAGCGCATACCTGTAATCTCTCAGGGGTGATGAGGTCTAGATACATCCAGCGGTAGAACTATCGAATGCGGCCATGGATCGTTCTGGTCTCCACGGCTCCTAGCTCTTCTCCTCGAGCAATAGTATCGTGTTCTCTGGTCTGACAGTAGCATACAACCATGCACCAAAGACATGATCGTCTTGCATGAATCCCAGCAACGCCTTGTAGAATTGCTTGGGCTTGGACTCATGCAGGAGCTCTCCAGCAGCTTGCCAGCTCACACGATGACATAGCTCAACCATGACCTTTCAGATGGTAGCTAGAGTCGAGCTCGAAAGTGTTACATCTAGACAATAGGATGTAGGCTGTCCGTGATAGGTTTTCCTTTAGCATCTACGTCGATTGCCGGATAGGCGACTTGAAAGCGCCTGTCAGCGGTTTCTGAAGCTTTCATAGCTGTGTGATGAGCAGCCTATAACTCCAATGGCAACTTTCACGTGCAGTATCGAGCCCATTCGAGCTTCAAGCGGTACCGGGCGCTATATCACGGGTTTCGACGAACTCAGGGGTCTCATGTCCTCCAAAAGAACGGCATGAGACTGTTATACGTGTGGTCGGCATCATGTCAACAACATGCCACTCGAGGCTGCATTCGGCAAAGCCATTTGCTGACTACCGATAGTCGTTCAGGAGACTGAGCAATAAGCTATCGCCGGCGGCCATACGGTAGCTTGCCAGATCTTGAGAGCAGCAAGTGGGCGAGTCTTCTTGAGAAGGCGCATTTGAAATCTCGATGCACAGACCGCGCTGAAGCAAAGCTTTTGTATCCTCGACGCGAACCTCGCTCCAGTACCCAAGGGTCCATCGTCACCGCCTACGAAGCCATCCAATGTGCCTTGGCTGTTAGTACAATCGCAGGAGTCATGGCGCGTCTGTGCCGTGAAGCGGCCTTCAGAGCGCGCGGGAGCCTCGAACGACCTTCGGGCAAGCAAGAGTCAGATCCTAGGTGGGCACGATGCCAACGTTATCGTCAGTGCATGGACATGATCAAATGAAGTGGCTTGCAGGTAAATATGCGTGTTGCATTGTGCCTGCTTCGTAGAAGTCGCAATGGTCGCACGGTCTGGCTCTAATTCGACGTCAGCTCGAATCTCCTCACGCAAGAGGCAACGAACAGCGAGCTGGACGAGATCCGCGACTTCCTGAACAAACAAACGTCCCCAGAAATCTCAACCCGACTGCTCATTTTTCCAAATTCCAGGCGAGCTCTGCAATGACATTTACGAGCATGTCTCTCTACAGGCGCCAACGCGACATGTGAGCAGCCAGCCAAGTTTAATCTTGGGAATGCTGCCGACGCGAGAATGATCAATAAGAATGCTATCGAGATGAGGAACACGAATGAGAAGAATATCAGTCCAGGTCTTCTAGGCACGTCCCGCGCTTCTGGGCACGTCCCGCGCTCCTTTCGACGAGTACCACGGTATATTCTATGGTCCACCCAGTGAATCGGCTGGCAGTGGATCAGCAGCCCGGCACTTATGGACGCTCTTGTGATTAAGAAGTATCACGCTCCACATCATGGTTAGAGGGAGAAAGATAACGCTGAGCCAAGGACACAGCAGCGGGCGCCTCTTTGCAGCGGTATCGTATTTGGCATATTGTTCTTTCCTAGCGCGTTGCTCGAGCCGACGTGTGCTGAACTCTACTTTCTAGGAAGAAGTCCACCATGGATCGACAGATATGATGCCGAATTACCTTCCGAAAAGCCATGCCTCGTTCGCATTTGCAAGCATTACCGAGAATGGCCACTACTAGGGGAGGAAAAGTGCAGCGTATGCATCAGACCGGGACAGACGGCACAGCCGAGGGATGCTCGTGGACGTCGAGCGATGAAGTGAACGTAGCTCCCCAAGGCTGCAAAAGCTCTGAGACGCAATCCTGGAAGCAGATGCTGCTGGAAGAACCCGCGCCACGGTGCCGACGATATCGCTCGCACCAGCACTCCCAGCTCCCGATATGCACACGTCTTCATATCACATACCAACGCACGACGCAGTGCGAATTGAATTCGTCAAAAGCTTCATCGGGCTGATCAAGCTCATAGGTCTCATGATCTCCCCTAAGTTTAGCCGTTGTATCTACAAATGCAATGGAAGGTCCTGCTGCCACCCAATCTTCTGTATCATCGTCATCAACAATCCAAACCAACCTTCAGAAGCTCCCAACCATGTAGCGTACTCGCGAATCCAGCGCTCTTTCCGCTTTGCCCAAGAATCTCCAGTTACATAAGGTACTCTCCACGCTTGTGCTGAAAATGCAAGTAGGAACGATAACAGAAAACTTTCAGAGCCAGCGGCGCATCCCTCGTCAGTCTTCACCAATCTAGTAATGAAGTCTTGTCGAGCGACCTCGACTGTACTAGACAGCCACGGCGCCGGCGTTCGGTTTCTCCTCAGCCTTCGGACTGCCTACTGCATCGAGTGGTGCAGCGTGAAGTGCAGGCTTGGCACTCTTGCCCATCACGCCTCGTTTCCTGCGGTCGATAGCATCGATTACCCATTCGCCGACTTCACGGTCGACAAAGCCGGCTTGGTCTTCGTGGACGATCTGTTGTTCCGGTTCCATGGTCTCGCCGTTGGCTTCTGCTGCTTCAGCGGCCTCTTCGTCTTCTTCTTGTATGGTTTCAGGCTTGTCGAGAACGGCAAGCCAGGCGTGTTGGAGAAGCATGGGATAAGTTGGTCGAAGTTTGGGAATCTTGTTGAGGCACCCGGCGACGAAGTTACGGGCGGCTTCAGAGAAGGTGTCGGACGGAAGATCGGGTGGTTCACCGTCGACGATGGCCTGTAGAGTGGTTAGTGTGGGCCACGGATCAAGCACACAATGTTTCACTTACGGATAGCTGCGAGAAGATGTTGTCGTAGGTTTCTGGCGGGTATGGATACCTTCCCATGGCGCACTCAATGATCGTCAAGCCTAGCGACCAAATGTCGGACTGGACACTGTAGGTACCGGCTGAAGCTCCAGCTTGCGCGATACCGCCACTGGATATCCGTTCCGGTGCCATGTATGACTGGCATCCGATGTTCGTCTTCGCTATACTCGCCACAAGGTTGCCCGATACACCAAAGTCGCAGATCTTCACTTGCCCTTTCGTGTTGACCAAGATATTGGTAGGTTTTACGTCACGATGAATGATATTGTGCTCTTCCTTCAACGACTTCAGCCCCAGCACCGTGGAGTAGGTAATTTTCTGAAGCACTCCCTCGGGTATGCCATCGCCATAAAGCTTGTCTATACTGCCACCGTCCATGAACTCCATGCATATGTATACTGCCCCTTCTTGGAAGAACGCGCCATAAAAATCGACGATTTGTGGCGATATGCATCGGTGTAGAACGTCAAGCTCCATTATGATAGAAGCAAACTTGGCATCCTCCAGCTCCAGGCGCATCTCCTTCATCGCCATCACAATACCAGTCGTGCCACCCCTGCCGAAAGCTTGCTCAGATGTAGCACTTGTTGGCGTTTGGCCTGCAGAAGGGCGCGTAGGTGAATTGGGGCTCGATGCTTCCTCCTTATCCGCGAAACGCGCCTTGTTGCCAGCCAGACCTTGGCCGACCTTTCGATACTTCGGTCGCGAGTGTCTGACTTTATAAACGGTGCCATAGTTGCCTTTGCCAAGCTCGTCCAGTGTGTCAACTTCGTCGAGACTGATGTGAAAGCTCTTTCCCGACGTGAACTCGATACCTTCGCCGGTCACGGTCGCCTTACCCTTGAACGTCAATGCTCCGGTCTTGGTGTCTATAAAGTCCTTGTACTTGTCCATTTGCGACTCTTGCTTCGGCGGAGGTTGAGCAGAATCTCCATTCGTGGCACCTCCTCCAATATCAGAAAGCTTCATGGAAGGCCTGTTCTTCTTGCCAGCTGGCGCAGCAGGAGTCGCTGCAGGTGCCTGACCGGGTAGTCCACCAGGTAGTTTCATACCACGTTTCTCTGCTAATGACATGCCCTTAGCTGGTGCATTAGCGCCAGGGATGGCGGGTGATGAGGCAACGTGAGGCGGTACAGGTCGATTGAGGCCGGCCGGTAGTTTGAAGTTCGAAGGAAAGCCTCCCATAGCAGGCCCACTGCCAGCGGTGGGAGGACTAGTCGGACCTCTGTTGGGCAATGGTGTCGGCGGTCCTGCTCTTGACAATGAAAAGGCCTTCATTTTGGCAGCAATGTCTGGATTCATTGCCGTTGGTGGCCCTCTTCCCGCCAGAGGAGCACCAGGCGGTCTCCTTGCAGCATCCAATGTCCCGCGCGGGGTTGACGAGGCAGTCATGTTCGACATACTGGGAGGGAGGCTACTGGAAGAGTTGAATCGAGGCAATGTTGGAGTGGCGAGCGGTGATGCGCCGACGTCTTCGGGCGAGGTTGGCGGAGAAGGGCTGCGAGGAGGAGAGGTAGGGTCTTCGTTGGAGTCGGCCATGATGGCGTAGGTGGGGTTTGCGTGCTGCACCAGGACGGCGGCGCGCAGATGGTCGATCGGTCAGCCAAGCGGCAGTAGTGTAGTAGGAAGAAACGCGCGGCTGTGTCCTGTTTCCGCTCGATGCCGCAGATTGGGTGTACAAAGAGTCGTGTAGACGTAGGGCTGCACTTGCACTTTCCCAGGTCGCTTGCAAGCGAAGGATGGAAGAGCGGGCATCCACGTGCGAACGTATCGCTCCGAGATCGATATCGTGGCTGACGGCACTGATGAGCCACGCGAATCTCACTTTTGGTCGCCACATCACGGTTGTCGAGCATGGATTGAGTTCTCCATCGCAACTACGTCAGGGCGCAGGGCTCGATTAGTCACATGAATGCAGGATGTTTATACATGTCTTGCCATACTGAACTGATCTTCACTACTAGATGTGTGAGTCGATCTTGCTTCGGCACCATGATCCATGAAGGTACGACCTGAATGCGATAAGAACATGCTCATGTGAACCCGCCGCCGCGGCCTAGTATCTATCAGGCAGTCAGCTCGCACGACGTTAAACAGTGAGCACAGGTAGGCGGCAGGATAGCTGGTGCAGGACAAGGCGGAAGACGGCGCACATGCAAGAAACATTAAACACTGCAGACACAGGGCAGGATCGACAACGATTAGGTACAGGACAAGAAGCACGTGCAATGGACATGTAGTCCTTACTGAGTCGCTGCTTCGGCGCAACGACATTTGTACAGTATGTGCGAGGGTAGTGGCGCAAGGAGGTCTCCACATCACGCATGCAAGCTTGTCTGCTAATGTGGCATGACGATGGCGATAGGTACATATGTAGTATGATATCGATAGAAGCAACATTGAACCGACATTTCCATAATACTCCCTTGGCGCTTGCCTACGTTGCCGGTAACTTGCACCTCCCCCAGTCGAAGCGTGTCGTTGATGAGGGGCATGTAGACTGATGACATGTATTGGTCGACATGGCAGCGTTTCTGCTGACTTCAAACAAGGCACTCCATGCATGGATCGAGTACTCCACGCGCGCGAGAGGAACTGTTCGTACGAAGCTGAAACAAGACGACGTACTGTACATGGACATGTATCGTTTCCTGGAAGCTAAGCTTTGGCTTCGCGGGCATTCACTACTGCCACGACTGCCCACTATTTCTTCACGCCTCCGAGCTCTCTTTGTGGTGTGTACGACGTCTGAAATCCTGCACGCCGTTGTCTTGGTATCGCATCATCAGCCAAGACATCTTTCTTGTCCTTCTCCAACTCTCTCCTTTCCTTTATTCACAACGAACTCCACCGCGTACCGTCCTCCCCTACTCTCGAGTGTGCGCACCCTTTCCATTGCCACAACTATCCGCGGATCTGGCGTAAATCTACCTTATTTGCTCGCTTTCTTACCTCTTGGCCGACTGCGCCTCAGACCAGTGACGAGATCTGATAAGGTCCCGCGGTCCCGCTTTGGAGAGCCTGGACCGTGACCCGCAAAACACTCAGCGATCGACATCTCTGCGACAACTTTCTGCTGTCAGGCACCAAAAGCACGCTCCCAAGCGGCGGCGAATGCCTGCGCACGAAACCTAACGACGTTCTATACCGTACAGATTCTCACCCGGAGTCACTTGCATTTCCACCTTCACTTGATTCCGCTTCGACCTTGGCCGCGCAGCCGCGACGCCGTGCATCGCTCCTACCACGATCATGTTCGAATCCATTCAGTCTTTTAGGGTGCGCGAAGTTTCCAGTCTGGCATTGAACGTGCTTCAACCGCGAGGACTATCATCAGAGGCGGCGCTAGATGCACAATATCCTATATGGGAAGCTGTCACTAACAGCACAATGGACGCTCTCGGAGCGCACGATTCACATCCCAACTTTGGCCACTTGGCAGGCCTTGTGTCTGAAGCCGTGTTGGAGGTCGTCTTCGTCGCACTGCCCGGATTCCTAGTGGCCATCACTGGCATGTTCGATGCGAACAGCCAGAAGTTTGTGGCGGAGCTCAATACCATGGTTTTCACGCCATGTCTAATCTTCTCGAAACTGGCTGGTCAACTCAATGCAGACAAACTCGCCGACCTGGTTGTCATTCCATTCATCTTTGTGATACAGACTGTAGTGTCATGGCTGTGCGCGCAGGCCATGGCAAGAGCCTTCGGATTTGCGCGGAAAGAGAAAAAGATGCAGAAGAATTTTGTTCTCGCCATGGGCGTTTTCGGCAACTCCAACTCGTTACCGATATCGCTTGTCATCAGCCTGAGTAAGACCATCAGTGGCTTACACTGGGACCGAGTGCCTGGCGACAACGATGAAGAGGTAGCAGCAAGAGGTATCCTATATCTGCTTGTCTTTCAGCAGTTGGGACAACTGCTCCGATGGACATGGGGCTATAACGTGCTATTGAAGCCAGCGTCCGAGTACGAGGAGGAGGAGCGCATCACCGCGGCAGAGCAACAGCGTGCGATCGAAGATGGGTCATACGAAGATGAGCCTCTGCTGAGCGTTCAAGGCAAGCCCGTAAAAAGTGGCAGGGATTCTGGCTTCAGCTCCGGCTCGCAGACACCAAACAGGCTCCATCATTCACCAGAGATCGTCCCAGCAGCACCTGCCAATGGTAATGACATCAGCAACGAGCCACGCAATCTGGTGGACAGATCACAATCAACAGGCCACATTATAGAGTTCCCAAATTTTCACCGCTCCAATACCGGCCGCTCGAACATGACAGACGTGAGTATACCAGCCTGGAGGGCGCCATTGTACCGCGTCAAGAATGCTGCCGCACGTAAAGCACGACGAGCAAACGACACTCTCAGCACGTTCTTCAACAACCTCTACAGGAGTTTGCCGGAGCCAGTGCAAAAGGTGCTCACCTTTATCGGCTACTACAACAGCAAGTTCTGGGCTGGCGTCTGGCATCAGATGAACCCACCGCTCTGGGCAATGCTTGCCGCACTCATCGTTGCTAGCATACCAAGTGTGCAGAAAGCATTTTTCACAAAGGGCACCTTGATCAATAACTCCGTCACAAGCGCGATCTCGCAAAGTGGTGGTGTTGCTGTCCCGCTTATTCTGGTCGTGTTGGGCGCGAACCTGGCTCGATCAACCATTCCGAAGGACCAATTGGCTGTTTCGAAGGAGCAAAAGAAAGAGGAGCGTAAGCTCTTGTACGCCTCGCTTCTGAGCAGAATGGTCCTGCCCGTAATCATCATGGCCCCGGTCTTGGCTCTGACTGCCAAGTACGTGCCGGTTTCCATCCTGGACGACCCGATTTTCATCATTGTCTGCTTTTTGCTTACCGGAGCACCCTCGGCACTGCAGCTGGCGCAAATCTGCCAGATCAACAATGTCTTCATGGGAGCGATGTCAAGCCTATTGGTTGCTAGCTACGTGGTCGTTATCTTCCCGAGCACGTTGCTACTAGTGCTCATGGCGCTGGAAGTGCTCGAGTGGGCGGTGCTCTGACCATCGTGCTTACCCGCAGTGTGTGTATGATAGAATCGGATACAAGGGCTGGCAACAGAGAGCATCAGGTGTGCAGCGTGCCCGTGCATGAGGCAATGGCGGTGATGAGCATTCTGCCGGAATATGAGTCAAACGAAGATGATGAGCGTTGTGGCGAGGCGTCTGGGTGCACTGTATACATTCAAGGAACATGGTTTTTGCATTCAATCTTGATATTGGGTATGATCAATACCATCATCGCTGTGAACTCGGCGCAGTGGCAAAAACCAGCAGCATCTCGAACTTGTTTCCTCACAAAGAGCTCCCAGTGTCAATGCTGGCACTTGATCACATCTTTGATAAAGTATGAAGAGCTTCCAGCTCGCTGTTCGGCCGCTGTTGATCAGCTCAAGCAAGCCATTTGTCCAGTGTCAACTAACTGCAACCTCGTCACTCTGGCAGCCTCGACAACATGCTCCAGCTTCGGAAAGCCTTTGACCTGTTGCAATGGACAAGCCGCTCAGGTACTTGAAAGTTGTTCTAGTCTAAATCCACGCATATGACAATCCTATGACGGCCTAAAGAAGTCCATATGTTCTTTGATCATACCAGCAGAGGCAGGCTGAAGTGCAAAAAAGTTAGGAAGACTGACATCGTATCATTGTGAAGGAAATAGTCATGCGACTTGATGGTCAGACCCTTGCCGGTTCGTCCGACGGATGTATTCGAGCTTCAAGGCAGCAGAGTCCGGGACCGATATCTAGAGTTGCACGTGTAGCGAAGCGCAGGTCCTATATGTCTGGTCGTCGCTATACTGTAGAATGCGTTCTTGGATACGCATTAATCTATATACATCGTGGCCGCAACGATGATTACTATTGTTGCGCGCCCTTGGTCGTGAAAACATTTGGCGTTACAGACAGACCCCTCGGACCACAGTCCGCTTCGAGCCGACGTTTATCCGGCTGTATCTTATTCGACAAATGTCGATTGTGCAATCATCGCCACGCTTCACTTCGAGTCGTCATTCGTGGTCATCGCGCGTGCGTACCAAGACACCTCATCGCATTTGCCATTCCTCATCACCCGCATCTGAAAGCTTAATGCTTTCCGTGGCGCGTTCCACTGGCTACGCGTCGCTGGAATGACCCAAAAGTCCAACATGTAGGCGTAATAGGTAGGCTGGACGACACTAATGTGCAGATTCGGATGGCTGCCACTCCTTGGTCAACATCTATGCAGGCTCTTAACCATCCCATACCTTCTGTAGTTCACTTTTGATACCCAATATCGTTGACAGCTACCTACAAGACCTCGTCCACCACGATCAAGACCATCTCTGTCGCAACAAGGAACTTCAACACATCAGCCACAATGTCGTCCAATACCGCGCCAGGCGAGCAATTCGAAGTTCGCCAGACCATGACAACAGAGAACATGACTCCGGATCCATCCAAGAGCATCAAACTCTCAACACAAAGGCAAGCGCTCATCGACGACATCATCGCCCTGTACTCTTGCGAGCCGACCATCCGGCGTGTTGAGCGCTACACACCAGATTGTGTGTATGATGATCAGTTCGTGTATGCCAACGACAGATACAAGATGGCAGGCCAGTGGTTCGCGCTGCCAAAGCTCTTCAAAGCCAGCGTGAATGAGAAGTATGAAATCATCAAGAATGAGCAGAATTTGATCCAGTTCAAGAACGAGCAGTCATGGACCTTCAAGGTGATACCCAAGACTGCTACCATCAACGCTCTTGTCAGCTTGAGCTTAGACCCTGCTACTGTGGACAGTGACTTTATTCAAGTCAAGTACCACAAGGATCAGGCGAACGACAAGGACTATTCGCACGAGGGACTGGGCTTCAGCTTCAAAAAGTGGCAGGCGGATAATGTCATGAAGCACATGAACTCTGAAGAGGTGGCATATTTTGAGAAGGACAAGGGCGCAGCCAAAGAAGAGGTTCGGAAATATGGTACGGGTGACGAAAAGGGTAATGCACCAATGAAGGATCTGTAGTTCGACGAGCTATGTCGTACGTAGACCTTCTGAAGCTATGAACTCCGTTCTTGCCATAAAAGAAAAGGTGCACGGGAATGCCGATACCGTCTCTCATTCTCACAGCATGCCCAGTATGATGGACTGCTAGCTTATACGCAGTTTTGGTCCAACATGAGATTTTAGTCCTATACGCATGGGCTCCTCCGAGTCAGGCGAGTAAGGAAGGTAGGATTCGTAGGGATTCTACAGTATCAATAATTTCCCAATATCGTCCCGCCTGCTGCGAATTGCTCTGAGCTACACCCTCGACCTTGCTAACGAGACATACCCCAAATCGATCGAGGACCCCTCAACCTGCTGTAGCAATTACTCTCTCAACTCCGGAACGTGACAGCGAGGTACTTCGTCGTGCAGCTCATCTGCTGACTGCATCGGATCCCAGCAGCGCCTCGAACAAGTCGTTGCCAGTCTGTCGTATCAACGGGCGGCAGCGTAAGGGCAGTATCGGTAGCAAAGCGACACCGAAGCTGAGAGTCAGCCAAGCGCTAGCCTCATACATCTCTTGGAGTCGAACCGCTTGTATGCAGCCGCGGTGCCTACGAGTATTCGCGACTTTCAGGTATGCATCACTTCACACGTCGTGGCAGCGGCGACACGTGCCCTTGTGGTGAGCATGACAGAACCCTGAAGAGCCCTAAGGACCCTGATCTGCAGTTCCGTTTTGGAATAGAAATAAGACCAAACAGCTTCCTCATCGGCTCGGCACTGTGCACTGCTTCGTGGTTGAGGTGGCTAGCCTAACGATTATATCGAGCCACCCGACTCCCCTTGACTGATGACTAAGCTTGATGAAGGTTATGAAGGCTTGGTGAGATTATGCGGGCCGAAGATGTCCAACAACATAGTCAGCTCCGCAAATGATTATAACTGGCTTCTCTGTGGAAGACTAAGCATTTTACGCTTTTCCGCCCTAGAGAACACCCGCAGCAGCTTTACTTGCAACTTCACTTTGTATTCTACACTTTGTTTAATTGAGCCCAGCTTCGTTACTATCTGCTGATCTCAGTCGAATTTCCATTTAGACTCTATCGTCGCGCTAGCCACCTCAACCACGAAGCAGTGTATGATAAACACGATAGAGGACATTATTTGAGCAGATCTCTCGGCCGCTGATCCGTGGCATCGTTGCCTGCCAATGGGAATCTTACAATTTCTTCTTGCTTACGAGACAGGGATGGTTTGCGAGTGAGTTTCATACTGCTGCGCAGCATATCACGAAGCGCTCCTGTTGATGTCGACATTTACTTCAACACCTCTTACCATGCGTATTCTTGCCTATCCAGCGCCTCTTGTGTCTACTCTCGGGCAGCAGGTACACTGTCTTGCAGGTGTTTGTGACTGAAGAGCTATTTGCGAACCTGCAAACGTCCTCATGACCTCAAGGTCACGCACCTCGAACCTCGCTCAACATTGCTAAGAAACCCTCTTGGGACCATGCCAGACCGCTCTGCTGGGTACTCGCTGTTCTCCAATATGGACAACTCCAGCTTCGGCAAATTATCTGGCGAGCTGCGCAATAGGATCTACGAATATGTCCTCCTCGAGAGCTCCCTGGACGGCGACCAAGAGTCGATAGACCTCGAACAAGGCTGGTTCGACTGTCCTTTCCACCGCTGCAAGATCATGAACGAAGCGCGAACTGGGTTTGTGTATCCTCTTGACCCGCTGCGTATGATGGGGCTCCCTTTCACTTGCAAAGGCATTCGCCGTGAATCGTTGCAACTATACTATCATCTTAATCGCTTCACTTTCGAGACAGACTACCTCAAGAGCAAGCACAAAGAACGGATCGTGGAGCGGCTAGTCGAGTGGGTGCAGCGAATCGGGATTGAACAAGCCAGAGAAATTCGGGATGTGACAATCAGTCTCTCCTCGCTGAAGGGTAGTCCGACAATACCGCTAGAGATCAACTGGAGTCATATGAAACTCATCAGATCGCTCTTTAGTCCACACGGGCATGTAAAAATCCGATTTTTCTTGGATGGCAATGGGACAGCGACCTTCGTTCTTGGATCGAGGGAGTTTATGGCTGCGCAACTGGATCGTATGGCGGAAGGATGGGCACTGCTCTGGAGGAAGAGCAGGAAGTATGATGAATGGGAGGCCTGGAGGGTTGCGGAGAGATACAAGCAGGAGGTTATAGAGCTGTTTGGAGACATGCCAGCAGAGATATAGGTATGCATTGTGGAATGATGCTGTCATATAGATCGTTCGTGCCCAGATGTTGTGTTTATGCGTAATATGCCTCTTTCAGTGCACGTAAGGATGACCGGATCAGCTGCCATGGTGTACAGAGCACTCCGCGACGCGATGCGTGATGGGTTTGGCAGATGATTCCACATACACGTACGGGAGGGAAGATGTTAGAAAGTGACATCTTCAAGCATTGATGAGTCAAAAGAGTTGTTTCAAAAATGTCCTCGCCGCCGCTTGGCTTCCGCACTGGCAGGAGTCAAGCCGGCGGGAATGCTCTTGCCGCGGAGTCGTGTTTCTCCTTCCTCACGACCACAGCACAGCAGCAATCTTTCTTTTGCGTCTGTTTCTTATCTTCCATGAATCGATATCGCGTCGTCTCGCCTGAACGGAGCTCGAGAACTCAAATTGGCGTAACGCTTTTCCAGAAGCGGAGCGTCAGTTCCTTCCTGCTCTGGGAATGTGACGTTGGCCGAGGAATCATTCCTTATGCACTGCACTCTTGAAGTGTCGCTTGTGCTCTCGTAAGGCAGTGATGATCTGACCTTTATCGAAGGCGCTCAGCCGTGAAGGAAGGAGCGACCAGCTCTATGGGCAGCACACCAGCTGTTCCGAGGAGGTGTTGACAAAGGCATACAATTTCCGGTGCGAAGTGAGAGAGATTGGCCTGCTCCCTGCAAAGCTCTCGCTGCTCTCCACCTCAAGCAAGTGGGTGCATATAGTGGGTAGCTACATGAGCTATGATGTAGCAGAGGATAAGTACAAGCATTGGAGCTCTGCTTCATGGACGACCGACTTTCTTGCACCCATTCACTGCCGCTACACCTGCTGCTCTTCTACAGAACCAAAGCACGAGAAACAAGTGATCAAACGACAGGAGGCCAACGTCAACATGGCACAACAAGGCACCTCAAGCGGGCATCCCATCACGGTCCTTACAGTATGACAGTGCGCATTCAATGACATGTCTAGCTGGGAATGCTGACTTCAACGTCAATAGGCCGATATGGCACCCAAGCTCCCAGCCCACAGCTCCCTCCTCTTCGCCCAAAAGAAGAAGAAGAATTATTCCTTCGAGACCATCGCCAAAGAGCTCGGTCGCGACGAAGTGGCCGCAGCTGCAATCTTCTACGGCCAGGCCAAAGCCTCCGATGAAGACATCGCCAAGCTCGCCAAACTTCTGGACATCGACGAAGCCGACCTCCGTGAGACGGAAATCACTGGTCTGCCAGATCGTGGCAGGACTGTTGAGATGCCACCCCGAGAGCCGATGATTTATAGATTGTATGAGATTGTGCAGAATTATGGATACGCCTACAAGGCTGTGATCAATGAGAAGTTTGGAGATGGCATCATGAGTGCCATTTCCTTCTCAACAAAGGTGGAGAAGGAGACGGATGAGAAGGGAGAGTGGGTGAAGATCACTTTGCGTGGAAAGTGGTATGTTGCCAGCGCATTTTCCGGCAAATTTGTCGTTCGCCTCTTTACTAGATACATGCTGACACATCGCAGGCTGCCATTCACACGTTTCTAGGTGTAAAATACACATGGTAGTGATTGTTCTTTCAAAAAGAGCCCTCGATGCTCGCGATCTATCGAGCGCTCATTTCAGCTCGTATCGGCGTTCCGCTCGGGTGAGATGGCCAGTGTATGTCCGTCCAGGCTTACTGCGCGTGACACGCGTCCCTTGTCAACGCCGCCACAAGGACCTCGTGGCTCAGTACTGCTCTTTTGGCATGGAATTAACTCATTCAATTCAGGAATCGCATCCGTACGCATCCGCACGCGTTCAATCAGTACGCGTTCATGATGCGCTACTCGATTCGCCCTTGCGAGTCGGCCGAAGTGCATGGAGCATGGAATCACTACTTGGTCCACGGACGAATCGACAGGCTGTGCGCATCCGCATCTCGATTTTGCAAGTTCCATTTTCGCGATGTAATTGCAATGCGTGCCGTGCATCACTACCGCTTGAATCCTTGACTTGGTATCCAGCTGCGCTCCGATGCGCGCAATTGCGCCCTTGGCACGGAGCCCAATTGTGTCACCATTCGTTGACAAACAAAAGCCATCGTTGGAAAACTTTGGCGCCGCGAGTCTTGGATGGCACCTTGCTGTTCGACTTTTGCTCATGTTCGGAGCGTATTAGTAATACACTACCACGTTCGAGGTGTTGAAGGGAATCGAGCTGACATCAAGTGCAACAGGCCCCTGCATTGCCCGTGATCGCATGTGCCGAAACCCAGTCTTTGTCCAAAGCATTGCATGTACCACGCGTTGAAGCTCACTCTTGTATTCGAGCACGATGGCTAGCCAGCAAGATCGGGTCTGCATTCACCACTCTGGCAGAATGAGCATGTGCCCGATCTGTGCGCAAAGTCTAAAAGCTAGCCTAGCGCTTCTGTACAGGTGACGCTTATTGTACCTCTCAAGTTCTGCCCAAAAGCGCTGCGGAAAGCTATCGGACATCACTGGATCACAACCGATTCCACGCATACCTTCATAATTCAGCAGTAGCCACTATCATCACATATAGGTAGGGTTGAGGTGCCTTGGTGTTTGAGAAATGTATCAGATCGCAATGTTAAGAACGCTTATCGACCCCAATTAAACGCAACACCACATCGCAGCAATGGTTCGGATAGGCAATAACACTTATAATATGCAGGACGAAGCGTATAATGGCGATGCTGTCCGTCTCGTAGCGTCCACACAACCTTCACGCCGCTCGAGCGGTCACCATCGCCCCCAAATCGGGCTTGAGCCAGCAGGAGGATATTCGGATGCGTCGCAGCCAGGCATGATCCGCTCTCACAAATCTAATCTGTCTGAACTTGCGCGCATTAACGAGTTCATCAGCGGCCGTAGCGGCCACATCCGTTCTCCCAGCGGCAATGAACTCGATAGAGAGCAGTTTCTTCGGCGGCAAGACAGACCACTGACCATCGAGGAGAGGCAGGCCAAGATCAAGGAGCGTGTGAGGCTCGCGAACGAGCAAGAGGCTCAGAGGATCGCTGAGGTTAAGCACAGCACTGAGCAGAAGCGCGAGGTATGTAACGCTGTTCTCTTTCAATCGAGCGGTACTAACACATGTCCAAAGCAGAGCATGCAGGTGCCGGAGAAGACCAAGAAGAAGAGCGGTCTGGGTATATGCTGGAGTTGCTTCATCGCCGCGGACTAGACTGCGCATCTCGAAAATTGAGGCAATCCTCCCAGCTACCACGCGAGGATGCATGATCGTTGACGCGCGGGTTGGAGCGCTGGAAGTGACGGACACGCCCACACTACATTCTGCCCTTTGCCTCCTGGAACGTCCGCATATCCGGCCCTTTATGGGCCCGGGCACTTTTACCGCGACCACATCACTGCAAAGGCACCAATGCAACCACTCCAACTACAAAAGCGCCAATGCAAAAATCCAGCGACCAAGGACGAGCTCAATGCTTGAGCATAACCACCGCGATTTACAGCATTACCAATGGCTGGCAATATGATCACGGTGGTGCGGACTCAACGACTAATGGTATCAATGATAAATATGGAAAATGATGATGACACTGCATACGCCGTCTCTAGCAGCTGAAACTCATATTCTCCCGCCCTTCGGACAAACAGCCATTCTCTTCCGTACCAGCACGCTCGGCCCCTTTTCGAACACCGAACCGCCGACAATCTACATCACCACAATACCAAAGCTTCATCGGATATTCAACACAGCCGTGATGACACCTCGTTCGTCATCTACCGAGTAGGCACAGGCTATCGTCGTGCTCCCCGAAAAAAAAGGGAGCCCTGTATCAGCGGCCCGGGCGTGAAAGAACACGAACCGGGGACCTTCGTTGCATCGACCGAGCACGGAACGGCCAGCGACGATGCTAGAGATTGTACTCTTACAGCATCAGACGCGAGCAGCGGCGTTAGCTCATAAGCAAAGGCAATGGTGTAGCGTCCACTCCAACGGAGCACCCTAGCAGTTCAATATACCATCACCCGCAGAGCGGATGCCGAAAGGGTTTTTTGATGCCACCGCCTGGAAAAGCAGTGTTATATTGCAAGCAGCGCTAACGGCCCAATATGGCATATGGTCACGCGGCAAGAAACTTTAAGAGCGGTGGTTGGCCGATCGATCAAGGCACTATCTCTGCACCTCCTCCTCCTCTTCTTCTTTCCTCGCAGCAGTCTTAGTACTCGAGCGTCACGATGTGGACCGCGGCAGATTCTTCTGGGCCTGGAGACAGTATATGGTGAAGAGGCTTGGTATGCTGGCTAAAGATGCTGGATTCGCCCGGAATGGATTGGACGAGTGCCATCTGTGCGAGTATTGTATTTTATGGATTGCCAACACAAGCGCGTAGATGGGTCTATAGGGTAGCTTGCGCATCAGTTCAATGTGTTGTTTGTCATGAGATTGTGTCATCCGTGCATGAAGCAGATAATCATTTGCTGCTGGAGCGCTTGCACTCTCCACAGGTCCAGGCTGCGCGAGGCATGTGCGGTCTGAGTGTTTCACGCCTGTAGTACGCGGCGATACATTAGTTCTACGCCTATTTGTTCATTACTGCCTTTCACTTGACCCGATCTCCGAAGTACAGCGGCTAGGGTCCGCTTTCAACGCCAGACATGCTTGAACGCAGCAATCGAACAAATCTCAACATCATTATAAGTGTTATCGCCGTCTTGCTCCTTCTTTGCCGGCCACCCCACTCGCGCTCAGTGGTTCTCCATTGAGCATCATCTGCGGCCCCGGGGCTGTTCCGTTCTCCTTCACTGCCTCTGCATAGCTCTTGTCATCGGATGGCTGCACCTCGTCATCTTCATCCTCAGCGTCACTTCTCTCATCCTTCTCTTCGCCCGTGGCAAGATATCTATACAGGATCCTGAGGATCAGAATGAACCAGAAGATGTTAACGGCCTGCAATGCAGCAAGCAGCGGAAATGTGATTGCTTGCGAGATCCAGCATTTGTATTGCTGAGTGTCCCAATTCAGCTCGTATGGTCCGACAGTCTTAAATTGGCCATTTGGCAGTAGAGAATGGAGGATTCGGAGGTTGAGATAGTGTCGAAGATAGGCCCAGATGAGCATGAACGAGGCGAAGTAGGGACCTGTGATTGGTGAGTCGATGTAGTTGAGCAGTTTCGAGGTCTGCAAAAACTGTTAGCTAAGAACCATGCGAGACGTTTCGTTGCACTTGCAGCTAGGAAAAAGTCCGAGATATCGTGCGTAATGTACACAGCGATTCCCATGTACGTGAAGTGGAAGCGGTAGCTGAGTCCGATCAAGGACAGCGTGATGATATGGTGCAGCACCAACTCCTTGAAGTCCTTGCGTGGCTTTTCCAACTGCAACATCAAAACGATACCCTGTTGTGCCCAGTACGAAGCCTGCAGCAAGTAGTATGCCTTGAAAATAGCTTCGTGCGACCTATGCGGGAAGCCCTCGTACATGCCTGCTGTATTGAAGTACCACACCGGCGTCCTACTCATGACGTATAAACCGAATGGACCAAAGATGGCAAAGTAGATGGCTGTATAGAACTGCTCCATGAAACGATTCTGCTTCCCTCGCTGCTTGATGCCGTACCAAACCGCAATCGGCCGGATCACCCTCTGCATGAGAAATTCGCGCGTGAAGGATAGCACAATGGTATAGAAGGCCACAAAGGCAAAGTCCAGCTTGCCCTTGCCATACTGCGTCACATTTCCGATGTGCGGGGGTAGTGTGTTCGTCCGCTCGTTCAGCGGAGGATTCGCGTAGGAGAGGAAGATAGCATGGTGAAGAGGATTATGTTCGCCTGGATTGACAAAGTATGCGCCGAGAATGACGAGTACGAGCACAAGCGGGTTGATCCAGGTATGTTTCAAGGACATTCTTTTCCACCGATTGAATAGCGTCTTGGCCTTTTTTCGCTTCGGGGCTCGTCCATTTCTGTGCGCGGCAGAGTCGTGAGCCTGCTGCGAGGTTGCGATCGAAGTTCCGCCGGTGTCGCCTCGAGGATCTGCTCCTAGGTTGGAGCTTTTTCTTGGGCGTCGCGTGCTGCCTTTCGCGTTCTGAAGCGCTTCGGTCGCTTTCGGCGGATGTTCCGGAAGGGCTTCTGTCTTACTCATCGAAGGCATGGCGACGGTGAGGAGCGGCAAGAAGGAATTAGAGAGTCGTATGGCGATACAAGACAAAAGGGGAGGCGGCTGGCGATAGCTCAAGAGAATAGTTGTATGCCAAGATACAGGGGATGGCGTCCGTTGATGTCAGAAGTGTGCAGGGGCGTCAAGTTCTCGCGGGGGACTTGGCTATGTGCAGCTCGCATGCACGATCTGTGTTTACAACAGCATCGATCTTTTAAGTCACATAGACCTGGTTTCCGTCTCGTGTCTGCGACATACAACAAGGTCATGCTTACAGCATCGCTATCATACTTCGGGTTCTATGGCAGAGACGCCTCTGGATCCATCATCATCGTCATCATCGAGATGCATCAAGCAGCCTCACCATTCGCTACTTCTTGATGCACGCTGAAGCCATGCTCGACTTTGAGTCCGTCCAGTAAACTGTGATCAGCGTTGTCTGCCGTCTCCGGGGGTATTGGCGCATCATACGGCTTGCCGACATGCGTCAAAAGCTCCACTACGCCCTTGCCGCTCGCGAACGCATACAACTTTGCAAACCGTGACCGGAAGCGTATGGACAGCTCGGTCCCAGCAGGAACATATACAAGCTCTCCGGCATGCAAGAAAGCAGGCGATGATGATCCCAGAGTGAACTCCACTACGCCTTCGACAACCTGGAAAGCATGATGCGTCTTTTCGAACTTCAATTTCCTGCCACCACTGAACAAGTCCTTCTCATGGTGATGGCTCGAGCCTTCGATACTTCCGATAACGAACCTGCCATTCGACTCCGCCGTCGTTATCAGAGGCCTCACCACAGTCCCGCCACTCAGCCACGCAGGTCCAGTCCCGCTTTTCAGGAAGTACGGCTCAGCTTTCCCAGGTAATTTGTTCTCATCGCCCACCCAGGGCCGTGGGTCAGGCTCAGAGTGCTGATGCTGCGGACAAGGTACCATGTCAAACTGCTCCGCGGCAGCCTTCAGCTTCGGCAACATCACCTCAAAGAAGTTCCTGTTATCATTCAGAGGCCAGAGCGGACCAGCATAAGGCTCTCCGATGAATCTGAAGAACTCCTCCCAGCCGCCAGGAACGATCAGTCCAACCATCTCGGAATGATGCCCCAGAATCTGGTACTGATGTACAGTCCCCTACTACCCCGTCAGCTGTCATTCCCCTCCAAGCTCGTCCAAACATCTCTACTCACCGGCGACGCACTCGCAAAATCACCCGCTCCCAGAGTCCTGCACTTCTCCCCAGCCCACACATTCACCTCACCCTTCAGACACAAAAATACATCATGCGCTTCACGATGATAATGAAAGCCAATCGGATCGCTCTGACTTCCACTGCTCCCCACCACAGCAAAAGCGTTCTCGCTCTCCTTGCCTGTCACTAACAGTCTTGTCGCTGATCTGGACAGGGGAATGTATATGATCTCGCCATCCTGTGTAGAAATGACATAGGGTTCGCCGGCTTTGCCCGGTGGGACATCGGGTACTCTAAGCAAGCTTCCAGTACCATTGACGTGCGTCGTGTTTGTATCAGCCATATTGTATAACGATAGATCGTAGGTCGTACAGGTGAGACAAAGTGACACGTTCCACGAAGGCGCTCATGCTGCTTATTAGTACTGTCACTTTCGGGTCAATGTGGGCAGTCGTTGCCTCTCACACTGAGCAGGGACGACCGGAAGCACTAGAGCCGGAGCCCTAAGTCATGCTATTCTCGATAGAGGAAGGGCCCGCCAGGCATGCGCCAGGGTTTCCCCATGCGCGGCAGATGCGGTGCTAGAACACGGCCGAGATTGTGTGAGGGCTCGGTCGAGCAATGCGAAACGTTTCGTGGTGTTTGGCATCATCATCATTGGGTGTGCATTCTGATCGTAGTCGTCCTGCGGAAGCCCTTCGTCCTCGTTGACACGGAGACGGATCACTCTGCATGCCGGATCACGGGGATATGGACAACAGTGGGTGTGGTGTCAATGCAATGTCTATTCGTATACAACCAGATCAAGCTCATGCTCGTGAGAGCCTCGCAGCGATCACATGCAACCTATTCAAAACCCCTTCATCTCGTCCTGCCGTGTATACAAATGCAATATCATGATTCACCGCGTCACGACATCCTCGAACGCTGTCGCATCACGAAGCAGCTCTCCCACATTTCGTACAGATCAGCCGCGTCGCCCCATCCGTCCCTCTCCTAGCAGAAAAGCTCAAGCTCATACAATTCCCACACTTCATCTCCGCTTCCTCTCTGGCATCGTCAAATTCCTCAGTAGCACTACTGTGTTCGTCACTGAGCTCGGATACATAGGAAGGAGCTTGGTGCAATGGCGGTCGAACAGCAAGATGATCTTGATCGCCGTCTCCTTGCCTACTGCCCTCCTTGGAACCCGCAACAGCCCCGGGTTCGTCATGCTCGTGCTCAGCTGTCATCTTCTGCATTCGCTCAGCGTGCGAACGCCAGACCTCAGGGTCCCAGAAAAGATATGAGCGACCGCCTTGAAGAGAAAGAGGATTGTCTTCGCTGTCTTCGCGTTTGTAATCAGGCCGGTGTTCCAAGTCTCGAGAGTCTCGCGCTGCGCCCGTTGTGCTAACTGCTTCTTCCGGTGACGGTGAGCGGACTTGAGCTTCAGCAAGAGGGTGTGCTGAGCGCACACTGGCCGGCTTGTTGGTCGCTCTTCCACGTTGATCGATCGATTTGCGCGGTGACATGCTCCGGCTCGGACCACTCGAACCATTGCGGCTGTCAGCGACACTGGACGTGCTAGCAATGCCCTGGCGCCAAGACAAGATTCGGTCGGATGGAGCCTGAGTTGAAGTGGAGTTGCGGGAAGTATCTCTCAAATTCCGATCACTCCTTCTCTTCGCCACAGAACCATTACGACTCGCTTTGCTACCACGCTTAGTAAATATCGAAGCTTTATCGGAATCATCTTTGATGCGTTTCTGCCAGGCGCAGTCCTGCCGAAAGACCTTGATCCTGCCAGCATAATCGGCAGTTATGATGATATTGCCGTCTTTGTGCGCACTACGTGCAAGATACGCGGGCGACTCCTTCGGCCGCTCGAACTTGCCCTCGTGCTCTGCAGGTGTGGTTTGTATGCTGCCACGCGGGCTCTCGTTTATCGTTGGCGGTCTGGAGGAAGCCTGCGACTCTGCTCTTTCAGCATGGCTGAGAAGTGTAACAGGTGGAGGGTTGCAAAGGTCGTACAGCGGATCTTCTGACTTGCTCAGATGTTGTCTCGTCTTCGTTGGAGCCATGCACACTACTGTCGTGATTGAGTCATGCGCTTCAAACATTTCCATGGGTATCTTGTCGCGTTTCTCGCCAGGCGACTGGTGCAAGCTCCAAACATAAGCTTTGCGGTCCTCACTCCCACATACCACATAGTTGCTATCGTCGCTCAGCATTGCGCGAATCTGGCTGCAGTTGTTCTCATTGCCTCTGAGTTTTAGTTCAAGACTCTTGTCGCGGAAATTGTAGAGCCTGATTCGGGAGTCGTTACTGGTAATCAGTACCTTCATCTCGCCACTAGCTCCATACTGAGTCTGGATACCAGTAATTTTACTTCCTTTAGCGTTCTGTCCTCGTGTTGATCGTACATGGATCTGTGTTTGATACTTTAGCCCTTCGGTCTCGTAAAACATGCAAAGTCCGCCAAGACAACCTGCCATGGCGAACTTGCCATCTGGAGTGAAAGCAACAGCAGTGATCATGTCAGGCACTTGCGTCGCATAGGCCACGCTCTTGTCTGGTATGCTCCAAAGTCGCAATCTAGAGTCGAGCGATCCAGCTAGGAAGAAACGGTCGTCCTTCGGGTGGAAGCATATTGACGGAACAAAGTCGTTATGCTTGAATGTGCACAAGCATTCTGGTCTGCTGACATGCCATAAGCGCACAGTCTTGTCCATAGACGAAGACAGCAAAAAGTTGTTCTTGCTCCAGCTTAGATCCAATACTGTCGAGGAATGCCCTTCGTATTCGCGTATCGGCTGGCTCTGGAAGACTGGTGCACTTAAGTGTTCGACATGATCGTCCACGCCATTTGCCTGGTTCGCATTTGATTCCTGCCTCTCATGCTTCTGCCTGTCGGCAGAGCTGCCCAAAACTGCCCACACTCTGACGACCATATCTGCTCCCGCGGCGGCAAGGTACCTTCCGTCTCTGCTGAACTCCATTGCCCAAACCGGATTGCCCTCGCCCGGACTTGCCGAGTTTTTCCTTCTAAGCTTGTTCGCACTACCTCTTCGCGCCAGTCTCGGGTCTTTGCCGCAATGCAATTCCTGCGCCAAGAATAGTCTGTCGAAGTCGCGTACCTTCTTGTGCTTCCCTCGCACCTTGATGTATGCAGGAGGCTGAGGATGTCGGGGGCTGAAGCCCATGTTGTCCACCGGTTGCGTGAACAGCTCCGCATCATGTCCCTCTGGCCTGTCGTCGCTTGTGCTGTTCTCGTCGTCCACGTGGTCCTCATCTTGGTCTTTCTTTTTGGCACCACCCATGAGTCTGCTCAGAAAAGAGACTGCTTTCACGCCCTTCCTGAGATCTTTGTTCGCAGGCGCGGTGCTGTCCACGGTATCGGTTCTGGAGAGACCGTCTTGCACCGATGGCGCCGGGCTCTGTTCGGGAGGCTGTTGCTTATCATCTTTCTGCATAGCACCACCTTCCGATGTCCTGGGTCTTGGCGGATTGTTCGTGGGCAGGGTCAAAGGCGCGTTGGTACGCTTGAGGATGTGCTAAGCAATGCTGTTAGCATCACTCCCGGCTGATTCGTCATACGTGGCGCATGCGCTATACCTGCGAAAGTGGGTCCATCGCGGGCGAGGCATCTTGGTCGCCATGGACTTCACCGTTGACAGCACTGCCTACTGCATGTGCACTGTTTGACGACAGCGTTTTAATCAGTCGCCCGGGTGAGGGCCACCCGCCATTCGAATCACTCCGTGCTATACGCGACAGTCAGCCTTACACGTTCCGTAAGATCGTTCTTTCATGTTTCTGTTGTTGCATACCATGCGAGCTCTTGTTGCCCGGTGTCCCCGGTCTTCCCGCCGCCGCGATTCTTGCACCCAGCTCTCCATGGCCCAAGTTGTCTTGTGCAGGCAGAGGTGCTTGATCGTTGTTGTTCGGATCCGTCAAAGTGATGACTGGGGCTGCCATTTGTTCCGCCCTTTCCTTCGTTTCACATCGTTGATATCCGAGATCGTATTACAAGGTTCGTCTTGCGTAAGAGACGCGGATCGTCGCGGAGTTAAGATTAACGAACTGGTTGGCGAACACGACGAACTTGTGGCCCAAGCTTGAGACAGAATATTATGTATTGCTACAGTAATTGGTAGCGATGTGCAATAGTGTTGTGCAGGACAATTGTACATGTAGTCTGCTGCAAGGAAAGCCTGGGTATGCAAGTGCCGCGTCGCTGAGCAAAGTGCATGAAGGAAACTTGCGACGTCATCTCCTTGACTCGAGTGGATAAGTCCGATGCCACGATGCACCCATGCCTGGGGCTAAAACGCCTGTGATGCATACAGCCCGGACTTCCGAACAGTTCGTCACTTTCCTATTCGAGACGAAAGACTGAAAACAAACATCATGGTGGTCGTGACCGAAATTATCTCATTCGTCCACGAGATTCTGGAGATTCTACACGCATGCAGCCGTTCTGAGCGTCTTCCCACGCCATCATTGATCCTCGCTGTCGAATTTGATAAGCGAGGAAAGGTATCACAATATTCCAAACAATCCAATGCCTCTTCAACGCCGTCTCATGTCCATCTTCACTCCATATCCGAATGCCATGCGTGTACATCATCTAGAAATCTTCATCAAAAGCAAAGTCACCCTTCATTACAGGCGCCACTTCTGTTATGCCTGACGCGGCGTTGTCCTTTTTGTCTTGTTGCTTCTTGTAGCCTTCCATGACACCAGCCTTCTGGTAATCACCAACACGCTTTTCGAAGAAGTTGGTCTTGCCACCTAGTGAAATGTTCTCCATGAAGTCGAATGGGTTGGTCGAGTTGTAGACCTTCTTATTACCAAGTGCCAGAAGCAGGCGGTCGGCAACAAATTCGATGTACTGGCACATGAGGTCGGAGTTCATGCCAAGAAGTTTGCAAGGAAGAGCATCCGTCAGGAATTCCTGCTCAATGGTAACGGCCTCGGTGATAATACTCTGGACAAATGCTTGGTCGGGCTTGTTCTTGAGATGCGAGAAAAGCAGGCACGCAAAATCAGTGTGCATGCCCTCGTCACGAGAAATCAGTTCGTTGGAAAATGTGAGACCTGCCATCAGACCCCGCTTCTTCAGCCAGAAAATGGCAGCGAAAGATCCAGAGAAGAATATACCCTCAACGGCAGCAAAGGCAATCAGACGGAGTGCAAACGTCGAGTTCTTGTCCGAGATCCATCGCAATGCCCAGTCAGCCTTCTTACGAATGCATGGGATGTTGTCAATGGCGTTGAACAGGTACGTCCTCTGCTTTGGCTCGCTAATGTATGTGTCGATGAGAAGGGAGTATGTCTCGGAGTGGATGTTCTCCATCATGATCTGAAATCCGTAGAAGCATCGGGCCTCTGGTATTTGCACCTCAGAACTGAAGCGCTCCACCAGGTTCTCATTGACAATGCCATCGGACGCGGCGAAGAACGCAAGGACATGCGAGATAAAGAAGCGTTCGTCATCGTTTAAACGCTGGTTCCAGTCGTGCAGATCTTTCGACAGGTCGATCTCCTCGGCAGTCCAGAACGAGGCCTCAGCCTTTTTGTACATCTGCCATATCTGGAATCGCTCGTTAGCGCATGTCTCGTGCAAGGACTTTACGCGTCGCGTCCGTGTCGATGCCTACATACTTCATGATACTTGATCGGAAACAGCACGAATCTTTGTGGGTTCTCTTGCAGTATGGGTTCTGATGCCTCCTCTTCCTTGATACCATCGGCTACCGTTGGCTTCACTGCTACCACTGGCTCTGGGAGATCGGGAATGCCCTTGATTGGTACTGCAACCTCGTCCGATGCGTACCGCGCGTCGATATTCTCCTTGTCTGCTTCAGATTGCAGACCAAGCTTC
Organism: Passalora sequoiae; assembly: GCA_013248845.1. NCBI lineage: Eukaryota > Fungi > Ascomycota > Dothideomycetes > Mycosphaerellales > Mycosphaerellaceae > Passalora > Passalora sequoiae. Next base: position 838,222 of record WSQC01000018.1, on the reverse strand, counting down.
TTGAGAGGTGACTCCATCTTGAAGCCTTCGAGAGCAGAAGCGGCCTGGAGAATTCGATTAGCATTGTCGAGGTCGTGGCAACAACGTCATGCCAAACCTTCTTTGAGGGTGTTGTATCCACACTCATAATGTGCAGCTGTATATCACCTGAATGCAATGACGCGATGGGTGGACGACAATGGAAATGTAAAGGTTGCGTGGCGTCAAACAAGTGCTTGGTGATTGTAGAACCTTTGTTTTCGAGAGAAAGTTGAACGCGACTTAAAGTGATGGCAGGCGCGACGCGGGACTGTCCGCTGGACCGTGTTGTGTCTCACAGTCGCGTCGCGTCGCGTCGCGTCCAGCCATTCATTATTCATAGGCGTCCATGGATCGAAGAGCCTTTTTATCGGATCGTTCGATAGTAATAAAATTCGATTCAGCTTCGCATCTTCTCCTCGCCGCTACATGGTACACGTCCTTGACGTTTCAATGGGTCATGGCGATGGGCCTAGCTTAGCTCCGAACATTTCGAAGGAACCACTGCTTGGTCGTGTGGCATTTTTTCATGGTCTATACTAGCCGCACCTAGAGCACGTTGACTTGCAATGATCGCTACAGTATCATGATCATTTCCTATATGTCCAACACTGCATCACGCTCAATGGTTACACTAGCATATAGCTGGCGATCAAACAGACTGCGACACCACAGCAAGACCCTCACGACGTACGCTCGAACTCCCTCGCGATGTCAAAGACTTTGCCATCTGTGCCCGATAGTCCTAGCAGCGTTACCCCGAAGGGTAGTTCTTCTCCGCTGGCACTTTGGTAGGTCGACGCAGGAACCGCGATCCCACACAAGTCCAGGACGTTCCCGAAATGAGTGAAGTATCCTAGCTTAGCATTGAGAGCTAGAGGATCTGCTTCCATCTCAGCCACAGTCGGATGGCACGTCGTCGTAGGCACGAGGAGCACATCGATGCTCCTGAAGATGTTCGCCGCTTCGCGCGTGTATTTTGCCTGAAGATGAAGGTCCCGGAAGACCTCCCAAGGCTTTACCTCTTTACTCATCGCATTTTCAAACAGTCGTTTTGTCGCTGGTTCGAATGTTTTTATGTTCTGGGCGATAAATTCTGGACCTATGCACGCAATGCGCTCTTGGACCAAGGAGGCTTCATATAGCAGTTGACTGCCTTCTTCAAAGGGCGTCCAGTCAAATTCTTGAGGCGTGCCGCCTGCTCGCCCGAGTCTTTCCACTGCGATTGCAAACTGATCCTGATAGATTTTGTCACACTGGCTGAGTGCTTCTTGCGGAGGCACACCGAATGTGAAACCACCAGCTCTTGCTCCCCGAAAGTCTGCATGCCAGAGTGCTAAGGATTGCTGCGTTTTTGCATACGGATCGTCAGGATCTGGTCCTCGGTCCATCGCAAGCCATATTTTCCGCGCCTCTTCCACAGTCGGGGAAAGTACCGTGACTGTGTCCAAAGATTTGCAGGCAGGCACAAGACCCGTGGCGCTCAAAGTCCCTTTCGTAGGCTTGTAACCCGTGATGCCGTTGTAGGCAGCTGGGACTCGGCCTGAACCGGCTGTGTCTGTGCCGAGAGCGAATGACACCAGCCCGGCGCCCACTGCGACCGCGGAGCCGGACGAGGAACCGCCCGAGATCCGATCATGGGCATAGACACTGCGAGGGTAGCCATAGGGTGAGCGACAGCCAGACAATCCGGTGGCAAGCTGGTCAAGATTTGTCTTACCAACAAATATGGCTCCAGCAGCAATCAAGGCGTCGACGACCTTGGCACTCTTCGTTGCTACATACGAATATGCTTCGCAGGCAGCTGTGGTCTTTATACCAGCAACGTCTATGTTGTCCTTGACAGCAAACGGCACACCATACAGCTCAGGCAACGGCCCACTCGCAAAGCGCTCCTCTACCGCATTTGCAGCTTCTAGCAGTTCTTGTTCAGGACGCAGGTAAGTCCAGACAGCCGAGTCTTTCTGCTGATAGGTCATAATGCGCCTGCTGACCTCTTTCATGATATCGGAGGGCTTGACCTGCCCAGTATTGTATTGCTTGCGAAGACTACGTAGCGAGAGGTCCTCCCCGGCCTCGGGTGGTGTCGTTGGAGGGGTTGGCAACTCTGGCGGAGCTTGCTTGATCAGCTCTGCTGATGACCCCACGAAGCCGAAGAGGCCATCATATGAGCAGAGCATGTCAAGCGTGCTTGTGTAGAACGGTTCCCAGAAGCCATCTGTGCAATCTGATAGAACGCAAATTTCGAACCCACGATCTGCCGCCTCGCGAGCGGTGGTGTTGACGCAACACTCTGTCGTCACGCCAGCGATGAATAGGTGGGTTATGCCTCGTGCCAGGAGTGCTCTGTGCAAAGTCGTGTCCCACATAGAGCCTTTTCCAGGCTTGTCGATAACGACCTCACCAGGTATCGGCTTGAGCTCATCGATGATATCGTGGCCATACTCTCCTCTGACAAGCAGCCGGCCCATTGGTCCTTGATCACCGATGCCCATGGTGTGGTGGCCATCCGGAGCAGATATCTGTCGTAACTTTTTAGACGGCGGAAGGTCCGAGAGGTCTGGTCTGTGCCCTTCTCGAGTGTGCACTACGTAGAACCCCATCAATCGCGCAGCTTTCAATACGCGTTGTGTCCTCGGTACTATACTCCTGACCTTCTGGAAGATCTCATCGTTTCCGCACTGAATCATGCCAAAGCCGTTAAAATCCACAAAGTCTCTTTGCATGTCAATGATGACCAGAGCAGTCGACTCGGGTCGGAACTTGTACGCATACGGCCGCGCGGACGGTAGCTCCATAGCGTTTGCCATACTGTCGGCCTGGGAAGAAGAATGTTGTCGCTGATTGCAAGGCGTAGGAAATGAATGGCTTGGACGCTGTCTACATACCGAACAACTTTTTCTATGCGTTGATGACTGCGTTCATCAGGCAATGGCCAATGCGGCCGCCGCGGCAAAAGCTCAACCTAGATTCGTCTTGCTACCGGCACGGGCACATCGTCAGATGGTTGCAGTCGTGTCGGTACAGATAAGATGAAGGTCATCGGCAGTCGTGATGGCCGTCGGCCACGCTAAAACGGGCCGCCGTGGCGAGAGGCTGAGTGTTACAGCTTGTTTCTTCAGCTCTTCTACTCACGACATGCACACGCATTTGTGCCACGCGCGCAATGACGACATATCTTCGAAAATCTGCATTCCGGATCTGCCGTGTCCACGAATGTCACGCAGCCAACGACAATGGCTTCTGCAAAGGTCATGTTTCAGCGTGGAAGAGAGACTACGCAATGTATCAACGTGGCGAATGATTCAGCGAGCCGTATGCCACGCTCCCTCCACGCTATGTGTGATGGGAGTGGTCAGGAAACAATATTAGGAAATACGTCTGCCAAGTGGCCTATAATCACAGAACTTGAATAAAGCGGGAACGAACGAGTAGAACAGAGCATCATGCCACAGCTGTGCTATCAAGAAATGCCTTGGTCTTGGCTTCCTCCTCGTTCAGTCTGCTCCTGGCCAGTCGTTGCCACACATACTCGCCTGCCATGATTGGTTCATATTCCGCTTGGCCACCTTCTGGAATGCAAGTTGGTAGTGGGTAGAGCACTGTATCGTAGCTTGGACCGAAGAAGAAAGGGACACTGTATCTTTCGTATCCAGTGGCATTGTGCACGCGGTGCACAGTCGAGATGAAAACATCGTTGGACCAGCGGGCAAGCATGTCTCCAATATTGACCACGAAAGTACCTGGTACGGGAGGGGCTTGGACCCATTGCCCTTCAGGATTGAGGATCTGCAGAGCCGGTTGTGTGCCCTGCAGCAAGATAGTGAAGGCTTCAATATCGGTATGTGCACCAATACCGAGCGCATCTGGCTGAGCAGGATCTTGTGCCGGGTACTTGAGCAATCTCAGCATTGCGCCGGGATGCCGGACAGCGGAATCGAAGTAGTCTGGTGGCAGGTCGAGGACTCGCGCAAATAGCCGTGCCATGCGTCGCGCGAGTGAAAGTACCTCGCCGTAGTATGCAGCCACTGCTGGCTTGAACTCAGTCATCGAAGGCCAAGCATTCGGTCCAATCATAGGACTCTCCTGGAGTGCTATACTTTGTGTAAGCGAACCAACTTGTACCGATCAGGCTCAAAGCTGAGGAGGATATACTTGGTAATGACTCTTGCGATACAGCATCGTACGAAGGATCCAGGTCTGGCTCGTAACCACAGTTGAAAGCCTCGTTCAAATCTGCTTGCTTGCTCTCGTCAGTGCGGACCTCGGCGATTGGCTCGTAGCCGTGCAGGACTGGATTCTTTTTATAGTTGATCTCATTCTTCAACTCTAAGGATTGGTCAAAGAATGCTTTTGCTGTAGCGAATATCTGGTCCATGATCGCTTGCGGCACTCCATGGTCCTGATCGAAGATTGTTAGAGCAGAGTCGCTGGCCCAATGACTGCATACCGACCTTGATGTAGAAGAAGCCAACGCGAGTACAGGCGTCTCGTAGCTGGGCTATGATCTCGTCTTCGGCGCTGGTGAGCGATATGGTTGGTATTTCGTCGAAGCCCGCTTGCCGAGCTATGTTGCCTGCGACTTGCCGCTGACGCCCAGAGAACGAGGTGAATAGCATCTTGTGCAGACGCAATCAAGCAGTAGACCTTTGTCCGCGCAACAAGTCTTCTCAATTCTGCAACAGTTCTACAGTATTGGAATGCTAGCCGACTACTGAGATGCACTGCACAACTCCACTCTTAGTATCAAAGTTTGACAAGCGCTTTGCCACAGCTACTGTGCATACAACGAAGTTGTATAGCACTCTTCGACCCTGGTGCGGCACAAGCTAGCCACCTGTCGGCCGGCGGCCTTTGTTCGCCGCGGCATGGAAGCAGGGCGCCCTGTATTTGCGCACGGCTATCACGCCGAACTTTGATAAGCATCCCAGCTCTACCACCTGCACTACCTACCACCACGAGCCTTAGCGTGCACCCGCAGCATGCATGTGCACTGTGGGGACGCTCGTGGTGGTGGGTCCCGTAATACAAGGATAACCCTCAGGGTGTACACTCACACCACATGGTTGCGGTGCCGTGCTGGCATAAGTATACTCATTGCGCATGCTCGCTTTCCCTTGTCCAACCGACCTGAGCATAGTCTGCAAGACATGTACGCCGAAAATGTGTCTGCCGCGCTCCGCCAACGCTTCGAAGCAGCGAAGGTCAACGTGAAGTCCAAACGAAGACTCTCCGGATGGGTACTGCCACGGCAGAAGTCGTCTTTCGGCGACGAGAATTCATGGAGCAATATTGATATGGACGTAACACCAATAGAGCGACGAACGTGGACCACCTTGACTATATTCGGCTTCTGGACGAGTGATGCGCTCAATGCCCAAGGCTGGATGACGTACGTACTCTCCGTCCGCACGAGCACAGTATGAAATCCAGAGCATCGCTAATAACCAGCCAGACCGGCGGCTATCATTGCAGTCGGTCTGACATGGCGCGAAGCTGTGTACAGCATCATTCTCGGACTCTGCATGCCGGCGATCCCTCTGGTTCTCAACGGTGCCATTGGGGCTCATTACCATATTCCCTTTCCAGTGGCAATAAGATCGAGCTTTGGCTTCACGTTCTCTCGCTTCGCAGTCGTGACCAGGATGACTACTGCTCTGTTCTGGCATGCCATCCAGACATACACTGGCTCAACGGCGATGACGCAGATGATTCGAGCCATCTGGCCTGGGTACTTGGACATCCCAAATCACCTGCCAGCGTCTGCTGGCATCACAAGCCAGCAGCTGTTATCACACTTCATCTTCTGGTCCATACAATTTCCGATCATGCTGACGCCGCCACACAAGCTGAAGTGGTTCTTTGTATTCAAGGTCGTGGTCACTGTCACATCGTGCGTTGGGGTTGTGATTGCTATGACCTCCAAAGCAGGCGGAACTGGTGATATCTGGAAACAAGAATACCAAGTTCATGGTGCCGAACGATCCTGGCTGATTTTGGCATCCATGATGAGCGTCGCTAGCGGATGGGCCACGATGGCAACGAACGTGCCAGACTTTACACGCTATCTTCGCACTCCCCGTGGTGTGTACTGGCAAGCCCTTTTTCTTCCACTGATTTCGACCGTGCTCGGCCTGTTTGGCATCATCTCATGCTCGGCCGCCAAAGTCGTCTATGGCGAGTATATTTGGGACCCTCTCAAACTGGCTGCTCGATGGGACGGGCCATCCGGTCGATGCGGTGCTTTCTTCGTCGGACTCTGCTGGGTCGTGGCTCAAATAGGCACCAACTTGTCCGCTAACGTCATCTCCTTCGCAAACGATGCTGTGAGCCTGTCTCCGAAGTGGGTAAACATCAGGCGTGGGGTAGTGTTCGCCACGGTCATTGCAGGTTGGGTAATGGTTCCGTAAGTACATCATGCACGTGGCAACTATGAACGGCGAAGCTGACAATACTATTAGCTGGAAGATAATATCCTCCGCGAATTCTCTACTGACCTTTATGGCTGGGCTGGCTATATTCCTGGCTCCGATCAGTTCCATCCTAGCCTGCGACTACTGGCTGGTCAAGAAGCGACTTCTTGACGTACCGGGCTTATATCGTCGCCATTCTCGATATTGGTACCGGAACGGCTTTAACTGGAGAGCTGCCGTTGCCTTCGTGTGCGGCGTAACTCCAAACGTTCCAGGCCTTGCGAAAGCTGTGAACAACAGCATTACACTGCCGACTGGTATCATCCATGTCTATGATATGAACTATCTCTACGGGTTGATAGCTACGGCAGTCATCTATTTCACATTGTCGCATTTCTTCCCAGCTTCCGAGACTTTGTTGGAAGAAAGTATACTCGACGACCACATTGTGGAAGGCGTCGGGTCTAGGTCTGAGGATGACGAGAAGGTGCCTCATACAGAAGAGGTCGAGCTGCCGAGGAAATACAAGGAAGACTTTGTAGATGTCTGAGCTTCTAGTGTGTAGTAGGTAGGATCTAGTATCTCTGCAGAGCTTGTCGATCATGATGCACAGTCACGACGAGGTTGAAGATGCTCGGTAGCTTGTCACATAGTGAACTAAGGCGGCTGCTGAGAGGCAATGTGGTGCTTCTGCAACACACTACACATTTAAGACCGGTCCTTCATCACCGTAAACCGGATCCTTCTCAAACCACGGCACACTCTTAATCCTCTCGATTTTCCCCTCCTCTCCCTTCTTACCATAGCACATATCCCAACCATAGCCAGTCGGATAACTTCCCACCATCTCAAATCCTCCATCCAGATCCTCCAGTAATCGATGCGCCACGCCCGCGGGCATGATGATCACATCTCCTACATCAATATCAGCCACAACACCCTCGTGTGCGTTTCCTGACGAAAAAATACCTTTTTGGCACACTTCCTCGATTCTCCTCGGATTGTCTTCATGACCGAAACATAGCCGCGCCTTGCCATTCGCGACGCCGAGGACTTCGTGTGAAGTACTGTGGAAGTGGGAGGTGCTGTACATTGTGTAGCGCCATTGTGGCGTGACCACGCCGACGCTTGACAGATGTGCTTCGATAGATGAGGCCGAGGCTGAAGGAAACGCAGTCTTGTATATCATGAGTGGTCTGTTCTGTATGGACGTATTGGGCGTCAGGCCATGAGACGGAATTTGATGCTGGAGGACGCGAAGATCTCTGAGAGGAGTGAGTCGTGTGGACATACTGCCTGTTAGCGCCGTATAATATTATTCAACTAGGTGGCACGTAGCTCGTTGATTTCTTGCTGTCTGTGATATTGATGGAACCCGTGCTCGATCGTGTCTACCTACTCCACTGAAATGTCATACGTCATACCCACTGTAACCCAAGCCACACTACGGCAGGTACGACTGAAGACGAACACGTGCTGTGATCGATGTTAACGATCTCAATTCATGTTTATGTAGACAACATACCATACCCTTATATAGATTCGCATATCAGCGACCGATTCTCTTGCAACCTGTATTTTCATTTCATAAATCTTCATACACCAGAAGTAAGGAGTCATACACCTTCCTTAAGTTGGCATTACACACCAGCGGGAAATCGTCCCCGACCTTCAAGCTTCTGGTATCGCTCCCGTCATATCCTGTTCTTGCCAGCTCCACTTCGTCCATGCCATGCCGTGGTGGTTTGTGCAAACGCCGCTTACTTTGCGCCTTTAGGGACTCTGAAGTCCAATGCACGAAAAAAAGAGATCCAACATAAAAATAGATAGGTCATGATTCGCTGCGCGGTCTTGTTCGTGTCGAGCTTCTGCCTCTGCCAGCTTCAACATCGCTCATGGCAGCTTCGTAGGTGGGTATAGGTGGACTGCTGTTGAGCAATCGTTGTTGATCTTCATGCACAAAATTGCCACTGGCTCTTGGTGTAGTATCAGAATCGTCCGCTTCATCCTCGTCAGCGCTTTCATAGTCTGGAGGAGGAAATTCCGCCGGCTCCAAGGGTAGACCTGGGTCAATCAGATGTTGACTGCTTGCGGCCTCACTAGTGCCTTCGCCAACGTCTTCCTCATCCCCGCGCATGTCCATGAGATTGAGTTGTGCCAAAGATATATCTGTCGGTGATCTTTCAGGTCCCGGACTTCGTGTTGGCCGGCCTTGCAATCGTACTTGAGCACTATTTGTACGCCCGTGGCCAGGCACCCAACCCTGTCCTTCTCTCACACCTTCTCTACCACCTTCGAGCAAGATGCTGCCAGCTTCGCTCCCATACGGAGGTGGGGGTGCCAGACTGCCAGTCATAGGCGCAAGTCCCCACTTCTTCACATTTGCTTCGATGAACACGAAGCCCATCTGGCCAAAGTTCACATGAACCGTGGCCGGACCATTCGCGCCTACAGTTGGGAAGAAATTGTGCAGTTTCAGTCCATGCGCCACGTCTTCCAATTTCTTACCATTCCTTGTGAAGAAGATGGTGCCAGTCCGCGGCCTGTATCCACAACCCACTACGTCTCCCTGTACAAATGGTGGCCCGTATGCAGTCGAGCTGAACGGTTGTTGGAAGCGTCGATGACCATTGGACTGATATGCGATGGAGTATTTATGCAGGCCTGGTAGTCGAAACAGTGGATATGGCTTTGTCGTAACACCAATGCTGACTGTCGTTGTGTCCGGCTTGTCGTAAAGCTTCGCTTCCCAATAGTAAACTTCGTTCTGTTTCGGCATCGGCAAATTGCTCTGCACACTGCATTCAGAATCGAAGAACTCAATCTCGGTCCTCGCTTCCACAAAGCAGTTTGCAATCTCCAGCTCCGGCTCGAACTCCCAAGCTGAGACACCCTTCTCTTGTATCGCCAAGAACTGTGATAACGAGATATCGGACTGTACAGATTCGGGAGGGTTCGCTTGCACGAATGCTATGAATCAAGTCAACAATACAACACCTCTATACTTTCCGGCTGTCATACCTTTCGCTCTGAAGTATTCCGCCCTCTCTATGTCGTTCATCTCGGCCAGGGCGTCCTCTTCTTCTCGTAGGAACGACTGTTCATCATCGAATTCGCCCGGGCGGCTGATCCGGTCCAAGAATATGCGACCTCGACTTGTGTATCGAAAGAAGTATACGACAGCTATCACCAATCCTACTAGCGCAGCTGAGCCGAACGCAGATAGCATTCCTATGAGTATGCCCTTCCCAGTCGAGTTCAGTCCGAATGCTGATATCGTGATCGGTCGCTGAAACTCTTTCCATCCCGCCTGGTCTCCATAGCGATGCCAGTCTGCATCATGTCCGGCCTTTTGTACTGTATCAAGGCCATATCCTGCTGTTCCGGGTGCCTGGGTGGTGGAGTGGGTATAGGCCGTGGCAAGCGTCGATGGGTACTCGAAGCCATCACTGTCTCTCAGCGCAGCTTGCGCCATCGGCTTGTATGCGTATTCAGTACGGAGATATGCTGTATTTCACAGTCGCGCAAGGCGATGTGGTACGGCAGAGGTGCTCGCCAAAACAAAGTACTGGTGCGGTGGGGGATGCCGGCGGCGATGTTGCGATGGTCGACTCGACGATCTGACCGTGAGTAGTCTTCCGCGTGTGTCGGAAAAGGTGTCGCAGGTCTTTTGTGAATGCAGCAGATGTGTATATAGACGCGCACGTGATTGTCGTGATGTGCAGACGGGCAGCAGCAGAGTAGACTGGTTATTGCTGTTGCGGTTGGATGATGGCGTTGTCAGGTCGTAGGTGCGCCGCTTCCAGATCAAGAATGACGCTGCAGAGGATGCGGATGATTGGCCAAGAGCAATGCGGGAGACGACGACGTTGGCCTAGGTACCCTAAATGCGACGGGCCAGGGTTTGCCTGCCTCGTCGCCGAACGACTCCAGATGCAATAGTATATATCTGTCTTACATCTACATAGATGTAGTATGGAACAGGAGCTGTCTTGACCATCCACGAAGGTCACGCGGATTGCGCTTGCACGGAAGTTGATACACGACAACCATCTTTCGCCCTCTAGCACTGCCTCACCGCACTGCCGTGAGACCGTCGAAGAAAAACTGCCGCGCGCGTGCACCAAAGCGGCATGGAGAGCTATACTATTCCACACGCAACAACATGAATCACCTCTCGTCCCTAGACGCCCGACGTGTCGCCTCACCCGCGGGTATTGGGCACGAGCACGCATCACGCCACTGTTGGGAACAGAGATCCTGGCACTGTCAAAGCATTGTCTATAGGCCAGATCTGGCAGAACAAGCAGACTCCTTCACATCTGTCTAGCTGGAGAATTACTTACAACGCACACCGTGCCCCTACTGTCATTGTAAGACTCCTGCCCAGCCCGCGGTCGACCCGATTCAGAGATGGGCCGCCGACATGGACTGCATGATTGCTTCGCCCGCTGCAGCACAACACGTGAAGCAAACACTCATCTCACAGTGCGTCTGTTACCTCGAAGTGTCCCCCATGTATCATATCATTCAGGCTTATCTAGAAAAAGCTGCATCATATGAACAATACGAGCATTCTTTGATCACATTCAGTGGCGGTTGCTCACTCCGCCTTGTTTTCGATCGATCTGTCACGATCATTTCTTCCATTTTGGCGATCAGAGCATCTACCTGATCGTAGAGTTTAGGACCTTCTAACGAAACATGGTCTTCTGTAGTTGCTTTGCGCAGAGACACGAGTCGATGGCATGCAAAATTCGTGCACGTCGCGCGCGGAGCGTGATCGTTGACATGTGACCTGAGCGGCTCTTATTGCGACAAACGACAGCCCATATTTCACGATCTCAGTAGACGAATCTGTAGGCCTCGATGTCTCCCAATGAGGATGTGTCGGAAAATCCCAGGTGAGTGTCCCAGTGGTACTTATTAAGCTTGTTTGCATCATTTTTATGCCTTGTGATCTCGACTCTACGGACATGATACCTCAGCCAGCAGCACTGGCGGGAAGATAAGCAGAAATCTCATCGCTTGGACTCTCGCGGTTCAAAGTCGTCTCCCAAGCTTCCTCAACATTCTTCCTCAAGAACTTGCCCTTGTCTACAAACCCCTCGATGTCGTCACCAAAGTCCACCGCAGTCTGCAGAACGTCCCAGCATCGTGAGTCGCCAGCGTTGGCAAGGGCGACAGCCAGCTGCTCCAAAGTGCCAAACCGTGGTGCCCAACCAAGAGGTTGCATGTCAGCTAGATGTCGGAATGCCCAGTCCAGCAATTCCATGCCCCGATCTCGCTCTGTCGCTTCAGCCTTCTGTAGGGCGACCTTACCAGCCTCGACGAAGACCAGTATCAGTCGATCGTAGGTCAACGCGGTAGGCACAATACGCAGCGCCAGAAGCTCGGAAACCAGGAAGGATGCCTGTTCCTCGTCCGGCGGGCTGACAGTTCGACAGCCTTTGAGCAGAATGTTGAAAGTGTCGATGTTGGCGAACGACTTCTGCGCTCCCGCGCCTATTGGAGCAAAAGTGTGGATCAGCTTGTAAATCTTGATTGCTTCAGTCAGATCGCGTTGCTCGACGTAACACTCAATGAGGAGGTTGAGGGCAGCGATTGGAATTTTGCGGCTCTGTCCGTGTAGCTCGCGCAACAAAGCGAGGGCCTCTTTTACAAGGGATGGCTTGTCGCGTAAATACAAGAACAGCGAGCGCGTCTCGGCAACTGTTGGCTCGAGTTTTTCAATGGGCATGATCGTCAGGATACTGATAGCTCTTTTTAGATCTGGTGGGCTTGTGGCGAGGTACGTCGCGATGAGGAGCTCGTAATGAATCGGTCGGAATGCGGTACCTCGCTCGCTAAGATGCGCGAAGACCTCTGTTGCCATGACTGCATTGCCAGCTCGCGCAGCAGTCGCCAGCACATTCAGACATATTCCAGAGGATGCTGTGATATAGCCTTGATTGACCTGACTCGTCCATACCAACGATGTGGCCTCGTGATGTCGGGCCTCGCTCGCCTTGTCCAGCAGATAAGTCCACAGCACTTTGCTCAAATTGAGCTCTTGCGCGTCATATCGCATGCGCATGATACGATATGCTTCCTCTATTTCTCCTGCATCGCAAAGATTGTAGACAGCCATGTCCCATAGCCAGCCATCAATCCTCATGTTCTCTCTCATACTGTCCAGTCTCTGCAGGGCTTGCTCGAATAGTCCTTCTCTCAGCAGACCGACTACGACATCGTGCGCTCCTTCTTCTGATAGCTGATACCATCTTTTCTGCATGTAATCCAGTATATCCACCCGTAGCAAATGATCAACGTGTACAGCCAGCACTTTTAACACAGCATGGCACGTCCCAGAATCTGGTTGCAGTCCTCCGGTTCTCATTTCGTCCAGCAGTTCAGTCACTCTCCATGCCGCACCATGCTCGTTGTGCACATTGCTCAAGATCAGGGCATTATAGATCTGGATGTTTGGCTGTTCTCGTTTCTCCTTCACGAGTAATTCGGCGATTTCTCGACACTGTTCCGTCTTTCCATTGACTGCGGTGCCTCGTAACCGCCCGTATAGGAAACTGGTGCTCTCTTGAGCAAGACTTGTTGTGTCGGCATGATTTGAAAGAGGTGGGCTATGCTGCTGCTTGTATGGGCGCGGTACAGCGCTACCCAATGGACTGTACTTGGCATCATGATGGCGACTCGCGGCGTCAAGGCGTGACAAGCTCGGGGGTTGATCGTACGCGCGAACATGCTGTATTGGCGTTTTCATATATTGAGGTTTTAGTCGTCCTGGTCGTTCCCAAATTCGCGATGCCTGGAGAGTACGGCACTGTGACCAGCATGGACACAGGCATTGCCATAGCGGATCAATGGCAGCTCCCAGACTGCGCATAGCATCCTCTCGATGAATCTGGTATGCTTCTTGTAGAAACCCGAAGTGCAGGAAGCTTGCTTGAAAGATGCTTAGAGGGTGTGGAGGCCGAATCGGGTTTAGTGGAGACCCATAGAAGCATGACGAGGCTAAATAACACGAAGCTGTCACGACCTTCGTGAGACGGTGGGAGCTTGCAGAAGCACAAACATCATTTTCAATCTATCTACCAAGATACAATCCGTTCGATAGACTAGGCGGCAAGTCCTCATCCTTCGTTCCCCATTCGCTCTCTTCGTCTCCCAGGACGAGCTCCAGCATGCCTCCTGTCAAGAAGAAACTGTGATCTATCCAGTTCTTGGTATACGTCCTCCCATTCAGCTTCGCAGATTGTATATACACCTTCTTATACGTTGGATCAAAGTTGACATTCCTGATCGTTGCCGTCTTACCCGTCTGCTGGTTCCTGATGCTTACGCTTGGGAAGAATGGTGGAATAATGAAGTAGACACTTTGACCAGCGTTGGGAAAGATGCCTAACATGCTAAAGAAGACAAAAGTCCCCATTGAGCCGGAGTCATCATTTCCGGGAATACCTGGGATGGTGTCGTTGAACATGCTTGGAATATAGCGATGCGTCTCTTTCGCCGAAAGTCCAGGCCGCCCGCCGTAATGATAAAGGAAAGCCGTCAAGAATGCTTGCTCGTCGCCCATGTATAACACACCACTGTTGTGGAGCTGGTTCAGACGATCAAGGTAGGACTGACGCCCTCCCAAGGATTTAACAAGCCCAGCCATGTCGTGCGGGACATAGAAGAGATACAACCAGGGACTTCCTTCGTACGTCTCATGCCCGCCAGGGCTGAGGTAGCAGCCGTCAAAGTCGTTCAAGTTGGAGCAGAGAGTGGCGTTTTGGAAGACAAACGTCTTATTTTCCAAACGCGGCTGAGGAAAGCCTTTGAAGCCCATCGATTCGAGGTCCCAGTCGATCAGATTCCTCCAATTGTGTGCACGTTCAACATATTTATCAGCGTCTTTATCGCGACCGGTCGCCTTGGCCATCTCAGCGATACAGAAGTCGTTGTAGGCATACTCAAAAGTTCGGGATACAGATCGTGTCTTCATACCACCGGTGTCAGTATCACGATACGGAATGTACCCAAGGGTCTTCCAGCTGTGCAGACCACCACGTCCTTCTATGTCCCAATTCTTGGGCTGTATCTCGGCATCCTTTACAATAGCAGAATAAGCATCGTCCCAGTTAACGCCGTCGAGACCCTTCAGGTATGAGTCAACGATGATCACATCCGCGTTGCTTCCGCCTTGGGTATACCCCTTGCAGAAAGACATGCGGCAGTCAGGCAGCCAGCCGCTATGCTTATAGATGTCTATGAGAGAGCGAACCATGCGGCTCTGAGAGACCGTGTCCACAAGCATGTAAAAGGGATGTACTCCTCGAAAGGTATCCCATATACAATACCAGCTGTCGTAATATGGTTCCGTTGAGTTCCAAAGTGGATTCTCACCAGTATAGTCCTGCGGGCTGAGAAATGCTCTGTATACTCCGCTCCAGAAGTTGCGCAAGTGGCTCTTGTCCACGCCAGCCGAGTCTAACGTGATGGGCGAGAGCTTCTTTCGCCATGCATCTTCGCAATCGCGTACGAGTCGATCGAAGTTCCAGTCTTGAATCTCTCGCTCGGCATTTTGGCAGGCGCGCTCGATGTTCAGCCAAGACATGCCAACCCGTGCAAGGATTTGGTCTTTCGCCTTGACATCACGGAATCGTGTATAAACACCTATGTCTGACGCATAGAACGAGTTTGGTGAATTAGGAGTCACGACACCAGGCATCACGGATGTGCGATTGAAGCTGCCGACATCTTGGATTCGAGCACCCTTGAAGTCTGTACACATGTACACCCAATAAGTACCCTGGCCAAACGAAGGCTGGAATTCGCCTTCGGCTGTAAATCGTCCAGTCTCGGGATTGACATGTAGGCTTCGAGTCCCGAATGTCCCAACGAGGTCAGAGCCGTCAGCTAGTATGACTGGATTCAGGTTCGTGGCATTCGTAAAGGAGAACTTATACAGCGCAGCACGTTCAGAGGCCGCGATTTCTGCTCGATAACCAGACTGCAGATCTATCGCAAAATAGCCAACCTTCGCGGAGACGGATTCTGCGAGGTACGGAGTGTCTCTTGAACCCTTTCTCATCTGGCAGGCGCTTATATTGGCGCAGTCGGGTTGAAGAAAGATCGGAAAGTTGCCCATTGAGGGTGACCCTCCCGTGCCCGAATCATGTAAATGAGAGAAGCCTTGTATGTTTGATCGATCGGAGGCGAATCCGCCCATATTTTCACCAGAGACATCCGCCACAGGCTTCGACATGGCAAACGGGAGCTGTCCAGCAATCAGTAAATAGTAGCAGCAATGCAATACCTGACACTTACTGAAGGACCAGCGAAGACATGGCCACCATGGCCAGTCCCAATCAGAGGATCTATGTACTGTAAGACATCGTCCGACGCATATATCGAGCCGAATGCGTTGGCAGCCAGGAAGAACAGTACTAATACAACGATGAGCAATACTGCAAATCTGGAAACCCATGGCCGAAGGCTGCAGTAGGGACGAAGTCGTTTGGGCAACCTGGCCACAAATGCGTCTGCGCGACATTGCCCGTACTTGCGCAATGTTGTAGGGTACTGAGACCACTCGGCAAACCTTTTGTGGTGTTTCGTGGACTCGATCTCTTCGAGTGCTAGGTCGTCTTCCTCTTGCGGTTCTCCATCTTTGAGTAGTCTGTATGACTGAAAGAGTGACATTACTCGCAGACGCCGCTGTAAAAAGGCATGACAAGGTTGCGGTGGTGTGAACGGTACGAAACAATAGGCAGAATGATGCAGGATGCTACTCTGTGAGTGGTAGACTCTCATGTGTGTCCGTTTACTACATGCCAAGTTGCCTCCTTCCTGAAACGTCTGGCGCGTTTCTTCATTCGGAATACGATCGGCGGCGACCTTGAAAGATCTCGTGTATGCTCCAAGTCAGGTATATTGATGCTGGAAGACACCGTAGCTGAAGCGGCAATTCTCTGTCTCGAGAGTGGAATCTCGTGGCTGTCAATTCGCGTCACCAGCTACAACCGTTCAATACTTCCCATTCGCAGCGTCCTAGATGTCTATATTTGCATCCATGTAAGCAAGAAATTCGAAATGTAGATAAGGTTGGGAGCTTGGATTCCCGGAGGTCACCTGCAAGAGTAGCAGCCGCAGAGTCTGGAAGGAGACTCCCGCAACTACCGCACCCTTGCTTCACATCTTCCTCTTCAGCCAATGTCTTGTTTGAGGTCATTCTACTGGATGAAGATGCCGAACACTGCTAGATCCACCCCGCCACCGCACCCTTACCAACACACGTCTGCTTCTGCCGCTTGTGTGCAGACGTTGCATCACGAAACAGTAGTCCTGAGCCTTAGCAGGAGTGGCCGCAAGAATGCAGATATCATATCGATGCGATCGCTGCCCCGGTAGCGAGTGAGACAGGACTACTTGACAGCGGCATTCGAGACCATGCTGGCAAGCTTGGCACCAGCGAAAGACAACATATGACAATGCCCCGCCAGCTGCAGAGTAGGCTCGCGGCTCGCTGAGCAATGGCATCTCTCGTCGCACTGCAATATTGCATATCCGGCCAACATGTTGCCAGTACGGTCGATATCTGAAAGCTCGAGCAACAAAACTTCAACCACCATCACATAGCTTTGCCGCGAGTGATCGACCCTTCGGTCACGGTCCATCTCAAGATAGGTAGTGTCGCGGGCACTGACACCAATAACACCAGTAATGGGAGCGTGCGACGATAAAAGTGCTACGTCGCCAAGCAGAAGAGTGTCCAATGAACGACCATCTTCATCCGCGAACGACCAGCACCAATATCGCCATCATGGTTCGATCATCACAACCTACAAAGAAGGACGGACGCCACTTCAATTCCAGCATATCGACCATGCCGGCAATATCGCTTCCACTCGACAACGTCACAGGTATCAAATGTAGCATCAAACGCGACAGCGAGACGCCGACAATCCTGAACTTCTCTCGGCCCACATCAATCTACATACGTGATGGTACCAAGAAAGGTTCTCGAACATCAGTCCATCCTAAAGCCCAGGCCCCGGAAATACAACGGGGCAGCCTCGAACGCAACGCTCCGCGTTGACTCAGTGCCTGGCGCACGCCAAGAGCTTTCTGGATCATGCTGATTCTAGCACTAGCGATGAGTCTCGCGATCGGGATTGGCATTGGATATGCAGTTGCGAATTCCCTCGATCAAAGGCCGCCTGCTCATCCTCAGACCAGTAAGCTTGCTGACGCCACTCCGCATACATATACACAAATGCTGACATTATTCCGGAGGACAGGTCATGAGTAAGCGTGTGCTGAGATGACAACAAGTACGGGCCGCCACATAGGACGGGTGATTATACAGCAACAGGTTGCGAACGGATGCCAGAGAACTCAGCAGCCATCCATAATGAATCATACTATGCGCACTCCCATATAGACCGTAATTAGACCGTTTCGCAGCGTCTCGCTCTGGCTGCGATTTCAAATGAAGTGGAGATGGACCGAATGACCGCCTCGCCGTAATCGCACTCCATAATGAAACACCTTTCTGTCTTTCGGACTTGTCTCTCTTATTGCTGTCGCATTCGCATAGCTTACGTGTAGCTCCTCATAGCATCAATATAGCCCGTGCCACCCTTCAAATCACGATCGAATGTCTCCGCGACTTCCAAGACACGCCGGATGTGCAACATCGTGAGCTTCTGGCCCTCGTTGAGCGCAAGCGCCTGTGCAGTGCGGACCATATTTTTGATTTGACGTCCATTAATACGGTGCCGAGAAAGTACGGTGAAATCTTCCTCGGTGAAGTCTGCCACCTGAGCGCCTTCCTGTCGTCGGACTTTGTTGATGAAGTTCTTCCAGACTTCCTTCTTCGCCTTCGGCGTGAGCTCTTCGTAGCGAAGTGCGACGTGGATCCTGGATTGGAAGGCATCGTCGAATGTCTCAACACGATTTGTGGTGAGGAACAGGATACCTTGGAAGTACTCGAGAAGGCGCAGGAAGATTGAGACTAGGGCGTTGCGGTGGATGTCGTGGACTTCGCGCTTTTCCAAGAAGACATCGGCTTCATCTAGCAGAAGCAATGCTCCCCATGAATGTGCAATATCGAGAATCTTTTGAAGCTCTTGCTCGAGTCGAGCAGGGTCGGTGCCGAGTTCGCCAGCAGAGACGATGTAGAGAGGGCACCTGAGCATCTCAGAAATACCTTCGGCCGTCAGCGTCTTTCCTGTCCCCGGAGGCCCGTGTAAGACGAAGACAAGTCCCCTGCCCTTGCCCTGTACAACATCGTCGATAGTCTGCGCAGCATGGAACTTGTGGCTTTCCACCAGTGCACGGACTGTACTCTTCTTGTCGCCCTCAAGTACAAGCGAGTCATACGCTTGATCGTTCCAGGTAATCTCATGTACGCCAGATAGTGAGAACTCCAACCACAGCTTCTCTGAGAATGCGAAGCCAAGGACTACCGGCGAAGTAAGCAGCAGCTGTTCCGAAGTGTAGGATCGTTGCTTCGTGTCTGGATTCTCAAGTATGTCAAGAGACTCTGTTCGAATGGGCTCACCATTCTCGTCAACCTCGACTGCGACGAACTGCGTCTCACCACGATCGTCTTCGACCCATTTGTACTTGTATTTTGGAGTCTTTTCGTCGCGATGGTCTTCATTTTCCAGCTTCTCCTCGTTGCCACCCAGAGCATCCTCATTGTCAGAGTCTTGGCCACAGCATGAGCAGTCATCGTCTTCATCGCTATCGTCGAACAGGTCGTCAGCATCCTTTGGCTTGATCAGAGATATCGGATAGTTGGGATTGACTCTTCTGAAGGTAGCGGGGTCGATCATGACACGACCGTTAATGTTTATTTTGAGTACCTAAATCGACGATCGTTAGCTTTACTCGAGGTTGGCGCAATATTGTCGAAGAAGGGCTAAGGCAATGGGAGAAACAGAGCGCCGCATCGCTGTACTTCGCGCCACGCGGTGAATTCCTCGTCACGGCGGCACGCCTTGCGCATTTCGCCACTTACCTGCTTTTTCTTCTTCATGAACGCCAAACCTTTGTGGAACTTGTATTCCATGCCCTCCATCTCGACAAATCGCTGCCCACGCTGTATGATCTGCTTCTTGACACCTTCTGGATCCTTGTGATACTTAAGTGGGTAAGACGACAAGCTAGTAATCTTGCGTGGACCTTTGAAAGACTCGATATCGACCTCAAAGTCACCAAAGCCAAAACCCTTGCCGTCGTACTCGAGATATTTGCCTTCGATGCAGTACCACTCACCACGAGTCATAGTCTGGTACTTCATTGCGTAGTCGACTTTGAAGCAACGGGGTTCGTCCCAGGAACCGTAGCAGGATGTTATGGCAATGTCATTCGGCGTGAAGAGGGCCCAGAGCAGGTCGAATGTGATATTACCAGCCTCCAATAATGGGTAGAGCGTCTTCTTGGTTTCGGCATAGTCGTCGTCGATGTAGCTGACTAATACTTTGCATAGCGATCGCTGTTGCTCGAGCTTTTTGACATTTTTCTTCTTCTTTTCGCCCTTGATCTTCGACTTGAGAGTCTTCTTGTAGTACACTCTCAAGTCTTCTAGATAGAGAAAAAGCAGATTAGGGTCGATGGTGGGTTCTTCGGCTTCGAGGCTCACACTCTTGCAGTCCTTCATAACCTCGGCCAAAACAGCACGCAACTGCTTCGATTTGATGTCGATCACGGTATTCTGATACTTGTTTTCCCAATCGAAACGTCGGCGGACGAGGAACGCAAACTCTGCGAACTCGCCCTCGTCGTCCTCAGCGCTCTCTTTGAGTTTATAGTTGTGGATGGTGGAGTCCCATAGCTGGTCAACACGCTTGAACTCTAGGGAGTCGACCCTCTTGGACTTCGACCTGCTCGCCTTGGATGCTTTCGTACTCGATCGTCTCCGCTTCGCCTTGGGCTTTGGCGTGGCCCGCATTTCAGCAATCTTGCCCACGAGCTCTTGTACTTGCGCTTCCAGTGTTTTGATATCCTTGTCTTCGTCCGCATCTGTAGCGACATCATCCGAATTGGAATCTACCACTTTCTTGGCCTTTCGACTGCTCTTCTTCTTCCGTCGAGCAGTATCATCAGAAGACGAGCTATCGCTGGTGTCAGAGTCAGAGCCATCACTTTCGCTCTCTGTCTCGACCTTCTTGCTCTTCTTTCGCCTCTTCTCCTTGGCTTTCTTCAACTGTTTCTTCTTGGGTTGCTTCTTCTTCGGCGGCTCTTCTGAACTGCTATCGTCAGAGTCATCGTCTGCGGAAGCACTGTAGTCGCCCGAGTCCGAATCTGAGCTATCGCGAGTACGCTTACGGTCATGCGACTTCTTGACCGCTCTTTTAGGCTTGTGCTTCTTATGGCATTTGCTCTTCTTTTTGTACGTGACTTCCTTCACAGGCTCCTCGATTTGCACAGTGTTCGTCGTCTCTGTCCCCGGCACATCAGTTGTAGTAGCATGGTCTTTAGCGTTCTCGTCCATCTTGGCCCGCGTGTCGGTGCGGTACTGTGCGATGGGCACAGAGTTTGTGGGCGAAGTAGAAGCTGGAGTGAGTATCGACGAATCGCTGGAGCATGTGGTGGTTGGCGGTGACGTGGCAGTGGCTTGCTGTCCGCTCATAGATGCAGTAATGTTTGTGTTCAATGTCTGATTTGAAACAAAGAGTGGTTAAGGACGTTGGAGTCTGAGATGCTCGAGTATCAATATGCACGTTCCTGACGAACCTGTCTCATGCGGCTCAAGACTTCGTTTGCAGTGAATGTGTGACTGTGACGGAGGTGACATGCAACTAGATTTGTACTCTAGCACGATGAATGCCTAATCCGTAGGCAGGTGTCAACAACATGAGTATGACTGGTGGACCGATGCCATTCGATGCCCACTTGAGCGGCAGGAACGACGACGAAGACTGCGGAAGATCCCTGTAGAGGCAAGGGCGTGCTGCTGATACAGCAACAAGCGCAGCTCCGGTGAAGTGGTACAAGAACGCCACATTAGAGTGCCTGCGTTGCAGCTGCGATGATATGTGGTTCGCCGTTCCGTGAGAACTACTGCGCCGCGCCGTGCTGCACTACGGTACTGCGGCGGTGTGGCCTCCGATGAGGCGGGCAACAAGACCCTGGGATTGCGGCGTCGACAACGACCGCCTGCATAGCGTTGGAACGGCTCATCGTCACTGTGGGTGATGACTGACAAGCTGTTGCCTGGAAGCTCGAACGCTGGCTGGTGGCCTCGTTATTATCTGTGTCCCAATTCATCGAAGGGCTTTACCGGATCGATCAGAAGTGTCCTGGGAAAGAAGTTGAGTACCGCGCCAGCTGGAAGGCAATAATGCAGTGCTGCGTCAGACAGATCGACCAAACCGCTTCGACTCTAGCTCAGCTCAGCTCGATTGCATGCCGTGGCGAAGTAGAGATGAATCACGACAACGACTTCCAGTCCTTTGCAGAGCATTCCTTGGAGAAACAGGATACCTATGGCACACGCCAATACGGTTCGACCTCTTTGCAGCCGCCCACCTTCAGATCATCACCTGCAATTGGCGACAAGGTGCATGAAGCAACAATTGACTCGCGACGAACATTTCGCCGGCCATGAGTGCGATCTTGGCAGGCAGGGCAGGCAGGGCAGACAGGGCAGACAGGGCAGACAGGCAGGCAGGCAGGCATTGGATGTAATCTGGACATACCATAGTCACGTGATTATGAACCGGAGACACAGCCGTTGCCTGTCAGACAGGCATATCTACCACCAGGGTGCACCTGCTTGGTGGGTAATTATCATGGTCAAAAGTCGAATGTCCTCGTCCCCGCCTCACCGCCCGTCAGCCCCTGCAACCGAGACGAGGTGGAGTGGAAAAGCAGAGGCACGCGTCGTCGATCGAACGACCACAACAGCTGCCGTCGACATTCACTACCCGTTTTTATCTGCATACAGTACATGTAGCGCCCATGCCTCTCCGGAGCACGCCACCTACCTTCTGAAGCTATGTTGACCTCTCTGAGCAGAAGTCGCCGACATAGGAATCCGCTTGCTCCAAGGCGAACGTCAACACTTATGCGCACCTAGGTCGCGTCGCGCGTCGCCATCGTATCGACATCGACCTCGTCAGCGAGTCGCACCGAGCGCCACGTGGAAGGCTAAGAATGACTGTGATTTGACTGTGCTGGCGAGAGCATCAGCATCACTTATCGGCACACGCGCATAGAATATGTCATCCAAACCCAGCCTCAAACGGACTTCGAGACCGTGTGATGCTTGCCGGAAACGAAAATCGAAATGTGTCACAGAAGATGGCAAGACCATATGCGTGCTGTGCCGTTTCGTAAGTGCTTGAGCGAAGACCGTGAGGCGTGCGTGCGTCGCGCATGTCTTGTGGTGACGCCCCGGCTGCAGTCACTCTGGTAGGTGGACACTAACTGTCGACAGCATGGTCAGAGCTGTAAATATGACGACCCGCCGCAGCCGAGGAAGAGAAGTTCTGCACAAGTGGGTTCCACCGCAGCTGGCGCACACGTGGCGCCGAAGCGCCGCAGAGATATACAGATCAAGCCCGGGACAGGAGTTGAGGAGTACGATAGTCTCCCCGGGTCCTTACTGAGGCGGACTCTTGGCCTGCAGGTATGTGTAGGGTGTCAGCCGGTTGGTATGGTTGCGTACTGCCTGCGGTGCCCGTGAGTACCGTGGGAGGCATGAACTAACAGAGCGCAGAATCGCCACCACTCTGAGTATGTGGGGCCCAATGCTATTCCGGATGCCTACGCAAGCTCAAGACTGGAAAGCTCTTCGGACTTCAATGATGATGCGGGCAAAAGATCGGAAGAGTATATTCGCTTCGTCCACGCTACCGCAGCTTTCCGGATTATACCAGATGTTCATACTGCTGGGTACGAGCAAGAACTTTCTGATATCGAGGAAATAGAACGGACGGCTTCAGGTTATGGTCCTGAGCTTGTACAGCTGTACTTCCGCATTGTGCATCCCTCCTTCCCGATATTGCACAAGGACGTCTTCCTCGAGAAGTATGCAAGGTCGTTTCGTGAATTTTCCCCGGGCCTTCTGGCGGCAGTGTATCTCCTCGCTTCTCATTACTGGGCGTATAGCGAAGTGCTGGCCAAAGAGCGACGCATTGATACGATAGCCCTGCAGCAGGTGGCATTCAATGCTCTGCAGAATACCATGCGTCGCCCGAAACTGTCAACGATACAGGCTGGGCTCCTGCTCTCACAGCATCAGAAGGCTTTCATGGGCACCACATCCAATGAACAGCGTGATCGGCTCACAGTGCAGCTTGTCAATCTCTCCCACAGCCTAGGTCTCCACATGGACTGCTCATACTGGGATATTCCCGACTGGGAGATCGGCCTGCGGAGGAGAATCGGCTGGGCACTCTATATGCAAGATAAATTTTCGGCACTGTTGGAAAGCCGACCGTCCTTGATCAGTCATGAGGAGTGGGATGTAGAGCCACTGTCTGAGGACGACTTCCCTGACAATATCGAAGACGAAGAAGAAGGGAGTAGCGAAGTCGGTCGAGGTCGACTTGTCTTCATGCACATGGCCGACCTTTCCTGCATTCTGGCTGACGTACTAACGACCCTTTTCTCAGCGCGCGGCCGCCGCTTGATTGATAGCAGCATGGACAGGCTTGCGACATCGCTCGAGCAGATCAAGCCCCTTCAAATCAGGTTGAAAGACTGGTCACTGACGTTGCCCGGGACTCTGAGAATGGACACCGCTGCGTCCATGAAATTGTCTAGTGTTGGGTATTTGAGACTAGCCTATTTGACGCTTGAGATCTGCATTCATCGCATCCTCATACGCAATCTTGCTACCGCCGACCACCCTGAAGCAACACTAGCGCAAGTAATCCGAGGCGCTGCCAGTGAGCGCTTCAATAATGCCACTGAATTTGTCCAGCGATTGCAGGCTCAGCACTTGGCATCTTTCTGGTACTTCGCATCGGCAAAATGCTGTGCCCTAATACATGCCTTTGGTCAGATGTTACAAGACTCCGCTTTGACCATGGAAGAGGAAGCACTATTTGCGAAGAAACTGAAAGAATACAAATTTACGCTGAAAGTCAACAGCGAGGCCGGTGCCAGCTTTATGAAGCAAGCTTTGGACTTGATCAGCCATCCTGTGCGTGTCGCTTCGCTACAAGCCGAGAACCAATCGCCCAGCAATAGCTCGGCGCTCATGGCTTTCAACGTGCCTAGGACGGAAGCGTCACCCATGCAGGATTGGGTACCGCAAGCGGCGACGAAAGACTCACCACCATATGAGACATTTCATGCCGACTACGGCCTCGATCAGGCGGAATTTCGAGGCCAGCAGTTTTTCACTCAGTATTCAAACGATCTGGACAACTCTTGGCTCTCGGGCATGAGCTGACCAGGGCCAAAACCTGGTGCTGGACTAATATTCAACAACATTTTAATATCTGACACCCCTTTGAAGATGCTTTGCTCGTGCAAACAGAAAATGCCATTGCCATCGCACGTTTACATCTACACGAGTTGACTACGATGAACGTGCAAGCTGTCGATAATCTTATGCTACATCATGGTCATGCTAGTACGCCTCAACTCCACGCTAACACGCTGAAGGCGAGAACGATGCCTCAGAATATGTCGAATGCTCAACCAAACCATCCCTTCTTTTTCTTTGCAGCCTCCTCGGCTTCAGAGTCGGTGTCAGTGTCGGTTTCACTCTCCGATTCTTCGTCTTCGTCTGTGCCACTTTCATAATCGCTCTCTTCCTGTGCTAGCTTTTCCTTGAGTCTCTTGTTGCGTACCGGCTTGTCGCCGGCGGTTGGCTGTCCTCGAAGAGCAGCCATCTGGCCGGCTACCGAGTCTAGCAGGAAGTCAGTGAAATTGGTCTGGTAACCGGCAACCGAGCCCTACTTACCTTCGTCTGGTTCCGAAATATCATCCTCCTCGTCGATTTCTCGCGCCTTGCTTGCATCCTCGACGTTCATTACAGCGTCTTGCTTGTGGTCAAAACCCACATAGCTGTCGCAGATGAGGCGCATCTGAAACTTGTACTCGCCAGCCTGTGGTGGTGCTGCGAACTGCATCTTCAGCGTAACGACATTGAATGTTGGAGTTCCATCGGCATTGAATGGCTTCTTGTCGAAAGTCATGAATGTGAACGATGGCACCGCCACCTTGCTTTGCCGGGTGTCCGCAAGGAACACATGCCATTTCGGAGCACGGTCCTGTGTAAAATACGGTGCATGCGCAAGTGGAACAAAGTGCTGCTCTGGCTCAACCTTCTGCGCCTTAATGTCTCCTTCAGCTGGGTCGATGTCAAGAAGATCCTTTTCATCCACGGGTGGAATGCTAGACGCAGGCGTACCAGGTGGGATGAAACGAGCCTTGATCACGTATTGTACGAGCGATGATCCAATAATGTGCTTCTCGCCTTGAACCTTGAAGAAAGCTTTCTCGACTCTCAGTAGAGGCAGCTGCCTTGCGACGCTCTCTGCTACTTGTAGACGGTCATTGGAGAGACCAGCGGCTTCTGCAAGGGCTCGACGTTGCTCGGTCGGGAGTGCCATGAATGACTGGATGCTCATATGCTCTCGCTTGTCATTGGCAGCGCCTTCAATCTCGCGAACGATGTCGGATGTGAAGTGTGGCAGCTGAAGAAGTGGCGCCCTGCCTGCAGGATTCGGCGTGATAGCTTGCACAAGGCTCTGCTCAAGCTCATAGCAGCCCGTGAGCGGTGCAGTATTGCCGAAAGACAGGCAGAAAGATCGGAATGCTTCTGTCATCTGCAAAGCGGTTGGTGCGACTTCGTATTTCTCTGCTTCCAGGGATTTGTCCTCGAGGTCGAGACGATTCAAGTAAGCCCATAGGAGCGCAAGAGTCTTGCGCCGAGTTGGGTCCTCAAGCTCGTCGAGTTGCTTCTTGTCCTTTGGCAGCATGGCAGCGTTACTGTCGATGGACGATGCAAGTTTGCTTTCCACTCTGCCAAGCCCGTCAGATGCTCTTGCTCCCTGGAGGAAGTCCTTGAACTCGTCTGCACTGCTGACAGCAGCGACCACATCACCGGCGTCCATATTCTCCTTGTACTCTCTGAACATGTTGCCAGCACTGGTGACCAATATCTTCTCGCGTGTCTTCGACTGCATCCCGTACCACCACTTGCCGACCAAATAGGGCAGCCCAATACCAAGGAGCAGACCGTAAAATGCCAAAACGTACTGGCGATTACCCTCCGCAACAAGGAACTGCGGCAGAGCAATGCCGAAGCTAGTACTCTGCTTGCCATCCGGGTTGCCGTACTGGATGAAATTGTTCCGCACCTCTTCGTCAGTGAGCGCTTTGTATGCCTTCACGATCTCCACCCAGTCATTGTTGATCGAATCGTCGGTTTGATTCAGGGCGGGGTTTGCTTTTCGCTTGTCTGGATGCATGGTGATACTAAGTCTCCTATAGCGAGAGTTGATCTGCTTCTCGGTAGCAGACATGCCAATGTCCAAGATGTCGTAAGGATTCCATACTTTGGGCTGCGTTCGCGCGGTCACCATGATAAGGTAAATCGAGTAGATAATGAGCAGCCATGCAGAAGCTGCAGTGATTATGCGCTTGAGGCGCAGCTCTTTACGCTTCTGCTTGGAGCGCTGGCTCTGTATGATGTCTGCATGATCCGGCTCGAAGGAGGAGCTGATTTTACCAGCTTTCGCCTGTATTGAAGTGTCGCTTGGTACGCGAAGGAGGTTGTAGGTCAAAGGGAGGGCGATGAATGCGCTCACGGTCGCGAGGTAGAAAGGGTAAAACTGCGCATCGGCATCATAGTTGTATTCGTTCGACATGGCGAATTCGAAGCAGTCGACTGCTTATTGTCGAGTGCCGAGTGTTCGCGACGCTACAGTGTGTGTGTGCAAGGGATTCAATTCTATCAAAAGACTCGGATCATGTCGTCAGCAAACAGTAAGAAGAGTTTAAGAGAGAATCGTGCCCAGAATGTCCAGAAGTACAAACTTGTTCTTTCCATGAACGAGAGTCGTGGCTACTTCATGTTAGTCTAACTTTGGCTACGTGTTTAGTACGGCCCAATTATTCCGTGGCCCTTTATTGATTAAGCTTCTCGGCTTAGTCATGCTCAGTCTAGATATGCAACACCATGGCTTCCGCATACATACACTGAACCTCGTTACACCACTGAATACATCATGACGGAGAAGAGAAAGCGTGATCGTGACGATGGCGATGGGGCGTCTGATAAGAAGAAGCAAAAGAAGGGGTTTCGTGTCGGACCAGAAAATTTGCCCGATGGCCTGTGGAAGCGCAAAAGTGAGCACACTGTAGGGTCGAGGTAGGTGAGGCGCCTGCTAATGTTGGATAGATCAGGAAATCAAGCAGAGTCTTATCGAAAAGGCGAAGATTCGCAGGGACTTTGCTAAACTGAAGAAGCAAGGGAAAGTTCCAGAGCAGGAGGAATCATTGCCTCAGCCAGCATCGCTTGCCTTAGACGCAGTCGAAGAAGTGGATACAGTACCACATCCAGATCGGCAGACGTTGATTGAACAACAGGCCGAAGAGCCAGAGCCCATGAGTGAGCGCACGCCTCGAAGGAGGAAGCTGAAGGCGGTACCTTTCAAAAAAGAACACGAGCAGGCGCAGCAGCGTAAGCAGGAAGCTGAGGATAGAAGAAAGGCTAAGGAAGAGGCGGCGCGACAGCGACAGCAGAAACTCGAGGAGCGGGAGAAATTCAGAAAGGCTATGGCAAAGGCTAGAACAGGTGGATGGAATGGTCAGCGAAAACTGGGACGAGAGAGCAAGCCTTTGCTAGAGAAAGTGAAGAGAATCATGGGAGAGAAAGGCTGAGACTCTCATGGTTGCCTATAACATATGGCCAAGAACAGCATCAAATGGCTTACAGCACGCTGACATCGTTCTGTTCGCGCGCCTATAACCGTCGCCCGCACCAGCCTACAAGCCTGGACCCATGATAGATTCAACTCAAAGCCGCAAGAAGCCTCCCTGCTGTCGTGAACTACACGATACCGAGACACGGTCCGCTGTTGCCGGTCTCGCATATGCCCTCCCGGCACTTAATACGCATATTAGTCCCTCAATTTGCTTCATGGCTCCCTTATCGTGAATGCGCGTGCTGAGCAAACTGTGATGTACGTTGCAGCAGGAGCATCAATAATGGAAGACACGGTGGCGCGCACATTATGTCCAGCGCGACTCGAGCCCTTGGAGAGGTCGATCATCACTTCCTAGCCATAGAGACTCGTGAGTCGACGTGAAGTCAGCGGCAAGCAAAGATCTTGAAGGCGAAGCGCATGTTCCGTATTCCGGTATCAAAGGACCTCAAATCAGGCACCACACCGTGAATGCTGGCGATGGTCCACGTTTTAGGAATCATAAATTCTGCACGAGCTCGTAAGATGACTCAAAGAGCGGTGCTGGCATGCACAATTGCGAGATATGAGAAAGCTGTTGCAGACACAGGCCACGCTTAATGTGATTCTGCCCAGGAGTAAACAATAGAGCTCTTTCCCTACCGGCCAGAACGTTGTACTAGCGCGGAGCCCTGCAGCTCTAAGGTTATTGATCTGTTGCTCTCTCCATATGCACTTTCCTCATCACCACAGCAAGGTTTCCAGCATGGGGAATGATTTTGAGAGTCGTCCGAACGGCGATGCGGCGGCGCACCTAGAGGAGCAATACCAGAAACTCTGGGACGAGGTCGACCGCCGTAGTCGCCCGGGCGTCGAGGCCACCACATACACAATGCATCAGCTGCGTCGCATTGGGGACATATGCAGCAAGCGCACTCCACCAGCCAGCGCCATACAGGGCATGTTCCTGTACGAGATGCAGCGTGCATCTGAAAGCGAGAAACTCTTCCACGATCAGATGTTCCGCCTCGCCCGACAAGATGATACATGGACAAGCCAGGAGAAGCGTATCGCCATGCTCGAGGGCCGCCTCGCAAAGGTGGAGAAATTGGCTCATGCCAACAACGCGCAGGAGCGTGTCGTGATCAACAAGATTGCCATGCAGAATCAGCAAGCTGGCGTCAACAACTGCACTGAGCGGATCGACGGGCTTGGGGGCCAGGTGTCAGGTTTGCAGAAGCAACTGGATTCTCTCCGCATCAAGCAGGAGGACATAGAAAGCAAGCCTTCGTCGCACAATGGGACCGCTGGCGCAGAGACTCAAACCATCAAGGAGGAAATCGGTAAGCAGTCTACAAGGACATACATCACAAGTGGCTATTTCTCCTGTACGTACGCAACTGACAGCTTCTCAGATGTGCTGTTTGACGACCGCGATGGTATCCTGTACATGATCGAAGAAGTCAAGACCCGCCTCTCGCACCTCGAAGGCAATGTCCGAGCCGTCACAAGTCAAGGTATCAGATGCAAGGCTCGCTCGGGATCATCTCAGCTGATTCCGATACAGGCTCCTAGTGGCGCTTCCATCGAGCTCGCTATTCCAAAAGGCAAAGCCCATGTGACCATGGAAGAAAACCAGCGCCCATCAATCATGCGGGACTTCAGCACCGGCACGAAGCAAAACACATCATGGGGAGGCGCATGGCGTAAAATATCGCGAGGTCACGAACAGCCTCGGCTGTCCAGCAGATAGCGCGTTCTCGCGGTAGACAGTTAGGTCGGCGGCCGTGTATACTGCTATAATCCCTCGTCGCTATGTTTCTCTGGCTGCGCTTGGAGCATTTTGGGGACAAACGAGGACAGTGTGTACATAATGCTGTACAAAAACCTGCCGCTATGCCGCCATTCTTCTCTTCTTTCAACTGAACTCGTTGGTGAAGACTTTCTCCTTAGTGACAATCGAGTCTTCCAGCAGTAAGTGCTTTGTGCGAAGCCACTCCAACCAAGACGTCCAATTCTCGCTATCCATGCTCCCGTGCGGCCTTCCTTCTTCAACATAGTAGTTGTTTATGTTCTGTTGGCTCTTCATCAAAAACTCCTGGCTCCTCTTCGGTGCGCACACCTGCTCCAGTGCAGCCACCGCATCCTCCGGTTTCCTCATCGCATGCTCATATCCTTCCCTGGTTGCCATCAGAAACGCTCACAGAACCTCCTCGCTCAACCCGCTCTCAGCATTCCTCGCAATAACAGGACTGTACCCATACGGTATTCCATAATCTCGCAGTCTGAACGTCCTGATATCAACACCTTCTTCCTCGGCTTCGACACTCTCCCAAGGCACGAAGATCCACGTGGCATCGATCTTGCCCGACTTGACGGCATCGAACATGTTCAACTTTCCTTCACTCCTCTCAATTTGAATTTGCTGAGCGTCGCCACCGTCTGCGGAGACCATGGCTGCGATGATGGCGTCTTCGTACCGGGCATTGTAGCTGCCGTACTTCTTTCCCTCCCCGAGCTGTTTCATACTCGATAATTTCGACGGGAGGCCCGCGATCGCGGATGCATCTTTGGCGAGTATGGCGTAGATCGCCTGGAGCGGCAGTTTGCCGGATTCGTTGTATGCTATGCAGGATTCTGAGGGACAGATTGCGAGGTCTACTTCGAAGCCTTCGAGGCGTTTGGCTGGAGTTTTGGAGTATGAGGCATCGGGAGGGAGGAGCTCGATGTCTAGGCCAGCCCTTTGATAGTAGCCATGCTCTTTCGCGAGGTACAAGCCGCTGTGAATCGTGTTTGGAGTCCAATCCAGTGCTATGCGAACCTTTGTTTGAGGCATGCTAGTCCCGTGAGGCGATGAAGTCCGAAGCTGCTTACTTCCGAGCAGTTCTACATGCTGCTTGTGTTCTGAGCTACAGAGCCCCACTGCCGTCGATGACGGAGCTTTGTGACGTGAGCATTGTGTGCACTTGAAGGCTTCATATTCACTCCGATCACGATAAATGTCATGACAGAGCAGAACATCGAATCCTCTTCCACTATTCACATGTTGGCGTGGTCCAAGTGAACGTGCTACAGGTACCGAGGAATTCCCGACGCTCAGGGCCGTCTATTTCGTTCTGCTTTTTGACTGCAACACCCGGACCTCAGGTCTCGCAAATGCAATATCGTGCTGCAATTGCTGCGACACGTGCCGAGCCCTGATTTGTACTGCAACACGGTGTTGCAGTCGGCGTAAAATGGTATCGCAGTCGTATTGACTGTCAATTTCGTATTGTTATACCTAGTACTATAGCAAAAGTACAGAAAGACAAAAATCCCCAGGCCAATGTCACTACATATCCTCGTCCAGTTTAGTCATACGTTAATTTCTCGTTCTCCTTAGCTGCACAGCACGCATAAATGAGCAGCATCTTTGGCTTTGCCTTTGGTTCTCACCAACTCGCTCGCGTCAAAGAAGTCGTTCGCAGGTCTGTCTCATGAGTTTGTGCGAGCATGAGGGCAGTACAACCAGCCGAGTCTCTAGACTAATATCTTGAGTTATGTGTATAGCGAAGCGCTAGTGCTACAATTCTAATCAACGCGATGCTATAGTGCTCGTGACTGTCTGAGCATCACGTTACACTCGTGACAGCAAGGACTACGTTGAGGCTGCAGATGTCGCAACGTGCAGAAGCGCCCTAAGCGAACCTCAGACGACGCTCGCGCTTGAGATGTTTCTGGAGATCGGTAATAAATCCTAGACGCAGGTGCCCAGGTGCAAATGTCGCACTTGTATTGTTCAGCAAAGCGAGACTTTCGCTCTCATTCTCGTGTTCCCGCAGCTTATTCGACATTGTCAGCTTTCTGAGTGGCGTAGGATTCGCTCAGAGACTGCTCCCATATCCTTTCTAACTTGCTTCGTTATACTCGGCGTCCTTCACCCCCTTGCGACGGGCTATCTCTCTGAGCTCTTCTGCAGAGAGGTCGAGTTCAAAGGATTGGGTATGGGCTCCTTCTAGCAGAGACGAGTGCGAACAGAGCCCATTTGATGGGACACTGTCGCAACGCCATGGGCAGATAGGTCCCGTAGGACCAAAGTGCTTGGTGCGGGATGATGGACCACAGGAGACAGCCTCAAATGCGGTTTCGAGGGCGACCACGAGAACGCGCATGCGTGGGATATTCGACGGTTTCGGAATCGGGCACCAGGCCAGGAGCCAGATGCGGGAGAGGACGAAGCCTTGCTTATATGCTTTTGCGACATTGACAAAAAAAGTTTTTCATGAATTACGATGGTTGAAGATGCGCTCGGCTAAGGCGCGCACCTCACAACGTGAGCATAGCGTCTTTGTTTTAGAAGCAGGACTCATACTTGCGGAAGAGTTGCCTCTAGTAACAGAAGCGGCGGACGCGCCTCTTGTTGAACATTGGCTACTCGCGTACACCCCACAAAGCGAGGCTAGCATTTCTGGTATAGAAGCAGGGCTCATGCTCGCAGAAGAGTGGCGTTTAGCAACAGAAGCGGGTTCGCGAACGCACCTTCGACTGTTGGGTCTCCCCAAGATCCCCAAGTACATCCCGCGGTCGTCACGCTGGCGGTAAAGACTAGAACATTGACGTCGTGCCTTCGGCATGGGACGCATATTTGCACAAAATACTATTCGAGTGGCGTTCTGAATTACATGTACAGTATTTCCGTTCCTGCCGGGTTGGTAGCTCATTATCCATTCTTTGTTCACCGAGCGTCTAGAACTCCGTGGTCAATATCTTCTTCATCTCTGCGCTCTCCTTCTCGTAACTCTCGATCTTCTGCTGACTTGTTTTGATTTTGCATAGCAGCCAGTGCATTCGATCATACAGCTCATTTGGTTGCTTTGGCAATTTCGCGAGCAAAGAAAGTTCTTGCTCATACTTGTCGATCGACTTATTCTCGCCGGCAATCGCATCGCCGAGGACTGCCAGATCCAACTTCGCGCGAAGCACATTGTCCGAAAGAAGTCGCTGGAAAGCCGGCTGATACACTGGCTTACCTGGCTTGATGCTGTACGGGCGGCCATTTAGTGACTGCACGGTTATGAGCTCGGCTTGCTCCATGGCTTGGATTGCTTTATCGCTTCCCGCCCCAAAGGCTGTTTCCAGAAGAACCTCGTTGTAGCGAAGCGCTTCGTGCTTTGCGAGTCCGCGAACCAGAGTCCACGCCTGTGACGAAGTCCACTCGCGGCTATCGCTGCCAAGAAGGAGATACATCTTGAGGATTTCCGATGCTGACTGCTCCACGATCTCCTTGACGGCTCTTGCGGGACTCTCTCCTGCCTTGATGCGCCTAGCGAAAAATTCAAGGTCAGTGAGTCTTCCGCCAAGGTAGCCAATCACTTCGTCTAGCTCTTGCAGATCTTCGCGTTTTTGGCTCGGTGTCAGAGCTTTACTTTCTTCTTCGCCATCTTGGCCGGTGGCCTTGCTTGGCTCGGCATCAAAGTCGAGATGCTGTATCACATAGCGCTTTGCAACTTCAGGCGAGCAGTCGCCAAGTGATATCTGGCGAAAGACGCGATCTGGTAAGGCTTTACTGAGCGACTTGCTGAAGGAAACGTCCGTCGTAAGGAAGATCACGTGTGCAATGTTCGACGTTGTGAGCTGCGCTGCCCATTCAGCCAGCTTGTCGTAGACTAGTGTGACACCTTCCTCGCCACTCTTGTGTAGGAAGTTATCAATGACCACGACGGGCCGGCGTTCGGGGTGTTGTTCTAGGAACTCATCATCACCCAACTTCACATCCTTGTCATTTTTGTTGCGACCCTCTAAAGCAATGCTCTTCAGAGCTTGAGACGTCTTGGCGAAGATCTTCCCCAGTTGATTTTCCAATGTTTCAGAAAAGCCTGCCTTTGTTCCTGTCATACCTTGCGCAGCTAGATCCATGAGACCACTGATGTTGTTGACCCAGGAGAAGACAGGGCTGTAGCCGACTTGGTCTGCGGCCGCTGCGATGGTTGCTGCGTCTCCACGAGCCTCTTGGACAGGCTTGCAGTCAAGTACGAGAACCCGATGGGCATCGCGTTTATGCCGCAGTGCATGTTCTATAACCAGCTCGCGCTTGCCACTGCCTCGTGGGCCTTGCACGACAATGAATGTATCTGCTGATTCCATGAGCCATGACTGTATCTGCTGAATCTCGTCTTGGCGATCTTCCCAGACAACCTGCATGCCACCATCCGTGACGTCTTCTCCTCTGCCGAATGATTTGACACGATTGATCAAGTCCTTGCTTTGCTGCTGAAACCAACGGAAAACGAAGTTGTCTTCGATATGGAACGCTCGTGTGATATGAGCTTTTATTGACAACGTTCGAATTGGATCGAAGATGACAACAGAAAGACCAGCGACAAGGGCCGCAAGGACAGGGATCACGATTCGAGGGTGATTTACCACCCAATCACTGAACCATTTCCATCGCTGCTTTTTCTCGTATGTCAGGCGAAGAACCGTGCCGCTCTTGCCTCCTCCCTCGGCATCCGAAACAGTATAGCCGTGCATGCAATTCTTCGCCATTATTGCCTTCCGATAGTGAGAAAAATCCAGATAGGCATAGCGAGGCACAGTTTTCGAGTCCGATGGCTGCGCGATGATGTCTGAAAGCTTGCCAAACTGTCTGAAGAAGCTATACAGCTGCTCCTGAGTGAGTTCTGCAGCTTCAGCACCAGGCTTGGTAGGTAAAAATTCAACTTTGACTCGCTGAGATGGTCGCCGCGACAGGTCTTCCACCCAGGGCTTCCCTAGAACCATATTTGCAGTGACGGGTGTGAATGGATTCCACCAAGGTCGAGCTTTGTTTTGCTTGAGGTACTCCGTCACAGCGCCAGCAATGGATCGAGAATCTGCAGTTCCATCGTGACTGAACTTGAGAAACGCACCACCCTCGCCAAATCGTGGAAGAACTTCTACAATCTCCGCGTTATTCACATTCGCAGTCTTTATGGCTTTATGAAAAACGACTCCTGGGTCAACCACTCCCGTGGTGCCTTTATTGTTCACATCGACTAGCTTCGGGGCTTTGCGCCCGATGGTACTTGTTAAACGAAAGAGCCACTGTAGATTGGGCGGCAATATACTATTGAAGAATATGATGCCTTCCTGGGGGGTCGTTGTGATGTGCCCGGACTTGTTATCGCCAGTATCACCAACCAGAAACCGCTTTGTTGCGAGGCATGTTGGCAGCGTGCCTCGTGGCGAACGGGGAAAAGGAAGAAGTGTAGCACTTGCGGTTCTGTTTAAGAGGCGCCTGGAGAGCATGTTGTTCAGTGAATGACGAGGGCTCCCAGCTATTAGCGCTCAGCCCTTCCTTGATCGTCCGATAGGTTCATGGGACATGATGTTGTAGAATCTCAAATAAGCGCATCATTTCAGTGCAGCATCCCGGGCAGAATATATGTACAATAGAGTGCACGGCATACCAAACAATGACAGAGTTGTGTAGTCAACGGAAAACAGGGTTTGAAAGCACGTAGCGCGGTACTGGAATTCCAAGATTAGAACAGTCAAATGCCAAGACTATTACCTGTACCGTCAGGTATGCATTAATGCGTGCCATAGGTACACTGGCCTGCATGTGGTAGATCAAACACCTCGGCTAACAATAGCCGCTTATGCTTCGATCTCCAATGCTCATCTGCCATCTCTGCACTTCGGTTGTGCACTCATCACAATTTCTGTGACATTACACAATATCATGTTCGTGACCTCTGAGACTTTATGAAAATCTCTGCCCTTCAGCGCGGTCATTGTAAGTACTGTAGGCGCCCGATTGCATCTCACAAGTCTAGCAGGCCACATCTGCCATTGACTGGTGCCTCACGCGACACAGTGCGCAAAGCCAGAGCGACTACAACGATTCTCAGACATCCACATTCGCCCACAAGGCCATTCGTCTAGGGCACCACAGTCCGCTTCCTATACGCATTGTAGATTGTAACACTACTTCGAGATATGTTCATTCTTTGACTCAGCAGCTCGCCCTGCTGATTACGTTGTGTTCAACCACATACGTTCGTGCTCAACCACATGTCAATGGATGATGATCAGTACAAGTCGGGCCAAATGAAACGGAAGTCTGTTTTCGCTTCTGTCATCGCATAGTCGTTTCTATACACTAGGAGCCCGTAGCTCGATCCTCAGTACGGCACAGATTTCAGCTTCGATCGAGTCACTTCCGGAAGATCCTCTGCCTTCACAAATCCCATCTGGACCGCATCGCCCCAGAAGAATAGGGCTCGGTGCTGTGCGTAGCCTAGGTAGTCGAACTCTTCGTCCTCCTGCTCCTCTTCACCGGCCTGTTCCGCAGCTAGCTGCTTATACTCCTCGGCTCTCTCACCAAGCAGGTCTTCTGGCTCAGTGCCATCTGTCAACGCGGACGCTGGCGAGTCCTGCTCGTCAAAAGCTGGCATGCCTGGTACCTTTGCCTGCACGATACCCCAAGCGACCCATTGCGCAGTATTAGCGAGCCTCCAGATGCGTGTCTCGTTTGCCAGCCGCTCAATCTCAAGATCTTCCGCCGCCTTGTTGCTTTCGTCATCTTTTGGATCGGTGAAACGAGGTGTCGGTGGTGCTCTCGCATCAAGCATGAATGTGGAGATGCTGCTGGTGGACCGCTTTGAGTCGCCCGGCCTGGAAGGATACATTTGCGGCGTCGATGCATTCATCTTGGGAGTACTCAAGCTATTCTCTGGCTGATGCGTCACATAAGCTCTGAGAAAACGATCCTGTTCTTCCGGCGTTGGGTATCGGTTTGGGTTGAATGCATACGGCTTA
This sequence comes from Passalora sequoiae, assembly GCA_013248845.1. Classification (NCBI taxonomy): domain Eukaryota; kingdom Fungi; phylum Ascomycota; class Dothideomycetes; order Mycosphaerellales; family Mycosphaerellaceae; genus Passalora; species Passalora sequoiae. The sequence goes on along the minus strand of WSQC01000018.1, from coordinate 801,144 downwards.
CGCTCGTCGTGGTAGTTGTAGCACCATTCTGTAAAGTGGTTCGCGAACTCCAGACCACGAGTATTTGCATTTGCATACTCGAAGTCTATCACGACCAGCTGTTTGTGGGTGTTTGCTGGCAACAACAGAGGCGACTCGCCCGTCGGCGTCATGCGAAGGATGTTGCCATATTGAGTATCGTTGTGTGCGAAGACAAGCTGGTCGCGAACCTGCTGCGAGCCACCGTACTGCGCCTTGAGCCACATGCGATACTTCTCGACCACTTCCTTGAACTGACTCCAAGGCACTCCGCAGATGTAACCACGACGCATCCATGCTTGCGTGCCGGTCGGTTTTGCATCTTGCGGCAAGGCTCTAATCTGGTCATCCATCCAAGTAACGACATGCTCGACCCTCTGCAACCACTTGTCCCAATTGCGCCACACGAATGCACCATCGCTGCGCTCCTGGTCCAATAGCTCGATGCCTTCGTGCAGCTCGCGCATACGTTTCGCGATCTGTCGGCTTGTGTCCGGATCGCGAAGCAGTTCCGCAGTTAGTGGCTGAGCATGCAGGTATTCCTCAAAGCGACCGTTGACAAATGTCCCCAGTAATCTAGGCCCTATACGCCGGCGAGCAAGTCGCTGTAGTATGGCAAGCTCCGCCTCGCGGTCGATCAAGTGCTCAACTTGTGGACCATATATTCGAAGAAGAAGTTTTGGTGGTGGCTTGCTAAGTCCCACAAGGTTGCCAGCATCATCTTGCTTCTGCAGCGGTAGATCATCTGGTGGCGAGACGACATATACAGCATTAGTCAAAGCTCCACTCAGCCTCTCGACCGCGATAGCGCTACTCTGCTCAAGTGGCACTTTGCGCCACCCTTTCAACCGCAGAGTATGGGCAATACGCACGATATCGAACTTAAACTTCGCCCAAGCGTCGAAATCGCGGTACGAAGGTACTTGCCGTAGCTCGTCTCCTTCCGTGTCAGAACTATCAGACGCACCACCAGTGTATGCCAGCGTTTTCGAATTGTCGAGGAAAGCGTCGCAATCAGGGACCACAATGTCGACTTCATCATTGTCCGAGACTGTGGACTGTTTGCGCAGAAGTCGCCTCACTGAAGGCTTGCTCTTGAGACTTGCGGAACTGTTTCGAATGGATGGACGCCTGATGCTCAGATTCGACTCAATAATCTGTTCCAATTTCTTCAAGTCAAGGGACGAATCAGAAGCGTCAGATGCATCGCCTGCCTCGGCAGCGTCTTCGGCAGCCTTCACTTTGCGAGCTTCACGTCGAGCACTTCGCTTCTCCTTGCGCACCGTCCGCTTAGCACGCTTGTCTTTGATCCAGGTCGAGACCTGATCGACAAAAGCATCAAGATGCGGATGACCTTCGTGCTGGTCGTCGGTAGTGTCTCTGTCGTCGGAGAATGTGGCGCCATCAAGTGCTGGCGTCAGGGCTTTCAAATTTGGGCTACCAGCATTTGAGCGTCGTCCTGAGAGTCGACGAGCACGGTGACTTCGAAAAGATGGCTTTCGTGATTCCCGACCCATTATCGTAGCTGAATTCTCGCCATCCTTTTGCTGGCCGAGAATCAGTGGCGACATCAAATCAGCATCGCGCGATATCGATACAGCTGTGCAAGACATGGTGAGCAATCGGTCCAAAAGTCAGCTGTCCAGGATGGAGAAGCTGGCAGTCGCAGAAATCTTCTCTGCCGGGACGAAGTTGAATAACGAAACGAGCAAATGAATGTGAAGGATGCGAAGCTATAGCTGAGGGTGACGCGCGATTGAAGATACATATGTGCTGAACGTACATTTAGGTGATTTCGACGACACGGTCCGGTTCTTTAGCCCAAGATAAGAGCTAGGTGAAGCACATTCTTCGGGCCCGGAAACTGCGAGCAGTGGTGATGTCGACTCCGAGTGTGGCATCTTCGGTGCTCCTACGTGTAATGCGCAGGCTGAATGGCCGAATGGTAATCACTGACCGCTTAGTGACGAAGGCACGAATCAAGGGGCAGAAGTCGAGTCCAGATATGAGTATTGGCAAGCAAGCGCTCTGTTGGTCGATGCGCGGACACGTGATCGGCTCAGCCAGGCGATAGATTGGCGGTCTCCAGCGGGTGCCCGGTTGTCGAATTATTGAAGTGAAGTGAAGTGTTCTTGGTTCCTGCCACGGTGCTCGTTACTCGGTCTGTCCAAACCACGTGCAAGCAAGGGTTTGCAAAAAATAGCCGAAGCGAACCAAATTCGGAAGTAGAATCCTGCTATCTTTTCTCGCTATCTTCTACCAAAGACACCTCGGCCTCTCGTCGTGTGCGGAATCATGAAAGTAGGAGAGGAATGAGCTACAATATATAAGATTACTACGACCGCGCGGAAAAGTCGCGTTGGTCGCTTACGGCGCCGAGGGCGCCATTACAGAATATTACGATGACGATGATAGTCTCGTGCGTGGCGGAACAACAAGCGTAGACGAAACCGTGAGCTTTCTTATCTTCGTCCACATGTGCGACACGTAAACCTGGTTCTTGGGCTCGAAGCAGGGCATTTGGTGAGCAGATATGGAATATTGAAACTGCACCTGATATCACTCTGCGAAAGCGTATGCCATGCTATGCGACACTTGTAACGGAGTAGAAATCGTGATTGAGAACACGTGCTGACACCTCAGGTTAGCGAATATCAATCCAAGGCCTCATTAGGCTACGAGACAAGATAGTTATCGGATCTGTAAAGCCCTGACTAGCCTTACTGCCCTGTCGTCGTCGTTTGTAGCAGTTCTTTAACAGTTTAGTATATACTCTTAACTACCCCAAACCCGCGGAGGTTCAGCTACTATACCGCGCTCAGAAAATCCTTACTAATCTGTCCTATGAACGTACACGAGCGTGGAGGCTGCGTAAATAGCCAAGTCCCTAGACTAATGCTTGGAGTTGTGCGGCACACCCCACAAAGTGAGGCTAGCGTCCACGGTATAGAAGCAGGACTCATGCTCGCAGAAGATTAGCCTTTAGTTACAGAAGCGGCTGACGCGGGTCTAACTGTTGGATTCACTCAGAATCGCCGAGCAAGATTTACGTTCCGCTATTACTATCACTTCGAAGGTATGTACCGCCGAAGTAGGATGTTAGGAGATAGCCGAATTTTGTATATAAGAGTGTAAGACTTAAAAGTCTATAGATATGTAGTCATGACATTTTCATTTCTAGCCAGCATAGCCACGGTAGTGGTTCGGCCACAGGTGTATTGGCCATAACATTACTAGGTCACCTATTGCAGGCCGGATATATAGACTAATGCCTGATGCAGGCGACTGGCGACGATGATATCTCGACGACGATATGCTTAAGACGTGTTGCGAATACTTGTTCAACGTATACATTAGCTAAGTTATCGTCGCTGCGGTACTAATCGACCTCGCCGTCGACATTGCCTTCTTCCCTTCTGAGTGATCCACCAAAACCCTGTAGACGACAATTTCAGCCAGTGTATCGGTTGCGTGGATGTGACCACATGGCCGAACTGGCCGCGTGAGCTACATTCCTATCTTCAATACGTGAGAGCTTCGCTCACGCGCTGCAGTTCTGATTAGCAAATCGACGACCTATTCCGACTGGAGGTAGAAAATAAAGTGTCTGAAACGGTTGGAAATTTGATATCTGAAATCAAATCTTTCATTGATGAGGCTGTTCTGTGGCCTTGTACAACTACACAAGGATGCTTTTCCATCCATCATCTAATCATGACCCATCTAATGCCCTTTCGTAACGCCGTGCTGCAATGCATGAAACTGGGTATCATTGCGATGGGCTTAGTCAACCTCCTCGACCGTAGGACCATCATCGCCACCTGCACCACCTGCGCCTGGTGCAGCACCGGCACCTGGGAAGCCGCCGCCCGGCATACCACCTGGCATGCCACCAGCACCTCCCTCACCCCCGTAGAACTTCATCATAATGGGGTTGGCCACACCCTCGAGCTCCTTTTGCTGGCTCTCATACTCGTCCTTTGTGGCAGTCTGGTTGTCATCAAGCCACGCAACAGTTTTGTCAATCTCTGCCTTGAGCTTCTCCTTATCGGCAGCGTCAAGCTTCTCATCCACCTTGCTGTCGCTGAGTGTGTTCTTGAGTGAGTATGCATACGACTCAAGACCATTCTTGGCCTGGATGCGAGAGGCCTCGGCTTCATCCTCCTCCTTGTACTTCTCAGCCTCCGCAAGCATGCGCTCGATTTCCTCCTTGGACAGACGACCCTTGTCATTGGTGATGACGATCTTGTTGGTCTTGCCGGTACCCTTCTCGAGAGCGGAGACGTTCATAATACCGTTGGCATCAACGTCGAAGGTGACTTCGATCTGTGGAACACCACGTGGTGCAGGTGGAATGCCGGTAAGCTCGAACTTACCAAGGAGATTGTTGTCCTTGGTACGAGCACGCTCACCTTCGAAGACCTGGATAAGCACACCTGGCTGGTTGTCTGAGAAGGTAGAGAAGACCTCAGACTTCTTGGTTGGGATAGTAGTGTTGCGCTTGATGAGCGGAGTCATGACACCACCGGCAGTCTCGATACCGAGAGACAGTGGGGCGACGTCGAGGAGCAGGATCTCGTTGGTCGACTTAGAGCTGGTGTCACCAGAGAGGATAGCGGCTTGGACAGCAGCGCCGTAGGCAACAGCCTCGTCTGGGTTGATGGATTTGTTTGGCTCCTTGCCGTTGAAGAAGTCGGAAACCATCTTCTGGATCTTGGGGATACGGGTAGAGCCACCGACGAGGACGATCTCGTGGACAGAAGACTTGTCGATCTTGGCGTCGCGAAGAGTGCGCTCGACGGGCTCCATAGTAGAGCGGAAGAGATCCTGGCACAGCTCCTCGAAGCGAGCACGGGTGATCGAAGTGTAAAAGTCAATGCCCTCGTACAGCGAATCGATTTCGATTGACGTCTGGGCCGACGAAGACAGGGTTCGCTTGGCACGCTCGCAAGCTGTTCGTAGACGGCGGAGTGCGCGAGCGTTGGAGGTCAAATCCTTCTTGTGTTTACGTTTGAATTCATTGACGAAGTGGTTGACAAGTCTGTTGTCGAAGTCCTCACCGCCCAAATGAGTGTCACCAGCAGTGGACTTGACCTCGAAGATACCCTCCTCAATGGTGAGCAGTGATACATCGAAAGTTCCACCACCGAGGTCGAAGATGAGCACGTTGCGCTCACCCTCAGTCTTCTTGTCGAGACCATATGCGATGGCGGCTGCGGTAGGCTCGTTGATGATCCGGAGGACGTTCAGGCCAGCGATAAGACCTGCGTCCTTGGTCGCTTGTCGCTGCGAGTCATTGAAGTATGCTGGAACGGTGACGACAGCGTTGTTGACGGTGCCACCAAGGTATGATTCTGCTGTCTCACGCATCTTGGTGAGGACCATGGATGAAATTTCCTCTGGTGTGAACTGCTTCTCCTCGCCCTTGAACTCGACCTGGATCACGGGCTTGCCTTGCTTCTCGATGACCTTGAAGGGGAAGTGCTTCATGTCTGCTTGTACTTCAGCATCCTGGAACTTGCGGCCGATGAGTCGCTTGGCGTCGAAGACTGTGTTGGCTGGGTTCATGGCGACTTGATTCTTCGCCGAGTCACCGATTAACCGCTCGGTGTCTGTGAAAGCGACGAAGGACGGTGTTGTGCGGTTGCCCTGGTCGTTGGCAATAATCTCGATACGGTCATCTCTGAAGATCCCCACGCACGAGTACGTGGTACCCAAGTCGATACCGATTGCTGACGCCATGGTGATTGTGTGTCTCAGTCGGATGTAGTGAATTCGAAGGTATGTGTAGAGGGTGCGGTGGTAAAAGAGGTCTCAAAGGTTGTGTGGTGAGAAGACACTCAAGTGGTTGGTAGTGGTATGTGGATTGAATAAAATAGTTGGAACGGTACGAGCGAGACAGAGTTTTGTGTGCGTTGCTGCAGCTTCCACATCTTTCTCCAGGCTTCGATTTTTCGGCGGGCACGATGACCCTTGGAAAGCGCCCGCAACTTCAAGAAAGAACTCGTAACGTCCATCGTACATTGTGGCGACTTGATCTCGATTGCTCTAAAACTACATGACTGTATTAATCAGTACGCTACGCGATGTGACTATCGAGAAACCGCGCTCTCTCATGTGATTTCCATTCACAGCCAGCATTTCGAGATCCATGAGGTGGCTGCAACATTGGTTGCTATGACGTGTCTTTGTGCAGGGATGTGGCGTCAGGTCACCACGTGACCATAGGGCACCCCACCACAAGCTTGGCGTATGAGCCTCATGCAACCTGAAGGAGCTAGCACGCTCCAGCATTATAACAGAAGAGACGAGACATTTGATTTTGCAGTATACACGTATGGTAAAGTGAATAGACCGACACTATGCTACACAGACTGTGTCACATAGAAGATCAACTTCGGATGTACAAAATGCGACACAGTGCTTCAGGGGGGTGATGTGGTGATTGAAGTAAACTGGGGAACATGCTACTGACATTATTTTCACGTTGTATCGACATTGTCGCGCTGTAAGAGCCCGGCCGTGTTACCTAGGTCACGCTTTGATAAGATCTAACAGAGCAGCTTTCCCGTCGTCTGAGTAATCTTTCGCTCCCGTCACGTACTTCTCGGGATAAGAAAGACGGTGTCAGATACATGCCCGTAGCCTTGGACAATGCCAGCAAGTGTTTGTTTCAGTCAGTTGATGTCTGCACATAGCGAAGCTGATCCGCAGCCATGCATTATGATGATGTACCCACAGCCTACCGATCGCGAGCATCAAAGTAACTACCGTTGCTAGAAACTCTACTGACGCGCAGTCACTAAGCCTAGCTACCTTTAACAGTTGCCATGCGTCTTGATGAGATTTGGAGATGCCATGGGACACGATTCAAGACACCATCTACTGCGTCTATCATGTTTGGATCACATTTCGATCGTCTAACATATCAAAGCTGCGTACATGTATGTATGATCACTCGAGACGCCAATACATCAATTGGCTCGCCAGCCATCATCTGCGCCAGTGCCACCGAGCGCACACGTCTCTGTACCGGACTTTCAGATCTTCGTATTGTCGTAATTTCTCGAGGTACGTGACCTTCAGTCGTTGATAGGCGAGTTCGCACTCCTTGATCTCCTGCTCCTTGCGACAAGCCGCACGCTCACGGTGGCGAAGAGCTGATTTCAGCAGTTTGATTTCATGCGAAAGTGATGGCACATCGGTGCCGTAACGGTCACGGTTGAGCTGGTTGATGTAGTGTTTTGAGTAGTGGTATGCCATCCAGATATCTATTCCATGTCAGTAAATGAGCGGTGGCTGCCAATCCATTGACTACATACCGTTGGGCTGCTGTCGCTTGTATTTGTCGTCAACAAGAAGAAGGTTCGAAGAGAAATTCAGCCGCCTCATATCTGTCCAGTCGGGGGCTCTGCCATTGTTCGGGCAGTGTTGTGTTGAGTCAGAAGACGTAAGACATTTCTACCAAGACACGCCCTTTCGCTGGAAAACAAAGCAGGCAAGACGCCGGGATCTGTGCAGAAAATGTCGCCAGCGACCCCGTCTCCGTTTCACAGTTCGGTGACTTACATCGACATACTGGCCCCTCTGGTGCACAACCTGAGGCAGCGCTGTGCCAGCCTGCGCCACATGCTGGCAGCTAGAGCCGCCCTGAAGCCACAAAAGTACTGCAGCAGCTTGAGAAAAGTCGGTCAATTGTGCAAGAATGCCTACATGACGCACCAATAGTGCTTTTCGAAGTGCAAAGTCGACGACGCTGGGCAATGAAGTGAAGCTGAGGTAGGAGCAGCTTACAGTACTTCTCCAGAAATGACAAGCTCCCTCGTCCGCCGCGGTGCTCGCAGGTGGCACATGGCGGCCTCGTCTCCGTACATACATTTTACAAGAGGGCAATTATGTGGCGGGGCGACAGCAAGACGCCCGCTGGTCAGTCAAGCGCCCGAGCAGCCTACACCTACGCTTTCGCATGCACTTCGTACAATGGACGTTCCTGCGACGCCTGTACATGCACCAGAGTACAGGACTTCGCCGCATCACACATCATGCCCTTACACAGGGCAGCTGTCCGCGTTACACGTTTGAATCCACGCACAATGCTTGCGCATGTTCTGACGCGCCCGAGCTACCGCCTTCTGGCAGGCAACTCGATATCATTTGATAAGTGTATAATAGTCGCCCAACGAACACAATTCTGTGACTCTGTATCGCTATGAAAGGCAAGCTAACATGGGTCCAATTGAATATCGAAAGGATAAGATGACATGGACGTACTTGATCGCTCGCATGAATCCTTCAGTCGAGGACATCCTCTTCTCATAAGAAACATGGCATGCAAATCCCAACCCGTCTTCAGCAAGAAGCATGCAGATATGTCCAGTAAATCGCAGTCGAATCACCGCAATCTAAAAACCTCATCTTTTGGTTCATCATTATCTTCGTGATTATGTTCTCGTCCATCTCTTCCGTTCGTATCGGTTCCATCGTACAAGACAATTGACCCTCCTTAGCTGCGTGCTATGCTGTCCTCTATCGTTGCAAAACGCTAAAAAGGGGTATCTGACAACGAGAGTATATAGTCCGTAGAGAGTTTGAAATGGAATCCAATCTGTCTTCGTCGTAGATGACTTAAGCAGCCGCGGTGATGAGCTCAGGTGGACCGCCCTCCTTCTTCAGTAGCTCATATGGTGGTCGCTTGACGATACCACCAGTGACTGGAAGTTGGGTACCCATGCCAGTGAGGAACGAGTCAACATCACGAGCGGCTTGCCTGCCCTCATTGATGCCCCACACGATAAGAGATTGGCCACGGCGGCAGTCACCTGCAGCGAAGACACCCTCTACGTTGGTGGTGTACTTGCCAGGTGGAGTTTTGAAATTCTTGCGACCATCCAGCTCGATTGCACCTTCAGTGACACGCTCCTCAGGCGAAAGGAAACCCATGGAGATGAGGACGAGCTCAGCTGGGAAGAACTCCTCGCTGCCCTCGATCTCCTTCATGTCCCAGCCGCCGTTAGAGTTCTTGGTCCACTCCAGACGCTTGATGTTGACACCCTTAACGTTGCCCTCATCATCGCCCACGAAGTCCTTCGACATGATGCAGTACTCACGTGGGTCACGACCCATGTGTGTCTTGACCTCAGTGTGACCGTAGTCCACGCGGTAGATGCGAGGCCACTGAGGCCATGGGTTGTCGGCAGCACGCTGAGCTGGTGGCTGGGGAAGCAGCTCGAAGTTGATGACCGACTTGGCGCCGTGGCGGACAGAAGTACCAATGCAGTCATTGCCAGTATCACCACCACCAATGACGATTACATTCTTGCCCTTGGCGGAGATGTATGCATTATCGGCGAGTTCAGAGTCGAGTAGGGACTTGGTGTTCTTGTGCAGGAACTCCATGGCGAAATGGATGCCACCAAGCTCACGGTTTGGAATCTTGAGATCACGAGGCACAGTCGATCCGGTCGCAAGCACGACAGCATCAGTGCTCTTTCGGAGTTCACCGAAGCTTGGCGCACCCTCTTGTCCGATGAAAGTACCTGGAGCAAACTTGATGCCCTCTGATGCCATGAAATCGACACGTCGCTGTACCACGTTCTTGTCGAGCTTCATGTTTGGAATGCCGTACATTAGCAGACCACCGATGCGGTCAGAACGCTCATAGACCGTGACTTCGTGACCGGCCTTGTTGAGCTGATCGGCACAAGCAAGACCAGCTGGGCCAGATCCGACGATGGCGACCTTCTTCCCGCTACGAACTTTGGGTGGTGAAGGTACCATCCAGCCCATTTCGAAGCCTCTGTCAATAATGGCACACTCGACAGACTTGATGCCAACAGGGTCTTCGTTGATGCCCAGGACGCAAGCGCCCTCACAAGGAGCTGGACAGACACGACCAGTGAATTCTGGGAAGTTGTTGGTCATGAGTAGCCTGTTGAGAGCGTCCTGCCACTGATTTTGGAACACTAGTTCGTTCCACTTGGGAATGATATTGGAGATCGGACAGCCAGTGTCCGACTGACAGAATGGAACACCACAGTCCATGCATCGAGCAGTCTGGTATTTGAGCTCGTCCTCGGTCAGACGCGAGTTCAGCTCACCCCAGTCGCGTGTTCGTGTTTTGGCTTGTCGATACTTTTCAGATCGTCGCTGATACTTCATGAAGCCTCGAGTCTTGTCTAGGACCAGTGCTGAGCGCTTCTTCTCAGCGGCACCATCTGGCACGCTTTCCTCAAGGTCGCCAAGGCTAGCTTTCTTTTTCTCCTTTTCATTGTCATTCTCGCGAGACTGCTCGTGCAGGTTACGCACGGCATTGCCTGGCAGGATAGGAAGTGGATACTCAGCCTTTTTGGCGTCTTCCTTCTTCTTGGCCTCCTCCTCCATGACACGTTTGTAGTCAGTCGGAAGAACTTTGACGAAGTGCGGAAGAGCACGGTTAAAGTCGAGCAGAATGCGAGCTGCTAGCTCGGAGCCAGTGTAGTGGTGATGGTCCTCGATCAAGCCGCGCACAAACGCAATCTCGTGTGGGTCCTCGAGGCCAGAAAGCTCAACCATCTCCTGGTTGACCTTGCCCTCGAAGTCGTTGTGTAAGTCGAGAACGTAGGCAATGCCACCGGACATGCCAGCGGCGAAGTTGCGACCGGCACTGCCGAGAACGATGACACGACCGCCAGTCATGTACTCGCAACCATGGTCACCAACACCTTCGACGACGGTAGTGACACCAGAGTTACGCACAGCGAAACGCTCGGCTGCAACACCACGGAAGAAGCATGTACCCGCAGTAGCGCCATATAAGCAGACGTTACCAATGATGACGTTCTCCTCGGCCTTGAAGACTGCAGATCGTGGTGGATAGATGATCAAGCGTCCACCAGACAGACCTTTGCCGACGTAATCATTGGCATCACCCTCGAGCTCAAGAGTGACACCTGGCGCAAGGTAAGCACCAAAGGACTGACCAGCAGAACCACGAATATTGGCATGAATGGTGTCCTGCGGCAGACCCTTTTCACCATACCGCTTACTAATTTGGTAAGACAGTGTAGCGCCCATAGCACGATCAGTGTTGACAATATCGCACTCTATGCGACAAGGCAGACCCTTCTCGAGCGCCAGCTCAGATTCCGCGATGAGCTTGTTGTCCAAGCGAACATGAAGCTTGTGGTCCTGCTTGCGAACATTGTAGGTGGCAACTCCAGATCGAAGAGTGTGCGCAGGCGTGAGGATGAGCGACAGATCGATGTTCTCGGTCTTGGCGTTTCGGAGGTCTTCGCGAACCTTCAACGCCTCGGTGTGACCGACCATCTCGTTGACAGTACGGAAGCCAAGCTTCGCCATGATGGCTCGGAGCTCGTTGGAGATATAGTAGAAGAAGTTGATGACGTGCTCGGGTGTTCCCTTGAACTTTTTGCGAAGCTCTGGATCCTGTGTGGCAATACCAACAGGGCAAGTGTTCAAGTGGCTGCAGATAACGTTAGCGATTGTGAAGTAGCAGGACCTAAGGATGGACTTACCACTTCCGCATCATGATACATCCCATGGCGATCAGGGGTGCAGTGGCGAAACCGAATTCTTCGGCACCAAGCAGACAAGCCAGCGCTACATCACGTCCGGTACGAAGTTGACCATCTGTTTGGACGACAACACGACCACGGAGATCATTGAGGACCAAAGTCTGATGTGTCTCAGCAAGACCAAGCTCCCAAGGCAGACCGGCGTACTTGATACCAGTCCATCGAGAAGCACCAGTGCCACCATCATGCCCGGAGATCAGGATGTGGTCGGCCTTGGCCTTTGCTACACCAGAAGCAACGATACCGACACCGGTCTCGGATACAAGCTTGACTGACACTCGTGATCGTGGGTTGGAGCATTTCAGATCATAGATCAGCTGTTTAAGGTCCTCAATCGAGTAGATGTCGTGGTGAGGTGGTGGCGAGATAAGCCCAACACCTGGAGTAGAATGGCGAGTCTTGGCGATAGGACCAGACACTTTGTGACCTGGAAGCTCACCACCCTCACCAGGCTTCGCACCTTGCGCCATCTTGATCTGAAGCTCATCAGCATCAGCGAGGTAGTTGCTGGTAACACCGAAGCGGCCAGACGCAATTTGTTTGATGGCAGATCGCATAGTATCACCATTATCCATTGGAAGCGATCGCTCTGGATCCTCGCCACCTTCACCAGTATTGGACTTGCCACCAAGTCTGTTCATGGCAACAGCAAGAGTGGAGTGCGATTCCATAGAGATAGACCCATAAGACATAGCGCCAGTAACGAAACGGCGCACGATCTCGGTCCACGGTTCGACTTGCTCGATCGGGATTGGATTGAAGGCATCGAAGTCGAAGTCGAGCAGACCTCGCAGTGTACAGTTCTTGATCTGCTCGTACTCTGATCGTGAGTAGGCCTCATAAGACTTGTCGTTCTTCACGCGGACTGCGTCCTGGATGTTCGCGATCGAGACTGGGTCATTGACGTGTGGCTCGCCGCCGTCGCGCCAATGGTATTCTCCAGTCTCTGCAAGACCTGGTACCTCAAGAATGTTGCGTGTTGGGAAACCCTTTTCGTGCAGCGCGAATGCATCCTGTGCGATGAGTTCGAAAGTCATACCTCGAATACGGGTAGCGGTACCAGTGAAGCAGCGATCCACGACAGAGTCGTCGATGCCAAGTGCCTCGAAGATTTGAGCACCCTTGTAACTCTGAAGAGTGGATATTCCCATCTTGGACATTACTTTCAGGATACCTCCATCGCAAGAGTGCTTGTAGTTGCCGATCAGCTCCTCTCCGCTGAGCTTCTTGCGGATAAGACCTTCGCGATTGAGCTTGAGGATACACTCGATAGCGAGGTATGGGCAGATTGCATCAGCGCCATACCCGACAAGAACGCACATATGGTGAACCTCGCGGGCCTCAGCAGTCTCAACTACCAGAGCAGCCTGTGCTCGCCATCGGTTACGCACCAAGTGGTGGTGCACCATACCGGTTGCAAGCAATGAGGACACGGCAACACGTTCGGACGACGTTTTCTTGTCGGAAAGAATAATAATATTATCGCCGTTCTCAATGGCCTCCGATGCAGCATCACAGATGCGGTCGAGCGCATCCATGTAACCCTGCATTCCTTCGACCTTCGGAAATGTGATGTCAATGGTGGCCACAGTCCAGTCGCTGTATAGCGCGGTGACGTTCGTGAGCGCGTTGAACTCCTCAATAGAGAGCATTGGAGATGGAAGGTAGAGTCTGTGGCACTGCTCCTTATTCATCTCCAACAAATTGCCCTGAGGACCGACATATGATCCAAGGGACATGACCACAGCCTCTCGGATAGGATCAATGGGAGGATTCGTGACCTGTGCGAAGAGCTGTCTGAAGTACTCGAAGAGCAGACGAGGTTGCTGAGCCAAGCATGCCAGAGGAGCATCATTGCCCATAGAGCCAAGTGCCTCCTTGGAGTCTGCAGCCATTGGCGCGAGGAGGAGTGTGACTTGCTCTAATGAGTAGCCGAATGCCTTCAGCCGTGGATCCTCCTGAACCTTGGTCTCCGTCAGCTTATGGCTAAGATCAGTGCCGTTATCAAGCAGGGTCTTGTGAATGTTTGGCAGTACAAGAAGCTCTTGGTCCATCCATGATCTGAAGTTTTGTCTCTCGGAGACCGTCTTCTTGAGCTCAGCATCATCGATGATGCGACCGGCTTCGGTGTCGACCAACAACATACGTCCTGGCTGCAGTCTACCCTTCTGGACCACTGTGGAGGGATCGATGGCGATTGTGCCAACTTCAGACGCACAAATGATTCGATCATCATCGAGCACGTAGTATCTGCAGGGTCGAAGACCGTTTCGGTCAAGGTTGGCACCGCAGTAGCGGCCGTCTGAGAATGTGAAGAGCGCTGGACCATCCCATGGCTCCATCATACACGCCGCCCACTCGTAGAATGCTTGCTTCTGAGGATCAATCGAGTCATTGCCCTGCCATGCCTCGGGAACCATCAGCATGACGGCCTCCGGCAGAGACAAGACACCGTTGATGGTGAGCAGCTCAAGCACGTTATCGAATGCCGCAGAGTCAGAACCACCATCTTCAATAATGGGATACAATGACTCCAGGTCTTCGCCGAAGAACTCTGACTTCAGCACACCTTCTCTTGCACGCATCCAATTCTTGTTTCCTCGAAGTGTGTTGATTTCTCCATTATGCGCCGCCCAACGCAGAGGCTGTGCTCGGTCCCATGAAGGAAATGTGTTGGTAGAGAATCGTGAGTGAACCAGTGCAAAGTGTCCCTCGTAGTCCACATTGACCAAATCGTGGTAATAGTCGTACACCTGAACAGGTGAAAGCTGGCCTTTATAAACCATGTTCTTGTTGCTGAGCGAGCAGATGTAGAACCAGTTATGAAGACCAACAACGTGCGTAGCACGCTTACGGAGCACGTAGAGCTGCCTTTCGAAGGCCTGCTCCTCATACTTGTCGTTGAAGTCAGCAGCGGGCTCCTTGCCACTGCCATACCAGGACTTCATTACGACGAATGGCTGCAGAATGATTGGCTCGCGCGATTTGGCAGCAGGACCCAGTAGAGTGCTGTCCTTTGGTACCTCACGCCACCCGAGCACTCTCAGGTCCAATGAGTCTGCAATATCCTCAAATTTGTCGAGCGTCTCCTTCAATGCCTCTTCCTCCGGCTTGAAGAACACGTTACCGGCAGCATACTTGCCCTGCTCTGGTAACTTCATGCCTTGCTCACGTTCGAAGTTCTTGACGAAGAATTTGTGTGGTATCGATGTCATGACACCAGCACCATCTCCGTCTCGTGCATCTGAACCCACGGCACCTCGATGGGTCATGTTGCAGAGCAAGTTTCGTGCATCTGTAATGATCTTGTGGCTCGCCTTGCCCTTGATATGAGCGGCGAAACCAACACCACAAGCATCTTTCTCAAGCTCTGGGTCGTAAAGACCCTGCTTCAATGGCAGTGCTCCCGCCCATGATTTGTTCTCGGGCGTGTTCTGGTAGGGATACACGCTCACCTGCTCCTCTTGGATTTCGTCGATGTCGTCGATGGTGGCAGCATTCTTTACATCGTCTGCGAAGGATACTCGACCCATTCTTTCGGCAAAAAGCCGAATGGTCCGAGTACGTGGGTTGACAGTTGTCGGAGGCGAATCCTCAGTGCCTTAGCCTGTCGTGGGCTAGGTGGGTGCACTTCTGGTGATGCGAGGCAGGATGGGCTGAATGATGGAGGTAGTCAGTCACGGACTCGAGGAACGTGCAGAGTTTTGATACAATTGTGGTGAGAAGAAGAGAAAGAGGAAGTAGAAGAAGAAGGATCAGATGTCAGGCTGCAAAAGGTTCCGGCTCAAGCTCTGCGGGTCGCGGATGTGCAGTTGTGCGTTGTGTGTAGCAAGGATAAGTTTGTGGAGGTAGTGCGACAATCGCGGGCTGGGGGGTGGTGAAGGCGATGCTCGAAGCTTTCTTGGCTTTGCGTCTGCAGGTAGCCCGAGGTGGGCGAAACAGAAACAGAGATCAACCGAGGGCGGTCAGTGATGTCAATGACTTTCTGTCGCGAGACTCGACTGGGCCAGGCGTCGCACCGATCGACAGTAGTGAAGAGCAAAGGCGCAATCGATGTGGAAAAAGCAGAGCGAAGCCGTCGAGAGCTTGCTTGCTGCTTAAATCTGGTCACCGTGTGGGGTGGTGTGTGTGTGGTGCGCAGGGCATTGTCCGCACGTGGTCAAGACAGACAACTCCAGGCAATAATGATCAAGCGCGAGACGACAGAGGTGCGGGCTTCACTTACCCACGAATAATGAATGCTGCTGAAACTGTTCCGCCACCGCTTGTCGAAGTGGATGTCGTGGCAATGGGAATGGGAGGGATATACCGGTAGTAATAAAAAGTCAGGTTTGGCGAGGGGAAGGTGCAGAAGCAGAGGTCGGCCACGAAGAAGGTATATACTTTTCAGCTTAATGAAATGACAGCTCCACCACTTCTACTACTAGGCCTGAGGACAACACCCGTGCAGTGGGGTCTCTTCACACGCTCGTGTGTCCATCCTATAGTCTCGCCTCGCTCTTCATGAGGGTATATGCTTCCGCGAGAGGACTCTCATCTCCCGCGACAGGAACTCTCTGACTGTAGAGAATCTCTATCCACGCTCTTCCACTCATCAGACGGCGTCCGCTCATCCTTCTCCGTCTCGCTCTGGTCTGCGCCATCGTGCGCACCGGTACACGCAGAGAACGTCCCGCTGCCAGTATTGTTGACGGCCGTCGAACTCCTCCACCTCGGCTAGCGCATAGAATATACAGTACAAGCGCAGAAACGTTGAAAGACGATATTGGTACGTTGCCTAGCGACTGCCGGTATACAAATGCGTCTAGATGCCTCTCCCAATACTCGGCAACACAGTCGGCCTGAATCTCGCAATGACGCTGTCCATTGTTTCTGACCCCAGACTGATCGTAGGGATGTGTTCGATCTCCACGTCCATTGTCCATACAGAGTGGCCGCGATGCAAATTTCCAAACGTTAGAGCTAATGTGACCCTTGCGTGAGCTTGGGGTGGCCATGCACCTAGAGCATTAAGGCCGCAGCTAAACTCTTGGCCGCACCACGCTTGCTGAGATCGTCTGCACCGTGATTCGCTCGAGAAATCTCACAAGAGAGAGTGCCGTGGCCGAAGGAGATTGCCGCACATAAGTGCCACGACAAGCTTATTCCCTGAGCTCTGACTGGAGGGAATGCTTGCGCTGAAGTCATTCTGTCGCGTCACCGGTCTACCGGGCTTATCGCTTGCATGTGAGACGTCGACGTGGCCGCAGGAGATATGAGCTGGAGGAGCTGCCCTTCCGCGACTGGTCATATCATCGTATGCACCTCGCAGCTCTTGACTTGGCGCGCGGAGGCGACTACAAGAACACATGGCATCTACAGACATCCTGATTCCACACAAATTTACATCGCACTCATTTTGGCACCTCTCGCTTTCGACTGTACACAGCATCCGCTCTGAAACCTTGTACCCGTATGGACCTCTAAGAAGCAGCTCTCGCGATGCCGGATATCGGCGAGTCCCCACCGTTTTGCCAAAATAGAGCTTTGCAATCATGTTACGAGTCGTTGAGCAATCCATTACGGATGGAAATGCCCTAGCTCGTAGACCATCGTGTATCTGGCAGCGGTGTAATGCTCGGCGAGCGGTTGCTTTGGGCTTGACATCGGAACATGTAGGGATCCCAAGCGAGCGCGATTCCGCATAATCCGCACCTTCCGCGCCCAGCTTGAAACTTTTATTGGCCGATGTCGGAATATTCCTTCTTCAACGTGGGAGGGAGACAAGTTCGAAGGGTACGCTAGAAAGCAGCATAGTCCTTCGATGTTCATGTTAAATACTAAATACTGCAGTTGTCACACTGCCAAGGCTTCATACGCCGATTTCAGCGTGTCGCTCTGAGAGGCGATGGCCGCATGGCGCTCGCAGGCAGCATCGCCTTACTGTTGCATACAACGCAGTTGCCTTCGTTCTGTTTCGAGGTACAACGCCGATGCAGTGGGAGCGTCCAAAGACTGTCGATAGTGGATGAAACGCTTTGTCCGGTGTCAAATCTCAATGCGATTCTTCGTAGGCGCTACTGTATAAGCTATGCGACTTTGTGTCAGAAGTACTTTTACGCCTGCGCAGCTATGCAAGCAAATCGAGTGCGCTTCTCTGTTCAACGCTTTCGCTATGCAACCGAATTGAGACCAAGTGCGGGAGGATTCTGAAGTGTAGAGCCATGCGTCGCGATGGATGTGCACTGTGAGACTCTGCGCTACGATTGATGCTGGTCGAATCATGGTCTTGGGGTATCCTTTCAATCCTCCATGGCATCGTCGTCTTCCTGGAAATCTTCATCATCCTCTTCGTCATCATCATCCTCGTCCTCCATCTGCTTGGCGGCCTCAGCGTAATCGATGTTCTTGCCGCGGGTACGTGAGCTGACGATATTGTCCATATCGATCTCTTCCATGTTATCCTCGTCAGGCTCCTCAATCTCAGCCTCACCCTGTGCTGATGTTAGCATTGGTCGAAAGATTTCTTTCTAGCAGTGCGCTGACCTCTCCCTCCTCGTCTGCGGACGAATCGTCCTCATCCATTGCGTCCTGCTCGGGCGCTTTGCCCTTGCCCTTCTCTGCAACTCCGATTGCGGGTCCGCCGGTTGCTTTGGCGGCGCTTGCGTCTTGTACTGAGTCGCTCATGGTTGCTGGGGCGGTCGTTCTGTGGTAGCGCAAGAAGTCTGGCAGGAATTGTCAGCATATATTCAGTCTGGGTGCAATGGAGTCGCGCGACGGCATACGTCGAACTGGAGATGTACGGAAGCTGGCGAGGTGTGTGAAGGGCGCTGATGTGTTGACAACGGCCGCCGTGAGGTCGTATGGAAGACAAGTCAAGATCCCTGTCACGCTAAAAGGGCGACGCGCCTTCCCTACGCGACGCGTCTACCGTAATTCGCCATTCTGGACTGCACTTCAAGCAAGCACCGCACTTCTGCGGTAACATTGTACAATATGGCTGCGTTGCGAGGAAGACCCGCTCATGCGCCTGGGCCTACTTTTCTCAACTATACACCCAATGGACGTAAACTGGTCACTGTTGGCCTTAATGGCGCGATTCGCATCTTCGAACATGGATCGGATGATGAGCCTGCCATTATCGACGTACCAACAGAGAATCATCTGGCAGTTGCAGCGACGAATGAATTCTTCGTTGTTGCAGATGAAGCTGGCTCAGTGACGAAGTACTCTCTAGCCACGAACAAAATGGAAGAGATCCTCCTCCGATGCACAGCGCCAGTCCGGGATCTTGCCCTGTCACCCGATGCGCAGTGGCTCGCAGTTGCGAGCGATGAGCTCGAGGTGAAAGTTGTCAACACGAGCGACATGGAACGCGTCATGTACCTTCGTGAGCAGGTCAGTGGCCCAGGTAAGGTATTCTTTGGCGCCTTTGGCTGATCAAGTTTCGCCAGACACGACCCACTAAACAGATATCGTTTGACCGCAGCGGAACCACGATCACGTTGTCTTGTACGGACGGCATGATTTACGTGTACTCACTCAGCTCAGAACAGCCTCAGCTGATCAAGCGCATTGACGGACTAATTGGCATGGTTGATTCGGATGCAGAGGTTTCCACGAGAGCCACTTGGCATCCGGATGGTAGAGCTTTCGTTGTCGCGACAGACAGGCGAGATCTGCAGGTTGTGGCACGTAATGACTGGCAGCGTCAAAAGACATTTACGAGCGGCCACAAGAAGGATATCACAGCTCTGGCTTGGTCGCCAAATGGCGCACTGCTTGTAACTGCGGATCTCGAAAAGACTCTGGTTCTTTGGGATGCGAAATCTCAGAAAGTGCTGAAGACATATACTGATAATAGGGACACTATTTTGGACATGAAGTGGCACCCTAAGGATAACTATCTGTCGTACACGAACAACAATGGCGAGCTTTTTATTAGGGAGGATTTCGTACCAGACGAACACAGACGACTGCTTACAGCGGAATTACAACCAGCTCCACTACTCAATGACCCATTATCGGAAGTCTCTGGGAATGCCCGCAAGCCAACGACGAACGGGCACAAGCGAAGTGCAGAAGAAGATTACCTGGATGATCTCTTAGGACCAGACGCGATGTCTGAAGATGGTGACAATTTCATTGAAGACGATGATGGTGCAGGATACGCCGAAGAGCCAAATCGCTTTGGTAAACGTGGTGCTTTCGATGCAGGCAATGTTCCGCAACCCAAGCGCCATACTTCGACCTACAGCGCTTGGGAGCCGCATCTCCATCAGTCATTTCAGCCAGGTTCTACTCCGTGGAAGGGTAACCGCAGATATCTGTGTTTGAATTTGACTGGTTTTGTTTGGACCGTGGACCAGGAGACCCATCATACCGTTACCGTGGAATTCTACGACCGCCAAGAACATCGCGATTTTCACTTCACGGATCCTTATCGTTACGACAAAGCTTGTCTGAATGACAAAGGAACGCTGTTCTCCTGTCCATCGTCCTCTCACCACCCAGCGATGATATACTACAGGCCGCATGAGACATGGACTACGCGCATGGACTGGCGAACACAACTTCCTGGTGGTGAGCAGGTCACATCTTTATCGTTAAGCGAATCATGTGTCGTTGCAACCACTTCAACTGGATATGTCCGTGTCTACAGCTTATTTGGTCTTCCTGTAAAGGTATATCGTCAGAAGAGCACACCTGCTGTGACCTGCGCGAGCTGGCGCGACTACGTCATGACGGTAGGGAATGGGCCTGTTGGTGGTGGTGGCACAGCAAGATTACTCTACACTGTCGAGAACGTCAAGAGGAACGAAGTGTGCCAGAGCGAGGACATCTTGCCTTTACCAGAAGGGGCTCAGCTTCGCAGCGTGCTCTTCAGTGATAGAGGTGATCCTTGCATCTACGATAGTAACGGTATACTGCTCGTGCTGCTTCGATGGAGAATACCTGGACAAGCACAATGGGTACCGCTGCTTGACACGAGAACAATGGACCGTCTGCAAGCTGGTAAGAAAGAGGTATGTTCTGTCACCCCAAAAAACCACGTATGACCTGACTTTGCTGACCTCCCACAGGAGAGCTACTGGCCTGTGGCAGTTGCAAATGACATGTTCCACTGTATCATTCTCAAAGGAGGTGAGCAGTACCCCTATTTCCCACGGCCCTTATTATCAGAGTTCGAATTCAAGATACCAATATCGGCAGAGGTACGTACTCCTTCGCGGCAACCTAGGGTAAAGTCGCAACGTCTTGGCTCAGCACTAATTTTTTCACAGCCTACTGGTAATGACGCGGAGGAGGAATCACATCAACAGTCCTTGGAACAGAAGTATGCACTAGCATCTGTCCAGCATCAACTGCTGCTCGACCTAGTGGAGAACACCAATGCGACATCTACACAGAAGTCGGAAGTGTTGCAGGTAGAACGAGAAGTCGACAAAGCTCTCCTGCAGCTCGTCGCGCAGGAATGTCGACTAGGCGAAGAGCACGGGATGAAAGCGCTGGAGATCGCCACGTTGATGAAAGACAAGACAGGAAAGATGCTTGAAGCCGCTGGCAAGGTTGCTCAGCGCTTCCAGCGAGATATACTGAGCGAGAAAATCACAGAACTTGCTGAGCGCCGCATGGTCGGGTTGGTCGACGAAGACTTGATGTGAGAGACCAAGCACATATTGACGAGGGTGAGCATATCACTTCACGAATCCCTTTGTACCATCACCGAACACAGCGATGAAACTAGCCCGGTCTCTGAGCTACGGTTCGCATTGTTGTGTGGCGGAGACACCGCAACCCTGGACAGGCGGTACGCTCGCTGTCAATACAAATATGCTATCGAATGGAGCTATTGTTCTATTGTACTGTGTCGGCTCCTAGCAGCGGCTGCAGCGAGTGGCACTCTGTGACCCAAAGCGGCTTCGAAGAAACTGGCAAGCGGACTCTGATTTAGGTCCGGCACTGTCTGTGGTCATGATGTTGGAGCTTTTAAAGCAAGTGGAGCAGGATTGTCCAGCCACTACTGTGGCTTTTCGGACGAGGCTGACTGCAACCCAGTTTCGCTGTCGGCGGGCTTGCTTTGGGTCTTTTACATGTCAGAACACGCCGCCAAGAACCCATGTATAAACAGCACAACAATCTCCAATCATTTACGCTGGAACGTGCAGAAGGACGATTGATTGTACGGCAGCTGCGCGAAGCCGCAGACCGCAACTATTGGCCGCTATTCCGTGAAGTACTGCGGCCTTACACCTTGTGTCTGCAGCAGCTCCGAGCAGCTCGGAGTTGGGCTCCGTGGTACGCAGCCCAGCACAATTTGCTAGCTTACGAGAAGGTTCTGTGCAAAATCAATGTCGATAGGGTCAGGACAAGGAGCTTTGTGTCTGATGGCCTGTCGTACAGTCTCGCTACTGTATGAGCCAACAGGAAGTTACCATTCCGACCCATGTGACTCTGAGTATTCTAAGAGTGATGCGAAACTGATATTAACGGCCTGTACCAGCTTGCGGCATGACTGAGCCACGGGGCGCAGTTCCAATGGAGGATGTGGCATTGCCGTACGCTGTTTACTTTCAAGCCAGAATGCAGACCCTTTAGAAGCATGGCACGAAATAAGAGGCACAAACGGGCGGTGAACGGTGTTAATCAGCCACGCACACACCTCACCAGTCCCTCACCCCATCGGACCATATCGTACTCTGGAAGCGACAGTAGAATCCACGTACACGACACTGCTGTGTCTCTGCTGTACGAACGCTGGCAGCATTTGCAGGCCGCGCTTGGGGATCGAAGGAGAGGGGCCTAGAGGAGCCAATGGCGTGGCGGCGCGTTCTTGGTTGTGAGAGGCAGAGACCACAGCTCGCAACGTGATGTTCTTCGTAGCAAACAATTGCCAGCGGTTCCGATGTTGTGACACCCTTTTGTGACCATGCCAATCCACGAATTGCCAAGGCTCATCTGCCAGGCGGCCTTTTTGCCTGTGCAATGCGGACCCTCGACCTTCGAACGGCCTTCGCCGGAATGATACAGTTGTCGAACTGTGTGACCAAGGCAGCCGTGTACGACTTCGGGCATCATAGCACCTTAAAAGAAAGGTCATCTGCTCTTCCCATCCGATTTTACGAGTTCTCCTTGATCGTCCTTTTTGACCATCATCTTCGATCAAACACCATATATCAGCTCAAACTCATCGATAACAACAAAACACAATACTGTGAAATAACCACACCTTCACCGCCTTGTGACAACAGTGGCTGATAAATCAACTACCAGCCATAGACGCTCTCGCACGAAACGTGATACGGCAACATGGCCTTCTACGGCCCCATGGTGCCGCCCTACAACCCGTACACTGGAGACGCATGGCTTATGGACCCATACAATCCTTTCTACACCGAGACGACCGACATCGACGCCATGGCGCCCTATCTCTTGGGAAATTACGCACGCGGAAACAACGATGGCTACCGGATGGGTTACGGCCAGGGCTATAGCCACGCGCAGCTGAATGACATGTTCTACGGCATTGGCGGCAGGCGTCATCGGTTCGGCGGCCGGTGGGGTGGTCGAAGGAGGCATCTTGGGGGTTGGGGTATGGGCATGCCTATCGCCGCGCCACCGATGATGGTTGGTGGCGGTGCACCTCTTGGCCCAGGCTTCGGCGTTGGAGGTGCTCTTGGCCCTGGCTACGCAATGGGAATGCCGATGCTCGCTGGTGGTGCTGGCATGGGTCTGCTCGCTGGGGGTGGACTTGGTGGCAATTTCATGGGAGGTCAACAGCTCTTGATCGAGAATCCGATGATGAACAATCCGATCAACGTGCCGGGACTAAATCAACATGCGCAGCTGCCGCAACTGTTGTAGTGACTGTAACGGAACAAGCTCCTGTTGATGAT
Source organism: Passalora sequoiae (assembly GCA_013248845.1). Lineage (NCBI taxonomy): Eukaryota > Fungi > Ascomycota > Dothideomycetes > Mycosphaerellales > Mycosphaerellaceae > Passalora > Passalora sequoiae. The sequence goes on along the minus strand of WSQC01000018.1, from coordinate 777,677 downwards.
ATGATGTGTTATAGGGACTGGCAACTGTTTCTGAGGGACTGCCGCTGCTATGAGATGCATGCTAAACCGAGATTTGACGAAGCTGGGACCTCAAGTCGTTGTATCTGTAACTGAAGCTACAAGCAGTGTTCAGCAGGCATGAGTGGCGACCCCACGGTCTTGGAATCCTACACTGTCTAAACATTTCCTCCTTCTCTTCCACTGCAGCTTGTCCCGCTAGTCACTCCGGTTGCAACGCGAACCGCGACGGCCAAGCTATGATCTCGAGTTTGCACTGGGCCGTTGAACCTGCTGTGAATGCTGCAGTGTCTGAGACTTCTGCATTCGGTTGAACGCACTGACACCTGGCGCATTTCTCTGTGCTTTGGTAATCGTGCCGTGGCGGGTCAGCTGTGCAATGCGGAGTACTTCACATCATTCCTCGCCTCATCGAATATTCCCGACTAGCTGAACATCTTCCTCATCCACATCAGGATCCTTATGGAACGCCCTCGTTACCGCAACACTCCTAGCCTGCCAAACATCCTCGCTACTTCCATTCTCCTTCTTCCTCCTCTCGTCCCTATCCCGATAAAACCCCTTTATGGCCTCCTCTTTTTCCCTAGCCGGCAACGTCCTGGTCCTCATGCAGAACCAAAAGGCGCCCCATTGCTCCGAGCACGATTTGAGATGGCCGTAGCGGTATATGTCGTTGAACTTGCCGCCCAAACTCTGACAATAGAAGGCTTGATCAAACTGTTGACGGCAGGACATCGTCGACGGGAGCAAGGCTTCGGAAGAGATGTCGAGTTGGCCGTCTGGAAGGATGCGTGGGTCGCGAGCAGGTGATGCTAAAGAGGCGGCGTTGGTCACATTGTCCGTTCCAGCGGTCGTGCTTTTGCTATCAGTCTCGCTTCTGAATGACTTGATGAATGCATCAAGTTCGGAGTCGGCAAGCTGTTCGCGAGTCTGTGATTGTGATTGTGTTTGTGGTTGCGGTGGAGATGGGGCTGGTTTGCCAAAGATACGGATGCGTTGTTCGTCGGTCAGCGCAACGCTGTTTTCTGTCGAGGGCACGCCCCTGGAGGGCGGAGATGTGGTCGCAGTCTCATTCTGTGTAGGGCTGCCAGATGAAAAGGGCCATGACCATCCCATTGTGAAGTCCACGTTGAATCTGAGATGAGAAGCTCAATCCAAGAGTTCACATGCTTCGCGGGCATTGCTCGGCACGAGATCGCCGAAACCTTCAAGTTGTCTGATAATATGTGCATATATATATATAGATAATACTCAACATTGAACACGATGCATTCGTGCTCATCGGTACTGTAAACTTGATTGACAAGCCGCCACGGCTCACAACATACACTTCACGATCCAGCCATGATCTCACCCAGCTGCATGTTGAAGCTTGATTCGGTGCTGATCCGTGTCTGATGCATGGCTGGAATCTGTCTTCGCACTGATCCGCTTCGTAATGTCGTAAGGCCGTTGTCATTGCTCAAAGATCACATCGCCTGTCGTGCATCAAGCGGCAATATAGATAGGGTAGCCTGCTGTAGAGAAGTGAATTGGAAGTGTTGCACTTTCAAGAATCGGACCTTCTTCCGATATGTTGTCACTTGACATGCCTCGGAGGTGGGTCCGCTGCAGGGCTCAACGGCTGAGGGCATGCATCATCGTGAGAAGGAACGAGCTGTACGGAATTCGCTGTCTACTTCATGACCTTAATGTATTACTGATCAATTTGAGACCCCTGGATCAAGATCACTGCTACGAACTATCTTGTCTCCTGCAGCATCAGCTCACGACCGGCGATCATCGAGATTAATTACTTCTAGATTCCTTTTTAATCGGCAACGGCTCAAGATGGCCTTTCTCGACGTCTTCAAGGTAAGATACCACGCGATCATGACGGAACGCATAGCTAAGGAAATCCAGGCCATTTTCATTCCGGCTTTCATCGCCGGCGCACTCTATGTAGTCGGCGCCTTCGTCATCATGCCCCTAATACAACAGCATCGACAACGATACAGCCAATACCTTCCTCTAGATTCAATATCTCAGCACACGAATTCTTTGCGCGACAGGATAGCGAACGCAATCACCAGACTAGTGGTCCCCAGGAGAATGGTCGTAATTGATGCGACTGAAGGCAGGAGGGGCAGTGTTGTGTTTGGCGACGAAGAAGGAGATAGTATGGTCGGTTTCGATATCAGGAGTGATAGGCAGGTACGAGGTGCAGACATTGAGAGCAGGAGGCCCGAGGGAGTGTGAGACATGCCAGAAACAGAAGACATGCGACGTTCAGAATTACAGGCCAAAGCAGCTCGTCTCAAGCAGAAGCAAGCTGGGAACGAGAGCATGACATGATAATTCGAGGTCACGGACATGACATCCGAGACAGCACGAGCGCACACCAATCTACAGATCGCCTGGCTGTATGCACAGGCCAATTCAGAAGTTCTGTCTGACAGATGATGCCTTTGCACGAATCAAGAACCCGGCACGAATCAATGATGTGCAGATTCACTTCGATTGGATTATTACCTTCAAGTTCGACGTTCCGAAGCCCAGCAGACTTCCCGCCCTCCGCCGACCACGAAGCACCTATATATGATTACCAAGGCTGCTCTCCACATGGGAGCTACTATGACTATTTATTGTCACAAAGCTGCCATCATAATCAGGCGGAATAGTGTAGCGGTAGCACGCGCAAAGGGGCCTAGCTGGTATCACTCACTTACCATGCGAAAGTCGACGCATCGCATAAGTCGTCAGTACCTGAGCGAGGGTGAGGTTCAAGTCCTTGTTCTGCCAACGTGTTTTTTTTTCACCTTTCCATTTTCCAAGAGGTGTAGCGAATGCGTGACTTTCTACGCCGCACAGTGAGAAGTCCCAGAGTACGCAGAGGTGGCGGATCTTGCTAGCGGAAATTGATCACATAGCCATGATAGCGGTCAACACGAATATTACCACGTGGACAGAATGCATGCAGGCTTCCTCTGCCAGCATTACTTTCCTCTTCTCGAGCAAGAACAGGTATCACATATCAGCGTGCACAGAAACAGCGACGCCTAATTGCGCCATGTGCATGCTCAATTACACGAGCGCCATACGTACACGAAACACTGCTCTAGGTGTCAGCGCTGCTCATTGTGGCTGCAGGAGCTCAAAAGGCCTTCATTTTGTTGCAGAAATCGAGCCCGCGTCTCTCATTGCCAGCCTTTTCGACCAAGACATGTGTCGTAATGTCTCGATCGCATGCCTTATCTAAACAACTTTTCTCTTCTCAGTTCTCCCCTCCCTTGTCAACGCCAATCGCCAGACGCTGAACCCCCAATTGGCAGCCATTTTGGCCACTAGGCCAAGGATGTCGAGCAATTTCGTGCGCATAACCGTCACATCCTGCGCTGCACTCTGCGCGGCTTCATTCGACTGCTCGTACTAGATCAGTCGCTTCAGCTCTGCAGCAATGGCGTCGCCCACTTCAGACGTCTTTGCCGTGCCGCCGATGTCCTTGGTATTGACGCCACTCTCAATGACATTGCGCACAGCCTCATCGACCTTCTTGGCGAGCTCGGGTTGTTGGAGAGAGTACTTGAGCATCATGCCGATGGAGAGGACCATTGCTACGGGGTTGACGATGCCTTGGCCGGAGATGTCGGGCGCCGACCCTGTGATGAGTCAGTGGTCTATGCAATGTGGTGTGGTTGTTTTTGAGGGCTTACCGTGAATTGGCTCGTAGATACCATTACACTTGCTCTTGCCATCAGGTGCGCTCGTTAAGCTGGCGCTGGGCAAGAGACCCAAGCTTCCGGGGATCACACTCGCCTCATCGCTAATGATGTCTCCGAAAAGATTGCTTGTCACGATGATACCGTTCAGCGCTCTTGGATTCTTCACCATGATCATCGCAGCGGAATCGATCAACTGATGCTGCAGTTTCAGCTGCGGGAACTCCTTCTCCATGACTTCTGTGACGGTCTTCCTCCACAGCCGGGAAGTTGCCATCACGTTAGCTTTGTCGAGCGACCAGACTGGGAGAGGCGGATTCTCAGCCAGAGCAAGATATGCTGCCAAGCGTGTAACTCGCTCGATCTCGGCGCGGGAGTAAGGCTCGGTGTCCATTGCGAAGCCAGAGCCATCGTCTTCCTTTCTCTCACCAAAGTAGATGCCGCCTGTGAGCTCGCGTACGATGTTAAAATTTACACCGCGGCAGACCTCTTCCTTCAAAGGAGAGGTCTTGACGAGAGACTCTGAGGCGAAAAAGCAAGGTCGAAGATTACCGTAAGTGCCCATTTCTTTGCGAAGTCTGAGAATGCCCTGCTCAGGTCGCACGGCTCCAGTGCCCCATTTTGGCCCACCGATTGCTCCCAGTATGACTGCGTCTGCGGCCTTGGCGGCTTCGAGCGCTTCGTCTGTTAGAGCGGAACCAGTGGCATCGATGGAGGCCTGAGATAGTGCTTAGTAGTGTTACGTTGTGGGAAAGTGGCAGTGGCACTCACGCCACCAAGCAGGTGTGGCTGTATGTTGAACTTCACATCGTTGTTGCTATTCTGAATCACGTCGAGGACCTAGACAATGTCCCGTCAGCATACGGGCATTAGATCAATGGCGGTCTTGGCATAATATTGTAGAAGTGTTGATTTTCAAAGGCTCTCTTCGAGATAAGAGGAGTTGAAGGTGTAGGATCACCGCGATTGATAGATTGTGCTTCCCGGAGACCCGTCCAGCCTTGTAGAGACTTGTGCGCGTCCTCGGAAGTGGTGTGGATTTCTTCATACTTTTAATCCTTCTGCTGTGACTTCTGGTCCGCAGTGGTCACCTTGGGTGCAACGTCAGCAACGCTTCCACCCTTTTTGGGCTGATCTCACCGCCGAAGACTACGATGTTGTATGTGGGCATCTTGCTGATACTTGTTGAGACTTTTTGTTGTTGTGGCTAATGTCGCCTGTAAATTCAAGGACGAATTGCAGGGTGCCGAAGTCGGCAAGCCACGGCACTGGGCAGCATATTTTGGCCTTCGGTCAACATCGCGACTTGCACATATCCATATCCACACACGTCGAGATGCGCATTCTCTCGTTGAGAGACCATATTCCACGCGTATACAAAGAGAAACAGGCAACAAGGCATCACATAATCATGTGTGGGATTTGATAACAAGGCGGGAGTAATCATGAAGGTAGCCATGATGGCCGTGACAGCCATGATTGGGCATGCCTACGGACAACTATATCACATTATCTGTTTAGGCTCACGTTGGCGCATTCAATCGCAGCCTTCGTAAGCTATGAAACCACTTTTCAGGGCTTAGCTGTTTGTCTCGATGGACATTTCCTCTCGGGAGGGACGTCGTTCCCTCGAGCACATTACGGGCTTTCCTCCCTCGATGTTTCGGCAATCTCTCTTAACATCCTTCGAGTCTTGGAGCTAGCTTGTTCGTGCACGTTTGCTACGCCTGTGGATGATGGCACGTCAAGTGGCAACAATCACCATCTCCGATGGCAGTGACGATCCGCAAGATAGCTATGCACAAACGCCCTCCATTTTCGACCCCGAGTACCTCCGGCACCAAGCTCGCTGGATACGCGATGTTCTTGATCCGCAAGTCGCCCGTGACGGACCGGACGCGCCACACTCGGACGATATGTTGACACTCTACGAACTACTGCGCAACCTGCGCGATCATGATCTCAGCTTAGAAATCATCCGCTACAGTCGCATGCATCTTGCCATCAGCGAGCTTTCAGGAAAAGCCACTCGATGGCCGAAGAAGCTCATTGATCGGTGCGAAGCCATCAAGGAAGCCTGGGAAGCCAGATATGGGCCATTGAAGAGCTTCGGTACGCCATTGTACGAGCCTGGAGGGCGACTACACGGCATCTGCAAGCCCGAGGACTTGAGCAAGGAGAAACTGCTGGTAAAGTGGATCAGATCGCCGACTGCGAAGTTGAGTCCATCGGTGTCGAGAAAATGTGGAGATCTTGGCTTCACCCCAGGAGAGTGAGTCTCGCTAACCAACGACGCACAACCTGTGTCAGTGCTAAAAAGATATCACAGTTGGTGGATCAGTCCGCTGTTTGCCCATCGTGCTGGTATCATCGATAGTGGCAATTCGGAAGGCGGCATCGTCTCTGATCAAGATGGAGCTTACGCCGTCGTCCTGACTAACAGCGATGAAGTATCGGGAACAGATCCAAATCACTTCCAGTATCGAGCACGAGACAAGGATCCTGGCAGATACCGACTCACTGCTGGCACTCCCGAGTCGCGACATCCCATCCGCGTTCTCAGATGTCATACATTGCACAGCTTCCTGAAGCCGCGGGCCGGAGTCAGGTACGATGGACTGCACAAGGTAACTGGCTGGACATTCAAGCACGACCCCAGGACGAACCAATACGTCTTCCACATCAACTTCGAGCGACTTTCGACCGAAGTCAGCATGGATCTTGTGCTACGCAGGCCATGGTCCGACGAAATCGAGGACTACACCGAGTACAAGCGCATTCGACAAGAGCAGCGCGATAAGCAGAAAGATGCTATGAGGCCTTCGACTGCTGTCACCGGAGATGGCGCCACGGACGAACCGTGGCGTGAGGTGCACGATAGCGTGCTCAATCCAGTGCCGACGATCGTTGTCTACAAGTACTTTGTAGATGGAGAAACGGGCGGCAGAAATACGCAGCGACATGACTCTGCGGTACTAGGCATGGGGTAGAGCCTAGGAGGAGCACCATTAGCGTCCACGCAGAACTATCAGATATCTTTTTGCCTGTGAAGCCTCCGTAGACGTCGTCAAGTCTTTGTCTTTTCGCTAGGTAAATGGACAAGTATGACTATAACTGGTGATGAGCAAAGCGCATATTGCAATTCTTCTTACAATGTGTCTTGTGCAGGCTGTCTCTAGCAAAAAGTTGCGTGCCTCGGTACATAGGTACAGACATGGCTTCGGGAATTCGGCTTCCAATGCAAACCCGTGCCAAGACTGAGCGAGCGAGATCGGTGCTTCTTTTGCAGACGGCCTACCTAGTCAGGAACAAAACTCTTCCACAAAATCAACTCACTTTATAGCCGCAGGTGACAGCCGAAACTAGGACACTGTTGCACCAGACCACATATTGCCGTCTCGCGACAAGTAGTGCTGTCATCCCATTGGCTCGATGTATACCTAGCGTCGCTGCTCCAGTGGAGAGAACGGGTAGTGGACTGGAGAAGGCAGACTTCACCATGGGGTCATCGCCCGGCGCATCTTCGTCGCGAGCACCGTCACGATGGCATGGTGGGTCGCAGTAGTAAGTGGGACTGATGAGATATGTGCTCTGCTATCCGCACCGAATTCATGTTCACCGCTGCCCATATACACCTCCCATACCTCCTCTGCTCTTTCCGCCTTCACTTCCTCCTGTTAACTAGACATCATGGCTCACCAACATAGTAGCGAGCGCATCTCGACTGGAATCGATCCGAAGGACGTTAAGGACGCCGCCGATTATCTGGATGAGGTCGATGGCGTGGAAAATGTTGACAAGCCAACTGCGCTGGAGGCGCCGCCACTGGTCAGAGAACTGAGTCCAGCAGATCGAGCACGACTGGAGAAGACACTCGTGCGCAAGATCGACTTTAGACTTCTGCCAGCAGTCATCATTATGTATATCATGGTATGGTCTCAACGGCGCTGTTTCGCAATGCTTTTCCCGCTGACGCTGCCGCAGAACTATCTCGATCGAAACAATATTGCCACAGCCCGACTGAGTGGCAACCCGGGCCTCGAGGAAGACTTGAACATGAACGATTCGCAATACGAGACATGCGTCTCAATTCTGTTCGTTGGATACATCTTAATGCAGATTCCATCGAATCTCTTCCTCAACAAAGTTGGCAAGCCGGCATTGTTCTTACCTACTGTGATGATCATCTGGGGTGTCATATCCACAGCCACGGCTGCGGCGCAAAGCTTTGGTGGTCTGGTAGCTGTCAGGTTCTGCCTCGGATTCGTTGAAGCCGCCTACTTCCCTGGATGTTTGTTCTACCTCAGCTGCTGGTACACTCGTAAAGAGTTGGCCTTCCGATCCGCCATTCTGTACTCGGGCTCGCTGATCTCAGGAGCCTTTGCCGGACTCATCGCTGCCGGCATTACCAGTGGCATGGATGGCAAGCTTGGCCTACCGGCCTGGCGATGGCTGTTCATTATTGAAGGTGCCGTGACAATCGTGGTCGCATTCGGGTGCTACTTCGTTCTGCCCAACCTGCCGAGGACGACTAAGTGGCTTACTGAGGAAGAGCGTCAGCTCGCGGTCTGGCGACTCCAAGAGGACATTGGCGTGGACGATTGGACCGGCAGCGAAGATCAGTCTTTCTGGCATGGCATGTTTCTGGCGTTCAGAGACATCAAGGTCTGGATTTTGATGGTTATGCTCCTCGGCATCGTCTCCTCGGCATCCGTCACGAACTTCTTCCCAACCGTTGTTCAAACTCTCGGCTACAGCAAAATTATCTCATTGCTTCTGACTGCACCCCCTTACATCCTGGCCGTCTTTGTCTGTTTTGCAAACGCTATACATGCAGACAAAACAGGGGAGCGATTCCTGCACATCACCATTCCCTTAGCCATTGGAATGGCAACATTCATCTTGGCAGTAGCGACTACATCTATTGCACCTCGATACGTAGCGATGATGCTGATGGTACCCTCGATCTATGCTGGTTATGTCATCGTCCTAGCCTGGATCTCAAACTCAATTCCTCGACCACCAGCAAAGCGAGCGGCCGCGCTTGCAGCCATCAACGCAGTGTCGAACGCGGCTTCCATCTATGCATCGTACATGTACTCTGGAGGACCACGCTTTGTCGTTGCCTTTTCTGTAAATTGTGCCACGCTTTTCTTAGCGATCATGATGGCCGCGGTGCTCAGGATCATGCTGGTCCGACTCAATAAGAAGCTCGATCGTGGCGAGGTGGTTAGCGGTGTTCCTGCTAGTGGTGCGGTGGGCGAAGGAGATGCGATGAGACGCGGCTTTAGGTTTCTGGTGTAAGCTTAGCTGTCCTATACATACAACGCAGATCTCGAGGAGCATGAAGTATAAGAAGAGAACTTTACCTACTATGCATTGCTCGCTTACTCAGGAACATAAATTACGACTTCGACTGTGCCGTGATCTGTCATCAATCTGCTGATCGCAGATACCGCCGCGGCTTCGTGCTTAAGTAGATATCTCAACAGACCACGACGAAGTGACCCTGGTCCACGACTTGCAAGACATGGATCTAAGAACTTATGCTTTGGCCGCCTAAGAGCACAATGGAGTACAATCCTGATGTTGGGACCAGACGGGACATTGCGTAAGAACTAATACGACATTCACGGTCCGAGCGCTCAGTGCAGAGCAATGCTATCGCTTCACCCACCGATACACACTTGAGTGAACTCCTCACCTGACAAGTCGTCCTGAAGTAGAGGTAACAACGTCGCAGAACTCGACACGAAACACCACTTCGCACCGAACACCAGACCACTCCCGTCTCGAACATAAACGATGCTTCAACTTCAGCAAGTCAGCAGTCTCGATAGCGATGTCCCTATGCAGAGCCAACCAGTCAAATACTAACGCCAACGTTAACGCCAACGCTCTCTCTACACAATACGTCGCGACGAAGATCACCAATACCTCAGCTCATGACTGCGAACTCTTGTACGTGGTTCTGTAGAGCGCAGACCTCAATTGTCTATTATGGAAGAAAGGCATTACATCTCAGGCGTACTGACTGTTGTTGTTCATTGTTAGGAGCATCGTACTCATCATGCATTTGTCTCGGAAGATATGAAACATCCATACAGCGTGTGAGCTGGTCGCATGGTAGTGACTCAGTGCCGATTTTGTGACTGCTCACTGTCGTCGTGTCCTTTTCTCGCCCGAGAGACGCGTCTAACCTACTCGCAAGCAGGTTCGAAGTCGTCTTGGTTGTTGACGATGTGATCCTTTACGAGGTCTCCACATATCGCTCGATGGACGTCTGCCATGTTGTGCTGGAGGGAGATGAGATCAGAAAGATGTGAAGGTGCTCGCGATGGACAATATGCTTGCACTGTGCTGCATTTATACGCTGGCATGACTCGCACAATCTCGAACAGGTAACCCGAGTGCACACACACGCGCGCCCGCACAGTGTTGTCGAAGGCTCTGGCTCGACCCGATTCCCCATATGGTCATCTACTGTAACATACTGTTCAAATCCTCACCAGTCACGTCTTCAATCTGCTTCATCCATCTTAGCGTCTCCCGCTCAACCATTCCATCGTCATCTTCTTGGAGCTCCGATATCAGCGGCAGCCATTCTGGCAAATGTCCAACCCAGTCAACATTGAGTCTTTCGGTCAAAGCTCTCTCCGTCTTCACAGCCGCTAATCTTACCGCCGGCTGTTCGTGTCTCATGCCCATCATGATCGTGCTGTTCAAAGCCTTATGCTGCTCCGGCGAATTGGCTGCAACGCCGAGCGCAACGATGGCAGGAATGACACGTTCTCCCAAGTCAAGCTCTCGGGCATGCTGTTGCAATCTAAGCAATGGTCCGACGATTGGGTCGAAATGTGCTGGAGTCTGCCAAAAACCATCTTGGTCGTGGGTGAGATTGGCTGTAAGGCACTGCAGTACAATATCCAGCAGTTGTCGTTCGTGGTCTTTCTTGCAGTCGAGTGAATTAAGCAGAGACACCGTGTTCTCCAGAATGAAGGCGTAGTAGCTGGTCACCAGTGACTTGAGCTGCTGGAAGAGTGTATGCGCGAAGCTGTATAGACTCATGTGGCGAAAGACGGTGCCTTCTCTATCGTTGGGGATCTGATCGATCCACTCGGCAATTCGAAGAAAGAATGGCCGGAAGGTTGCATCGTTGAGCTTGAGAACAGTGTCCATGGTGGTACTGTCAACTAGGTCGAATAGACTCTGGTAGTGTCTGGGCTCATTTGCCTGGGACAGCAGATTTCGGCGTAGGTCGAAGGCGTGAAACAAGACCGTGAAAAGCAGCTGGGCATTCTTGAGGACCGCAGATTTTGTGTGATGCTTGATCGCAGCCTGCAGAGTCTCCATATACAAGCGTGCGGCAGATCCACCGAGAGCTACGATATTGCTCCAAGTTCGCTCAATGGCACCCAAACAATCTTGAGCAGGTAGCTTCCTAGCGGCCAGCTGTGTGAAGTCGCTAGCTTCGTTCTCATCGTAGTCGGCGGCGACCACAAACAGACGGTCCAGGTATGAACCAGCAAGTAGCCACGGAACATGGTCAAGGATGCCCATGGCGAAGCTGAAGCCGGCGCTGAGCAGAGCTGTGTTGTAGTCATCGACGTCATCTTCGCGCACGGTGTGTTCCATGTACGACAATGCCTTGTTCAGCGTGTTTGGCAGAATGGGAACGAACTCGTCACCGAGCACCTCGACCATGCTCGCTAAGCATAAGAGCGATAGGCGCCGTAACCTATCGTCTTCGCTGCCCAGGGCTGCGTCATCAGCGATGTGTTGCGCTGCACGCAGAACACTGGCACGACCCGTCTTGCCAAACTTCTCGGAAATGCGGTCGATGCACGCGATAGCAGCGAGACGAACCTCAATGGGCTGGCTCGGCACCACAAAAAGGGCACAATTCAGTAGCATATCGATGAAGACTTGTTGCATGGCTGCATCGCCTCTTTTTGCAGTGACCACTCTTTGCTCCAGAGATCGAAATACTTGTTGTCGAATCTCGTCGGTGCCGGTCTGCATAAGCTTTGCGCTCGAATCGATGAAGTCGGCTGTCGGCATAAGACCTAGTACGGCAGTGAGTAGATCAGCAGCGTTGTCGTGCAACGTTGCATCGCTCTTCAGCTGCAGACCAAGTTGCATGGTCTTCTCCAGGGCAATTGAGTAGGCTACCCGGATGCGCTCGGTATCATCTTGCGTCTTGAGTTCTTTGGCCAGTTTTTTCCTCAGCATGTCACGATTTAGGATGTCTGCAAGACCATCGGTGAGGACCGAAGTTGCTTCCTTTGCTTGCTCTTTAGATTTCTCGCTGTAACCCAAGATAATGTCAGACAGTGCTCGCCTCGATTTCAGGGTATCAAAGACCAGATCAAGGTACTGCCTGATGGATGTCAGCTGAACACCCACCGGGAAAGAGCCCATGAGTTCTGCTACGAAGCGTCGCACGCCCGGGTCCTGTGGTTGCTTTTCTATGAGCATGGCAGCGACTGCGAACAGCGACTGCTCAGCGCCTAGTGTATCAACCAGATTTCGGAAGAGGTCAGAGCGACGATGCAATGGAATGTGTTCATACGCTGCGGTAAAGCTGAGCAGCAGATCGGCAGCTCCACTGATCAAGTCTTTGCCTCGCTTCTTGAGAGAAGCGGCCAGTGGCGGTATTATGCGAGAGACTGTCTGATCAGTAACGTGCGCACTGTATTCGTCTCCTTGTTTGAGTATAGTCGAGCTCATGAATGTGAATAGAGGCATGACGTTGTGCAATACCAGATCCGGTGCCCACGATGCGAGGGCCGACATCAGCAATAAGGCGGCATGGTGGACCTGGGTATTCGATGTGTCTCTAACACAATCGACAATTAGATCAGCACGAATGACGGAGCGATCCACATCCTTGTTTGCTGTTGCCTTGAGACCATTGACGACACTAAGCAGATTATGGATTATCAGTCCTTGCAGGTAGACCAGCTCCGAGTCAAGCGCTATCCTGTAGTGGTGGAGCTCACTAAGAATATGGAATAGTCCTTTGAGCAGAAGTGGGTGGCGCTCGGGCTTCGACGCCTCGACCAGCTCCAGAACTATTGTCAGGCGAGGTAGACTCGCATTGAGGCGTTCCTTATCGATGCTTGACAATTTGTGTACGTCCGAAGCGCGACCGGTCCGTTGTTTCTTAGCTGGTGTAGATTGATTCGTGGCGCTCGGCTGACTCTCGAGCAGATGCACGAGAACTTCCGTCGACATGCTGAGGCCTCGAAGCGTGTCCAGAGCCTCGGTCTGGGCATCGTCGGAGGCCTTTGAATCCATGCTCAGGTTGAGAAGCCAATCTACGATACTGATACGAGTCTGCTCTTTCATTGACTTCCAGAGCTTGCGCAAACGGCCGAAGGCAAGCCCGGAAGCCATTGTATTAGTCTCCGCCACTTCTTTGAGGAATTGAATTTCGTCGGTGCTCCTGTGGCTAACGCAACTCAACAAGACTTGCGCCAAGATTCGTTCCTCCTCGGTCTTTCCAGGTTTGGAAATTACTGCACGCGTATATGGCAGCAGTATTTGACTGCGCGCAGTGCCGGCGTATTTGCCAACTTTGTTCAATATCGACAGCAGCCGAAGCTTCATCACATGGCAAGGTGAGGCGACGATGTGAGACGCCAGAAATGCAAACACTGCCGATCTCGTGGTCGTCTTCAGCTCTTTTCGCTGTGGTTTCTGTATGTTAGATGATCCGTTGAGATCATTCGCCAGCGACTGCACGATGTACTGAGCATCGACTGCACAATCTTCAATGACGGGCAAAATTGCATCTTCCACAAGTCTATCAGCATCAGTTGTTGACAGCCAATGAACGTGTGAGCTGTCCTTGCCGTAGATTGTGTCTTTGCTCCAAACGATGCCCTCAGAAGGTCTGCCTTTTAGCGCCTGGGGTGACTGAAAACCACCGATAGCTCGACATGCCATGCCTGCCGCTATGCGGACGGGCTTCGCTGGATCCGAGAGGGCTGCGAGGAGGTAAGGCAGTAGTGCTTGCATGTCGATTGTGGGCTCGCCTTGTCGAACTTGCTGCAGAAGCTCACAGGTGATCTGTAGAGCTTTGGCTCGGGCAGAGACGGGAGCATCACTGCTCCACACGCGAGCGAAGAAAGTCAGGACGCTCGGTCGCGTAGTGCAGGCGCTCCGCTCCAATGGAGGAAGATTGAGCAGCGTAGATAGATCCTGCTCGGATGGAAGTGCCCGATAGAAAGTTGTCCCGTACTGTGTGAAGAGCTGCTGCTGCGAATGGTCCAGGAAAGAGGCATCTTTGCTAGGCAGATTTGGTAGCGCGTCGAGGTCCAGGGTAGGCCGGACACTGGACTCTGCTAGTTTATCATCGATCAACATGGGCTCAGCCTTGTCTTCATCCTCGTCTTCGTCCTCTCTCTCAGCTGTGTGCTGTACTTGTAGCTGGAGCGCGAGATCGGTGCCTAGCATAGCAGGATTGATTCGTACCCGTTCAGCTGCCAGACTGACGATGCGAGCACCGTTACCGTTCTCAGCAAAGCCACCGATTATCCTCAACATCTCCTTGCTCGAGTCACGTTCATGTCCAGTGCTCTCGATCGTCTTCATGGCATCTCCCAGTATAGTGGCTTTGCTTGCCTCCGAGAGGTGCTCGCTGACTAAAGACGCAGCCAGCAATGAGGCAGCTCGAGGATCTGCGCCCTGCGCCAACGAGCGTACGCTGCCCAATGCCGCTCCCGTGAGCAATTTCTCTACGCGACACTTGATGCCGATTCTTTCTACCATCTCAATGAAGAGATCTTGACTCATGATAGCTTTAGTAATTGAACGTGGCAGGTGGTGCTCTTCCCTCTCCTCGGCCAATACGGCCAAGCAGATCATACCATCTCTAACAGTCTGCTCCGTCCAGCCATGAGCTACGGCCTCCATCATCGCAGTAAGTGCCTTGTCGCTCAGAGACGACTTGGTGGCCAAGATGGTCATGATCATGGCAGATCCGAGGTACAGCTCAGGGACACCCTTGATGCTCAGTGCTGTTTGCAGGATGGGGAGTACCTTGAGCAGAAGGTCCTCTTCCTTTTGCCGCCGTACGGTCTCGCGTCCAGAACGAGTGGAATCGATCATGACATTGACTGCTTGCGCGGTGATGCTGGCCCAAAAGCCCAACAGTAAAGCAGATTGATACCTAGCTTTTGCAACGTTCAGAACATACTGGCTGAATGCGGTGAAGAATGCAGACTGGTTCGAGGCTGCACCTACGATGATATGACGTGGCGGGCTTTGCAGAGACGCCACATATGGATGCAGGAACCTGAAGTTGGATGGCATTTGTTCTGGCAGGATGGATAGCAGGGTTGGAAAGATGTGCGATGAATGGTAGGGCAGGAAGGCCATGAGCAGGATGTCAGTGTTGTGTTCGTGCACGCGAAACCTGCGGACCAGCCACTCTGCAGCCTTCATCGCAGGCTTCAAGAGCAGTCTGCCACCCAACAGTCCCAAGAAGCGTTCGATGACAGTGTCCAATTCTGCATTCTCTTGCGCCGTCATCGTGCCTCGATCCTCGCGTTGGCTCTGTTCGCTGAACAGACTCCGCGCGAACGGCGCGAAGCGAACGTCGAGTTGACATAGTTCGTGAAAGCCCTCGAGGCATATTTGATATATCGTTTCGAAGTTCTGGGATGCGGCGTCTCGCGGTTCGAAGAGCAGTGATTTGCTGTGTCGCGCCTTTTGCGCCTTGAGGTCGAGCTGATGTGTGCTGTTAGCAGCGATGGCAGCCAATTGCTGCTGTAGTGCCGTCGCCATATGGATGTGCAGCCTTGTCACCGCCGTCCACTAGTATGTAGGACAACAGTAAAATCAGACGCATGGATTTCGCGCGAGCTTGATAAACTTTGTAGCGCGAGGGAAAACTGTTGCCGAAGTTCGGCCGGGCCGTGTGTGCGCGCTGCTGCCGCATCACGTCTGGTCGTCACTTCCATTACTATTATAGAACCTCTTCATCCTGCAGGTACGTTCTGTTTTACAGTGATACATGAGCAGGCTCGGCTAACACTGAGTCTTCAGATGGAGAAGGCTCCCGTACCGAAGTTTGCCAGTTTTAAAAAGAAAGACGCGTCTAAGCCGGACAAGCATCACAGTGGTGGCGATGAGGGTGCATGCGAGCACAGACGGCATCACCGCCAACGTCACCATCATGATATACATCACGACTCGGAATTGGGTAGGGAAGTGAAAGGTAAAGGTGAGCATGGTGGCAGTCGCGATGGACGGCGACTTCATGCTCGTGACCGTGATGCGGAACTTGTTCATGCCAAGCCAGTGCAGTCTATAAATGCGCTCGACTTCCACGAGTCAGATCTGTTCATGCTCGACCGGCGGGGCGACTCGAAGAACATCGAATATGGCAGTCTGCATCGCTATAGTGTTCCATCATACCACCGCTCCGGTTGTGGACACGTCGTAGGAATTCCACCGCCTGCTAAAATCAGTCGTGAAGAAAGTACGGACAAGGAAGTCGTCCTGGCTGTAGGCCGTCGAATAAATCACCACTCTCACACATCGTCAAAGTTGCTCACTTCCAAGCACGGTCGCACGCGAGAGACCAAATTGCGATTCGTCGCGACTGCGTCGGATGCCCCTGCTGAAAGCGTCGAGAGTGATTACATCGATTTGCGACCATCTCGCAAACGCAAGCGTGATGCTGATGATCCAACGACGGATGCAGCCGCTGTTGACTATCGCTCGATTGAAGGTAAAGCGAAAGCGCCCGAGCCACTACACGATGAAGACGTTGACTTCGCGTCCGACTCCGAATCCGATGGCGCAAATGCAGAGGACATTGGTCGCAGCGTTCGGCAAGAGAATGCCGTATTGTCGAAACAGGCGAGAGCTGACCCTACCAATATCGAGCGATGGCTGGCTCTAGTGGAACACCAAGCAACACTCGTCAGACCTGGAGCTGATCCAGCAACATTGACAATCCCCGAGAGACACACTCTAGCAGATCTACGCCTGACAGTCCTGCGCGAAGCTAGGAAGCACATTGGCAAAAACTGCCCTGGACGAGAAAGACTGTTACTCACCACCCTCGAAGAAGGAGCGCTGCTATGGGACAGCACAAAACTTGGTGCTAGATGGCACGAAGCTCTTGCTGAGTGCGCCACCAGTACCTCACTGTGGACCACGTATGTGGATCACATACAGGATCAGCATATCGACTTCAGCTACGAGTCTTGCAAACAGGCCTATGTGCAATGCTTGCGTGTACTCGCTGATGTCGGCGCGAACGAGACAGACCAGCAGCGAGCCCATATTGCTGATGTACAAGTGTACATCCTGCTTCGTTACACAATTTTCATACGCGACGCGGGATATGCTGAACTTGCCACAGCGATTTGGCAGGCAGTACTAGAGTACCATTTCTTTCTACCGAAAACATTACTTCACGCCACAGAGAGCGAACGAATGCATGCTCTCGAGTCCTTCTGGGACAGCGATGTGCCCAGAATTGGCGAGGCGAAAGCTCAAGGTTGGTGTGAATACTTTGAGGCAGGTGTAGGCGAGACAAGATCTACGCCGGGACGAGAGACGTCTTTGCCTACTGCGACCAATGTATACGCCGACTTCGCAATTCGTGAGCTCCAATTGAGCCGCTGGATCGTGCCGGCCCTTGCAGATGACGACGATGCTGTGCGTGATCCATTTCGCTGTGTCATGTTCTCTGACATTAGTGATGTTGTCGGACTGCTGACCGGAAGCCTGTCCACAGGCACGGTGATCCAAGGCTTTCTCAACTTTCTAGGCTTCCCATTACTTCAGACTTCGGGCGTGGATGACCACTGTCGGTCTTGGCTGGTCGATCCACATCTCGCAGCTAGCAATGCCGGTCAAGCAAGAGATGGAGCTCAGCAACGAAGCACCGATACTGTGAGGCTACGGTGTTGTCGAGAGACGTCGCAGAGCCTCTTTGCGCGCAGCGATCATGCTTTCGAGCGGTTCAGCAGTACTGCTGGGCACGATTCGCAGCTAGCGCATTTCGCATCCAGCTCGCTGGAGGCGCTTGTGTCGAAACGGCAGGACGACGATATCCTGGCAGAGTACTACCTTGCTTTCAAGCTTCACTTATGGCCACAAGATGCGGCAAAAATCGCAAGACGTCTGCTCAAAGCACGAAGCTCGAGTATGCGGCTTTACAACGCTTACGCAATGATTGAGATGCACCAAAACAATGAGAGCAAAGCTCATACCGTCTGGTCCACTGCCTTGCAAATGCAGAGCAGCCTCGGTTCAAGCGAGCAAGATGATGCTATATTGCTATGGCATAGTCGCGAGCTTGTAGTTGTACGGTCTTCAGAAGCGCGAGGAGATGCATCGCTTGGCTTGCGGTATTTGCTCGACATTGGCAATGAGGTCCCGGCTAATGCCGACCTAGCGCCGGCCGCTCCAAATGATCAAATGTTACGACTCAGAACCACCCGTAAGCTAGAAGAAGGTCTTGATCGCATGTCACTATCGCAACGGTACGAGCATGCCGCGATGTTCGCAGACTGTCTGGCTTGGCTTTCATATTTAAGCAGCTCCCACGATCTTGCAGCGGCAACGCAAGTATATGAAGAACATAGCTCACGCATGCAACGAGAAAGTGCCCTGATAAGCCTCGAGCTACTTCAGCAACATAAAGCCGCGATGATCTCCATCCACCTGCAGCACCAACGACCTTGCAAGCTTGCGCTCCTTAGGAACGAAATCGAGACGAGCTTGTCATGGTTTCCGAGCAATAGCATCCTGCTAGGCCTTCGCTCTACAATCTCATCACATGATAGACTTCGGACGCTAATACACGATCAAAAAATTTCTTCCAGAAGTGAAGTCTCAGTCGTCCAATGGTCGTACAAGACCGCAGACGAAATTGCGCGCATGGGCGATGCTTCGTCAGGCTCGAACCCGAATACCGTGCGCGCTACCCTTAGCAATGCGCTGACGAGAAAGGATAGTACAGCAAAACATGCCGCCGCATTGTGGTTCTCGTGGCTGAGATTTGAGTGCGATCGCGCATCTTACCCTGAAAAGATTCAGAAGTTGGAGGCCTTGGCTTCTGTGAAGCAGGTCTTTCTCACTGGACTGCGGCATCTGCCTTGGCTGAAACATTGGGTTATCGTGGGCATGGACTTTTTTGCAAAGGCCGGACTACCCGAAGATGATCTCAGGCAGATGTTTGAGGTCCTGGTGGAGAGAGGACTGAGGCTGCGTGTTGATGTTGAGGATCCTGCTTAACTGCATATGCCAATCATGAGCATAGCTTGCGAATCTAAAGTACCTCCAACATTTCGCAGACTACTTCATAACCTTGAGTGGATTGACATGAACGCCCGCTACATTTACATCCCACACCATGGAAGTCGTCATCAATAGCCTCTTCAGGAAGCAGGAACGCTCGCGACTCGATGAGAATATCACGCTTCCGAGTCTAGCACGCCATAAATCCCACCGTGCTCGAGTCCGATATCCTCTGCCTCACTGGACCAATCCCAATCGTCGAGGCACTAATCACGACTGTGCCAGATCTTCGACTTGTAGCAGGCATGATCCTTGGCAGTATGGACTGCAATATCGCATTACACAGAGCCGCCTCGATTAGCAACTACCATCGCATAGCAAAAAGGTCAAACCAAAACTTGCGGACCTTCTGCTCGTGCATTGCTGGAAATCAAAAGAGCCGTTTCGCGACTTCACGGCGAACAGATTAGAAGTGTGCAACTCGTATGCGCAATATTTGACACCTCGAAGGGGTCAGAGCGCCAAAAGAAGTATCTTAGTAGTAGTATTAAATACAAAATGATCTGTCGTGCTTGTGAATTTGGCTTCCCGTATCACTCTCCATATGGGTATTAAACCATTCCTGCCATCACTAAGACGGCGGTATGAAATGCATTATCAGCTGATCGTCATTAGTTCCCTTCTCGTCCACCTTCGTTTCCCAACGACTCGAAACGTGCACCACAATTCAAGAGGGGGAATCACCTCGCGATTCCCAAGTATCTTCTCCTGGTCCAACTTATGGTGTTTGACCTTGCACCAATTCCCTGCATTCCTCGTTAACCTCTGCACCATGTCATGATTGGTCTCCTACATGAGGCAGTACCTTCAGTGCTGCGAGCAGCCTCCAATACTGGCATCGACCACATTAGTGAAGACACCTCTGACGCGATCATCCAGGTCGGAGAGTGTCGAGTCCTTGTTTGTCGCGATGCCTTTTTTGCCGAGCTTGATGCGTTCATGGCTCGTCAGGAGTGAGTAGAATTCACCCGCAGCCGGTGAAGGCGACTTTAGTATTGCGGCCAAATCCATCTCAGCGGATGACGAGCAATGCCGATGCTACGCCTTAGAAGCCTCTCAACAGCCGCTTCCCAGTCCTTCTTTTCATCTGGTAAAGAGACAGCTTCAGAACTCGTTGACAAGTGGCAGTCATGGCAGGGCTCCAATTTCGAGACGCAGTGACATTGAGACTGCTCGCCCATCCGCTGGACTCCAGTTGCAGATTTCACGGCAGGGTTTTCGTTATGTGTGACGAGATCTTGGGAAAGCGACGCTCAGCCTTTGACAGCTTCTGCAATCACTGTGACATTCTTCGCCGGCGCAGTAAGCTCGTTCTCAGCCTCAATTATTGCAACACCGTCTTGCTTTCCGCCCTGTGTAGTGATCGTCAAGAATGGGACCAGAAGGATGCTCAATGCAGCAGCAGCGAAGCACATCCAAAAAGTCGCCGAAAAAGGTTGAGTCGCCCTGTCCCAGTAATTCGACATACCCGGACTATGCTGCACTGAGCTGAAGACTGCTGTCGCGATACCTAAGCCGATCGTCATGCAGAGCTTCGTGACGGTCTGAAAGATACCTCCAGCAGTACTTTGCTGATTTGCGGGCATTGAGGACATCACGTACATATTGGCTACATTGAACTCGAGATCCGCGCCGACGACCAGCAGCACGAAGGCCGGAAATTCGAAAGCCCAGTAAGAGTCGTGGTAACGATTGACAGCAAACAACAGCATCGCAGCAGCATAGGCGCTCGTGCCGATATACATTAGCAACTTGTTCGAGATGCGATGCAGTGCCCACCCAGCAAAGATGTTAACGAAGATGCCGTTGACGGCCATTGGCAGCAAATGAACCGCAACCATGATAGATGACATGTGCTTAACGTCCTGGAAGTACAGCGAGGCGAAGAAAGCCGTGGGAGTGAAAGCCACAAAGCCCAGCATGAGGATCGACAGGACCAGCGTGAAATTGCGGTCCTTCCAGATCGACATGGGCATCAGAGGGTGGTCAAACTTGATCTCCCAGAAGACGAAGCCCCCGATCAAAACAAGGCCGACGACAAGGAGCGCCAGAACGTAGGGGGTCTTCCAACCTCGCGGGGCGGTATCGCCAAGACTCAGCGCAGCCGAGAACATGCCGATGCCAGCTACGGTGAGAATTGTGCCAACGAAGTCGAATCGCTTGAGCGTCTGCCACGTCAGCGGCTGTTTCGTAGTGAAGTCTTTGGGGACTGTGTAGATGGCGATGCCAGTGAAGACAATGAAGATTATTGCCAGAAGCCAGAATGAAGCCCGCCATCCGAAGAGGCTGGTGGCAATGCCGCCAAAGATCGTGCCAAAGACGAAACCTAGCGGATTACCGGCAGAGAAACAAGCGAACGCAGCATTTTTTCTGCTGGAGGGCTCTGCGTAGATGTTACCGAGTAGACCGACCGCAGGTGGTACAGCAGAGGCACTAAACAGACCGAGTACGCCATTGAGCACGTCAATCGTGATGCCATTCTCGGCAAAACCAGCAGCCAGGCAGAAAACGGAGAAGAGGAAGAGCGATACCACGAACATCAATTTCCGTCCAAACATATCGGCGACTCGGCCGAAAAATAGGAGGAAGGCACCACTGCTGAGCGAGCTCGCCGAGGCAATCCATGTGACTTGTGCTGTGGACATTGCCAAGCTAGCCAGGGTTAGCGTCCATGTAAGCTATGGCGATGAGTGAAGACATGATGGATACACTCACGACCTGCCCACGAAGGACGACGATACCGTGACTGAACCAGCCAGGAAACTCGTCATACCGATGGCCATAGTTGCCGTCAAGACGAAGAGGATCTCCTGAGCAGTGTTCTTGAAGCATGCCGGTCGTGCAGTCCCAGTCTGCGCAGGCTCCAGCTGAGCACTGCCGTCGCCGCCGACACTGGGCGTCACCGTCCCGGTCGTGGGAGCACTTTTTTCCTCGTCCCTGGCGTCCATAGCTGCTACACGATAATCGCAAAGCGTGTAGTAAGCACTACAAAGGAAAGATTGGGAAGAACATGTGTCGGGGTGCAGGTTAGCTACATGTACGTACCAATCGAGCAGCAGTGTTTCTATTGCTGCCCGCAGGGATGAGTTAAGCACACGATCTTCCGTGCTTCGCTAGCGACCGCCATTGCGGAATTGTGCCCGCCGGGTATGTGGACCACCTGAGACGGCAATGCAAGCAACCAACAAGCAACGAGTGCAGTTCGGGCTTCCGCTGACGGATGGATACCACATAGCACCTTCCTGTTTCGCGTCCACGGCATTCTTCACAGGCACTTTTTCTGTGGTCCCACGTTCTGAACGCCCCTTGCGTCGAGCTCATCCGACGTCACACCGCTTGCAGCGCCATACATCAAATATGCCTTCTTCAAAGCTTGTAGACCTCCCATCCGTCCAGCCCTATGGTCGAGAGCACTCCACGAATTGGTCCTTGTACTTCTCTACCATCCACCCATCGCTTCGGCCCGGCCCAGTGCTCCATGAAGCCCTCTGGCCCAGAGATCAGTATTATCTTTCTGCCCATTGCGTCGTCCTTATTGTGCACAGCCAACTTGCGCATAATGTCCTTCACTTCCTTCGCTGTGATAAAAGAGCCCTCCTCATCCACAAAATAATCCACTACTGCGCGAGTGTTCTGCTTAGCTGACTCTTTCTTGAGGCCTTCCAAAATCCTGACGAGCGCGCCCTTCTCAGTAACAACATCTTCCTGTGATACTTGTGTCTTACCCAATGGCCACCAGCTCCATATGTTGTTAATCCTCTGCGTGTCATTACTTGCACCAACGACTTCCTCTCTTCTCTTGTTCGCCCACAACACATGAATATATGCTCCTCCATCCTCGTTGAGTATATCAATGGCATTCAGCGCTGGCGCGATGCCCGTTCCTCCAGCCAAGAAGACAAGATTTGTCACATCCTTAGGCAACGCGTACTCTGCTTGCAGTCCTCGCACCTCAAGCTCCGAGCCCACAGGCAGTCTATGCAACCAACTGCTAACCTCTCCCTTCTGCTCCCTCCTGATCAAAAACCTCAGTTCATCTTCGTGCTGTCCTTGCTGTTGCGGGAGGATCGTATAGGATCTGGCGATTTGGAGCTGTGGCTGTTTGATCTCGACGCTAGTTATCGCGCGCTCGAATTCAGGTTCGTATAGATCAATCTGCGTGCTCGTTGAAGGTCTGAGGGTGAAGACCGCGGACGTGGAGGAGACGGGTGTCTTTGAGACGAGGACATACTTCACGAAATCGTTTCTTTCCGCGTACTTGGCGGCCTTGCTGTACCGTGGCAGGAGATGCCAGCCGAACGGTATAGCTACGGCGAACAGTGCGAGAGCCGGGAATGCAAGGCTGCGTCGCTTCTTTGCTTGCGGGGGAGCGTTTGTGTTAGTTTTCTCGGCACTCTTTTGGAATTTGACATTCTTGGGTGAAGGTGTACCGTTACGACAGCAGGCGCTTTGCGAGAAGTGGAGTGCTGAAATCTTCGGCGGGACAAGTATATTAGGCGTCCTGTTCAAAACGCATCGTACTTTACAAGAAGAACGCAGTATCATTGCCAGTGAGGCGATTGAACGCCACGAAAATGCATCTGAAGATGTTGATTGCGAATATTGTCGCATCGTTGCATCGCCTCAATAATTATATTGCGCCTCTACGCGCTAACATGCTCGCTTACATTGCTTACGTGACGCGCTGATGAACCAATGCCTGTGCGGCCGCGTTTATGAACACGATGCAATTCTGGCAATGGAATTATGATATTCGTTACTGCCATGTTGGCTCATTTCATATCTATCGGGATACGACGTCAAGCACACGGTTGTCCTGTCCTCGTACTTCTTACTGTCCTTTACTCATGGGGTATCAGCGTGTCTTAAAGCAGTCCATCCCATCCCATCCCATCCCAATGCTCCGAAGCCATGCTGCCGTGTTGCTAAGCAGCGGCATGTCATCCTGTTATACAAAATCAATGACGCCGTCCTGTGTTCATCATGTCCCATTCGTTGGGCCAGAGGCTGGTAATTTGAGTTCCAGTCCATAACCGATTTTCTCCTTCCGAACCCACTCCTGGAGCATCGCGTACGCCGCCCTAGCAGCATAAATTGGCGCAGTTTGTACTCGCACTGGCAGGAAATAAGGTCCGCCGAGCTTATCAGGCTGCAAAATATCTTCCGTACGCGGCTTCTTCATGGTCCGGTGCGACCACGAAATGGGGAAAAGCCTTTCAAAGTCGTCAGGGTCCGGCATATGATCGTCCAACGCTCTCGATGCGCGATCCAAAGTAGCTGCCGCCTGTGAAAAAGTATTAGTTCAGCACATTACGACCAAAGTAGAGTCTTGAGCGAAATGCGAGGTCTCTCGACGACTCACCTCTCGGGGAATCTTCGCGTCCTGTTCGTTCGATTTTGCAAGCAGTCTCATAACGTGCGTAGCGTACACGATCCCAAGAGAGGCAGCAATGCCAGAAAGTGTGGCGTAATGCTTGCAACTGTGCTCGGTTTGTTGGTAGAGGCCGTGGAGACTGTGCCAGCTCCAGACAGGCGGTGGTCTCCTTGGACTAGCGGCAGAGTTCGCTTCATCGTGGCAGGTGAACGCAAGGACAAAGCATATGACCGATTCCAAGGACTTAACCTGAGCATAAGAATGTCAGCTATACCCAGAACGTGTTGATGTTTCAACAATAAAAGAAAGATGCAAATACAATGGGAGCAGCAGCGCGCTGACTCATCATGCTTCGAACTGTGCACTGCTGGCTCACCAAACGGGACAGACTTCTGTACGTGGAATATACTCACAGCTGCGAGCTTCTTCTTATCCTCGGACTTCTCGGCAGTTAGAGCACTCGATGCTCGCTTGAGATTCCTACCCAAGGTCTGCAATTGCTTCTGCTCCTCTTCCCATCTCTGCTGCATCGCCGTTCTGACATTCGGCTGGCTTGAAGGTGGTCTGTTTGCAACGGCATTATTGCCCGGCGTATTTGAGATCTCCGGAGGCGTTGCGTGTGTCCCATTGCTATCCTGAGATTGCTCTCGTTGCATGGCTACCGAGAGGACATCTCTCCGTGAACCTGGCGTAGCGTGCATTTGTGCGGACCTTGGCAGGCTTGGTGAGTCGGTCTGTGCCTGTGCTGGAGTCGATGGCTCCGTCTTGGGCGGATCCACTTTCTTGCGTTTAGCAGCAGAAGCAGAAATACCCTCGTCGGGTGGGGGCCTCTTCTCTGCAGCTGATCGCTTTTCCTCTGGCTGCGGCTTCTTATCCTTCTTGACAGGACCGACCTTCTGCGCCACGCCTTTCAGATTTGCAAGTTCCTTCCTGTCTCCATTGCGCTTTTCTGTGGTGTTTGCAGGAGCTTTCGATGCCGGCTGACTTGTGTTTGACCGAGCCGCTGCTGGCTGAGGTAACATGCTTCTGTCAGGTTGCGGACGCATCCCCAGAATACGCTGCACGTTCGCGCGCTGTGGCTTCTTGATCTTGAATCTCACAATGAGGCTAGACTTTCCTGGCAAATGGGGCTTCTTGCCTGATACTGTTGTTTTTGTGCCTTTTTCCTCTTGAGACTGCTCATGGCGAATTGCTTGTTGAGCGGAAGTCTTTGATCTTGCTTTCTCCTCCATGTCCGAACGCACAGCGGGTGAGCTAGACCTCGCACGGAAGCCATTCTTAGGTGGAATGGGCGATCTGTGCTTTGTTGCATCGTCGGACTTCTTCATGGGAGTGAGCTTCTCATCTTTCTTGAGAGCGGAGGTGGGTGCAGACGATCGATTTGCCACAGCTTTGGCCAAATTGGCTGGTACAGTGGGCGATAGCATTGTATATGAGTCTGCGTCTGGAGGTCCCAATGGCGACAGAAGATTGGGCATGGACGGAGACGAATCGGGGGCCAGATCTGCTTCGTCTTCAACTTCGTCTTTGAACGACAGTTTAGCTAGAGGTTCCTCTTTCCGACGTGCTGTATCAGGCTTGTCGACTTTCGGCGGCACCACGGCCGCATTACGTGCCTTCTTGAGCGCTGGCTCAGTCCCGTTCGTTCTCGTATTTGCTGTCTTACTTTCCTGGCTGTCTTGCGCAGCGCCATGTTCTCCTCTTTTCCTTTTGAGATCGCCTTGCGCTTTCTGTGGCTCTTTCACAGGCGGCACATCCTCTTCCAAAGGCGCGAGTATCTCGTCGTTCTCCGCCTTGACTCTCTCGATAGGTCCCTTCACCGCAGGCTGTTTCGCTGGCGCATCGGAGGCTCTCAGGCCAGTGCTCTCTGGCGTAGTAGTTCCGCCTGTCTGCTTCTTCTTATAGTCGCCCAGACTGATCTTCTTCTTCGGGGCTCCGTTGGACGTATGCGCGCCAGTACCGGGTCGCGTCTTCGTGCCGCTGCCGTTCATGGCTGGCTCTTCTGAAGGCTGACTATTGCGCAGCACATACATCTCCTTCCCCGGCTCATGAAAGTGAAATGTGAGGTACTGTATGCTCTCATGCTCGCTCCTGTGAAATGGCGCGTTCGACAGCCACTGCTCTGCTGCTGATTTGTATCTATGGTGGTATCGCCCGGCGATCGGTCCCTCTGCGCCAATTGGAATATCATCGAGGCTGTTGTCTTGCGGTATCGTGAGGACAAAGGGATCCAAAACCTTGGTGATCTGCTTCATGCGATCGATGGCAGCGTCGGTAGCATCCAAAATTGTTTGCTCCTCTTTGTCCGGAATCCATTTTTTGCAGTCAGAGTGCCTGTCTTGTAACGCATTGGTCACCGCAGGCATGATAGCGCTACTGAGGTCGGAGCTCAGTGGTAGGTACCATCAGGGCGTTTGTTGTGCTCGGTATGGAGGTTGTTGTGGTAGATGGCGCATCGGACAAGCATGCAGGATATCGTGGTGGCAGACGTTGTGCTCCAAGCTTCTAAGACACGCGCCGGCGCTATTGTGCCCACACGACAATTGTAGGCGGCAATGGATTTTGTGGTTGATCGCGATGAACCTACGGGCATGTGACGAGTGCGTTGGTATTGTGACAATGCGCCAGCGCGCTATTGTGAAGTCCAATGTGCTCGGGGTCGACGCTTCGAGTACAAGCTGATGAGGCAAGCCCGCTGGGCAGGCAAGCAGGGTACAGTATCTGAGTTTAGCACGATCCCGCTTAGTATGGCGTCACACGACTGTTACGAAGGAACCGTTTGCCATAAATCTCTACAGTATTCACGTCAAGCAAACACGTTACACCAGCTCAACTTCGCTCAACTGCTTTTGACACACTTCAGGGTCACTTAACTGTCACGAGATGTCAATGTGGTGCAAGATAGGTATCGCTGTCCAAGATTCTCCTCGCTTTCGAAATCGGCCGGGAAGTGAGCATGAGCACCACGGAACGGCACAGCGGAGTGGATCCGAACCCTGGTCGTGGTCTTTTGCTCCCAGGGCGACGACGATGACCGATAATAATTGCAGTTTCACCAATGATGGGCTAACAAAGTAACAACACTAATATCGTTTCTTGCATATGCTATCTGTCGTCAAGTCCACGCGTTGTGAGCTCTGAATCCTCAAAGCTCGTCCTCGGTTTCATCATCATGTTCATCATTAGCCTCGTTCGTCTCCAACGGCGGAGTGGGTTCCTTGGAGGGTGATTTCGCTGTTCTGCTAGGCAGCTTTCTCCGAGACGTTGATGGCGACTCTTGCGAGCCGACGGCGATCTCTCGAGAGCTTCGTTGAAGTCGTTGGCTTCTTTGCGAAGTGATACGTCTGGTCGTCTGAGACTTTGCAACGGCGTTTGCTATCACACTTGTATTGCCCTCTAAATCGGACTGAGATATGACTGGATCTTCGTCAGTTATCTCTGGAGTCTCTTGGCGCAGTCTGTCGTCATCTTCGTCCCCTGTACCATTAATAGTACGAGCATCGTCGTCGTCCTCGAGTTCTTCAGACTCTGGTTCCATAATGCCGTTGGCTTTACGTTTGCCCTTTCTAGAGGTATCGGCTCGTCTCGAGCTGTTAGTAGCGGAAGGAATTGCAGGGTCAGCCTTCTCAGCTGGAATGGACTCAATCCATGCACCTGCTAGTAGTCGTTGCTGGTCCCTGATCTTGGACTTCTTAGCGTTCAGCAGGGCGGCGAACTTGCTTAACATTTCGTCTTCATGTTTCTTCTTGGCACTGATCAGCTTATCGAGCTCAGCAGTTAGACTTGCCACCTGCGCTTGCTGGTCGTCCGCCTGCTGCTCCGCTGTCTCCAATTGAGCCCTAAGGTCATCGGAGTTGGCCACCGCACACTCTACCCAATCTAGCGTCGCGATCTCGGTGTTATCTGTATCTTCCAAGAGCTGAATGGCGCCGAGCTTCTGTGTGATGCCGCTAATGTTCTTTCTGATCGTAATAGTCAAGGTCTCCTTGGCGATTGATGCAACAACCTCTACTCCGTCCAAGACGTCCGGACGCAGTCCTTGAGATCGACGCTGCAGCAGTATAAATTCGAGGACTGTTCGCCATTCATCAGGCTTGCCCGTGAAAGTGCTCGCCTGTAGCGACTTCAGCGAGGACTGTGCCGTTTCGCCAACGTATACGAAATCAAAGTCGGTCCCGGTCAGCTTTAGATCTAGAGTGTCAGATCTTTCGGCTTTCCGGTGGACATTGAGGAGCACGCGCTTCGTTTTGTGATCAGTGCGCTTCAGCCGAAGTACATTATCGCGAGGTACACTTGCCATGTCTGCACGAGTTGCCCGTTGTCATGCAACCTTGCGCAAAGCTCAGATCGCACAGCGAAATGAAGGACCGCGAGCATTCGTCACAGTGTGAGAGGTGGTGGATGCCTGCTCGTGTTGGCTCGTGTACAACTCAGCTTCCATCAGCAGCAGGCAGAAATAGATCCCACGAGATTGGAGGAGGTCATAGCCTCGCGTAACAACGCGTTATTTGCCCGAGCGCTGCGTTATGCGCACGTGCATGCCACTACACAGGCAGGCTGTTCTTTCTCGATGCTCGCGGAACAAATACGGTCGTTGCTACTTCATCAAATATGATGTTCCTCTAAAACGAAGCAATAGACAGCAGAGGGTCTGATCTGCGCTAGAGCGAATTAGCTTTGACGTACCGCGTGGATACGCGACGAGACCCGTCAACCGGGACCCAGCCATTCAAGCGGCAGTGACGGGCCTTGTGCATATCCGCTCATGACACCTCTGTTAGCACTCCCTCCTGCATATGAAGAGCCAGACGAATCTTTCCTGCGACAGTGTAGCCGCTCTCCTGGGAGGCTTCCTCTCCCTGTGCACCACACGCTGCACGCGGAGCTCCGGCGGCTGAGCGAGGTGGCCTACACGACACCGCAACGAAACAGCGCTGACCGCCATGGCCGCCGCCGCCGCACTCCCCGTCGAGTCCTGGGACGATGACGGAGACCTAGAAGGCGACTTCCAGACGTTCGGTGGTGCCAGCACCGGCACGGCGCCGACAGCGCCATCCTCGCGTCTGTCGGTGCGCAGCGAGTCGGTGGCCGGGGATGAGGATTGGAATCTGATCGTGGAACCAAACGACGAACAGAGCACGACTCACGCCATCGACCGGGCGAAACAAGCTGGCATCCCTTTGCCTACCAACGTACCCACAAGTGCTTTATTGGGCGGCACTATCAAGCGACTGGGCAAGAAGAAGTCGAAACAAAAAATTGACGACGACTGGGATAACGACTTGGAGATGTCCGATCAACCACTTGAGTTAAAGCCCAGAACAGAAGAACCAGCAGCTGTGTCTGCTGGAGACTTCGATGATTTCGATGATTTGGAGGGCAGTTTGGGTATACGGTTTGCCGGTACGAAACGTGATGGCACGAGGAATCGAAGCTCATCTGCATCCATGATGAGTCCGAGTCTGAAATCAGCCACTGCAGAGAGCGAAGTCGATGATTTTGGCGGTCTCGAGCTGCCAGATGGCCCCATGGACTTTGAGGCAAAGCTGCAGAAACGGCGAGCTGCAGATGCTGAACTATCAGATCTATCACAGCCCAGCACCACGCCTGCGCTGGAGCAGCCAGCCACCATGAACACGCACAAGAAATCGAAACTCGTGTCAAACGATAGCGACGACTTTGACAATGACTTTGACCTGGGCCGAGGCGGCATTCTCGACATTCGGAAACGAACTGCCAACAAGAATGTGCAAGTCAAGTCGTCAAAAACGCCAACATCCGTAGCATCACGACCAGCCACTACTCTCAACTTCCATGACAGACCTACTGACAAGCCCATCTACAATCGATCACATATACCTCGACCTGTCTCTGGATCGAAACCGGCATCCCGCCTGGAGCCAGTTTTCGAAAGTGGTGCGTCGCATAACATTCGAGAACGAAGACAGCCAACCACTACGAGTGCACAGCTACTTCGTTCGAAGCGGTCCATGCCGGTGTTGCGTGGACAGTCGAGTCACAGTTCCTTTCAAAAGCCGGTCGTGCCATTCCTTCCTGCTGGCGTCTCGAATTATCAGTCCTCGCATGTGGTTGCCCAGAGAGCCATGCCATATCACATTCGCCGAGATTCTGATCCGAACAGGCAAGGCGCTCAATCTCCTCCACCGCGACCCTCTTCACGTCTCGCTAACCAGATCACCCCGGATACGCCTTCTCGTGCCCCCAGACAGAGGCAAGACATAGCCCCAGCCTCTTTGGTACGTGAAGCCAAGTCCCTCAAGACGTTGACTAAGCCTCAGCGTAAACGCAACTTCGGCGATGGCTCCGAACTGGAGATCTTCGACGACCTGCCGACATCAATTACAAAGGAGAGCAAGTTCATGAAACAGCCAGTAGCGAGAGGCCCACCCAAGCAGGGCTCGTTACGAAGGACACAGAGCAGACATGACTTTAGAGATCCCACCAAGCGCAACTCTGCATATTCAGCATCTGCAATACCAGAGCGCATGATGACCCCTGCGCCTCCCAAGACGCCTTCCAGCCCGGTCAAAGGCCTATATGAGAACTCTTCCAGCACCCCAAGCTATTTGCGCGACACTGCTGCAAGTAGGATTGCCAGAGAATCCAGACTCTCCAATCAACCCCGACCGCGGAGCGAAGGTCCTTTGCAACCACTGACTACAAATTGGAAGGCTCAAGTCGCGGCTAGAAGTCCCTTCACGAGTCCGAGTTCAAATAGACAGCGAAGTAGCAAAAGACCCGGCCTCATTGCAGGAATTGGAGGCTCACATGTACCGAAGAGTAAGTGCTTGGTGAGATTGAGGATCTGCGGTGCATCGCTAACATGTCACAGGCGAGAAGGGCATGGTCTACAACCCGCACACTTTGCGATGGGAGGGCAACGAGAATACACTGGCACAGTTTGACATAGCTCCACTCGAGACTCCCACACCTTCCACGAACACCCAAACGTCTTACATGGATAGACGGCATGGCCCGTCAACATCGCCGTCACGACCAGCTCTTATCGCTCACGTGCCAACTGGCAACGGACATAATGTGCAAGTGCAAAATGGCATGGTGTATGATCCACAGCAGATGAAGTGGCTGAAAGTGAAAGGCGGTCGGGACGTTTCTGGTCAACTTTCACCTTCGATCACTGATGCAGAAGAGGAAGAGGACGCGTTCGCTGGCATCGAGGACCTCAAGGATGAAAACACTCCTGTCCCTGGTGCTGGTGGTCTCGGCGGCCTCGCGAGCCCGATCTCAGTTGCAGCAGGAGGCACTGGCGAGCTTCACGAAGAGTTCGATCTCGGGCCAAGATTCTGTCGACTACAAGAGGAGGAAGAACAGACCTGGCGCAAAAGATGCGAGCATTGGTTCGTGCCGTCACCCGAGGGTCCCAAATCATGGCCAGACGATGGACAATGGAGACAAGCTATTCGGTACATTGTGCCTCAGGATGCCGCTGGTCTGGGAGGATTGTGATATCTCCAAGTCGAGGACCCCAACTGTACATTTGCTTTTTCTAGCCTGCAGATAATAATTGGCGATACTATACCTGCAGCATCTCTGACGACGACATTGACGATATGGAATGGAAAGCAAGTTGGAAGATCTGGCTGCCACAAATGCGAGGCAACGAGCGAAAAAGCGTGGCGTTGGTGTTGATATTTTCTACGGCGTTCGTGAATCATGACTCACGATATCATGAACATAGAGATCTTCTCTGCTCGACCATTTCTCCTCAGTTCTACCCCGAGGTTGACGTCCAATAATCTAGTGCGCTTTCTTGTAATGCAAAGACATGGTAAAGATTGGCCTGATTGTAATAACCCACTGGAAGCATGGGGTGTGTGGGTTCTTGAGTTCCTGTCCCAGCGCGGATCGGGACTCGGAACTTGGATGCCGGGGTAGCGGGTTGCCACTCAAACTTGGGCAATGCCTACACGTGGCTACCTTACTGCTTTTAGATAGGTGTTGGCGAGCACAGCTCGGTTCATATACCATGACCAGCTCTTGGCCCGCTGCAATTCTCCCTCATATCCCTGCGCCTCCGACAACACCACTTGGCTTGGCTGGTTTGAAAGAGGATAGACGGAAAAGTGGGATGACACTGCTCTGCCAATCTTCCACCCATCGAACGCGATGTTGCACGCTTTGCTCAATCGAAAGCTTGTATCACAGCGCCGTCGATGTCCATGGCTGTGAAACCGAACCCTTGCTGAAGCTGCCAAGGACATCCAGTGATGGCGCCAGCCGCGAAATGATGGTTTACGAGTATATCGGTAGGTTCACAGCATGCATATAAGTGCCCATGCCGTTCATCAAGGTGTCGTCCTATCTCATGGCCTGGCGCGATCTTCATTATTGCCGGTAACATGCTTCTCGTTACTGCTTCGAGAGCTGTATTTGCAGCGGGCCTTTGCACTGTTGTGTCTGCGCAGACATTCCGCAGGTTTGGTACATGTCCTGAGCTGGGATGTGTTATTCCGCCTACACAGCAGGATTTCCTGGCTGGGCAGTACTTTGACATCCGGGTTGAAGTGCATGCGCCTGTCAATGGATCAGAAGCGACCAATGGCAAGCCGGACGAGAACTTTGGCTTCACTATCAGCAAAGTTGGGGGTCAGGCACAATCCGTGAGCAAGTTCTTTGGCCTGCAGGAGGATCCAGAGCTGGAGACTTGGGACTTCAGTTATTTTGAGTAAGTTAAGGACGGGTCTCTTGTGTGAATCAAGCTAGCAGGTCTGACAATATGCAGGGATCTGTATGCACAGGATGCTGACACTCCGTCGGTCGTGAATGTTGCCTCCAAGGCCTGGAGAAGAGTTGCACTCTACGAGCCTGGCGATTATGAGGCCGTGTTGACTTACAATGGCACGAACACGACTGCAATCTGGCACGTTCGCGATATCGAGCAGGTTCGCAAGACTAAGAACATCCTGCTTTTCATTGGCGATGGCATGACCACGAACATGATCACAGCTGCCAGATTGATAGCACACAAAACTGTCAACGGCCGATATCAGAGTCTCATGCAGCTGGATCAGTTTCCCGTGCTTGGACATCAGATGACTCACTCGATCGATTCGTTCATCACGGATTCTGCCAACTCAGCCACTGCTCTGTACACCGGACATAAGTCTGTCGTCAATGCGCTCGGTGTCTACGGCGACACTTCTGAGGATCCATTCGATGACCCAAAGATCGAGTCCATTGCTGAGATTTTCCATCGTCTGGTCGGTGGCCATGTTGGTATTGTCACCACGGCATACCTCGCGGACGCAACTCCGGCCGCCCTGACGGCACACACGAGAGATCGCGGAGAGTACGGTGCCGTCATCGACTCCTTCATCCATGGTATCGTCAACTACACATGGACACAGTGGAATGGCCCAGATGTCCTGTTTGGTGGAGGAGCCGAGAACTTCTGCAGCCCGAAATCCAAGAAGCCTGGTGAAACGTACATGGCCCAGGACTATTACCAGATCTTCGCCGATGCTGGCTACAATGTTGTGCACAACAAGAGCGCCCTGGGTACTACTCCCAACGATGAGCGTACTTTGGGTGTCTTCTCCATTTCCAACATGGCAAAGTGGCTCGATCGTAATGTCTATACCGATAACCTTGAGGGACACGAAGACTACCCAACCTGCGATGGTGGCAACGCCACTGATCAGCCAGGTCTCAAGGAGATGACTCTCAAAGCCATTGATATTTTGGAGACCCGCTCAAAGGCCAATGGCGACAAAGGTTGGTTCATTATGTCTGAAGCAGCATCTGTGGACAAGCAAATGCATCTGCTCGATTATGATCGCGCCCTGGGCGAGCTTCTCGAGCTCGACGATACCGTGCGCCACTCCATTAAGCACCTTGAAGAGATTGGCGAACTCGACAATACCCTCATCGTTGTCACCGCTGATCACGGTCATGGCTTTGACGTTTTCGGCAGTGTCGATACCAAATATCTGAACGAGAAGCAAGACCCTCGCGAGAAGCGTAAGGCGGTTGGCACATACGCGGAATCTGGACTGTCGCAGTATGTCAACAGTATTAGTGAACAGGACGGCGGCGTTCGCTTCGTTGACAGCAACTTCCCGACCAATTGGGATCCACGGTATTCATTCGCACAGGGCGTTTCTGCTAACCCGGATCACCGCGAGAACTACCAAGTTCATAAAGGTGGCCCTCGTGAACCGGCAATCAACATCACTGGCTTTGACGAAAAGGACTACTTTGTCAATCCCGAGGACAACAAGTCTGGCTTCATCGTCAATGGTACTCTCCCAGTGTCCGCCGACCAAGGTGTACATTCCCTCACTGATGTTGCTGTCTTCGCCATGGGTCCAGAGGCATGTCAGAGACTATTCGGAGGTGTCTACAACAGTATCGATGTTTTCTTCAAAATGGCCGAGTGCTTGGGCCTGTCGCAAGCATCCAAGGCCGCGGATGATGATCATAGCAACCGCAAGGCACCAGGCGATGACAAAGACAACTCGAATAAGTGTGAGGGCCATGGGTACCATCATTATGGTCCGCAGGCGCCGAGATATGGTCACGCTGCCGGTGATGGTGGGTATGCTCACCCAAGTAAGAGGAGTCAGATGAAGACTTTCAAGAGGAGGCAGTCGTATCACTAGGTGATGCCAGCATGGGAACTCAGATGTGAAACAGATTATGACCGAAGATATATACACTGATGCAGTACATGTGAAAGATTACATATCTCAATATTGCAGTCTGCGTGCTCGATCATTCGCCTCCTCTCCTAGAACCTGGCCTGTACGGGAAGGTGCTGCGATAGTGACTCGCAATGCCTCTTCTAGTTGTGACCCAAACTCCCTCCTTCTCGGCAATATACAAACAGAAATTCCGCAGTGCTTCAGCTCTGCCTGCTTTGCCGGTGATCCTGCTGTGCAATGGAATGTTCATCATCTTGCCACCTTCGCGATATAGCATATCGAAAGTCTTCTTCAGATACTGCTCGTAGAGCTCACCACTACTGCTGGTGAAGCCTGGGGCCATGTGAAATTTGCCATCATTGCAATCGTAGTTGTATGGCACGAGAAGCATGCCTTCTTTCTCCTCATCCGGAAGATCTTTCTCATAGGGCAGATCAACCCAGTATGGCACGTCATCGTTATAGCACTCTGAGCTGTAGAGGAGTTTAGGGGTACCTTGGTCCTTATTCATTTCCATGAAAATTTCTGGCAACATAGCAGGTGTATGCGGATTCGACCGGCCAAAGTATATGCCAACAGGAAATTCGCCCGTGACATCCTGCAGCATCTTTTGCGAATCTTTGACATATTGCTTCGCCTTCTCATCGTCATAATCCCAAAAGTCCAGCCACCTCAACCCATGGTTTGCAATCTCATGTCCAGCATCCTGAACACAATATCTCCCGAATTCAGGGTTCAGTTGCATCGCTCGCGCTACGGCATAGATTGTGATTTTCCAACCAAACTCCGCGAAGATTCGCATGAGCCGCCAGACGCCCACGCGAGAGCCGTATTCGAAGTCTTGCTCTGCGTTGAGATACCTGGCACCTTCTTTATGGCCGCCGCTGGACCCCTTCTCCCAAAGGTAGGGCTCACTGTGAGCATCTCCTTCGATGATGGAGCGCTCGCCGCCTTCTTCGTAGTTTAGGACAAAAGAGATAGCTATTCTGGCGTCATTTGGCCATCTGCAGTCGTGAGAGGTGGAGCCGAATCCTTGGAACTCGCGAGGGAGTTGGTATTTCTCGTTAGCTGAAGCCATATTTGCGCTTCGATCATCTGCCAGTAAGTTGTCTGGTATCGAATGTTCAATGTCGAGCACGAAGGAAACCTGATTCCCTACCTTTGGAGGCCCAAGACTGGCGTATGCCTTCATATGACAGGCCACACGCCGCCAGATAGGCCTACATGTACTCTATGATAGTAATTGTCAATACCGACCAATTTTGAAAGGAAGAAGTTCGTTCTTGCCTATCTGACATGCACATGGCCTGAGCGGGGTTCAGTTGATGCCCCCGACCTCCTCATTCGCGCTAAACCATCAACTCTACAGCCAGCACAGCAGATTTTAGGCGATTGAAGATAAGCTGCCTCCTCCTCCATCCGTATCTGTATGGTCAAGGATCGATCAGCATTGTTTGCAGTGATGACCGGAATCTTGAAAGGCTGGTCTGGCTGAGAGGCAAGTACACCTCTCGCTGTTTCCTGTGTCTCATTCCCCAAGGCATCAATTGTAAGGATGTCTGTCTTCTCCGTGGACCCGAAATCCGGTAGCAACGTGACCAACGAAACATTGCGCGAGGTTTGCGACGCGTTGGGAGTACGGATCAAGGATGAGGAGGAAGATGAGTATGCCAAGCTGCTGGCGGTCTTCGATGACAGCGCGCAGGAACTCATGGCGATGGAAGGTAAGCCTCGAACCCTGATGATCTTGATTATAGAGTCGTCACAATGCTGAGAATGGTAGACTATGTGCCGCTTGTCGACCTCGATCGATTTCCTCGGAATGAGGTGCATAAAGTCAAAGAAGAGGACAACACGCATGGTGCTTGGGCCTGGCGCTGCAGTATCAAAGACACGAGCCCAAATAATGGCCTTCTTGCCGGCAGAAAAGTCGCTCTCAAGGACATGATTAGCGTCAAAGATGTGCCAATGCTCATGGGCACAGAGTTCGTGACTGGTTACGTGCCGAATATGGATGCCACTGTGGTCACGCGTGTCCTGGAAGCTGGAGCACATGTGCTGGGTAAAACTGTATGTGAGAATCTATGTCACTCTGGCACGAGCCATTCGGCAGGCACTGGAGTCGTCCAGAACCCACATGCCAGAGGATACAGCGCTGGTGGGAGCAGCAGTGGCAGTGGAGTGCTTGTAGCCCTAGGTGAGATTGACATGAGCATCGGTGCTGATCAAGGAGGAAGTGTCAGGTAGGTATGATTCCCATCGAAAGCCTCTGTGCGTAGCGCTGACGACCGCATATGATTCCTGCCACCAACTGCGGCATTGTTGGCTTGAAACCAACCTTCGGCTTGATCCCATATACTGGCTGTGGCAGTAATGAGCCTACCAATGACCACCTTGGGCCCATGACGAAGACTGTGTTGGACAACGCCTTACTTCTGCAGGCTATAGCAGGCACAGACGGCATTGACGATCGAAGCTTCGCCGCGCCACCACCTGCCAAATTGCCACAGTTCTACGACATCTTGACGAAGTTAAGCAATCCTGACTCGCTCTCTGGGCTCAAAATCGGCATCATCACCGAATCTCTAGAACTGCCCGTGCTCGATGATCGTGTCAAGACTTGCTTCCTTGCCGCAGCTGATCGCTTCGCAAGGTTGGGCGCCAACGTCGGCAGAGTCTCGGTACCCATGCATGGTCAAGCACCTGCACTCTGGACAGCAGTGTCGAAGGTTGGTGGTTATCTTACGAAGGTCTCTGGCGCCACCTTTCGAAGAGGCCATGTCATGCACGACCTGAATACGCTTTTTGCTGAAGCACTGATGAAAGAGGAGAGTTGGGACAAGGCGTACGCTGCCACCAAGAATATCTACCTCAACGGCTCTTACGCATACAGAAATTATCCTGCATTGCTCGCGAAGGCCACGAATCTGTCACGCAAGCTTCGTGATGCCTATGATGCGGCTTTGCGCGAGTACGATGTGCTCATTACACCTACGCTTCCATACGTCGCTACGAGTCATCCTGCACGAGATGCCAGCCCACTGGAGCAAATCAGGAAGCAGGTCGGCCTTACGGCCAATACTTGTCCATTTAACCAGACTGGACACCCAGTGCTGGCGATGCCGATCGGAATGCTGAGGCCGTTAGAAGGACCTGCCAAGGATGACGAGAAAGTGAAGCTCCCAGTAGGCATGCAGATTATTGGGAGATGGTGGGACGAAAGCACGGTGTATAGAGTTGGTCTGGCGTGGGAGAGGAGTTGTGACTGGAAAGAGCAGTAGTTCGCACAGCACTTCGCGCGGACATGCTGAGGGTGGGATACTTCAAGATTTGACATTGACGTTTCTCGCGTAATCCAGTGACCCAGCTGCATGAAGCGCATATGCTTGCACGCAGAAATGCACAGCACGTTGTGCAAGGATCATGATACCGTTTGTGCACGACCACAACTTCATGCATGCCCATGAGACACTGGCCTCCTATCACGCTAGATTCTCTTACACATTAGGTACCCTATGCAAACATGAACATCACGTGGTGATGCCATAGCCTGTTGCCTGCTACCTTCACTTGTTGTATGGAAGGAGCTTCGCGACATCTCGAGCTAGTGCACGTTTGTTTTCACATCTGACATTTGCCCTCAAGAACCTCGACTCAAGCCTCTGGTCTGCAATCCCAACTTCTTCAGTCTTTCGAAGACGATGGACTCGAACGTATTCAAATCCCTTTGCGGCCAACTCAAAAAGCACAGCGGCGATTTCTTCAGAGAGGTTGCGAAGCTCCAAGAGAATGACTCCTTGCAAGCAGAGAAGATCAAGGCAGGCGAGCGCGCACTGGCAGAGCTGCAGCAGACTCATGAGCGCGAGATCAACCAGTTGAGACAGCAGCAATACGACCGGATAGCACAGCTTCGTGACGAGAATGAGATTTTACGCCATCGAGACGATACCTACCGCAACGAGCTCCACAGTCGGCAGCAGGCGCTCGATAACCTCCAAGACGCCCACGCAAAGCTGGCACGGCAGCTGCAAGCGCAAACGCTCGAGAACCGACATCTCAAGGGGAAAACGAAGCATATTCCTCGAAGACGTCTGAGTGCTACCTTTGATGAAGCAGTTTTTATCACCCCGGAGGATGTTGCGCTAGCTTCACAGCAGCCTACTGGTATAGAGACACCATCTCTCACTGAAAACACTGACCAGGAGCACGATGCTGCATTGCCGAGCATCGAGGCAGAGGAGGAAGAACAACCGGCACAGCCCCGATTCACCATGCCCGCATTCGTGAGACTCGAGGAGGCAGGAAACAAGCACTACAAGGATCCTGACGATACCTGCCTTGCCCATACTGATAAAATAACTTACACCAACAAGCGCAAAGGTCTGCCTGTGCTGTGTCCACATGACGATGGTGCAGGATTGAGAGCCGAGTGTGCCAGGAAGCATCCCTCAAACCTGGTACCGGAGACCCTTAGGCCTCATCGTTGGAGCTGTCAACCCATAGCAGACCTGCCGCTGTGTCCTGGGACTACGGAAAGCTGCCCCGATAGCGAATGTTTTCGTTGCGTGCGCCGTGGCCTAGGGCAGGCACAATCCACGGCGGGTTCTATTCAGGGCCCTACCCCTATTTCACCCACCAAAGCGTCTGCCATTCGACCCGTTGAAACAATTGATGATATCGGAGAACAGCAGCGTCCGTCCGAGTTGGGAGCCTTCAACAAAAGCAATTTTGATAGTCCGCGTCATGCTTCGAAGCAGGAGTGCTCAGTTCCGCCCACCCAACGCCCTATTGTAGCACCTGCTGCTCTAAGTCATACCTCAAGTGCTCGCGATGGAGGCCGCGTCGTGTCAACGTCAAAACAGGATACGAATCACAAAGGTAGCTATCTCTACGGGGCAGACCAACGGCATGATAGCTTGGTCTCCGACGTCTTCGGCGAAGGCGCAGGCCGAGCGGGCTTGGGTGAAGCGCCGGCCCAACGTCGAGATCCTCGTCGTCCAGACCATCCGCACGTCGCGGAATGGCGCGAGCGAAAGCCCATCTGTGTCCGCTGCTGGCAGACAAGAGGTCTCTGTGACTTCGACGCCGAGTGCAGAACATGCAAAGATGCTAGAGCCAAGGCACGTTTGACTCATTCATCCAAACTTTGGCGCCCATGCTGACCACCTGCCTCTACAGTGTATCCACAAGCTCTGTAGTGAGGCGGACTCGTGTCGAATCCCACGTTGCCCACGTCTTCATCACGGTCAGTGGGATCCCAATGATCCTACTTGGGTAATAGAGACTGGTCGTTTGCCTGGCAAAGTGGACACCGACATGCTCAGGCCGGGTAAACGCCCTCACTCGCCCTCGAGCGACGGGACAAAAAGCGGTCGGAGCCCGTCTTGTCAGCGATGCTGGAAGACGGGAAGGTAAGTGACATCGACATCTCCTGACACCACAAACCGCATCTTGAACCGAGAGAAAAGCCCGTATGCAAAGCACTGACATTTTCTCCCTCCCTCTCCAGGCGGTGTCCAGGCGGCAAACGCTGCAGCAGCTGCAAGCCCGACGGCAAAGGAAAATGTCTCTACAAACTATGCAAACACGCCCTCGACTGTCGATCTCCCAAATGCGACTACATCCACCCGGGCCAGTACGACGAAAGCGACCCGGGCTGGAACACGATTCCTGGCGACATTGGCACCAAAAATGAATGGAAGCGTCTATGAAGAGGCGAGATGCCACCTGGGGGAGGAGATTCGGCAGACAGCTAGCTCTACGCCTTCTCAAAGGCCACATAGCCCGTGGCCGTCCTTCGCGGGCATACAGAGGACTCGATCAATACATGCATGCATTATTGTTGAAATTGAAATTGAAACTGCGAATAATGGGGCTACTTTCTCTCCATGCGCTATTTCGCTTCTTGTGTCCGGACTCACTCACTCACTCACTTACTTAGCAGCCCGCTCTGTCTCTTCTCTTTTCTTCTCTTCTCTTTTCCCTTGCCGCGCGACTCCAGATGAAAAACATGCTCCACCGGACTATTACAGCAGCTCAAACCGGAATTTGCATGTGAGAGAGATAGCGCGAGAGTACGGCCATCGATTCACCGGGTGCGTTGACTTCTTGTAAGGTTCAGATCGCTCTGCCCGCGCGAAGCAACGTGGCATCGTTGGCAAGCAGATTCGAGGGATATTCAAAGTGCTCCGAAAGGAAATAAGACATTACGCCTTCTGTGTCATATTAACAGTATCTCAGGAGATTAACATGCGGTGAGGCCATCTTCATGGTGGTCTTTGTTCTTTCGCTCTTCGGCGCGCCATGTATGCATCAAAATTGAGATAGGACGATGGGACGGGCTGACATTGAACATCTCTTCCTTTTTTGTCTATATCCAAGACTTGCCGAGCGATTCTCCTTGCTCTGCTCATATAACCCGCGGCGGTCATAAGGCTCGCTTCGTTGTAGGCGCATTTCTGCTGTAGCTTCCATGTCGCATGCCGCGGGATGCCTTAACGTACTGGCTTCGCTTTATCTGAACCTCGCCGAGCAACGACCCATGACCTCGCCTTGGCAGACAAGTTCAGCATTAAATTCGGATCCGTCCAATGTTAGGTAAATGTCGAAGTAGACCCGGTAGAATGTGCCCTGTGGTGTGTCCATTCGTTCGAAATCCTTTTCCAGATTCTTTCGGCTCAAGTCCGAAGTTAGGGTCACGATTTCCTTGATACCTGCCAATTGTTAGCATGATGGGTCCAGCTCGGCAAGGACGCAACTTACGGGGATCTTTGGTATACTCCGGACATACGTCCTCGTCGCAAGCGTACAGAACGTCTTCGTACATCAGCGTGGCCCCGGGCGCGACCTGTCTGAAGAAAGAAACCTTGACAGGTTCGCCGATCTTGACTCTTTGGCCCTTCTGCACAAAAATTTGTCGCGTGTACTTGCATCGGTCCTTACCGTCCAGCGATGGCACACGATATTGTTCTGGGTGATGCCCTTCCTTGAAAGGCTGTAAAGTGGCCATGAGATAATGTCTTCTCGCCACACGTGACGTGACCACACGCTCAGTAATGCCGGCAGTAACGGCACCTTTGACGATTGCAGCCACGGAGTCCATCGGTCGAACCACTTTGTTCTGGAATTGAGGTGGTACATGCAGCTTGATCTGTTGGAAGAGGTACTCTGAAGCGCCAAAACCGCCAACAACCAGGACATTCTGCAAGAGGTTAGCATGCCGGGATGCGCGAGCACGTGTTTATAGTACCCACCTGTAATGCTCTGTTCTGCGCCTGGATGGCGATGATCTGATTCCTGACGAGCTCCAGAATGCGGTTTACCACGGGCTCGAAGCACTGCAGGATCTCCTCATTCGTAAAAGTCATATAGCCCTCCTCGATGCCAGCTTCGGGAAACTCCGCCTCTATGCCCACATCCACAGCCCATTTCTGGCCATTGTTGCGGAAGTCTGCCTTGATTCTGTTCTCGAAGTCCATAATGCATTTCGCGTAAACCTTGCCGGCAGTTTTTGAGCCATCGGGGAGCTTCATCTTCCTGATCTTCGCGCGCAGAATGTTGGAGAAATTTCTGTTCAGAGCCGTAGAACCGCAAGAGTCACCAGATCCAGCTGTGCACTCGGCGACGGTGAACGGCGACTCTTCCTCAACTTCGTATGCGATCAGATCGACGGTACCACCTCCACAGTCAACGATCAATACCGCATCGTGCACCTTGAGGTTCAAAAGTCCCGTCTTCGAACAGAACATGGCAGCAGCTTCGGGCTCGGTGATGAGTGTCAAGCGGTTGTCGTTTTCGTCTCGCAGAAAGCCGGCTTGGATGGCAGCAGCTCTCGTGGCAGCTTTTCCAGCATCGTTCCAGATGGCAGGTACTGTTAGAAAGTATCTGATATTGCGCTCTTCTCTGTTGAACACCTCGCCCAGGGTTTTTTGTAGCTGATTCCGCATCGCTTGTCGTAGCTTGAAAAGGTAGTCTGCGGCGACGTCGATCTCAGACTTGCCCGGAGGAAGCGGTGGCAGGTTAATCGGATCGATATAAGTGTTCCCACTCAACATCAGCTGAAGCTTGAACCATTCGACTTTTTGGACGCCCGGTTTTGGATAACCTGTAGGTGCAAGCGCCTCGGCGATGTCTGGTCCCCAACCCACAACCTGCTGGTGCTGGTCATAGTAGAGTACTGTGGGAATCTATGCGTAATGTCAGCTGAGATTTGACGTAGGGGAACGGTACGATGAACGGACCTTCTGCTTCGTTTGAGTACCGGCGCCTGGCCATTCGACGATGATATCTTCTTTGGCTTCGGTATT
Organism: Passalora sequoiae; assembly: GCA_013248845.1. Taxonomy (NCBI): domain Eukaryota; kingdom Fungi; phylum Ascomycota; class Dothideomycetes; order Mycosphaerellales; family Mycosphaerellaceae; genus Passalora; species Passalora sequoiae. The sequence continues at coordinate 734,269 of WSQC01000018.1, read as the reverse complement.
GGTAGCGAAGGCGAAGGCGACACCAGAGAAGGTGGTTCCCTAAAGCGGTCGTATTAGTGAAACACGCAATCGCCAATGCTGGTTATGGTGTGGAGCGTACGAAATCGATGCCAACAATGAGCTGCGCCTTGCTGCGTGCGCTGCCCTCGACTTCAGCCAGACGATTGTAAGAGTGGGGCCCTTGTGGGCCACCTTGAGGACCGCCATACGGGTATTGATTGTTCTGATTATTCATGGGATAGCCGGGTGGGGCAGGCGCTTGGTACATCTGGTTACTGTGCTGCTGGTAGGGTGCGTGACCGGCACCGGTATTGATGGGTGGCGGCGGCATGGGACTCGAGGGTCTGCCGGCATTGGGATGTCCTGGGGCTCCTAGCTGATTACCACCACCGGCGTTGGCGTACTGATATGACGGCGGTCTGCCCGACGGCATGTTTCCTCCGCCGTTGGGGTTCATGGCGAGTGAGGTGCTGGAAGCCGAGGCCGACGGCGCGGTACTGTTGTTCTGGGCGGCGAGGTTGGGCTGGGTGGATTCGGTGGTACTGGCAGCGGACGACGAGGAGGGTGCGGCGCCGTTGACTGGGCGGGGCGAGGGCGAGACGGCTGCGGAGGGGGCGAGGTTGGTGGAAGAGCCGTTGGGGGTCTGCGACCGGACGGAGGTGTTGCTGCTCGATCTGCGGGTCGTGCCAAAGACCCTCTTGAAACGGGAGTTTAGAGACGACTGCGAAGAAGACATCAAGGCATGAAGGTGAGATGTCGCATACGCGGGTCAGGCAGGCAGGCGCTGTCCTCCAGCTCGCTCAGTCGGGGGCAGGAGCAGGAGCAGGAGCAGGAGCAGCAACAGCAATTGGCGGCACTGCACTGCTCTGGCTGTGTATAGTAAGCGCGCGTCGGATGGCCCAGCTCTGGACAGGCGAAAGCGACAGCGACAGGTCAGATCCCGTCCGCTGGCAGACGAGGGTTGTTTCGGCCTAGTACGCTTGTCACGCGGTTCGATGCCAATGCCAATGCCAAAGCCAAAGCCTCTGGTGCAGGTGCAGGTACAGGTGCGGGTGCAGGTGGTGGAAACAGCAGCTTGTGTCGCTGCTTCTTTGAAAGTTTTCGCTGGGTGCGATGCGATGCGGCAACGGCGATTGCGGGCGGGCACGATGTATGACAGGCAGGCAGCCCAGCAGGCAGGCAGGCAGGCAGGCGGGCAGGCAGGAGCGCTGAACTGGAGTTGCAGATGCAGGAAGTAGCGTTAGACTATGCGGACAGGGCGGCGGTGCAGCTGCCTGGGTTGTGTAGCTGGGCCCACTTTTTCACTGATAAGCGAATGGATCGCTGTCTAGTCTACTATATGTCCAAATATCCCGTCTGTCACTGGCTTCAATGACATGTAGTTAGTGACTTGCCTGCAGCCAGTACCTTCTTGTAGGTATTGCTAGCAAGCAACTTGAAGCCAGCAATCATTCATGTGGGCAGGTACGAAAGGTGCGAATGGCAGGCGCAGTCCGCAGTCCGCTGTGCACAGATGCATCATGAGCTGAGGCATGTGCTCCACTCCACTTCGGCCTGAATATTAGAGCTCTAAATTCTACACGCGATTCAGCCTCAGCTTCGTTGCGAGCATCGACGCATGCATGCCACTGACGACTGTCTGGACGCCCTCGCTCGCTCGCACGCCGATTGTGATGACGCTGCCGCAGCTACTGTGATCGCAATGCATCGTTGCGATGTGCGATTTGCGATCGGGAAGGCCATCACTACCGGCTTTTGCCCATCAAGCAAAACTCTAACGGAATTCGAGGATGAAGCCTCCCAGACAATATAACCTGGTCTCTTGATACAACATATCAGATTCGCAGCCTGAGTGCCCTGCTAGTACACTGTCTGCTATAGAGACCCTGCTCTACTATTTTCCATTCGTCTCTTGCAAATATTCTTGAAGACGTCACCTCTCATGGCCAACGGCAAACACTCCACCGGCGGCCGCCAGCAATGCCACTTCTCCATCTGCGAGTTGTCTACTAGCACAAATTCACCAGAGTGCAAGGTAAGCTGCTGGAAACAGAGACTAGACTCGAGACCGCATAGTCTCCTCGCAAAGTCCGCGAATCACAGCCGACTTCTCCACGCAGACGTCGATGTCATCTTCGGCTTCGCGTAGATCAGGGCGCCAGAGTACTAGTAGTGCCATGTGCTTGCTACGGCCCAAGTTCCGAGATCTTTTCTTGCCGTGTATCTCCTCCCCGTGTCTTGCCCGAAGCACTCCATCACCGACACCATGATCGGCGTTCCGTATAGATTCGGTGCTCTCCCACCACACGAAAACTATCGTGTGCGCTGCCGCTCAGATGCTGGTACACTAATCCTCGAGCAGTCGCTCCCGCTACTGGCACCACTACTTTAGCACATTTGCGGGCAAGGTTTGCTCCAAGATTCATATGCACCATACCTAGGTAGTGCGGAACCACATAGTCACTTTCGGCTTCCCGGGAGTGCCGGCATATGTGTGGTTTGGTCGGACGTGCAACACGTGGGGCTCGAATTCACAGCGATTGAAGGGAAAGGACATTGTTTTCTCCGAACAGAACTTCTAAGAGCTCTTTTAAGCTCGGCCGGAGCTCTATACCACGTCGCGCACTATCAAAACAGCCTAGGATATTTCCACACATCTTCCATGCATTGAAAGTCCACTCGTCAACGACCTCACGAAAGTCTACCAAGACATACAACATGGACAATCACCACCAGAGAGCCAGCGAGAACGGATCCGTTGATCATGCTTGGCCGGTAACGTCATGACAAAATATGCTATTTTGCTGAAGTCCGTGGACCTCGGTAAATGGCTTCATTGAAATACTACGTACGAAGATTAAAAGCAATTGAGCAGCATCACGAACTGCCCCTGTGTCGATGCATGGCTTCTATTCGCATTGATTACGCCTATCATGAGGCTTTGCAAGGTTCTTTCTGTATCTGTCGTCTTCATGTTGAGTTGTCTTTTTGCCCTTTTTTGTACCCTTTCAACAATATGCCGAAGGGCGTGCTACGTACCTCGCGCGTCGTCTCGGCTTGCCTGTATGTGGCTCATCGTACTTCGGCTCGAGGGCTACAGCTCGTTTGCCAAGCTGTTGATCTTGATGATGCCAGGCGTGAGGCGGCTCGCTGGATTGTAGCCGGGTATGGTGCACCCCCTTGTGCGGTGTCGTATTCAACGACACTGGCGGCTACAATATGGATGTTAATGGATCAATCACGGGATTGTTACCAGGAACAGAGCAGGGAGGAATGTCGCGATCAAGCTCTTCAGCCTGCTGAGGCGTTGATACCATTGGTTTTGGTCTGGCCAAACCCAGAGTGACGGCGCTTAGCGGGATCCTGGTTTTCCTGCGAGAAAGGCAAGCCAGTCAGTGTGTCATGTTTGAAGTTAGGCATCGGGGAGAACGTCTGCTTTGGTCAGCTTTCGTGCACGTTCGTTACTCACGTCCAGACCTGCGCTCGATAGAGAACGCTTCTTAAACGCTTGTTGCGGCCCAGCCGCTGGCGCTGATTCCTTAGCCTTCTTTGCTTTCTTCTTGATAGGCCTTTTCTCGCCTTCAATGAACACATCGGGCGGCAGTTGGTGACTAGAAGGTTCATTAATTAGCGGCAAACTTGCGGCGTGCGCAGAGATAGCGTACTCTCGAACATGTTTGATGCTGACGAAGTGTAGCTCTGAATCATAACGCTCCCACGCGTACACGTCCCTCTTGAATTCGGCAATGGGCTGTGAGATGTCGAGGGATTTACTGCCTGATCCAAACGTCAGTACATGCGCAGTCATGTTGGACCGGCAGACAGAACATACCTTCCTCGAGCTCAATACCCAGATAGTAGCGGGTAGTAAAGATTTCCTGAGGACCGTCCTGCTGGGCGACATCCGATGCTGCAGATTCCGCTGCCGCTTGAGCAATGGCAGCTGCATCCCCTGTCTCGGCTGCTGCTACCTTGGGATTCATGGAGTCGTCAACCGCCTTCGTCTTAGCAACCTGGAAGCTCGTGTCGCCTTGCTTGACCGCTTCGACGTCGGCAGCCGTCGGACACTGGTGGACTGCCTCGAAAGCCTTGTTGTAGGGCTGCACAAGCTTGACAGAATTGGCTCCAGACGACTCAATACTACCAATGATTCTGCGTGTTCTGGACTTAATCCACCCCTGCCAAGCTTCCTGTGCCTCCTTGGTTTTGGAAGATGTCACAATGCAGATGTAATGTTTGTAGTCCTGCGTGAAAAACGTGTGTCGCTCGAACAGCGCCTGCCACGGCTTCGTGCCATTGAAGATTTCGTTGGTGATCTTGAGGCCTCGTTGCAGCTCTTTCTTGAAGATCGTGCGGTTCGACATTTGTACACCGAATGTGGAGTTCATGCAAGGATACGCCGGGGTGATGATTGGCAGCAAGTCATGGCGATTGCTGCCGTAAACTTGAGGATCCCATTCTCGCTCGTTCATGAACGGTACCACTTCGCGCTTCTGCAGCAGTACTGGACTCGGCCAATTCCAGCCTCCAATGACGAAGAAGAACTTCTGGATAATGGTTGAAGCAGCAGCTTTTGGGTACAGCTGGCAGACACGAGCTACCAACATACCATAAGCCACACCTCCTGGGAAGCCAAAGACGTTACCGTAGATAGCGCGCTGTTGTGCCCAGAGCTTTACAGCTCGTAAAGCAAGACGAAATGTCTTAGTCTCTGGCACGAGCGAGAGCAGACGATCTGTGACGCGCGTGCCATTGACGCATCGTAGGTCAATCTGATCGAGACCGCGTAATAGCTCGTTGTTGTTCAGGTCCAGATTCTTGGGTATCTTCGAAATCTGCAGAGCACAAAAAGCCAGATCCACGTCCACGTCCTGGATCTTGGTTGCGATCATAGGCACGGAAGCATCGGTGATTGTGACCAGCTCACCGAGCTCTTCTGCCGAGACTGTGGACCGAATCATGTCGGGCATGTGCTCGAAGAAGTCATCGCGAGTGACATGCTTCGGCGCAATCATGAGTGCGTCGATATCAGAACCCGGTCCGAACACCTTCAACCGATAGCTCCCGAATGTGAATATTTTTCCACCCGCATCTTTCAGTAGCTCCACAGGAAGTCCCTTGCTCTTGCCAACTTTGATCACCAGCTCTTTCAGGAGCTTTTCGAGTCTCTGAAGTACTATTTCTCTAATGTTTTGTTAGGCAAGCTTGCTCCTGTCCAGTGATCGATTCCATACCTCTTCTGTGTCTCTTCTGGAGCCTCAAAGTTGTTCTGCGCTTTCAGTTCTGCCATGAGCGCCTCTGCGAGCTTCAGGTCATGCGGCTTGGGCGCAGCGGTCGATAGCGGCTCAGACACGCCAAGGTATTCGCCATTTTGCGCCATCATGTTCGATTCGTGCTCGTGCGGAGATGCGATGGTAGCGATAATCAAATGCTAAGTTAGCAGACCATGGGATCAGACAGCACAGTCAGATCACTGCGCTTCGAAGGTCGTTGAGCGGCCAACAACCTTCGCGTGTTATGCTGCTAGTCAGTATTGGTGCAAATCGAGGCTGTGGCACACAAACCGTGAAGTGATGAAGGTGATGCAAGAAGTCGCGACCACAATGAGTTGCGGATCTGCAACTACATCTCTGCAAGCGTAACATAAGCTGGCGCTAAGTGGACCCTTGTTCTTGCAGGGGTAGAACTAGTCTACTTGGCAACTACATTAGAAGGAAGATCGACTCTTCAACAACCACACACGAGCTTGAGAATCAATACGTCGCTCCGCCTCGGTTTGGACAGCATGAACATTAGATCTGTCAATTGTGGGCGAAGAAGTCTCTTAATTTCTCGTCCAGCCACTTCACATCCTCCTTACTGTCGCCCGGACCTCCCGCCCAATGACCCCATATGCTTGGAATTGCAACGCATTTTCCGATCCCTGGATTCATGTGCGCAACTTCGATCTCTGAGTCTTCTGGTGGAAAATATAGATCTGTCTGTCCCGGCAGCACCAGCGCTTTCGCCTTGATGCCCTTCATGGCTGCGGAGAAGTCGCCATTATAGGGTTCCTGGGCTGAGCAGTCACCAGCTTGCCACGTGTACAACATTGCTACCATGTTGTCCGGATCCTTCGACAAGGCCCACGGTTCCCAGAAATTGAGCATGAAGTCTTCGATATTCTTAAAACCAAGCACCGATTCATAAAGCCGCTCGCGATAGAACGCTTGACTGAATCCCCAACCAGAATACACTCGAGCGAGAGCCTTTAAGCCAGTGGTTCGCTCCTCTTCAGACCACGCTCGATATGCTGTAACATTCGCTTCTCCTTTACAAACACCACCTGATACGGCCCCCTTCCCAGCAAGTACAGCTGCCTTCACACCTTCGAGCATAGACTGGTTGTGCTCAGCTGTCTTCGCCGAACCGCAGAAAGGCACAATCAAGTCCATGAAGTCGGGGTACTGTGTAGCCCATTGATAGGTCTGACCTGCCCCCATGGACCAGCCGAGTACAGCGCGGGCGTGCTTGATGCCTAGCTTCTTGGTCACCAGCTCATACTGTGCTCTCACATTGTCATAGAACAGCACCTCGGGCCATGGACGAATGTCTGGCCTGTTACTCGGGCTCGACGACTGACCGTTACCAAATAATGCGGTTATGATGATGAAGTAGTTTTCTGGATTCAATGTCTTGTCTTGCCCAATCAGCCATTCATTGTCGCTGATCTGACCCGAATACCAGGAAGGGTAAATAATGGCCTTGAAGTCGTGCTCGTCAGCCTGATTGCTATACTGAGCGTGGAGATTTATTGTCTTACAGGGTTAGTGGGTCGGCCAAAGGTCTTGTATGCTATTTTGGCGTCTGGAATGCTGCCGCCGTTCTTGAGCTTGAACTCGCCAAGAGAATATGTCTCGTAGTCAGAAGACATGTCAAGCAGGACGAGTACTTTCGGTTTGGCCTTTGTCGCTGCCTTGAGCAGGTCGTCGGCAAGTTTGTTATTGATGTACTTGGAGAAGGAGCTGCTCCTCGTTCTTTCCTATCTTATCTTTATCTCTTGGCCTCGCTGGACTATGGGGTGCTTGCAAGCGTTGCTCTTGCAACGCTCAAGATAGCTGCCCCCTCCCCCACTAGCGGGGCTTTTAGTCTGGACATGGGAGCACCACTAGTCGGCAGTCAACGGTGCTTACAATATCGCGATGCACGCCCGGCACGACGTGAGTGCTGGGTGATGATGCGCGTTGGGGCATTGCACGAACCTGCAACGAGAGTGGAATCTGCAGACAACTCATCACAGTCATGTCCGAAACATCGTGCTTCGCAACCAGCGACAACTTATTGCGGAGCAAACTTGCCATGACGTACATACCATCCCCGTCACGATTACAGATGCGCGGATGGGTCAAAAAGTCAGCAGCCCCGGAAGAGTCAAAGCGCGTAGCCGTCAGCGACATTTTAAGTGAAAAGCACCATAATTGAGAAAAAGGCATACCACCGTCACTCAAAGCTGAGGCATCGCGAAAGTATCTCCTACGAGCACAAAACACAATGTCTTCCGACCAGGAACAGAAGAAAGCAGACCCCAAGCCCCATGAAGGCATGATGGACAGCGAAAAGCACGTGCAGCGTAATCCTCACGGCAACTTCAAGGAAGTCGAAGCCAGCAGACCGAAATGGGACAGCAAAGCTGAATGGCACTATACTCAGACTAAGAACCCAGACTGGAAACCCGGACAGGGCGCAAACGATGGCGGCGAGAGCTTGCGGAAGGAACACATCTCGATCGACCCATACGAGGACGGCAGACCGGCGACGTTCAACTACAAACTCCTGATTTCCGCCATCATCCCACGACCCATCGGCTTCGTCAGCACGAGATCGAAGGATGGCAGCAGCACGAATCTTGCTCCGTTTTCGTACACACAGGTCATCAATCATGATCCGCCCATCTTTATCGTTGGTTATGCAGGAGGCTTCGACAAGGCGAAGGACAGTTTGAAGAATCTGGTTGATAGTGGCGAGTGCACCATCAATATCATCAGCGAGCATTATCTCGAAGCGGCCAACGCCACATCCGTCAATGCGCCTTACGGAGTGTCAGAATGGGCTCTGACCGGTTTGACACCAGCAGCGTGCAAAGATGTCCAGGCCAGCAGAGTCAAGGAAGCGGTCTTCAGCGTTGAGGGTAAGCTTATGAGCACACAAGAGTTCGAAAGTCGGGCGACTCCAGGTAAAAAGACTGGCGTGCTTGCCGTTATTGAAGGGGTGCGGTTTTGGGCCAGGGAAGATGCGATCAATGAGGAGAAGAATATCATTGATCCCGCCGTACGCCTACTTCAACATGTTAAGTAAGACTCTGACTGACTCTGACAGATCTTGCGGCCTATAAGTCGTCTTGGTGGTATTACCTATGGCAGATTGCTGGAGGGTATCGAGTTACCCCGACCGGACTGGGACGAGTTCAAGAAGGCTGCTGAGCCCGCTGGTCTTGTGAAGCCGAAGGCAGACGGTGAATGAGTGTCTGTCACAGGGAATGGGTCAGCGGCAGTCACGTGTAAAACTCTTGCGAGAACGACTATAGCCTAGGTAACAGGCGATCAGTCGTCGTCTTCAGAAACGCTTCGAGGTGAGCCAGCTCTTCTTGATCTCGTGCTGGCTCGACGGCTCGATTGAGCTCTCCGTCATCCCATGCAATGCCGCGCCAGAGTAAGATGCCAATTGTACGGGCCAGACACACTGCACTCCTCATGCGGTCAGTCGCGAGTATAGGTATATGACGAAGTAGTGTGACCCAGAACACGTCTCGAAGTTGATCGGCTTGGGCATAGTACTGGAAATAGCACGTTTCAGCCTGAGCGCCACTACCGACCATATTGCCAAGCAGGTGCTCAATCCCATAGAGAGAAACTCCGAATGGCAGCCATTCGGCCTCGGCCCAGTCGACCAGACCACGAACGGTCCAGCTAGATTCGTCAACCATGAGATTGCTCGGCAAAAAATCGCCATGATTAAGCACAACCGGCAACGAGTTCAGCTCGCCAGCAGAAACACGCATAGCAGCTACCTCTGCCCGCTCTCTCAACCACAGTGTCGGCAAACGGCTCGCAAGCATCTCCAATCGCGGCAGAATGGTCGAACCGACTCTACCAGAGAGTTTTCTTCTGCCCGATGAAGACTCGGGCACAGCGGCGGCATTCCAGCCCCGCGCAAAGAACTCAGACAGCCCTTGTAGCATGATGCCAAGTCTCGCATAGTCATGCCCAGTCAAAGATCTTCCAGAGGGCTGAACGTCACTGAATCGAACGCCCGGTATTGAGGTCATAGCGAACGCTTGGAGAGCTCCATGACTCGATGCCACCTCGCGAGACCACAGCGGCCGCGGAACGAAAGTGCCGTACATAGTCCGCGACTCGTGGGCAACCGTTAGGGAAATTGCATGCTTGGGTAGTCTGAATTGGATAATGATGTCGTCGCGCTCCCCATGACGTGTAGTCGACCGGGCGACAATTGTGAAGGAGCATGCACCTTGCTGTGGCAGTGGCCCGACGAAGTGGTTCGGATACGCGTCTTGCGCAATGGCCAGGAAGTCTGCGACCCCGAGTTGCGCTCCACTCGATGATAGCAAGGACTCTAAAAATTCGTTAGCGGGAGACATTGAAGAGCAGCTGTCACGGTCATCGCATGTAAGCGGCTTGATCTCCTGCTTTACATTTGTACTGACCCATGAAGTCCTCCCCACCACATGCCACGTCGCTGCCATGTCCTCGTCAGCAGTCATTCTCAGCATGCATATACACTAGGTAGGTGCAGGTAGGTAGCAGTATCTCAAGCTCGCTGAGGGGTCGAGCTCATAGGGTGGCAGGCGCGATAAGCGATCAAATGGACTCGTTCTTCGCCTATTCATCCATTCACCGTGGAGCGAAGCATACACGCATGCACCACTATGCATGGAAGGTCCGCGCACATCTACAATAGTATGTTCATTCAAATGACCTGAGCAGTCTCGTTCCTAGCAGCCCCTCCTTATATGCAGATTCGATATATTTACGCCATGTCCATTTCTGTCCCCACGCGTCAACATTGAAGTATCTCAACGATGCCACGAATCAGCATCTCACGGCCTGCTCGCATCGCAGATCCAATCAAAAGTAGGGTATCGGTAAATGTGCAACTTCCAGTCTCTCCCCGCCCTGCACCAAGTCGCACTATCGACTCTTGCCCGACCAATACAAAGTCAGCTGCAAGTCATCACCACGAACGTTCATAATATGCCTTGACGTCTCGACAGTCGCTACGGAGAGCTACAGTTCCATGACCCGGAACGTTCCCACGCATCGAAATTGGTAACCTGGACCCAAATGCCAAAAAAATATCATGCCAACTGGTATTGCACATCTCAAGTGCTGAATACAGGAGCTTTCACCAAGACCGATCGACCTCGCACGGAGACACCAATGCCGGCTGCCATACGCACCCGAGGTGGTGAGTCTTCTTTCATGTCTTGAGAACTGCCAGGTCGGTTCAGACTGCTGGAGCTTCCAGTGGCGTGCTTGCCCTGCGCTTTGTGGCCCTTGCCCGTTCCTGTCAATGCACTCAGCATGCTCCTTTTCTTGGATGGCTGATCAGCATTACTGTTCTCAGTCATGTCTGTAACGTCGCTTGTGGCGCTCTTCATTGATGCTCGTTCAGCTGTGTCATCGGCCACAGATGTGGTGAGAGGAGGGATGCCAGACTCCAACTTCATCTGGTCGGTCATGATACTGTAGTTTGGCATGAAATACTCAATTGCAACATCTCTGCTCTCCAACGGCAGGTGGATGGCGATGCTGACTACGAGCTCAATGATCATGTGGACGCCGCCTTCGAGATCAGACGGCGGTGGTTCCTGCAGATGAACTGACAGTGCAGCGCACAAGCCGTCCTTGAGCGTATCTATAAGCTTCTGCCGGTTCTCGGGGCACGATGGCGAACGGAGTTGCTCCTGCAATCCCTCTAGAGTGGCCAGTCTCCAATTGACGACCTTCGAGATGAGATATTCTTCTTCTTCGACTGTCTGCGAGACAGGGGCGAACTTGCGAATGTTCTTCTGTATGGTCTTGAGCTGTGTTGACAATCCGGGCTCTAGATCCGGGTGGAAGTATTTGTCGAATACTTCTTCTACCAGCCAGCACGAAATGAACGCTCTTCCAGCAGCCGTCATTTCCTGCTTGCCCGTAGCAACAGCATCTCTGTTTACCGAAGTGACCAGCCATTGAGGTATACTCTTCCAGCTCTTACGTATACTGAAGGCCAGTTGTGCAACAAGTCCATCTAGGCGGTTGAACCGTGTCGTGTATTCACTATCGTCCAGTGATGTTTTCGACTGCGACAGTCGCTGATGTGCGAGGCTATTCTGCAATTGCTTGACTTGATCTTCCTTTTCGAAATAGTACTTCTTTACCTTGGTGTATTTCTCGCCTAGAGTGTGTCAGCAGGGGTGTTGTCATATAAGAACAGGTGTCGTGTCCTTACGAAGTTCCTTATGATCTTTGACTAATTGCGCAACATCCTCATCACTCATCTCATCGCCGAGCTGCTGCGGCTGCGGTGTAGAAGTTCCTCTTGTGACATCACCTTGCTGTTGCTGCTGCTGCTGCTGATTGCCCTTGTATGGCCCGCCTTGGCTTCCCGGTGGCACGATGGCTGTATTGAATGCAGGGACTTGACCACCCTGTGTCGAGTGCGAGCCCTCCCGTGACGTCAAGCCGTTATGTACGCTCTGTCTGTTATTACCGTTACCCGATCTCTTGTTACCCTGCAGCGGGCCATTGTTCGACATGGCCGACTCGTCACCAGGCTGTGAATAGCTGCGTGACTGAGTTAGCGGCGGGCGGGAGGGGTCGTGTGAGAAGTGTGCTTCGGGCGGCGAATACTGGCCGGCATGAGGCTGCTGGTATTCAGCCTGCCTCGAACCAGCTACAGCGCTGTTGGTGTTGGTGTTGTTGGTGGATGACGGCGTTTGGATGGCAAGGCCCACATTCGGCAGATTTGCTGGGGCTGTGCGGGAAGCCTGATAACCGACACTGTTTTGTTGTGCAGGATGCGGCTGAGACTGTTGGTGTTGCAGGGATTTCTGTGGCTGTGCATCCTGGTTGGGATACTGCGTGTTGTACGCCGGTTGCTCACTGCTGCCACTACTTATTGAAGAGCTTGCGTTGTTTGGCGGCGGTGGTGACAGCACACCGTGTCCACCCTGTCTCTGCTCGCGGAAGCCTTGCTCGGTGTTCAACCGCTGCAGCCGCCGCTGCGACCAGCGATCCAGGGCGACTTGCGGTCCGCTGTCGGACGAGGTCTTTCCAGGTGTGTTGCCGGCGTTGTGCTGCTGCCCGGCGCTCATGGACGCGCTTTGCGTTGTGTGCGAGGCCACGCTTGGATAGTCAAAGAAGGAAGACACAGTGGTCGAAGCAGACTCCTCGCGTTCTGGAGTCGCCGGCAGCTGTGCAAAGTCAGGCGACCAGGTGTTGGCCGCTGTGTTGGAATGCTGGCTCGGATTGACTTCGGGGGAGGTGGGAGTAGAGTTAGAGGAAATGGCGTAGTTGTGGTGTCCAGCTGTTTCGCGGCGCAATACGGTGCTCGTGCGGGACAGGCGACCACCGGCGAGTGCGACCTGCTGATGCCCAGTATCGTCGGGTGAGTCGTCGATAGAGGGCGTGAAGTCGCTAGTGACAGCTGGGAGAATGATTGATCTTCGTTGATCTATTTCTGTTAGTCTCGTTCGCATCCTTGGAAGGTGCCTGAACTGGGCACACTTGTAAGGCACTACTTACCAAGTGCGGTGGGCTGGGACCGATTAGTGGGGAGTGAACGATCGTTTAGCACAGAAGCACTGCGTCTCAAGGCCGCGAGCGGGCGTGGACTCGGATTTGGCGAGCTCTGTTGCGGCTGCTGATCGTGCTGCCGTTGATGCTGCTGCCGCTGTTGCTGCTGTTCTTCAAATGGTCGCGGCGAAGGCAGGTCTTCTCTTACTAGTCAGTGCGAGCAGTTCGGGTCCAGTTCAGATTTAGTGGTAGTCTAAACCGCCCGGCAGGGATGGCGCAGAGGGGATGGAACGGCTACCCTTTAGTACATGTAGCCGGGTCCTCTCGTCGACGTTCGCGAGCTGATACGCTTCCGTACAGCAGACAGGCAGTCGAAACCAAGGATGGCTTGGCTGTGGATGCTATGTATGTGGTGATATAAAGGACGAGATCGGACTCACCCGGATGTTGTATCTCTGCGGACCACGAGGCGTTATGAGAGCTCTTGTTGCGATGACCCGTTCTGTGGTTCGCAAAGAACGAGCGCATTGAGTCAGCTCCTATCACTGTGGACCCGATGGCGATGGCCAACTATGCGCCGAGCATCGAATGGAAAGAGAGGTGTATTATTATTCAAGTTGTCCGAAAGCGTATCACCAGTGCTGACGACCAGCTGTTTGAGTGTCTGAGGCATGCAATAATAACAACAATAATGCAGCAAGCAAAACTTGAAGGTCTCAGGTTGCTCACGGTGCGAACGAATAATACCCAAAATCAACTCACACTCGGCGCGGCGAGCTTGCCCTGCTCTGCCCAGGTTCAATTCAGCCACCCACATCGATGAAGATCACTTGGAGCTTTCTGAGTCGCCGTAAGCCGGGACGCATAGGTGCAGTAGTAACTCTCAAGCTAGCTGTCAGTCCGGTAGCCATTGAATGCGGATGCTACTCCCATCTGCGCCGCATCATCATTCATTCATTATGATTATTGCAGCCGAGACACTACTACTGACTCGATCCGTCGTTGTGATCGAGTCCTTGGCGCTCGCCTGTCATCGACCGCATACAACTTACGGGATCACTGTACTGTACTGTACTGTACTGTACGTCGGGCAGTTGTACATACAAAGAACGCTCAAGCCGTCGTGAATAATGCCGGAGCGAACGCTCGACCGCAGCTGCAGCCTATATATAGATGAATGTGGAGCATGACAATGTCAGCCGTCAGCCCCTTTTCCAGCAGTAACTAGTGTCCAATGCATTATTGGATGTGCCTGAGACATCAATCTCTCGCATCTCACTCTGCCAAGCAAAAACGCCAGCTCCCTTACAGGAGTAAACATCGGCGTCAGCAGCAAGCAGCGTCGCGGCGTGCGTGCGTGCTCTGAGCGGGCCGGCCAAGCCAAGCCAAGCCCACTTCAGTCCCGTGAGCCAGTGTGCGGTGCTGCCCTCGCAGATGCTACAGATACAGCACTCTGCATCGCCATTATTGACCGTTACGGACAATACCGTGCCTGGAAAGGCCCAAAGCAATGACTACATGTACAGGCACGATGTGACGCACGTCCTGCATATACAAAAGCAGCTTGAAGTGAAGATCGCTGGACTGCATGTTTCAGAAATCGCACCTGCACCAATCCGGGCAAAACGTCGAACGATGCGGGAAATTTATTACATGCACCCATGCCATGCTCTCTCTCTCTCCCCTCTCTCTCTCTCTCTCACTCTTGGCACCTTTCCGCCAACCTTCTCATGCGACTGCCCTTTCGTCGCGCATAGTCTGCATTCCGGTGCCTGATCGTGGTAACGCGCGACGGGCCTTCACCTGTAATAACGTGGCCCCGGCACTTATATGCGCCCCGTACGAGGCCCTTGTTGAATGTTGTTTGGACAAAGTTGAGGCGGCGGTGCGCTGCCACGCTTGCAGTAGTAGTTAGTTCTCATCATCAGTGCTTTCATCCAATTCTGCTCTCACCATCAATTGCAGCGGAAACGACAGCGGATGTTGCCCAATATTGACTTCTGTTGGCAAGCTTTCTTGCAATCATCCACCCGACCGCTCGCTGTCTCGACCTGCAACACTTTCCTTGTCATAAGGCGATGCACTGGCTTCCTGCACTTTTCTGTTTCTTCTCTCTCACGTCCCCTGTGACGGGGTCACAGTAGCATTACTCGCCTTGACCAAACGACTACAATACCGACATTCTCTCCTCGCATCCACCGTCAGCAGTCAGCATAACTGGTGCAGTCCCCATAACATCAGCTGTTATGCGTGTCGTATCTATCGCGAGCAGCCTTGCATTGCTCGGCGCTATAGCTCTAGCCGTGGCGACTGCGAAGAGCGCAAAGAAAGCATACCTCGACGTCACTAAGTTGGTGATTGACAAAATCGACGATGGAAACACGACACTCTTCTTCCACATATATGACCCTAATCCTCTCACCAACGCAAGCACGGCTTGTAACGGAACCTGGCTCACGAGCACGACGGGCAACCCGCAGGAGAGCTACGTATGTTGCCCTGCGCCCGCAACGTAGCGCTTTAACACTGATCACGCAACAGAGACTTTGTAATCAATCCAAGTTCGCATGGGCATTTGACAGCTACAAAAGCTTTGACACCTTTACTCTGAAGTTGGAACATCGGTACACAGACCCTGCAGTTGGCAAGCCGCCTTACGACCAGATGACTGTCTACGCGAAGGCGCCTGTCAACACCACAGATGTCATTGACTGTCACGCGGGCGCAAAGCCTTCGTGCAAGCAGAAACCTCATTACATCCTTCATGCGCCAATCTACGCAGATGTCGCGTAAAGCTTCGCGTGGAGGCAAGTTGCTCATCGTTCATTGCTCGATCGGTCTCGTTCGGATTCCTGGGACAACGACCCCAGAACAACATCGAAGGAAGGGAGATAGGAGCGAGCCGGCGTGATAACGCTATGGTATAATTCGCTACCTTGCATGACTGGCTGAAAGGATCACTTTCGGGATTCGATAAGGAAACGGCAGCATACACTAGATGAAGCATCGTCATGAGCGTGCAGACAAGACTGCAAAGTCTATTCAACAGCGCGAAGCAGAACCGCATTGCATCGCAGAGACAGCGACAGAGGAAAAGCAGACCTCCTTTTCGGGCGAAGTTGTTGGACCTTGTCGGGGATCATCGACCCCTTGTTCCGACATCCGCACTTCAGGAAGCAAAGGGATACATTCATGGCTCACATATATCTCACTGTGCTCGCATCGTCACAAGCGCAAGACAGAGCACTGAACAGCCTTGGGTCGCGAAATGATTTGTCGGAGAGTGGGGCGAGCGTGATTCATCACATGGCTACATGAGTCACTTCGCACACACAACTTTCTACACGCTCGCTAGGTACGACACATCTTCGGGCATCACCCGACCACACATCATCAATCCATTGCGTCGCTATCGCATATCAACAGAATTGCGAGATCGGACTCAGACTCATGACTATGTATACTGAGATATAGGAAGGTACACGTAGCGCTCAATTTGAACCATCACAAATCTAACCATCAGGCACGACGTTTCTCCAACGAACGCCACCGCTCACTCGTGCATATATCAGGCTATGGGAGCAAAACACAATCGGAAACGCGTGAGGCATAGGCCAACTCACGCCAAAAATCAAGATACACCACCGTCAGCAGCGACGAACACGTTCAAGACAATGCGATTTCACGCTTCCACAATGCCCAAGTTATCTTCGCCACCTTGGGATCAATCTACAGGAGCGTGCACGTACACCAAATCGAAGCCTCGACTTCCACGGCTCGAGAGTACAAACGCTAGAGACAGGAGGATCTTTGGGGGCTTGGAGGACGATTCTGAATCTGCGAAGGAGTTGCGTGGACCTATGCTGGATGTGGTCTTGAAGCTGTTCAATGGAATCGATTACGAGGATTTGGGCTGCTGATTGATGATCAGCGACAGGCTTTGGAAAGAGTTTTGAATCATGGCGACGCCTGTTGAGCCTTGCTCCGGGTTCGACAATGGTGATGACCTATACCAGTCTCTACAGCGGTAGATGGATTCTCATGATCTGTGCAGTGCCGTGTACATGGAGAGACTTTCTGCTTATAGCTCATCTCGTACCTGCTCGATAACTGCTTCCTCTATCGGGATCGCGTTTCTGATCTTCGTACTGTCCAACTCTTGTCTCTTGACGCGTTCCGCTCTTTTGTCTTTCTTATAAACGGCCTCCTTGTCAAACTTCGCAGTTGGCCTCTTCTTCTCTGCCGACTCACACAACGGCTTCATTGGCATCATGTCCAGCATGTGGACGTCCCTCTTGACATACCCAACCTCAAAGTAGTCCTTACCAGTCTCTCCTCGAAAGACCTTTGCCCAGTGTGCGATTGCTTTGTCCACTTCGTCCAATGCTTTGCCGACCATCTCAAAGCGATACAAGCGCTCTTGTCTAGACAGACTCTCGTCGCTTCTCTCTGTCCAGTGCTCCACATCTTTCGGGATGAACGTCCACTCTGCACCTCGAACATCAGAATTCGCGTCATCCTTGAAGCATCCAGTGATGAAGCCTCGTGTTGCATCTTTGCCAGCGAAGATGTTGTACATGCCACCCGGGGCATATATACGAGGATTTGATGTTACATCATAAATGGTGCCGTTCAATGCAACGTAGATCGGAAGCGTTTCGTTTTCGCCATTGTACGCAGCCAGTTGCCATTCCTCGAGAACTATGGGGGCTCGTAGCTTCGCGGCTATTGCTTTTGGTCTGGTCCACCACGCGTTGTGGTTCCAAAAGATGTTTCCGTTGATGAAGTAGCTCAGCAGACTGCTTATCAGTAGCAGGCCAACAACGATACGTAAACCGTCGACTATGCTGAAGCTGGACGCCTCATAATTATCATCATCACTCCCCTCTGCCCGCTTAGCATCGTTGACTATATGCTTTGGCTCACTGACACTGTCTTCCATGTCATTGACAAAGGTGTATTGAAGAGGTGTCGAAGGAGCTAAGCGCGCGATACGGTGGAGTGACAAAGAGCTCCTTCAGGGCGGCACGAGGTGCAGACTGCGACGTCGCGAGCCAAGTTGACGTCCTGAGTGATGGCCAGATCGATAATGAGACATTGTGGTAAGTCGGCGATGTGGATAATGAAGCATGGAAGCATGGAGCAGGGATTGCGCGCGGCTGTTGCCTTGCCGGGTCTCAGCAGAACTGAAGGTATCAGCCCCACTAGAACAAAATCAGACACCAATAATTCAGTGACACCTGCTACAGACCATGGCTTATCAGAGAGTGGGTCGCAACGACATCGGCTCGTGGCTAGTCAGTCATCTGGCTAAGCGAGGACGATGCTTGCAGTTATGATGAAGCGAGTTGCAGCTTTGCGACACTGTTGTCAAAGATGACTTTCCCACGCTCCACGACTTGGTCAACGGTCATCATTGGAAATCGTATGTCCTCCAACGAGCCTTCCCACGCTTCGTACTGCGAAGGAGCCATCACGACCTTCGTCGACCTCGTAGGAAAAAAAGTGGTCGGCTCTTCATACTCATACACCATGGTGAAAGTACCTGTAGAGACAGTCCCATCTGGCAGCTTCACACCGGCTGGGCACGCGGTGAAGGTATGAGGAACGCCGCCGATAGTGGTCACCAGCGAGCCTGGCGCGACAGCGAAGTATTCTCCAGCAATTTCAACCAAGGCCACGCCATGCAGGATCATGATCCGCTCATCGATTAGCTGTGTCTTATCCATACTCATGTGAATGTGCCTGGGTAGTCGATATTCGGTGTTGAAATTTATAAATCCAAACTGACCCTTGTAGCCCTTGTTGTTTGACGACGACAGTTCATACATGGTCAAGTCGATGTCCTGAAAGGGCCTCTTGACATTGCCACCTTGACCATGAGTGATTGTGCAGCCATTAGGCATGGTGACACCGACACTTTCGCTAGACATTATTGCTTCGCCTCCAGAAATGTGCTCTTCAAGTTTTCGTACGCTTGCTATACCGTGCCCAGATCTTTGATACTGACCAGGATACTGCCGCAACAATACCGAGGAATTGAGCCGCCGTGGCGTCAATGACCACGGCAGTCGGCCTGACACAAAGCAGCCGAGGCTCGCAAAGCTCGTGGCCTCGAGCTGTAATCGCGAACTCAATCTCACTTTTGCTATATCACTAAACCAACATCCCACGCGTCTTCTCCAAACCTTTTCGCATCCGCACCTTTCTCATATCAAAATGGCAGCCCAAAGACTATCGTCCATTGTCTCGCAGCTTACTCCCGGCCAGAAGCCCGTGGACAAGATGTAAGCCAGTCTCTCCCCATTTTCCCCGCAGATTCGTTCACATGCTTGACGTAAAAACGAAACGGTATTGGTGTCGCTAACAAGAGTGTCAACGCAGCGCACAAAAGCATCCAGATGACATCGTTATTACACTCGCAATCCGAACACCTCTCGCTAAGGCTAGAAAGGGCGGGTTCAAAGACACTCCTCTCGATGGCATAGTTCTCAAGATCCTCCAGCAGGTCATCTACAAGTCTCGCATAGATCCTCAGATGGTCGAAGATATCTGTCTTGGCAATGTCTCTGACTCCAAAGCCGCATACTACTGCCGTGCCGCTATGCTCGCCGCCGGCTTCCCCGTCACAACCTCTGGCTCTTCCGTCAACCGATTCTGCTCCTCGGGCCTAAAGGCTGTGCAAGACATCGCCAACCAAATCGCATCCGGAAACATCGAGATCGGTGTCGCCGTCGGCGCGGAGAGCATGACTGCAGGTGGCGACCGTCTCGAACGTCCTTTCGTCGACGAAATCCTCGATGCAAACCAAAACGCGAGGGACTGCATGCAGCCCATGGGACAAACCAGCGAGAATGTAGGCAATGACTTCAACATCTCTCGACAGATGCAAGACGAATACGCCGCAGAATCCTACCGACGCGCGGAAGCTGCCCAGAAGGCAGGCTGGTTCGACGACGAGATCGTCCCCATCAAGGTCCAGCTCGACGGTAAAGAGGTGACACTCACAAAGGACGAGGGACCAAGATGGGGAACGACATACGAGTCTCTGGCCAAGATTCGACCTGCTTTCCCGGACTTTGGTGACAAGTCCACTGGTGGTAACTCATCGCAAGTCACGGACGGCGCGGCTGCTGTAATGCTCATGAAGCGCTCAAAAGCTCTCGAAATCGGGCAGCCCATCCTGGCCAAGTACGTTGGTGCTACTGTCGCTGGTCTTGCTCCGCGCATCATGGGTATTGGTCCATCCATCGCTGTGCCCAAGCTCCTTGGCAAGTACGGCCTTACGATTGATGACATTGATATTGTTGAGCTCAACGAGGCGTTTGCGAGCATGGCATGTTACTGCCGCGACACGCTCAAGATTGACTGGAACAAGTTGAATGTGCGTGGCGGAGCTATCGCTTTGGGACACCCGTTGGGTTGTACAGGTGCGCGACAGATCGTGACGGGTCTGAGTGAGGCACGGCGGCAGAAGAAGAAGGTGCTGTTGACTACCATGTGTATTGGTACTGGGCAGGGCATGGCTGGTCTTTTCATCAATGAGCAGAATGTGGATTAGATGCGTATAGCATAGCGTACAGTGGCATCTTGTACAGCTTTCTGACTTGAGAAGACGTCGTGTTGTTTCTATCTCTACACTGCCGTTACAGCTTCACGCCCATTTCGGAATCTTCATGGTCCCATGCTCATTCAAGTGCTTGTGCATGTCAAACGCATTCCAAAGCAGATGTGGCTCGTGGCCCCACCCTTTCTTCATACACTCAAACTCCGCCTTATCAAAGTAGTCCTTCAGAATGGGATAATAATCGGGATGTGCGCACTTCTTGATGATCTCTCTCGCGCGCTCCTTCGGGGACATTCCTCTCACAT
Source organism: Passalora sequoiae (assembly GCA_013248845.1). NCBI lineage: Eukaryota > Fungi > Ascomycota > Dothideomycetes > Mycosphaerellales > Mycosphaerellaceae > Passalora > Passalora sequoiae. The sequence goes on along the minus strand of WSQC01000018.1, from coordinate 713,618 downwards.
CCGCAAAACCTTGTTCCGTCACGATCACGTCCAAATCGTGCTCGGTCTGATCCACGTGCGTGCACATGGGCACGATGCAGGATACGCCCGTAGGGTCGGTCTTTGAAGGTCGTGTGGAGGGAGTGTGCATGATGGAGTACTTTGCGGATCGGAGGAAGTCTGCGCTGCCACCAAGACCGTTGAGCATACGTGAGCCCATGACGCAGGTTGAGTTGGCGTGTGCGTAGATGTCTACCTCCACAGGAGTGTTCATGCCGATGACACCTAGTCTCCGAATTATCTCCGGGCTGTTACTGACTTGCTGACTCCGAAGCAGGAGCTTCGGGGAGTAGTCCTTATATCGGTCGTAAAAGCGGTGGAAGCCGTCCGGACTGAAACGGATGGAGGTTGCAGTGGCAAAATCGAGGTTACCGCTGTCGAAGAGGTCGAGGAAAGAGTCTTGGAGCACTTCGGTCCAGACCTTCAGATTCTTGAAGTCAGCGCCTCCACTCGCGAGGCCCCCAACTACTGCGTTGGCAATGTTACCAATCCCGGACTGTATCGGGAGAAGGTTCGGGGGAAGGCGGCCATGGTTGACTTCGTGCTTCAAAAATTCGATCAAGTGGTGGGCAATGGCTCGGCTATTGTCGTCCTCTGGCGCGTTAGGCTGCGTCTGGTCGGGGTAGTCGCTCTCAACGATTGCTACGACACGCTCAGGGTCAACTGGTATGTGTGGTGTGCCTATCCTGTCTTCGGGAGACATTATCAAGTCTGCCAAGGCCATATATGTCAGCCATGGTGTCTTACGAACCGGAGAAGAAGTCTTTATGAGACTCCACGTGTCCTCGCAGCTTGGAGTTTTGTCTCTTGTCAAACATCCGTGTATAGCTGTTTGGCCACGTGGAGTCTTATCAAAATTTCAATGCAAGGGCAAAGTACATGGCTTCCTCCGTGGTGGCAGATCGGTCATCGTGATATCGTGGAGTCCTTCGAAGCTAGGTGCTGCGGTATTGACCTCGATGATGATTTTGTCGGCCATCTGAATAATCTCTGGACTCGCTCCAACACTGGCTCCTGGGATGATGCCGCCATCTTCCGTGATCGCCGACGCTTCCACAATAGCCACGTCGAGTCGGTTGTTCTCCTTATGCTTGGTGTAGAATCCATACATGAGGTCGACCGGGAACATACTCAAATGCTTGTCGAAGAAGTTTATGTTGCCATTGTTGATGCCCTTTGCGATCTCTTTGCCTACTTGGTGAGGAGCTCTCCTCTCGATCATGTTGTTCCTAGCCCATCTGTTTTCTGTCTCGGCACCGCTGGAGGCTCCAACGAACAGATTGTACTTCAGCTTGCCTTGCAGATTGTTCCTCTCGACATGTTCGGCTAGCGCGGTCGGGACTTTCTGTCCGTTAATATCAGCGTCGCTCAAAGCCTCTCGGAAAATGGACGCCGTGTGAGTAATGATGTTTACCTTGGGATATCCAACGCCTGTGAAGCCTGACCAGCCAATATACGCTTCACGTCATCAGTACGCGACTGCGGCTCACGAACAGCACGTGGCTACCACAGCGACTCACAACTGTGTGGGAAGAGGTCAATCAAGTCCTCTGCTTTGGCAAGCTTGTTGAGGTACGAAGGCCTCCTCACCCGACTTCTAAGCAACGCTGATGCAGCCATGGATGTGGTGTGGTGGTCCAGATGGTTAGGACTAACTTGAAGGAGAGTGGGGGAGACGAAGGAAAGATGAGATGCATTCGCTTACCACGCATGCGTCACGTCGATTCTGCTGCGCTCCACAACAACAGCATGGGATGCAATCATGCCATGGGTTGATGCCATGTCATTGCTGGAGAGCGACCGAAGTAATGATGGAAGTGCGCGGATGATTGCGGGTAGAAGGTTTGCTCATGCATGTATAGATCGCGCTATCACATGACTGACGGTTGGAGCTTAACATCCTTGCGGTTAGATAGTTTTCCTCTACTGTTTCTATACCTGTTCAAGTAGCACTACTACCGCACATACATAGATCGGCCCCTCAAAGCGCCATCCGGGAGCTCTGCGCAACCGCACTCCTGGCAGATACGACCATTCGGGACAGGAGGTTGCCCATCCATCCCAACCAAAGTTCGCTGAAGTTCGCCTTGTCGGCGCATCAAGATATGTACAGTACATGACGTGAACCAAATTATAGGGGAACCACTTTTCCTTCTCTTCCCACTTGAATAGGCTGTTTCCATCTGTTCATCTTCTCGTTGTCACTTCCATACATATTCCCATTCACACATTCTCTCATATCAACCAATTGCAATGGCAAACAACGGACAGTTCTCGGGATGGTGGATGACGCCTATCCAGGCAATCGCGGCATTGAGTGCTGGTATCAACTGCGGTGAGTCGCGAAAATAATAATCTTGTGCTGCACATGCAGGCCACCTCCTCGACTGGAAAGCGTGTGGTGCTGATGCAGTGATCAGGCGCGTCTGGTCTCCAATCGCCCTTGACGATGCCCATGCTTGAGCTCGCAGAAGTCCCAACAGTCTACGCCGGCAAGCAGGTCCGATGGCTGCTCGCCAAGAGCGATGTCATCTTCCCGCGAGTCAATGGTTTTGGCACCGTCAGCAACCTGGCCCTCACCATCATCTGCTACCTGAAGCGCGACCAAAGCAGACTCGCCAACGAGAAACTGCCAATTCTCTTGACTGCTTTCCTCTGCAATGTCGGTGCAACACTTTGGACCTTTGCGTTTATGATCCCGAGGAACAACCGCATGAGGAAGCACTCCAAGGCATTCGAAGAGAACCCGTCAGACCAGAAGAGCGAGAAGGAGTTCAGGAAAGCACAGGCCGAATGGAAGATCTACGCAATCGGTCAGTATGCACACGTGGTAGATACATTATTCGGCTGACTGTTGGCAGGCCGTGCAACCCTCATGCTCTTCGCGTCCGCCGCCGGTGTCTACTCGATCTTCATCGACGGAAAATTCGCATCCTAAGCATTCGATTCACGTTCGGAATAGACGGTCAAAAGGTGTTCGCTGGATGAAATGGTAGCCGCAGCCAGTCGGCGAGGAGCCTGAAGAGCGACAGTTCACAATGTAGTCATATAGGTATGGTATAATCATGACTCGGACTTCGGCTAGCATCTTAGAAGTATCGTTTGACACATAGACACACTCTCGCGACTGATACGTAAGGGAACCTGCCAAACATGTCCATGAAGCCTGTACTGGATCCTGGCCCCATGCTCTTGCAACAACACTCTACATGAGCATAGCTAGCGCCAGCCCACCAGCAGCAACAAGTCCACCCCTCGCAATCTCGGTAGGAGCAGCAGCACCCAACAACGACGAAGACGCCGAAGCACGCGCAGAAGATGCCGCCGACGATGCTGAGCCAGTGACGCTCGACATGGCTGATTCAATCGACTTGGTGGCGGAGCTGAGTACAGAGTGAGCAGAAGCGGAAGCACGAGTCGCAGAAGTGAGGTCACTGGAGATCGAGTCCTTCGCGGCACCGGTGGCCGTGACGATGACACTGGACATGGACGCGATGCCTTCCGACGCCATAGATTGGGCGTCGATAACGCTGGCTTCAGCGGATGCGATCAGGGCGCTCTGTGCTCCCTATTGCATGTGGTCAGTGTCAAGCATGTTCCTTGAGAGACCGGTGAAGCTCTATGTTACCCACCTGGGCGGATGTCGCGTCAGCATATGCTGCGGCATTGATGCTCGTTTGTTCTGCTGCACTTGGCATAGAGGTCGTATCCTTGGCGATAACGAAGGCGCAGAGGCCGGCGAGGATGAAAGCGGTACGCATCATGATGTCGAGTGATATAACAGCGCTTCAATGTTGTGTTCAACCGGATGTGCTTTCTTCGTGATTGCTGGTGGGGATAGTTTCAGAGGAAGCAACCATCTCATAATGTTCGGGGGCACTCTTGCCTTGCATATATTCAGCATTGACGGCATCGACGCGTTGTAAACATGAATACATGTACCGTAGGAAAGCTTCCATATACAGCATAGCGGTCTTTCAGTATTATATCTGATTGGCTCATACTGCCCCAATCCTGTGAAGTTCTGGCGAAGTAGCATGAACAGTAACAATATCTGGTCACAAACGGGCGACGCAAGGTGGAATCGCAGTTTTCATTCCGATGTCTCGAACCCAACAACAACATCCGATGCCAAGCTGCAGCAGAGCTGCGCCGAGGATGGCTCCGTAGGTCGCGAAGTGAGGCATGTCAAACACAAAACAGCTGATATCCATTTTCCAGATTGTTTCCGATACTCTCTGGGCTCCTCGCGCACGACGCACTCCGCGCAGCCACATTGTTTCTGGCTATCACACGGCTAGGGCTCGAGTGATAGATTCTCACTGGTGTACAGGGTACAAAAGACACTCTGGCTGCTACACAGTGTCTTACAGCTTCCTATGTTACGGCCATCGTGCTGAGCGGCCCTGAAGCCATGCGCAGTTGCGATCTTGCGCGGACGTCAGTCCAATCGTGGAGCTGACTAAATCAGGCGCTTTTGAGCCCTGAGTATGCTCGACAAACTCCTCAGCCTCTTGTGTGCTGGCAAACAAGCCATCGCTTCGAATGCGCAACTCTCGCGATCTCCGTCTCATCTACTCGCAACGGTACCCTGAAGTCAAGTCGATTATTTGGTGCGTCTCAACGGGTTTGAGTACGGCGGTGGGAGAAGAAACACTAGGCGCTCGAGTTGCGGCCTTGCTCAAGAATGTCACCGCCCGTAACCTGCGGATCTCTGCCGGATCTACGACCTCGCTAGGCACGCACGAGTGAGTCGACCGGATCTTGAGGTGGTGCCTTGGTATGGTGACCAACCGCTTTATGCGAGGACGACTTGCTAGCTGTGGGTGGAGTCAGGGTATTTGCGATGCCTGGTGGAACGAGACGTTCTGTTCGCTCTGTTCTGAACGTTACGATTGGATCCGCCATGTTCGTGTATGGCGCTCTATGTTTTGGTGTAGCAGGATGCTGCTCGAGATTTCCATGATCGGATCGGTGGCGATGATCGCTAGGCAGACTCGAGGCAAATCTCGGAGGTGAGACAGCTGTGGTCGACCGGGATGCATGGATGCTGGGCTTGTAGCCTGCGGCGGACATGGACGCAGATGAGACGAACAAGCCGGCCTCACTTGTTTCGTTCCCACCCTCATTTTCATAGTCTTCTTCACAAAGATCAATCACGTCTGGCTTACCAGCGAAGTCTGGAATTTGAAGTAGCCGAAACTCGGTAGGAGGCGGCGATGCTGACAGCTTTTCTTCAACGACATTGGTCTTCCTTCTTCTCTTAGACTTCTGCAGTTCCGTTGCGCAGGCGATCCTGATCAATCTTGATGTCTCATCTCTTTCTGAGGCGATACAGATTCAAACATTGCTCATCAGTCGAGATTGCTGGTTCTCTATATCCATCAAGAGCTTTCATATTCGGGAATTTTGCTGGTATTTCGACACCAGGTCTTACGGTAGCGAGGAGTGCTCTCCAAGCCGGCACGCTTTCTCCGGTAGCCTCCACAAGCTTCTGGGCTGTGCCTTTGCTTCTCCGAGCGATGTGCTTAGCTCTTTCAGGCCCACACCCTGGAGGGCCTGCTTTATCATAATCCACATTCGCCAGCACAGCAAGAAGAACGAAGCTATCCGCGTCAAGGTCATGTTCTCGAGCAATGTGATCCGCATGATAAACCCTGATATGATCTCTGATGGCTGACTTTCACTTTTTGCTACTTGACGAGAATGTCACAGCTGAACGTCTATCGTCCGTTCAATTGATGTTCTCGCAAGGGCTCATCAAGGTGACTTACGAAAGAATCGCAGTCGTCGACCCACACGGCATCAACAACACGCAGCTGTTGCAGACGAGCGCATTCCACCTTTGCTTCTCTAGGTGCCTGCTGATATGGTACCTATACACAAGAGTGTTAGCTATGGTTGGACATCGTGACATTGTCTCAGAGTGCTGCTGTTCAGATATATAGCAGCGCACCGCCCTTGTGTGCCTTATATTACGTCTTACTGTCTGAGCCCATTTGAGAAACAAATTATAACATTCACTTACCTTGAGGCGATCAAAGATCTTATGTAGTAGTTCGACGCATTTTCGATCAATTTTACCGCCGCCACCTCGACCTTTACCTGGCTTACCCAGACCATCCCAGACGAACAGGAGTTGTATATTCAGTCTTCTCCATAACTGCACAATGCCTTGACCCACGCAGCCTATCACGATGACTTAAAATCAGCTCTACTTCCAGACGTACGCCAGAGACTGGTCTTCTCCACGGTGTTAGCCGCTGGCTCGCCTTCTCTGATCTTTTCAACCTGCTGGAGTGTTAGGTTCGTGAAGCGCCAGCAGGCTTCGTCTATAGCAATCCGAAGAGGGCGCTTGTGCTCTTGAAAGTGCTTTGCAGCATAGTCGGCAACATGGCATGTTTCCCCGTCTCCAAGAATGCCCCATAATCTATCATTGATCAGCGCTCATGGGCCAGAGTGACACTGAACAGCATACCCGTTGATTCCCATTGTGGCATCTGTCCGAAGTTCGTAAGCCAGTGGGCGAGATCAAACTGTCAGTGTGTGAGGTCAGCGCGACCCGACGCGCTTGTGATAGATTTGCGCTGAAACGCGAAATGCACGTGCCAGATTTTACTATATCTTCAGATTTATATAAATACTGCTGCCGTGATCACAGCGACTGAGCAGACTCATCAGCTTCATGAGACTTCGGACTCACCGGCGTACTTGATCTCTGCTTCCTGCCAACAGGACAGATCTTGCTGCAGCTTCATCGCTGTCGTCAGGTTTGTGGCCGCCGAATACAACAACACTCTCCAGCTCGGATCCGCGCGGACGTGCTACCCTCTGTGGGCTCATTTCCAATCAACCTGTCGCAGCATTTTTCAAGTCTTCTTGAATCTCAGGTCCTCGTGGCCACGCGCTATCCGTGAGGTGTATTCGCAGCCTCACGCGCTCTAGCGAGTCTCGTGGGTCGGTCTTAAATGTTCGATGCACGAGGATGATGCGACTTTGTGCTGCGCGAGACTGCATTCGTTCTACACCATACTTGCACACACAGTGCTCGGCACATTCACTGTGAGAGCGGCCTGGATTTCGGCACATATGGAGCACATATGCATACGATGTGCCCATGCTCCGTGCTCGTTTTTCGGCGTCAGGAAGTAAAGTCTTTCCGGACTATGGCGAAAGTTCGCGCAACTGTCTGAGATCATGCAGTTGTTTCTCACGCCCCTGTCGGTGGGCTGTGGCCCTTCATGAATCCGAATTCAATGTTTGGCAATGAGCTTCGCCCATTCGGTATGACTTTGGCCGATGCCAGTTCGTGGCGCACGCGACAGGGGCATCCTAGATTAGCAGTCTTGAGCAACGGGGCTGCTGACTTCACCAGTCTGTCTTACACGTTTGCAAAACTATGCAATTTCGTACCAAATATTAAAGTGGAACGAATCGCGCCAACCACTTGGAAATATCAAGCTTGGTCCGAAACGAGCGAGGTACGGTATACACTAAGCTTGCCGGTCGGCCAAAACCTCTGGGATTTCGACCGTGTTGGAAGAACGGCGAGGTGCTTACAATAGCCTCCAAAATTGGTATCTGCTGAGAGCCTGGAGTCAGCGCTATGTTGCATCATGTTGCTCTCCCTGCGTGATCATATACGAGCAGCAGAGGCGTCGGGAAGAGAATCTACATAGCGGCAGAACAAGAGTATGCCGTCCATCGGCAGCTCTTCGCTCGCCGAGCGAATGTTTGCAAAGGCTCCGGTAACTGACAGATCCGTCTGTATCTCTCAGCATCACATTGGCTGAAGAGCATTTGCATTCCCATCATGCGGCTTCTATTTTATCATTATTACATGTCTTTGTCACCGTGCTGTTGCTAAGCGGCATAGCTGCATGACGATAGTCTCTGTCTTGGAAGGGGACGTGATTTGGCGAATTTTACGTCACCACCGGCATAGGCCCTGCAGCTAGATGGCGTAGGTACTATACACCCCGTGCCGATAACCGCTTCGCGAGTATGCGATAATAAATTGCTGCCCGCCTTGCCATGGAGCTCTTTGCCCAGAACCTGGCAGGTGCTGGCTTTCTTGTAAAGTCATGGAGTCTGGCCGTACGCCTACGAGTAGTGCAGCAAGTTCGGATGAGAAGCTCGATGAATACCTTGAGGAAGAGAACGCTAAGCACGATACAGATGTGGGATCGACTCACAACGGAGATCTAGAGAAGAATGAGCCACCTCAAGCAACCCAAACGTATCCTTCTGCCCAGACCGAAGGTAGAGACAAAGCTTTTATCGTCAAATTCGAAGAGAATGACCCGGCCAACCCGCGGAACTTTTCGGCCACCTACAAAGCACTGATAACCCTTCAACTCGGGTTCATGGCTCTCACAGCGTCTATTGGTTCCTCGATAATATCTCCAGCGCAGCCTGTGGTCGCACAGTACATCGGAGTTAGCCAGGAGGCCACAGTCCTTGTAGTGTCACTTTACGTGCTCGGATTTGCAGTCGGGCCGCTAGCATGGGGACCTATTAGTGAAGTGTATGGCCGCAAGTGGAGTATGCTGCCAGCCATGATCATGCTTGGACTATTCTCCATCGGCAGCGCTGTCAGCAAGAATGCTGCAAGCTTGTTCGTCACCAGATTTTTCGCCGGTGTTTTTGGATCAGCACCGAACAGCAATGTCGCAGCAGCACTTGGAGACATTTACGAGCCAAAGGCACGAGGCATAGCCGTGACGTTCTATGCAGTGATGGTCGTCGGCGGTGAGTGGCGCTTAGTTGTGTACTGTCCACGAAGCTAACTTCGGAACTCAGGACCAACGCTTGGACCCGTTGTCGGCAGTGCCCTGACCGCGAACCACAGTCTAGGATGGAGATGTACATGCGCTGAACCAACATACTACGGGATAATACTGACACTCTGTAGGGACCGAGTACATTGAAGCTATCTTCACTTTTGCGGTGGTCGTTGCCGTCTTCTTCCTGCTCCCTGAGCTCTACTCGCCAGTACTTCTGAAACGCAAAGCCAAGAAGCTTCGAAAAGACACCGGCGATCAAAGATACTGGCATCCACATGAGTTGGAACGCATGAATCCGAGCAATATCCTCACAAAATACTTCAGTCGACCGTTGCGCATGCTCACGACCGAGCCTATGGTGGCATGTATTGCTGTCTATGCTTCGTTCGTGTACGGCTTGTTGTACATGACGCTAAAGGTCTTCCCCATTGTCTTCCGAGAAGAGCGCGGATACTCTTTGGTGGTGTCCACACTTCCATTCCTCGCTCTCTTCACTGGTGTAATCTGTGCTGTGGGCATTAATCTCGCCAATCAGGCTCACTATTCCAAGGCCGTGGCCAAGAATGGTGGCAAGGCAGTCCCCGAAGCACGGCTACCACCTATGATAGTTGGTGGCGTCCTCTTCACAGTAGGACTATTCTGGTGAGTGAAAAATGGACAGTCGGACACGTCCATGAATGGCATATTGGATCAGAGGATAATGCGTGGTCTAAAGACCGTGGTGCAACGTGCTTTTGCTTCGGCCGCATCGGCCGGCTCTGAGCAGAACGCAACGAGGTCTCAGGATGCAGCTAACTCTCATATTCTTAGGTTTGGATGGACTGCAGATCCAAAGTTCCACTGGATTGTGCCAACGGTAGCAGCTGGATTTATTGGAGCCGGTTTCAACACTATCTTTCAACAATGCATCAATTACCTCGTGGACACATACGGCCCCTACGCGGCTAGTGCAACCGCCGCCAATACTTTCTTAAGATCATTTTTTGCTTGCGGCCTGGCGCTTGCTGCAGGGCCAATGTTCCACAACCTGGGTGTTGGACCAGCTGCGAGTGTGCTTGGAGGCATCTCATGTCTCGGATTGCCAGTGCCGCTCATCTTCATGAAATATGGCCTGAAGTTGAGGCGGATGTCAAAATTTGCCCCAATGCCGAAGGGCTGATAGTCGCATGGCTGGCCAAACTGCTCAAGAACTCTTGTGAAGAAAAGCAAGTGGTCATCACAGGTCGCTCGGTATCACCATTCCTTGGAACAGCACAGCATGCGGCCAGTAGCGCATGTCGCCGATTGCTAGGAGCGATATTCGCTGCGGACAATTTCATTGCGCAATGTCAACGCCAAGTCTTTCTCACGCATCATGCACACAGTCGCCCTGCGCTGGTGAAACACCTGATAATCTAGCATACCCGGGATTTCGAACGATGGTATGGGCTTAGTGTTTGCGCCATGTGAGAGGCAGCGATGGGGTATGCAAATTCGTATTGAGACAGGAAGCCTGAAGCTCATGATCGGGCGACGGGTCTGCGGCTGACATGACATAGGCGGCAGGCGATACTAAAGAGTGCTAGCACTTTGTGCACCTGTAGGATCAGTCTCAGGATAGCCGGTCAGGGAGTGCTAGATTCGTCAATAGTGCGGCTGTGAGAGGCGAAGACTATCAACCGCCGGCAGCACTAGCTCCTCGATCACGCGGAGCCTTCCAATTATGTCTGAGCCAGATTCTCACCTACAGCCGTACTCTTCTCACTTTCGTGCTCTTTTGCTGTTGTTCCAAGGGCGCCACGGCAGTCTTGATCGTTTCTGTCTGTGGTTTGAGAAAACTTCGTGCTGGTGCGTCGAAGCGCAACGCTCCTGTCCCGAGGCCTCTCTGCTCCTCAGCAGGCTCGCCATGCCCGCAATTGCATACGACCTAAGGTAGATCATACATCTCGTTGGAGGGAAGGTTTCCATGCTCAAGTGACACAGTGCATGATCCTGCGCCACGTCGACAGATACTGCTTCAATGTTTGGAAAGTTGTCATATCCAAGCAGTAGCAAGGTCATATTCCTTTGAAAACCCACAGACCGACGTCAGGCAGTCATGAATGCTCGTGATGCCTGCTCCAAGCCAAACAGAGCAGGGACTCTAGGCAATGCTGATGATCACATACCAGCAGGCGTGCGTTGATTCAGCGACTGGTGCTTTCCGAACACATCATACGCGTTGATTCTGAGAATCAGCTGCTACCGAACTGCGCAACGTCACTTCCTCGTGCCTAGTCGTTGTACTTATGGCAGGATGCAGCTAGCGTTAGCCGAGCACAACAGAACTTCATTGTCTCTCCCTCTTCTCATAACCACCATGACCACCATGACCACCATGACCGCCACGACCACGGCCCTGATGTCGGTCCAAGACTAACTACGACAATCATTCGCGAGATGGACAGCCTTGTGGTGCGGCTTCTTGCTGTCGCCAGCAAAACGGATGAGCCAGTGGCCACAGAGCTCAAAGATATAGCCATCACTCTCTCTTGCACGTCTACATCTGCGCGCATGCCCCCAAGGGCGAAGGTGAAGGTCGAACTTGATAGCAGCAACGCCGAAGGTATTCTATGAAGTCCCGCTTCTACTTGGTGGCTACTGACTGGAATCCGTTCCCCGGGATGCAGAAGCTCTTCCACATGAACAACCCTATTCACCGTTGTCGCTGTCGGCCATTGTGACTAACAGCCTGCGCAAAGCGGGTGCTTCGGCTCCCTTGGACCAAGACTCCAAAGGCGCCGTACCTCAGCTATAGTCTTCTGATTGAAGCTAAAGATGAGCAGATCCTGGTGCCACCGCTGGTGCATCTCAAGCGCCGGAGCCGCAATCTCAACCTGGACTTCAACTCAACTTCAGCCAGCATCGTTCTACCATGAAGCGTGGGGCCTTCTTTAATCCAAGCGACTTTCATTATCAGAACAAACGCTTTCGGCCCATGGACATGCCGGCTGTGCCGCCAGGCAGCATGCCACGTACCATACCAGGCATGCCCTTGCGGCAGCCAGTGTGCCGCGAATGCCTCAAAGAGCAGAAATCCCATACGTGTGACCACATGTCGCGTTGCTATAACTGTTCAGCGGTTGGAGACAGGAGCTGTGTTTACGTGAAATGCACGAGAGGTCTTTCTTGTGCAAACCCAGTCGGGCACTTCATTCATCCAGACCAGCACTCCATCTACGATCGTCCAGTCTGGCAGATTGCAAACGCCAAAACCCCGGATCTCACATTCTCTTCCATGCAGACGCGCTGCCGTGGCGGCGAACAGCTGCGGCAGCGTCGAGAACGAAGTACCAGTGCCATCGCTAGAGAGCGGAACATTGTGGAGCGACAGGATCGGTGGCGACGCGAGCGAGAACAGGTTGATCACCCAGCCTGGTTTTGTGAAATTTTAAACGACGAACTGTGCAACAGAATACGTATATGTCGCCGCACACGGCACCTGAACTCTCGAGGTTCCCTCATTCTGTCCACCCGTGGGCTGCAGCACCTCGTGCCATTTCCGCTCCGGTAACTATTGACCGCTCTGGTAGCCTTCCTCGGGGTGTACTCAAGTACGAAGGCGACGGTCAGTGAACGTTGACCGTCGCCTGGGAAGACGACACAGCGAAGTACCATGACTTGAGAATCTAAGGAGCAGGAAGGCCTCGCCTTTTTTCGAGGGTGTCTGTCCTCTTAGATCGTACGATCGGCCGATGCTAGAAACATGAACATGTGAGCTTTTCTACGGCTTTCAATCCTGCAGTTCACCTGCAACAGTACCTAGGTACGGTATGTACAGACAACCCACGCCAGTCGATATTATGTTGAGGCTTGGCTTATGCTCCTGACCGCTGAGCAGTCCCAGCGTTTTCCATCGTTGCCTGCTTCACCGCGAAAGCACTGGTCTGAGCAATCTCACGGAGTTCGCCGTCGTCCACGAACACTGAAATCGTCTCGAAGAATTTTGAATGCTATTCTTTGAGTAAGTGAGGTCAGAGTATAGCGAAGTAGAGATCCGCGATTACAACAATATACATATCGTGCATGTTCCCGAGTCAGACGTGTGCACCCGCATTCCCCCGACGAGGTTCGGAGAATCGCGCTACGCGACGCAATAGCGGGGTTCGAGGGCCCTTTCCCGTATGTACACGGATGAACACAACGGTGCGACGTCGGACCAGCGTTATATATTATATTCAATCGAGCTGCCGGAGAGTGAGTGACTGAGTAAACAATCCTGTGAATCAAAGCTCCGGCCCTCGCATCGACGCTATTCGTATTACGTCAAGTGGTTCCAGCTCAATCTTTCATCAAGGTAAGCTGCTTTCGGCTGCCCCACCATCACTATCGACTCTCAACTTTTCGCTCGTCGCCAAAACAAAACACTTCCTCCTCAACCCTCCACCTCCTACTCTACACCAACACTTGTACTCGGCACCAGCACAACATCTACCACAGCGATTGACTGGCACCAGCTTCTCACGCAACAGAGCAGCAATCATGGCACCAACAAAGGTCGGTCGTGGCTCAGGCACATTGAGGAAGAGACGGAAGCATACTCACACATGAGGTTAGGTCGGCATCAACGGTTTCGGCCGTATTGGTCGTATCGTCTTCCGCAATGCGTAAGCCACGCCATAGAGTCAAGAGCAGTGTCTTCGAGATCTGACCCTGAATAGCGTTGAGCACGACGATGTCCACGTCGTAGCCGTCAACGACCCTTTCATCGAGCCTGTGTACGCCGTAAGTCGATGAGCAGCGTCTGGTCAGCACCTCAGCTGGTAGAGTAACTCACTCAGACCTTGATTAGGCATACATGCTGAAATATGACTCCACCCACGGCGTTTTCAAGGGAACGATCGAGGTTGATGGCAAGGATTTGACTGTCAACGGCAAGAAGGTTCGCTTCTACACCGAGAGAGACCCAGCAAACATTCCATGGAGCGAGACTGGCGCCGACTACGTCGTGGAGTCGACCGGAGTCTTCACCACCACCGAGAAAGCTCAGGGACACTTGAAGGGTGGCGCAAAAAAGGTCGTCATTTCCGCTCCATCCGCCGATGCACCAATGTTCGTTATGGGTGTCAACAACAAGGAGTACAAGTCGGACATTCCAGTCATCTCGAACGCCTCCTGCACAACCAACTGCTTGGCTCCTCTCGCCAAGGTCATCAACGACAAGTTCACTCTTATTGAGGGTCTCATGACCACCATTCACTCCTACACCGCCACCCAGAAGACGGTTGACGGTCCATCCGCCAAGGACTGGAGAGGTGGCCGTACTGCCGCACAGAACATCATTCCATCTTCAACCGGTGCCGCCAAGGCCGTCGGCAAGGTCATTCCAGACCTCAACGGCAAGCTTACCGGCATGTCCATGCGTGTGCCAACATCCAACGTGTCAGTCGTTGATCTGACCTGCCGCATTGAGAAGGGCGCCAGCTACGATGAGCTCATTGCTGCTCTCGAGGAGGCCTCCAAGGGCGAGCTCAAGGGTGAGATCAGACCATCAGACTCCGGAGAAGAGATCGACTACTAACATTTTCGCAGGCATCCTTGACGTCTGCCACGACGACATCGTCTCTTCCGACTTGAACGGCAATCCACACAGCTCCATTGTCGACGTTAAGGCTGGTATTTCCCTCAACAAGAACTTCGTCAAGCTCGTCTCCTGGTACGACAACGAGTGGGGCTACTCTCGCCGTGTCCTCGACCTCCTGGCCTACATTGCCAAGGTCGATGCTGGCTCAGCTTAAGCGATCGAGCTTTGGACTTGTCATTAGACGGTAACAAGAAATACATCTACAGAGAGCGAGCACATCCAGCCAATGAGCAGGTTGGGTGCCAATGCTACTAGTTCATTCGAACATGCAAGCTGCTCTGAGTAGACAGGTCAGACTTACGATGTGCATGAATAGAGGATAATGATTTCTCTGCCAACTTCTGCCAATGTTTCTATCATTGTGCGATACTCTTATCTGCGCATTTTCCTTCCAAAAGATGGCTTGAAAGCCCGTTTTCTGCTCTTTCTGAGAGACTCTTTCGCCAGATTGGCTGTCCCATGCTTTGGCGCCTGACTGCTGGTGCTCGTTCCATTGGCCGTCATATTCGTGAGATTCGGAGCATTCAACGTGGTGTTGTATGTCGCATTACTGGGCAGAACCTCGTACTGTATGGTACCATTTCCTTCTCTATATGTACTCTTGACTGTTCCGACACTCTTATAGCCACTGGATTTGGAAATGACCTTAGTGCCTGTCGCGACATCGAGACCATGGATGGAGCGGTTAAACATTTCGAGAGCGAGAAGAGGTTGGTAGAAGGGCACCTCGTGGCCAGATTCGTAGATTCGGGCGAAAGCAAAGTTGCCGGCTTGTTTCACTGTGTGTGTGTGGAGTCAGTACTGGCTGATATGAACAGGGTTGGATGTATATATGGAAGGAGTGATATGTACCTTGACCATGGACGATTTTGTCGGAAGTGCTGATATTGGTATAGCCTGCAGACGAGAAGCCTGGAGCATCGACATGCTCTGAAATCACTTCTCCGCCCAGCCAATTGCAATTGTAATCAGCATCACCTGCGAACTGGACAACGTAGATGCCCTGCTCAACAAGACTGCGTGTAGCTTCGACGGTGCCGCTCTCGCGGTCATCGTCGCCCGTGGAGCCAAAAGCGTTGCCGACCGTGCTGCTGCTTTCGGAGAAGTTGACGTATGCGCCGATGGCTTTTTGCAGTTTTGGCGAATTGAGGTAGTCGACGTAGAAGGTGTACGGGAATGGATCGGGGGCGAGTTCTCTGATGTCGTACTCGTCTCGAAGAGCTACTACGTCTAGGACCTCTTCGACTTCAATGGCGCAGAAGTTGTCGGCTGCGCTGCAAATCTCGTTGATGCCGCGAGTCTGGCAGTCTACTGTTTGATCGAAGCAGTTTCCAGGGCCGTACATGGCATTGTACATCATTTGTTGTGTGCTCTTGTTGAAAGGGGAATAGTCGTATGTGTTACCGGGAAATACGGTGAAGTTGTAGTATGCCTGATACTGGACGAGTGGGTCGTACCAGCCGTTGCCGATCAAGAGCGTTCGCAGGTTGATCTTCTTCGCGCCCGGCAAGCTTCCATTCGCAATCAGCTTATTCTGTGACTCGAGATACGCATTGAAGATGGGCCCGTAATGGCCACCGTAGCTTTCTGTTGCGAAATTAAATTCCGTGCGAGAGTACTGCGGGAAGGCGCCCATGAAGCCTTGAAGTGTCTTCCACATAGATGGCGCGGCATTCGCGGTTGTGTTCGCGGTGTTTGTTTCATTCGGTGAGGAGTATGTGCCACAGTCCAAATCGGCTGCGTATTCTGGGCATGTGGCATCAGGAAGCTGCACAATCGAACCCTCTGAGGATTGGTACGCTGGCACTGGATCAGAGTACGAGAACCCGACTTGAGCTGGGTGATCAATAAACAGCATGTTCGAGATATTGCTATACGTGGTCAACCGATGCAGACATAAAGCAATGTTTCCGGAACTCACTTCCACGCGTATGGGTTGTCAACGACATTGCCATCCGCATCTACACCACAAGGACCGAGTTCTTGAAACAAGCCAATCATGGAAGAGCTGCCTGGGCCTCCATTGATCCTGCTCTGGTATCAGCGCCGGACACCCTACCGAGCTCTCCTTCATACTGACCAGACGGTAAGTTCTGCATCTTCAGGCTTTTGAGTACGAGCTTCGAAAAACCAAAAGAAGATATGCTGATGCTCTTCGATGTCCACATATCCGCTATAACTCTTGACGCCAGGCGTGAGCTCACACGTCCCTTCCGGCACTTCTTTCCATCGCACAGGAAGATCGAGCAGACCTTTACTCGTGGTCAGGTCTGTGGGTGGTGCAATGAATTGGGCGGAGGAGGTCGCTGCCAACGTCAGTAGAGCCAAAGCTCCGAGTAACAATGCCATTGAACCGAAGTGGAGCACTACAAGAGCCAAGAGGAAGAGGATGTAATACTGATATACTATAGTACCTGCCTCTGTACTACTGTTTCGCAGTTGGCCGCACGACGTTGCGCTCGCGCAGCGCAATGGCACGCCGGCAATCATGATGCAGCACCTGCATGTCGTAACAGGTGGGTCTCGTAAGTGCAATGTTGGCCAGCAGGAACGCCTCAAACGCGGTAGCTTGCCTCGATGCAGGTTCGCGCCCTCGCAGTAGACATGACGATTGGAGACGGCGTGCGAAGCATAGCATAGTAGTAGCCTGGAGGATCCACTATTATCATCGAGAAAAGATAACACTAAGAAAGAGAGCTTCAACAGGAAGGAGGAAACTGGAGGTGGAGAGGTGGAAGGAGCTAACGAGCTTCATCGCATGTCTGAACTTAATCTCCGCTTCAGCCGCCGCTCCCTTGCCCGATCAAACGAGGTCCCTGTCACGCAACATTGAAGGCCACCGCCCAGTGTTTTTCTGTAACACTACGTACATGGTGTCATCTAGCGTTCGGTGCACTCGCTGTCTCGCAGACCCCTTATATGCACCTGTCTCGACACACACGCATCTGTTAGCGGTTTGCAAGCCTGTTGCAAGAATTGTGGTTGCCAGAGCAGCATGACAACATTGCGCGTCGTTGCTTTCAAGGTGGGAGGACATGCCACTACGCGCGGGCACAGACGGAAAGGAAGACGGCAGTCTTATGTTAATAGCACAGGTAGTCTGGAATCTCAATTCTGCCATCGCTGGGCGGACCGGAATCATATGGACAAAGAAGCAGGATGAAGAGTGTTTCCCAGTCTTGATAGCATGTTTATTCGAAGCATTTGGTCACATCCAACCAGAGGCATTTATCTATTTGCGCAAATATGAACATTCAGTCTGTGCACAGATGGTAAACAGCCTGTCGTTTCGTCTATAGCTTAAACATGTCCTGCAGAGCTTCTTGAAGGATGGAGACGTTGTAGTCGATTAGCATGCGCTTGTCGGCCGTGCTGCCTTGGCCCATGACGCAGATCAAGGAGAGATAGCTGTCGGCCAGTGAGTAAGTGTGTGCATATTGACGGTTTGCTGCACTGTGATGCTGGACTCACCTATTGATTTCCCGCGCGTAAATGTACGTGTTGCCACTCTTGTCGTATGTGATCAAGCTCTCTCCGGGAGCACTGGTCTCCGTAGAATATAATCCTGGTCCATCTCGTGGCTGCCAGCCATAGATCTGCTTGATGTCGACAATAACATCGACATAGTCAGAGCAAACCTCGTAGTCTTTGAGAAAGGTTGGACTGGCATCTGTTGCGAGGTAGATCTTGGATACTGTATCGAAAAGGTACGCTTTCTGTATTCGACAGGCGGAGCAGAGTCTGTTCAGTAGTGCTTCCATTGCTGGGAGCTGTGGTAACAGCTTTTGCACGACTTTGCTCATTGCTTCGTAAACAGAGTGGTCAAAGATGCTGGTTTGGTAGAATGCGACGCCCCGGTCGCCATAGCCTGCGTCGGTGAGTTCATCTTGAACACGTTGTCGCACATCGCGGAAGGTTTCGTGTTTGTACTCTTCGCTGAGGCCGTCGGTTTTATGGATGAACACTTCGAAGTTGATGCGTGGGTAGTGGTCGAGGAGGAAGGTCGCGGTCTCGATGAGCCGGCTTATGCTCTGGAAGTATTCGTCTTGCATGTCAAGCACCCATATGATGGCTCCTATGGAGCCGAAAGTAGCCTCGTGGTCGAAATCTGGTGAGAGGTAGGAAATGTTGGCTGGTAGCTCGGAACTTTCAAATTTGATGAAAGAACTGGTCTGAATCAGTCCCATGATCACGTCTGGTTTACACATGGTAGCCACATACTCCATTTTGGCCGTCTCAACCTTTGTCGTTGGATCGAGAAAGAGCGTTTCTGCCGGAGAGAACTTCTCGAATATGACCTTTTGTACGGACGATTTACCGCTCCTTGTGAGCTTTAGTACAATGTAGCAGAGCTCGTGGCTCAACACATACACTCACCTCCTTAAGCCCATGAAAAGCAGTTTTGGATTGCCTTTTGGCCTGGCATGGCCATATTTGGCTGCAGCATTTGCGCTATGCTGTGCGGCAGCTTCTCCAGATAGTCGTTCTTGATTCTGGTAATATTGCGTCAACCAATCGTTCTGCCTAGGCGAGCTTGTTGACGATGTCGTAGAGCTGGTCGGAACGCTGGATTGAAAGGAAAGTTCGAAAGGATTGGGCTTGTCTGGAGGCGCGGTTTTGGGAGGAATAGGACTGAGTATGGCTTCTCCGAAGAGAGTACGCATGGTGACTGCAAAGCGTTGGATGTCAGAAGCAGGTCAACGGACATTTACCGCGACATAACGGTGGCTTCTTTCTGCACATGTATCTCACGTGGCGGCTGACAACTCAAGGATGGTATCGCAATTCTGACAGATATAGTGGCGCAACCCTGAAGTGCACAGTATTCCGTCTAGCAGAGCGGATAAGGTGTCGAAGGACTTACTTACACACTGCCAACGGAGCCTGAGGTGGCCAGCCGTCCAGACTCCAGTTGATGGATCGATCACATCTCAGTCCTGGGTGGGGGCCTCCGCGCCTCAAACGCCCGATTGGGAAGCAAGTCGACCACAGACGTGTCCCGTTCGAGCGAGGGACAGCGATTTCATGTACGACGAAGGGTGGACGGGCCTTACCTCCATAACGGCCTGATCATGCCGCCGCGCTATAGCGTTGCAGACCAAGGACAGTCCTTGCTCAACGACTCCCGAAGGCGGATCGAAGGCCGATGCCGACAGTAGTACACCGCTTGTTCAGGCTGGTACCGCAAAAGGCAGCCAGGGAACCAGCGATGACAAGGTGTCGTCCAAGAAGGATTAGATAGGCGTGTCCGCGCTGCCGGCATGAGAGTCAGCATGCTGGCTGGAGATCGCAGAAGGAGGTTACCGATATTGTGGTTAGGTGGGATACCTAGCCTCGTTCCCACGTTATGGACAAGGAAAACCGGGCATCACCGTAGGGCACTAGTGAGATGTGGTAAGATTATCGTACTCGGAGTCGCTGCTCGCGTGCCACCTCATCGACATCAGCAATCAGCAATCAGCATCAGCATCCGCATCCGCACCGCCCCAAGTCAAGTCGCGGCCGGGAGGGAGTATTATTACCATCGTCCCACAACCTGAGGTGCGCAAGGGTCAGCCTGTCAGTGTCGCACGTTGCCCAGTGCCATAGTGGCTTTCGCAGCACGTTGCACCACCGGTCACAGGGATTTGCCATGCTCTATCAAGAGTGAGGCTATCGCTGAGGGGGTACACGGGACGTGGGAGATCAGGAAAGAGCTACACCGACATACTGCTGATAGTGATACTTGATATCGTGCTCCAATGCGTGGGACAAAGTGTGAATAATCGCACTGCACTACCCAGCTATGCTAAGAATAACCAAATTTTCGATGCTGCCCCGTCTGATCAGTTCCAGGCAAATTCTAGCGCCGTGCACCACGAAGCTTAATCTACTAGTGGCAGCTGGGAAGATCTGATTTCGACATGTTGCCCACCCGACATATTAGGATCCGTCATTTTCGCAATAATGCCTCACAAACACACTCGCCCTCGCCAGAGCGACGGAATCCACTTCGATCTCGCGCCCTCGCAGATAGCCAAGCCCCTAGCCGCTTTTGAGAGGACAGTCAAAAATGCATCCCGGGGAAGGAATGCGCCGCAAGGAAAGCAAATCTCTGAGCAAAACCTGAAAAGAAAACGGAGAGGAACGAGCGACTACAAGGAAGATGACACTCCCCGAGCCTTCGCGCGCTTGATGCAGCAGCAAGCTGGGCAGAGACTTCGATCAGGCCTAGACAACGGCGACAGCCGCAAGGGCAAGGGCAAGAGACGCAAGACGGAAGAGTCTGGCAGCACCAACAATAGCACTGACATCACTGCGAACACGCTACCGCTTGATCCAGAGACAGGCCATCAGTTGAGGATACAACCGGGCGAGGGACTAGCAGACTTCGCTGCTCGAGTGAATCAAGCACTGCCCGTTGGTGGTCTGGCACGAAAAGGCAATTACAAAGAAGGACCCAAAGAGCGGCAGACGAAGACCGAGAAGCGTTTGCATCGCATGTACGCCGAATGGCGTGAGGAAGAAGCTCGACGGAAGGAAAAGCTAGAGGAGATGCGGGAGAAGCAGGAAGAAGAAAACGAAGAGAAGGAAGCAGAATATGCGGGCCAGTCGCTCAAATTCGAGGACTCCAACAGAAAGAAGAAGAGAAAACTCGTCGGTGAGATTGATGACTCTGACGAAGATCCTTGGGCAGTTCTCAAGACTAGGAGAGACGCGCCAAAGGGACTCAATGATGTGGTTCAAGCGCCGCCGACGTTGAAGGTCATACCCAAGGAGAAATTCAAGGTGAGAAACGGAGCGAAGGTGGACGTGGCGAATGTTCCTGGTGCTGCCGGTAGTCTGAAGAGGAGAGAGGAGTTAGGGCAGGCGAGGAGTGAAGTCATTCAGAGGTATAGGGCGATGATGAAGACTTCGAAACCTATGTCATGATGCCTCGCAAGTGAAGGCATGATCTGCTTCCAGGCCACGTACTCAGGAACAGAGATGCACTTGAGCGATCTAGCACACGAAGCGAGATCCGGGAGGTGCAATTCGCCTTACGTCGATCAGTATCATATGTAATCACTCGGAAACAGCTTCCCATGTGAGTATCTTTTGACGGGCAACATCGCATGCATACATAGTCTGGTGTGCCTGCATGATCAAGGTAACGCGCGCTTGAACGGATGTGCTTCCGTATTGAACACATACTCATCCAGACTGATCAAGCTCGTTTCACTAAAGATCAGATAGAAGTACTTGAGCGTCTCTGCCATCCAAAAGGATTCCATGCTATCCATCTTCACAGATGCACGTTGCGACTCCAAATATTCGGCCGAGTACGTAACATCCGCCAGCGCTGCATTGGCAAGCGGTGTTTCTGTGGCATTGATAATGGACTGGAACATTTCCCAAGCAGCATCTAAAGGTCATGCATGTTAGCCTTGTGTCTCATGAATTTGGGCAGAAACCTTGAAGGGACTCCATTGTCTTCCCAGGCTGAAGCTATGTCTTCCGTTGAGACACTCGCAGACAACTGCAGGGCCACGTGGAGTCTCAGTAAGGTTTCAGTAGGTAGGCTTTCTTACCCAGCAGGTATGCCTGGCCTGTTGTGCGGTAGAGGATGAACAAACTCTCAATGGCTTCAGGTCGGAGAATGTACCTCCGGTCTGGAATCTGCGTAAAGCCTTTTGGCAGTCTCAGGGCGTTTATGGCGGCATCGGGATCTGTCTCTTTGTCGTTGATCTTGCCGACTTCAGCCTTCCACTTTTGTTCGTCCCATTTGCATTCGCTGACGCGGGATGGACAGGGCACCATCGTGAACGTCTCGGGCATTACGCCCATGGGCAGCGCTTTATAAGTCCAGATGCAGCCATCAGTTAACTTCTGACCTATTTTGACGTGTACCTCTTGGTCGAATAGTTTGCCGCCAAGTGCGAACATGCCTCCAGCAAAACAAACAAGATGTTGACCTTGCGGCTCCAGACGCGGCGGTTGTCCCATTTCAGCTCGAACATTGCCAGACACGAGGATGTCGGCCATATCGGGAGTCATTGGCTTCCAGAGGTTATACTTGATTGCGCTTTGCATGCTTCGAGTGTATAACTTCGCATACATAGGCTCAGCGCCGCCCAGAAGAGCATGCATCTTTGGGAAGTACTCGTAGAAGCTGTCGGCCATCGCACTCAGCGTGAAGAACGTGTCTTGCGTGAAGTCTATCTTCTGAGCATTGACCACAACTGGGAACATCCCTGGAAGATGAGTGTCGTCCAGCTGTCTGTAGAAGACTCGCATTATACGATCAACCGCGTCGTACCACCTCATGTCGCCTGTGACTTGAGACAGCCGAGTGAACTCCATGGTCAAGGAGCCAATCTCAGCGACAAGTACGACATCGTCTGCTTCCTGCTTGCCCTTCAGCGCCTCCTGTGGCTTCCACCTAGTGATTGGCATGCGGTTAGGCGTATCAAAGGCCTTGAGCAGCATCTCGCCGAACTCCTTAGCCTTGTCAAGAAGCCGCTTGTCATTACTCAAACCATAGGCTGCTAAAAAGCCTCCCAGATGTCGAATTGTAGTCTCGAAGACATTGATGGTCTCGGTCTGTGACACACCAAGATCAATGTTCACAGCGGCTTGCACGGCTTCCTCAAACTCATCCTTGAGATCCATGATCCATAATGTATCTAGAGAATCGACTAAAGTCGCTGCCCAGCCCCCAAAGCCATCCTTGGACTGTCCGTTAATCGGCGTGACTTCATCCTTCATCCACGCTTTCTGCTTGTATGTTTTCCAGCATCTCGCAAAAGCTGCTTTGACTGCAGCTTGTCGTTCCTTCTGTTTAGCAGCCTGCGATTGATCCTTGAACGCGTGCTGAACTTGCGGGAGTTTGACAGGTTTCGCGCTTGGCAAAGGCGTCAGAGCTTTTACGGGATAATGAACAGGCACATCCTTCCAATGGAATTTGCCATCCGCGTGTTGCTTCGTGCCCGATGGAAAGTAAGCATCGTAGTGGATGTGAGCTTGTGTAATTATGCCTTGTCGAAAGTGTGTGATGAGGAAGAGCAAGCACACCGCAAATGCCGCAAAGGCCACATATCGCCTCAAAGCTATCATGGAGGGATATGTCAAGCGATGTGGGTGGCAATCATGGTTCTCATGGCAAGATGACAGGCCCGGGGGTTAGCGGATGCGGGCAGCACCTGGTCTCCAGAACGTCACTGTATATCCAATTTGCAGGGATCGCGTCTCCGCGCTGGAGTCGCGTGGCGCGTCACCTCCATTAACTTTCATCAACTTCTCCTAATCAAGCATATCTCAACTCACTGCCCATAATGGCTCGAGCAGAATCGTCGAAAGACGCCGAGAGTAATGGCGTCAAAGCAAAGGCCACCATGAACTCCACCAACTACGAACTCCCTTGGGTAGAAAAATACCGACCCGTTTTCCTCGACGACATAGTCGGCAATACCGAAACCATCGAACGCCTCAAGATCATTGCAAAAGATGGTAATATGCCTCACGTAATAATCTCCGGCATGCCAGGTATTGGTAAAACAACCTCAGTCCTCTGTCTCGCGCGCCAACTACTCGGAGATGCCTACAAAGAAGCGGTACTCGAGCTCAATGCCAGTGACGAACGAGGTATCGATGTTGTCAGAAACAGGATCAAAGGATTCGCGCAGAAGAAGGTCACATTGCCGGTGGGGAAGCATAAGATTGTAATTCTGGATGAAGCCGACAGCATGACCAGTGGAGCCCAACAGGCACTACGGAGGACGATGGAGATCTATTCTGGCACGACGAGATTCGCGTTCGCGTGCAACCAGTCGAACAAGATTATCGAGCCTCTCCAGTCACGATGCGCGATATTACGCTATGCGAGGTTGACGGATGGGCAAGTCGTCAAGAGATTATATCAGATCGCGAAGGCAGAGGGAGTGGAGTACAGTGATGATGGTATCGCGGCATTGGTGTTTAGCGCTGAAGGCGACATGAGGCAAGCGATCAATAATCTGCAAAGTACACATGCTGGATTTGGGTTCGTGAATGGCGACAACGTGTTCCGAGTCGTGGATAGTCCGCATCCGATTAAAGTACAGGCTATGATCAAGAGCTGCCATGAGCAAAAGATCGATGATGCTTTAGACTCGCTGAAGGAGCTATGGTATGTATCGTTAGGTCAACGTGAGGTGACGCTGCTAACATAAGATCAGGAACCTTGGCTACTCCTGTCACGATATCATCAGCACTATGTTCAAGGTCACCAAGACCATTCCTTCACTGTCGGAGCATACTAAGCTGGAGTTCATACGCGAAATAGGCTTCACGCATATGCGGATCCTGGAAGGTATGCAGACCTATCTACAGCTTGCAGGCTGTGTTGCAAAGCTCTGTAAGCTCAACATGAAGCCGCAACTCTTTGAATTGCCAAAGAGGTAGCCCTTATTGGCAGGGAGTCTCACTGCATTCATTTTGTTTTAGCGTGGCGCCGGACGGGAGCGATGTCATGCGTAGCAGTACATTCGTGACAGGTCGTGTACTGGCAATCTATGAATACATCTTGCAGCGTCTGTCTCACCGTGACTTATCGTAGTCTCGTATGCACATGAATGCATTCCCAACCTTGCATCTGCATGCATTCCTGTAAACCAAACGCCGCGCTGTATGCTGGCTACACCATGCAGAACTTCGTTGCCCCGACATGATATCCGGCAGTCTACATAGTCTTTCGGTCCATGTAGTGACTTCAAAAGAGCAGAGTCGCAGCAGATATCTCGGAAAGTCTTGCTACAGAGTGGCACCATCTCGTGTTCCAGGGAGAATTCCAGCAGATGTATCTTTCAAGTCCGCGATCTACACAGGGAAATGTGAGCTATACTCGGATTATTTGACGACAGTTTGAGTAATGGCGACGGAGCGGCGGCCAGAGTAGATTGTCGCATTGGTGTCTCATTCTGCGATGTGGTATCGAAACGGCTGCAGCACGCTCCTAACCTCAGTCTAGCTTACCTGCTGAAATCCTGTCGACTTGGAGTAATCCGCGAAGGACGCGGCGGCTTTTTCCAGTTCTTGACAGGACAGAGTGCCTACATTCCCATCATTCCCATCATGCCGTTATTTGCATAAGCCTGTGCACAACGTTAGCATTTCCCGCAGCACTCCCGAATCATGCGAGCAGAAGTATGACTGCCATTATCCCGCAAGCAATCAAGTGCCAGGATAAGATCTTAAGGTATGCGTGCGCGCTTATCTGCCTACGTCTGAGGCAGCGTGGCTGGCACTCTTCCACTGCAAGGCATCACTTACCATAGGCCTGATGTCTGGATGTGGCACTGCGTCGAATTGCACATAGTTGAGCTTGTAGTCGGGACCGATATTGATGTAAGCACCTTTGTTCTCCGTGGAGTCGCAGTACTTTGGCGCAGAGAAAACTGTGATACACTTGCCATCGTGCTCTTCCTCGTAGCCCTCCATTCTCACTTCGTGGCTCCGGATGATTGCCTCGAGACCGTTTTTCTCGCAGAATCGCTTGGTTACATCTGGTCCAAATTGCAGTCCAACGCCACGCTTTGAAAGACCGCGACCGGGGGCTTTCTGAGGGTCAGTCCAGAGCATTTCCATCATGAGACCTGATTGACCAGGCTGCCGTTGGCTGTGTCTGTCGAGCTTTCTGATGTCGTCGAGAGAAGTATTGTCGTCGGAGAACAACCCACCGTGTAGCACGAAGTACTTGTCGCCAATCAACGTCGCCAAAGGGAGTGCCGAAAACGACTCAGAGAATAGCTTGAATACTTTCTCGTTGTACTTGTGCTTGCACTCGCCCTCAAAGCCATACATGCGATTCATATCGTCTGTCTCGTGATTACCACGGTTCAGGAAGAATGACTTCGGACGAAGCCACTTATATGCGTAGAGCAGCAGAGCAATCTCAGTCGACCATGATCCCCGATCGACGAAGTCTCCATTGAACAGGTAGTGGTGCTCTTCCGAGGGAAAGCCGTTCGTTCGGAATATATTGAGCAGATCGAAGTACTGGCCGTGCGTATCGCCGCACACCGTGATCTTCGTACCCTCGTTCACGTGTGTCTCGACCATTGTAGGCTCGTTATAGACCAGCTCCTTGACTTTGATGATTATCTGATAAACGTACTTCTTGTGCAGCTTCTTGCCATCCTCGAAGCGCTTGATCATATCGTCGATGAACTCTTGTGACATCTCGTCCTGCAGTCGCACACCGTCATAGGCCTCTTCCACGACCATATTGTCCAGGTCGAGTCCTTCGGCAGCCGAAGGAGCATCTTGAACCTCTATTGCTTTGAGAAAGGCATCTCGCTTCACAAGCTTGTTGCACGCCTCGTATTGAGCCTTTGCTGTCTTATCGTTGGGATTCTTCCGCACGACCATCTTCCAATCATTGATTGCATCTTTGTGCTTGAGGATCGCGGTATTGGCGACCGCTCTCCTGTAGTACGCTTTCACGAAGTTGGCATCAATTTCGATGGCTTTGCTGGCATCAGCGATAGCATAGCCATATGCTTCGAGTTTTATGTTCGCCTGTGCTCGGTTGGTGTAGAAAGATGGCTCCTTATCGTTCGCTTCGATTGCTTTGGTATAGTATTCGACAGCTGCCGGCCAATCCTTGTTCTTGAACGCTTCGTTGCCCTTGTTCTTGAGCGCGATAGCATCATCGGCCGCCATTCTGCGCCTCGTGCGGGTCCGATTTCCTTTCGCCTGCGCGCGACAGCAATGCTTCTACGGAGGTACGTCTCGGCTGAACTCGCGCAATGTGATCGGAACTGGAAAGGGCGGCTGTCAACACAAGGCCGGACTGTGGTGTCGAGTGCGTGAATCTTTCAGATTCTAGCATGATGGATCCGCTCCCCATGTACATTATTCCCAGGATTGCGTAGCGCTGCAGGCAGGGGTCCTCTGCAACTCTATTCGGGCTTCGTCAACCACACTCCGCAACAAAGCACGTGCAACTAACAACTATCTCCAACTGCTCACTGGAATGTTCAAACAACTCCAAGAATACTGACACCAGGACGAGCAAGACAGAACAGCATCAGCGACCATGGCAGCAGTACCCCGCGCTCTCCGAGCCTGCCTCGTGTGCTCTTTTGTACAGTCACAGTCCAAGTTCGTGAAGCAAGGATGCCCAAATTGCGAAGAGTTCCTGGAGATGCGAGGCAGCACAGATATCGTGGGCGACTGTACCAGCGAGACATTTGAGGGACTCATCACTGTCAACGATACCAATACAAGCTGGGTCGCGCGGTGGCAAAGGATCGTGGGATACGTGCCGGGCATCTATGCCACGCAGGTCAACGGAGTAGTGAGTATTATTGATAGGAGCGTCGCCGCATGACTGACAGTGTCACCAGCTGCCTGATGACTTCATTTCGGCTGCAGAGAATGCTGGTATCAAGTACATACCACGGGATGGCAGTGCAAACAATGAGGAGTAGTCATGACCATGGGAATTATCAAAGTGCGCGTTCAAGCCAGGCGTTAGCAGGAATTCCGGAGGCCGCCGGGATAGCATGGGCAGTTATCAGAACGAGAGACACGAGACGATGCGAGCTGCTACTGAGGAATCCTCGACACATCATCAATCTTCATACAGCATATGGCTATGTCAAAAAGTGACCAGAGCATTTTCGCTTTCGGTCAGCTTCCAGAGCAGCCTGTGGAAGGCATAGGCTCCTGTTGGAAGGAGCAGGTAGTAGATGACGGTCCACGCTAGGCAAAAATTTCGACTTCCAGGTCTGAGCTCATATGCTCCCGGCTTTGCGTGCTCATCCTTATCCTTCGTGATGCCTGCGCCTGAACGAAGCTTACTAGGGCCATCATCCCGCTTACCCTGTGCAAGGTCTGGCGTCGCATTGTGGCCTTCCCACTCATCAAATTGCCCTATTCTCCCCCAGATCCTGGGGAAGCCCATGAAATTGCAGAATGTGTGAGCCGTGACCGCAGCAAAGACGTTGCCCGTGCGTAAGAAGACGAATCCTGCAAAGAAGCCGAAGAGGCTCGTGTATGTGAATTGGAAGAAGCTCTGCATAAATCCCAAGAACACAACTTTTGCAGATGGGACCGTATCCCCTTGTCGCGTGTGTGACTTCATGAATTCGACCATGTGATGAAGATGAGCTATTCCGAAGACGAGCGGGGTCAAGAACACGATCCGCACTGGCGGCACCTTGGCTAGCTGGTAGAGCGATATGACCAAGGATCGAAAGACCAGCTCCT
The DNA here is from genome assembly GCA_013248845.1 of Passalora sequoiae. Classification (NCBI taxonomy): domain Eukaryota; kingdom Fungi; phylum Ascomycota; class Dothideomycetes; order Mycosphaerellales; family Mycosphaerellaceae; genus Passalora; species Passalora sequoiae. Next base: position 684,980 of record WSQC01000018.1, on the reverse strand, counting down.
CGAATACGGGAGCAGTGACAAGAGCCCTGTGCCCTGTGGGGGAGTCCCAAAATGCCTCCTTCACAGCTCCGAAACTGAGTTCTCGCCACGAGCCATCGACCACGAGTAGCTCATACAGCGGTCCCATGAAGAGCACGACCACCAGTGCTAACGTCCTGAGACAATCGAACGGCTTGATGGGCCACATGGCGAAGAGCCGTAAGACATCTCGTGGAGTCGCATGTCCGTAAGACACCAGTACGTAGAGGGTGACAACGGCCGAAGCTAGACAACTGAGGCCGACCGCACGTGTGCGAGCTTTGATGACCGTTGGTGAATCACGCGAGTTGAGCGGACTCGTGCGTAGAGTCGACGATAGGTAGAACGGCGCTACGTAGATGATAGTAAATAGCAACGCGCATAGAAGCGCTGTCTTCTCCGATATGAGCGGTGGTGCCTCTGTTGCCATGTCAGACTCGTGAGTGCTGTTGCTACTCTTGGTAGTTTACAGCTGTCGCTACCTTTCTTCCCGTAGTAAAACTCCTTCAATCGCTCGACAAGCATCGAATTCTTTGACCAAACTGTGGCAGCTTTCACGGGTGGAGCCATTATCTTTCAATTGTCTTGTTCTTTGTCTGCTCGGAGTACCCTGCACGCGCTTCAGGACAATGGAAATTGCGGAATGACGCCAGCGGGCTAGGATCAGGCCGCGAAGGGATGGCAGATTCGAGCTCTATTCATCTCACTCGCCTTCTTTGTCAACAACAGTCTTCTTAACAGCGCAACGTTGTCTTCCAGACGCGCGCATCGGAGTGCTATGGGAGACAAAATGACAGAGTAGTGGTAGGAAGCAGATCGTAATGGCACGTTCCAGCGCAGTACCGCCAAGCTGTGAGCCGCCTTACCAATCTGGGCAGCTTAATTACATGCATTAGCGTGGCTACAGTACATGCCCGGTGCAGAAGAATAATTATAGCGTGACGTTGCCATGCAGGACGGTTGGCAGCTGTTCGTGGCCGTCGCTTTGTAGAGTACCTTGCATGTTTGCACGCGCAGAACATCAGACCGTTGCATGACCGACATCACCTCTTCCCAAAAACCTGGCCGCGAGACGTGGTAATCGATGTTGTGATGAACTCTCAAAGTCACCGTTTGTCATTTGCAGTTTGCCATTTGCCATGCCTGTCCGCTCTTCCACGCCATCGACTTTGGGCTAGATCATCGTTAGGGTCTGCACGGCCTCCGCCAATGGCGACAATAATATGCTGCAGCATACGGTACGCCGCTCTCGGAAGACACACCGAGTTTTCAGTCGTTTGATCACTCCTTCGTCTCGACTCCTACTGCCGCAGCGCACCGCAGCGCACCGCAGCGCACCACCTGCGGCAGTGCACACGAAGTATCGCACTGTGCCTGATGACATTCTCGTTTGCTGGTGTGCTGCGAGCTTATCGATACCGTGGACGGCTACCGACCAGTCATTGGCTTCTGGATGTCGTTAGTTCTAACGCTCGGGCAATGCTCACGCTTCGCGCAGCGCTAACGGTCGAGGCGTGTCATTTCCGCGTTGCAAGATTGCTGTCAAGCTCACATGGTTCGTGGCACCCTGGTCCTATTATTGAATTCGATGGCGAATGCTCCAAGTGCACAAGAAGACATGGCGGCGAGCCCACGGACGGCCGTCGGCTGGTCTTGCACAGCTGTGCTGGCTTGTGAGAGTCCGATCTCTGCACTCCTGACCATTGTTCTGCCTCCTCCGATCATCACGTATGTTCTCTTCTTTCTTTGTATACTGCCTGCGACGACGACGACGACGACTCCGCTGTTGCGCCAGCGCATACGTCAGAAATAGCAGACGCCGTTGACGACCCACCGCCTGGCTTCTGTACCACCCTCTGCTCTGCATGTTGGCGCTGTCGTATGCGAACGCTCGATCGAATGAAGCACCTCCTTGATACACTGAAGGACTTCAGCTACCGCCGTGATCCACCGCAGCTTCTGCGAGAGCGCTCTGTGTGAGCAGAGCGAAGCTCTCGTGCTTTTGTCACTCATTTGATATGTTCCACGATCATTACTGGCCTTAATTCCCTGCCGCGTCTTCGCCTTCTTCTCTAATATGTTCCTGGACCCCGATCCCAGAGGGACGCAACAGAAACGCCAGAATACTATGTCGTCTACATTTTTTTCTTCATCATCACAGCGACCGGCGACATCGGCACGAGACCACCCAGCACGCACAGCATGGCGGAAATTAGGGCAGCACTCACGAACGAAATCCGAGGACAGCCAACAGGAAGCTAATCGCTTTCTGGAACAATCGACCGTACGCTTAGTCAACTCGTCTCCTTCACCACCACGACACGGAGAGGGTGACAGCGACGGCAGTGGCAGCGGCAGCGGCAGTGGCAGCGGCAGCGACGAGGAGGGCAAAGGAAAGTGGGAGGAAAGTGCGACTCCACTGCCGCGCCTACCCCGGTCAGCGCAATCCAAGGAAACTAGCGTGTTATACCCAGCACACTCGGCTACCGAGCAGGGATATGGTGTTTCAGAGCCAGACAGCCCGGCGAATGAGGTGCAGAGCGCGCACCCAGCACCCAGTACAATCTTGGAGTCGGAGGGCTGGCAGCACGAGCTACCTCCGCCGGGATGGCACCGTCGAAGCACCTCCTCCGGCTTATACTCGCAGTCGTCCACCTTGCAAGATAGCCAAATTACGCTGTCGTTGTCGAAGAGGAGTGCAAAGAGTGAACGATATAGCAGTCTCAGTCAGTTGTCCACGCTGCGGGGAACGCCGACGCCCTACGACCAGGAGACTCGGGAACGTGCCTTTGCAGAAGCTGAAGTGCCTGCCAGGTCTGGCCCGGCTCACGCGTTGCAGACACTGCAGGAAATCTCTCCCGAGCGACCAGAGAGATTGTCGACTATTAGACAGGTTCCCTCTTCTCATACATCCTCGCCCTCCGCCCGGCGCACAGGCTCCCGATCCTTGGAGAGCTCACCTGTACGTCCCGTCACTGCACCATCGGATTCATCAGGACAGCCGTCGAGTGACGAAGGCTCACCGCACCGCACCTCCCATAGGACCTGGTCGACTGCTTCTATCCACCAGGCGAATACACCTAATTGGCGTGGCATCACACACACTCCCGCTTCACGTCATCACCAACACCACAGTTGGAGTCCAGAATCGCAGGCGATCTCTGAGGCGACGTTGCCGGACCCTTCTTCTCCCAACTTTATCGCATACACACCTGATTCAGTCCAACCAATTTCCAGAATAGACCTAATACGTAGTGCTACTTCGATTGAGTCGATTAATTCGCGTCTCCAACACGGACCAACTGCGCGACCCGATACAGGCCATAGCCTAACAACTACTGGCTCCCAGGCATCGTCGGATTCCAATGGTCCTCTGCCTCCCCTGTACATTCCCAAGAAGCGCCTTCGACACAAAGCTGCCTCCGAGTCTCTGAGCTCGCAGGCAGAAGCTCAGGCTAGCCCAGGGTCTCATGCAGCGGCCACTATGGATGATATTGATACCTTGCCGTATCCAAAGAGACCGTTCAGTAGCCACCTGAGCACAATTGCAAGCGAGAGTGAGCAGAGTCGGAGCGCGAGCCAACACCTAAGCCATTTTTCCCTCGGCTCCGGCGTTTTGACTGGCGATGATTCCAGTACAAGGGCCAGCCTTCCACTTTCGCCCGGCCATCGACGACAATGGAGTGCACCGGCAGAGTCGGTCGCTTCGAACGTGCAGACAACTGGCACAAGAGGCACGAACAGTAGCGAATTCCAAGAAGAGGCCGGAGATATGACCCTGGGCATATACAGGGAAGAATCAGCCATGCCAGACCCGTTATTCAAAACCAATACTGCCCCTGGAACGAGTCCTTCAGACAAATCGAGAAAGTACGATGGTCCTCTGCCTCCCCTTCCACCTATACCGAAGAGTCGAGACAGCGACGAAAACTTCGACACTTTGTCAGAGTTGCAAGCGCCCGCGCTTAACCAAAAGAGATCGGGATACTCCTTGCGCCAACGAAGTAACAGCACACCATCGCATTCGAGGCAGCTGAGTCAAATCAGTTACCAAGAGAGTGAAAGATTCAGTCAAGGAAGCAGCCTCTTCCCAACTTGGGCGAAACGCTTCTACTCGGGTTCACACGAGCTGCAAAGCAAGATGTCTTCCGGCAGTCTATCCACCCGCAGCGCTAGCAGAAAATTGAATCGTCATAGGAGGACTGGCAGCACGTGGACGGACCGCAGCATAACCAGCAGACTCGGCACAGGGTACAGCAATGTCGAATCCACGAGTCCAGTCAGCAGCCACTTCTTACCAGCCATATTTCGACCTCGAATAAAAAGAACGAGCTCTGAGCAGGCGCACCACAGTAGGGATAGCCGTTCGTCGAGGATTCGGCGGAGTCGTCCCTCAAGACCTTCGCAGGATACACGCGACTCAATGGCGATCACTCGCGATCCGCTACCGCAAGACGAAGAGACTGCAGAAGCACCGCGAGATAGTGCGGCAGAGATCCTACCATCAGGCCAGCCAAAATGGGGTAAACTGAAAGACCCAGACGCCAGCCCAGATGCACAGCGAACGCGACTTCCCCGAAGATACAGCAAGCAGCGACAATGGGACACGATGGAATTCCCTCGCCCCATGACGAAAGACCGCATGAGTGACTTTGGCGTAGACGCGCACGACCCACGTCTAGCACCCTCGAAACGAAATTCTCAAAACCGCTTGTCCGCATGGCATGCGCCGAGCTTTGTATCGAGCCTGGACACTCTCATCACTTCGCGGCACAACCGACAAATCTTGTTCTTCATGCTGGGCTTCATATGTCCACTGACTTGGATGCTCGGTGCTGTGCTACCTCTTCCGAAGAAACCTCTGAGCGCGGATCAGCTGGAGCAGAGCGTAGCTGGTAGCGAGGAGGACGTACAGATGGCCATGATGAAGCATGAAGCTGGGGATGCTGAGCGAAGATGGCGGGAGGAGAAGCAGTTTTTGAAGGCAAAGTGGTGGAGGACACTGAACAGGATCATGAGCGTGGTCGGTGTGCTTGTGATCGGTGCCGCCGTAAGTTTCTCCATACATGCTCGTATCTTGGTGCCACAATCGCTAACCTCATGCATAGATTGCGCTCGCCGTCGTCGCGACGAGGTGATATGTTCCAGCTTCTAGATCCATGATCTATTCCGCACGCCGTGCCAAGGCGTGTCTCCTATGTCAACCTTGATTTTTTGCTGCGTCCAGCGAAAGAATATTTGAACAGCGAATCTGGAACGGATTACAGCGAGCATTAGGAAAGCCGCGCACATCGGCCACGGCCTATACATACATTCTGATCATGATACCCATGGCATTTCATCGGATTTAATGTCTTGTTCATAATCTAAAGCTTAAATGCCAGAGATGAAGAATATCGAGAAGACTACATTGTCACGTCGAGGGAATCTGATCTCCTCGCGTGGTCTTTGTGCTATGCATACCTGTACGCAGTCACCGCAGCTCCGTGTTATACCGTGGCATATAGGCAGATCGGCCCTTGCACATGATCGATGCAATGAACAATTAAACAGTCTCCCTGTTGCACCATGGAGCACTCAGTGGCTACTGTCGAAGCGTTGTTTTTCGATGTATCTACCAAAGCATGCCGGATGCCAACCATAAAGTGTTCTCGAATCCATACATGTACATCATATCATCAGGCAGCGAAAAGACATCAGAGAGTTCGTTGAATATACTACAGGGTTGCATATCGTCCAAAGTCGTGTGCATCTAAATACACTCATAATGCTAAGAATCCTACTTCTTCATCATGCAATCACCAAGACGATGATAGCCATCGCTGCGAACGTGATCGCTCTGAGCAGGAGAGGGCCATTCCCTGCGGAACCGTTGAGATAATACACAGCTCCCAGATACGAACACGACACAGCTCCAGGAGGAGCACGCGGATCATTTCGCATACCGTAGCTGGCTTCCAGACCACGGCCTCGATACGGGCACGCAAAGTTCATGCTTGAGGGACAGCTCCGCATCAAACTATAACACAGATCTTCGCATGGCAGAACTTCTCGGTAGGGACCAGGTTGAATGTGAGTGTCGATATCTGCATTGCGAGACCTGTTCGTTGCGAAGCTGGATTCGAATGTTTGACTGAAGGCGTTGCTGCCAGGGACAGTTGGTGCATCCGACATGGGTATATAGTTCATCGTCAAGACTTCCGGGGCGAGCATGGTGTTGTTAATAAAAGCTTGGCCCATATTGCGAGGTTGAAGATAGCTTTCGTTCTTCGAAAAGTCCTCGCATCGTGGAATCGAGACTGCACAAAGCCACTCTTTATATGCAGTCTTGCAGTCTGTGCAAGTCTTCGCGAGCGAATATTTGGCATCGGAAGTCGTATTACACGGCACCTGTGCCAGGGTATAGTTGAAAGGCTTCCACCAGGTCGTGGTGTAGTTTTCGTAAAAGCGCTGCAGGTCCGTAAAGTTACCAAAGCGGTTGGGATTCGCAGGCGCTGCGTACGCAACCTGGTCGCAGAATGTGAGGTTGAAGAGCAGTTGACAGTTGCCATCAGTCTTCGTCTTGAAGTCGACTCCAGCACCCCAAACCTTTCCACCACCTCCAACTTTGCCAGATCCTGACGAAGTCGAGCTGCCGTTGGCGCCGTCCAAGGCCAGGAAAGCCATGTATTCGCTCGAGCTGTTCAAGTTCGTGGCGTAGAATTGCTGCTTTGGCTTCGCTCCAAGCCCACGAGTTATCATACCCATTTGAACGTGGCTGCCGTCGCCGTGCAGGTCATTCTGGCTCGACATGATCTGACTGTGGTTGGACACAAAGTTGCTCAGGCCACAAAAGGAGTTCTCCATTCCCATTACACCAGTCAAGTTCTTGTTCAAAGCAAACAGGGTGAAGGGCGCGGTCAAGTTCATCCAATTCTGGAAGACCTTGTCTGACGAATTGGCGTCTGTAAGGTTATCCGTCACGAAGAGAGCCGCGTTAGAATCAGTGTCAACGAGATACAAGAATGGGTCGACAGGTTCTGCGGCATAGTAGTAGTCGTCGATCGAGACTGCCAAATTGTATTGCCAGGATCCGGTGAAGTTCTTGTTCAGCTCAGGAGCTGCGACTGCCATGTGCCATGTCCCAGAAGCTGACGTGACGCTCGCGTTGACAAAGCCTTTATCGAAAGCATAAACATCTTGACCACTTCCGTCGGGACCCAGGTTTTTCTTTCCGGCGCTGTCCGCGACATATAGCGTCAGCTGGGGTGGCGCGACACCTGCTGTACCGGTGCCATTCCATATAGGTTGTCGGCACGTATTAGCAGATATGTAGATGGTCGTGCCAGTCCGCCTTTTCTCAGAGTCATCATCGCGCTTCCGAAGCTCATTGTGATGGTAATTCACTTCACGTTTGCCAGACAGCTCGCTTGGTAGACCATCGCTAATTTCGGAGTGGTTGGCTGTGAGAAGACTGTTTGGATACTCCCAGATGGTTATATTTCCTGGCGCAATCTCGCCAGACGTGCCGATATCGTTGCCTTGAATCTGCGCCGTCTGTACTTTTCGCGCCACTATCGGATACAAATCAACAGATCTTTCCTCCATGTGCAGAAACTGTTCATCCTTGTCCAGCTCTATGCCATCTCGTATCCGGTGCCAATTGTGATCCTCGCCATTTCTTAGCAGTCCCCTGCCGTCGAGCGGAAGTTCGGCGGCGTACGCAAAGTGTGGGTTCGACAACGACCAGTATATTAGCACCAGCAGAGCCACAGCAGTGACAGAGGCAAGGAGACGCGATTGTAACGGCGTCAATTTAGGACATTGGCATAACATGCCAGCGGAGTATCTCGCGCAGACAGCGCAACAGCGCTGCTGCTATGATGGGCTCCCCAACCCAAGGAGGAATATGATGTCGCCGATATTCAAGTAGAGGCGTGTTGGGCACAGGAGAAGTGCACGGCGAGTGGAAAGGATTATAGAAGGTTCGTGGACGAGAGTATTGCGAATGGAAATGCAGTTGCTTAGTTTGAACACATCCTGGCAAGTGCCAGGGACCGAGTGGCTGGTTTCAGGGTCCTCGGGCACGCGTACATCCCGGAATTGCTTCCGCCGGACGTGGCTTGAGGTGGCTCACACAGGGCAACCTTGGAAGTCGCATGAATCACTGCTTCGCCAATCTCAGGCATCGTGATTTTAAGATGAAACCTCTCCGAGATCCTATCTAAACGTTGTTCCCACACAACCGACTCACGACCAGTAATCTCCTACGAGCCGCGATGTTGAGTCGTTATTCGACATCGGCCATCTCATCCACTGGTCTCCTCTCATCAGTGGCAGTCTTCGAGACATCGGCGGGAACATTGAGTTCTGCGCCTTGATACCGTAGCTTATATCGTAGTGCGGCGATGATACGACTGGTGAGCGGGCTGAGTTAGTGTCGCTACCAACGCAATCGCTGCGGTGTATGCGAGTATACTGGTAGCGACAGCCTCGGAAAAATGCATTGCGAATTAGTGGAATGGGTGTATCGAAGAGGTAGTGAAAGAGGTAGTGATATGGAGCTGATCGGTGATGAAGTGGTTATTTGCTGACTTTGCCAATTTAGGGCGTGTCATTATGCAAAACTTGTTGCATGACACAGCTGACTTATTGTCTCTACCTACATGTAGCCATGGTCGCCACGCTGAAATACCGCGCTCTGCCTTCGCTTGTGACCCCGAGCGTAGCATCGTATCGCGCAAGCCCAGCTAGCCGTCAGAGAGCCGCGGATTACCTTCTGGCCAGATACTGTAATTGAACGTATCGCGAGTATGTTAGCCAGCGCAAGGACACATTTGAAATCATACTGTATACCTCACATCGATTACAGGTCTGCGAGTCGACTCTCTAGCGTCGATCGTCGAGTGCTGTCGACTCAATCGCTTTCATCTGCTATGACAGCAGATTGTGAAGCATGCACGCATGCAGTCCACGAAGAGTCGGTGCATATCATTTGCAAATTTCTCTGCTGTTTCCTTAACTTCGCCCTGCATAAAGACGCAGGGGATCCAATTCGGCGGCAGAGTGGCCTCCAGAATTGTAGGGTTCGACAAGCTGCAGCCAAGGAAGCCTTCACTGCTCAAGGCTGCTCTTTCCGTCCGTGCGAGTCTGTGCCATCATATCAGCTAAGGTCAAGCCTTCAGCAGGATTTATGCGCAATCAAGTGATCCTATCAAGTATCGATTTCCTGCAGAAGACTTGACTAGGGAGGCCTACGTGCTTTCCGAGCAGCACCATCTCATTCGACGCCCTCGCGCGATACCTTCACGAGAGTCGCACTTATCGCTTCAGTCTTGTCGATGAAATCCACATTACATCTCAAGTTCTGTGCGCTGCATAGTTCCTTGATGATACTCGTCTCGTGCTTTTCCCTGATCAGCCGGCGGAAAGCGTGAACAAGGAATCCAGATACAAGTTCTACAGACCAGTTCTCCGGGATGAGGTCCATCACTTTTGCGAGATCGAACCAACCGCCGAAGCGTTCGAGTAGCTCAGCAGTACGTTCCAGCCGCTCACTAACATCTTCGATCTTCAAAAATTCAAAGAGTAAGTATTCAAACAGTCGCGCTTGCTCTTCTTTGGTAGGTAGCGGCTGCTCAGATGCAAGGCCAGGACTTATGTGGAATATGCTCGAGCCGCCACGCAAGCAGTATCGAATAGCAGTGTCGAAGTCGCCGAGACCATGCGTGAGCAATCGTAGCGACTCTTCATGTTTGCCTTCCCTGCCGTTCAAAATGATCATCTCGGGCACTAGCTCGTCACTATAAGGTGCCAGTCGTTCGCGTAGAGTGTGAACATTATACTGCGAAGCTGCCCCGTGGGTGCCGCCGATCAGCTGCAGTAGGCGAAGGCGATTGTGCCACCATTCGGCATCGATAGCGTTATCCGCGATGAACTCTGAATATGTCGGCTTGGGCGGGTGTAGGGCTCGATATGTTTCGTAAGACTGTAACAAGATGCCCCGTGAAGCTGACGCGTTTTCGAGCTCATTCAAGACAGTATTTAGATAAAAGGCGATCAGGTCGTTCACGTACTGTACGTGGTTCTTGCCAAACACAAGATGTTCAAGATAGTCCTTGACGGCGCCGGGGGCTTTCTCTTTCAGTATCCTCACTGCCTGTGCTGGCTCGAATCGGACTCTGCTACTGTCGTCTGCAAAAACCTGGACGCCGAGCTTAGGATTTCTATTCGCAAGCCAGGATCCATAATCTTGGACCAGCGCGGTGTCTCTTATCTTGGTCAGATATTTTCGAATGTCGTGCTCGCCTTCCACGAGCTCGCCGCCCACGTCTGTCTCCCCGTCGACTATACGTTTCCAGGTGGCCAAGACTTGCGCAGTCATCTTGCGGCTTTGGTAAAGGCGGCTCAGTACATAGAGGCGGTGATATTGCTCGAAGAGCTCAACAGCTCTGTCAAAGCAGTCAACGCCGCGATCGACGAGATCATTCAGCTCAGCACGCAATGTACCTGGCGATGCCGGTCCCCGAGGGCTATTCTGATCAAGCATGAGCAGTACATGAAGCAATGCAGCATCGACACTCCTGAAGACGGATGCTTCATCGGCAACACTTCCGAAGCCTTTCTTTTTGCGCCATACCATTAAGTATTGCTTGACCAGTTTCAGTAGGTTGTCCCCGTAAGGCCCCTTTACGTCTTGCTGTATACCATGTGGGTCAACACTGTTGCGTAGCTTATCAACGGTATCGCGAACGCCCTGTGGCAACCATATGCCACGATCGCCCTCTGCAACCTCGAGTTCAAGCGGAGGCACGAGAAGCAGCACAATGCGAGGGTCGATCTCACCCGTCACGAGTGCGTCCTCCGCACGCCGTTTATCATGCTCGTAGGAGACGATACCATTGACTGTCTGCAAGGCGAGGTTGCCGAAAAGTAGCAGTGCTGCCTTTTGTCTGACATATGTCAATGTAAGAAATTCCAGTTCATCTCTCGGATCTTGACCACGGATGCTGTTGACGACGCGCTGCACAATCGGCACCTCTATCGTGAGCTTGTTCTCATTCAAGATCTGCACGGCTTGATCCAGCTGACGATCAAGCTGAGTGATGAGAGGTGTCTGGGCGATCCACGAGACTCTGTCGTCTGCATAGAGTAGAACATTGGCCGGAATCTGGGCAAATCGGGCTGCAAGTTTGTCTTCCTCTTGGTTTCGTTGCACGTCATCCTCCTCATCAATGCCAGGACTAACATGCAGTCGCCGCAAGCGTAAGCTCGAAGCGACAACATGCATGGAAAGCTCGGCAGAAGTTGTTGCGTTTCGAAGACCTATGCCGCGGTTGATGGCTCCAGTCTTTGAGTGGCTGACCTCAGAGCCTACGGTGAGCCACTCCTTGGTTCGATGGGCTTCGGCTGGATCTGCATCCCATCTTTGAATCTCAACACAGGTCTGATCAGATTCTTGGTGCTGTCGCTGCACTACAGCTAAGACGTAACCCTCTTCACTTTCAGGCGAAGCCATTGAAGTAGATCTGACTGCGTGATCCAACACGAGGGAAGCAGGATAACTACTGAACTCTAAAGTTCCACGAACCACATCTCCATCAATATTGACGAACATGCCAACACCAGCGTCTTCAGCTTTGGTGCCAGTTGTAAGTAAGAACTCGTTTGACGTTGGTGATAAGATATGAGGTGGCAAAGGTCGCGGTGACTCTATGGTGCCTACAGGTTGTGAGTCCACCGAGCTCTCGGAAGGTGGCTCTGGGAGAGGTTTCGTTGGACTCTTCTCCCTGCTTGAACCCAGTTGAGGTGACTCGTTCTGTTTAGATGATGTCCTTGCTGGCCAGGGTGGGTTGCTGTCTGGCTGTGGGCCATCATTGTTTTGCGGTTGAGCCCCTAGGCTGATGTTCCTAGAGTGTCCTTGAACTCGACGAACAGGACTTCGAGAAGAGAAGCTTCGCGCTGCAGGCCGACTTTGAAGTGAGGGTGCAAGTTTTTCGTGTGCTTGTGGTCGTGGCTCGCTGACGGAAGTGATGGGGAAAAGCTCGTTCTTACGATGATTGACTACGTCGAGCAACGAGTATGATTGTCCATCTGCAACGCATGCAAAGTCGCCTCTCCTTTGGAGAGCAGAAATCCCACCAAGCTCAATATCTCGAATCTTCAATGGTTGAGCCTCTTCTCTAATACGAATAACTCTCAATCGCTGGCGCAGACAAATGACGACCTCTGTGCCAGCGCTGCCGTTACTGTTGCCGTTACCGTTGCCATTGCCGTGCTCATATTTGACATGATTCTTGTCGAGACCACCAGCCCACGCGCAACCCGCCTGTTTAATGCCACCATATGCGGGACTCAATTCTGGCAGTGTGTAGAACGTGAGGGTCTGGTTGCAGACTATGCATGCCTTGTTCACGTTTGGCAAGATCAGTATCTGCTTGACGCCTGCGTCTTCTCCCTGCTGTGCTGTATTGTATGTCGGCTCGATCCTGGTCGCGAAGATGTAGCTAGGTCGGCCGCTGTCGTCGGAGGGATCTGGTGGAATGGACACATAGTGCAGCACTTGACCAGCAGAAGTGCCTATGTATAAGTTGCCGTTCCATGCGTCAACACATGTAATGTATGAATGTGCGCCATCATCGCCGGTCGACAGAGGAACGTCTCGAATCAACTCGCGCAGGGAGAAGCTGCCTGGCGAACCATCTTGGTTGACGGATATTGCTGCATCGGAATCGCTGGTAGATCCCATCGCAGCAAATTGGCCCAGTCATCGCATCGTAGATCGTGGAGCTCACAGCAGCAGTGACAATAATGTCTGTGAATTTAGGAAATGGAATAGTAGCATACCTAGAATAGTAGTAGACTAAGATAGCTTCCTTCTCCACGTGCGTCTCCGAGTCCCAAGGACACACCTCCGCAGCTCAGCCGTTCATTGCTACCACAACGCGATCATCCACTTCACCTGACCGATTACTCAAAACATAACCGGAACCTAGTCGAGAGCCCGGCGTCGACTCACCTCAGCACTGGAGGTATGCGGTAGAACATGGTGGGAACCACAGAAGAGCACGATGACGATTATGCCATCGAAGGGGCAGAAGATGCTCAACATGAGACAGCAAGAACGAGTCGCGACGGTGATAATGGTCCGGTGCGGTCCTCTACAGATACAGGCAACAAGTTCCAGCAAGCGGTAGCTGCATGGCGATCGCTGGACTTGACCAAGCTGGTGTCCAGCCTCGACACGACTGCTTCGGATATGGTCACACAGCAGAAAGATTCCTTGGTGCACAGGAAGGGACTTGCACAAAAGACGAAGGATTTTCGAAAATTGGACGACACTGGCAAGCTGGCCGAGATCAAGGACCTGCTCAAGATGTACCAAGGCTATATTGATATGCTCACAAACCAGAACAAGTCCGTCTCAGCAGCTTTCATGCAGGCCTATTCTCCGTTGTCCGAAGCGCCAGATCCATATCCACTTCTTGAAGCATCGATCGATTCTCTTGTCACTGCCGATGAGGTTGTTCCCAAGCTGGAGTCCGAGAATGAAAGGCTACATAAGCAGGTCTCTACACTCACCGAGCAACTCGAGGACACCGAACACCAGCTAGAGGAAGAGCGAGGAAAGAGGCAGTCATTCGAGGGTTCTCAGGACAGCCGTATCAAAGAAGTTGAAGAGTCGTGGTCAGCAGTTCTGAAAGAGAAGGAAGACAATTGGACCTCCAAAGAACGAAGTCTGGAAGAGAAGGTCGAAAATCAGGATAGGTTGCTCAAAGAGCTCAAGGCCAGCTATGAGGTATCGCAACGACTCGAGAAATCAGGCGAGGAGGCCCCGGATATTCTTCGAAGTAGTGCTACGGCGGCTGAACTGGAAATTGCAAATTCGGAGCTGGAGAAGGTCAGTATGCGCCTAGCGGATGTCGAGGCAAGGAACGAGCAACTCCGCCTAGAGCTTGCACAGTCTACCAGCCAGACGAAAAGCTCCACTAGAAGTACTGCAGTAGAGGACGACCCGTCATTCTTGAGGCTCCGGTCCGAAAATACCTCGCTCCTGCGCAAATTAGATGCAGCACGGCACGACAAAGATGCTGCCAAGAGTGATCTAGAGACGAAGCTGCGCGGCGTAGAGCGAGAGCTCAAGTCGCTCAAGGCCGACCGTGATGCCCTCCATAGCAAGGTGCAGAAGTGGAGCGACTACGATGAAATCAAGCGTGAACTCGACATGCTCAGAGCTATCGAATTCTCCAGTATTCATGACGCCGATGGCGAAGATGTGTCTCAGGCGAATGGATCAGCAGGCAAGGAAGGCGAAAGTCTAGAGCAACTGCTTGTCGCACGGAATAAGAAGTTGAGCAATGAACTGACAGAACTTCGTGTCTCTTACCAGGAACTGCAACAAAGACTTGAGCAGTTGCAAGAGGACCTTTCTAGCACGAACATGGATCTCGAGAAGGCGCACAATCTCAATGCTACATTAGAGATCGATCTCCAGAAGACACAGCAAGAAGCATCAAATGCGTTTGAGACTATGTCCGTGGCAGGCACTTACACTTCTCGCTTTCCAAAAGGTCAGTATGGCAGCCGAAGAGGAAGAGGTGGAGGTACGTCGCCGACGTCCTCAATCATTGGTGGTTTCGAGCCCGGGTCGTCCGGTGCAGGTAGTCCGACCCTCGAGTCGCTTCGAGCAGGTGAAGCAAATGGTGGTGGCTCGGGTATTCTGCCAATGGTGACGGCCCAGCGCGATCGTTTCAAGAAGAAGATCGGCGAGCTTGAGCAAGAATTGCAAAGGCAGTACCAGACAGTGTCATCACTTCGTTCAGAGGTGGCATCACTACAGAAGGATAACCTCAATCTATACGAGAAAAGCCGTTATGTGTCGACCTATAACAGAGCACAGCCAACCTCTTCTGGAGCAGCGTACGGGTCTAACCCGATGCCCTCAACAGTGCAAGTGGGCGTCGCAGACACGCCGTCAGGCTTGTCGCTTGATCGATATAGATATGCCTATGAGCAGAATATCTCTCCGTTTGCGGCCTTCCGTGGACGCGAAAGTGCCAGAGCAATGAAGCGAATGAGCTTACCGGAACGCGCGGTATTTCAGATCACGCGTATGGTGCTTGCAACACGCACGAGCAGGAACCTATTTGCCTTGTATTGCTTGGCGCTGCACTTGTTAGTGTTCTTGATGCTCTATTGGATGGGAGCAGTGGATATGGGAAAACATGCCAGCAACTTAGGAGCTAGTACACTTGCTCACGGCGCCGCTGACGTCGCAGCCAATGCTGGAACTGGTGGTGGTGCTGATCTCAACCATGGTAAATGGCAACAGGAGGGTTTCCAGGCGGATCGATGAATGAGATGTATACTCTTGTGGACCAGCTGCAAAGCACGAGTGAGAATCTCGAAGCACTTATCAACCATATGGGGCCGACGTCCCATTGAACGGACGAAATTTGATGATCGATTCGGACCTTTTTCACCTGGGCGATGGAGTCTGCCACAGTTTGCAGAAGGCAGGGTCCATCTCCTCTTCCAAGCTCTGATCCCAGCAGCGCGATGGGCCGCCATTGCAGCCGGAAGCGCTTGTGTTACAAAGGCTAAGACAGCAATACCAAGAGACTGCTCCAAGGACTCTCCATCTGAAGGATTCGACACGTTCGCCACTACTACTGCTACGATGAACATTGGTTCATCTCTTTGGCGTTTGTGTGAGGGCCCATGCAGTGGCCTAGCACGATACGTCGAGATCGCTTGACAGATCTATCCTTACAGTGGATCAGACATCTTTCATCCGCCAGGTCAAGCGCTTCTGTAGTTTCCATCTTTGCACGTTCTTACCACACATTCCTGGCTTGGCAAACAGCTCAGTAACGCAATTCATGCAGGCGGCCGTCTGGCAGCTCGGCTGGCTGTACGGCAGCCATTCAAGGTGAATCTGAAACGCAGAGGCCGGTGGGCGTCAAATCGGATGGGAGCTTGAGAACCAGCCATCTCCGCGAGCCTCAATTCCTCTAAGCGCCTGGGTGGACCCCAAACGCCAGTCTGCGACGATGCGAGTGGAGGCAATTTGCCAACAATAGAACGCCTCTATTTGGCTGTAAATGGAAAATTATGCGTCTTTCTCATCGCAGCTAATATGCAAGCCGTCGCAGATCTATGCAGATTGAGTAGGTTGCGATGCTGCAGGTAGATGTGGTGCGACGCACTGGAACTGTCAGCTGGCTCACTCGCTGAGCAACCTGTGGTAAGGAAGTTTGGGGAACTTCAACGAGGCCCAGAAAGAACGACACTCCCTTCTCCTGAAGGATAGCGTCAGCAAGTGAAGAATTTCAACGACATCTGATTTCATCTTTGCATTTGTGCTTGGACGTCGCGTGCAAAAATAAGCTCAAGCCCATGTCTAGCGCCGATGGGATCGCTTGGTTGGCTGGGCCACGCTAGGGCTTCCCGTAGTCGATTGGGAGCAATTTGCGTTCTATTTCCATGTCAGGCGGCTAAGGGCGCAGACGAATGTATCTCGAAGTGGTACAGACGTCAGCCATGTATATAGAATGAGAGGAAGCGCTTCCTGAGCAAGTGGGAAGGTTTGTTGTTATCATTTCGCGCCTTCCACCTGCGTTGCGTTGAACTCTACACCAGCAAGCACGAACAACCGGCAAGCACCAACGACGATTGATTCTACGATACATTAGATCAGTACACAGCAACCGCAGGCAACGATCACGAGAGCCACTCACATAGGCCATGCTGTTCTCACAAGCGAGTCTGTTGCTCGCGTTAACCAGTGTCGCTGCTGCTGCGCCTTATACACAAAACGAGAAGCGTGATCGGGGATCATGGCATGACGCTTCAGATGCTATGGGATCCTTCTTCAACTTCGGCAGACGGCACTCATGGAAAGGCCGCACGAATCAAGCGCAACAATGCAATCTTGCTGCAGCACAGATGCCTCAAGGTCAGTCTCACACTCCTCCTTAAGCAAATCAGATGAATCCGAGCATGACTGACTGACAAACATTGCAGCACCGGAGCCACTACCCGCCCCCTCGGAAGGCATGGTCCTCTATCACGTCGCCATCGGCCGCGGTAGCCAGAACTACACCTGCGACCTCACCAACACCACCGCCGTCCCCGTCGCCGTCGGAGCCCTAGCCTCCCTCTTCAACGTGACCTGCCTCAGCGCCGACTCACCCACCCTACTCTCCAAAATCCCCGACATAGCTCTCCAAATGCCCGTCCCAACCCCCATAGACGAAACATCACCCGAATACCGCGACCTCAGCGGCCACCACTACTTCACCGACGCCACCACCGCCTTCTTCAACATGGACACCACCCTAGCCAGCTACGGCGCCGGCGCCTTCAAAAAGATCAACGCCACCGACGCTCCCGCAGACTCGGTCAACGGACAGAGCGGTCAAGGGTACGGCTCCGTGCCGTGGCTCAAGCTCGCCGTCAAAGATGATCAGCAGTGTCCCATGCAAGAAGTCTACCGTCTCAATACGGCCGGTGGTCAACCTCCCAAGTCTTGCCAAGGACAGCAAGCGAGCTTCCAGGTCGAATATGCAGCCGAATACTGGTTCTACAGCTAGTCGACCACGTCAATCATTTTTTTTTCTCTCTCTCTGCATTAGCGGCATAGCGAATGGCGTCAACGGCGCCACAAAGAAGATGGCGGATCGACTGAACTTCACATGCTGCGTTTCTTTCTTCGAGATATGATGCATAGATACACCAGTGACGACTGTTGATGATGCCAACGGCTGTCACGTGCCATCACAAGTCAGTCAGTCAAATCGAATGGAGTGCTCAAGTGAGATGCAAGGCTACAATATACCATAATACCGAAACCCATTTAAGCAATTGTATCTGTACACTAGAGCGTCCACTGACACCTCGCTCCGGAGGACTTTGTCCAAACGCCATCACTTTGCACCTATGTACTCGATGATCTGATCCGTGCACATCAGATAGAACAAGGTGAGATACAGGTGCAAGATGGCGCGAAATGGTTCAAAAATATATTGCTTACTACTGGTACTCCTTGCCAGCTCCGCTTCCAGGCAATTCAGAGGACTAGACGTCTCATCTTCCTCACTATTTGCGATGCTGCCAGTGATCTGTCGATAGGTGCCAACCGTATCAAATCCTCATGATAGGTCAAAGGCCCGTCTTGGTTTCTGGTGTCTCGTGCGCAAAGCATTATGTCAAGCCTTCCCGAGCGATCACCCGCGCGACGTACTGGGTGCTAAAGAACAGCAACGAGACCAGCCGCTGCCAGGAGACCAGCAACCTGAAACGATGGCTTGCTCGCGCTGCCTGTAAAGCTGGGTGGCGTGAACCCAGTGCCCGATGGCTGGGATCCGTGGCTGCTCGGCACAGTTCCGTTGGGAGCTGGATACATCCCGACTACGGGCGGCACTGCGCAAGCACCTCCTGCTTTGCCCTTGGTGACCGCGACTTGTGGCACGATCGCGTGCCAGCTCCCGAGCGTATCTGGGCCTGGCGGGCTTGAGAGGCCAGAGTAGACCGAGGCCTTAAATTCAGGGACAGACTCGGGGGGGATCACTTGGCCTTGCCCGACAATCTTCCAATGCAAGTTCTTCTCCAGGTAAGGTATCGTATACTTCTCATCCATACTGATGAGCTTGCCTTCCTTGACACGCTTCTGAAGGCCTCGGGTCATGGGAATAGCACCATATGTGAGAGTATTCCCGTGGTGGCTGCCACCACCCGCCAAGACACCAAGCCATCCAAGACAGTGGTCATCACCGCCCCAACTGGTCGGATCCTGCCCCGCTGGCTCGCCGTCGAAAACGTAGATGTAGTATGTATTATTCAGAGCGAAGCGAGGACTCTGGAAGTGGCACAAGTATTCGTACGTGTGGCCGTTTGGGTTCGCAAAGGTGACGTTGTAACCGATTGTGGCGTTTGGGAAGCCAGTAGTAGTGGGGACGGAAGTGCTGGGGGAGCTTGCAGAAGGGGGAGCCGTCGGGACGCTTGAAGAAGTGGTATTGAAAACGCGGTAAGCTGGTGCCTGCTCATCCCGAGGGAAGCACTTTTGTGGAGCAAGATGAGAGTCCAGATCACGCTTGGGTTTCTTGGACATTTTCCCAAGTCTCCTCGAAAGGGAGCTGGCGGTCAAGCTCGGATTGGGGCCGTACAGTTCGTTGACATACTTGACGATGGCGGCTCTGCTGCCGTCACTGGTCTTGAACTCTGGATAGTCGTAGTTGAACACTCGCCAGTCCTGCACCTTCCTGGTCGTCCAGAAGCTGTTGGGAGTGTCGCGGAAGGGCGTCAGTGGAGAGTCGGTGGTTTGTTTAGAGCCCAATGCAACAGTCCATGTCGGATGCCCTTTTTGAACGCAGTCCGTGCCCCACTGCCCCGGGTGAAGGGTCTGCCAAAGAGCGATAATGCGGTCCAAGCCGCAGTGAAGCACCCAGAACATCGAGTCAAATGAACTGATAGCGAGATATCCCAGATGGCCAGAAGACCCCTTATTGTAGAAAAAACCACCGCCAGCAGCGTGGATGCTGTTGTGGATCGTCTCTAAGCTGTTGGGGCACTGGTCGGTGTGGCCTGCCGCATCAAACGCGAAGTAGTGGTAGTCATCACAGTTGGCGAATATCGAGTAGATCATGTCCCGGATCGTGTGGCGGAGTCCCTCAAAAGTACTCGTCACCTTCGACTCTTCGCTGGTCGCATCGGGTTGATCGGAAGTAGGATAGCGGAGAGTATCGGGCCAGTTAACAAATGGACCGTAACGGAGCTTGCTGGGGTCGGGGAAGTGGTAGCTGACGAGAGGATTCTTGATGGTCTGCTTTCCATTAGGACCGATGACATCGATCGACTCTGAGGTGAGGAATGAAGGCACGAGCGTGCCAGAGTCTGGTCTGGCAGCCCAGTCCCAGTATGGGACGCGGATTGATTGGGCGGCCGTGACCATGCGCTGCTTGGCTGCACCAGTAAAGCTGTTGGCGACCTCGATTGCCAACTCGATGAATATTTGTTCAAAAAGAGCGGAGTAGGTTCGATGCCAAGCGGGAAACAGGCAAGACGCGTGCGGGCAGTAGCCGTCGGCATCACTACAGCCTTGTCCACAGTTTTTGACACCATTCCACGTCTCTCGTGGGACACCGTGAATGCTCGAGATGGCGAAGTAGCTTTTTTGGTCGGCTGGGTCCATGGCCATCCATTTCGCCATGGTCAGGATGAAGAGGTTCCATTGGTTGGGGTGGTTGTGGAACATGTAGTTGATCTCTATCCGAGTATGCATCCTGCCATCACCAAGGCCTTTCGCGCCGGTGGTGAGGATGGGGCCGCCGGCCTGGCGGGCATAGAGCGCATCGTCAAGGTCGGAATCGTGTGCGGCAACGAGGGGCGAGAGGAGGCATGCGGCGGTGAGAAGGAGCGACGAGATGGCCGCGCGTGTGAAGTAGTGCATATCAAAGAGTGAATAGACGCGGAGACGGATGGGTGGTCCTAGGGAGGGTGGGAGAGCAGTTCAAACAACGTGCTCAAACATGTGCAACAAGGTGTTGGGGGGTTAAAAAAGAGTGTGTTTTCTTTTGGAAAGGAAGCGTGAGTTAGTGAATGTCGAGCGGCGACGATTGGAAGAGAGGGTGCTGGGTGCTGGGTACTGGGGGGGGGATCTCATCGTTGAACACTAGGGACTACTGAACAAGCAGACGCCAGACGTGAGGGCGTGCGTGCTTGCTTACTTTGTGCTTGCTTGCTTGCAGGCAGGCAGGTGCAGAAGCGTGAGAAAGTGCAGGCGCGATGCCTGGATCCCCGGTTGGAAGGTCCAGGACGGTCGTGACTACCCTGTGGTAGTCGTAGTAGTGTGACCAGGAGACGCGACCGGGAGCGGGAGCGGGAGCAGCGCGAAGACTGTGTCACCAACGGCAGGCAGTACGTACGGGCATGGTGTAGCAATGGCAGTTGCAGTGGCAGTCGCAATGGCAGTGGCGACCATACCATGATGATGATGCTGCTGCTACTGCTGCCGCCGCTTCTGCTGCTGCTCCCTCCCTCCTACAGCATATCTTGTTGTATTCTTTCGTTGGGATGGACCCAGCGTCATGCCGCGCATACACGGTCGCACTCATGGTAGAACATGTCCACTGATGCAGCCTGCCATGTTCTCCTTCCACTTCGACGGCGGTCTCCCAGGCCTGCCTGCTCTGCAGCAATAAGCTGCCAGGGAGACTCTGCGGAAGATGAAAATAAAGACTGATCCCGGCCGTCATGCCTGTTCTCCAGGATGACCTCGGAAACGAGATGAGCCGCTAGTACCTGCACCCTGGAGAGCCTAGCCCCTCCAAGCTTGGTGTTCACGCTTGTCGATCAGGTACGAACCACGACCTGCATACCAGACAGGCAGGACCGGCACACAAGCGGCATACAGCATACGACATACCGCATGCTTGCTACCTTACCTTATTACCTTTTTACATACGCAAGCAGTCGAAGACAAAATGAAGTACCCTCCCCTCGTGCGATAGTGCCGTTCCCTCCGCTCTGCGCCTGCATTGCTTATACCTGCCTTCTTCGCGCTGACGGTCGTTCTGGCCATTCGAGATACTGCAACCAATCACCCCATCTCTCCAGGAGTCCTGTCCGGCACCCATGCTGATCCTATCGTACTAATCCCGGCATCTGCCAAATCCACCGGGCTCATCACGATCCCCTCGATATTCACCCCTCGCACTGACGAACGCGTAACACGAGGCAACAATCTAACATGCCGGACAGCCTGGGTTCACGCTCTCCTTATAGCTCTTGCTCGAGACTCATCTATACAAGGTCGCCAATCCACGAGTCAGCCCATCCGAAACAATCTACGACTCCAGTCCTCGCTCACCCTATTGTTCAGCGCTGCAAGACCTCAGACGGGATTCGGGACGTGTATATCGTATCTGCAGCATAGCTAGACCAGCGCTGGAACCTTCTCGTGCTGCCACCACTCCAGACCGCGCCTTTGCCGAACATGTCAATCTTGCAAAAACGACAAATATGCAGCCACTTCGTGCTCGCCCGAAGCGGCTCCGAACACTATGCAGTACTAGTTTATGCTAACTTCTGATGCATAAAGTCAGTGTATCTCAAAATACATACGCCACGTGTGTGAACGCCACTTGCGCCGCCCTATCTACATGATGCCCTCGACACCCTACTGCCTTCGAGAGATGCTTTGCGTCTTTTCACTCGTAATTGTTCCGGTGGCTGACAATGCCCCGATGCTCGGTCGTGGCTTGCTGGCTGCTTCTCGTGTCCAGAGTCACGATGCGCTTGAAATGTCACGCTCCATCACCCAAGCTTCGACTATGCACCTGCACTGGCCTGTTGTAGATCCTGTGACCCAGATGGGCCATAATGTACTTGCGGATTCGGTTCACCCGGTGCCAAGAAATTCGTCTCAGCATTGTTCGCAGCCTTGGCTGCTGAGCATCTCGCCATAGTCGGGGATGAACGTGATATGCTATTCGTGAGGAAAAAGTTTTCAATGACCTAGTCGCAACACGTTAGCAATATTCCACTGACTCAGCATGCCTGCGGCGAAGGCAACCACTCGGCGTTGTACTGATCTCTGCTTGATGGTAGCTATCCAGTTTTGACTTACTTTGCGGAGAGGCTCGCTTGATGGCTGGGCGCCCTTGTTCTGGTCAACAAGCTGTACCTTGCTTAAAGCTTGTAGTTCTTTCGATGCTGGTTCAACGATGTCGTATCGACGGAATGCCGGCGAGATTTCCTCCATACGGTCCCGAAGGGCTTCGACATCGTCGTACGGTAGCGGCGTGCCGAGAGCTTCCGATACAGCGCGGACGATCTTCCAGTCGTCGCGTGCAGCACCGTACAATGAAGAAGCAGCACGGGACATCTGCACACGACCTTCGGTGTTGACCCAGGTCGCACCCTTCTCGGCGTATGAAGCCCCGGGAAGCACAACGTCAGCCAATGCTGCGCCTCGGTCACCGTGGTGTCCTTGATAAATTACGAAGGCGTCCTTCGGGATGTCTGCTGCTTCAATCTCATCTGCACCAAGCAGCCAAACGACTTTGGGCTTGGTATTGGCAACCTCTGGGCTTGGGACAGTGAAACCCGCCTCAAAGGCACCTGCTCTCGAAGCCGCACGCTGCAAGACGTTGTAGCCATTCCACTCCTCTGTCACAAAATTTGCTTTGTTCTTCTCAACGAAAGATCCGACGGTCTCGTAGATTGCCTTGGCGTCCGGGTGCTCGACAGCGCCAGAGCCAACAATGATCATAGGCTTCTTGGCAGACTTCAGCTTTTCACCCCATGCGCCGCCAAGAGCTGATTTGAGGTCGCTTGCGGAGTATCCTAGGCTCTCGTAGTCGAAGGTCGACTCGAAGTCTTGGCCAACAAGGCCGACTTCAAGATCTGATCGAAGCCACTGCTTCCTGATTCTGGCGTTCAAAACTGCAGCCTCCCATCTGGGGTTGGTGCCAACCAGGAGGATAGCGTCGGCCTCTTCAACACCGTAGATTTTGGAGTTGAAGGCAAAATTGGAGCGAACATCAATACCGTGTGCCAAAGGAGCGGAGCCTTGTGGGAAGTCGAGAGCAAGATTGTCAGAATTCAGGCGATTAGCCAGGTCCTTTGCAGCAACCAGAAGCTCAGCCTCCACCAGCTCACCGGCAATGAACTTGACCTCATTTGCTTTCGGAGAGAGTTCCTTGAACTTTTCGCTAATTTCCACAAGCACGTTCTCCCAAGTGGCCGGCTGAAACTGGTTATCTCTTCGGATAAGCGGAGTAGTCAGCCGTTGAGTGCTAAGTCCGTCGCATGCAAAGCGAGTCCTGTCATCAATCCATTCTTCGTTGACATCGTCGTTCAATCGTGGTAGGATGCGCATAACCTGAAGCCCTCGGCCATCCATCCGAATGTTGCTGCCCAGACCATTGTGTACATCGATAGTCTCAGTATGTGAGAGTTCCCAAGGACGTGCGCGGAACGCGTATGGCTTAGACGTCAGAGCACCGACAGGGCAGAGATCAATGACATTACCAGAAAGTTCAGTATCAAGTGCGGTTTCGAGGTAGGTACCAATCTGGATATCATTGCCACGGCCGGTGCTGCCAAGCTCGGGTGCACCAGCAACATCGTTGGCGAAACGAACACAGCGCGTGCAGTGGATACATCGGTTCATGGACGTCTGCAAGTATCAGCAATGCTCTCCGTTCATAATCGCTCCATTTCTGCTTTACCTTGACCAGAGGTCCAATGTTCTTATCCTCTACCGCTCTTTTGCCATCAACCTCGTGGAACCGTCCTCGATCTGCACCGTATCGCATACTCTGATCTTGCAGGTCACACTCCCCACCTTGATCGCAGATAGGGCAGTCCAATGGATGATTCGCCAGGAGGAATTCCATCACACCTTCTCTTGCCTTGTGTGTCAAAGGACTATTTGTCTTCACAACCATGCCAGGCTGGACGGGCCATGCGCAGGATGCCACTGGCTTCGGAGCTCGCTCGACTTCGACCAGACACATTCTGCAGTTTCCGGCAATCATGAGCTTTTCGTGGTAACAGTACCGGGGAACGGTAGAGCCTGCTTTTTCGCATGCCTGGATTAGGGCAGAACCGGCTACGGTAGGAGATTAGCATGCTGTTCTTCGATCGAACGCAGCCATGAGGAGGTACTACATGCCCTCAATTGACACCTTCTTGCCGTCGACTGTAAGCTCCACCTCGGCCTGTCTTCTCGCGCTCGAGGCGAATGTGCGCGCCGTATGTGTACCATTGAGTGTAGTCTTGGCCGGCGATCGCGCCAACGAACGCAACAATGAGCGCTGCATTATGTCTGTTGGCTGCGTCGCCGAGATAATCGGAGTGAAAAGGATGGATAGGTAGAGGCGTTCTCGCATCGGTTCAGTAGCTAAAGTTGCTGTAATGGATGCTAGGTAATCGAGCACAGACTTCCTCTCATTGGCTGGGACGACCGGGGCTGAGCTCAAAGGACTTCCTCGCGAATTCTGCTCTCTGCACTTCCTCTTTTCTTCTTCCCAACTCATTTACGATACGGTTTATTGTGGGATGTTTGGGAATTCCTCACCCGGATGTCCTCTGCTATGTATCGCAGAGCGCGAAGACGGGCATTATAGCTGGAACGACGGAGAGTGTGCAAGCACTTGATGAGCGGAATTCCTTACCGATAGTGCTACATACTGCTGCTGCAACCATGAAGCCTCCATTAGACACCGTGACACTGTCATCATGTCGGATGTCTACAGCATCTGGTGGCTCGTCTGAGGCCCTCTCTACCTAGGTGCTGAAGTCTTGATGCCTAGGTATTGAACGATCTCCCGGATTTACACTCCTGCTACGTGGTTATTCGCGTCAACGTGTCGGGAAATCTCTTGCGTGAAATCTGCCGCGGCTTACAGATTGATTGAAAGAAACTTCGCCATGATAATCAGTTGGAGCTCTCCATTGGACCAGGTCGAGACTGCGAGGCTGCTTGCAGGGCACAAGACTTCCATCGCGACCAAGACTCACGGGAATTGACCCGGACTTGGTTACAAACTGCGCCATATGGATGATGCTCTTAAAGATCTGCTGCTGCTACATAGCACCGATGGCAACCAGGGCACCTCTGAATACGGTAGCTCGACATGAGACTGGCATATACATCTCGCACAATGATATATTCTATCTTGCACGGCCCAGTGCGCTCCACCCATACGCATTACCAACTTTCATTTCATTCATCATCATCAATAACTTGCCGTCTCTTCATACTTACACCTCCTAGCTCCGCCACTTCAAAATGTCTTTGCGACTTTGTTCTCTCTTTTGGGCGTCTTGAACCACGTCCATTTATTGTTTGAGTACAGGATCTGAGCGCAATCCTGGTCATGCAACAGAAGTCGTTCCTCGTAGCCTCGTTCTGCGAAGACATCTTCCTTCATGATACGATCCGGATTCGATGTTCTGTCTTTGCCAGTGTACTCCCAATGGATCTCCTTGATGCCACCAGGACTCATATCGATCTCCATATTCGGCTCCACGTGACTGTCATGCCCATCTACCAGCTTCCAATCCTCTAATGGACCACCACGAGTGATGTAGCCACCTAACAGCTTCTTACGCTGAGGCCTATAAGTTCTGAGGTATGGCTGCCAAGAGATGGTGCGCCATATGTTTCGAATGAGCTTCTGGTACCATTCTTGTGGCTCCACTTCTCTACCAGCTAGATCCATCCGTGCGCGAGTCGAGGAGTGGATGAACTCGTGCGTATTCTCCAGCATTCTGGTAGTGCTAAAGCGGCCGGTTTCGTAATCTGTCTTGGGATAGCGCCCGGGCATACGCGTGGTTGCCCCGGCCAGAGACTCTGGAAAGGTATTGGAGTTGTACAACTTCCCCATGGCCCAACCTTTGTAGTCGTCGCTTTTGCTCTGCTTGTTATAGTATCGTGTTGTCTGCCGAAAGCATAGCTCGATGAAATCGTCATCAAATTGTATCCAATCAGCTGCGCTGAATTCCTTGCCGTGGGGACGACTCTTGCCGGACAATTGATCCATCATCCACGCAAGCGTAATGTTCGCCATCCCATAGTCAGCATATGATCCACCGCAGTTCGAATGTGCGCCAGGGAACCAGACTTGCTTGAGATTGGTAGTACTGCCTTTGTCAAGCTCCCACACCGCTGGCGAGAATGGAAAGCGATGCTCGTCCAGCGCAAGCGCATGGAAAGCGTTCTCAACTCTATCGTTCAGTCGGGTGTCATACCATCTATACTCTTTGATGAAAGCTGGCATATGAGCAACTCGCTGGAAGAACGGATTCACCGGAAGGCCCAAAGCACCAACAGTGTCCCATACTCCGATGGCTTTGATGTTGGCCTCTTGTGTCAATCCAAGAGCCAGCAAGTGCCGGAAGTATGACTGCATGTATGTATCGATGCGGTTCTCATCGGGCGTATTTGGCGGCTGCAGTGTGGGCATGCTGTCAAGGACTGTTCTGTCACCAGTGCCTTCAGCATATGCCTTAAAGAATTGCGGTTCGTGGAACTCCGATCCCGCGTTCTCCCAGTCTCTGAAAAGGTCATAGAAGTAAGGCATGGCTTTCCGTGTAAGAATACCCACGGCGGCGATCAAGCCACCCAAGCTGCGAGCGGTAAATGCTCCTCTGGAGAAGCCAATCAAGAAGATCGAGTCCGGAGGGCTGAATTCGTCCTTGGGAGAATAATTGCTGGCAAGGAAGGCATAGGCTTCGCGAATGTTTTCAGATAGTCCCACACCTGTACCGCCTCCAAGCAGTTGATCGTACAGTCCTAGGCCAGTGCCGATTCCTGCTTGGTAGTATACTATCTGGGGATGCTTCTGGTCGTCTTCGGCAAGCATAGCTCTGGCTATTCTGGTGACATTCGAGGGATCTTGTATCTTGCCGGCCTTGTAGCCATTATCACGGTCCATCCAGGTGCCATCACAGCACACGATCAGCTTCTTAGGAAGTCTGATCTGGTGGCGTGCCTGATCCCCAGCAAGTGAATGATGGCGGCTGCCTGTGCCAGGCATTTCGGTCCAAACTTGCCTCGCTCGAGCGGAAAACTTCGTAATGCTAGAAGCAGGAAGAATTTTTTGTTCTTGATACGAAAATGGTACACTGTATTTGCGAAAAGTAACATGTCATTCGAGCGGAGGCTTTGCTATTAAGATTCTCTGTGCTCGCGCCTGAGGGGCGAGACATGCGAAGCTGCACTACTGATATATCAAGACAATGCAAGAGGCGCCCAGGACATCACAAAAACAGGGTCGGCCCATGAGCCATCTGCTGTTCTCGGCATCCTTTGTGCTGTAAAAAGAACGACGATTGGTGGTCCCAAACGGCTGGAGCTTGCATGGGGCTGAATACCAGAGGGCGGCTCGATCAGCCGCAATGGAGCACTTGTTGTACTGTAGATGGGATTCGGGATCGTCTGATTCAGCCTCCGCGGCGGTAGTCGCGAGCCATCATGCATATGGGGAGCTGAGTGCGTGAGGAGCGCGCGAGACCCATCTCTGTCAATATGTAGTGAACCAAGGCTACTTCGATGACGATCTTGCTCGGTCGTCGTCGTGGGCTGCAGGTTGTCCCATCATTCCGACACCTGTAGAAAGATGTGCTAGTCTTTCGAGTGGACGATCGGCGTACGGTTGGGAAAGAAGATGGACGTGCGCCTTCCGGAAAGGGCGAAGTCCGCTCCTCCACATTGTGCGACAAATCGCCAAGCACAGCCGGGACCTCACTTCCACTCAGCCTCAAACCTCTTCAGTCCTGGTGGTATTGTCGCCCTTTTTCGACACCCACTGCCTGAACCATATCCTCGTGGGCTTAATCATTTATCGGTGGCTTGTCGTAATTTGGGGCTAGTGTGGGAGCACGAATAGCCGCAGCTTACGCTGGTTAGAATAAAGACACTTATGATCAAGCGACTGTACGAGCAGATCAGCTGGCTGAGCATGTGTTTGCCGCGCAGGTTAGCTGTCGGGTCGACCGTGTCCGAATTCTTTGCAATTTCACAATCACTGAGCCATCACAGTTGGCGTATTGCTTGAATGAAAAAATGGATCGGCCACCGCGTGAACCCCTTCAGCTGACCGGATTTCTGGCTTTGCTCGGCGTCAGCGACGGTGAGTCTGGTCGTTGCGGCTGTCAAAGCAGCCATAGAGACATGAAGAGTCTCGCAGCGACAAGTATGAACTTGAAAGAGTAAAACCCAAGCGATGTACTCATATCGTGGAGCGCATCAAAAGGTTTGTTCCTATAGCGCTATCAAAGATGATGCCGGCGTGTGACTACGTACGAGTTGTTCGGCATGAAAATGACATCCTTATTTCGCAGTCCCACCGAATATTTCGCAGAAGCTGCATCCGATGACGCAGTCGGAAAGGACCAAAAAAATCAAATGCCATGAACTCGAAATGACTACGCAAGTCAATATTCATCCTGCTCCTGCTTCATCGGCATCAACCACTCATCGTACCCTCTATCTCGCAATGCTGTTTGCCTGCGAAGCTCGATATCGTCGGCGATTAGTGCCGCGTTCTTCGCAATGGTACTCGGAGTCAATGGAACGCTATACAGACTGGAAGGCACGTGCCTGAGTTCGCGACAGTCATCTCTAGTCGGAGCTATGGTTAGTGGTGGACTCTGCCGTCTCTTTCGCCACCACAGCAATGCCTACAGAAGGTCAACATTTCTGTTATGCACGGCATTCATCAGTACTTACTACAACCACGGCTATAATCGCAAGAAGTAAGACTGTTGCAATAGTGGCGATTCCTTCTCCGGTTTTCGCGAATGTCTGTCGGGTAGCACTGTGCTGGCCTGTACCGATAAATCCTTCGGACGTCCCAGTCGTTATGGACGGCGCAGGTCTTGTTGCAGAAGTCACAACTAACGGTACTGCCGAAGTGGTTGTGGAGAAGCCACTGTTTGAGATGTTGAACTGCGCAGTGACGGTGGACGTAGTCGATGACTCAGTAGAATATGGATCCGAGGAGCTGCTGCTGTAGGCAGAGATCGGCAATGGCACGGAATTATATAGTCTCGTCGGTGACGCCAGCGGACTACTGGTTGACACTAAGCTCTTCGTTGACGCTAAGCTCGTTGTTGAAGCTAAGCTTATTGTTGACGGTAAGCTCGTCTGCGGCGTGGCTTTTGGCGTGCACGACCATGAGCCTTGAAATGCTGATGCAGCAGATCCAAGCTTTCCAGGTCGTATCAAAGCTGCCACGCACTGTGGTGGGCAGTCTGTCGAATGTACGGCCGTGGCTGGTGCGCATACAAACGCCGTTGTCACCACTTCCGTTGTTGTCACAACCAGCTTGCGAATAAGGTCCATGTCGATTGGGGTTATCGCGGGCTCTGCTGCATCCGACATAGGTATGTCGTTGGAGGATGTCAAAGCGATATAATGGTCTATGGCGAAGTAAAGTAATGTTTCCGTTTCATGCTTGGATCAAGACACTAAGCTCAGTATATATATTTCCTGGGGTCTAATCAGTTCCAGTCTCACTTGGTCGTAAGCGAAGTGTTTACTCACGGCAATGAGCATGTGCTTCAACTTGTGAATATTCTGTACCGCATGTGAATAATGTCACTGTTGGCGTCTAAAGCTGTGCTTAGTAGCGCATCGCTGATTCGAAGGTAGTACGTAGAAGAGGATAGCAGTGAAGTGGGTGCGTTGATGCTGGGTACACGAGGCTGGAATCGACACTATACATGTCGAGAATTTGGCACGGCCAGACTTTGCTAGCGAACAGACTGCGACATCCGTCAGTCATTGCATATGCTGTGAATGTTGCTCGAACGGCAGGCAGTCAGTGACCGCGTGCGCTACAAACGATCTTATGGCAACAAAACTTCGGATCATCCGAAAATCACGACTTGATTCAATACACGCACATGCTCGTACCTGAGACGCCGAGAACACTGGTAGCACAAAGCTATATACGTAAGAACTGCTGCTCTGCATTGAGAGCTATTGCACATTACCTTATTTTGCATGCCATGAGTCGAGCAAGACGTGGAGGAGGTCTCGAAGCTAGTCTCGGTCATCGTTAGCGGTCAAGTCCACGAAGTTGGTGGATATAGACGCTTTGTATACAGTGTTACTGGCACTCGAACGAAAATGTGGCATGTGATTTTCCGCAACCAGTCTCTTCTAGACTCAGGCGACCTTTCGCCACACAGGCTGCCGATGGCTCGAAAGGATTGCGTCATCACAGGCAAAGCCGAGCGTGAATGATGATTACGCTGGCTGCCTGGTTCTGAAGATGCGGATGATATCGAATGCTCCGACCCTTGACTTGACATTAGTTGGGGAGGTATTTGAAAAGACATGAGTAGAAGGTCCACGTTGCATCTGATCTAGAATATCTTTGCTTCCAGTGAGCACTGTTCGCGCCGGTGTGGCAGCAGGCCTGCGACGCCAAAGTTCGATGGCTACCTCTGCAGCAAAGGGTGGAGATCAAGGACTGGCGAGTTAATCATTGCCATTGTGCTGGCTAGAAGAGCGCAAACGGTGAGAATGGATCTCATTGAGTGGACTAATGCTGCAATCCTGACGAGGCACTCGCGCCGCGGCTTCAGCTCAATGCTCATTCATTCTGAGATGGGTATCATGTCTATCATCTATGCTTTACCAGCAGCTCGAGAGCAGTATCTCCTAGCCCAAGCTAACGAGAGCTGGATTGTCTCCTTCCTTTACAAACACCTCGCCGCCTACAAGTTCAGGCCTGACAATACCATCGCCAGTGCCGCTCGAAGAATTGCCGCTCGACCCTGCATCAGTCTGC
Source organism: Passalora sequoiae (assembly GCA_013248845.1). NCBI lineage: Eukaryota > Fungi > Ascomycota > Dothideomycetes > Mycosphaerellales > Mycosphaerellaceae > Passalora > Passalora sequoiae. The sequence goes on along the minus strand of WSQC01000018.1, from coordinate 653,670 downwards.
GTTCCGCTTGTCTTTTGCCTCGCCCGTCGCTTTGCAGCCAGCTCTTCTTCGTGCGACACATTGCTGTAAAGCTTGAGTGATCCGACAACCATGAACACGACGATGCCCAATGCAAGAATGACGCGCCGTGTCAGAACCCATCGCACACCCTCCACCTCAGACTTCGCATCAGCTTGAAGGTCTATCGTGATCTGATAGTTCAATCGTTGCACTTTCGATTCCATGTTACGCTGTTCGTTCCTCACAGTCATCTTGCGGTCGTCGAACATGCCCTTTAACTCGTCCTTCAAAGCCGCGCTTTCCTGCCCAAGCCTTTGCGATAATATGTCAACCTCGTGCTGTAGCTGAGTTCGTTCGGTCCGCATCTTCTCCTGCTCAGCTCTTCTTCGTGTCGTCACTTCTGTCTTGAGTTCAGCGCATGCTGCACGAAACAGATATGTTTCGTTCTCAACCTGGGATTTGCTGACCAAGGCCTCGCGAGCCATGTCCATGTTCTCTGCCAGCCTCACTCGTACGCCCTTCATGATTGTGATAGCCTGCGCTTCTGACCATCCTGCATCCACCAGCCTCCTCACCAAGCCATAGGTATCGAAATGATGCACGTGGCGGGGCGTGCTGATGTGCGGTGCTTTCACAGGCGGCGAATGCTCGTCGAAGGATGCATCTGGGTGTTCATCTTCCAGAGTTGGTTTGGGTCCTTGATCTTCAGCATGCTGACCGGGATCCGGCACTTGATTCAACAATGAATTGAGAGGCTTCCCGCGCGGCGTGTCCGATTCCCGTGGTCCGTCTGCACTTGGCTGAGGATCTGCGGGATCGAGCATGGGATCGCTCTGCAGGCGTAACGAAGCTGCATCTTCCAGTTTTGCTGGCTTCGAGATCTTCCTCTGTCCTTTTTTCGAAAACTCCTGATCTTCTGCCCGTACGGATGCCTCACCTGCTCGCTGTAGCTTCTCGCCGATTTTGGGCAACCTTGCCTGCTCCGTCGCATCGTGGGCTGTCGATGGTGGCATGGCTTTGCCTCCACCAAGGTGCGGCGGTGGCTCATTAGCGGTGCCATATCGTGTCTGTTGGGGGACTGCTGCGGGCTTGCATCGCGGGGTTGAAGGATGGTATGCTCGAATGCGCGCGGCGGCTTTGACAGATCGTGCGGTGGGACTTAAAGTCTCAAAGCCTGTGGCTAGCCTCGGCCATGAGAATGGCAGTGGCAGTCGCGGTACCGCCATGTGGGCGCATCAGCATCAGTGCGCATGATGGGAGAAAACAAGACGATGAGCAAGAAAGTTGCCCGAACCCTGTCAACTGTGCCCGCATCTCCTTCTCACGCGACTCCCTCCTCGTGTCAGACCTTGTCACTCTATTTCGGGCTTAGCTTCAGGGGTCGGAGTTCCTGCGAGGCTATTCTTGGGCTCCATTATATTTTTGCAATGTACGAGTCTGAGGAAATCAGCGAGATCGTCAGCATGACTGAACGGATGTCGAAGAAATTGATCGGGAGAATCTTGCATATACCGCTGGCGACTTTTCACCATCTGTCGAAAATACCAAGGTATATCTAGCAAGTACTCTGAAATCCTCCACAATATGCTTGCAGACAATCCACTACCTATAGAGCCCTTTTACATGAGAAGTGTCCTTTGAGGTTGAAGCTACCAGAGTGTCCTGAGATCTCGATTGAATGGTTTCAGTTTTCGAATGAGTTTCAAGAATATTAATTATGTTCATGCTGAACGTCGATGCAGGCGGCAAAAATAAGTCTGTTGCAATGACCATACGAATCTGCTCCAGAGTCACTGCTTGTGCAGTCTCGTTTGCATGCTGCCTATGAGACGTGTCCTCATGCGCAAGGTCTATCGAATCTCCTTACGACTGGACTTGTGCGTGCATGATCCCCATCCCAGAATCGTCGAGGTGGTATGTGTCGCGAAGACGAAGATTATTGACAGCAATGATGGTATTGAGCGACGGCCGGTAACCTTTGATGTCGTGCAGCAGCCTCCTTGGAAAGTTTTATTACTGGCGGATGCATGGATGCTCGAGCTTGATGCGCTGCCTAGGTCAAACATGACTGAATGCTGCCGTTTGACTACACCGGTATAGGGCAGGTCGCCACTCGAACAGCCTTGCATCTGTTACCGTCCTGTGCAATAGAAGGATCCGCTACATGGACTTGGATGAATGGTCCGTGAACTTCGATACACGGGATATCCTGAAGAAGCGACTGGGATTGAATCAAGCTCACAGCTAGCAACTGCAGAAGCCGGTAATTTTTCCCAGAACGGTAGCTGTAGTAGCGGAGTCAGACCAGACCAGGATCGGGACCTGTTGCTGATTGCTTACCCATTTTAGCTGTGGCGGTATTCGGCTTACCGTATCGCCACTGCATATACGACACCTGGGACGACATGATATATTGCACATGGCGCTCGGTCGGTCAACAAGCTAGTAGCGGACAGGGGCGTAGGGTGGTGCCAATAAGCTCCTCCTCGTGTGGTCACACCTTGCCGTTATCCTAGCCTCGGAAGGATCAACTCATGGCTGTGCTGACGACCTTTTATGCATCGAGATCTGTCATGTTACTCCATCATCTTCCAAAAGTGAGAGGAAGTTGGAAGCGATTATGGTTCAAAGACGCTGTGAAGGCGAGCGCACTGGGAGACCTGATCTGCAAAGGCTGTGGGATCCACTGCATTGTGAGTTCTCCGGGAGGATCGCGTCTTCGCGCTTGATGTAAGAACTGCTCTAAGAAGACGAGGCAACGCGAGATAGACCGCTGACCTCATGGCGCGGCAGGAAAGCTGCCATGTCTGAACGACTCTCCAGCTGGACTGCAAATGCAGCACAGGCTCATACGCGGGGAGTGCCGAGCAGAGATATGGTGCGCTTGTACGAAGTTTGGGGCCATGGGAGACTTGGCGTTATCCTCACGGGCAACATCATGGTGGACTATGACAATCTTGAGGCAGCCGGCAATCCCATTATTGCTCGCGATTGCCAGCACCACGGCGAGCGCTTCGAGAGATTCCGCGAAGTTGCAAAGGCGGCGAAAGCTCATGGTAGTCTTGTTGTGGCGCAACTCAACCACGCGGGCAGACAGGTGCCGGTCGAAATCCAGCCCGAACCCATCTCGGCATCCGAAATTCCGCTTGAAGGAAAGGGCCCGGGAGCGAGATATGCTTGCCCTCGTGCCGCGACACGCGAGCAGATTGACGCAGTCGTACACGATTTTGTACATGCTGCGTGCTTCTTAGCAGAAGCAGGTTATGACGGCGTGCAACTGCATGCTGGTACGTATTGCGCGCTACTGCCTTGCTGCATACCGTCTGTTTGGCGCTTCTGCTGACTTGTCTGCCTTCCATTCAGCTCACGGGTATCTGCTAGCTCAATTCTTGTCTGCGAACACCAATCACCGTGATGACGATTATGGCGGACACATCGAGAATCGCCTGCGGATTGTGACGCGCATCGGGCGCGAGATTCGTCGTCGCTGTCCGCCCAACTTCATTCTGAGTATCAAATTGAATTCAGTCGAGTTCGATGGCGATAGCTTCACGAGCGACGAAGCGGCACAGCTCTGCAGAGCGCTTGAAGACTCGACGTTTGACTTTGTAGAACTCTCCGGTGGCACGTACGCAAAAGGGTGGTTCGATGCGGACAGGAGAGCCGTACGTGCGGCCACGGACGCACCTCGAAGTACCGCGCATCGCGAGGCATATTTCCTGGAGTTTGCGCATAGCTTGTTACCACATTTCACGCGGTCTAAAGTGTACATCACTGGCGGGTTGAGAACGGCAGGGGCTATGGTGGATATGCTGGATTATGTCGATGGCATTGGACTCGCGCGACCGCTATGTCTCGAGCCGCATCTCGCAAAGGACATTCTGGAAGGTCGTGTAGAAGGGGCAGTGCAGCAGCGGCTAAGGGAGACAGCTTTCGCGCTCTCTGCCAGTGTGGCTGGTGCGCAGATGTGGCAACTGGGCGCCGGGCGCTGTCCAATTGATTTGTCCGTGGAAGAGAATGAGCGACTATTCAGGAGGGAGCTGGAGCGCTGGGCAGCGACAGACCGCTTCGGCTACGTGAAGCTGGCGTAACAACTGAAGACGTTCGTGTACATGAGATCATGGAAAAGAAAACAGATGCGTGTCGCATTGTGGACCAATCAATAATTCTGCTACTGCTTACACATAGATCGGCGATGATTGAAGCTGATGCCACGATAAGACCGTGCCCATGCCCATACCCATGCCCATGTCTATAATATGCCCATGCCCGTGCACATGGACTCGTCTATGATGCAGGTCCAGTTCACCTAAAATCGGAATCAAATCACGGTCGCAAGATGTACCCCACGCTTCGCCAAGGCCCTCGTCGAGATTGCCGGCTGGACTAAATCGGTGTTACATGGCTTGGTATGTCTTGTTGTGCATACAGCCCGAGGTGTCCACTACTACCCATGTTAGGGCATTGGGAGGGCATTCGGCTTGTGAGCTTTGAGCAGTCATGTTTGAGGCGCTACAGACTGCGACCCATCGGCCCTTCTTCTTGACGCCCTGTTTCCTTTCAACAAGCCATTTAGAAGCTGGCTCAACTGCTCGATAGAATCTGCGCAATTGTGCATACGCACGGACAAAAAATCTATTGAGAAGCTGAACGAAGGTTTTTTCCGTTCGTGTGGGCTGCGAGCACGAATTGCCTCTTCGAGCATGCCGCGTTCGAGAATCCATTGACAAGCTGGTAAATCCGACCTAGGCTTGGTATCAAAATGCGTGCGGTCCCGTATCGAGAAATCATTGAGAATCTAGAGCCAGCTTGTTAAAGAAAACAGGGCCTTGAAGAAACCAGGGCCTAATGAAAGCCTTGTCAGCAGTAGTCCGCCAGGATGCTCGCACTCTACGAAGCATACGATGCTCCCGCAGATGCCGCTTCCAGCATGTAGATTATCGGTAAGAAAAACCTGCAATCATGTCGCCACGCGCTGCGGTACGTCCGCACATTCAGGACATGGCTTCGCTCAAGGGAGTGTCCTGATCACGACCCGCACGATCCGGCCTACCTACCACCGTCAATCGATAACACATATGCCGATAAAATGAGTGGCAAAAGTGTGCAGCGGACCGTCCATCGTAAGAAGGCGTTAGACGGCGTACTGACCTGTGCTCGAAGCTTGGAGCTGTGATCTTATCACCACTGACGTCGGCAATAGAGAGACGAGAGCTAGATTACAAGCAGTGCTAGAACATTAGTGAAGTCGAGTCGAACTAAGCACACAACGACGAACAAGATGGACGAATCGCTGCGCGAGTTGTTGCGATTCGTTCGGGCTCAGTCACCCTTCTATGCTGAACTGCACAAAGACGTAGACATTGTGGAGAGCACTACGCTGCAAGACTTCCCAATCATTCCTCATGCAGCCTACTGGGAGGCCAACAGAGCGCATGAAAACACTTTGAGGACTGGGCCCCATGCAGACGGCGTGGTATTCAAGACAGGCGGCACGACCAGTCAGCCCAAAGCTACTGCATATTCGAAAGCCGAGCTCGAGAACGTGGCGACTCAGTTAGGCAACGGTCTGATGGCAGCGGGACTGAAGCCGGGCGATCGCGTCGCGAACCTCTTCTACGCTGGAACACTATGGGGAAGCTTCAGTAAGTATGATCGACATGCTCGCAGCGAAGTGAAAGCTCAGAGCCTCCTTCGTTGCGCAATCGCTGACCAAACTTGTGCAGTGCTTCATGTCCTGAGCATACTTGCCGCACCCGTCCCAGCAGTACATCTCCCAATCAGCGGACCGGCGGAGCCAAGCTCATACGCAGATTTGTTGGACGAATTTGACGCAACAGTCATCCTTTCCACCATTACCAGCCTTGTGAAGCTCGCGCATTTCCTCCAGGCGAGGGGCAAGACGTTGCCAAAGGTGCACGCGATCATGTTCGGGGGCGAAGGTCTCTATCCAGAACAGAGAACAGTGCTGGAGCAGATGTGCCCCAACGCTACCATCCGTAGCTGTATCCTTGGCTCCATGGACGCAGGTGAGCTCGCCCCATACACATCAGATGTCGCATGCATCTACATACTTATTCATGCTTACCCAATGGTGGCTTAGGTGTATTCGCAGAGTCTGCCGGACTTGAAGATACAAGAGTCCATAAGGTGCTGGGCTCATCTGTAGTAGTCGAATTGGTGACCTCGGCCGAGGATGAAGGCGAAGCTGGAGCAGTCATCCTGGAAAACAACCGACCAGGTGATATTGTGGTCACGAGCCTTATCCGACGGCTCACGCCTGTCATCCGATACCCAGTGGGCGACCGTGCAGAATGGGTAGATCGGTCAGCGGGACTTTTCCGTCTGCTCGGTCGCGCCAACAGCAGTGTGCGGCTCGGGCCGGTGTCGCTTGATATGGATGAGTTGCGTCGTTGCGTGGGGCGAGCAATATCTCCTGCGATCGTGGCCGTACTTCAGGCCGTGCTAACGCGTGAGCACGCTCGAGACACGCTCGAGTGCAGAATCGTGCTCAAGGACCAGGCCAGCGATACGGAACTTGCAATGGCCACGCGAATTAGAGAAACTCTATTCCGAGAACGTCCGATGCTGCTAGAACACATTGACCTGGGGCTCATTGGCGATGTTCGAATTCGCTTTTGTGACATCGAAGGTCTGCACGTCAACGCTCGCAGTGGCAAGCTCATGCAGGTTGTAGACGAGCGACACGCGATCTGCAAGACCAGCGATAGAGAAGTAGAGTACCCAAACGGGATTGGCCGCTCGGGTGATCAATGTGTGGTTGGAGCCTAATCCTTGTATACATTCTGCGTATGCAATCATTGTCTAAAGATGTCACTGGATAAGCGAGGATCTCTGCCAGCAGCGCAGTATGATATGAAGTAGTTGTAGCATTGCCGTCATATCGCACAGAAGCCCTGATATTCCACGCCGTACATGATTTGCAGGCTGGGGCGATGAGCACTCAAGCATGTTGTTGTATCATATGGGCACTTAGGACTAGCCCAGGTAGATTGAATGATGCCACTTTGCTCGACTAGACCTTGTTGGTAGGCATGAAAGTCTTCTAGAGTACCTCCTACGTCATGTACAGTCTGCTCCGTCAGAGCGGATTATCGGCACGCACTGTCTACACAATCACGCTGATCTATATCTCATCCGATCCACGCAAGAGACTTGATGCCGAGTGACGCATGCACCCGTGACTCAATAAGTCGGGTCTAATCGAGTATTTTCTGGGCATTTAGACAGTCCAGCGTGTCAAATTGTCCTTGTCACGCTATTTGAGATTCAGAAGATTTGCTATCAGAAGTTGACGTTCCGTCTTTACCTTGACTGAGCTTGCGTCGATCGAAGACTAAGACTGCCGCAGAAGCTATCACCGAAACGAGGCAGAGTGCCAACAGGAACATGAAGACGCGCCTCAAAGCCAGGAGATAACAATCCAGAGCGTCCTGTACCAAGTCTGCTGGCAGTGAAGTCCTCAAACGGTCGGGACCGGCAGCAAAGATGGTGGCAGCAGAAGCAGAAGACAGCCGTTTGTTGAGTGAGGAGAGCAGAATATTGGAGAACACCGACTGACCCACTGACAAAGTTACGGCATTAGCCAGTTGTTGCAACGACAAAATCGTGGCGTTTGCCCGAGCAAGTTCGCTTGTCGGTACGGCGTCCTGACAAACAGTGACACCCACGAAGTATCCCAAGCCCATGCCTAATGCTAGTACGACCTCGAGGCCAGTCTGCTGGGCCGCTGATGATGATGCGTCTAGCGTTTGTAACAGTCCACTACCGACCGACGCCAAGAGGCCACTGGCAAGCATGACAATTTGATATTCGCCGGTCTTCGAGAGCAGCAGTCCCGTCAAAGCCGCCGTGATCCCAGATGTACTTGTCATGGGCAATGTCCTGAGTCCTGATTGGAGGGCGCCGAGTCCAGAGACTACTTGAAAGTAAATAGGTATGTAGTAAAGCGCCAAGTAGAACGTGCTTGTCATGGTCAATGTGAAAGGCAGTTGTAATGCAATGGTTTTCCGGGTCATCAATTTGCAATTCATCGCAGCTTCCTCTCCAGACACAATTTCGATGGCCACGAGAAGCACTAGAGAGACCAAGGATGCAACCAGACACCCGATCACTGTGGCTGAGTGCCATGGCTTCGTGACTCCGCCCCACACAAGGGCCTGCAAGAGGGCTGTCACAAAGCATATGGTGGCTAGCATGCCTGGAATATCCAGCTTTGATAGCTTCGTCTTGATTGGAATATCATTGATGGCATTGCCGGGCACAGTAAGACACAGCGCGATGATCGATATGGAGACTCCGCCGAGTGGCAAGCTAACTATTCGATACGTGTCAGCGAGTTTGAGCTATCTCTGAGTGCAAGCTGGCGTATGCTTACGGTAGAAAGCCCATCTCCAGGTCAGTTTCGATACAACAACACCGCCAATAGTGGGGCCGATGATAGCTGCAAGAACAAGCACCGCAGATACCAACCCTAACAACACTGGCCTTTTGGCCGGTGGCACCGCCAATGCTGTGACGAGGAACGTCCCCGCCATTACGCCTGCGCCACCCGTTCCCGCGAGTGCTCTTCCGATAATAAAAACATCATCGCGGTGAGCCGTTGAACACAAGAGATTGCCTACTTCGAATATGCAAATCGCTGATATGTAGGCAGTCTTAACTCTCCAGAAGGTGAACACTTTACCCCAAAAGGATTGGGTGGATGCCATGCCCACCAAGAATGCACTTCCATACCAAGATATATGGTTCAAGTGGTGCAGGTCGTCCACGATCGCTGGTAGAGCTGTGGCTACGAGGGTGTTGTCCAGACCAACGAGCAAAAGCGTCGTGTTGACTATGATGAGGGCTATGACGGTTCGGATACCCATTCGACTGGAAGTTCCGACCACAGGCTGGTCCATATCCGCTCTCAGGATGTCGCTGTCGCCAGGTAGTAGATCCCCTTTCTGGATATGAACTTGAATACTCTCCTGTGAGGGCTCGTAGCTTACGTGCAAGCTGTGATCATGCTTGGACTCCATCGCTTCTTACTGTGTATTCTGGTGGCACCACTTGACCCAACGTTGACAGGTGTCCCACTGACACTATCTCTGCTTTTGAGCCTGCACTGTTCCAAACCTGAAGCAACAACGTACCGGTTGGTCTGCGTGCGCGGGATCAGCGATCAGCCCGTGGTGCCGAATTTGATCAAGGAGGTCTTCGCAATGCAGCGAATTTTGGCGGTCGTTATATTGGATCTCAACGTCGAAGCTATCGTCGTACATCGTACGATGTCCATGGACATGCTCCTCCGGCTCGATTGCCCAATGGTGACGCCATGAACCCTAAGACTGACCATAGCGCCTATATTTAAGTTATGGTCAGTTCCTGTTCTGCGAGCTGCCACACACCCCTTGAATCTGTGCGCTGTAAATGCGTTGCAAGGAAGAGGCCATGTTCCTGGAAAGTCGTGCTTGGCAAAGTATTTATGAGCACGCTCACTACGTACCTAGGTACAGCACGACTTCCTGGAAACCTGAACAGAGCGATTTTGCAGGCCTTGCGTACCGGTACGCATCGTCCACGCATCCCCGTCTCGGATGCCAAGCCGGCTCGAAGAGGCAACTTGCGATATCGCAGCACCTCGCGTTTTGAGAAGTGGACAAAGCGTTCTTGCGCAGCAACGGCATAAATTGTGCACGCGCTATCCCATTTTTATAGTCATCCAGTGGAATCTGCGCTTCATTCCCCTACTTCGGTTGCACGCACTCTCAATCCGGTAGGTACGTGTCGACTGCGTAGCCCAGCTTGTGTACCGGTACGCAAGGCCTGCAAAATCGCTCTATTATTAAACAATACGACTTCTTCCTTCCATGCACCCGTCAACGCCACCTATGCTCTCCAACCGAACGTAGACCGATCTCCTTCACACCTTCGAGACACCACAGGGGCACACTCCGAACCCTCTCGCTAGCGAGAAGCGCGAATACGTTCAGATGTCTCATCAGCACTACTACTATGCCAGGCATTACCGAAAGGCCCACGGCAAGTTTGGAACTCTGTAGGAAACAGCAGCACAGGTCGGCCAGTGCCTTAAAAAAAGCAAGGTGTTTCAATGGCGTACTCCACCGGTGGCTTGCTACAAACTTGTTGCGCTCGTTCGACCGAGGAGAACGAGAACACAGCACGCAAGTGTGACCAAGACAACTTCGGGCCGTATGGAAGGAGTGATGATGGGGATTACAACGATTATCATGCCCTCAAGCATGTGCGCCTGATGGAAGCCTTCGTGAAGCGTGCCCTGGATTGCAAGACTCCCGTTGCGAACTAATCCGGCAGAGGACGGCAGTATTGGCTGGAGGCGCGATCGCGCTCGCCAAGCACGAATTCTCGGAAACACAGCTTTCCCCTGGCACACAGTCTGATATCGGTCTACGTTGCATTGCAACGGTCTAGCCTCTGAGACGGAAAATCAGTGGATGATCGTATTCATATCATACTTTGATCCTCCTGTAGTCTGGACAACATTTATATCGGTTGGTGAACGCCAGTCGTACGGTGCTCCCTGAAAAACGCCATCGCAGGCGTGCTGTTGCTATCGTCGTCTCGTCTCGTCGCCACCGCCACCGCAGCGCTGTCGTCGTATGGTCGCGCGCTCGCGGTCGTGTTCCTATCGTATTGATCGTATGTCGCGCGCTACCCTGGTGTTGTCCTGAGGTTGCAGTGCGATGTCGCAAGCCGTGGTCTCACTTTGCCGTTTCGCTAGGCCGTTCTCGAGATCCTATGCTGTCTCACGGAGCTGTCCTGGTCGGGTCCCGATGGTGGCCGAGTCGGTGGCGTGCCCAATCCTGTTTCGCTGCCGGAATTCTCTCTCGCAGGGCCATCGTATCTTCAGGTCTAGCTATGGTAACAAACAGAACATTCGTGGAAGGATTGACGCCGAGTGGACGCTGCGTGTGGCGCGCGTCGATCAGGTCCGGCTTTCGATTGCACCAATCAGAGCTGATCTCGGCACTTGCCTGCTAGCATGTACCGCGACCCGTGCAGCTTCTCCACTGTGCCGGCGGCCCGCTTGGGGCACTTCAATGTTCAGGTTGCGGCAATTCGCACAACACCAATACTAGGTATCGCTGAACTCGAATAATGAATCATGATATATCAATAAATTGACGCCTGACGTGCTGTACCTAACCGCGGGCTGGACATTGGGCCGCCGCACGAAGCAATTCAAAACGCGTATCCATTCCACGGACTGCCAGGTTTCAATAATAGCGTCATGCCCGCTTATGATGGCTTCTGTACACGCGACATCCTGTTCTGCTATACCATACTAGGCTTACGATGTCTCTCAGTGGCAAAGACTGCGCCAGATACCGACATGGAGTAAGGCTGTATCTTGCCACCTTCCGGGTTCTGCAACCGGGCACGAGGCCACCACTCCGTTCATTCTCCGCAACGTGGCAGCGCGTTGCACCAGTGATCATCGTCGACCGGGTTCTGCGCGCACTTGGCATGGCAGGCCTGAAATGCCAGCGAGCGCGTCTTTGATGAGCGATGTGATGCTTATGATTACGCCGCAATCTGAGCGATCCATGCGATCGGCCTAATACAATACGGTCCGATGAGCTGTAGAGGCGTTGTATGGCTTGTGACACCACACTTACAGCAGTGTTTGCCAGAAGCTTGAGCAATGCGCCGAGACGTCAGCACTGCCCGGACATGCCTTCCAAGTTTCGCCAATTCGCGCTGTATCGAAGCGAACGAAACGAAAAACGAGAGCCGGAGGCAAGACGAATCTTGTTTAATACAGCGTTCCTGCCTGACTCCCGAGCTCGAAATGCATAGAACAATCATTCCAACCATTCGACCCTGTCAAGCATGGCCCTTTCATCACTCTATTGGCTGCTGCCGCAGTGTGTTGCACTCTTTGCAGTGTTAAGCTGGGCGCTTAGTGCTTGGCGAGCATATCGATCTCCTTTGTCACGCTTGCCTGGACCATGGTATGCACCATTCACGAACCTCCCGCTACAGATTGGATTTGCTCGAGGAACTGTCTGGAAGATCGTGGAGAAGGGGCACAAGACCTATGGTCCTGTCATGCGTCTTGGACCACGACAGATATGGGTCTCAGACAAGAAGGCGCTCGCCCAGATTATCCAGTCCATCGATCTGCCAAAGGTCATGATGTACGCAGAGATCAGCCGGGAGAAGGAGAGCGCCGGCTTGTTTGGCGAGGTGCGGCCAGCTGTGTAAGCCTTCACATGTGGCCGTGGGAGCTTCGTCCAACAACACTGACCAGCTTGCTAGCCATAAGAGACTTCGAAAATTGATGACGCCGGCCTTCACGGTTGGCTACATCGACAAACTAGATGCTCTGTTCCAAAAGCCTTTGCGGGACATGCTGGATGTCTATAAGACTGAGCTTGGCGCAAACTATGGTGGGAAGAGCGTCCATACGAATTTGATGAGCGACTTACATCGTGTCGCGTTGGAGATGTAAGTACCACCAATTTCGATACATGAAGCGTGCACTAATTGAATCTTTCCAGCATGGGAGAATGTGCTTTTGGTCGTGGCTTTGGATCGGTAGCACCAGATACTGAACCGGAGCCCGGCTTCAGCGTCGAAACTTGGCAGAAGATCCCAGACGCTATCTTTCAAGGGTTAAGCTTCCGCTACGCCGTGGGTAACACCTCCTTACGGTGAGCACACACAAGCTGACTAAGCTTTCCAGATGGTCTATGTCAAGCGTACAGTACGACGCTTTGGTGTCAATCTCAAATTTGACTGGCCCGTAGAGATGGTGACTGTAAGTGAAATTGACGCTTCGCCAGAAAACGGCTAATCGAAGTTCCAGGCCATCGACAGTGTGATTCAGCGTCGACGATTGAATCCCGAACATGCCGTGCGACCGGATCTGTTGCAGCACCTCATCACTGAGGGACATCGACCGGATAACGGGCAGAAAATGAGTTCTCGCGATATTCTCGACAACCTTTCAGAGCTCCTGCTCGCCGGCGCTGAGACTACTTCTGCAACCATTTGGTATGCCGCTTCGCCAATACAGTCAAGAGAAAATGTACTGACAACTCGTGGTAAGCTACCTATTTCTTGAACTAGCTCGCAATCCAGATGTGCGGAAGAAACTTCATAGCACGCTGTCACCACTGAGGGTTGGTGATCCATTGATCGATGGAATGACGGTCCGCAACGATAACCGATTTGACTACCTGAACGCTTGTATTAAAGGTAAGTGACCGCCTAAAGCCGGAGTGAAACTTTACTCAGAATGTGAACGACAGAGAATCTCCGGATGCATCCAATTGCATCGGAGCTGGGTAGACGGACAATCACAAACCCAGTCGTGTTGAATGGGGTCGAGGTTCCGCCCTACACCGTAGTATCAGCGTCCTATCGTGCTCTGCACTTGTAAGTTCACCATACCAAAATCGATAAGCATCGTCACTGCAGACCGAAGCTAATACTGCGCCAGAAACGAAGAGCATTGGCCTCAAGCTGACCGATTCTGGCCTGAGCGTTTCCTCCCACCGGGACATCCTCTGAAAGGAGACGCACCATGTGCAGAGTATGCCGATTGCTCCCATTGTTTATGATGTACGTTCAAGCTGACAGCTGAACAGTATGTCCGCATACTACCCGTTCTCTGGAGGCAAGCATTCTTGTATCGGTATTAATTTTGCATGGCATGAGATGCGTGTTGTTATATCGAACTATCTTGCTCGATTCGACGTCCACGAAGTCCCGAACCAGAAATTGGATATTCGCCAGTAAGTGTTGTGGAGCGAATGTTCGCTAATGACTTAATCGTCGGCATTCTCCTAACGTCGCGCAGGTACATTACTATGCAATTCCACGACGGGAAATGGGATGTAGTCCTGACTCCAAGACTGTCCGTATGAGTTTCGATACCCGGCCAGTGAAAGGTCTTGCTCGTGATGTAGATAGAGAGCTCGGAAGGCAATGTCGATTGCAGATTTTTCATGTTGCGCTTCAGAGCATCAATAGCACTCAGCTGTGCAAAATTATTGCTGCCAGGACCTCCCTGAGATAGTCCTAGGATGTCTTTACATAGTACAAGTATACTAATAGATCTGTCCTTGCGACTAGCACTCCTGTCTGAGCTCAATTTGCAAAGGGGTGCCTACCAAACTGACTCCGTTCACCCATCACGATGCCGGACTTGTGCATTCTTGTCGCGAAGTCCAAAACCGTCTCGTCATACTCTTGCTTGTCTATTTCGCCTATCATCAATTTCCCGAATTGGAGCGCATCAAACGCTGCCTGTCCCGTCGAAGCAGCAGTATGTGGTCGAAAGCCAGCCAGAGCGTCACCCACAAGTAGCGCTTTCCCATCGAAGAAGCTGTTCTGAGGACTGATCACATCCGTGATAGCCTGTATGAAAGGCTGCTCTGTCTTCGACACAGCTTCGACATATTGGGGTGGCAGAACCTTGGCAGCATATGCTTTTTGCTTCTCCCAGACTTGAGGCTGCATCAGACCCACAGGTAGTGTAACGGCATGTCGTTGCCCGTTTGTGTCGGTCATGAGTTCCTCGAGCTCGGGGTCACCTTCTGGGTAGTTGACGTACCAGACCCAGTTGAAGAGACGCTCGCCGGGTGTCATGGTGCCATCTTTGCCGGGGATGAGATATCCTAGTGCCTGAGTACCAATAGAATGGTAGAAAGTGAAATTTGGTATGAAGACTTTGGCAGCGCATGCTGAGAGCTGGCTTTCTAGGACTAAAAGATCATCGCTGTTAGCCAGTGCTTCTTACAACTCAGGGTAGAGGCCTCCACATGACTTCCCGTAACGTTGCGGGCTAGAGCTGTATCTCCGTCGAAGCAGGCGGTTAGCTGCATAGCCGAGTGCGATCTTAGGAGGGCTTCGGGCTTCGCCATATAGCAACCTTACGTACCAGTGCCTCGCCATGCCACGTAGCCGCAGTATTTGCGTTTGATGTCAGGTTTGAGCAGACGACGGATTGTAGAAGATGCACCATCTGCGGCAACAATCATATTTGCCGTAGCAGCTTGTTCGCCATAGCTTTTATGGTTCCAGACCAGCTTAACACCATCTTGGCTTTCCTCTACTCTCGTGACAGTGCAGCCATTTTCATAAGTGGCTCTTGGTTTTTCGTCTTGTTTCAGTTCAGCAACGTAGCTGCTGTTGAGACCTTCGACTCTCCACCTCAGTAGATGATATAGCAGATCCCACGAAGTCATTCGTTGTTGCCGGTGCTCAATGCTGTCTGCCATGACGTCGCCTTTGCGATCCAGGTATTGTCTCAAAGCAGTCGTGATCGCTATTTCTCGGCCAGGTCTGACGTACTCAGAGAAGAATTCCTGCGGCTCCTTGCCAGCGACTATGCCAGCACCCTGGTTGTGCAGCAGTGCTGTGGGTGAGCGCTCCAATATCCTTACTTGAGGAGCGTTGGGCAGTGAGAGCAGAACCAAGGCGTGCATCAATCCTGCAAGCGAACCGCCAACGATGATGACCGACCTCGGTGGTGGCTCCGTAGCCATTGTTGATGGTTTCATGCCGTTTGGCGCACGTCAATTGCCGGACATATGTATGACGTTCCGATTCAAATCTCCTTAGCCGCAGTCGTCTTTTCAACGTCTTGACTGTAGTGCAATGGGCACGCCTTGCCTGGTTCGAGCTTGAGCTGGCGTAGAGCTGTATGACTGTACCCAAGGCAGATGCAAAAGCATACATACGTACCCAGGTTCAATGACGTTGCTCAGGTCGGTAGCTCTTCCGGTTCGCCGAGCATAGCTCTATCTTGGCTTCAAGTCATATCAGAGTGCTCTCACAAACCTTGTGTCGCGGGACAGCGAGAGCATCGCTGGATCATACCCATCAGGCCAAGCTGAATCTTTATATGCATCATGAAGCAGACTTGCACATCGGCGTGGATCAAAAGCCTTTGATGCATCGCTGTAGACGGACATCGCTGCTCGGCGCAGCTTCTGTCGTATGTCAAGGCCTGCGAGCGATTGAGTAGTGCTTGTGCGGCATATAACGATTAGCACAAGCGTTGACACGACATCGGTCTTCCGCATCGTCGACCACAACCTCACCGACCCAATGCCAGCCTTCTAGAAGGATATCTTGATTGGTGGACAGAACTTGCAGCGTTCTATAGTCGAACCTGATCGATCCCATCTCCCGCACTATCGGTGCATCTGCTGGCAAGCAGCAGATATGTACACTCCGTACAAGGTCTCTGTTGTCATGTCCGATCGCCATTAGCCATCTTCGTGCAGTCTCGAAATTCTCCTGCAGTTGGTGTCAGCCTGTCCGAAACCCGTGGCCACATCTTAGCCATGCTACAGGAGTGAACGTTGGCAAACTCCAGGGCGTGTACGTGCGAGTGAGGTACCGAGCCGTGCACGCTATGATGCGCCAAACGTACCATTACACCATGACTGTACTGCATCGTTTGAATCAGCTGCACCTCCGAAGCTATATCCCGCAACAACCACCCGCTCCTATCTCGAGCAGAAATGCTCTCGAGAGCATCTCGTACTTTGAATTTGAGCGACAAATGCAGCTCAAACGTGTTCTGGCTGTAGAAGAGCGGAAGCGCTTCCTTTCGTACTTGCCGAGAGACTCTTGAAATAGCTGGTGGCAATACTCTGCTTGATGGCTGCCTTGATTTCGCGGGATTCGGATGGATGATATTCTGAGCAGATGCTTCTACCACGGAATATGCCCATACCAATTCTCTAAGCTCAGCAGGTAGGCGAAGTAAAGTTGAAGCCATTGCGTTACGCTGCTGCAGACTATCAGAATCTGGTGAGGTGGGCGGCATGACTGTGGGAGCAGATGTTTCACTGGATGCTGTGGTTTTCTATGACCAAAGGCAACCCCAAGGAAGCCGACAACGACCCTCTCAGGGCTTCGCGAATGAGGTCATGGTAGGCTGTGCAGAATGCATATTCACAGCAGCGGCATGTTCAAAAAGCTGGAGCACAAGCATATCTGATGCAGACCCAATTGTGCTGCACAACGCTGAGATAACAAAATCGCATCAGCGTCTGGAGTGAAGTCGCTGCAACATGTCTTCGTGGTGAGATTCTGTTCGGTCGGGTGTCCTCGGGAACGGAACGGGTACTGTCTGTGCTTCGAGTTCGCTTGGCAGGAAAGAACCTCTGAGCTCCTTCTTGACGACTGCTGCAAGCTCATCACGACCATCTCAACTCTACCCATCAACACCTCTTCATCGCCGCCAAGATGCTGAAGAAGTACGTACCAATACACATAACACGACCACACTGCCATTGGAGCCATTTACTGACTCCCAGCAGCGGCATCGCCAGAGCGCTCCGCCCGGCGCTGAGGGCCTCACGCATCCAACCACAAGCCCTCTCGGCCATCCCACAGCAGCGATTCGCAAGCACAGACAGTGCGAACCAGGGAAAGGTTCATCGTCAGTCTCGATACACGCGATCAAATGGCGGGAGTGGGATATCTGCCCAACTACACGGCGGTGGCGCCAGCCAGCTGTAGTCTCCGTCATGGGCGGATATTCGACGACCTTGGATGACCAAAAATCAAGAAAGAGATGCTGACAACTGTACAGAGGTGATCGGAGCTGTCGTCGATGTCAAATGTATGCTACAACAATGCCGCGAGCGATCTGCCGAGCTCGGATGCAGCGGGAAAGAGCTTGGAAACACCTGCTAACAGCAGTTGCAGTCCCATCCGAAACTCTTCCTGCCATTCTCAACGCCCTTGAGACCACAAATGGCGGCAATAAGCTGGTTCTGGAGGTTGCAGTACGTGGAAGATGAGATATGGAGACACAAGCTAGAGCACGGCGCTAATGCGGAGAAACAGCAACATCTTGGTGAGAACGTCGTGCGTTGCATTGCTATGGACGGTACCGAGGGTCTTGTTCGAGGCCAAACCGCGACCGACGTTGGCTCGCCAATCATGATTCCAGTCGGTCCAGGTACCCTTGGCCGTATCATGAACGTCACTGGTGATCCAATCGACGAGCGTGGCCCAATAAAGCACGAGAAGAAGCTTCCTATTCACCAAGAAGCTCCTGAATTCATTGACCAGTCTACATCTGCCGAGGTTTTGGTCACTGGCATCAAGGTCGTGGATCTTCTTGCACCATACGCTCGTGGTGGTAAGATCGGCCTCTTCGGAGGTGCTGGTGTTGGCAAGACTGTGTTCATTCAGGAGCTTATCGTATGTTATGTACGCGACTGTTTGCACTTCGCAACGCTAATGAGGCGCAGAACAACATCGCCAAGGCTCACGGTGGTTATTCTGTTTTCACGGGTGTCGGCGAGCGTACCCGTGAGGGTAACGACCTGTACCATGAAATGCAGGAGACTGGTGTCATCCAGCTCGATGGCGAGTCTAAGGTCGCTCTCGTCTTCGGTCAAATGAATGAGCCTCCTGGAGCGCGTGCTCGCGTCGCTCTCACTGGTCTTACTGTCGCTGAGTATTTCCGTGACGAGGAGGGTCAGGATGGTATGATTTCTCGTGGTCAATGCTCTGATGGTACATCTACTGACAGGTCGCAGTGCTTCTCTTCATCGATAACATCTTCCGTTTCACGCAGGCTGGCGCTGAGGTATCTGCTCTGCTCGGTCGTATCCCATCTGCCGTCGGTTACCAGCCAACTCTTGCCGTCGACATGGGTGGTATGCAAGAGCGTATCACCACCACCAAGAAGGGATCAATCACCTCCGTGCAGGCTGTCTATGTGCCCGCTGATGATTTGACCGACCCTGCGCCTGCCACAACCTTCGCCCATTTGGACGCCACCACTGTGTTGTCTCGTGGCATCTCCGAGCTGGGTATCTACCCTGCTGTTGACCCTCTAGACTCGGCCTCCCGTATGCTTGACGCCCGTATCATCGGCGACGACCACTACCGGACGGCGACTCGCGTGCAACAGATGCTCCAGGAGTATAAGTCGCTGCAGGACATCATCGCCATTCTGGGCATGGACGAACTTTCGGAACAAGACAAGCTAACCGTCGAGCGTGCTCGTAAGATTCAGCGATTCTTGAGCCAGCCTTTCACTGTTGCTCAAGTTTTCACTGGTATCGAGGGCAAGCTTGTCGACCTAAAGGAAACCATTTCATCATTCAAGCGTATCATGGTAAGTCAAGTGCATTGCGTTGCGATCACGCTGGGTTGCGAGCTCGTCCTGAGGCAACGCCGCTTTGTAACCCCTGCTAACAAGCGTAGGATGGTGAGGGTGATGACCTCCCAGAAGGTGCTTTCTACATGGTCGGTAACTTTGAGGAGGCCCAAGAGAAGGGCAAGAAGATCTTGGCCGATCTCGAGAAGTCATAGAGGCTATGATGGTGCGTAGTCGAGCTCTCTAGCGCCCATACTTGTACAGCATACAAGCGCCAGCGAGGGCAAGACAGCTGCTTGCTTGTAACCGTAGATCTCGAAAGCGTTTCACTTGTCTCTGCTCCCGGTCTCTACATCACGCGCACTTTCCATATGTCAGTAAGCAGTAAAGAAGGATCCATATAATCGGCGAAATGTCAGGCTGCTTGACTCTCTTAAAGCCTGTTACTCTGGTCCTATATTGAACTCAGAATGTTTGCTCCTTTGTCCATATTAAAGACAGGCTCATGCATGAAGCAGCAAATTGTCTTCAATAACCATGTCCTGCGCAGCTTTGTTAGAGCGTTCCCAATGCGCGGACTCCACGAGATATGTATGCACGTCGATGACTTCCCATAGAAGAGAGAATACACACGTTGACGCGGCATGCCCAGCCTGCTGTGCCAGTGCTAAGCCGCAGCTGTTCACTACATTCCAGCTCCGAAGTGCCACGTAAGTAGTGGCGCGCAGTGGACGCGGCGACCTCTGACGTGTATAGATCTGCTATGGAACGACTCCGCTGTCCACGCACGACAAAGAGTTCTTATA
The DNA here is from genome assembly GCA_013248845.1 of Passalora sequoiae. Lineage (NCBI taxonomy): Eukaryota > Fungi > Ascomycota > Dothideomycetes > Mycosphaerellales > Mycosphaerellaceae > Passalora > Passalora sequoiae. The sequence continues at coordinate 633,732 of WSQC01000018.1, read as the reverse complement.
GATTCCAGCATCAACAGGCCGTGTTTGCGCTGATTCTGCGGCCCAGACCGGAACATCGGATACTAGTAAGGCAAGTTCACACCGTAAGCACTCGGACCGCATGCCAGTGGAGGGGGTGGACAAGCGGAAGGCAAAAGCGACTTCGGGTCGACAACGCCATTCCATGACTTTGATGCCTCACATGTAACTATGCAGTCACACAAGATCGTCCAGCCGGCGGCGTCTCGATGAAGCACAGACCCATATGCGGGTTTATCCCTCACGGAGAAGTCTGCCTACAGCTTCTTCTCTATACGCAAATACTGATCGGCCATGTCCAGAACCTCGTATGTTTACAAACCTGTTTGAAATTCTGGCCGTATCACCTGCACCGTGGCCTGGATGATCACGCCAGATCTCGACATTGGTCCAGGTCGAAGTTGCCATCACCGTGCTTGCTACTCTACTAGCTTGCTCCATGTCTGCAACCTCGAACAGCAGAATGTTGGCTCTGACCAGGTCTGCTATCTCAACGAGTCGAGGATAGAAGAGGTCGCCAGCAGCTTCGTCGGAACGTGGGAACAATGCAGGAAATCCTGTAGGAACCAGAGCACTTCTCGGCTCAAACATCCTGACGGACCGAGCTGTTGTGCACTTGAAGCCATTTGGGGAGATGTACGGAGGGTTAGATATCAGTATATCAAACGTGGGCGGCCCCATGTCTTGATCGTCATCGCCTATACGTCTCATAGTATCGATCAGCGATGGATGTTCGTCTGACCAGCCTTCCTGCTTGAGGATATCGCCGTGGATGAATGCCATGCTATGTAGTGATCGCATTCGAGCTGTTGGGCGACTATGACTTCGCGATTGGTCTGCTATCTGGTGTAGCAGATTCTGTCGGGCCAGAGCAAGAGCGGCGGTCGATATGTCGACACCAAAAAGCTCTAATGGCACGTCTCTGTGATCAATCTTCGAGTAAAATTCGTGGTGAAATAGCAATGGGATGCAGCCAGTGCCGGTGCATAGATCGAGGACACGAAGTGGTCTTAAGGTCTCTCCTTCGTGTTGGTCAGTATAGCAGAGCTGGCTGACCAAATGTGTAACAGATGCGGCTGTTTCTTGTCTGGACAAAAGGTTTGATATTAGACTACGTATGACCGTGCACTATAACGGGGAGGCATCACCTTGGTATCAGTACGCCACTTCGACATTGGATTTCGAGGTCGCCGAAATACTCCGACCCCAGGATGTATTGCAATGGCTCTCCTCGAGCACGACGTTTCACGAAACCAGCAAGAAGAGCGCAATGGTCTAGGCCGCCAAATCGCTGTGAGACATCAAACGCGTGATCCTGCATCCAGCTGAATTCATTACGTGCGGAACGAACATCGCGGCAGACGGGCAGCAGCGAGTAGACGGCTTGGCTGATTGCTCGAGCTCTGAAGACGTCTCTAGGGTGGATGCGAGGCATTTGCGAGTTGACAATTGACCGAGTGATCAATGGATAAGTACGTACATATGTACGGTACACCATTGTATCGGGTTGTCAGGTCATGTTCCCCCCCCCCCCCCCCCCCCCCCCCCCCCCCCCCCAAGCCCTTCAAGGTTCATCCTTGCACGGTCCCTGCCGTCCAGAGACCCTGCCTGCCTCATGAGAATCGTCACTACTGCGCGTTGCCTTCCCCATTAACTTATCAAGCTTGCAACAACACACGCCACACTACTTCAGCACAAGTTCGTTCTCGATTTGTGCACAGAATCTTCGCGACCATTCATCTTCCAAACCTGCATCTCAAGACGAGCAGACATACAAACCACAACCATTTCTCAAAGCACTACCCCGCCGACATCACTTCCGCCGCCGCCGCCGCTTGCGCGACGACCTCGAGCTCAGCATCGGACAGTCCCTCGGCTGTAGGAGCGAATCATCATCATGAAGTTGACTTTCAAGGATCTCAAGCAGCAAAAATTCACAATCGACGCTGAACCAAGCGAGACTATCGGTCAGGTCAAGGCGAAGATCAGTGCGGAGAAAGGATGGGAGGCCTCAACGCAGAAGCTCATCTACTCGGGCAAGATTCTGCAAGACGATAACACCATCGAGTCGTACAAAATCGAGGAGAAGGGCTTCATTGTCTGCATGACATCCAAGGTAAGCACTGCGAGTCTTTGCGCCAAGTTTCGTAGCTTTGACATCAAGATAGCCAAAAGCTGCAGCCTCGAAATCAGCGGAGCCCGTGACACCTGCAAAGCCTGCTACTACGCCAGCAGTACCAAGCGCTCCAGTACAATCCGCACCATCGACGGCCTCGCAGCCGCCAGCGACACCATCGCCCGCACCTGCCTCGACCACTGCTAGTGAGTCTGGTAACTTCAACGACCCGTCCGCACTTGCGCTCGGCGAGCAACGTGCGGCCGCCATTGCTGGTATGGAGTCCATGGGATTCCCACGGGACCAGATTGACCGGGCGATGCGCGCGGCGTTCTTCAACCCAGATCGTGCGGTCGAGTATCTGCTTAACGGCATTCCTGCGAGTGCGCAACAAGAGGAGCGACCTGCTGCTGCCTCGCCAAGGCCAGCTCCGAGTCAGACCCCACAACCGGCTGCCCCAGCTGGTACAACAGACATAGAAGCTGCGGCACCTGCCGGTGATGAGCCAGTAAATCTATTCGAGCAAGCGGCTGCAGCACAGGGCGGCACTAGAGGTGCCACTGGTGGCCGTGGTGGCACAGGAGGACTTGGTGCTGCTCCTCTAGGTGGTGGTGCTCAAACCGGAGCACAGACTGGCGGTCAAGGTGGAGGAGTCGCTAACCTCGAGTTCCTTCGCAGCAACCCACAATTCCAGCAACTGCGACAGGTTGTACAGCAACAGCCACAGATGCTGGAGCCGATACTTCAACAAGTAGCTGCAGGCAACCCACAGCTTGCGCAGATCATCACACAGAATCCAGAGCAGTTTATGCAACTGCTTGCAGAGGACGGAGACGACGATGTGGCACTCCCACCCGGAGCCCAGCAAATTTCAGTGACGGAGGAAGAGCGGGAAGCGATCGAGAGAGTAGGTCCCATTATCTTTTTGACGAAAGACCTTCATACTGACTGTTACCCAAGCTCTGTAGATTAGGCTTCGAGCGTGATATGGTCATTCAGGCCTACTTCGCATGCGACAAAAACGAGGAGCTTGCCGCAAACTTCCTCTTCGACCAGCCTGACGAGCCAGAAGACTAGTTTTGGAGTCCGCCGAGTGCATGTGTTTCGATTCACGAAACTCGATTTACGATACACCAATATGACTTGAGACGGATCAAGGATCTGTGTTTAGCGAGGTGCGAAGCAGTACTGGATGGCTGCATTCGCAATCTCGAGATACTGTAAATAGCAAGCGTCGCAGCGTTGAGCAAGACCAAGAGTGACTTTCACAAAGCTGGCGGGGTGCTTCGCATGCAATTAAATGCTGTTCAAGCATAGTCATGTTGGTTTCTTAAGGCCTCATGAATTTGTGCCGAAGCTGATCGGGGTAGTCCCTGCTCCACGTATAGCAGTCTAATGCACTTTGTGTGCTTTGACTTAATCATCATGTTTAAGCATCGCACAGGTACGCGACCGCAGCACATATCGTTGTATGTATGTTTTCCATGTACGACGAAGCAGAAACAAGAGGGCGGGATGTGAATGCTTGCTGAAACAGTTTGTTGCCATCGACGTCTCGCCGGGCTCCTCAGTTCGGGGAGAAGCGAGACGCTGCGCTCTATAATTGGCTTGAGCCCGCGAAGCTATACCTATATAGGCTGAGCGGATAGGGTCTGAAAGTGCAGTATTCCCTGGAACCAGCAGACCAAGTGATTCTCGCAACAACATGACTTGTACAACGTCGATCGTCTGGCGATGGCTTTGACGAGTCCGCAGCAATCACTTATTCAAACACTTTTTCGACGTACTGAGGCTCGACATTGTTTCCTTGCTTTCTCGGCCTTCAGTCCTGAAATCGAACCAGCCCGGAACACATCAGAACTAGAGAGCACCGCCATCGTTTGACAGCTCACCTTGAGATCGACGGACATATTGCAGCGCTGATGCTACGCCCTTGGGTAGTCCGCATACGCGCTTGACGGTACGTTCTCTTCATGCTTGCGACTCCTTCCTCGACACTAAGCACATTGGTGCTGGCTGGAGAGCCGGGATGCGGCAAAGACCGCAGCAATGCAACACCTTGACTTCGAAACGCAACGGAGGCCACTCGGACACTGCAAGCACCCGCATGCCTCCAGTCCTCTTTTAACGCATCGACTCTTCGGATGTTTAAATCTTTTGACCGTCGAGCGTGCCATCACTCAATACTGCTGTGCACTGCAAAGCGCGATGCAATGTTTTCCTGAACCCGGCTCCTCACCAGCCGCTGCGAGTACAATCATTAGACTGTCAAGCAGTCATATTACGATTTAGACGAAGCACGATAGCTGACCTGTTCTTGATAGTGTAGTCATGAGCTCCATAGCTCTTGCCACGACTACCAGAGGCCGCCGCACGCCTGGTAAGCCAGGGCGATTTGACCCTTCGGAGCCGCTGCACATGACAACAAGACATGGAGCAGCAAAGCGAGAGTCTGGCGGCACAGCTTCGACTACTGGATCTAATGATGACCACTGCAGCCGACGAGGCTCCCTCGACGATCATCGAGCAACAATTTCACAGGTCCAGAGCAGTCCACAAGCAAGGCGTATGTCGAACACTGCCAGCAACAATGCCGTGGATGTCTATGCATCTTCTAATTCTCAGCCGCCAAGTGGCAACAAATTGGCTCGTGTCAGATCAAGGCCGGAACCGGCGATACTACAGTCAGCTTCACCTTCTCGCAAGCGTAAAAGAACAACACCAACGCCACCAAACACACCCCCTCGCAATGCTTCTGAAACTATACGTGCAACCAAAGACAAGTTTCCCACGCCTACGGAAGCCGTGTTCGAAATAGTCACGGATCATACGACAGATGAAGAGACTGACGGCACGCCCTCTGACGATGAGCTCGAGGATGATTATATGGACGCTGAGCAGTCGACAGAGTTGACTCCAGCGGCAACTCCAATAGGTTCTAGGGCGATGTCATCGATATCTGAGACTTCAGCAGCTGATCTAGGATTCTCACGAAAGCTTGTCGATGCTGCCGATACGAAGGTGTTGCACGTTCCCATGTCCGAGGAAGTGGAGGACATCGAAGTTGAGGATATGGGCGAGGCTGACGAGGTTGACGACTGCGAAGGTGATGAGGGGGACGAAGATCATGCGCAAGTTGAAACTCGACGGCGTTATACAGGTCGACGGAGAGCTGAGCATCAGGACGTGAACGTCGAAGCGGCATTGCGAAGACAGCTGCAGCTGAAGTCGGCTTTTAGGACGATAACTCGGTCAATGAAGCCCCTACTGGCCGAGATCGCGTTGAAGACCACAGAAGCACTCGATGCAGACCCTCAATTACATGAAAAAGTCTGTGAGTACCAAGGCAATGAAGAACATGATGGCATCCAGAAACAACTTGACGATGCTTTCACCTTTCGCAAGGCTCAAATCGAAGCGCAGCTCAGGTGGAACAAACAGAATCTACGCAAGGCATTCGAGGGCGAGCAAATCGTGCGCAAATCGAGGTGCCACTTGCAAATCGAGGATCTACGCGAAGTGCAGCTTGATCATCTCGAACACGATTTCCTAGTACTGGCGAGGCAAGCACGGAAGAGCATAACAGAATCGCACTACGAGACTGAAGACGAAGGTGGCGTTGTTATTCCAAAGCAGAAAGGCATGCGCTACCGCTTTATCCGCACAGGCACTCTTGACTCGAAATACAGCTCTCGCAGCCGACACGCGATGGAATGTGAGCGCGCAGTCGAAGACCTTCACGCTCGCTTCGAGATGAGCGAAGCAATTCGTAACCACCGTGTATCTACGGAAGCCGCCCGAAATCATGCTGGCTTCACAGTGATGGACAACGCTGCTCGGGATGCAGCGAATGTTCGCAAGGATAGCATTAGGATCGTCAACTTCCTGGCAAGTGCGGCCACAGAAGCCGAGCGTATCGCCAGGATACCAAAAATTGCCAACGAGAAGGCCGAAAAGCTACAAGTGTTGGCTAGCCTTGCAACGAGACCCGCATTGCAACCTCTACCACCGTCCGTGAGACAGGATAGACCTCCGCCACCACCATTAGGCGAAGCATTTCAACTACAAAAGACGGGGCCTCCTCAGCTGTCTAGGCGGGCCGCGTCACAGCTTGAAAGTCCACAGCACCAGCGTTCGCCCCGTGATACATTGAAGCCTGAACATGGTGATGGTGCTCCACCTCGACCGTCTCATAGTCCAAGGCATAAAGCAGAACCATCTCGCGGCGATCTTGCTTTCCTGTTATCCCCGCCTTCTGGCACTTTCCAGAAAGGGGAGTCATCACCAGTTGTCACGAAGCCCGCCGCGCCTCCGGCTTCTCCACCAAGTGATGCAGTGCGGCCGCTGCTAGAACCGCTACCACATCAGGATATCCTCGATGCCTTGAAGCGCTCGGCAGCTCTGTCTCAACGACACGAGCTTATGCAGCCAGTCAGAAGCGATCCTAATGATAAAAGTCGGGAAAACGAGGGTCAGCTTCCCGCTATGGAGTCAACAACTGCGGATCCGCCCGCTACAGATCGCGAGATGCATGAATTCTTCTCTCCCAGACCACTCAGTATCGAGGGGCTTAGCCCTCAAGCAACCGAGTCCGATCCTCTTCTGCACAATGGCCAGTCACGAACACCCCAGGACAGCTTGCTTAGCCATCCTTCATTGCCGACCCGGCCACTGCCTCCTCCGTCAGAGCCACCAAGCAGTCCTGGGGCTCCAGATTCGCGTGTCGAGGCGAATTCGCCGGTGGATCTGCCGCCCGAGACAAATCTAGATGCGATGTTGAACAAGTCTCGCTCGCGAGGATCCTCTGTGGTCAGTCAGTCGACAAGTACCGAGGCTATCCACGATGCACACAACGTTGGCGTTTTGGATGCCCGAAACGCCAAGCACAAGGCATCAAAGAGCATGGCGGCTCACAAACCGAGCAGAACAGAACGGCATGGTCTCTCGAGAAAAGCTTTCAAACAGCATGCCGATAGGCGAAAGAGTAATCCGGAATCTTCAGAGGGCAAACCGCAAGTCATGCGATTCCGCCTCAATACCAATGAGACCACGAGGCCAGCATCGGCACAGCAAAAGAACACAGCTGTTGTTGCTCCACAACAGCATACGGAATACTATCAGCCGCAGCCATATGGTGCTTGGGGCGGTCTCCCCGCGCCGAGCTCTTTACCACCGCGAGCGCCGGTTCCAGGTCCCCCATATCCTTATCCCTACCCCGGCAACTATGATGCTTTTCATGGCTGGCAATATCATAGCAGCTTTCCAGGCCCACCTTCTTCGGGATCTCCCTGGGGCCATCCGTTCTTCCCACCTCCTTTTGGGGTGCCTCCGCCTCCGCCAGCAACAGGACTTCCAGGTCCGCCTGATTACTGGCAACAGTACTACGGAGGTGGGGCCCAACGCCATACTTCGCAACCGCCAACTCACCAGCCGACGCCTTCAACGTCGGGCAGCCAAGGACAGTTTGGCGGACCTGCGATTGCGCCAGCGACCGACCCGAGATCGGTGTATGGCACCGGCGCATCACCGACGCATCTGCCAGCTTTCGCGCAGCAACGTAGGCATAATGATGGTACCAGCACTAGGAGACGAGCGCAGAGTGACCATCGTGACTTCAAGCATTACGACCCAGATCGAAAACATAAACGGCGAGAGATGTAGCGAATGCGCGTAGGGGTGCATCGCTACGGGGCCGTTGGATAGACGGGAGGTAGTAGGGATTTGGCGCGTAAAGTACTTTTTCATGAAGCTTGTTGAGGACGCTGCATGTCGTTAGGCCATGCGATATTAGTACTTGCGTATGTACGATCTAATGGTAAAGACGCATGGCCTCATGAGCAGCGGGTGAGCGTGCAAAATGATTCGCATGATTCAATGATACGATGGCGGAAGAAGTAATGAATGCAGGTACATGTAGTGGTCATTGCTCGTCCTTTGTCGGCGTGATATAATGCCGGAAGTCAAATCCCAAAATGATGCAACCCAATGCAGAAGGCATCCACCTCAATTGACGGGGCAGTTGCAGTTGCAGTTGTAGATGGAATGCACATCTCGATCCGGACCTTATTGATCGTCTAGCTCGCATCTATTGATATCACGATGGCGTCTATTGCTCGACAGTAGTATGTGGCTTACTTGATCCGCCGTGCCTGTGATCCAATACACATACCACCAGTAGCTACGAGTATGTACGTACAGGTTTCCATATATTCATATTGTAGCATCTGCCGATGGAAGTGGAAGCTCATGAACCCTGGGAGCCAGCAGTCGTTCGCGCAACGGCGCGTCGGACTGGGTGCAGCACACAGGGCAGGGCCGAACTTTGAACGCTGCAGCGATTACATAATTAAAGATGAATGCCGAAGAGAACGACGTAGAGAGGAGGCAGCATATTGATTCCTGTTTGTTATGATGATGATGATGATGATTATTATTATCATTATTGTTATTATTATAAGCAGCATACTACTCATCGTCTGATAGGTTCGTGAGTGCATTTACTTGGGTATCCACCATCACCCAAAGAAGCATGGCTGCCCGTAAGCAAATTGCGCATGGAACGGCTTGGAGGTTGGTCAACATCCGAGCCGCACCTCCTTCCATCACCCCAGGCCGTCCATCTCCTGCAACTGCAACTGCAACTGCAACTGCAACTGCCACTTGAAGATCTTTTCGCGACGTCTTCAAGTTGTGCTGGCAGTGACGGTTGCTACTCATTCCTTGCTCTACCGAGCGTCCCTTCCTTGCCAATTGTCAATATCAACGCGACGGAAGCTTCACTCATTCAGCTGTTCGTACGCTATCCGCTCTTTTCTACACTGCCGCGGTTGTGGTGTGGCCTGCAGGCATTCCAGGTATGTATGTGTGTGTGGGAAGCCCGACGCAAATGCGCGTGCCGCAATGATGGTGGAACTGTACCTGGCTGCACCAGCCTCACTGTCGTTGGAAACCACCACGCATCAACGCTCCAACGTACATGTCCAGCACTAACCATGCGCCTAGTCAGTCCTTTCACTCACCACAGTCGGAACATCTGGCAGGCGCCATCCGTGATCCGATCCGATACGATACGATACGACACAATCCGATACCAGGCACTTGCTGCCGGGAACAGCTCTCTGCCGCCTGTGAGGATTGCATTGCCAGACTCTCAGCATCCTTACCAAGACATGTTCACGATCCTCGTTGCACGAGACGCGAATGGGCCTGTTGGGAACCATACCATGATCAGCCTGCTGGTAGCACTTCTCGTACTACTGATACTGGCCGTGTCGCTTGTCGCTGGACTGCTCTACCTGCGACACCGCCGCAGAGCTGCTCGCCAATCAGCCGCATTACCGCTCTACGATGACAAAAGACTATCTACTGCATCTATCATGTCTTCGCACCGTCGAGTCTTGGCCAGGCCATCTGAACCAGTGTACGTCTGCCACGAGAAGCAGGATTTAATCGACGATTCGAACAGTCCACCACCGAGCCCACTGCCAGAAATTCGCATCACCTTCCCCGAGGAGGTCGATGCTGCTGGCAAGCGTCAGTCGGGCCGCGTGGTTGTGGTTCGCGTTGGAGATAATGGTGTCGGCCTTGAGCCGGTGGAAAGTCTGCCAGCATACCAACAGGCCGAAGCTGGGCGCTTTCAGTCATTGGACTTGGAGCGCATTGGTGGCCTTATAGAGCATGCGAAGAACAAGCCTTCGAAAGAATACCAATAATCGGAAGCTCTCGACACCAGGCAGACGGAATGTGCAAAGCTGTTACGATGATATGACCAATTTCCTCGCGTCCGTTTTATATTCGAGCAGTCGCTCCGCCACAACGCCAGCTTTCTTCGATGTGAACTGAGGAACCGGGCCTCTTCCATCTCGACGACGATACATCAATCTGCGCCAACCCTGATCGCCACAGCAATACGACATGACTGCGACGACTGCGGGACGATGGCGCAGATTGAGTCTGGGAAAGCATGCTTTCTCCCAATGTTATTTACGCAAGGCGGCCGAAGCAGCCTTTACCTTTCTTCCAGGCGGGCAGGATATCGATATGATTTCGACTGCCTTAGTCTGTTTTTGCAGCGAGACCCGACAGCTCAACAGTGGACTCAGTATCATTTCATGTAGTATGTAACAGTAGTGTATATGTTCTAGCAGGGCTCTAGAGGAAGCACTGAGTCGAAACGAATGGATCTTTGATGCACATTTTTATAATACTACGAACTACCGTGTATTCATGTGATTCTGGACAATCGTTCGCTTGACTGCTGTTGTGCGATTGACCGCGGTGCGATCGACTCTGACGCAGCCTGGAAAACGTGGGATCCATGCAATCTCAGAGTGCTTGAAGACATGCCAGCGTCCAACCACAACCTCACCACAGCCGACCTGCTTTTTACAATAATCCCGACTTTCCCTATGTATGATCCTATATTGTGTCTGTAATCATGCCACGGTAGTCAGTCGTTTCTTTCCTCAGCATGACGAACAATGCTGCCTCTGGTAAGGGATCTGCTGATCTCAAGGCGAAGAACAAGAGGCTGTCTCTCGAGTTTCGCGTGCAACATGGCATTATAATCGCCTTTTTCTTACTGATACTGTATGGATAGCATCAGTCCATGATCAATGCCGCGAAGCCATGCTAATTGCCAGTCAGAGTCTTGCATGCGCTTGCCGTCTACCTATTTTGCAGCGGCTTTCTTCTTTCCCGCCTCGTCCTCCAAGACCGCTCCCTGTGCGACGTCCCTCCCATCGATCTCAGCCATAGCGCGGCTCGCTTTACGCCTGGATCACAAGAGAGAGGATGCTGGCATCCCAAATCCTTCGACAAGGCAGTCGTCATCATCGTCGATGCGCTCCGCTACGACTTCACCGTTCCTTTTCGACCGAAATCTGGCGATGACCAGCCACACTACTTTCACGATGCATTGCCCGTCCTCTACGAGCTTTCTATGCGAGAACCCCAGAACGCGTTCCTACGACCATTCATCGCCGACCCTCCGACGACGACTTTGCAACGCCTGAAGGGCCTCACCACGGGAACTTTGCCTACATTTATAGACGCTGGCTCGAATTTTGCGGGAACGGCGATCGATGAGGATAATCTGGTCGAGCAGCTCTACAAAGCTGGCAAGAAGGTGGTGCATCTGGGAGACGATACATGGCACTCGCTGTTTCCTGGATACTTCGTCCCGAACTTGACGAAGCCATACGATTCTTTCAATGTGTGGGATTTGCATACTGTGGATAACGGAGTCAATGAGCACCTGTTCCCGCTTCTAGAGCTTGATTTCGCTGGGAAATGGGATGTAATTTTCGGGCACTACTTGGGTGTGGATCATGCTGGACATCGTTATGGACCGGATCATCCTGCCATGACGGATAAATTGAAGCAAATGGACGGTGTATTCCGGCGTATTGTAGAGAGACTGGACGATAAGACTTTGTTGGTAGTGATGGGCGATCATGGCATGGATGTCAAGGGTGATCATGGCGGCGAGTCTGACGACGAAGTGCAGGCCGCATTATGGATGTACTCTAAAGCTGGCATTTTTGGACGACAGAACGAAGCCACGATCACGCCTCCAGCTCATGCAAAAGAACGCCCTGTTTTCCAGATTGATCTCGTGCCAACCCTGTCTTTGCTCCTAGGTCTACCGATACCCTTTAACAACCTGGGTGCACCCATAGAAGAAGCTTTCCATGGCTCTTCGAAAGTTACGGAACCTAACTACGGTAACCTTGCGGAAGTTGCTCGCCTCTCTGCTGCCCAGATACACCGTTATCAGGGCGAGTACGCGAAAGCTCGTGGTCTTGTCGAGTCTGCGGCCCATTCGGCCGCCAAGCTCTGGCAAGCTGCTAACGAGAAATGGGAGACCATCGCCATTGGCGGCAAGCCTGGACTGAAAAGCACGAACAAGGCGGCATGGGTCGCTTTCAATGAGTATCAAGCTGAGAATCTGTCAGTATGCAAAGCCCTCTGGGCTAGATTCGACCTAGTCAGCATGGCCATGGGCCTGATAGCACTGGTTGGCACCTTTGCCGTCATCGTCATGTATGCACAAGGCGTCAACGGGGACCGCGCGCCCATCACAGCACCACTTTTGACCTGGGGTCTCATGGGTACTGCTGCTGGCACTGTTGGTGGCGCCGCATTGGGAGCACTTCCTGGTCTGTCTCTGCATACACTCACCGCGTTCGGCGCGGCTATGGGCGGCATCGTAGCCACGCTCCTAGGTTTCTGGCCTGCAAGACAGTTGCTGAAGTGGCCTGTACCGACGACATTCTGGGGCTGGCTCTGCACGCTCGTGACAGTATTGCTCTGTGTCGGATTTGCCGCTAACTCGTTTACTATCTGGGAGGACGAACAACTCTTGTTCATTCTATCGACCTTCGCTGTGGCGATGCTGGCGTCGTCGCTAGGCCAGGCCGATCCACAGGATCAACGATTAGGAGCAGCAAACTCGCTTTCGTTCCTGGTCGCCACCCGCATGAGCTCATTGTCACGACTCTGTCGCGAGGAGCAGATGCCAAACTGCAGGTCGACCTACTATGCTTCAGCAACGTCATCTACATCAGCAAAGTGGCAGTTGACGATACCGTTTGCAGTCGCACTTTTACTGCCAACTGCAATCAAGTATTTCTACGTCCGAACGAAGAATTACCAAGGCTCTGCCGTCATCTGGATTGGCATTGCAATGCGTCTGGGCTTGGTCATGGTTGCCAGCTTCTGGGCCATGGATGCTGCAGATGATGGTGACTGGTGGCCAGAAATATCAAAGGACACGCTAAAGAGCGCGCGTACGCTGCTCGCGCAAGTCGTGCTCGCTATTGCCTTTGCTGCTGGATATGCCACTTACTTGTTCGCCTCTCCTCTGCTGGCAGTCAAGACGGAAGATTCCGAGCAGAAGCCCAAGGTCACAGCCAAGGCGATTGATGAAGATGCCAATGCGCCAATCCTTACCACTATTAATGAGCAGCCAGCCGCGCGTTCGAAGCTCATCATTTACGGCTATGCCAATACTCACGGCACGAGATACCTGCTGCTGCCGTGTGCATGGTTGCTTGCACTTCTGCTTGTCCAGAAGCCCATGGGCCAAGGCGCTTTGGCTCTATGCATGATTTCCATTTTGAACGTGCTGGAAGTTATCGATGCGAACAACCTCCGTCGCTCACCGCTGGCACCAGTTCTGCTCGCTTTGTTGGGCTGCTTCTATTTTTTCAAGACTGGCCACCAGGCAGCGCTAGTGACGATACAGTGGGAGACTGCTTTCATTCCACTGAAGACTGTGCAATATCCATGGAGCCCTCTGCTAGTCGTGCTGAACACCTTTGGGCCACAGATATTGTGTGCCATCGCTGTTCCAGCAATACCGATGTGGAAGGTCGCGCCAAAGTCCTCCGGACTGCTGGGACGTGTTGCCGGTAGTATGGCTACGCATTTGCTGTTCTATGCTGCAATTGCGGTCGCAACAGTTGCAGAGACAGCATGGCTTAGGAGGCATCTGATGCTCTACAGAGTCTTCATGCCACGTATGCTGACTGCTGTCGTCGTCTTACTACTCATAGAATTGATTGGCGCGCTCATAGGTCTGGTCGCTGTGCGGTGGAGTATGGCCAGTGTCGGAGATGTTTTCGGCTGGCCAGAATAGTCGAATAGCATGTAGCGAAACAATGTACATATCGTGAGATGACAGCCGTCACAGCGACGTTTCGTCTCATCTATTTCCGAGCCCTTATTCTTCACGACAGGTATAGAGTTTATTTACCATGTATCGAGATTGACGCGTTTGCCTGGAAGCGCGTGAAGGCCTGGCGTGTCTGGGAAGTTCCGCGCTCAGACGAGCTCGAACCAACATTAGCTGGGCTTTGACCAGAATATGCAGAGCTACCTCCAATGTTCAAGTCTCAGAACGCCGTTCTCGCTGACCCTTTCCAAGCATGGCGCAACCGCCTGATGTCGGAGATCTCGAGTCTTGGGAAGATGCCTTCCAATACCCACTTCCCATTGTCCGCAAAGTCGAGCGACAACTCCGCAAGAACATTGATGACAACCGCCATAAGCTGCGATCCCTTGTCGGGACCAGCTACCGCGACCTGCTCGGGACGGCTGAGCGTATCATAGAGATGGACGAACAGATGCAACATGCGGAGATTCACATGAGCGAGATTGGCAGAAGGTGTAATGCGAGACAGATCGAGAGGATCGGAGCGAATCACAAGAAGCTGAGAATTATCAGGCCGGGTGCACACGAACAAAAGCGTGCGGTCATTGCGCAAACAAAGGTGCTGCAGAGTGCGATCGCGTTCTGTGGGAGGTGTGTCAAGAGGAGAGGAGACGCATTGGTCGCGGCCAAGGTACTTGTGCTAGCGAGGTTGCTGCATAAATGTCTGGCTGAAATTGAGGAATCGCCTGCTGTGGTGGAAGAATTGAGGAAAAGGTTGGGTGTAACGAGGAAGAGGTTGCTGAGCTACATTTCGCGGACATTGGGTAGATCTGATCTGGAGAAGACGGAAATTGTGTCTACGCTATGTGCTTACTCCCTCATATCGAGTGCATCGTCGCAAGATGCCCTGCGATACTTCCTACAAGTGAGGTTCAAACAGCTGGAAAGCAGCGCTGAAGGCTTCAGCGAGGCAAGCTTGCTGGATATGCTAGGACTGTACAGCCAGACACTGCTGGATGCCCGTCAGGTCTTCCCAAGGAAACTGGCAGATGCGCTTTCACAGCTCTCGAAAATGTCCATTTTTCGCGATGAATCTGTGAGTTCAATCTACGAGCTGAACTTGGACGTATATGATCAATGGATACCGGACGACGTCCGCAACTTTCATCCTTGGGTCCGGCAGGACCAACTAACGTCAACTGATGTAGGAGACGCGTTGGCTTCGTGGAACCGACAGGCCCAAGAATGTCTCATGAAAGCCATGGTAGACATGTTGAGTGGTCAAGAAGATGCAATCGCCATCCTTCAGATTCGCCAAAAGGTCTTAACTCTCTACTTGACATTAAGTGCTAAGCTTCGAAACGAGGATCATAGCCAGACCATCAACAAGCTTCGTTCACTGTTCTTGGATCGTTTGGCGGAGCTGGTCAGAAAAGCTGTGTCTCTGCCTCAACTGAGCTTTGACGCCCAGCAGCACGACACGCCCAATCTATGGAGTATGGCCAGCGAAGACTCTGACTTCAGCAATGGAGCCATTGAATTCCGGCAAACAGTGATTAGACGACAACATGGCAGAGACAGTTCTATTGAACGGGTGACGGAAGTGTTGGACGCGTGGATGCAGCGGCTCAATCGGTACGCCGAAGTCGTGACGTCCATGCGAGCCACCAGATGGGATGTTGATCTGGAATTTGATCTTGATGATCAGTCGGACGGCGAGTCACTTCACGGTATGCTGAGCAAGTCAGATCCGCA
Source organism: Passalora sequoiae (assembly GCA_013248845.1). Lineage (NCBI taxonomy): Eukaryota > Fungi > Ascomycota > Dothideomycetes > Mycosphaerellales > Mycosphaerellaceae > Passalora > Passalora sequoiae. Next base: position 618,187 of record WSQC01000018.1, on the reverse strand, counting down.
ACTGCTTGAGGCGAAAGTGAAGCAGCAAACTGCCTGGGCTCTCGAAGCAACATACAGATATGTTGAGAGGTCTTTCGGTGCAGCTGACACGAGCCCTCGAACAGCTCTGCGCGTCCTACGTGAGCTCGATCAACGTCGTCGAGATATTGGCAGCCACCTCGAGACTGCAGAGAAAATGCAAGCCTCGGCAGCTTTCGTTGCGTCCTTACATCGTCGCGTGGCGATGAACATCAGGGATGATCCAATAAAGCAATTTGCCAGAAGCGTTTCTACCCGGTCTTATGCGCTGAAGACTCTGTGGGATGGCACGCCTCCACTACCCGTACAGCCTTCGCCTAGTGCCTACTACCTGCTAAAGTCGATACATCGCGCCATGTCTGAAGCTGGTAATGATCTTTGGAGTCCAGATGCTGTACAAGCAGTGAAATCGCACCTGTGCAATGAGCTTGGCAGCGAGCTCAACATCGAAATGGTCACAAAGGGGCGCGAGACGTCCTTGAGTAATGGCCACGCTGCGAACGGCGATCATGATGGCGCTAAAGAAAGTGTGGTGGGCGGGGAAGATTCGGAAGGACTTTCCAAGGAAACCGTGAACGAAGGGCTCCTTCAATTGCTCTTTGACATGCTATACCTGAAGCGTGCTTTGGCAATTACAGGGTTGCCAAGCAATGAGAACATGCTCGACACGGCTGTCGAGGAGATAAAGGGACGGGCTGACATTGATGCCAGCGCGAATGAATGTCTGACAAAGAGCGCTAATGAGTATTGGAAGAGAACGTATCTCTTCTTTGGGCTGCTTGCTGTTGGGCACAGCTCATCCTGAACGGTAAAACTTGACACTCTCATTTATACTTTTGTTCGCCAGCAATGCGCCACTTGCATTGCAGTCCCTGAATGTGGCTGTCAAGTTTTTCAATATTGGTGACAAATGCTGCAGCAAAGCGCTCTATCATGCGTCCTTGCCAATGCCGTATCTGAGCAGAAGCGCTGTCAACCGCCACCAACACTTTCGCGGGCGTCTAGAAGACTGTTCTGTGATGCTTCCGTACATATGTGTTGATGCACGTGCCATCACAGACGTGCAGCGTGCGTTCGAGCCGGGAGAAGGGTAGCTTTGCTCGGCGGCGACACTAGAGCGTATCGTCGGTGCACTGTGCATCTCTGACGAGGCGCCAGAAGCGAGTGCTGGGTATATGAGTCGTCTTGGAGAACCTTTCGCTACTCGGCGCACGGCGCTGCACACTGTACGTCAGCGGACAAGGAGACAGGGACCGTTGCTGGACGTCGCGACACTGCACACGTTCCTGGGACGACATGCGCAGCGGTGTGGCAAAATCAGGTGGTCATGATGAGACGTGTGTCAAACTCTCTAGACCAGCATCTGGAGTCGGAACGTGGGTCATCAGCATCTGGCACTTGTTCTGTCAGAGTGCGTCGACCACCAGAAGCGAACATGCATCATCATTGCTGTGAGCACGGATGCACCAATCTGTGCGAGGCAATTGGCGAGGGTCGATCTGCGCAATCGATAGTTCTGCTCGCGCAATCATAATGTACAGGACATGTATTTGTTTTGTTTCAGAGGAGCATGATTGGTCGGCTGGAGAGGAGGAGCTCAAAGCGACTCGTGTTACGGCGGGCTGAGAGAGCTGATCGTGTTCTCTCGGTCGCGCTTGCAACACGCGCTCTCTAAAACGACTAGTTCTACCGTCTACCCAGTGAAGTGAGTGAGCTAGCCTGCTTTTCCCGAACGGGGCGGAACGGATACGCGTATGTATTATTGTTGACGTTTGGCGACAGGCTCCCACGAGTCACGAGGCAGCCGGACATCTGGGGCAGCGACGGAATTTCAAGTTAGCATTGTGGAAACACGCGCGACAACGGCCAAATTAGTAGCATGGCCATGTACAAAATTCGCAGTGGTGCGATGGCGACGAGGGTTTGTCACGGATCAGTGTGCGCCGGATTAACATCGCTTCTTCGTACGCAGCACGTCCATGGATGTGTGCCGAGAGTGTTTCATGCGAGCAGAAGCTGCGGTGGCGATGATTGGCGCTTGCGTGTGGTGAAACCAGCTCTTTCCCTTCTTGCAACAACCTCTGTCCTCTTTGGAGCATGCGGACAGGGGTGCGTCCCACTGCTGAGAGAGAGTGCCACCGTGCACCCCTAGGCCTGCTCGGCGCAATACATAGTGAAGTACACTAGCCTCGTCTCACGCTACGCAGGCGTGCCTCTGGAGTGCTTCAAGCGTGAATGGAGGAGCCCTCATCTCATCAGCCAGTCCACTACTACTACTGACTACTCCACCACTGAGCGCTCATCAACACGCTCTGTGCCGTAGCGCGCCCTCTCTGCGACGCTTCGCCTTCCTTTGCTCGCACTCACCACCGTCTGTCCATAACAACGACAACAATAACAACAACAACATCAACACCAACCACAGCCTGCACTGACATCGTGACACACGCACCCACACGCTCCCCACCTTACATGTAGTATATGTGCTGGTGTATGTAGACCCCGACACCGTCGACGAGAATCGCCCTTCCCGATCTGGCGCAACTACCCTTCCGCTAGCGAAGCTCCTCGAAGAGCTCTTCCACGCTTCCGTGACGACCTGCAGGGCTGATCAAGACCCGCACGACTCGCTCCGCCGTCGAGCTACAGGTCGAGCCCGCCGCTCCTCCCTCTTGCCGGCACCACCCACGAGCTACCACTAGGCAGGCGTGCACTGCTCGCAGCCAACATGTCGACCGCAATCGCCGCGCCCGCAACCACCCTTCCACCGTCCGTCGAACGTCAACTCTCGCCTCGAAACTTCTCAGCCATCGCACCGTCGAGCCATCCCGCTGCTGCCTCGGTTGCATCGCAGACGTCGCAAGATCGTCCACACCAGCAGCAAAGAGCAAGAAGCCATGCCTCTCCCGAACACAACGTAGATCAATTGCACTCCAACAGCAAGAGCAGCCCGAATTCGTGCGTAACCTCACCCAACACACGTGCTTTCCGTTTGTGCTACAGATCTAACATCGTACCTTCCTACAGTCAACGGAACGGCGGCCCACCCATGATCAAAGTGAAAAAAGAGCCTGGTTCGCCCGCTCTTGCCTCGTCTAGGCCAAGGCCCAAGCGACTGGACCTCTCGTCGAGCATGTCCACGAATCGTGGGCCGCAAACCGCACGTCCTTCTGCACCACTGACTTCACGAGAGTCCGCTGGCTTAGTCATTCAGGATGTCGGCCTCGCATGTCTGTCACCGGGATTTCAGACCCATGACCCCGCGATGCGGGAACAGCTGCAGAGAAGCCTCGACGTGCGTGACCAGCAACGACAGATCATCGAAGCGAGGCAGAAAGGAGGCAATGGGAGTGCTCAAAATACCGGCGATCTACCGCGCGCGCAAGATACAACACTATTCGGCGTGCAAACAGGCGCGAGAACGCCCAGCTCATCACGAAGAAGAGGACCACCTCCAGGACTTTCGATAGCGGCGCCTTCGGCCGCCCAATTTCAGAACGATCGAGTGATACAGTCGGCACCTCTGCACCAAACATTTACTGGCCTTAGATCCGGCGAGTATCCTCACTCGCGACACGCACAGCACGGCCCCAGTGGTCTGAGTCAAACTAGCCACATACATCATGTGCCGGCAACACAAACGAACAACCGTCTACCGCCGATCGCAGATGTCTTTGCGAACGACAGGCTTGAGGCCCCACGGTACGCGAAGAACAACTCACCTGGAAGTTCGTCACAAGCAAATCTGCAGCCTCCGATCCCTTCTCCAGGCTACCCCCCACAAGGTCACGGGCAGCACCCACCGTTGAGTGGACGTTCAAGAGAATTCCGCTCCGCAGAAGAGGCAGTTCAAGGTCTTTCTGGCGGTCGGGACGATCTCATGCCGAAGGTTGTCCATTATGGTGGCGTGCAGCCACCAACGCCACCTTCACCCATGCCAGGCCAAGCCGGACCCGGAGCACAAAACCACCATTCTACACAGCTTTCCCAGACAGAGCACGAGAGGCGACCAGACTTGCTAGCCAGAACATCCTCCATGAACGGACGAAGACGTGGTAGAGACGAATACGAGCGTGACAATGGCAGCCCGCCCTCGAGCTTCGCACAATCAGCCAAGCGGGCGACTTTTGCATTACGTGGCGATGACCGCGAAGCAGACTGGAGAGATGGCATGAGCAATACAGAGAAGAAGGAGGAATTCCTGCGGTTGTGCGAGCGTGCTTGGGACCTTTTTCACTCATGATCTTGGATAGAACTGGAAGACTCCATGAATACCTCTGAGATTGATTGCAAAGTTTTGTGAACAGGTGCAGCGATCCTCCAATCTCCGAGCCCGTGCTAATTTCGATGATTTGATCGATCGCTCCCAGTCTTGGTACATGATTCTATGCTGGACAGAGAACCTTTGGTGGCAAACATCGGAATATCAATTGGCGCATTTCAAATAACGAAATGTGGGCGCAAGCGAGGCGTTTTGGCGCGACTTGAGCGTAATGATGTGCTCATGCACGAGCGGTCATTGGCTTGAAACACTTTACTTCAAACAAAGGAAGGAAGGAATGACGGGATGGAATGGGCAAGTGCAACCCAGGTCTACAGATTTCGATCTTAGTTGAAGTATTTGGGGAGGGGGGTTTTATCATGGCGCAGATACCAACCCCCTTTCTCGCATTTTATGGAAGAGTGAACCACAGTACGCTTCTTCATGGGATGGGCAATGTCGATAGCCTTTGGCACATAGTTGACAGAATGCATGCATGCATGGTATGGGAAAACTTCTTGAACAGCTCGCTCGACTCCACACGGATCACCAATTCACGCTTGCCGTCCATTTGTACCGTGCCTTTACATACGCGGTGAGATCATCGTGGGTACACATCAATTTATACGGAACTGCGCTAGAGATGAGGGTATTTATTTGTTGACGACGAGCAAATGTCAGAGGTGTCTGAGAAATCTTTTTGTGGAGGCTGTAGGAATCGAATTAATGTATGTTTCATCCTGGCGCAGTTTCAACATTGGATCTGCCTCGTGCATGAAAATTTTCCCCGAGTCTTTGACACACGTATGGCATTGCAATTGAGCGTGGTGTGGAGTCTGTGTCGCATGGCGCGGGCCATCGCGGGCATGCGACCAAGCTCGCTTTTCACGTCGCGGGTTCTGGTCGACGTACTCGAATTCGTGCAGTCGCAAGTTGTTTCTCGGTAGTGTTTCTGAATCAGCTGAAGAGCGTATCGGTAGCGCGAGCAGCAGACGCGACGATAGCAGGGTGCTGGATGCTGACGCTAGTTGAGTTCTTCCACAACGGTATATTACTCCGAGTTGGCAGTGCGACTGTGGTGATGACGCTCGTCGTGCAGTTCATGCTGGTACTGAGCCCGCTCGAGATTATAGGCTTGCTTATAAAGCCAGGCTCAGTGTTCGTGCTGCAATTCCAGGGAATGACCTTGCCTTTGGAGTGGTCGTTGACAGCTGGTCCATCTGGGTAGATGAGGTACTGGAGACCGCACCAGTCGTCCGTGACGTTACCTCCCTGCTGCCATGAGCAATTGTCGACCGGGAGGCGGAACCACCGTTGGCAGCTTTGCTTCATGATTTTGTAGCCACACATTGAATTATATTTTCCCGTTTTCTGTATCACCTGCCACTCTAGTCAGTATGTAATCTCCTCTCACAGTGAGCCAGCCACGACAGTCGCGAGTCGCTCCCATTGATCCACCGCGTTTTGGGATGTTGAATTGGAGATATCGCGTCCCAAGTCCCGTAACAAGGACGCACAGCACGCCAATATGTATAGAATTATTCAGACTCACCATCGTCATGCTGGGTCCATACCAATCCCTCTGCGCACCAAAAAAGGCTTCGATGCCGTCTGTTTCAGGTTCTCCCGAAAGTTGGTGCCCATCCCACTCATCGCACTGCTGGTCGATGGCTGAGTAGAGGCGGTCTTTACTGATGCTATCTGTACCTGAGTCGAAGCAGAAGAGGGTCTCATCGCAGACTGGTGGTTGCGGAACGCGGACGTCGAGATTAGGAATGCTTGCACCGTGGCTATCAGCCAGTAGCTGTGTCCCGATGAGGAAAACACCAGTACTCAGTAACAGCATGGTTGTGTTAGGCTGGACTAGGAAGTGATAATGGTATCGCGGTCCGTAACGAGTGTGTGTTGGACGCCTGTTGATATTGCACAGTGTGCAGTAGCTTAGAAGTGAGGCTAAATGTGTTGCAACGGGCGCCAATTGCTGACGAGCTCCAGAGCGATTGTCGGGTGATCCCTAGGAAAGTTTGGAGATCTTTGGCTATATCATCTCGCCCGCCAAAATCGCAAGTACGTTTTGAGACCAGAGACGTTCCTGCTTTGCTTGCTCAAGAAGCGAGCTGTTTGCACTGTTCCTTCCTAATCCACTTCGAGTAGCAACCCTGCATGACCGGCGTACGAGCTCCTGCTTAAAGTAAATTTCCTCGATGCGCAAAGACACTTGGTTGGCTTGGCAACTCCTTTACATCGCGGCAGCCTCTCGACAGTCGTCTCAAGCCGCCAGGAGTCCCTGAGCCCATACGAGAGCGTAGCAAAGCGCGAGGACACTGTCAACTTGGGTCATTTCTCATAGCAACCACTTCTACTTCAAAGGCAGTCCATTCAAGAATGCCCGTTCGGACGTTCAGCCAATCCAGTCTCTATGCTTCCTTCTGCCCCTCTCCTGCACCCCATTGCTTCGCCATGCCCTTGCGTCTCGCATCGTCCGACCTTTCTCTTTCCGCCTGGCGACCTTGGAACTCTTCGGCCTCCAGGAGATCTCGGAGAAGTCTGTTTCGAGCTGGTGCAAACATGTGAATGACGACATGTCCCACATTTGCGTAGGGTGCCCATTCCGCATGACGATTGTCATATGCCTGATCGATCTTGTCCCGCGTGAGTGGTTCTTCTTGCAGATGAATGTCAAGGATGTCGATCGCGTTATTGATCGCTTTTCCGAAGCACTGATTCAGGCACTTGTCCAACAATCTCTTGAGTCTAGGGTTGCTGAGCACTTCATGTGCTTCTGAGATCAGACTCAGTTCTTGGTGTCCGTGCGAATCTGCTCGAGCGCGTCAATAGATGCTTCTGCTGTATCGAGGTGCCACAGCCTCACCAGGATCATCACTGAGCTCTCCAGTGTTGTAGTCGCTGATACCCATAAGTCTGCTCCTATAAGCTGCGTCAATCCTTGATGGATCATCGTCGCAAAGGCCGAGTCCCAGGAATTTGTAGGGGTGTCTCTTGTTCTTCTCCAGAGTCTGGGCCGCAGTCAGTGGCATCATACTTCGCGGCACGTATCGGTTTGCATTCTTCATTTTGCCTCCGGTGCACCTGATACCACCCTTGTGCGTGGAGTTGAGAAGTCTCTGCTCGCCTGTGCATGGCTCTTTCCGTGGCAGGCCGCGACTCCCTTTCATACGTAGCGGCTCAACTGGAGCCAGCCATGACGATGAAGTCGTAGGTGCAGAGTCAAGGGCATCGTCCTTGTCTGATCTGGGGCAAGCTTGCTTTGGTAATCGGTCAAGGCCTTGCCTGACGTGCGTCACTCCTGCCGATGGCTGCTTCCATTCCACGCGCCGTACTGGTGCGGGGGCAATGGCAACAGTATCGTCATTCGCGCTCTCCAGGTTAGAGTACAGGTGTGTTAAGAGCATGCACAGTGAGTACGATGCGCGAGAGATAGAGGTCGAAGGAGCAAGGCAGGATGTAAAGAGTCTGCAAAGCATAGAGCATGAGGTGCACATTCACTTACTGGCGACTGGCTTCATTCACGTTTTGGACCTACGAAGCTGCTCCGCATCCACGAGTTAGAGCCCTGTGCAACCATCTTGCAGCTGTCTTGCACTTGATAGCATAGCCACTTTGCTGGAACGAAAATGCGGCATTCACGTGCAAAGTACGGGAGTGACATGGAAGAGGGCTCAATACTTATCCTGCTGTCCTCTCCGTGCCTGGGGCATGCGCTTCTTCTCCTTCTGCCCTTCCTTCCGCCTCCGCTTCTCGATGAGCTTCTCGCGATCCTTGCCCTTCATATCCTTGAACTTTTCAACAATTGCGCGCTCCCTAATATCCTTCTTCTTGAGATAATACGGTGTCTTGCCCTGCATTATCTGTTCTCGCTCCTGTTTCCTGTGCTTGCGGACAATTTCCTGCTCGCGTTCCTTCGCAGCTTTTGCTTTTAGCTTATTCTCCATGCTGATGACTTTGCGCTTAAGAATATCCTTTTCCTCTTCATTTTTCGTACGCTTCATGGCGCCTTTCAGTTCCGCGATTTCGGCCTTTTGGTAGTCCTGCAGGAAACCGTACGCTCTGTCGCTATCGCCCATATGTCCATGCCGCTGCTGCATTGCATCGAAGCGTGGGTCGCGAACTTGACGTTTTGGAACATCGACAACCGTTCGTCGCCGTGAGACTTGATGCTTTGAAGACTGTGCTGCTGGAGCATGTTTGGATGTGCGTGACTTTGATGCGCCCTCTTGTGATGGTGCAGAATCTGAATCATCGGAATCGCTTTCTGCGTCACTATCTTCTGTCCGCTCAAGAGTTGAATCGGGCGCACCGAGGCCTTGTGTGGTCTTCCTTTTTCCGCTCAGGCTAGATCTCTGCTCCTTGATCTGCCGTAGCCTTTCTCTCAGAGCCTCCAATTTGTGTTCCTGTTCCAGAGTAGTGTCGGAGTCGCGCTTTCGTTTTCGTGATATGACATCTTGGGCCTTTTTCAATGCGCCAAAGGATACGTTGCTAATTTGTTGGTCGAGTTCCTGATCTTTGTCACCAGCCACTCCGGCAAGCTCTCCATCACTCAATTCGAATCCCTCTCCTTGCTGCTCAACATCGCTATCGCCCTGAGTTGACTCAAGATCCACATCGTCATCGTATGCATCAAGCCGTGGCCGGACATTGCGTAGTGCATGCGCTGTCATCCTCAAACAGCCTACACAGCACAATTATGCGACAGCAGATGAGGTCGTTAGGGTTACGGACCAGGGTCGAGGTGCACTCGGAATGTTGTGCGTTAGACCTTGGGCACGTGCAGACTGTAAAGCGTCGCAGCCAACAAAAGCTAGGGCGCCGACCTACTAGAATTTGCTGTATTACCTCATCGTCACGCTTTTCTGAGTCCTGACCTCAGCAGCGGGGCGATCCCGTGGCGTTCTTTTTTCTCGGTTGCGATAGAGCTCCAGCTGGCGCGTTGCATTGCTGCCGTCATAGTGCCGCATGTTGTCCGCCTGCTTGCTCGTTTAATTGTCCTCGACTGCCTCTTTCTTGCATTCGTTCTTTCAAGTCCGACTGGCATTGGGGTGTCATACATCATCGAGTTGCCAAGATGAAGATCCTGACGAAGGAGGAAGAGCAAGCGCACTACAAGTATGCCATTTTGCGAGCACGACAACGCTGCGAGGTGCCAGCTGTGCTTGGGAGCATGACACAACAATTTATACTGACGCGTCAATAGTGCTACTGTAAAGGGTGGTCTAATGGGCGGTGTCGCCGGTACCTCTGCAGGTGCATTGGGTGTCTATGGAGCTACAATGAGATATCCTGCTTTCAGAGCGCTGACACTGCCATTCCGAGCATTCTTGATTGCCTCGACCGGGACGTTCGCAGCTATCATTGCAGCCGATTCTTACTCGCGACACTATGAAGCCTCGAGACATCCAGAGAAGAACTATCACGACGAGCAACAATCACTCCAGGAACAAGTCAATGCCGCCAAGTCGCAAAAGGAAAAGGTCTACTCGTGGCTCTCCGAAAATCGCTACAGCATAGTATTCGGATCTTGGGTCGCATCGATTTCTCTTGCAATGGGTATTGTGGGTAGGAACCCGTACCAGACTACACAACAGAAGCTCGTGCAAGCCCGTGTTTATGCACAAGGCTTCACCTTAGCAGCCGTCATCGCATCGCTTGCCTTTGAAGGCTCCGACAGAATGTCCAAAACAGGACGCTGGGAGACTGTGAAGGTACTTGATCCAAATGATCCGACTCACAAGCACATGATCGAGAAGAAGATACACCACGAGCGCTATGCAGGTGAGGACCAGTGGATGGACATGGTCGAGGCTGAAGAGCAGCGCATCAAGGAGCGAGAGCGAGCTGCCAAGCAGCGAGAGGAGGCCGACAAAAAGAGCGGCAATGGCCATGGCAAAAACGGCAAAAAGACCTCGCAGAAGCAGAATAATCTCGATCTCGAGAAAGGCAAGCCAGAGGAGGCAAAGGACGAGAAGCTCAATGCACCTTGATATGCGCGGTTCCCAAATCTGTATTATATTCTTCAACTCTGTCCTTGTCTGTAAATTTGGAAGGCAGGGCGCACGACGATACGACTGCATTTGCCAGGAGAAAGGAGAAAGGAGTTCGACACGAAAGTACATCATGGGAGCGATTTTGATTGCACGACGTATGCGAGATGTAGAATATCATCAAGGACTATCTGTCTGCCGTTCCTTTGGCCATATAATGATAAATCCAGCGCAAAGGTCTGAACAGCCATCGCAATGTGAGTCGCGAGCTTCAAATGTGACTCTATCAGAACTCAGGTGTGTACGGACGACGTTCGATTGCCAATGTCTGTCGATGCGAATTCCACTCATCGCTCTCCAGGGCAGCAAAATGTCATGTGAGTATTTCGGCATGGCGGAATGTGCCGGCACCGAGATGTGTCGAGTCACTGTCTCACGTGGCATATTGAACATCATCTATTGATGTTCCCATGATGTACTGATCGTCGTTCGTGTAAGGCTACAGACCGTGAGGTATAACATTGTCATCTATTCATACACATGCGTAACACAGAGAGTATCACAAAGTACATGTGCCTCCCGCACCAATCCCTCCCACTTCTCAAGCATCCAGCAATAGTACCGTAGTCATGGCGGCGTAAGTATTAGTACAGTGTTGAAGTCAGTAAAAGTAGCACAAAGGTAGTTCGGGCACGACGAAGCTCAGCTATAGCATCGCTGGCTATATATTGCTTTCATTATTGGTGACTTGTGGTATTTGTCCAAGGTATGGTAACGTGCAGGTGTGTTTTTCGCGTGCATTGCATCCGCAAAGTCTCCAGTATCATGACTCGGTGTCCTGTGTATGCGCGCGTAGTATATAATGGCCGATCATATTTCTTCGGTAGTTTCAGCGGCTGATCCGGACGGCGCGGGACGTGGATGGTTCGACATATCTTCAAGTCGATGGCGCAGCACTGCGGTCCTTGCCGGACTATCCTCAGTGCCTGCGACAGCTCGCGCGTACGGCGAGTCGTAACTTGGTCCAATGCGCGCAGTCGGACTGTTTTCTTGCTCCGATTTGGTAGACTTCGCCCGTCGTTTTTTGCCGGATGAAGAGCTCGAATGACTCGCGCTCTTTGATTCGCCCACAGCTGGCGTGAGCATAGCAGCAATGGGCATCCGTGCAGCCGATGTGACTTTGGGTTCAGCCGCTGGCAATGGTACAGCGGGAGAAGGTATCAGCGCCGGAGTTTGTGTTGCAGGACGTGTAGGCGATTGCGCGGGTGCTGGGCCTGGTTCAGTCGCATTGGCAGCGGCGGCAGCCTCTGCCTTTGCTTGAGCCTCAGCCTTGGTAGGCCGGCCGCGCTTTCTCTTGGGAGGAGGATCTGTTGGCGAAGGATGCGAGTACACTGGCAATGCAAGCGAAGGCTTCGGTCTTATTTCGCGCCCCGTGGCGCCGGCAGAGTATGGTCCTTCGTATTGATAGGGTCTTTTCAGAGAGATCGGCGCTGACAATGGTGTTGGTGTATTTGGCGCCGCCATCTGCTGTGGCAGCGACAGGGATCTCCGCAATTCATCAAAGGCGAATCGGCAGGAATTTAGCGAGCGTCCTAAGCACACACGAGCGATCAGCAGCTTGATATGGCATTGGCACTAACAACGCATTTCTGCTTCTCGTCACTCGATGCACATACCCGGAGGCAGAGGTATGTCTTCCCAGCGCGGCTGCACGTTCATGTTCCTTATGAGACTGAAGAAGACATCGGGAGGAGGGTTGGCTGCTTTGAGGATCTCGGCCAGCAGGTAATTCTATGAAGCGCGTGTCAGAGGTCGGGTCACACAAAGATCGGCATTGAGTTACCATACCTTTTCGTGTGAAGACCATGGCTGTTCTGGAGGTGATGCCATGCCGAGGGAGGTGCGGAAAGAGGAAAACACGTAGCAGATTCATAGAAGACATGCGTCGAAGTCGTACAGTATTTCAGTGATTAGCAGGGCGCGTATGTGTCGTAAACGTCGTAGCTTCTTGCAACAAAGGAAATGCCGGCAGTGGATAGTACAATGGGTGAAAACATGTGCCGGCATAGGCCGCGCGAATGAGTGTAAGAAGAGGCGCGCCGAACGATTAGAGAATGTGATGCATTACTGCGAAGCACCTGACCAGGCACGAGAATGAGCGTCTTTGAACCAAAGGAGAAGGGCAGAACTGCAACAGCGTAAAAGAGGTGGTGGGAGATGAAACCTGGATTGGGGTTGTTGCATGGCCTCTGCATGCATGCAGGAGCAGCATTAGTCTGCCTCTGAAGCGTGCATTAATGCCTGTGCAGCGCTCCGAGATGATGCACCGCATGCGTCTTACAGGAGCAGAAGCGTTCGGATGACATCGTACGGCAATGCTGAGATGCGAACTCGTCCGGCTTGAGGTAGCAACTGCCGTGCGATGGTGTAATAATCGGCATTGCAGGTGGAGCTCGATGTCGCTGCTGTTGAAGTTATCATGGTGGCGTACATCATGTACGGTAAGGTATAGGTGGATGTACCCGCGTAAGTAAGGTAAGGTAGCCTGAGCTGCCCAGGTGTGCCATCGAGCTTTGGGTTTAGCTTCGCGCCGGGCAGATTTCTCCGAGTGCCCTGTTCCGATCCGAGCTAACGGTTAGGTCGTCTATCTATATGCTCTGCACTGTTACCTGTACAGTAACTTACAGCTAGCGCAACTCTCGAAACATCGATAATCATCTTCGGCGCTGTCAAATGCGCAATCTGTGTCAGAGCTGCAGCTGTACAGACAGGTCAGTGTCCGCCATGGATGCTGCAATGGCCATTCATTATTCTTGCGTAATCCACCACGAAGTTCGACCGGCCGGGGGGCGTCAAAAGAGCATCGCTGGTTTGCCGCTCGTCTTGTAACACTAATACACATGCCTGTGCTCTGCCGGCGACACGCCGCCGTTCTACGTAACCAGGAGCCGTGATTCCTGGCTATCGTGAGACTTGCAACGGCCGCCGATGTGCTGTAGAGCCGCCTCACCCCTAATACACGAGAACATATAGCTCCTTGTTAGGCTTTGCAAGACGCAACCAAATGCACCGTGGCCTGGTTCATGGTGGACTGACCTTGACCGTGCTCGACGACAACCATGTGCACCCGTGGCACCACAGCTCCGTTCCGTCGTGATGCACGAACTACCCCAAGATCCAATTACTGGATTTTTCGTAGAACTGCAATGTGGACGCGATGAACGGCCACCGTGCCGCTTGCCGACGCACTCTTCGAGGACCAATTCCAAGCGCCGCGGAGGTCCGACAGCAGATCGTCGCTTACATGTCGTTGCAATGCTCGGCGGCTGCTATGCTATCGAGTCGTCGATGCGCCCGCTTAACCATGTGCGCCATCCGATGAGCACGCTCCCCGTGGTCACGATGAGCGACGACGCGCGGCGACCGCCTTGTCCGCAGAGTCGACAAGGCTGAACACCGTTCACTTCGGAGGCACAAAAGTTACGGCGAGCGAGATGTCGCAAAAGTCATGCAAGAAGTGATGAGATGGACAGTATTGCCATTCCGTCCTTGCTTCTTTCCAAAGGAAAGGTAGGTGGCATAGCGCAACGACGGGTAGTGCCGCTGGCTTCCTTTCGAACTAAGCTCGCTGGCTGTTGGCTTTCAGTATCACTTTCTCTCTCCCTCGCAACTCTTCGCGCTCGTAGGCATTCCCTTCCTGTCCGCTCATTCATTTAGAGCGGCCCGACGACATTGGCAACGTCGCGTTGCCGGCCATTCTTCTCGAGCTCTCTGGCAGATGCAGAAAGTGGTATGAAATAGGTCCCACGAATGTCACAATAGCGTAGTCAGACATATACTCATTCGTATGAAGCAATAGATACTTTGCCGCCTTCGCTTGCTGCAGAACGCTTTGTGCGTTCATTCACTTGATCTTGCGATACAAGAAGAATTACGGAACTAGTCTTTGCATAATTTACGAAGTGCCGGCCGAACCTCGAACCTCCACGCCACACAACATTGCAGAATACAACATCCACTTCAACGCCTTGCGCTCACGAAAGTGTTTGACCGTTGCAGGTTCAGGGATGCGGAGTGAAGCGCTGGGTGGCATGTGCGTAGACTTGGTTGCGTGTCTACAGATTTTGCGCTTGTGACGCTGTCACTAACCTCCGCAACGCGGCCACCTCTGAAACTACCGCCAGCAAGTACCACAATGGCGGAAAAGGACCGCAAACACGAACGGTTGGAGTCGGAGGTGCGCGCAATGAAGCTGAAAGAGGAAGACAACGAAGAAGATATGGATACCAAAGCACCAACAGGGGACAGTAGGGAATCCTCCGCCGATGGCGGTGAAGTGGCCAGCATTATAGGCACACCTATCAGCGCCAAACGTCCATCGCGGTCGCCGGTCAAGCACCATGGCGCTGACGACTCGCCTGATGTGAAGTCTGAGCCAGAAGAGACTGTTGGTGGTGAGGTGAGTCTGAAGCTGGAGCCAGGCAAGCCGCCGAAGCTGGCACGGACAACTTCGCACAAGGTCGAGAAACGAGCGCCACAGCTGTTCTCGGACTACGAGGATGCGCTCGACGAGGCGAAAACCACTTTTGATGTGTTGCCCGAGTGCACTTATGCCAACAAGTACCTTGGGAGCACAGAGCCTGCACTCGAGTGTGACTGTGCAGAGGAGTGGGGTAAGTCATTCTTCATATCTCTACAACGAACTGTTACGAATCACGCAGAGGCATCTAACATCTGTCGCAGACCCTACAACAAGAAAGAATTATGCCTGCGATGAAGACTCGGACTGCATCAATCGCGCCACCAAGATGGAGTGCGTGGGTGATTGTGGCTGCGGCTCTAAATGCCAAAATCGACGATTCCAGCGGAAGCAGTACGCCAACGTGACAGTCATCAAAACCGAAAAGAAAGGCTATGGTCTCCGAGCGAATGTCGATATGCGAGCCAATGATTTTGTGTTTGAGTACATTGGAGAGGTCATTGGCGAAAACGTCTTCAGGCGTCGCATGCAACAATATGATGAGGAAGGCATCAAGCATTTCTACTTCATGTCGCTCACGAAAGGCGAATTCGTTGATGCTACGAAGAAAGGCAACCTTGGAAGGTTTTGCAATCATTCCTGCAATCCCAACTGTTATGTTGACAAATGGGTGGTTGGCGACAAGCTCCGCATGGGCATCTTTACCGAGCGTAAGATTCTAGCCGGAGAAGAACTCGTGTTCAACTATAACGTTGACCGGTACGGGGCCGATCCACAACCGTGCTACTGCGGTGAGCCCAATTGTACCGGATACATTGGTGGCAAGACACAGACCGAGCGTGGCACGAAGTTGTCGCACACCATCATCGAGGCTCTGGGTATCGACGACGCGGACGCTTGGGACACTGCTGTCGCGAAGAAGCCGCGAAAGAAGCGTGTGGGCGAAGATGACGAAGAATACGTCAACAACGTCCAGCCTAGGGGGCTAGACGAAGAAGGCGTCAACAAAGTCATGTCCTCACTTATGCAATGCAAAGAGAAGTGGATCGCGGTCAAGCTGCTTGCACGAATACAGCGGGCCGATGACGAGAAAGTGTGGCACCGAGTCGTACGCTTCCACGGGTATCGCATACTCAAGACTACGCTGGCCAACTTTCACGATGATGATAATGTCATTCTGCAAGTTTTGGAGATTCTAGACAAGATGCCACGTCTGACCAGGAACAAAATCCAAGACGCAAAGATCGAAGAGGCGATGCGACCTCTGACCGGTCATGACCATGAGCTGATCAGAACAGAAGCGCAAGCACTACTTGATACGTGGGCGAAGCTGGAGGTTGCATATAGGATCCCACGAGTCAAGCGAGACCCAAATGCCGTTGTACCTGATCGCAAGGCAGACCGATTCGACCGTCGCGATGGCGAGAGACGGAGGAGCAGGTCACGCTCGAAGTCTCCTGAGCGGATACATGCGCCGTCTGGACCAAAGAACAATATACCTCAGCGAGCTCCCGGCTTCCACCATCGACCTGGACCGCGTTTCAGACCTCCACCTCCTGTCGGCGCCCTTCCACCAGGCTGGTTTGAGGCTACAGCTGCTAATGGCTCTGTCTACTATTATAACCAGGCAGGTAGTACTACTTGGCAGCGGCCGACCATGCAAGCTGCTGCCGTGCCACCACCTCCGCCTCCGAAGGCTATCACCGATCAACAGATGCTGCAAGATCTCATCAAGAATATTGTTGCAGCGAAGAAAGAGCCAGTGAAACAGCCTTCGACTGCCGTAACGCCTGTCGAGACGCCCAGGAAAGAGCGGAAGGAGGACAAATGGCGATCTTTGCCGGAAGAGAAGCAGAAGAAAATGTATCAAAACACGCTGCAGCCGCACATAATGCACGTGGTCAACAAATACAAGAACAAGCTGTCAAAGGAAGACCTCAAGCGATGGGCAAAAGAGTTCGGCAAGATGGTCACTGATTCTGATTTCAAGAAGAATCGCGTTGAAGACCCTAACAAGGTCAGCGATAAGAAGGCAAAAGAGGTCAGGAAGAACGCTCAAGCCTTCTTCGAGAAAGCTGTGAAGAAGAAGGAGGCTGCTGATAAGAAGAGGGCTGAGAAGAAGGCTGGCAAGGGTGAAGCCACAAGCAATACGCCTGATGGGACCCCAAACAGGGCGAATAGCCCGATGCTTGATGACAACGACTTGAATCCCGATCCCGATATGCTCGAGACTGGCGATGATCCTGGTGATAGTCTAGATGTGGCCACCGACAGTCCTTCGACCAACACCAAAAGAAGACGAGACGAGCTTGCTCATATAGCGGACGAAGAGGAAGCTAAACAGAAGCGGCAGCGACTTAGTCCTCTTGATGATGCACCTCCTCCACCGCCACCACCGCCGCCGCCGCCAGCTGATAGCGAGCAGGGCACACCAATGACTAACGAGGATCTGGTGCCTGCCGATGACGATCTCGGCTTTTCGATTAAAGGAGCAGCCACTGCAGCCGCTGGTGAGCCACATCAGATAGTGACTCCCCCTACGACTGGCTCTCCAGACCACGATGAGGTAGAGAAGCTGATGCAACGAGCAAACTTTGCGGGCATGAATCCAGATAGGATGCGACAGCTCGGTCTTATCGATGGTGCCAGTCAGTGAGATACCCTTCTTGTAGCATGAAAGCAGGCGTTAGGCAGCAGCACTTTCGGATGGCGTAGCACTTGAAACAGTAGCATGCCAGAGAATATTCTCACGGGTAGAGGATCGGTGAACATAGCGATATGGAGCACTAGATAGTAGCCGACAAGCAGTCCTTTTTCAGCCTTCGAGCTTGGAAGAGCGTTTTGGAAGACCAATGTGAAATCTGTCGCAAATTCTCCTGCCACGCCTACTATCGTAGATGATTTCGCCATTCTGTTCATCTTTAGTCAAACAAGTCCATCCCGTCATCTCGCCCGGCACCATTGGCATTCCAATGACTCCAACTCACAACACTCCATCCTTCACCCGCAGAAACCCAAGCGCCGACTGCCACCAATATCGCAGGTCTGTCATCCGAACTGACTCTGATCCACACTTCTTCGCCTTCGAGTCTGAGGATATCAAAGGCGATAGCACTACCACTCAGGCCAAAAGATTGCTTCAAAGCCGCAGTAAGCTGCAGATG
Organism: Passalora sequoiae; assembly: GCA_013248845.1. NCBI lineage: Eukaryota > Fungi > Ascomycota > Dothideomycetes > Mycosphaerellales > Mycosphaerellaceae > Passalora > Passalora sequoiae. The sequence goes on along the minus strand of WSQC01000018.1, from coordinate 600,265 downwards.
GACCGTCGGATTATCGATCTTGGCATGGGGCTTCGATGTCGTCGAGCGTACATGCTTCAGATGAATGTATGCCCAATCTGGCTTGCGGATCGAGAACTGGCAGAGGGTCTGGTGGGTTGGATTTTTCCTTTTGCGCTTTTTCTTGCCTGCCGTAGACGTGGATTGTGTCGTGGGTAATGTGACTGCCGTGCTTTCCGTCACGTCTGTGACTTGTTCTAGATGTGACATACTGTGCAAGGTGTCATGAGATATGGGAGTGGCACAGATTCAGGAAATTCGAGGTGAGAGCGACACGTGGGGCTCGTGCGCTAGTAAATTTGTGGTAGCAGTGGAGCATAAATACAAAATGGTCGCTGTGCGACGAAAACATGACTGCTACGATGCAGGACACCCCTAAACTCCTCGCTGAACGCTACCAATCACTGCTGTCACTTTACCATGCTAGCATCTCTATGATATCCTTACGCGCTGTCCTCCGCCGTCCATCACCGTTTCCGCCTTCCGCTTGAGTGAGTCTGGTGTAGCGCTTCGTTCGCGTGAACCTGCACCCACACTTGCAAGCACTGCAGCGAGCGAGCCAGCGGAGCTCGTGGTCAGCGCAGGCTTTGTCATTTCTGCCAAGCAAGTGGCGTGAACAATTTGGCCATTCTGAACAGAGGCGTTGGCAAAGATCCAATCCTGGAGCTCGTCCGAGTACTGGCTGTTCATGTCCTCTTGACAGATGTTGCAAGTGTTCTTGGTCATACCGGCGGGTGCTCGCACCGACTTCTGTTGTGGCTCGTTCTTCGTCTTTGCGGCTGCTGCTGCGTCCGTAGCTGCCGCGGTAGTAGTTGATGGATCAAATTCGACATGTTTGACCCACTTCATTTCGTCCACGAACCAATCTCTGTGATGGCCTCGGTTGGTGTTGGGATCAGCTATACGTTGGTTGGTCCTGAAATGCCAGTCGAGATGCCGATTCTTGTTCTCTCTGCCTTCTTCGGTCGCAAGAAAGCGGCGACCGCATTGAGTGCACTGGTTGGGTTGAGCATCGTAAAGAGCATGTATCAGCTCTGGCCTAGGTATTCTGAGCGTAGCCGCAGACAGTGGCTGCACGAGGTTGCCAATTGACGGCTGCGACGGATTCCGTCCTTGAGTTGACGGCGTGATACTCTGCAGCGATTTCAGGATATCGACATTTGGCGTTGGTGCAGCTGCAGGCAGCGTAGGCGGAGGCACAGACACAGACGTTGGCGGGTTGGTGTTGATTATTCCAGCTTTTGATAGTGCCGCTAGAAGGTCGGTCGCATCGCTTGTTGCCGGTGTTGCAGCATGGTTCTGTATAGAATGTAACTGCGAGTGTGTCGCATTTCGCATCTCCGGGACAGCTGCGCGCATTTGTGGTGTACTCGGCTTCTGCACACTCGCAAGAAGAGCTTGAAGACCGCTCAGCGCATTGGGATCAAGAAGAGGTGGTGCAGCGTTAGATGGAGGAGGCACTGGGTTTGCAGTCGAGAACGGTATGGGCGCTGTAGAATGGTGTTGCGGAGGCGGCTGGTAGGTCTGAGGATACGGCATTGGTACAGGAAGCTGCCATTGTGGTGTCGGCACAGTCGGTTGATGAGCGGGCTGCGCAGGACGATGTGGCGGTAATGCGGCCGACAACGTTGTGACCTGCGTTCGAACAGCTTGAAACTCCGTCGGGCTCAGAGCTCTGTTCTGAAGAAGCGTGAGCAGCGCTTGTAGCGCGTCCATCTGTTGGCGTGCTCGTGTATCGCCTGGGTTAGTAGCGAGCATTTGCTGAAATCGGGGGATCAGTGATTGAATGTCGCGTTTAACGCCATCAACATCGTTGGACGCCGATTGTGGTGGCGGGGGAGGTTGAAATCCGTGTTGTGGCTGTTGTTGAGGTGTTGGCTGCACGAGCATTAGCACTCACGATTCAGACTTTGGCGATATGACTGACCTGTTGGCTGTTATAAGCCATATAATGCTGCAGATTATGCATCGGTGGCGTCGCGAATTGTCCGTTGTGTTGTGGAGGAGTTGGGACATTCGCGCGGTATGGCATCTGAGGCTGTCTGCTCTGTAGCACGGCTGTCCTAGCCTTAATCAGGGCGTTTTCGATTGGACGCACAGTCTCAATAGGGAACACGGGTCGTGGGTCTATTGAGCCCGGGACAGGCTCTTTCCATGTCTTCATCAAGCCCTCCATTGCTTTTCTGGTGGTGCCATCGACTAACGTGTAGGCTTCCATGAAGGTTTTGTAGAGCTCGCGACCTAGGTAGACCGTATACGGCGTGCCAACATTCTTGACAATACTATCCAGGACATAGAATGCTGGCAGCTTGCGACTTGCCGGCGTCTGGCCATGATTAGCATGATAGTCTCAAAGCAGCACATCATCAAGTGTATCACGTGCGTGGCCATGAGACCTTACCGTTTTGATGTGATTCTCGAGCACTCGTGAAATAGCTTGTGCGTGCTCGGTATTCTCCTTCGCAATGATGGTGAGATTACTGATCTCGTATCTGTTGTTGGCTTGAAGATCCTTCAAGGCATCTTCAAAGTCTGCAGCCACTTCAGCTGAAGAGGCTGCACCCGAGATTGAGCCTCTTGGCGATCTGGAAGACATGATGGTTTCACGCGGAGAAGATGAGAGACAGCACAATGCACGACAAGCTAACTATGAAGCTGTAGCTGAGTCCAAGAAATTGCAATGCGACAGTCGCAAAGCTGATAACTGCGCGTCCCACAAAGTTTTGCCGAGATGAAGAGTTCACTACTGTGTGTGAAGCAGTCCGAATCAACTGATAAGATGGCAACAGTGTAGTGACTCGTTGCTAGCTACTTTTCCCGCGCCCTGTCTTCGTGACAATGAGCATCCGATGCTCGTATCAGATGTTGACCCGTCTTTCAAAGCTCTTTCTGACTGCTGATGTATCAGACCTCTTCCGCCGCAGCGCGACCTTTCCACCCCTTTTGCAAATTGAGCTGGTCTATTGTCTTGAATTCTCGAGTGTCTTGAATAGCGATTCGGGATCGAGTGTACTGCGGAGTGCTTCTACGTGTGTAGTCTGCAGGGTATGGCGGATCAAGCGTTGATCAGCGCTTCTTGAAGGATCACTGCTACAGCAGGCCTAGCTATCAGGCTGGGTAGTTTCAAGTGCACAAGTGCGCACACACAGGATGATGAAAATGAGAATGATGATTGTTTGTGGATTTGCAGGAAAGAAGTTTGAAGTCGCTGTGTTGCAGGAAGAAGCCGATTGCCTAGTGCTTTGTTGGCGTTGCACGTGACTTACCTTGCGGCAAACCCGTATACCCCCTGTAGATACCTATTGCTGTTGATGACGTAACGTTGGCTACTGACACGTCGCCGTTCCCCTCCATGTCCCATCGCACGAATACTTCCCACAGGACAATCGTATTTTTGAATCATATATTATAGCCGCTACCATGAGATTTGCTCTTAGTTTGCTGGTAATCCTTGTGGCGGCAATTCTTGCCTTCGCGAAGGCGACGCAGGAACTAAAGCCTGTGATTGTTAGCTACCCAAAGGGCACTCCGAATCACTTTCTCGAGGACGCGAAGAAGGCCGTATTGGAGGCGGTGAGTTGCGCAACAATGCACGAGTACACATGGTTGGCAAAAGGTCTGCGGCTGACGAGGTACCCATCTGCAGGGAGGCATTGTGACGTGAGCTCAAACAGGCAGTTACTCGAAGATGGCGCGTTCGTTTTTCACTAACCATTCTTGCGCAGCCACGAGTACAACTTAATCAAGGCGTTTGCCTGTAAAGCTCCAGCCAAGGTCATCGATAAGGTCCGCGCACTGGGCGCCGAGCACAACATCCTGATTGAAGAAGACCAAACAGTTAGCATCAATGCCTTCTGAGTTGCATACAAGGAGCGGAGCGACCTGCGCTGGCGCCTTCCTGCGATGACTGCGGTTCTGATTGCAGTGCACCGCGACATCATCTCGCCATGGAACCTCAGAATTCGCCAGATAAGCGACATAATGACATCTATTGGTTGCACGAGGTCACGGTCCTGCGTACTTCGCTCAGCTCAGCTAAGGCTGAGATTGTCATAGAAGCATCCCAGTCATGCTTAAACAGCCTTGAAATAGGTACGGTCCAGTATTCAGTGGTTTCGCCGGAGCATTTATGCGGAGAACGTATTCATCACTTAGTACCCTCGCTCGGCCTGTGCTACCTTGCAAACAATATCGCTAAATAGTGAAAACCCTCGCTGGAGTAGCACATGCATTCTGGTTGAAGTCCGCCAAGGAGCCCCATGACAAGCAGCGATCGACACTCAGCTGGCTGAGCTTGTAGTAAAGCCCCGCACTACCTAGTATGATTTCAGTCTTATCTCGCCGGACTGGGTTGCAAAGGGACATTGGTCGGCCCGTGGACGTTCTGGAACACCAAGAGTGTCCTACACGTGGCTAGGATCCCTACACTTGTGGGAAGCTGCATGAAGATGCCGGGTGACAAGCCGGTGGGAAGTGCGATGCTTAAGGCTGTGCTTACCACGATCATTAGTCTTGCTATCGTACCCGGGAACTTGGTTTCTTCTGCTTGCTCCCGACCTTGGAAGCCACTTGCTCATCTTTGGGTGTGCGGTTCGCCCCGCTGTCGCATAGTTCCCGCATGTGCGAAGCCACATCCACCATGGACGCGTCTCGGCTATCCACGTGTCTCAGCTACATGCTCACTTTAGCGACCTGGTTCTGACCAATGCGGATGCGCGGCAAGACAGCCACACAACTCAATTCGGCGAGGTCTTGTTGTACAACCGCCATGTATACGAATTGCCTTATCGAAGCGCTACAGTGTGTCCTCCTCCTCTGCACCTATAGGACCTGCAGGAACACTCGATACACTCAGCTTGGTAGTTCAGTGTCCATCGGTGGCGGTCTGTGATACTCGCAGCCAGACTTTGGTCTGTTCGGAATCCTGCCGTCAGATGAAGAGCAGACATAGTCTGCAGTGGCTTGCTCAAGACCTTGCAATGCACTCGAGGTGGCTTTGTGTAGCCAGAAGTCGACCGGTGTGTCCGCAGCTCAATGCTCCGCATGGCCAAGTTATGCGCTTCAGATGCAGGCGACCTTTGGCTTGCATACTCTTGGCATGAGTATAAATTCAAGGATAGCGATTTTCAGAATTTGTGATACAACAGCTCTGGCACGCCGCGCTGCGAATTTTTTCTCGGGTGTTGTCATATTGGTATGTATTACCTTTCTGTGAGCCGCACTTCAACCCTTTCAAGAAACAGCAATCCTTGCTCTCGCGAAAGCCAATCCTGAGAATTCTGCTCCATGACCGTTGTGCTCTCTTCAGGTGTCCCGTCATTCTTGACGTTCCCACAACTTGATCACAATTCAGACGGCATGAACGACGTATGGCAACGGCAGTACTGCCCCGAGATGTCGCTGCCAGCGATGAACCATTACTGGCCAGAGAGCCAAGGGCTCAGCGTTCAGGACATGGACGTGCGATTCTCTGGACAGTATGAGCCGTCCATTACCAATGATGGTGGACCGCTGATATCACCGCCAATGAGTGGTTGTTTTCCTGAGTCAAACTGGGGATCCAATATAGATATTGGCACACCGTCCACCACTGCCGGTTTCACGAGTGAGACGATGGATGGTTACCATAACCTCAGACATATCACCGGCAATCCCGGTCATCACTTGAATCTCCCAGCAAGCCACGGACACGTCCCTACTTCAGCTTCAGCTTGGAGTCCACAGAGCTCACACGATGGCATCAGCCCAAACAGTTTATACGACATACCGGTAGAGCCAGTCATCAAGAAAGAAGAAAGACCAAGTCTTGTCCGGTCCGTGACCGCCCCAGAGCCGCTCCCTCGGAGATCGATAGTCGTCGGATCTTCTGGTACGCCTTCGGTGAAGCGGTCGGGCAGTGAGGATGAAGATGACGACTACATGCCCAATTGCGAGGAGACGAAGCCTCGCGGCCGCAAGCGTCAACGCATCCCGCATACTGCTGTGGAACGAAGTAAGTGATAGAGGATTTATTTGTCACGCTAAAAGACATGCACATTGCATGCCTTATGGTGACGTATTGGCTGCCTTCCTTCATTTACGTCATCTTTTTGGGAGGTATACACTGACCACAGGCAGGATATCGCGAAAACCTCAACGCGCACCTTCACAGGCTGCGGCAGACTGTACCGTCGCTAGCTTCGACCCGCGCTGCTGGTGCCTCGAAGTCAGGTGATGGTATTGCTGAGGGCGTGAAGCCGAGCAAGTGCGAGATTCTGACCGGTGCAATCGAGCACATCGGCGCTCTAGGCAAGGAGAACTCCGCTCTGCAGACAGAGGTCAAGGCTCTTCGGTCGCGACTAGAAGATTTAGAGCGTTTCGTTGGGGCTCACGTAAAGTGATATGGTACAACATACGGCGTTGAAAGCACCACGAATAATAGGAGGTTTGCGGCGCACTACCGAGCTTTGATGCTGCTGCGTTAGTTTCAAGAGGGAAACATGCACGCCACATTTTTGTAGAATATTGGGCAAGGTCTGAATTTGTGACAAGCGTTCATGATACACATATCTCGAAGCGTTGGCACCACAAGATCGAAGCAGCTCATGTGGAGATGCTTTCCAAAATGCATTGGACTCCAAAGTACGCAACATATGCAGTGACACACTGCCAGTATTGTTTCTACGCTGCGCTATACATGTACAGCCGACTTCGTCTGCTGACATAGTCACGTACCTCAAGCACTATTCATCCCTGAATTTCCACCTGCCATCTTCTCGCATAGCCTCCCGCCATCTCTCCTCGACCTTCTGCCGTTCCATGTCAACTGCTTTCGCGCGATTTGCAGCAGCCTCTTGTGTGGTAGGGAAGTCAGTGTCCCAGAAGCCTGGAGGTGTGCTTCGCCTCGAGAACGCCTGACGATGCTTCCCGTGCTGATTTGAAAATGCATAGATATGTGCTTGTTTTACAATCTCCTTCCTCTGCTCAGCGTTCGAAGAGTCAATGACTTCCTCCCAGGTTGGCCCCAGAAATGCATCAAGAGCCTGTCCATCCGTCATACCCGACAGTGATGGTCCCGCCATCGTGATAGCTTTCTCCATTGCTCCCCCACAGCAGGCAGGGTCAGTACACGTATTTAATCCTCTCCGTTGATCCCTGCCTCGCAGCGTGTCAGCAAATGCGAAAGTGGTCCCTAGGTATTTAGGATTGATCTTGAAGTCTTCAAGCATCAATTCTTTCACGTGTCGTAGACGTAGAGGCTGGTCTTCCGGCTGAGCATCTGGCGGGGGTTGCTCAAGACCAAGGGGCACTTTCAATGGACTTCTTCGCGTCGATGGGATAAGCCCTGTGACCCTGGGCACTGTCGTTGGCAGACGAGGTGAGGCGCCTTGTGGTTGCGCATCGACCCCAAGAACATGAGCTGGCCGTTGCAAGCATTGTGGCTTCTGTGACGACGTCTGACTGGCCAGCATAGCATCCAACCGCTCGTCAATAATAGGGCCTTTTGGTGGGCTAGCATTCATACTTTCTACTGGCGGCAGCCCCGCAGCTTGTTCGTCACCGTCTTCAGATATGAGCATCGCGTTACTCACCCTATCATTCTTCCCAATACGTCGCAACCTAATTTTTGGATTCGTACCGCCATCTTTTGCTCTAGGCACCGCCACCACGTTGGAACTCAAAGGTCGGAGCACATTCCTGGAAGCAGGACTGGAACCATCATGAGTCACGAGTAGACAATCAATGCCTCGATTCCGCTGCACTTCGCGACGCACAACTACAGGCAGCACCTGAACATTGTCGCCTTCAGATAGTGAGGATGCAGCCCTGGTAAGCTTAGGGGCACGTCTGGCTGCTTCTTCCGATGTGGCGCGGGGTCGTAGGTCTTCTACACAATTTAGGCGACGCGGTATATGGACTGGTGCCGCGACATAGTCGAGATCTGAGGTCTCTGTGCGTATCAGTCGTGTGGGCGAAGTGGGCTGCTGGAGTCTTCTGACTTGATGTGTACTGGAAGGTCGGGAGGATCGTGTTCTTGCTTGACGCGTCGCGACGGCGGTTCAGCTGGAGCTGAGGTAGCACATCTGCGCTTCAGTGTCCGAGAACACAGCACCAAAGGATCACTGCTGTCACTGCTCGCTCGTCTGTCGGGCAAGTTGTCTGCAGGAGGCTGCTGCGTGGCTTCGACTGTTGACTGACTCGAAGTAAATTGTGGCTCAGCTGGACGGCTGGTTGAGGGCAAAGTCACGTCAGGACAGATCTTTAGTCGCAGTGGTGGACTAGAGAGTAGAGCCGTATCGGCAGATACGGCTCGGTCCACCTCTTTTTGGACCACCGGTCTGCTTGTCATCCTTTTGGCACGAGGTGTCAGGTCACCAGAGCTTCGTTTCTCAGCACGAGACGTCGGTCTTGACCCTTCTGTGCCAGCCAACGCATCCTCCTCGCGCTTTCTGCGGCACTTTTCGGCGTATTCTTTCCATTCATGGCAACGCTCTTTGGCGTCACGAACTTTTTGGCGCATGCGCCTCAGTTGCGTATCACAATCCGCATGATCGCTGTGTAGGCTCGCGAGCTCAGCCTTCAAGGCGTTGAGCTGCTGCTTGAGATCTTCGCTGGATATTGTCCCATCTTCTTTCACGGCTGCATTATTGAAGATGCACTGCTGGAGCTGATGGTCCTGTGTGACCGAGCTTGCAAGATCGCCGCCGTCGCCGCTTTGGTCGCATCGTTGCCTCGTGAGCAATACGTGGATCTGGTTTCGCAGTGACAGGTTCTCATTCTCGAGCTGTGAAATGCGCACAGTCTGTTCGCCGAGCTTGGTGTATGCTGTCTGCAACGTCGAGTCGTCACCTTGCGGCGCGGGGGATGCGCCCATTGCGGTGGGCACGCTGTTATTGCCACGGTATCATCTAAGCACCTTCCATCAAGCAATGTCAAAACAATCTGCAAGCATCAATGCTTGTTTGTATGCATGACCTGGGGAATGCCGATGTCGCCTCACGCGGGAATTGAAGACGCGTTTCGAAGGTAGACTACCAGTACCTGGCGGATGACGCGCCTGCCTCGGCAAACTTCGAGCTGCCAAGCAAATCTTCATCGCGTTCCATTCCAAGTTCACGCCATCATGGTCCTTGTTGCGCGAACATATGGCATTATTCTCCCATCTCCCTAGGTAGTACATTATCCCGGCTTCGCTTGAACGACATGGTCAAGAGGGTCAGGGACCACGATATCCTCGTTGACGAGCGATCGAGCAAGCGCAATCGACTCTCGTCCGTCGACCGCTTGTCTGCTCTGAGCGATGAGTTGCTGCTCAAAGTGCTCTCGTTTCTGCCCATCTCGCAGCTTGGACTGTGCCAGAGGTAAGTTTTGTGCAAATGCATTTGTACACTATATACCTGTTGCTGAACTGGTAGGCTCTCGCATAAGTACTACAAGTTAGCAGGCGATGGTCAACTATGGAAGGCGCATTATTACAGCCGCTTCGTCCTCCCTCGCGCAAGTCGACTTCCTCGCATGCGTGACACGAACGATAGTCCACGTTTCGCCTCCAGAGCTTCTCGATGGCTCGACGAAGATCATCTGGTCAAAAGCGCGAGACACACAAATTGGAAGCAGCAGTACAAGCTGCGGCACAACTGGTCAAGAGGAAGCTGTGCAGTCAGCGAGATAGAAGTAGCACCCCAGGCACCAGTACCACCTATCTTGGTGCAAATGAAGGATGGCACTATATACTCTGCGGATCAGGCCGATGGCCTGCGTGCTTGGTCTTTGGGATCGCGGAGCTTGATCGCGCAGCAGTCTTTCCCTCCCGAATCGCATAGTCCTCCCACATCATTGGCTGTTGACTCACAGGGCCAGTCTGCCCGTACAGGTGGGGCGAGAATAATCGTTGGGTTCGAGAGCGGCTCCTTCAGCATCTACGCATTACATAACGACTCCGGCACATTCCAGCATCAGTCGACGCAAGAACCACACAGCAACGGTGTGGTGTCCTCCGTGGCACTGTCATGGCCATACGCACTCACCATGACTGCTACTCAAGTCCTGTCTCTCTATCGATTCGAGGAGAAGTCGCAAGATCAAATTACTACCACGACACTAGGTCCGCCTCGGTTGCTGCATTCTCTGAAGTCGCACACGGCGTGGCCTCCACTTGCCGTGTCATTGAGGACAGCGACATCGACATCGTATATCACTATTTGCGTCGCCTACACTCTGCCGACGTACCTCTCTGGCTGGACCGTTGGACTCCAAGAAGTGAAGGTCAGCGACAATGGCGAAATGCTTGGATCCCGCCTAGCCTCTGCGATCGATCAGCATTATCGACCACTCGCGTTCACGAGTCGACCTATGGTACATCACTTGACACCCTTCTCCGCTGCGGCAGGGTCGTCAACTGCTCTCGAACTCCGACATATTCACTCCAAGCCAACATCATTATCTTACACACATCCTTATCTCCTCGTCTCCCATCCTGACAACACTCTCACTTTGTATCTCGTCATATCGACGGCAGATTCTCTGGCAATCAGTGCTGGAAGTAGGCTATGGGGTCACACCTCATCCGTTAGCGGCGCCACTGTAGGCAGCAGGGGCAAGGCAGTCTCCGTCAGCAGAAGAGGTGACGAGCTACGCGTATGGGAACTTGAAGGGGGATTTGTGTCATTGGCCTCAAAAAAGCGTCTTGCCAGCGGCGGTCTCAGCGTAGAGGTGAAACCCGACCATTTCACCGGCACTGCTCGCTCACGAGGACGAACGGATTCGGAACTCCTTGGCGCAGCAGTATCTTCCCGGGCGAACGCAAGACCCTGCGCGCTGGATTGCAAGGACGACGATTGCTCCTCGGACCTCACACTGACTCGAGGTTGGATAGGATTTGATGAGGAGTCCGTTGTGCTGCTCAAGGAGCGAAGCAGAGGAGAACAGGCTCTGGTGGTTTACGATTTTACGTGATGTCAACAAGTTTTAGAGATGACCCGGGCACATAGACGAGAGAACTGCCTTCATCTACGACTCAGCCAAGTCCAATACCTGCAAGCTGTGTATTTATCTCAAATATGTATGAAGTTTGCCTGGTACCTACTTCATGTAGCAGGGGGCGTTTGGCTTGGCACGTGGCCCATCCCTGCATCGGCTGCCTCGCTTACAGTCCCGACGCGCTAAGCTTCAGATGCGCATCCTCTGAACTCTGAACTTTGGTGACGGCAATACACATAATTCAACGAACGACATCTATCACATACCGTGCTTCAGGGACAAGTCTCATTCGAGCAAGGAGTGTAGTGTGCTGCACTCGTCTGGAACAGATACTGTAAGTACAGAAGTGCAGCTGCAGATCGGTTGATCGCCCTTGCCCGCTCTAGATCGTGCCTTGTGCGTTTTGGTCCGCTACGAGCCCGTGCCTACTACGACCCCACCACATCTAAGAAAAACGCATTTGCACGCTTGCTCAAGCTGACACACCCACAGGCAATTCTTTCCACCACCGTTTACCAACCCAGCACTCCTGTCCTTACAACGACCCTATCTCAAGACCGAATATCAACCACGACGCCACCTTTTCCCTTTGCAAAAATACCGCAGCGACATACCGGCAACCGCCACGATGGACTCCTTCGGTACTGCAGGAGCTGCTGCACCACAAGGTGGTCGTGCATGCTACAACTGTACGTTGAACCTCATTCTGCGACGACCATCGCCATCTTCCATTTTCATCAGAGCACTTGCCGCAACAGCTCCGTCACACCGCTCTCTGCCATGTGTGCATACCGTCGACATTGTTCTTCCACCTCGCTTAAAATGCCGTGCCAAGCCTTCGAATTGCGACTGATCTTGTGTGACAGGCGGCGATGCCTCGCATCTCTCCAGAGACTGCCCACAGAAGGGCACACCAGTCAGTAGATCACTGCAAGCTTTATTTGCAGCATGCTCTAACAGTGACTAGACCTGCTACAACTGCGGTGGCCAAGGTCATTTGAGCCGTGAATGCACTGAGCCTGCTAAGGACAAGGTCAGGATGGCATGGACGCACGATCGCCCTCGTTCACAGCTGACAGATTCTCAGGCTTGCTACTCATGCGGTGAGACTGGCCACATGAGCCGCGAGTGCCCCAATGGTGGAGGTGCTCAGCGTGGTGGCTTCGGAGGCGGCGCCGCTGGTGGTGGCGGCGGGCAAGAATGCTACAAGGTATGACCGATCCCTCGCTTTCAGGTACGATACACGACTGACATTTGAATAGTGCGGCAAGGTCGGTCACATTGCGCGCAACTGCACACAAGGCGGCCAGGGCGGATACGGCGGTGGCGGCTACGGCGGTGGCGGTTTCGGAGGTCGTCAAGGTGGTGGTGGCTTTGGTGGAGGCCAGCAAACCTGCTACACTTGCGGCGGCTATGGCCACATGAGCCGCGATTGCACTCAGGGTCAGAAGTGCTACAACTGTGGCGAGGTTGGCCATCTTTCGAGAGAGTGCCCATCGGAGGCTAGCAGCGAGCGCACTTGCTACCGCTGCAAACAGCCTGGCCACGTCCAGAGCCAGTGCCCCAACTAGAATGACATTCACGACATGATGACCTATGGACCCGGAACTTGCATATCGTATCAGATCGACAGCATGGCCCTTTACTGGATTGGCGACCTTGACCGGCAGCCGGACAATCGAAGTTAAGTTGGTGCAGCGGTGGAAGCTGAGGAATGGGACGGACGTGCCGGCGGGTCAGAAGGTCATCCAGGACGGCATGGAGCACAATGCAGCAGCAGCAGAAATCTTCCTTGCATCTGGACAAGGAATTGTGTGCTGCATATAGCGAGAATAGATCTGCACGAGCTGAAATACCCAGCTCCACGAATGAATGTGTAGCATAACGTCGACACGAAAGAAAGGCTCGGCATGAACACTCAGACATATCTTCCACAGATCCACCGCCTTTCACTCGTTTGTGCACTGCTAACACGCTGACCACTTCGTCTGCCTAGGACTCTCGCATGTTTCGTGGGCCTTAGGATACGAGGAGACTTTTCAAACATGATGGCGAATCAATATGGCGCAAGTCGCTGACATGCTTGCAAACCTTACAGATCTCGTCCACGATCGGAATTGCACGATGCATACGTCAAGTCCTCTCTAGCACATTTCCGTCACTTCCAGCATACTCATCTGCCTCTGGTGGAAGTTTCAGCTCCGCTCTCATCAACAAAATCGCAGTTAAAGCTCCGCAAAAGCCATCATGGGCATCTACAACACCCTGGAGGACGCTCTCAAGCCCCAGACGACCATGAGGCAATCTTTGCTATTCCCATCACTAATACCAACACCAAGCAACCCTAATCTGATGAGAATAGAACCAAGCTTCTACGAGTTTGAGATGAAGCAAACCCAAAATCGGAAGCATGGATACGTACCAACAACCAAAAGCAGTAGCAGTGACACGCTCAGCTCGAGACGCTCTAACGAACTACAACTAAAGTTCAATCTCAGGGATCTTTGCGGCGGCTCTGGTGCCGTGACTGTAGAGCTCAGTCCGTTCAAGGAGGAACCGCGTTCTTCTCAAAAGCAGTGGATTGAGATGGACGATTTGACGCCTTTGTCTCGTGAACGATGTGTTGAGCTCGCGAAAATCGATGAGGAGGTGGAGGAGGAGGAGGCGGTGGCGAACGATATGGAATATATTGATCGGCAGAGCCGGATTGCTACTGAGGAGGGTGGTGCCAAGAGAGCGGCGTTGGAGGTCGAATCACTGTTGATGGAAGGGAAGAAGGGAGGAGAAGGAGCTGAGCTCGAAGCGTCATACTTTGTGAGGAGCAAGCGTGTGGGAGAGGTCGTAGCGAGGGGTGACGGAGGTGCGCAGAAGGCGCCAGCGTTGAGGAAGAACCAGATGTGGTACTTTTCTGGGCCTGGAAGCAATTAGCCACACCCCGAAGGGATGATGTCAGGAAATTAAGTGCTTGGATGCTGATCGCGATCGGAGTAGAGGTATTTCTTTGAGCTGTGTCTGTATAAGTCGAATCGTGGTGTTATATGTACACGTGCCCGTGCACTGACTACAAAATTTTGTGCCGTTTTCATGCCATCAGGTGTCATATCATATCAATTGGGCACGGAAGTGCTAGCGCCTAGCAACGCCGCGCTTTTGCTTCCTCTACAGCGGTGAATATCCATACTATATGCGCCTCAACTCCTCGCGAGATGTCCCGCCTTGGTTGGTCTACCAATCACAAGACCTTATTGAATGCTGGGATCAGTGTTTGTGCGAGCCAAAAGGAGAATGTGAGCTTTGGCCCGGTCATGAGCAGCTTCGGTACCAGTCCCTTGAAGAACGCAGTGAAACCTTCGTATCGTGCCATGTCGGTGATGATCTTGACGCCAGACTTCTTCACTTCGAAGTTTTGATTTTGAATCCGGGTTTTGACGACATCAAGTGGTGCCGAGACGATAAGTGATGCGCTCGAGCCAGCAATTGACGCAACGAAGTTCTGGAACCAGGTGGCCGAATTGTAGTCTTGAAGTTTGAAGAGGTACTGCTTCGCCGCTGCAGACCCACCGAAAAGTGCGAAAGAGCCAGGCGCGTTGCGACCTGCTGTCCAACCCCAGCCACGATATAGAGCAAATCCCTCATCGGCGACTATCCTCATCACACCTCGGCCACGGAAAGCCTCTGGATTTGTCTGCCTCTTGATCTTAAGCACATCCAGTGGTAAAAGAACAATCTCTCCGATACCAATCAATGAACCTGCAGTTGCATGCATGATAGCTTTGCCATTGCCCTTTCCAAAAGTATTGTCAAATGTTGATCCATGGTGTGTGGACAGGTAGTCTCTCACGAATGGCTGACCACCATATTTGTATATTCTTTGCAGTATCTTGTATGCTGCAGCGTATCCAAGGCCTGGGAATAGGGTGAAGAATCGCTTGAACACCGGGTCGGAAGCGTGCGATTTGAATATGACCTGGTTGAGCTGACCCGCACCTTGGATCTTTCCCTGGTTGGACATGAGACGTTTTGCGATTGTGTCGACAGGGTGGAAGACGGCAAGTTCGGCGATACCGGCGGATCCTATGTAATAATGTCAATGTCATGATCGAAGGGCGAATGAGGTGGTCTTGTAGTCCTACCAGCTCCCAGTACTCTTGCTGCAGTCGACTCCCTCTGACTGTCCTTCGCTGAGCCGACCTTCGGCGCAGGCATCGTGGGCGACATGTCTGATGATCTGTAAACAAATGTGCGGATACTCCGGCGCCTCGATACGATATTAGCGATTACTGTTCCGAGTGATGGGAAAGCAGGAGACTTCGCGATTCGCAGTAATGCCGCGGTCGTTGGTCGAGATAATTTCTGGCGTGGAGACGCGATCACGGAATTGGGAGCTCTGGCCAACAGCGAGGTCCACTCGAAGACGCGCAGCACTGACTATTCACTCAGGTCAATGGAACAATACACTATTTTCTTCACTTCTAAGCGTGAAATCTCAACCATGTGATACGTGCATACGCACCGACGACGAATTCTCTGCTAGGATAGTAGAGACTCAGCTCACACACATTGCTCTTGACTTTGCTGCAGCTACAGATCTCACAGTGCACGGCTACGGCGCATGCAACTTCTGGCTCGACTGGCTTCCAATATGTCGACCATAGCACTATCTGAGATCCCGACCCTCACACTCCTTTACAAACTGAATAAGCTCCGGCCATCGGTTTCGCCATCTTCAGCGGCTAATTCGCGGTTCAACGATAAGATTTCTCTTGTCCGCGCGGACATCACAAAGCTCGAGACCGATGCGATCGTCAACGCAGCAAACGAGTCACTTCTTGGCGGAGGAGGTGTAGATGGAGCAATACATCGCGCAGCAGGTCCCAAGCTAGTCGAAGAATGCGAGACCCTTGGCGGCTGTCAAACTGGATCTGCTAAGATCACCGGTGCCTATAAACTGCCATGCAAGAAGGTCATTCATGCGGTTGGACCCGTCTACTGGTCCGCAAAGAGGAAGGGACTGCACACGACGCATCTACAAGGCTGCTATACCAAGAGCTTAGATCTGGCTGTGGACAATGGCTGTAAGAGCATTGCTTTTAGTGCACTCAGCACTGGTGTATATGGCTACCCAAGCGATGAAGCGGCAGAGACCGCAATCCAGGCTGTGAAGGGATGGTTAGAGGAGGACCAAGATAAAGCTGGCAAGATTGAACGTATCGTCTTCTGCCAGTTCATGGCGAAAGACGAAGATGCATACGAGGAGTACATCCCCAAGTATTTCGTGCCGATTGCGAGAGCCAGTACTGAGTGCGCCAACGTCGTGGGCGCTGCGAAGGCTACCGACGAGGCAGACAAGCCGGCGCATGAGTCAACGATTATCGCTGCATCCGCTTCAGACGCAGGCAAAGTGCCTGATTTACCAGAGGTGCCGAAGGAGGAGCCGAAGCACGCTGATCAGCCCACGGTCAAGAAAGTCAAGCTGGACGAGACTGCTTAGATCTAGGGAAACGATTTTTGAACGAGTCACGATTGCATAGCATGGGCGTATGGCTTGATCGGAGGGATACCCTTTAGCATTGGCTTATTGATGAGCCAAAATGGGACGACGCTTCTTGATGCTGCAAACTTTCGTGTCACTTTCTTGATCCGGCGTGACTTGTTCTGCTTAGCATTACCGCGCCCTCAATCATGCCCGTTACAGTAGCGTTTGTTGGGTATCGTCATCAGCAGCTGATGCAGCTACATGTAAGCTCCATTGTTCGAGTCACCATTAAACACGGAGAACGTCGTCAGTAACGCAGCTGTTTCGATATATCATGCACAGGATCTAATGGCGAGTGATCGCCGACCTGCCATTGTAGCCTCGTTGCCTAGGATTGCTGCGTTGCATCGATCATCATCTGCTCATCACCGTCCCACCATCTCGTCCACATTAGCTCTGACGACCTGCCTTAGCACAATACATGCTAAGCAACAAGGATATACCAGTCACTCGTAAGACGAGTCAAGGTATGAGACTTCGACGGCTTCACGCCAGCGCAGACTCCCGTTAGTGAGCATCGCTTCCCGAACCACTGTCAGACGATGAAGAGTAGTGTTACCAACATGGCGGGATCCTGCTAAGGACGATGGAGATGGACTGCATTACGTAGCGCGGAAGAAGATTGTGCAAGCGAGCTGGTCCATGGAAGTGCATCGGCTCGGGATCGGGTTTCCTGCACGGCGACCGATCGGTGCGGGACTGCTTGTCGTGCCAAGAGGATGAAGATCATTGGAACGAACACCTGCGTTGACATGTGGAAAGTGTAACAAATCTAACAAACCTGTAATGCAATGCGCACAACAGTGGTCGAGTTATCGTTTTACCTGCGACAGCCTTCTCCAAAAAAAGGGCACACTACGTATATAATATACTTTATGTAACGGGGAGCAGCATGCTGACATGGAGGAATGGTGAGACATCAAGCCAGTGGTTCCTCAACATAGGATTACGCCATTACTCAAAGTGTCTTGCGCCATACCGCGCATGGAAGGATCAAGAGCTCGACCTACGGGTAAGGCTTACTAAACACGAAGTGTAGATACATTGAGATGCTGGCATCATGTGCGGTGTCAAGCCCGGCTAGGTCCAGCCTGGCGGCATTCAACACTATGTCTGTAGCCTGTGACACAACAGATAGCAACTCGGACTGACTGACCATCAAAGCGCCAATCAATATCCAGTCCCAAGCTTTCTCGCGCCTTGACACAATTTATAGGGACAGAAACCGTCCGTAATCACAGCAACAATTCGATGCAACCATAATCGAGCGCCCCAAGCCCTTGATCCAGCCTACGATACCATGTTGACCAACAAGTCCGATATCCAGCCAGGTATTGTTGCTCAATACAACAGAGCGGCACTCGTGAAAGACATCATCTAGAGCTCCGCCATTCTCAAATCATGTCGTGCCTGGTCTGTGTACTGTAATAATCAGAATGGCAGAACTATGTGCTGCGTTCCGCCTTGTGACCAGAGTGTGTTTGAGAGGTTCACTCCGAGGTGTATAGGTGGTCGCGCGCCGTGCACCAGACATTGGGCCATAGCATCGCGAATGGCATGTGACAGGGCAATGTTGGCTTTAAGCTGATGATTGGTGAAGTTGGATGACCTACCGACTTCGAAGAATCGAAGCCCTGGTGATTTGTTGAAGGCGGAAGTCCGTGAATGGAGGGAAATGAGCAGCTTGTCGTGGTGGCTGTGTAGACACGCATTATGTCTGAATGCGCAGGATGTTATGCTCAGACGCTGTTCTGAGCACAGCTCCAGTGACGCAGATGTGCACTCAATATGCCGTAACCGGCGCAATATATGCTTGTGGCGCTGGCTTGGGCAATGACTCCATGTTCACGCTTTCCCCTCTCTCGGCCGCTTGCGCCAGGTAAGCCTCTCTTTGCCTCTTCTGGTCATCAACGCGGTCCATGTCGTCCTGGATGCCCTTCCGGTAATGACGAGGAAACCACCACCAGATGAAGGCGAACATTGCCACTGCAAGACCTGCAAGTACCCCGACTGGTGTGGCCCATGCTGCGGCACCCATGCTTGATATCCTGATGAAGACGATGCCTACGCAATAAAGTATGGAGTGTATGTATCGACAACGATTTGGTAGGGCTATGCTTGGACGTGTGCTGTAGTAGTCAAGCTTTGGACAAGCAATATTGGTACACAGCAGAATGACTCAAATTCACTCGTTGGCTGGAGGCGCGTGCGGCCTAATATTTGTGGTCGCGGGGTTGTGGAGGATTACCTGGAGGCGTTTTTCGTGCAAGCCACACGGCACGATTCTTCCGTTGTAACAGAAAGTCATGCGTTTCTTCGCTCAAAGAAGCATGCATCGCGTAAAGGGCCAGCCGCGGCTCTGCTTTGATTGGGTTGAAGAATTCGGGTTCGAAATATTGTATACCAGATCTTGGAACGGTTGCACACTGATATTGCATGCCACTATATGAAGCGACAGATATGTCACGTGTCTTGCAGCAAACGAGAGCTTGAAGTCAAGCAAATGTGAAGTGGCAATGTAAGCTCCCTACATCGCATATCCCGATGCTTGCTTGAAATGTCTGCGGGCAATGCTCAAGGAATGGTCCTCTGCTCAGGGATGCTGTGATCCACCGTCTGGTCGCTGTACATTTTCGGATCTTATAGTGGAGCAGCCCAAGTCTTCAGATCTCATGCTGAGAGCCTCTAACTCTCAGCGCGAGCAATGTCCAAGCTGGCTAGATATCGTTTTCTTCCCTTCCGCAGGCTCCAGTATTGCTTCTGATGTGCCGGGACCTTATTGGCGCTCTACCGGATTTCAAAAGTTGGCATGTTCTTCCGCTAGCATTGATGCAGCAACAGACCACCAATCATAGCATATGGTGCCCACGGCGGAGAGACGTCGCAGGCGATGGCTTCAGTCTTAGCATGTTTGGAGAGTGTCCCGGTGTGACTTATCCTGCTATGTAGGCGTGTGCATAATGATATAGCAAGGAGAAGGTCATGAAGTAAGTGAATTTTGACAATTGGAGTAGCAGAGTTTCACCCTGATCTTGGCGCGACTGCCAAGCTCGAAGAAGCATTTCGCTCTCCTGCTGACATTCACTCACTGCGTAGAATGCTCCTTTTACGAGTCACACGAGCAACGTCACAGCACGCGTTGGCGATATGTAGTCGCCTTCTAGCACAACCGCGCTCACGAAAAGCAGCTCGTATGCATGCCTACGTTGCATACGACGCGGACAACTTATCTATTGGTCGCTTCACTACGCCGCTCCTTGAACTACTGCGCGTTGCGCGTGCTTCGTGAACGTCGGCTCCGAGCGGCGCATTCACTGCCAGCACAATGCCAACAAGGTCTCGAGTATGATCATGATCACAGCATGTGCCTAAGTGTCTGACACTATCATGAGCAAGTAGGTCGTATTTGCATAACTTGAGAACAACTTCACGCATACAGAAACATTCTTTGCAGGCGCATATAGGCGCCGCAGCTTCGCACGAACCAACAGATCCGAGCGTATGTCGGTGATATGGCGGACTCCACAACAGACAACACAGGGTCAACGCCCAACGAGATGAAGCTCGTAGACTTAGAGGAGACGGAGAGCAACCTCAAGAAGTCACTTGAAACTGCATATGAATGGACTTATCAGAATGGCCGCCGATATGCATCGACCGAGCTAGGACACTACTACATGCCAAATGACGAGCCCGAAATCCAGCGTCTCAACGAGCAGCATTGGATCCTGACCCAAGTCAAAGGCGGCTTGCTCCATCACGCACCTATACCCAACAGAGCTGGACTGAAGATTCTCGACATTGGTTGCGGCAGCGGCATATGGTGCATACAGATGGCAGAGGATTACCCTTCAGCCATGATTATCGGCATGGATGTGAGCCCGATCCAACCCAAGACAAAGCCGGCAAACGTCGAGTGGTATACGCACGACATGGAAAAGGAACTACCGTTTCCAGAGCATTACTTCGACTTCATCCATCTGAGTCTGGTACATGGGTGTGTCAGCCACTGGGACCAGCTGATGAAGAAGATAGTGCACCATTTGGCATCACATGGCTGGGTCGAGCATCAGGAATTCTCACTATGTCGACAGTACCTGATCGATGATTCTGGCGAGCGCATACCTATGTCCGAGGACCCTAAAGAGCTTCCGCCATTCTTCAGGTGGAACCGGCTCATGGAGCAAGCTGCCTTGAAGAGGGGGCGGGACTTGCAGCTGGGTCCTCGGCTGGCTGATTTTCAGAGAACTGCAGGTTTGGAGAACATCAATGAGAAGATATTCATGCATAAATGGGGAACCTGGATGTCTAATCCAGCAGAGCGGACCTTAGGCGCTAGGACTATGCTTTCGGCAATCTCGGGGATGGAAGGTTTCACCACGATGATGTTCACAAAGGTGCTCGGTTGGAGTGTGGAAGAGACTCAAGCTTTCATAGTTGAGGTCAAGCGAGACATGCGCGATGACAGCCTCAGGAAAGTCATGAATCTACACGTGGTGTACAGCCAGAAGCCGGCGACAATACACGCAAGCAACCTGGTAGATCACAAAGCGAGTAAGTCTGGCAGCCGCATCTTGGGCTTCGGTGCTGGCATCTTGATTGGCGCCACTGTCGCAACGACTATCCTAGCGTGGTCGTTGCGCCGTCGAGTATCATAAGCGCAAAATGTCGAAATGCGACCCCACTTTGGCACTCTTCTTACCACGAAAGTATCAGTGATGCTTGTTCATGTTCGCCAGTCGGTCGTCCTCGAGATAGACTTCAATTTGGCTGCTCATGTGTGGTCGACATCCTTGCATCAAGCGCACACTATCAGCCCATCCATACCGAATGCCATGGATACCATAGCAAAGACGAATATTGCTTTGCAGTATGCTTCATCCAGCGCAGCGCCAGCTGTCGTGCCAATAGCTGCAGGGTAAGATCAAATATCGAAGGTGCTCACGACAGACATGGGCTGCGCGAGCTGGTTTTGTGGAAGACCTGCTGCGAGAACAGCCTTTGGCGAACGCTTGCCAGTCTCAGAAGCAAGCTCCTTAGTAAAGACAGTATTATAGATGGTCGTGCCAATCGCGCCTGCCGCATATCAGAAAGTGCCAGAAACACCACCTGCAATTCCAAGGTCCTTGTGTTCAACATCCATATACGTGATCGCAATGGCTAGATTAGACCCCATCCGAACCGTGCCTGCGACATAAACAGAACGGCATTCATGGTGCCCTGGTTTTCTGGAGTCACCGTCCCCAGGAGTGAGCCGAACAACACCATGATGAAGGAACTTGCGGTGAGCTGCCATTGCCAGTGTCGGATCTTGCTAACGAAAAGTGTCAGGCCAGGTGCGCCAAGCAGTATGGCAAAGCCTTGTGATAAGGACGATACGACTGCGTACTGCTAATCCTCGCCGCCGTTGGTATAGAACCTTGTGATCATGGTCGGCCAAAGAATACTACTACTGTAATAGAACATATTGATGACGCCTAGAGCAATGGCTGGAGCCGTGAAGTCGCACCCATAAGATGAGGTGAAAATGCGCGTTGGCGCCAGATTTTACGCGGCTATGCAACTATCTATCGATACCTAGACGAGGGATATGGCTCCCGCCTGTCAGCATACGTGAAGGCTCACAAAGGCTTCTAACCTAATATGTGGACACAATGGCTGACATACATGGTCTCGTAGGTAGGAGGCAACGTCGTGACGCTGATAGGCCATATAGTCGTGGCTAGTGTGCATGGCCGTGCTTAACAGGAACTATCTTCGACTCAACATATCTGTGAGAGGTCTGAACCACGTGAAGGAGATCGTGATAGCGATTGTCCAACCTGGCACATACCAGTAATACCCAGTCGCATACCCAAGGTCAGCACTGGTCTCCGTCCCTATTGCAGATACCACAGCAACGGCCCAAAATGAGAGACTATAGCCCATTGGCAGGATCTATACGACGTGCGAGCACATGCACGCGGCTGCTCAAAGCTGCGCTGAATCACCCTGCGCAAGATCCCAGTCTTCAAAGTGACCACAGGCTCTGGCGTGTCGTATCCATACGGGTCCTTGCTCGAGGTACTGGCTGCTACAATAGCATTGGAGGCCACATATCCAGAGACACAGAGAGGAGCTGTCATCAAGGATTACGACTAAAGAGCGTCGAGGACCTTTAGTGTCAGCTTGAAGATGTCGCTCGTGGCCTGCGTCGATGTTTGACAGCTCTCGCAATGCGTCGCCACACATACACGCAAAACGGGTTTACAGTGCGGAACTCCCGTACCCGTAGCTCTTTCCGACCTGGACCAACGCAACGCTGTTCGCCGCAGAGGCTCGACACCGAGGAAAGTTGCGTCTGCCCTTGCGCTCGCCGACTATGATGGATTTCATGCGAACGTCATGCGCTATGGTCCGACTTTCCAGAATCCTCGGGTACAGCGTAATCTTTCGCCTCAACAAGAATCTGTACAGCACGATGAGCACCGTTGTCGAAGATCCTGTTGGCGATGGATCAGCGCGACACTGCGGCGACCAAATGAAATACCCTGGCATTGGGTTTCGTTCTGCCGACGTTGATCCTGGAATGTTCAGATCTAGCGCGAGCCACGTGTCGACTAGGATTGCTATGGACTGATTCGGTTCGAGGACGGTTTGCGGCACCGTGCTCGCAGCACGCGCAAAACGCCAGTCTTGTGTCTATCAGTAACGATATGGCAGCTTTCTCGACATCACCGAACACACTCGGAGGCACATTTCGAATCCGCCCGGCATCAGAACAATGACTACATTGAAAGGCTGTAGCAACGGCACGAATGGCCAGTCCAGAGGGGAGAACGGCACATACAAACACTATTAAAGCAGATACATGGGAAGGGATCCGGATTGGAAGATGCCATTCCGTGAACTCAATGGGTATCAAGCTATCTTCATCGACCAGGATATGACGCAATTACTTTTTCACGAGTTGTTACCTCGCTTTCCGCCTCTTTTGCTTCTGTCCACGTGAGCCTTGAGAATCTTGCGATGTTCCACCAAACTTCTTTTGCCCTTCCTCTTGGCCTTGCCAAGCGTCATCATGAAATTCTTCTTTCTCGCCTTCTCTCTGTTGGTGGTGCTCTTGCCTTCTGCTTCCTTCTTCTCCTTCCTACGGGCAGTGGTCGAACGGTGGTCGTTCGCATCCTCCGGATCACCTTTTCGCATGGCTGCTTTCTCTTCCTTGGTTTTCTTCTCGCCGTACTTGGCAAGACCTGCAATCTGTTCGGCTGTGACTTCATCGTCAACGTGACGATTTGCCTGAGCAGCCTGAATTTGTTGCAGCTTTCTCCGCTTTGCTGACGGCATAGCGTCTGTGACCGCGAGTGTCTGGCGTAGCTCTTTCAGCTTTTCGAGATCGGCAGGTGTGAGGATGCGGGTTTGTGCGAGCTTCGACAGTCGGGTCTCCTCCCGCTTCATGGCCGCTTCGGGCTCCAGCGATACCGTCCGCGTGCTTTTTGTATCATCATCTTCGTCCTTCGCTTCGCCATCAGGCTTGTTCTCCTTATCATAGTCCTTATTCGCACCAGCCTTAGCCCTTTCCTTCGCTGACTTTTCGTCTTCTGAATCGGAGATTTCGATATCTTCACCTTCGCTCTCGACGTTGATCCAACCGCCACTACTTGCGCTGTCGTCTTCCTCTGCCTCCCATCTCTTCCATGCCTCTTCGTCGTCTTCGCTGTTGATGCCTTGCTCTTCGCGCCACTTCTCTAGCAGTTCGATTCCCTCAATACCGCCACCGGTAACCTCACCGAATTTCTGACCCTGGAGCTCGCCGGCCCTGAGTTTCAGAGCAGCGTCACGGCCACGATCTTTCTTTTTCAGCATTTGAGCACCAACATCTCGGTACAGCGACAGCAGACCCCTGGCTGCCATTTGAACGCCTTTGTCTTTACTTTTTCTGTATTGCACCAAATCTTGTAAAAGCGTTTCTGTCATTGCCAAAGGCTGTCGTACGCAGACCTCGCGTATACCGTTTAGACCTGCCGAGGCCACTTCTGATGCTGCAGCCTCCGAAACGAATTCATTCGCAATCTTCTGTATGAGGGGCTCAAGGGCATCAGGTGGGACCAGACTGTGTGTTGCCTGGGCCAGATTTGCCAAGAAGCTTGTTACTGATGGCTGCTTCGGCGACAAGAACTTGCTGAAGTATGAATACAAGGGCATCATGGTCAGTTTATGCAGCCCAGTGAGTCGACTGACAAGCTGTAGCACATATAGCTTCTGCTCCAAATTCAGGCGAACTTTCGGCTGTACTGGCTGCAAATGCTGCTGGAAAAGCTTCTCTGCAAACCCTTGAGGATCGTTCAGTAGATGCAACGCGCTGAAATTCAGAGCCTGGTGTGCACTCTTTCTCTTCTCTTTGCGCTTCACCTTGGCTTGTGCGTCCTTGATCTCCCGGTGTCTTTTGGCAGACTTCTTGTTGATGCCGACCTGATGCTTGATTTTGGCCACATCTACATCACTCTCGTCGTCACTCTCTTCGGCAGCCTGTTCTCGCTCCTGATCTGATCCCAGAAAGAAACGCACGCCGCTTGTCACGACCTTCGCATCTTGGCTCAAGGCAGCGATTTCCATAACACTTACCGCTTTGGCATCTGTCCACACCTGTCTCTTCCACAGCTCGCGCGTGAGCTTGACTGCCCAGAGACCCTTAGGCGATGCAGGATCATCTGCTATCGCATTATAGCAGATGGTCTGGATGTTTTTGTTGAGCTTGTGATTCTTGGTCTTGCTGTTCGATGTGCGCAAATCTGATACGATCTTTTGGAAACACAGGGCTCGCAATGCCTTCGAAGGTGTAGACAGAAGAAGCTTCCATAGTGTATTCAACAACGTACTCGAGTCTATGACTTCCTTTTTTCTCAACAGCACTAGACTTCCCACAATTTTGTCTCTCAATTCCGGATCTACTGATGCATGATGCAGTTCGATGAGGTGGATGAGTTCGTTCGGAAAGTTTTTCGTGAGGTCGGGATAGCAATCAGCGACGTGCGCAACGAAGTCGATCAGGTTTCGCAGCGAGACTACGCCATTATCGTCGGATGTGGTGGGTGACTGCAGCAAGATCTCTCTGATCGAGGCATACTGCTCGTACTGATTCGCAAAGTCTTGTCGATAGGATGTAGGATCTCGCCGAATCTTGTCTTGCAGAGCGGGTAGATCTGCATCGACCTTTTCGAGCGCCGCGATCTTGCGCTTCACCATTCCTGCGATCCAACGACAAGAAGTTCGTGTTGTCGAAAATATTGCTCTCGCATTCAAGTTCGCATATTTCTCTGATCTGAAGCTTATCTTATCATCCTTGCTAGCGCCATCAGGCATAAGCGCACCCGCTAGCATCACCGCACTGGCGCGTTACATAGATGCCTCGACGTCCATGGTTCTTTCCAGATACGAGGCCAAGTGGTCTCATACGATGTCTGTTCAGGCTATTCATAATTATTGCTGACCACGACAATCTGGCAGAATCAACATCTTTGTGGACATACTGACAGGAAATAGATTCATAGAGCCCAGTTACTGCATAGCGAGTCCCTCCGGGCCAAGGATCATCGGCATTGCGCGGACCAGGGCATAGATATCTATAACTATTATACACTTCTCGCGGGCGAGTAAGAAACAACCTTTCGAATATCTAACGCAAAGCACGAGGTCCATCACCGCTTTCAGTCACACATCCGCCAATATGTCCGACCTCGAAAAAGCCGGCATCGAGGGCTTCACCACCATTGCAGCACGCGTATCTTTATACGCGCCGAACGATCACCATGCTGATAGTGAAAAGTCCCCCGTACTCATTGTACTTTGCAGTTGGATGGGCGCACACCCGA
This sequence comes from Passalora sequoiae, assembly GCA_013248845.1. Taxonomy (NCBI): domain Eukaryota; kingdom Fungi; phylum Ascomycota; class Dothideomycetes; order Mycosphaerellales; family Mycosphaerellaceae; genus Passalora; species Passalora sequoiae. The sequence continues at coordinate 573,901 of WSQC01000018.1, read as the reverse complement.
AGCACATCGCCAAATATACCGGAGGTTACCAGAAGCTCTTTCCCGGCAGCGCGATCCTTCTCGTACAGACCTCCATTGGCGATACGTTCGCTAGCGGTTCGTGTGCAGCCAATATGTATAACTTGATTCTGGGAATTTCTGCGAGTGAGAATCAGCTGCTCCAAAGATTGAACATGTTACACTGTTCAATGTCTTGGAAGGCGCTGATACACATGCTCTACTGAGATGTCCTTCACTCAAGACTATGCATCGATCCCTATGCCGTGTACAATACCTAACATGTGACAGACCGTAAGCAAGCCGGCCGCCTTGATGTTGCGATAGGCGTGATACTCGCGCATCGTGGCATCTCGCATATGCTACGGTAGGACCATCACCGATCTCAAAGTCAACCACTAAACTCCTTACAGGCGGCCAATCGTCCTTCACGCGATGTCCAATGGCGGCGGCATTGCCTGCATGCGCATTGCCAAAATGCTCAAGGAACGAGGCCACAGCAAAGTCTTCAATCGTTTTATCCTCGACTGCCAACCTAGCAGGCCAAACAAGGAGCTCAGCATCAAAGCCATGGCAATGCAGTTACCAAATAACTTTTTCATCCGGCTTCTTGGTACCTGGCTACTGCGAGTGTGGACGTACGTGGGCTTGTTCATCTATGTCACCCTGCTACGACGAGAAGACATAATTACCCGGCTACGACGCATGCTGAATGACCCCAAAGTCTTCGACCTCAGCACTGATAGGCTGTATCTTTACACCAAGAAGGACGCCCTTGTCCCATACCGGCAGGTCCATGAACACGCGGACGAGGCACGAAGCAAAGGGTACATCGTGAAGGAGCACGTGTGGGAGACTGCGCCCCATTGCGGCCTAGTGAGAGAGGATTCAGCGCGATACTGGAATGCTATCGAGCATCTGGTTCGAGGACCGGTATGAACGCGCTTTGGTCTCGAAGCAGCAAGCACTGAAAGCTTTGCCTGTTGCTGCGCTTCGTCAAGTCACGAGATCAAGCTTAGAGAATCCACTCCGAGACGGGACCTATAGCATGATGAACATTGATATGAGCAAAATTCACATGTCTTCATTTCCATGCTTCTAATTTCGAATGAGACTCGTATAATCGACCAGACTGTGTACACGCATGATCCACGCAGAATTCAATGGTATCTAGCTCAACTTGAAACAAACTTGGCCGCAACGCATCATACACCATCCATCGATATGCAGACCAACTTTGCTCTAATGAGGGGTATTCGCTTTCTCGATTGCATTCCAATCGGGACCAGCAACTGCCTCGTGGTGGTGAGCGGCCTCCTCGGTGGTCTTACCTTCGCCCAGTGCTTTCTTGTGCAGTTTGTTATGTCCGTCGTCGGCATGTTGAGAACTGGAACCGATGTCGTGGGAGTGTTTGTCGCTGGAATGACGTCCGCGGTCCTCATCATGGGACTCCTTCTCCTTCTCTTTGCCTTCGCCTGGATGCAGTATACGGTGAATGAGACTGGGTTTCTGCTCCTTCTCCGCTTCTTTGGCGTGTTTCTCTGCTTCCTTTTCGCGCTCCTTTTGGAGTTTTCTCTCGTGCTTCTCGTCGTAGGCTTGATCTGCTGCGTATGCTGCTCCACCAGTGCCTGCCGCGCCCACGAGTGCGGCATCGCGAGGAGGGTGATGATCGCCGGCTGTTTGTGAGCCCTTCATCAGTTCTGGATCCGGTTGAACCCTCGGATCGGCTATGTTAGCAATGTTACTCTCGTGAGGGCCGATCGTCTTCGACGCAGGGCCAGTGTCTTGAGTCGCTTCGTGCGCGCCATAGCCTGCCAGTAATGTTATTGCTGGAATCGGGAATCTAGTCGGAGAAGTCAGACTCACCCGCCGCTCCAACACCACCTGCCAATGTAGCGTCTCTGGCGTAGTGGTGGTCCTTATCAAGCTGCGTCGGCGCCAAGCCGCCTACGGCGGAGTCGCGTATTGGAACTGTAGTTACACCACCAAGACCGCTCGTGGCTCCAGCCTCTGTAGGAGATTCGCCAGACAAGTGAGGATCCAGTTTGTTGGCGATATCAGTCGAGTGCGGACCATGAGTGTGATGGATATAGCCTGCCAGCAATCGATGGTTAGCGGACGTGAAAAGTGATTCGAGATGTGGAAGACAAGCGCAGTCTTGACTCTACATCGTGCGTTACCGACCTTCAGTGGGTCTTCCGTCACAATTGTCACCCGGAATATTGTACTGGCGATCCGTGTACGTTGCAGATTGCACATCACTGGGAGCTTGATTGAGCTGTGACACTGCTCCAGCACCCACAAGTCCAGCAGCTACGCCTGCATCACGTCCCGAATGTGAGATACCTTGAACGTTCGCGGCCGGGTTTGCGGCTGGATCCTCTGGAGCTGAGATGGGGTTAATGTGGTCATGTGGGTTTGATTGCCCTCCCAGCGGATGTGGCCGGTCAAGCACAGAGGTGTTCTCCTGACTCGCGGAAGGGTCGACGGGGTCTGAACCAATGCCATAAGCGCCTGCGCCTGCAGCTCCCAGTCCACCAGCAATGGCAGCATCGCGTCCGAGGTGTGAGTCCTGGCCGGACGTGCCGTGGCCGAGAAATGCGTCTGTGGCAGCCGCACCTGTGGTATCCGTAGCGCCTAGATGAGGAGCGCTTGTCGTCCTGCGATCATCAGCGACTATGTTGACACGCGTAGAGCAGTTGCGTCACTCACGTTTGCGCGGTCCTGTCTGGGATGATCGAGCTGTCTGCAGCGCCTGTGGCAATCGTACCTGTGGAAGCAGTGCCGCTTGGGACCTGTCCAGTCACATGTGCCGTTTGACCAAATCCTTGGTCGTCATACTTGTCGCCATGCGGATTGAGGATCTGCCTCAAGATAGAGTGATCCTTCTTGCCGCTGTCGGTTTGTAGCTGAGCATTGGGATCGATTATGGGCGGCGGCGCATGGCCAATGGGGGCATCTGTGGTGGTCGCTGTCGTGCCAAAGCGCTGTTCGTCGTACTTTTCGCGATTGGGGTTGAGAATCTGCTGAGTGATGGTGTGATCCTTCTGTCCATCCTCGGTGGTGGACAGTTTGCTCGGATCGACAGTGGGCTCTGCCGTGGTAGCTGTGGTGCCAAATCTCTGGTCGTCGTACTTGTCACCGCCAGGGTTCAGGACCTGGCGAAGAACCCCGCCCTCTTTCTTACTATCTGATCCCTCGGTGGCATGCAGCTTTTGCGGTTCTGATCCCTGGTGCTGGGCCGCTGCACTCGCGCGGCGTTGCTCTGCATCGCCATACAGGATCTCGTCATCCTTGGACGAACCTGGCGAGCTACGGACCAAGATGATCAGCCTCAGGTTGAAAGTGATTGGGTGTTTGGGAGACAGCTTACAATACTTTCTTGAGCTTGTCCATGTTGTGTACTGTTCTCCTTGCGGCTAGATATACCCTACGTGTATCTCAAACAAAACTCGAGGACACGATCGGAGCTGGACATGTACACATTCATGTACTGTATAACTATCCAACAAACACACGCGTGCTGCCGCCCATGAGCGGGGCATGTCATGTCTACCACGAGCTACAGCAGGTCTGGAAGCACCACGTCATTTCCACAACAGCCAAAGCCAATGATACCAAGATCTGCCACGCGCATGCTGGCGTGTCAACGTGGATGCCGCAAGCAGCCGTGAGTGGTTCTGCCACCAAAATGTTCGGTGCGCTGCAGGATGCCGTCCAACTTTCTAAAGGCATGGAGTCGTTGCGAGGTCAGGCGAACGGCGTGCCTCTGATGTAATGGAGCGCGATCGTTAATAACATTCTTGCTTTCGTCTCATCACATCCAGTCATCAGTGGGATGGACATATTGGAGCATCCAGATCGTATACGCGACAACACGACAGCTCACCTCCCCTCCTCCCTACCTGCATGATCGTCCGACACCACCTACACGTACGACGCCGAGCGTGACGCCATTATTCCAGTCACAACTCCAGCCACCTTGCCTTTTTCTTTTTTTCGAAATTCACACCCGCGATCATGATGATCATTCATTGGTGTTCATGAGCGGTGTCGACGTCGATTCTTTGTTTATGTTGTTGGCCATGGCACGTATCCTATAGCAAGGTATACAGGCGCTTGTGCAGCTGCAACGGTATTCCGAGTCGCTCCGAGGTAAAAGTGATGGCTACCGGTATTTACATGTTGTACAGTGAGGTGCCAGTCAGTAGTGTTACTAGCTTGGCTTCATATCTCCAACAGTCTAATAAACTCCGCGACTTCTTCGGTAGTTCTACATCTTCTGCCGCACCGGAGTCGTGGTCGCTGTCCCATCCCTGGACGCCGCCGGGTACCAGCGCCACGGATGGCTACAGCGCTGTCCGTGCGGACGCCCGTCTACCTAGTCACGGTGCACCATCTTAGCCAAGACTTCCATTATTCACCATCATGAATGGCACTTCTCCCAGCATCCCGTACAAATGCGCCATGGCCACCCCACGCGACAAATCCACACGGTCCGGCCTGGAGACCTGTCAGCTCCCAAGGTTGCGCCTGTCATGGGTGCGGTGCGATGCGATGCGATGCGATGCGATGCGACCTGGAGCGGAAGAACGATCCGTTTCGATCCCCATCTCCACTAATCGTTTCCAAGCACGCCTCTAGTTCCGTTCTATGGGTTCATCAGTGTCTCTAGATTCTCTCCACTTTGCAGCGACTGGCAGTCGTTTTGCTGTTTCTCCTTGCTATCATCATGATATGGGCATGGTCCCGGCGAACACATCTTCTTACCCTTCGTAACATAATCGACATATCCATCTTGTCCCTTCAAAATCCCTCTTCTTCCATTTCCTACTCCGCGTCCCTCCGCTTCTACTTATACGCTACTTTGCCGACCGCGGGACGAGCTTGACGTAGCTGTTAATCATCCTCCTCTTGTTTCGCTTCGAGACGGTCTTTGCTTCTACCCTATTCATGGCGCAATAGCTCAGAGTCTCGACTCGTCGGCAGTCCGAAACACAGCATACCGATTCCTGCGAACCTTATCCTGCAGCATCCTGTCATGGCCATCCGCGAGAAAGCCAGAAACTTCTTCAGGAAGAACAAAGGTAGTGAGAATGGCTCGCAGTTGTCCAAATCCTCCACACAAGCCTCAGACAGAGAGCCATGGCCAAGCAATGTATACAGACCGGGAGAGCCGATGCCTCGACCAAAGTACAGGGCGCCACCAAAAAAGGAACACAAGGAAAAGCTAGAGGCGTTCAGTTTTGCAGAAGCATGGAGGCGGAAGAGTTTCCAGAGCCAGTACAGTCCTATGGGCACGCGAGCTCCCAGCAGGAGAAACAGTTCGCGACATGCCAGTAGGCGCAATAGTTGGCTTAGCATCGGCAGAAAGAGCGTCAGCGGAAAGAGTACAGACGGGGCCAGATCAAACAGTATCACTAGTGGAGAAACAGAGAAGAGTGGAGTACGGCAAAGGGAGCATTTGGGTGCCGCGCGAGCGACTGCGCTTCAGGGACAGCCAGAAGCTGAAGGCGATGATGATGTTGGCAACGGTGAGTACGAAGCACGACGTTCGTCCTGCTGACCAGGCTGACTTGACACTAGTCGGAATGTCGAGAGTAGGCTCAAAAGATCACAATGGTCAACTCTCGCGACCGCGAACCCCAGATGGCCTAGTCAATGGAATTTCGAATGGCCTTGCGAAAACGATGAGCACTGCGCACGATCATCATCCTTTCACTGAGCAAGAGCTGGCGCTTGCCTTGCAAAGGTCACATTTAGCAGTTCCGACGCGAGGGTGACAAACTCCCGCCCAAGTTCCTAACGCAACGACAGCAAAGTGCCAGGGCATAGGCATGCATGACGAACATGCAAAAGACAGATTTGTGGGCGTATCTCAGCATGATTTGGCGTTATGCAGTGGAATTGGCGACATTACAGCGGGGCAAATGTGTATGTTACAGCATCGTCGAATGGCGCTGACCGAACTCATATATGGCGTGTTTACGCTACGTGTGCATATAGAGATGAGCTACCTGAGCAACGACCAATGTTCCGTCTTCAGGACCAATGGGTCGCACTTTCATGGTTTAAAGCTCGTCATGGCCAGCACCTGCCTCGTCGTGGACGTTAGAGATCTTGAATCCTCCAGGCATCATGATTTGGAAAACTCCCTCGGGGTCGAACTTCTGGGCCGCAGCACGAATTTTGGCGACGTTTTCAGTCCCATAACTTGCCAGTGGATTCTGACTGATGTCGGCATAATCGAGATATAGGAACTCATTGTCGGCATTGATGCTCTTCGCATACGTTTCAAGCTCATCACGAAGCCATTGAGCTTCCGATTCGAAAAGCTCGTCTTGGTCTTGTGTCGCCCATGCGATGTATGGCTCGTACACTGGTCGACGTCAGTTAGCAGGTCACGACGTTTGAAGGGAACGACCTACGCAGCAGATTCTCGTCGAATCGATCAAGTCCAAGCACATTACCGCCTTTTGCTCTACCGATCTCGCCAAACAGCCTCGGAATGGGTTGGTACAGCGCCATTACTTTATAATGGCCCGTGGCCTTCTCCTCAAAAGTGGCGATGACCTGTTTGAAGAGCTCATGTGCCTTGCGGAGCACACGAATATCCGGCTTGAAAGTCAGGGTACTGAATTGTACCCGATACGTCTTCGATTCTTCGAGCTCGCGGGCTAGCGAGGTCATGTTGCGGATGCCCGTGGAATCCGACATGTTGCCTCCGATGGCAAAGAAGTCGTCGAAGACAGCTGGTCGATTGACAGGCTCGGTATACTCATACGCGTTCATGAAGAAAGGCATCTTCATTTCCGATAAGTGCGCACCAATGACGATGGCGCTGCCGTACGGATCCTGGTCGATCTTGTTTCCAAAGTCCAATATGGCTCGGAACTGCTCTTCCGCCGTCGATTCTGGATACGTAACCAAACCGCCAAAGACATTGCCGCCGGGAAATGCATCAAGATGCACTTTTGTAATGATGCCGAAGTTGGGACCTCCTCCTTTGAGAGCCTGGTACAGATCAGTGTTCTCAGACCGGCCGGCAGTAATAATTCGCCCGTCAGCAAGGACGACCTCGAACGAAGCAACGTTGTCGCAGACAAGCCCCCGTCTTGCCGCAAAATAGCTATTGCCGCCACCCAAGATCAAGCCTCCAACTCCAACTGAGTATGACCGGCCACCCACAACCATCTATAAGTTCCAGTAAGTCAGTAGATGTTTTTCAGATTTGAAGGACTATCATACAGACGCAATAGCACCTGCAATGTCGCGGTCCGCAGCAGCCTCATATGGTGATCGTGGGACTAAGCAGCTCCTCACCGGACCCGACATCTGTTATCCGCGACATTGCCGGTTTCATGGCATCCGTATGCGCTCTTCGGAAAGAGTTTACCAAACCAAGCTTGTCCAGCGCGTCGTAGACGTCTCCCCAAACTGCGCCAGGTCCCACAGAAACAGTCCCGTTTTTGACGTAGTTGACGACAATATTGTTCATCTTGGCAAGATCAATCGTCACGCCATTGTCTATGCCACTGGCACCTGCGAAATGCATGTGGCCGCCACTACGAACAGCAAACTGACATGGCTGAGTCTTGTTCGCTTCTACGAGCGTTGTCACTGCCTTCGAAACCTCAACGGCAGTCTCTGGCAGCAGGAAGCAATGGGGTCTCAACCTGGCGCTTGTGGAGAAGTAATTGCTCAAGCGGGCTTCAAATGCATCATAGCCTGGATGGACGAGACGCTCGCCTAGGCCCGCTGCATCTAAGGCTTTGCACTTTGAATTGTCAGGTTCTGCTTGACGCGCTCGTGTCATGAAATGCTTACGCAATGTAATCCCTCGGGCTGCGTTGCCAACGCTAAGCCAGCAAGCATAGCGGTTGAAACCAACATCATTGAGAGCAGCTTCTAAATAATTGCTGAGTTTGGCTGTTGGAAATAGAAAACAAGGCGTCTCAACATGAAGCTGTAGCCATCTTAGACACTATAGTCTAGCTCTATGCATTGCCGCCAAGTGCCAGGTAGGTTAGCTACAGCTGCAGACGAGTCATCGCTAATGTTGGCGACAGCGATGGTACTGCTCAAGCACTGCCGCTACGGGCGGATGTCGTCCGGAGCGCAGTCCATTCGAGGCTAAGACTATAGTTCGGCAGCTCATTTGTGCTTCATCGGTAGCGGCTCCAAGGTGTTCGCGTACCGAAGTGATGCCTCAAGCGAGTCCACTGGCTGCCGATGTCACTGCTGCATTCTACCAAAATCTGCAATGCAATTGACCGACAATCGCGGTGCATAACGAAGCTGAAATTAACATCGACAGAAATAGCGTGCCGTCACCAAGGGAAATTTGCAGCACTTCACAAAACAGCGCTGGCATCACAGTAGAAGTATTGTCGTCTGAGCGGAGCACGAGCACGCAGTGTGACAGAACCCACATTCACTTACCAAAAGAAGCGAAAATGCCGCGCGGTCCCAGTTGAATCGCCAGGTACGGTAAAATGGTGATGAGCTTGCGAGCCTGCTATGCCTGTCGAGTTGTGATTGCTGGGTCGTATTTATGCAGCCAGGAGTAAGTGACTTCTGGATCATAGAACATGTGGAACTCCAGCGCCGCACAGGTCCACAGCCACGCTCTGGAACCCTCAACCCGACCGGTGATCGGACCACGCGTCGACAAGAGTGCTGAGATACTTTACGGCCGTGATACAATGATTGTTGCCCAATCCCTTTCAGGCGCTGCCGCTGCTTCGCCCTCACGTCTAATACCAGCTCAATGCGTCTGTGCAGCATCACCTGTAACTCGACAGCTGAAGCTTAAGAGCATACGATCAAGATCGTCATACAATGTCGCTCGTCAACATGGCCGATATGCCGGCTGCCACGGCTCCTGCTGGATATACTCAGAATCTCACGAATCCTCCCGAGACCAAGCACATTGGTGCTGGAATGACCATATCTATTGTCGGAATGGTTGTCTCGACACTTTTTATTATCCTCCGGATCTACACCAAAGCATTCCTTGCACATAACTTCGGCGTGGACGATGTCGCCTTGCTGCTGGCATGGCTCCTATCTATTGGACTTCAGATCATGGTCGTATGGTTGTACAGTGCCGAACACATCGGCGTACATATCTGGAACCTTACCATCGGCGAGGCGAACCTGGCTATTCTGCTTGTATCGGTGTGCTCGATCCTATATATCCCTCTTATGGCCCTGGCAAAGTTTTCGCTACTGCTGTTCTACCGCAAGCTGTCCATTGAGAGATGGTTCTGGTATGCTGTGTATGGAGTCATGGCTTTCATCATCAGCTACAGTACCGCACTTGGGTTAGCGTTGATATTCGCTTGCACGCCGTTGCAAGCGAATTGGGACATCACGAAGCTATCAGAGGCACACTGCGTCAACAAAGGAGCACTGTACTTGGCCACTGCAGGACTGAATGCTGCCACCGATGTTATATTGCTGGTGCTACCAATTCCGATGATTCTCAAGCTACACGTACCACTGATACAGAAGCTTGGCCTGATCGCGATGTTCTCGATCGGCTCCTTGACTCTGATTACAAGCTTAGTGCGACTTTCACTTCTCCCTCCTATGGTCAGCGCCACTGACACCACCTGGTAAGAGTCCACGTATGTGAGCCTTCCTGAGACGAAGACTCCACGTGCTCATGTAGCTACCAAAGACAGCCTCTATAGAACGTGCCGCCAGGTGCATCGATCTCAGAGTCTCAGGAAGGTTCCAATACTTTTTCAATCAAGAGGAGGCTAACATACATCGATCCTCTAGGGCCATCAGCACACCTGCAATATGGATATGTATCGAGGCCAACTTGGTCATCATCTGTGGGTGTTTGCCCATCATGCGGCTTTTCTTCCGACACGTAGCGCCTCAATTGATCGGCGAGAACATTGACACTGCTGCATCAGGGCCAGCTGGTTCCTTCGGTAAGAAGCCGATACACAGCGTGGCTGAGCTTTCCAATCTCGATGTCCGAAGAAGTCACCACGACAATCAGCATCCCTATGGGCGCGTGAACGAGTGGGACGAGTGGGAGAAGGATTTGTGTCAAGATGATGGCTCGGAAGAATACATCATGGATGCGCATGGGAGAATCGTGGCTGCCGAACTTCCGCAGGTGAAAGCAGATCCCGTTACCCTACCACGAAGCAAAAGTCAGAAGTCGATAATGCCTCAACGCAGCGAGAGTCATCAGATGACCAAGATTTTCCAACGCAGTGCTAGCCAGCGATCGAGAGTGCTGCCGCGCACAAGTAGTGTGTGTTCGACGGTGACAGCAAGGAGTCGATTGAAGAGCCATCCGACATGGTTCGGCGCAGACTCCGCTCATTCGGAGACTGCTTCCATGGCACCGTCACCGGTATATTTCGTTGGACGTGGCGAAGATGGACGTTTCTCCCTGCATCGTACTTGACTGTATGGACAATAAATGACGAGACGACGATACCACAGAGCAGATGCCGCGACCGGAACAACAAAAGTTTGCCAAGAGTACGTATTTCGTGCCCTGTTTCACAGCTTCCTCTTGCAGCAGCTGCGATCCAGTGGCAGCCTAATATGGAAATGCTCCATGCACGATGCACCTATTCAATGCTCCCTGTCGCTTGAAGATGTTAGAAGCCATGCGCGGCAACGAATCGCACATGGGACGGCATTTTTGGAAGCTTCCAAGGTTGAATTGGTGAGGTGGATCCCGCCCGAGTGCAGGTGCAGCTGGATGCATGTGGTGAAAGGACACTACGTCATCGTGGTAGCCGGGCATTGATCCACACATGTCATTCACCACCTGCACTTGGTCAAGTTGTGCCTTCCCTGCTCCGAATAGTTCCCAAGACGCTTGTTGCCACGACGACAGATGCTCCTGCTGTATACAGTACGAGGCAATTCATCGCAGTAGTGCAGTGCATTACAGTAGGTAGAGAGGACCATCATCATGGTCCTGGGCACGACCCACCACGTGAGTCCTGACGAACAACGCGTCAAGGACGAGGATGGCAATCACGCCGATCGTGACCAGGCAAAGAGTGCCGGTGGCCTGAAAGGCCTGAGGCAGAAGTTGAAGGACACGAAGCTGTACGACGCCAAGGTGCGTAACATTCAACACTCCCGTCCCCACTTACACACTTCATGACAGTACCAGCACACTGATGTGGAATCCAAGGTTGGCGCCATCCACTTGAAACATCGTCTGGGCAAATTCCAGAATCTCATCAACACCAACCATCGGCACGACGAGGAACACGAACAGGCAACTGACGCCAAAAGGACCCGCATCGCTGAAGGTCACAGATTTCAATCCTTCGCGCCTGAGAGGGACGGCAACAAGATCAAATGGTACATCGACGGCCGAGATTACTTTCATGCCGTGTCCGTTGCTCTCGAGCGAGCAAAGGAGACCATCTACATCGAGGATTGGTGGCTCAGTCCCGAGTTATTCCTCCGGCGGCCACCCTACTTCAACCAAGAATGGAGGCTGGACTATGTTCTGAAGCGTGCGGCTGAACGAGGCGTCAAGGTCTATGTGGTGGTGTATCGTGAGGTCGAAGCTGCTATTACTTGCAACTCACAACACACAAAGAAAGCTCTCATGAGTCTCTGCCCAGAAGGATCGCCCGGATATGGCAATATCAAGGTCATGCGTCATCCCGACCATAACGTGCTTGAGAATGCTTCAGACATGACCTTCTACTGGGCACATCACGAGAAATTCATCGTGATTGACTACGACCTGGCTTTCATTGGTGGTCTGGATTTGTGCTTTGGCCGGTGGGACAACAAGCAGCACGTTCTAGCTGACGCACATCCTTCTGGTGTACAGAACGAGATCTTCCCGGGCCAGGACTTCAACAATAACCGTATCATGGATTTCCAAAGTGTGCAAGACTGGAAGAGCAACGAAGTCTCCAAGGCAGAATATGGGAGAATGCCATGGCACGATGTCGCCATGGGAGTCATTGGACCGTGTGTCTACGACATCGCCGAGCATTTCGTGCTTAGATGGAATTTCTGCAAACGCGACAAGTACAAAAGAGACGATCGCTATGACTGGCTGACCTTGGCGGGGCGCACTGGCGACGACGAAGATCTGGTTGGTGTCCAAAGGCCTAAGCATCCTGTTGGAGACTACATCCACCATCCTCTTTCGCCCATCGAAGGTAAGCGTGGCAATCCTCGTCAAAATAAGACTAGACAACATCCCGATGGCAAGACCGAAGGAAGCACAGAAGACATCGAAGAAGAAGAGTTTCACGATGCCGAAGAATCGGTCGACGAACACGGCTATCGCCATGAGCAGCATCGCCATGGTCATGGCATTCAAAAAGACCTTAAAGAGAAAGGCATTCTTCGCTCACATGCTCGCAATCAAGGAGATGGCGACGATGGCTCGGCAGAAACCCGCGGCGTCCAGCATCAGGAAAACGCCAAAGTGACCGGTAATGACCCCAAGAGAGAAGGTACGGTCTCTGCTTCTGGAGGCGTGCACGAGAAAAGTAAAGGCTACCCCTCGGACAAAGTTGAACATGGAGTCGTTACCGCGCAAGGTACAGTCCATGCTCAGCTTGTACGATCTTCTGCAGATTGGTCGTCTGGCATTCTAGCAGAGCAGAGCATTCAGACTGCTTACTGCCAGGTCATACGGGATGCGCAGCACTATGTCTACATCGAAAACCAATTTTTCATTACGGCTACAGGAGACCAGCAGGCACCAGTTCATAACCGCATTGGCGCTGCAATTGTGGACGCCTGCATCAAAGCCGCAAAGGAGAATCGCAAATTCCGGGTGATCATCATGTTACCCAGCATTCCTGGGTTCGCCGGCGATCTGCGTGATGATGCTGCTGCGGGAACAAGAGCCATCATGGACTATCAATACAAGTCGCTCTGCCGCGGTGACCACAGCATATTTGGCAGAATTAAAGCCGCTGGAGTCGATCCGAGGCAATATATCTTTGTTTTCAATCTCCGATCTTACGACAGACTCAACAAGACGCCACAGCTTAAGGAACAGGAAGAAAAGTCAGGAGTGAGCTATCAGGAAGTACAACGAGCGCAGGCAGAAGAGATCATGCCAGAAGGGGTTCATGCCAGTGACGGCATTGAGGGTGCTGGATCAAGTGGCTTTCGACAATCTGCAAAGGAGGGTGGGCCAAAGGCTCTATTTAATAAAACACGAAGGACGAGTGTAGATCTTGACGAGAAAGATAAAGTGCATCCGGATGAGCCGACCGAGGACGCAGCGAAATTGGCAGACAAGAAGCGACGATTCGAAGAGCACAGACATCCACCGCACATTCGAGCTGAATATGTAGAGAGCTTAGACTCGATCGCCAAGAACGCCATGCTGGACCAGAAGAATGTCAGCGAAGAAGGTTATGCCGGACGTACCGAGGACGGCAAGAAGAAGGGTGACGACGAGCACGCCGAAGAGTTGAGGCAGCAAGAACTCGAGAACTTCGTGCAGGAAGAGCTGTACATTCACGGAAAGGTATAAATCTGCAACACAGGTCTGCAGAACGGCTTGCTAACTGCTACTAGGTATTGATTGTTGACGACCGCGTTGTCATTGTCGGTTCAAGTAACATTAATGACCGTAGTCAACTTGGCTTTCACGATTCCGAGCTGAGCATCGTCATGGAAGATACTCTTCCTCTGCAGTCCCGGATGAATGGTCAAGAATTCGTTGCCGGTCACCACGCGGCGACACTACGAAGAATGCTGTGGCGCGAACATCTAGGCTTGATTCCACCTCAAACTTGGGACGCAAAGAACGATGTCAATGCTCAACCGCCTGACGATGGCGAGAACCAGTGGTTCGAGGGTGATGAGCACGACAAGTTTGTGGAGGATCCCTTGTCCGATGAGCTTTGGGCAGAGTGGACGAAGCGAGCGACGATCAACACCAAGATCTTCCGTCATCTGTTCCATGCTGACCCTGACGACAATGTCAAGAACTTTAAAGATTACGACAGATTCTTGGGAGCAAAGGGCTCCCGCAAAGCCGGACATATCTACGACGAATTCCAGCCGGTCGATATCGTCCGACAAGAATTGGATAAGATCAAGGGCCATCTTGTGTGGATGCCACTGCGGTTCTTGGAGGATGCTGAGATGGCCGAGAAAGGGTTGCAGGTCAACTCAATTACTGAGAGTATATATACATAGTGGTGGCCCGTATTTGCAAGGAGAAACCGCTGTTGATTGACTCACACCAATCTTTCCACGTGTCGCTTTTCGTCATCACAGCATGTCTTCACTATGCAGCGCGAGCTACGTAGGGCGTGACAGAGCTTTGAACTCAGATTTTCTATCCCGTATTTCCATGAGTAATATCCAGTCACACCTCCTTCGACTTCCCAATCGGGTCACGAGCTCAAGCATTCGCCGACCTCGGATCCAAAGGATGGCGCCCGTGAACACAAAACAATCGTAAAACACCAAATCTCATCGCAACAAAAATCAAGACTGCGCCACGATCGCAGTACACTCACAATGGGCTCATTCCACGAAGACATACCCGACAACATCTACGAATGGATCCTGCGCCAAAAAATGCTCTGGGTCGCCACCGCCCCCCTCAGCGCCCAAGGCCACATCAACGTCTCGCCCAAAGGCGGCGAGTATTTTGGCCTATTGGACAAATCGACATTCTGGTACATGGATTTGAGTGGGAGTGGCAGCGAGACTATCAGTCATCTTCGTGAGAATGGCCGTATTTGCGTCATGTTCAATGCGTTTGAGGGGGCGCCGAGGATTGTGAGACTTTGGGGTTATGGTAGGTTTTTTGGGGGGTTTTTTGAGATGAGTGTGGAGTGAATGGAGTGGAGTGGGATTAGAATGTGTTGTTGACTGGGTGTGATGTGATGTAGGTCGTATTCTGGAACGAGGGACTCGAGCTTTTGAGCAGTTTGTCGAGGAACATTACGTTCGGACCATCCCAGCGACGAGATCCATCATTATTGTGGATGTGCATCAGGTTGGCTCCTCGTGTGGTTATTCGGTGCCGTTTTACGAGTTCAAGACGTTCCGGCAGACGCTGAATCAGGTGTTTGAGAAGAAGGAGAAAGACTATGAGACTGGGAAGTCGGCGGAGTCGCCGGAGCGGTGAGAACTTATGAGACTATGGTGGAAGACCGGCTTTTGCTAATTCAATCTTGCTAGGTATTGGGCTTACAAGAATGCTTGGAGCATCGACGGCCTGCCGGGCATGCAAGCAGGGCTCGACTGTGCGGCTAGCGAGGGCGTCGAACCTATTGTGAAATTTGTAGGACCTATGGCGCCGCCTCAGCCATTTGGGCCGAAGTCGTACAAGCTTAGCAAGCAGATTCGATTTCAATTGGCTAGGCTCGACACGACAAGGGTACAGCTGAGGAGCGTGCTGTTGATGGTCATGGTTGCATTCTTTTTGGGTCTGGTAGTGGCAACATATGGGCCAGTGGTTCTGCATCGATATCGTGGCGATCTCAGCAGATTGATGTTATGATAGCGCTAATCGTTGTAGGCAAATAGCATAACAAGTTCTATACCACCCCTGGATCCAGTTTCTACTCTGTACAACGTGGGCTGTCCAGGTTGCTTATGATTTCCAAGTAAGCACACCCTCTTCATATAGTCCAACCGCAAAGCCAACGTTCTTGGACGTGTCTCTGACCGCGGTACAAGCAGTACCATATTCGTCACCGACATAGAGGTTCTTCAACCCAGTTTGCTCACTCCATTCCGCGATCCAGCTAAGACGATCAAGCTGGCACTTTTTGGGATCTGCATTCGAGCCATGGCAGAATCTGTTGTTCTTCGATACCTTCTCCAGACTCGGAGCGTGTGGATGACCCGCAATGAGCAGCTTGCCGTTGGAATCCACGCTGAGATTGTCTGGAATGAAGGGTACAGAGATCTTCTTCAGCAGCGACAGTTCAGGAGCGTTATCTGTCGCGTTAGATGCCGCGCCAATGTGGTAGAGCCAGACAGTAGCTGTGGCCGAGCTAGCGACCGCCAATGTGGTCGCATTAAGATGCACGATGCCATTGGCGAAAGGGATCCATGCAAGAGTCTTGACTATCGATGCACCCTTGTCCACCCAATCATAGGCTGCGTTATATCCGCTTTCGTCCGAGAGCTTGACGTAGACGACAGCGCCTCCTGGTGCTCCGGCTAACGTCTCAAGCTTGGCAAGGGGAATGTTGTCTCGAGCTCTGAAGTAGTGGTCGTTGGTCACGAAAAACTCCTTGTCATTGATGGCAGCGATCGAGTTTGGCGTTGGCAGTAGGGGATGCTCAAGTGATGCAATTTGAATGCCCATGGGCAGCTCCAAATCTAGCTTGTACACGTCAATTTTGGAGTTGTTCGAAGCATGGTTGGCAATGAAGAGTGTGCCGGACCAAGCATGGTAATCGATACCGAGAGGGTGGAAGTCGTGGTTGGTACGATCGAAAGACTGAAGTGTCACCTTTCGTAGTGGGTTGGTTGTGCCATTGAAGTAATCGTACACATACAGGCCAGTGGCTGGGTGTGAAGCATTGTTGACGAAGGTGCCCATGACCGTGTTCCATTCATCTCTCCCGGGATCACAGGAGAGGAGTGCCCAAGAATTGGCTTCATTGAGGTAGATATCTTCACAATTCCTGACCACATCCTTCCAGCGGACCTCATGTGTGCCAAGCTCGTTGACTTTGGCGAGTCTCGTGGGAGAGTTGTGGTAGAGGGTGGTCAGAAGTGGTAATCTGTAGTACAAGAAGGCGGAAAGCAGCAAGACCACCTGCAATTGACCAATGATTAGCTGGTTGCTGCAGACAATCGTTTGTTGGTATGGGCCACATACCGGTCCAGATACGAAGCTCCGAAGTCCCATGACGAAACACAAAATGCAGCTATCAGAGAATACGTAAGGATGGCAGAAGGGACTGGAACGAAACACGAAACACAAGGAATTGTGCTGGGGTGAGATAAGATATACCTAGAAAAATACAATCGTGCCAGCTGGAGTTTCTTGCATAGGAGCATGGTATGGCATGGCACCAGATGGCAATTCAAGCCAAGGCAAGGCAAGCTTCACAGTGAGATCGTGTGGCGCCACTGCTGCTGAAGCACGTCCACTGCTCAAGCACCCTTCATTGACTTAATCTTACCGCAAACATGGTATATCCATTGCACATGCATGTTTCTACCAGCTACTTGATCAAAGTAATGCTCCAGCCATTATATGTATCTGGAAGGAGAAAGGGGAGACCTACCAGGTATATACATTTCTCAAATTGGACTAGTTTAGCCGCGAATTACGCGGTCCACTGGCGCATCACATGTTCAAAAAGCACCATTGCCAGTTTCAAGACAATCTGCTATCTGCATGTCGCCAGCATTCAATAGAAGCGTACATGTGTGGCGACATGTAGGTGATCACATCTCTCATATATCTTCTCGATATCCGCTTTCCCCCTTCACATACCCATCTTACGCAACCATGGCGCCAAAACTCCATGGACGCGCATTCTACGAGAGCATCGGCTCACCCAAATATGTCGTTGCGCCCATGGTTGAGCAGTCCGAGTTTGCCTGGCGACTGCTCACGAGGTCGTTCTTGCCACCCGATCTGCGCACGTCCATACTGGCATACTCTCCAATGCTGCACTCGAAGCTGTTCACGAAAGAGCCCAAACATCGAGCGAATTGCTTCCAGCCTCTGAAGCCGCCCTTGACGATCCCGAGTCCTGCCGATGGCGAACAAGCAACAGCATACACAGAAGACCAATTGTTCTTAGACGGCAATCCGAAAATGGATCGACCGCTATTCGTACAGTTTTGCGCCAATGAGCCAGACTACTTCCTCGAGGCAGCGAAACTTGTACAGCCATATTGTGATGCAGTAGATCTGAACTTAGGATGCCCACAAGGAATCGCTAAGAGTGGCCACTATGGCGCCTTCTTACAAGAGGACTGGGACCTGATCTACAAGCTTATCAACAAACTTCACAAAGAGCTTGACATTCCCGTCACGGCAAAGTTTAGAATTCAAGAAACCAGGGAGAAGACTCTGGAATATGCCAAGATGATTCTCAGCGCCGGCGCAAGCATCATCACAGTGCATGGGCGAGAAAGACACCAAAAGGGGCATAACACAGGTCTGGCAGATTGGTCCGTCCTGCGATACCTGCGAGAACACCTCCCAGCAGAGACTGTCATGTTCGCAAATGGCAACATTCTGCAGCACGATGACCTCCAGAAGTGTTTGAATGCCACAGGCGCTGATGCGGTCATGAGTGCCGAAGCCAATCTCTACGATCCATCAATATTCGCGCCCGCACCACCCGTTGGTGAAGAAGGACGCGAGTACTGGCGCGGGCGGGACGGCAAAGGTGGCTACAGAGCAGATGCTGTCCTGCGAAGATATCTCGACATCATCCATAAGTATGTCCTTGGTCAAGAACCTCCTGCCAGGCAGCCCTTGTTCCTTCCTTCAGATGTTCAACAGCATGACGAGCCTGAAGACATGCTAAGCCGGAAGCGTGCTCGCGACGAAGAAGAGGGAGAAGACGGCAATGAATCTGTCAAGAAACAAAAAGTCGAGAACAAAAAGAGCAAAAAGGAGAAACGAGCCGAGAAAGAGGCACAGAAACAGAATGGCAAGCACAAGGCGAAGCAGCAGAAATGTAACGAACCAAACATGAAGGCCATGCAGCCACATTGCTTTCACATACTTCGATCCTTGGTATCTGACCACCACGACGTACGAAATGCGCTAGCGGCAAGCAGAGCAGGTGATATTGATGCGTACGAGAATGTTCTCGCGCTCACTGAGCGAGCTGTCAAGTCAGGCCTTCTGGACTACGAGAAGAATCCGGCGAAGTACGAATATCCCGATCCCGAAGATGGCGAGAACGTAGCCGACCCGCAATTGTCCAGCACAGAAGCCGTCCGAAGATGCAAACGCCCTTTTTGGATCTGCCAGCCTCATGTTCGACCGCTACCTCAAGAGGCCATCGAGAAAGGCAGTTTAATGCTTAGCAAAAAAGAAAAGGCTAGGCTCGAAGCTGAGCGCATCGAGAAGGAGAAAGCCGGCCTGTCCGCCGAAGGTAAAGTCGAGCTCGTGAAAGTTACTGATGAGCAAGCCAGCAAAACCAATACACATGGGAATGTGGAAGAAGTGCCTCGTGAAGGTGTAGTATGCGGATAACGATGGCCGTTCTCACCGTCTCATCACATCAAGACCTTTTGTGGCATCTCGACTCAATCCATGCTTAAGTATGCTCACCACTTTCTTGAGTTCCACATCATCGTTCCTTAAAGCCCTGCTGAATGGCTTGATGTGCTATCGGCAAGAAGACGTAACGACACATGATTTGCTCTTTGTTTCGATGGAAGATGTTAGATACTGCAGCACTCCACACATCAGCTTCGGGTAACGTAATGATGTGATTGTCTGGTATGTACGCCATCAGCTTGTCAGTGGCGAGGTAACAAGGACCTTGAGGTAGCTCGCGGGTTTAATCGACCGACTCATCTTTAACGACTTCGCACGATATCATGGTTCCGAAGATTTCGGGATCAAATAAAATGTGCGAACTTGCAAAAGAAAATGTCTACTCAAAGGTGTTGACTGCCTGTCTTGCCTATGATTGTAACCATCGTATTCGCACTATGAGTTCATTGATGCGTTTTACAAAAACTTATCAGCAGTAGCTTTTGCATTGTATCAAGCATAGTACTAGAATAAGTCGTTCAGCACAAAATCCAAACAAAAAAGTTGTGCTCATCATTAGAAGTAGATCCCATCATCGTCACCAACCACCGAGCATTACTACTACTAGTCTGACATCCATGTCTTGGCCGCTGCAGTCATGTGTTTGTGTCATACTAGTACATGTAAGAGACGCTGACAGGGCCGTGCTCTCGGGCCGATATCTCGACCCCGCTGTTATTATCAGTCATCTAGCGATACGGCGAGACAGATAATAGATGACGCGTAGCTGTGCTGTCTCGAATAATGAAGCGGTCGCCATGCTGCGTGACAGAGTTCTCAGAATATGTTGCAGCATGACTTCCTGCGCGGAATAGTACTATCAGCTGACTGTAGCGCCCGTGCCGCCACACGTCATAGCATATGCGCATGCGCATGCCCTTGCCAGTAGCTTGCAAGTGGGATGCAGTTATCGAATGACATGAGACGTAATAAATTCAGAGAAGAATGATTGCTAATAGAAGCTACCGGATCTCAAACAGTGTCGACACGTCAGGGGAAAGGACTAGTTACTTCTGCTCTACAGCCGTAGCTGCCCACTTCGCGTGTATCGAGTCATGCCGGTGTTTGCTACTACCCTCTGCAGTCGGTATCATCAATCTTCTCTCTCGTTCCTCATCATACCCGTCAAGATCTCAATAAACGCCTGTCGTCAGAACCAAGGAGAACGTTCTTTGTCGAGGGCATGTGGGAACTTTGTCGTGGGAATCTTGCGTTCGTGTAGGTGGTGGGATCGTGGTGAAGCTGGGGTTGTGAGCTGCTTATGCAGCCTCGCCGAAGGTGTTCTCGCCGGAGTAGCTATGACTGTATCAGTATCATGTTCCTTCCGAGCATGTCGGGAATTGTGGACTTACGTGATGTAGAGGAAACCATCCTCGTCCTTGTGCTCCTCATAGATGGAGCTCATAAGCGCAGCGGTGGGAGGAAGTACTTCATCGACGAAGATGAAGATGGCCTTCTCTGGGCTGAGCTTGATGCGCTTGCGGATCACGTAGACGAACTGGCCGACGGTGAGGTCTGCGGGCACCAGGTACTTCTTCTTGTCGATGGTCGCGATGTCCGACTTCTCGACCTTCTCGCAGATGACCTGCGAACACACTATCAGCAACTGCTTCCTCTCATTTATCGCTGTAGCATATGAACAACGGAACTGATGCTGTCGCGACGTGGTCGACAGTGCCTTGTGTGTTGATGGCGACTCACCGGAATGCGATCAGCGTACTTCTGGCGGATGCGCTCCGCCTCTGCCTTGCGCTTCTCGAACGGGTGCTCGTCCTTGAACTTGGAACGCATGTTGGTGATGTCTGTGCGAAAGTCTGGTGGGTTGCTCGCGGTGCTACGTTACTACTCGATATCGAGTGGTTGTTGTTGATGTTGTCGTAGGTCTGAGGTGGGTGAGTTGTAGTTGTGTAAGTCGATCGGTCGCAGCCTGGAGAGGAAGCAGCGGTCACTGGTGGGGCGAGCTCGGCTTAGCTTGAGCTACTAGTACAAAGTAGTGAACGAAGGCACGAGCGGATCACAAATGACCTTTGAAAGATGGCGACAGCACGTTATCATGTGACGTTAGTTGCATATGCAAGTTCACAGCTCTGCTTTCAGATGATTATGAAGGTCTTTCAGTAGCAATAGTAACAAAGGACTGAGTATTGTGTTTCTTTGTCTGCGCAGTCATCATCCTGTACCTCCTTCAACGCCGCCCTCACGTTCGCTGCGGGTTCAGCTACTAATGTCCGAGCACGCATACGCATGACTGGAACACGAAAACTCCTTGACGCCATGCCTTCCTTATATGCCGTTCCCGTGCCCGCTAAAATCAGGTGTCGTCGCGAATGAAACGGAAGCTTTATAATGTCGCTGTCGGAAAGTAAAACTGATCCCAGAGGATATCGTAGTCCTCGATAAACGTGCCCACCATGTCTAGGATCGGTTTGTTCTTCAACTTGCCTGCGACACCATTGATCACGACTCGAGTCACGTTCTCGTAAAAGGCACCACGCATAGTCCACCATGCAAGTGACCAGCCGCGCTTCTTCAGTTCTTCGCGCTCGAGTTGTGTCAAACCTCTCGCGCCGCCAGGGCGCCTGCGCTCCAAATCGTGCTTCGCAAGTTGTCGTGCGCCATATTCTATGCTGAGCCCAAGCAACCAAGGCCGCCAGTCGGCTCTCCCTCTGCCCTGCCCTCGTTGCGACCAGTGCGCCATCGCCATGGCATATATCACTGGCCTCAATATAAAGATTACCTCTGCAATCTCGCCGAGTCCAGACGTTCGGTGTATGAGAGCCTTTGGAGGCTTGATATCGTCTGCTGTCAGTACCTTAGATAATAGATACGAAGATATATCGTCCGAGTTCGGTAAAGGAGGCAGCGTCAACGACGTCCGGGGCATGGTCCATTGCTCGCTACCCGCAGTCATGTCGGATCCTTCGCTGGGTGGGCTTGCGATCTCTTCGTCATCTGTACGCTTGTCCTCCACAACTTCACGTTCCGGCAAAGGAGGCGTCAAAAGCGGTCGCGAGTTCGTCAGGCGCATCAAAATCAGACGACAAACCGCTTTCACGGCCTCTAGCAGCATAACGACCCTCCACCTTGCCTGCTCTCCTCGTTTCTTGGCCATCATCTCGAGCAAAAGTTCCGTGTACTGCACTATTTGTAATGTCGTTGCCGTCCTTCGGTACGTTGCGCTCTTTTGACAGTAGAAGCGTGTATAGCGATTGTGTGGACTTTGATGTCGGGGTTGTCGAAGCTGTTGCGCCAGCGCTCGGGACAGGAGATTATCATGATATAGCGAGAGGAGTTGCACGCCAGAGTTCAGCGACTCAGTAGAAATATCCGACATTTTGAGTCCTCCTATGCTGCATCAGTACATCACCTTCACACTTGGTTATCGACTCACCAGGAACGAGATATGTCAACGATCGCAATGCGCCCTCGACCTGTCCGACAGCGCTGCCATTCTTGGTGATGAAGTCGCCGTACATGCTGACCCATTTCGACGGCAGCGTGAGTACGACTTTGGTCTGCTCGGTGGCAGACTTGACGCGCTGCATGGCGTCGTCCAAGTTGTTGCAACCAGAATGACAGAGTATTCGAGAGGCGCGCGCGAACAGATGACCATCATCTTCCAGTGAGCCGAGGCATGCAAGGATCCTACCCTACCTACCAATTAGATAGTTTGGTCGGTATTTCATTGACGTAGCGCTAAGATTTGCTTTGCTTTCTTTCACATGCAAACACCAGAGCACATCAACGATACTATCATTGCTGATCCACAGAGTCATTATGGCTTCGCCGTACCTGATCTCGAGGTACGATCTACTTTGAAACGATGCTCAGCTTTTGACATTCAGCTGAAACTAGATAGAGCCATTGATCCGCTCTTCGCCGTTGCTGTAGGCGTGGCTGCGGTCGTTGTACGTGTCAACCGCGAGGAGAAGGAAAAAGGCAGGACGACTCAACAGACCATCGACAGTCTGAAACGGCGAAGCGCAATGCTGTTTGGGAGTAATGCGCCAGTCAAGGCCAGTGGAGAAAAGACGACATGAGACATTGGCTGCACACAACGGATCGCCCAAACGAGGACGTGGTCTCAGAGAGGAACAGAGCGCTCGCAAGCAGATTAGCAGAGGATGGTCGAGACTGGAGACAAGGGAGTACAATCAAGCCGCTGCTAAGCACGACGATGATACGCGCTGGCCGAGGACGCGCATTGGGAACACAATGCCCACCAACTCTTGATCCCGTACACTGCACAGCCAAACTCGGATTTCACTTGCGGGGATGGGATTGACTGGCCCTTGTGTACCGTTACAGAGACTACTACTGGGAAGAATTGCGAAGTCGGGATAGATTGGTCATTAGATGTTTCCGAATACGCTTTTGAAAGGTCAATTCGCGTGGCTAGGCGGTGGAGGGTAGGGGTGCAGGAGCGTGCCGCCGGCTCTCTGGTGCTCAAATTCGATACGCGCAGGGTTGAGTCGCCGCTGTTGCGTCGAGCACATTTTGGACGGCATTGGACTCTATAGACACAAGCATCCAGCTGTTTTGTAGACTACAAGCAGAACATAGAGTGCTCTACACCTTGAAATTGGTATTATATTCTTGTTACCATCGCGTAGATGCATAACCTATGGTCTACACACAGATGCAGGACCATTTGGCGTAACCAGGGTCCATCCACTTTACGCGAGCGCGTCTTCACTTTCGCGACCACATCAACGCTGCATCTATTTCCTTCAGGTGAGCTTTTTCACTGCGTACAACACCAAATCCATATACGACTATAATTCACGCTCCCTCTCCAAAAACTTCACTCTTGCTGTGCAACATCATGTTCGAATGTATTGCGCGGACTCGTAGCGACCACCGCATCGACCAACACCGATCATGCCCGCAGCCGATGTGATTGACTTGTTGTCAAGCGATGACGAATACGACGAAGGACCACGCAAAGCTACCCTTGCGAGCTTTGCGCCTCGCAAAGACAAGGCGATTAGCCAAGGTAAACACGGAAGCAAAATCGGGGTCACAATAGATCCCACAGACAGCAATGGGAAACAAATAGATGACTGGGCAAGCACGGCGGCGGGCGGGGATACATGTATAGGAGCTACAGCGACGGACGAAGGCGAGAATGTGCTGGATGCAGACCTCACGGTGTATCACAGCCATGGCGTGCATGCAGGCAATGAAGAGCCTTCACTACGAGACTTGCTGGCAGGAGTGGCATCGCATGATCTCAAGCGTCTCGAGAAGTATAGATCAAGCTTGGGTAGCAAGCACTCCCAGAATCCTGCAGGAGGACCTTTCCGCAACAGTGGGGTGAACAAGAGCCACAGGTCTCAGGGAATAGTAGCTGCAAGGTCACCAGAACGACGGAGTCCTGACGTGGCCTCGCAGCAGAAGGGCTCTCCGCGAATGTCTGACGGCTACTCCATACGACCGTTCAAGCGACACGCTCCGCGACCTGCACCGATTCCGATCCGAACGTTCCTGAAGCAGGCAGCTTCCAACGTCCCAAAGGATTTGCCATCAAATAATGAGCGAAAAGAAGAATTGGATCAAGCAACGGCAAGGTCTGGTTACACGAATGGCACGCAAAGCACAACGCCTCTGGTGTCTGGGGCAGGGCTTGCCATCACGAAAGCACCTTTGTCTTCTGGTCGGGAAGCGATCCACATGGCGCCGAAGCGTGCCCTGGACACCACAGCCAGCAGAGTGTCATCGACCTTCAACAAGAAGCGACAGAAGCTCGATAGCGCACTATCTTCGAGAAAGCTAGTATCAGAACCCGCTGTGATCCGAGCATACCACGCGAGCGATGACACGGATGAAACTAACGTTAGAATATCGTATTCGGACGAGCCTAAACCACCATATAGCTTGAAGGCTGCCGAAACTGCAATGACTGCAGATGATCGTACAACACTATCTTCTTCGAATGCGGTGCTGCGACCAATGCACGAGCCGGTAGGAAATCGTACTATCGCCTTGAGGGAGACTCTGCCGACAATAGTGTCTCAACAAATGGCCTTGTGGGACCCTGCACCGGTCAAGGCGACAGCACAGGATATCCGTCCAGCACAGCAGAGGACGACTTCCCGTAATCAGCCCTGGACGGATGATGACGACAGATTGTTACAGCAACTGAAAGAAGTGCACGGTTTGACATGGGACAAAATCATGGAATACTTTCCAGGACGTACGCGTGGCGCCACTCAAGTCCATTACTCTACCAGCGTACGTGGAAAGCAGATTGTCGGCACGCCAGAAAAGCTCGGCAGGTCAAAAAGGGGCCCGGGTGAGGCAGCAGGTCTTGCATCCACAAAACCCAAATCGAAGGGAAATTCGCCGCCGCCGAATGCTGCAGTGCGCAGTCGCCGGGCCAGAGGAGTTGGTCCAGCAGCTGCGGACGGTATGGTGTCCTGGGCCTCCTTGCGCAGTAACAAGGACCATACTGCCGATGTCGACATGGAGAGTACTGGCGACAAGGGGGTAAATGACGACGCCGAGGATATAACACGCTTAACGCAGGACTGCGTCAATCCCAGCTCACTGCCGCGCATACTCAGACTGCGAGAGACTGGTCTTACTGGGTTCCGTGCTTGGGAATATCATCCGAGAGCGGCCCCTGAAGAGCTGCAGAATCATGTCTTCAGAGATTATGGGCTGCAGCAGCAGTACCATGGAACTTCGGGCGACGTAGTGGCGTTGTCTTGGGCTCCGAATGACAATCGCTTCGTGGCAGGCTCCATAGCGATCTCGGACTCGACGTCGATGCAATACAACATGAGCAGGAACCTTATAGTCGGCGATGCGGATTCAGGCGAACTTCAAGAGCTTGCGGATCATCATGTGCCTCGACCTGTGGTTGAGGACTTGCGCAATGTCAATGGCCTTCATGCAATGAGACAGACGCAGGACCCCAGGTTATTCCTGACAGTGACAGCCGCTGGCTTTTCGCCGAAAGGCGACAAACTCTACACCGCTGGCACTGACAAGATGCTAAGATTATATGTTACAAACAGAACTCTTGATCGCGTCACGTGCCGACATGCCATTTCTCACACCGCTTCTGTGGACCTGATGGCTGTGCATGCCAGTGGCGCTGTGGCAACAGGCTGTCACTCACCTACCGCCAGCATCAATCTGTACAAATGTTCGAAGAAGAGTCATACACATCTACTAACTCTTGGGCCGTCGAGGAGTAATTTGACAGTCTCAGTCGCGATCTTTCCATCTGCGATAAAATGGGGCATAGCACCACGTCAGCAGAATTTCATACTGGCCGGTTTCAGTGGGGATGAAGAAAAGGCCAATGCTGGAGAGACCTGCTTATGGGACGTTGCCACAGGACAAGAGATTGAACTTCGTGGTAGTGCCACAAGAAATGTTTTCGATGTCGCTTGGAATCCCAACCCGAGCAGTGCTTCACATGCATTCGCCGTGGCGTCATTGTCTACGGGGCACTCGGTCAGCAAAGGGACTCGTAGCATAGTATCACTTTTCGCTCCGCAGGATCGCGATGCCACCCGAAAGCGAAGTTTGGAATGCCAGGCTGGTGACCTGAACGATGTGGTCTTCTGTCCACATGACGATCAGTTAGTGGCTGCTGGGTCCACTGACGGAACTGTATATGTCTGGGATCTGCGAAGCAAGTCGAGCGATCCCCTCCACATGCTGCAACATGGCGAGTCCGAAAATGTGCTTGCCCACGACAGAGATCGAGAGCTGACCGATACTGGTGTCCGCTTTCTCTCTTGGGGCGCAACGGGAAGTCGCCTCTACTCTGGCGCCTCCGATGGCATTGTCAAAGTATGGAATCCTTATCGGTCCGCAAGCAATGCTTTCGTCGAAGACATTGCGCCGCCCAGAAATCAGCGCTCTGCTGTCATGTCTGGATCATTCAGCTCAGACAACCGTCAACTGCTGGTCGGTACGGAGAACGGGCGAATTGACCTCTTCAGCATTGGCGCGCGCAGTTCTACTCGGCCCAAGCGCTTCAAGCTAAGCCCGGTATCACCGCCCGTCCGACATGAGGATGGCGGCCCTTTCGCAGGGGCGCAAGAATTAGTGCAATCGGGCAAGATTGACATACGGCCATGTGGTGCAATGCCCTTCAAACAAGCAGTGAAAGGACAAAATTATGATGGACCGTTTTTGGCTCCGACAACAGATGAGCATCTACAGGCTAAGGTGGCCTATGAGTCAGCATTGATTGCGCAACACGAGATCAGCATGAAGCAGCCGGTCGAATATACGAGCGACATCGAGGACGAAGTAGCCTCAAAAGCGAACAGGGCAGTCCAGGAAACACAGCAAAGGATCGACGATCTGCAGGAAAGGCTCGACCACTTCACGTTCGCTGAACCCAAAGCCATAGCATTTCAGGAATTCCTTCGAGCTGCTGAACATGAGCGTGAAATGTTAGACTCACAATGTGCTCAGGCTGAACCATGCGAGCTCGACTGCAGTGTACTGCCAACGACCGACGGTATTGACGACTCGGGTCGTTCGAAGCTACGTATCCCCAGCGCGCTGCGCTCGCTCTACATAGATGCTGCACACGAGAGATGTGTCGAAGAGCCAGACGAGAGCTGCGCAATGTGTTTCCCGACCAATGCATTAGCTCGAAATGGTGTGAGACGCTATTGTCCGGCCTGCCAGGCGAAGAGAGCCGGACTCACCTCGAGATGCAAAAGGTGCGCACAGCCTGCTCGTACACAGACGGACCAAGAAACGAACATACATTGTGAGCGGTGTTCATTTTCGTGCTTCCGCTGTGGTGAGCAGGCTTCATGTGCATCTAGTGATAGTGGGGTTCTTGACTCGATTGAGTGCACATCTTGCGATCTTGTATGGCAGGCTGGGAGCCTTGGCTATGAGCTCAAGCATCCTCCAATATTGCGTCATGCGCGGCGTCGGTCTGACGAGCTTTCGGACAAGAATTTGAAGGCTTCATGTTGTGACGAACTTGCGCAAGAAGAGCGCGAGCATTATGCATCGCTGTGGGAAACTCGCGCTGGGAATGAATGCATGTAGCATGTTCATCAAGGCATAAAATCGAAGCAGTACGCTCTTCAATTTCTTAATACTCTTTTACCGGCAGCTTTGTATGGTCGTCCAGTCCCATCTCACCATCGGCTTCTATGGGTGACGATCTGCCGTCGAGCATCTGATCAGCGTCTGGTACTACAGGGGGTCCTGTGAAAGTCTTTCTGCCCCTGACGAAGTACCATGCCATGCTCGCTGCTGCAAAGCCCATAAACACTGCGCTTGCATAGTTCATCGAGTTTGCTGTGACCTGTACATGAATGTCAGCATAAAGTGGCTGAAAGAAATGGTCATGCCAGCTTACCGGTAAGCTGACAGGGAAGCAGAAGAGGGCGATGGCGAAAGTTATCCAGCACAAACAGATGATGTTGATCAAGTAGCCGAACTTGCCCAGCGAGAAAGTCGAATGCGCTACCAGTTTCCTCCTTCGAAGCACAGATACCAGAATTGGTAGCCCATAGCCGGTCGATAGACAGATGGTTGCCACACCGGTGAAACTGTTGAAAGCTGCTGTTGACCCGAAATAGATCAGTCCGAGCAGGCAATCAACGATTGTAGAGGCCACAAGTGCCCAGAGTGGTACATCGAGTGTCTTGTTCGTGGTTCCTAGCCAACGGCTTCCTGGCACGCCTTGATCTCGGGCAAATGCATAGCAGCACCGGCTCGAGGCTGTAAGCGCACCTGTGCCAGCAAATAGCCAGATTCCTAGGATCAAGAATAGCAGTCCAAAGCCACCTGATGCAGATCCAGTGACAGTTTTGAAAAGTAATCCAATAGGCTGCCCACTTGCGACATCCAGGAGCATCTGTATGTCTGGCAAGACGAACAGAATCGGAATCAGATAGACCAGTCCAGTCACACCAGCAGCGGCCACAGACCAAAACATGGCCTTCGGAACCTCCCTGGCGGGATTCTGGACCTCTTCGCACATGGCCGCCACCAGTCCATATCCCGTCAACACGTACGCAGCCTGCAAAAGACCCACGAAGAAAGCCCAACCATCCGGCCAGCCACTTGCGCTCGCATCATAGTGCGCAAAGACGAACTCTCCTGACCTGTAGTTATCACTCATAGCCAACAAAGTGACCAATATAATCAACACACTCGCTGCAGTCCAGTAAATGCAAACCTTGTTAATCAAATCCAAATATTTCGCGCCAAACGCATTGATCAAAAAGCAAATCAACATAGCCGCCCAAAAACACAACACAGTCTGCCACGTATTGGCACTCCAATCATCCCTCCACAGACTAATGGCACTCAGAATCAACTGCGCCCCCGAAAAATTAATACTCAACGTCACAGTCCAATTCCCCACCAGATTCAACCACCCCGTAATCCAACTCGCAATAGGCGCCCACTCCTTCGTACTCATCATCGCACTCCAATAATACACCCCACCGGCCGTCGGATACACTGCGCAAATCTCGGCCAAGCTGGCGGCAATGCTGAGAGAGATGAGCGAGACCAATACCCACCCCCAGAGAATTGTCACGGATTGGCCGTCGTAGAGGGTGATGTAGAAGGTTGTGGAGAGGCCGAAGGGGACGGCCATGATGGCGAAGGATAGGCCGAGGACGGAGAGCATGCTGAGGGATCGGGGGAGTTCACTCTGGTAGCCCATTTTGGCGAGGTCGGCGGCGGCGGCGGTTGCGCTGGCGGAACCTGCTCGTTGAGCAGAGCTGCTGTTGTTGCCTGCCGAGAGGCGGCGTTTGACGGTCTCCATAGTTGATATTATTATATTGTGTTATGATTCGATGTGCTGTAGCGAAAAAAAAAATCCAGGAAACGTCAACGGATGTGGAATCTATGTCCAGGAGATGAAGCTGAAGAGAGCGCGAGTCTGTACTGTTTTTCCCAGCGGCCGATAAGGATGTCGTCGTTCAAGTCATAGCAAATCGTGAGACGGCGCAATGGTATTTAGTGAGAGATAACACGACGACGTTATCAGTCCGTGATCGGCTAAAACATCCTTGCAGGGCTGCCGTCGTCGTATGTCGTCTAGCGGTCACAGCGGGCGCAATACGGTAAAATAGAAGATGGTCTTGCGATAGAGTGCTTAGAAGAGATCAATGCACAGACAAAGGAAAGCTTCGGCGGGATTGCGCTTTGTGGTAGGTGTAGCCAGCACCTAGAACTATGTGTACCTAGGTAGCTTTCGGATCTACGCAATGCGCTCGCTTGTGGAGGCGGACTTAGAGTTTTTGGCTTCTTCGAGCTACTGTGACCTCTTCGTCGTCATAGTGAAGCTGCAGATGAAAAGGGTAGGTATGGTAGTGCTTCAAGGCATTATGATTACGTATGTACAATATTGCCAGCGTCAAGTATGTACAAGCTAGACGGGCAGGTAGAGATATATACAAATCAAGCAAAGCGAGCAGTCATGTCAGTCAAATCGTAGCCAATATTTCGTTCAAATACTCCTCCCCATCGTTGATATTCCCTATCGTTGTTATTCCGTAAAGATAGTCATCCATACCTCAGAAGCCGGCACGATACTTTGTCCACATGTTCTGCATTCTGGTTATCTGTCCTGGTGTAAATGACTCGTAGCAGGCATCAGAAGAGTAGTCCATGTAATTGTGTATAGGATCAACACCAGTCTGATCGGGACAGCTATCCTTTGGTGGCTTTACTGGGCAGCCGTCAGTGCTCGTGGACTGTGCCGGAGTATCGGCGATACTGTCGCCGTCACCTGTACAAGAGTAGCCCTCGAATGTATGCAGCAGTCCCAGCCAGTGTCCAGTCTCGTGAACAGCCGTCATGCCCTCGTTGTAGCCGGTCATGGTTCGCCCAGGCATAGTCTCGCCATTGATGTTGCATCCATCAGAGAAGTATTCCGATGCTTTAGTTTGCTTCGTGACTTGCGATGGCAGCGTACAAGTACCGAGAACACCACCAGCAAAGTCCGAATGAAAGTAGAGATTGAGATCTTGATACGTGCCTTGACGTTTAGCCTTCTTCCACTCGTCCATGGAAGTGCCGTCGCCTACAGCCCAGGCGTCATTGACATCGATAGAAGTGTCTGCAAGTGTGAACGTGATACCAATGGGAGTATAGGCTTTGTTCAGTGCATCGAGCTGGGCTTTCGCAGTGTCGGTGGTGAATTGACCCGCCTTTGCCTGCGTCATGGCGATGTGAATGTACACCTTGATGTCGAGTGGGGGACTAATAGTCTCTCGCCGGATCAGAGATTTGCTGCTACCGCCCGAAACAGGTCTTCTGGAATTGCGATGGAAGAATTTGATCGTGTCATTGAAATGCGATGAAGCCTTGCCATGATCAACGTCGCAGTCAAAGTGCCTGATCGTCTGGCCCGTCGCGGGGTCAGTGAACGTTGTCAAATTGCCGCCACCCAACGCTGTTGAACCGGTTGCGAAGACCGCTATCGCGGCCACAATGAGGCTCTTCATGGCTTGAAGAGCTGTCTCTGTATGCACTTCCCGCGTTGGCGAAGGTTGTCGAAAGTCGGATCAAAAATAGGAACGACCGTTCCGAGGAATGTATGTACACTTGGTTGTCTGGTTGCGTCGTGGAATGTAAGTCGTGATAAATCTATACAAAAACCGCCTTACCTCGTCTCAGAGACGGATAGCTAGGAACATCAGCAACCTCTCGGTAATGGGGAGCTCTTCAGGACATATTTATGAGCCTCGTCGCGAAGGCCTGGAACACACTGTGACGGGCAGTCGTACTCGATCCGTCGACGGTTGCGGCTATACTCGCCTTGTGGACAACAGAGCGGCATGTCAACAAAGGAGTTCCAGCAACCAGGAACTCCACATTCTGCTAGGCTCTAGCGAGTAGAAGGTCAAAATCTAGAACATGGCGGAAGCTATCCGGCTGACCATGCTCAAACCAGTCGCAGAGTGAATGAGCAGACGGCTAGTCGGGTGCTGCTCGTAGGCACGATGTCTCGAGGTATAATCAGGAGATGCTCGGAAACGCTGCAATGGGACAACGTGAAAGAACAACATACCTGTAACCGCACAAGAGATGGACATGGCCTGAGACAAACAGTGAGTATGATGAAGAACGGCGAGAAACTTTGCAAGTAAACATTGCTGAGGCTGTAATGTGTCTGTGATCATGACGGTCTTGCCCTATGCCCATGCGCCGAGAACGCCAAACTCCTGGATCAAGCTGTTTATCTGGACAATGGGATTCATGCTGCTTCGTTAGGTCGCGGTGCTCGTCCGGTAGTAGTTGCCGTGCTCGGCTGATCGGTGTTCCACGTCAGATAAGAGTGGTCACCTAGTTTCCTGGTTGGTCGTAATGTCAGCCGCATCCATGCCGTACGGACTCGCCGACTCCAAGCTCACCTTGGTTTGATCAATTGCGTGACGGTAAAGAGGCCGCCAAGCAGAATGCAGAGCCCGCCGACAACTATGTACGTGATTCCCAAGAAGGGATTTCGACCTCCCATCACGGTGCGAGTCGAGATCAAGATAGACTTGGTGCCATCATACAACGTCACCGGGAAGTCTGGGGAACAAAGTTAGTGATGATTATGCCTGAGTATGTCCAATGAACGTACAGTCGTAGACCACCATTTCATACCTGCCGATTTGCATCGACTCGTTGTCATTGCGTAGCGCAAGCTTGCTGAAGGTTGGGAGACCTGCTGTTCGCATCCACACTTGAAATTCCTCGTTCGTCTTCAGGTTTGGGTACGGGAAGCTTTCGTTGTACGTAGGATATCGCTCCCGCCAGTTAGGTGGCGGCACGATAGAGCCATAGGGATACTTGTCCGTGTCAATGACGCCATAGAGATCTTCATCAGAGCCCCAAGCGATGCCCTTGTTGGTCATGTTATATGTTACGTTATTGGCGCTGGAACCTGCGGCATTTAAAAGGACGGGACTCATGAAAGTATCGTTGAACATTGAGTTCGCGATGAGGCCGCAGGGGTAATAAGGCTTCTTGACACCGTCGACCTCCTCCTGCCGGAGAGGATCGCAGTCGCTTCCAGAAATACTGCTGTTGTCTCGGTAGTCGCCCTTGAGTTGGTCCTGGTCGAAAGACTGCACGTATCTTCTGTGATTCTGGTAAAAATTGGTGAGTTGATAATACAGCAACACAGGCGGACCAATGTTGTCCGGAATGTAGAATTGCACGCGGCAGACTGATGTATCGACGAATGCCGGTCCAGTCCTTGTCTCTGGGTAGCCAACACGTCTCGTCTCTTTGCACCAGGTTGGTCTGTTGCCCTCGTCCGTGCTATTCTTGAAATGGCTCGTGATCTTATCGCTCGGTATATCGCCATAAGGACCGTCGCCACAAGCCGGTGCAGTGGTGTTGCAGTGTGAATAGTCGATGATCAGTTCCTGGACTGTTGAGCTTGCCCAAAGCAGTACACCTCCGATGGGCGCGAATATGATGCCGACGGCGAAGAAGAGAGGCAGAACGGTTTTGGGCGTCAATATGGGTTGCCAGGCCTTCAGGCGCTGTTGGCGGAAAGCGTTATCTGCCCAATACCACCGTCAGCTGTATGTTTCCCATGCGCCATCCATGCATGTGCCTGCTCACTCGGCGGCCTTCTGCTCTTCTGTGCTTTCTCCGGCTCGTCATTGCTCTCCCGACTACTGCTCGCGTCATTTTGCTGAACCTCCATCGTTTGCGACATGTCAGCGGTATGGTCGTAAAGTGGACATGAATATACAATCGCTCGCAGAGCCAGGTTGTGAGGCCATAGTCGTATCGAGTACGGTCCGCTTGCCGACGCTGTCCGCTGGTGGACCCTTGCGGCGTGGCACCTCAGGCAGCATGAGCAGGGGCACGACAACGCTCCTGCAGCGGCGAACTCTAACTGCTGGTCGTCGCTGCCTCACATATTGGCAACTTCACATCGCACCTGCCATTTTCTGCAGCAGCATTTGCTTCACTTTCACAAAATTACCCCGCTTCGCGCAAGTTGGTTCAGATCACGCGAAAGATGGCTCTCTCAAGGTATCTCAGCTCCGCTTCACCTTCGCAAGCAGAGTTCCAAAATAATGCTAACGTGAAGGTGAAGCTGCACTGCCGCGAGGGCTACAGATACCACCAAACGACCAACGTGACACACGAACTTCAGCGCGAAGCTGACGAGAGCTACGCATGTCTTGACGGGCCTCGCACGACCGATCCACCCTGCAGCCGTTACAGTACCTCCTATGATGGCTCTCTTCTCCGCGACGAGCGACCTGGCGGGCAGAGTACACTCCATATCGCTAGAGGACAACCAGGATATAGCCGTTGGGAAGGAAACCGTCACCTCGACAACCAACCTCGTAGCTCAACGAGTGATGGACGGTATCAGGTCCGGGAAGCATGCCACGACGTCAACAACCCATTCGTCAGCCGACGCATCACATCCCTGCCAGATGCGCTACAATCTCCGCGCAAGGGCTGCGCCTTTGGGCAAAAATGGTATGCCCAAGATCCTAACCATCTTATGCTGCAGCAGAGTGCCCCGTCTTCGGGGCAGCATGAGCATGAGCTAACACATTCGTACTCTACAGCGAACCAAGTGCTCGAAGGAGCAATCAGCCCTACCGTGTCCAACCTGCCGGAGTTCAACGCGAACGGCAAGCCTGAGCTAACATATAACGAAGTTCGAATCCTCCAATATCTCAAGGCGACGGGCGCGCTGTCACAAGACGCGAGCCAAGAACATCTCTGGCACTGGGCGCACGCGAACGGCCTGAGCGGCCGTGGCCAGATCAGACAAACAGCGAATCTGATGCGAGGAGCCTGGATTGACTGGAGTGCCGATGATTTCTTTGCCGCTCTAAAAGTCCGAGCCAACAAGACGAGCGGTCAAAAGCAACGACAGCCTGCCCAAACCAAGCCACACTCACGGGACCAACGTCCTGTTGATATATCCCAGCAATCACCTCTGTCAGTATCTTCAAATTTGCTGAGAAGCACGTGCAGAGACTCTAACAAGCGAGACAGATATGCACACTTCGGTGGTACTTCTTTGATGCCTGAGAGGTCAAAGCAAACAATGGCCAAGCCGAGCGAAAACAAAACCACCGGCAACTCTTCAAACCGTACTCTTAGAGTTGAAAAAATTGCTCACACGGCGAGTATGTGGCCAATTCAGATGCCAGCTCGTGAACCACTGGAGCAACAGACGGCCTCTTCTGCTTCCTACGAAGCAGTTGAATCTCGTCGTTCTCCGCAAGCGCAGCAGTTATACTTGCTCAAACGACCCTCGCCCACCAATGACTATCTCGAACAAGCATCGTATGGCCCACTCGTGCTGGACATATCCCGACCTTTGCTGGTTGTTCTCGACCTCAATGGCACTCTCCTGTTTCGTAAGAAGAAGACGGGTAGCAATAAGTTTGTGGCCCGCCCTGGCGTTTACGAATTCTTAGACTATCTCTTCACGAATCACAAAGTCATGGTCTGGTCTTCAGCGCGACCTGAAAATGTATCGACAATATGCTCTGATCTATTCACCAAATCGCAGTTGGGAAGCTTGGTGGCTATGTGGGCGCGTGACCAGCTGCGTCTACCACGCGCCGCATACAACGAGAAGG
Organism: Passalora sequoiae; assembly: GCA_013248845.1. Taxonomy (NCBI): domain Eukaryota; kingdom Fungi; phylum Ascomycota; class Dothideomycetes; order Mycosphaerellales; family Mycosphaerellaceae; genus Passalora; species Passalora sequoiae. Next base: position 538,075 of record WSQC01000018.1, on the reverse strand, counting down.
TGCAGGTCTACAAGCAGCTTTCGTGGATATGGGAGAAGCGGGAGATCCAACTCAAGAACCCAATGTCAGATATGTGGAGTCAAGCAAATACAGTTCTCATAGACGACAGCATGGAGAAGGCTGCCAGTGAGCCATACAACCTTATTCGCATCGATGAGTTTGAGGGCAGGCCAGAGCAGATGCAGGACAATGTTCTCAACCAGGTTGAGCTGTATCTTGACACGTTGCGATCCCAGCGTGACGTTAGCACGTACATTCGCGCTCAGCCATTCAAGTATGTGCCGGCATTGACTGCAAGACATAGTTCAAATGGCGAGACAGTGGCTAGCACGCAGAATGTTGATGAGGATCTTGACGAGGGCGGTGGAGTTGCACTTAAGCAGGCTGTCGCGCGGCCATAGCATGGTGCGCACGGGCTTGATAATTGGCATTCCAGTGAACAAGCTTCGCATGAGGCTGATGTGTCATTCGCGGCGCAACAGTACTGGCATACTGTGATCAATTACGCCTATCAATGCTACCAATATTTCTACGCGCCGCAGCAGTATGCAACTCCATCTCACTCTGGCGAGTCCGACTTGCAGCCGCCGGCGTACCGTCCTCCACAAGCTTACAACACATCAACTATTGCATCTCCTAATGAGATGTGGCAGTCAATCGAATCGTCGACACCTCAAACGTTTTCTCGCGTTCAGAGTGGCAGAATCACAAAGCAACGCGTCGGCAAAGCTGGAAATGGCGTTCGCGCTGCCATGACTCGTGAAGGAGAAATCGTCGGCGCGAAAGCGGCAGCAATGGACAGCCAGAGTCCTGGCCATCGCTTGCTGGAAAAGATGGGCTGGCAGAAGGGTAGCGCTCTTGGTAAGAACGGAGAAGGCATGCTGGAGCCTGTCACGCAGCGCATGCGATTGCCATGGAGTAAGAATGGTCTAGGCTGAATGTCTGAACGTTGTGGCAGTCGCAAGACAGAATGGCTCATTGGTTTTTTGTTCGCTCGTACTAGCCTTGGGACACATTGATCTCTGGACATCCGGCATGGAGAGTTCTGGTGCATGTGGGAGCGGTGCTGCACTATAAAGAGAGGGGAAGTGCTTGTCCTCAGCGGTGCAACAGTTCATGCGAGCGATGAGCAGAACGAAGCAAGCCACCATCCACATCACGAATGAATGCAAGTCTTGTATGCCGGTAGATCCAATTCAGCTTGCGGGAGAGGAAAATCCGCCAGCAAAATGCAAAACCAGAAAAGTATCACAGAGTGTGCCAAAGCTTCCAGCCTTGTCTTCAACGATATGCCTTGGCGCGAACATTGGGCATACATGTCATGTCGTGATAGTGATTTGCACAGTCCGAGTCCATGATGATTATTGTCCTCCGCAGACCCTCCTGAGTGACAGGATAAGCAGAACGCTTCGCTTCGCTTCTCGTAAGCATGACAGGCGCTCGACTACGCTCGCACCTCACAAGGTGAGAGTAGCGTCTTTGGTATAGCTATAGGCAGGGCTCGTATTCGCAGAAGAGGGGACAATAGGGGCCTTCGATATTGGAAACTTCCCCGGGCGGACAAACGCGCGCACCTCCAGATTCACGCAGTAGTAAGTATCGCGAAGCATGTTCCGCTATCCCTCCATCTCTCCATGTCATCTGGGAGGATCCGTCCGTAAGCGTGCTTCAGATAGATGCAGGTAAGCGAGACTTAGCTGGATGCAACAGCGGTTGTTTCATGTCCGCATTTTCGCATGTCTTGACACAGGTCGCTTTCATATGCCAGTATGCATCTAGATGCCGGGACGAACAGCAGGAAGCGAGTCAAGAGACGAGGATGGTGCCGGCCGGTATTGTTGTGTATCTTGCTCCTTATCTCACTTGGTCATTGCCTACTCCGAGGTGTTTGCTTTGGTGGTGGTAGACGGGCCTACTACTACTAGACTTACGCGTGCACGGCCTTTGTCTGACGACCACCGAGACTTCCTTTCCGGCTACGACCCTACTACATATGTAATACAGCACTATCAAAGCAAGGAGTTGGCAAGAGCGTCTAATGTCGCGCTCGAGAATGCGGGCTTGGTGGCATCGTAATAGCAGCCAACAGAAAGTGGAGCAGATTGGTGAAGCTTCCTACAGTTATCTGCATTGCCACAAAAGGTGATCTGCGTGGAGTTCAGCTCTCACTCCAATTCCCATTTCGGACTCTTCCATCCTCCCCTCAATCTTCATGGTGCTCCCACTGCATTCCATACTCAGCGAGATAACATTCCTCTTCGACATCCACGATCCCGAGATATCAGCGCCAATATCTGGCTGTTCTCACAACATCTAATGTACTTAAATTACCCGGCGGACTAATAGGGAGCTTAAGGAATGCGCAAGACGAATTCGCAGCTTCGCTGGCGAATCGAAGCATACCGCTGATTAGATACATCAAACAAACGCAACCGACTCTCCAAATCCCCGCCGTCGTTCACTCTGCTGAGTGCTTCGTACTGCTAGAGTACATAGATGGAGCTCCCATGGGCTCATAGAACTCGCAAGTTGTAGCCGATGAGAGGCGTCACCACTTGTTAGACCCAGCTCGCAGTCTTTCTGTGTAAACTCTCAACCTGTCCAGCACTAGTCACTGATTCCAGCAGGGTGCTAGGCTGTTTCAAGATTGGCCGTGATGAACAATTCGAGTAGGCGTCTCAACGACAGCAGCGACGACATATCGAGACTGGCTCCTGGAAGAAGTGAATAAAGCAATCTGCCGTGCTTTACGAAGCCCAGGATGGGGTGGTCCGGTGCACTTCCTCCGCCGTTGTTGTGCTGCGATAGACGAGCTGCTGCCGCACCACGGAATTGTGTTGGTATGGCCATCAAGCATGGTGATATGAATGCCTGGAATGTGTTGATGAACAATGATGGGTTCACTGGGTCAGCGTAGCATGACTCTCCTTTGTTAGTACCGCTTGCTGATATGACAAAGAGTTATAGATTGGGACGCAGCCTCATTCGTACCAACTCCAGCAGCTGTACATCATCCCCTTCTCATGGCAGATATTCCAGAGTTTTGCAACGCCGCCGTTCCTGCGGACATGAACTTCGCAGAGGACCGTACGTATCTGGTGAGTGCTATTTGGAAGCTCCCCGACGAGGCTGGCAGACTTGCAGACCTGCTAGCTAGCTCCGGGGAACGACAGTCCTTCGAATTATCTCTACGCAACAAGCGTATCAATGAGGAGTACATCAGACTAGAACTTGATGGTGCGGAATGTGATAAGAAGTCTTTCGGTGATCAGCTCGATGAATTCGTCTCTGCCAACAAGGGAGCGGGAAATGGTCCCGCCTCCATAAAACTACGGAGGCAGCTTTCCTTCGTCTGGAATACATTGATAGAATGATACTGCACCCCGAATCATTCTTGTATAATTGTCCCCTACGAGCACTATTACAGGAACTGAGTGTCGCCTCATTTGCTCCCTGACCCTCTCAAGCCAAGGTAAGGTACCTCTTGCAAACGCTGATCGGCTTTACGACGGTGAGTGAACGCCCCACAGAAGTAAACGAGAGTTGATTGATGTGGGAACGCTTCATCCTAGTACTGTGGAGAAAGTCGAGTTTCCACAAGCCATACACCAGGCGGCATGCCATGCAACGGCATGCTGTGTGGGTCGTTCCCTGTTCCAATCGTGAGAAGGTGCGTACAGATTGAAGCGAGGTGTGTACCACCCGCGATGACTGGCCGCGAGAAGTCGATATCCATGGAGTTGGCGGACTTCTTTGCACCAGTTCTCGTGAGCCATTCCATACACCTAATTTCTGTCAAACGGATGAGTTGCCTTTTACCTAGCAGAATCTGATCTCGATCCTGCTCGAGTTCCATCCATGTCAATAGAGTGCGTGCAGATGCCCTGCACAATCACGCTATTTGCATCCTCGTGCGAGAGCAATGCACACAAACGTAACGTGTGCCTGCTGGAAGGACACCATCAGGAGCAGACATATATCGGCCCCATTTTCCTTGCACGTCCGCATGCATTGCCTTAGGAAGCAACACCTTGAACTCGCTGGGGGACCGGTTCATTCGCCTAATTGGTGTACGTGATCCCGAATGTAGGCCTTTGCGTCCGACCGTCCCCTTGCCCGCTTCGTGGAATGCATAGGGCAGCCTGGTGTCCTGCGAGCAATTGTAGAGGTGAGCTGCTGCATACGGCACCAGCATTGTCCACAGAAGCCGTGGAGAATCGGTGCGTGTCTAACATATTAGACGATGAATTAGAACAGGCGGGGCGAAAACCAGGGCACAGTGATCGAGTGGCTCGGTGGGAGGCACTGCCGCATACTGCCGTTTCTCGCATGCAAGATCTTAGAAGCACGTGTAATTTTGAAGCCAAAATCGTTCGTGGACGTGCCTCGCTCTCTCTGTTGATCGGTGATAAGCATGTTCATGAATTGCCTTGAACAGTCTTGGATCAAGGCATCGTTGAGGGTCAGGGCTGGGAACGTTATTGATTGGCGGAATCAAATGTGTCAAGACCAACGTACTTGTGTGTCATGTTCTTTCAACTGGACAAAGTTCCCATGCTCGCCAGTCCACCATATGATATGGCTTCCAAGGTGTAAAGGTAAGCTGCGCTCATCGGGGAAGTCGTCGAGATCCGACACAATGCAGACATTGCACCGACCATTATGCCAAAGATTCACAAGATACCATCCTCTCAAGTCGCACCGCTTGATGTGTGGTGCTCCCGACTCTTTCCACTGGCCCGCAATAGTATCGCGAGCACGTATTCCATTGCACACCCTATAGCTGTCTTCGAGCTGCTCCCAAACATCAACTTCGTCCTGCAGGACAATCGAGTCTCGGAAGACAGACACATATGGATTCGGAAGGATACTCGGGATATCATTAGGCAAGGAAGTTGTTCTAAGCAGCCATTCGTCGACAGCCGCCACGTCCACGTTCGAAGCTTCGAGTGCGATAGTTGCATTCGTTGACACGTCGAGCCGCTTGTTAAGATAAAGAGCGTGAAGCCGTCCGGGTGTCCCTACGATCTGCTCGATGTAATGATCCGCACGACGATCGGCCGGGATGAATGGGGCGAGGTCAATCAAACGGCCTCGAGATGTAGAGAACTATGAACTTTCAGCATGAGCACAGAAAACGTATAGATAGGGAGGCGGACCAACAAACAAGCCGACGAGAAGCCAAGCCACGTGCGGCGCAATCGTACCCGCGCCTCAGTGATATATTCGTCTGGGCTCAGACCGGCGTGTCTTAACACTGGTGAAGGATGAAGTGTGGTCATACGCTCATAGAAGCGCTCGTCTTGTATGCTTTCTCCGCTGTGCAGATGGAGATCTACTACAGAGCCTTCCATAAAGGCTACAGTCATACCGGACATCTTGGACGGCATACGTCGTTGCATCATCCTTGGAGTTATCTCAGCCGGCTTTTTGGAACCGCGTGCTTCAGAAAACCATACAAGATCATTTCCGGCCGGGACGGTATCGAACAACGGCGCAAAGCCTTCCTTAGGCCTTACATCCCGAAGTCGACCCCCTTCGTAGAAACAGACGAATGGGGTTGCCGCAGAGATGGCCGATCTGGGTATAGTCCTGACCCAGATCCCGACACCGAATGCTGGTCTGACCTGAGGGAACATTGCTACCGACCGACACCCGCTCACATCCAGCGTGATTATCAAGTGCGTCCAATCGGTCTCGTTTACCAGAGAGGCGGTGTCGAAAGATACAGACGTGGTAACGTCAACACTACTTGCTGTTTTGATTCTGGTAATGTACTGGCAACGACCGACGTTTTGGCGAAAAATTTGTAGCGTCGTATTGAGACCTAGAGATAGATCTTCTTCATATGATGGTCTCGGCAATTTGACGTTTAGGTGTTCAGCAAAACCCAAAGTAGACCGTAGACGCAAGATGTGCGACAATTTGCTCTCGACGCAAAAGTCGCCCACCCTGGCAAGCAGCTCAGGAGGTAAGGCGGTAAGTCGGTTGTTGTTCATCGCTGCGACGAAGCAATGCAGGGCATCGACCCAGATTCCTCGTTCTCTTTGCTCAACCTCATCGCCCGCACCAGAATAGGTAGGTTCTCGTCTGGCACGAAGAAATTCCTGTACCTCGGGGGTCCGCGCTGCTTTTGCGAGCTCGTTGTAACATTCACGATGTCGCATTTGTTCTGTCCTCAGCCTTCGATGAGAAGCGTGTGTAGTGGTCAGCTTACCACCACATAGGTAACAGCGTGGCGACGATGACATGATGGCGATGTATGATAGATGAACACTCGATGCAGAGAAGAAGAAGCATAGCGTAAAATGCGCAGATGACATCAAAGCAGAGATTGGACTTGAGCGCTGTTTCAGCTAGGACTAAGCCTAGTGTGGTTGCATTGCACGACCGTGAAACGTGAGAAGCTGCAAGATGTCATTTACTCTGCTCCGCTCACGGTGTAGTTGCCATTGTTGCACCGTAAAAGCCCACCGTTGCTGTGTCCCGTGTCGCTCGGTCTGCATTTGTCTCTGTTGTTGTGGTGGTAATCCTCCCCGGCCAATTACAGCTTGCCAATGCCGCCGCCAAAGATCCTGAAAAGATGGCCCAGCATGATCTCTACCCTCTTCCTCGTCTTCGTCTTCTTCGTCTTCTTCGTCTTCTTCGTCTTCCTCGTGCTGAATCGTTGCAGCTTGTTGATGCTGTCCGGGCGGGCCTGAGTAGTATTCGAACGAAGGGGCATTCGTTGCGGACGTTGACGCTCCTCCTGCTCTTGCCACGCGCTGAATCCTTCTCCCATTGACCTCCCGCCCTTACATGGTCGCCATTCTTCTTCAATGAACGGGCTTTATTGAAGTGCTTTATATGTGACCTTGCAAGTACAAGCGCACTGTCCAGTCGAAGACGTTGTCGAGCTCTATGCCCTCTTTCCTAGCAAGAGCGCGGAAGAGTGCGCGCAGTTTCGCATATTGCGGACGCTGCCCCTGTGGTACTGACGTGATACATTTGAAGTACTCCGCAAACTCTCGGGGTAGTCCATCACATAGCTCATCTATGGTCAATGCCTGTTTCTTCTCCATAATTAGTCTCTCTTTTTCGCTTCTGTCATGTGCTTTCATTCCTTGCCAGGGCAAGTGACCACGGAGAAAGTAGATCATGATGTACCCTAGCGCCTCGAGATCGTCTGCTGGGGTTTGTGCTATGCAATATCAGTGGGTTGTCGCTCGATATGGAGGTGCTTCTTACATCTGCCCTGGTGCGCCCGAATGCTCGCATATCTTGCAGTTCCGACAAGCCGAGGATGGCCACTATGATCCCTTTCACTCTCGTCAGGACTCGCGTAGTACTGACGAGAGAGCCCGAAGTCCGTCATGTACACTATGTTGCCACGCAGGCCAGTCCCAAGCAAGCAATTCTGTGGCTTCACGTCGCGATGGAGAAGTCCGCTCAGATGCAGAGCCTCTAGTCTAGGGATGAGCTGATCCACAATCATGATGACAGTCTTGAGCGAGAATATTCTGCCGCAGAAGGCAAATACGTCCTCGAGACTCGGTCCGAGAAGTTCAAAGGCCATGATCTTGTAGTCGTCTTGCCGACCATACCAATACATATCAGGGAAGCCATATAGGCCTTTGAACGCAGCATATCGCTCTGCTTCCGCCGCAAGCACAGAAGGTTCATGCAGTCGATGTTCCAACTTCAGCGCAACCTCTTGTCCAGTCTCAAAGTCCCGTCATATGCAAGTCAGTGTTACCTGTTCGCGTGTGAAGGTTCCACCCTTGTACCAAGATAAACAGCTCCGAAGCCGCCGTCACCAAGCTTACGGATCAGCGAGTACTTCGAAGCTATTTTCCTCTCGCGGAGCTTGGTAAGGAAGTCGCCCATGTTGAATGTAAAGCATTTCGACATGTTCGAAAGCAGGGACGAGCTGCAGGTCAACCGCTGCCAAGGCGGCTGACGCCCGGCGGGACGGCCCGCCGAACCTGCTTGAGGTGCAGCAGCTGCAGCTGGTCTGTTTGCTTTGGCTTCTGTGCGATGTGGACGAATGGACAGACGACACTGGCAAGCGACAGTGTCGCATTTCTTCTGCAGCCCAAACATGTTTGCGCTTCGCACCAGCGCACTTCGTTCCTCTAATGCCTTCTCCCGCTCCTGTCCTACAGCGAAAACGACAACGAGAGCATCCCGGCGCACAGGTCGGGAACGATCACTGTCCTGCCGCAAAAAGGCGCAAGACGAACAGGCCATACGACTATCCGCCACGCTTTTGGGATACACTGTCCAAAGTTCGTCTAACGCGACGAGCGCTCAAAGAGTTCGATCGACGGTGCGAGCTGGACGTAGTCGCACCTGTTTTAGAGCAACGCAGAGCTGGTAGAACACGAGAGCGATTGCTAAGATGGGATCATCGTCGCCTCGATCAGCTGGCGAGTGGTGGTGGACCCGACTTGACCGCGCTTCGAGGTGTGAGTCTGTGTCTACGATAGTTGCATGTCGAGCATGTGCTGAGCGGACGTAGTACTCCAACCTCGCCATAAAGGTCTCCCCCATGAGTCAACACAGCTCGCAAAGCCGCAAGAGAGGTTTGTCGTCACGCTCATCGAAGAGCAGTGCTTCAGGCAAAACCATGACTTCAATGCTATATAGCGGCGAGTTCGAGCAAAAGCTAGTTGATCAAGGCGTGTACCCGGATGGATATGAGGAGCAAGACGACGACTCACAGCAAGAGCCTCATAACATCGAAGCCATCCGATATGCACTCGCTCAAACGCGAGCTTCACTTTCGCCGTCTCGATTCTCAGCGAGCACTTTCTCTCAATTCAAGCGCGATAACCGTCGAGCGAAAGCAGAGTCTAAGGCAATGTCAGATATGATCCGCACCATCGCTGGATCGAAGGACAAAGACTCAGAATGCGCTGGAGATGTACCTTTTACTCGTCTAAAGAAGTTCGACCCTGACCTGCCTGCTCCTAAGCCCGACATCTATTATGGTGCCAAGCCAGCCCAAATCGATCGGCGCGTGCGCCGTGACCTCGCCGATTATATCGTCCCGTCCAGTCGTTCGAGCCTTCCGGCAGCCCCAAACTTCTTTCTAGAGGGCAAAAGCTCGCCGGGGAGGTCAGATGTGGCCCAGAATCAAGCTATGTACGATGGAGCTATAGGAGCCCGAGGCATGCTTCAGCTTCAGAATTATCGCAAACCTGCACTGGCATATGATGGAAATGCATATACAATGGCGGCTAGCTATTGCGACGGCCAGCTGAAAATCTATGCTACCCGTCCAAGAGAGTCTGCAACGGGAGGGACGGAATACTACATGACACACTTGAACAGCTACGCAATGACGGGCAACGAAAACGGCTTCCGCCAGGGTGCCGCGGCATATCGTAACGCTAGAGACTGGGCTCAGCAACAGCGAGATGACTTCATCTCCAAAGCGAACGCTGCCGCACTGAGAATGTCTGCCGATAGCATCTCAGTCAGCCAAACTGAAGGCAACGCCGAGGCTTCATCTTTTGCAGCCGGAGGCTCTTTTAGCTCGGAGACATCCGCAGACGAGCTTACGCTTGACCACGGGACTGCTGCGAAGCGACGAAGGTCAGCAGCATTATGATAAGTTGGCGGAGCAGTCTTGTCTACACGGTCAACGGAATCGAATTATGTCTCAGGTATCATATAACTCGTTCTTTAGTACTGTTATATAACCTCTGGAAAAGCTAACCCCAAATCGAGCGTTAGAAGGCTAATACATAATATCATGATGATATTATACTTTATTATTGATAATCACATGCAACGTCTTGGCCCCTAAAAAAAGATAAGCCTCACCCTAAGGTGGCTTAGCTACCGTCCGAGGCAGAGATATATACGGTTCCACACTTACGCGACGTACCGCGTATATCCCTATCGTCTGGGGCATGGGCGGAATATATGTACTCCAAACGAAATAGTCTTACCCCGCCATGGCGGGGAGGGTCGACAATACAGAAAGCAAGAGGGTTCGCCCTTTATCGAAAGCGTGGACCACGCTCTACGGCGGTAAGTAAGAGAAGATGATTGCACGCAGGTGCTCTGGCAGGTAAGTTCTGATGTCGAGGATATCCTGGCAGGATGGACGTGAAGAGAGAAAAAAACGCCACCCTCATGTTTCTGGTATGTCTTCCATCATGCCATCTGAGCGCATGGACTATCTATCGCTTGGGAGGCTTTCCCAGAAATTGTGCTTCTTATTATCATCATCATTCGTCACATTCGAGCGAGAGCAGAGTCGAACTGATCAAGCGTCAAACAAATTACTCACTTCCTTCAGATTTAGAATCCTGCACGTGCTGGCCTCGCACAATTGCACCATTCTTCTAGTGCTGTCAATATTCTTGAGCAGCTCATTCCGGCTCTGGAGCCAGTCGCTCTTCGCATTACCTCCAACACGTACGATAGTATAGTTCGGCCTGACATGCTCCCTCGCACGCTTTAATGCGATCTCGGCCGCTTCGCCTTCTCCGATGACCATTACACCTTTCATGCCCAATCTCGATGCCACAACACTTCCAAGGATACCACTGAAGAGACCAGGGTGCTGTCCAACCTCAACGTCAAAAGCAGCCACAGTGCGCTTCCCCATCTTCTCGTATGTCTCATCGTTCAACATCGATCCCAGTCTGAACAGATTTTGTGAGCTGACGCCGTTAACGCTCGGCTCGGCATTGTCCATCGCATCCTTGGTGCGAATCAGTATATCGGGCTGATTCGCGGGCGTTGAAAAGAAGCCAAACTTCTCCTCGTCCCAGAACAGTTTATTCTGCGTCTGCTGTAGTTTGTCTGCCAGTTCGAGCCATCGACTATCGAACTTCGCTTCATAGAGGTCTAGGAGGCCCGAGATCAAGAAGGCGTAGTCGTCTGCGAAGCCTTGCGTTTCGCCTGGCCCTTCTCTATAAACGCGCTTCAGAGTATGCGTGTTCGGGTCGAAGAGATGCTGGTGAATGCAATCGACGGATTTCTCAGCAGCGGTAATCCATTCTGATTTGCCTAGAGCAGCACCTGCGCGTGCGAGACCGCCAATAGCTAACCCGTTCCAGGAGGTGACGATCTTGTCGTCCAATGCAGGTCGTGGCCTGTTCTTTTCTCGGTATGCCAACAGTTTCTGCCGGCCATCTGCCAGTATGCGCTCGACGTCGTCTTCAGACAGGCCAAGCTCCTTGGCAAGATCGTCTTTGCCGTATCGCACACACAGAGTGTTTTGAACCACGAGCTCGCCTTGAACATCGTGTTGTTTGGCGATGTTTCCCTGTGGCTTGACACCCCAATATCTGGAACAGACTTTCACTTCTTCCTCGGTCAGAATAGCCTTGAACTCTTCCATGGTCCAGACGTAATATGCACCTTCACGCTTATGTTGGTCAATGGCTGTCGGTAGGGAGTCTGCATCTTCGGCAGAGCATATACCTCCTAGCTCAGACTGCATGGGTGAGCTTGTCAAATACGTGGCAATGTCATGTACCATCTCCAGGAACAAGAGCGACTTCGTCAGCATGTAGGCTTCTAGATACACAGGCAGCAGTTGAGCGTTGTCATAAAGCATCTTCTCGAAATGAGGTAGCGACCAATCTCTCGTAACAGAGTACCTTGCGAAGCCGTTGCCGATCTGATCTTTGATGCCTCCCTTGGCCATATTCTCGAGCGACTTGACAGCCATGGCCCGGGCTTCTAGTGATTCGTCCTCGCCGACGATTTCTCGCACTTCCTTTGGATAAGATGCAACACGTAGAAGTGGTTTGAGGTGGACAGGAGTCGGGAACTTGGGTGCAGCACCGAATCCGCCATATTTCGGATCATAACGCTTCTTGTAATGCTGAAAGGCATCGTCCAGGAGATCCAGCTCCAGACTATCATCTTCGTCGCCCTTGCCATCACGACCGCCGATGTGTCCCTCTTGAGCAAAGTCACGAAGCTGCCTCGTGATTTCCTTGCCGCTAGCTCGAAGTCGGTCTTCCTGCTCTTTCCACATGTTCGCAACCTTTAGCAAGATATCTTCAAAGGTAGTCGCGCCCGTTTGCGCTCTTTCGCTCCTCGGACCGGGCCAATATGTGCCGCCAAAGATGGGTTCCAAGTCGGGTGTCACAAAGACGTTGAGCGGCCATCCTCCTCCACCACTCGTCGCTTGCAAGAAGTCCATATACTGCCGATCTATGTCTGGTCTCTCTTCTCTGTCGATCTTGATTGGAATGAAGTGCTCATTCAGGAGCTGCGCGATGCGTGGATGGTCGAAGGACTCGTGGGCCATGACATGACACCAATGGCACGCTGAATAGCCTATGCTGACGAACAACAAGCGATTTGTGCGGCGTGCCAGCTTCAGCGTTTCTGGCGTCCATAGCTGCCACGCTGTCGGATTGTCCTTGTGCGATATCACATATGGACTCTTCGACTGGCCGCAGCGATTGGTGAGCGAGACGGCTCGATCAGGTCCTCCCGGGGCGTCCATGGTCGCAAAGTTGGCAGAAGGCGATCCCGATCTTATCCGTCCATGTGAAGTTCTGAGCGATGCAGCCGGCACAGGATTCACGTTGCCGAATGCGCCGGGTGCAGGTGGATGCAGGTGCAAAGCTGTACGCGAAGCAGCATCAGCCGATCGTCGGAGAATGTTTCGATATCTTACATGCATCAAGCGAGAGCAGAAGATTCCTTGCTCGTGCTTACGACGGGCAGTGAGTGAGAGAAGAGTGTCAGGAACCTAGTTGACGCAATCGAGAGACGTTTCTAGAGCGTGTGAGATCTCCATTATTGTGCTGCGGTCGCGGTTGCGGTTGCGGTCGCTGATGAAAGATCGATCACCTGCTGCACCTGCATCTTCCCGTCACGACCACGGTTCTGTCAGATGGCCCGTGGGAAGGCGGGGTGACGATTCGACGTCAATCATCACTCACCGGAAGCTCCATGCACGTATCTCTCGCTCATCTCGGGAATTCCTGGTGCATGCAAAAGTGCCTGGTCTGCCAAATACTGCAGCGGACCACGCGCACCCATCCGTGTACTGCAGCTAGGTAGGGTACATCGCATCAGTCAGAGCTTACATACTACTAACACTGCACTTCACGCTGGTCGACCGGGGCATCTGGAGGCAAGAAAATTGGTCGCAATATACTATACCAGCTAGTAGCATGGCGATGCGCCAGACTCATTCCAATCCGGTACACATGTCTTCTGGGGATGCTCACGCGCCAGCATACTCTAGTGGCTTTGGGCACGAATCATCTTCAAGAGCCGGCGCTTGTCAGTCATTAGACTTTGAAGAAAAGCAAGCATTGTTTGATTGCGAACAGCGCGCACAACGTGTACTCTGTCGTCAACCGTGTTTTCATTCCCGCGTCTACGGGGTACATGTCGCTGTAAAACGCCCTCACGCGAAAAGGTATCTACAGAAGTGAAGTGCGGAGTCACTCGAGCCATCGGCCGTGTCTTGTACTCTGTCTGCCCAGCAGACGCAATGCAACGACCTGACGGCGATATGCAAACAGTGATTCCGTGGAAAAGAAAAGCGGCCGGTGACCGCTGCATGGGAAGGCAGGCTGCATGTACTCAGTTGCGACTCGTAAGAGTGCTATGCCAGTTGCAAATCATTCGACCCCATTGTGATGCATCTCGCGCTTTCCTAGACCGTGCCCGATTCAGTCGTAAGTTCTGTTCTCGAAAATTAAAGAGACCCCAATGGATCTGCAGAATGTTCGTGTTGTGGATCAAAGGTACTCTTAGTTGGTGCCAGTATTCCAGTTTGCGCTTGGGTGTCCTAAAGGCTTGAGCACATTGTCGCCGTACTCGCCAGCATAGTTGCCGGGTGGACCGTAGTTGCAGACCGTGAATACAGGCTCGACACCATCGCCTGTGTTGGCGAGACCGCCGGGGCACGAGACAGTCGCGCACCCTACCTTGGTGGTCTTCTTCCACACCATCTGGGAGAAGTGACCCCAATTCTCGAAGTTGGTCATGTCCGGGTCAGACTGTCCATACAGGCCCTGGAAGTATGGCGCCTCGCCGTTGTAGAACAGATCGGTGATGATTGCGGATATGTTCTCAGCTGCCACACCAGCGGCAATGTTTTGGCCATAGCCTCCACCGTCCACGTCACTATACCACATTAGCATGCATGTCTTTCAGCAGTAGAATCGGTAAATTGTACTCACGTGTTATGTGCGTAGACGCAGCTCTCCGCGATGGTCTGTGCAGATGCGGCAAGACCTTCATCCCACTCAAGAGCTTCGCAAGAGTGATTGGCACGATGAATGTTGTGGTGATGGATGACTTTGCCCTTGTAGCCATTACCAGACGGGGCGCTGTAGGCTGGTGCTTTCTCATGGGTTTTTGACGACTTGTGGTGGCTTTGCGCTGGTGGGGTGTAAGCTGGCAGGCTAGTCGTGTATGTGGTGGTGTAACCGGCATTATGGTGGTGGTGGTGAACATGGTGGTGCTTTGGAGTGGGCTTCTCCTGTGGTGGCAGCTGGTCGGCGGTAACGGTGACGACGTTGTAAGCGGTGAAGTATTCCCATTCGGTAACAACGTCGCGCTCCTTGTTGTTATTGTTGTTGTTGTTGAAAGGCACAGCGAGGGCGCCAGCGGCAAGAGCCACGATTGCCAGCGAAGGACGCATCTTTGATTGATAATGTCGATCGAGTTGTTGTCTGAAAGTTCAAATTTGTCGTTTGACTGCGGATCACAGATCCGTTTGGTGACTGATTTGAATGACTGAAGCAACAGACGGTCAGTAGACATTCAGATATGAGGAATGCTTCTAGCGCTGGAGATGTGCAGCGCACTCAATGGTGAATAAGCCACTCGTATTGCAATCCTCACTATTGGCCAGCGATATGCTCGAGGCGTGGCGACTCTATATGCGGGTGCAGTTTGGGATGGCACTTACTCGACCGTGGTCCTCGCAGAGGATGGTTCAATGGGGGCGACAGATATTGTGCGACTGACGACGCGTGTGGAGGATGAGGTGGTGGTGGTGGTAGTGGTAAAGACCGTGGTTGAGAGCTCGGCTCTCAAGAGTGATTGTATGTGTGTGTGTGTGTGTGTGTGTGTGTAGTAAGGGAAACGTCGGGGTCGGGGTGCAAAGGTGCAAGGTGGTGGGTGGATGGTAGTTATTGATCGAGGAGTGTCCGACGGGAAGTAGTAGGGGAGTCGGCGAGTAGGTTTGCGCTAGTGCGAGGGTTTAGGATTGGGCGGTTTCAACTGCCTCGCCAACGGGCCTGCTCCCAAACGATCACCACAGGAAACAAGGGCGCGTGTGGTGTAAAGTGCTGGCGTCGACCGAGTCCGCGATTGGGCAGAGGCACACTAGGCGCACTAGATGCTGCTTGAGGCAGCGCTCATCAGACGGCCGGCGGTATCAGGGAGATGGATGGTTGTATTGCACTACTACTGCTGCTCTATCCGCGTGATGGTGGGTTTACGATGAGGTAGGAAAATGGAGTCGGTGTTTTATTTGTGCCTATAAGTTGTGGACTGTCGCCCTACACGGCATCCCTTGCTCGTCTGCTGCCCTTTCGACTGGTTGCGGTCGGCAACATTCACGTTGTGTTGGAATGCCAGAGCATGAATACCGCCTGCCCCGTACTCCATGTTGACGTCAAGCCTCGCCATGCACATGCGCGATCCCACTTCAAATCTTCCTTGTCTCCCACCACGCTTCAGAGACTCAGCGTCCTCCGCACCACGCTTTGCACACCTCCCGGCCCCATGTCGGGTGGGCGCTGAGCACGAGTCGTCGCTGTTTAATCCCCAGAGTGCTGAATAGTAGATGCGAAACGAGATTGAAAGCTCATTTTCAGGAACCGCCCTGCGCTCATTGGTTGACCAGGGTCGGCACATGGATTGGAAGCTTCTCCAGGGCGCCAACAAAAGCTTCCCACCGGCACCTGTATCTCTCGGAGTCAGCCTTGCGCCCGCGCGCGCGCGAAATAAGGATGATCGGACAGGTACATCATCATCATCATCATTATCATCATCATCACACCGTCATCAACAACAAGGGAGAAACATTTTTGCACGATACCCGACGCGGCGAACAATTGTTGCATGTATGTATGTATGTATCATAGTAGACTACTGTTCATTGGAAACGCGTACGATCCAGATCCAGATCCACGGCTGGTCGCAAAGACTGGGCGAGTGCAGCTCTACACGGCATATGATGTCCATTATTACTGTACATGTATTACTGTACATCTATTGATTGGTTGATTGATTGATTGATTGATTGATGAAGCGCAGACTTGCTGCAGCGTGGAGATCACAGGGCATGATTGCAACCCGGAACCGATCATCCGATCACAAATGCCGGGTTCTGCCCACGCGAAATCTCATTTTCCGTGCAATCATCGTGCGTCGTGCGTCACTCGGCGGTGCGCGCAATAAAATTATCATGTCCATATTGTTGTTTCACTGTCTCAATTCTACACAGCACCCATCCATGCGCGGTGGTCGATCTCCGGTCAAAGTCCAGAACAACTTAATGATGAACCTGCAACACCGGACTGCACATACTACTTATTAGTATTACTGTACCCCATCGGAAAGCACCTTTTCACCGTGATGTTGATGATCCATCGCTGTCACACACACGTTCACCCTCGATCACCTGCACCTTCACCCTCACCTTCACCCTCACCGTCACCCTCACCGTCACCCTCACCGTCTTCCAGGTTACAGGGGACCGGCGCTCGGAAGAACTTCAACGAAGAGACGCCGCGGCTTCAAACTCTGCACGTCGCTGTCGTGTCTCACCCTGTGCCACCACTTGCGCCGGCTCTGGTTGGCTGATGTCAGATACGGACTGTCCCATCCGCGACGTGACCTCAAGGTTGTGACGCCGCACTCGATACTAACTAGCTCTTCGCCACATACGGGCATGCAAACACGTCGACGTCGTGTATCGCTCGGCCAGTTCTCGATCACGTTATTGATACATTGACTGTATCATGATATGCACCTCAATTCACGTCCAGACCACGACCACGCGTAATTTCATTGCGAGCTCGCGTAGCCCGCTGTCATCCTTTGTGCCGTGTGTTGTGGCAGTAGTTGGCGCAGTGCCATCGCCGCGCAAGCCAATACAACCCCCTTTTCTGTCAGGTTCCATCAACACCAAGGACTAGCTCGACCATCACTGCAATGTGCCACAACATGCTCAGATTTCCAAGGTCAACTGCCTCGTGTTTGGTCCACGAGTCGCCCTCTCCGCACAGCAGTAGCAGCACGGTCACATATTCTACCGGCGAGACCCGGCTTGCAGAGGCCGTAACGAAGACCACCTGGGAAATGCTCTGCAGTAGTACTCCCCATCAGCCACCTCGCACGCCACACAAGCATCAGCAGCAGCAGCACGACCACGATTCCGTGTTTCAAGACACGAAGCAAGCAGACATTACTCGGAAGACCTCCTTATACCACACAGGCAGTCTCACCTGCCTTCCTTCTATCCCATCTCTGCTTCGTCAACAGCGCTTCCCACGTGCCCTCCATGCTACACCTCCTGATCGCTCTGTGTCACCGATTCCTTGATTTGCACTAGATCTTCAAAGTATCAATCGACTGCGGAACAGTACATAGGACTCGGGCCATGCGCACAGCTCAAGACGCACGCTGCCGGACATACTCCTGACCCTGGCAGTGCCTGTGTCTAGAATGCACATGTGGTCGCAGCTCGCAGGAACGTGTCGCACCGGGTGAGGGTTGGTGTCTCAGCCCTGACAGCTTGTCGGTGTCACCTCCCCGAGCTCTCAATCGCAAGGTTTCCAGCAGTGCAGAAAGCCAAAGTTGTACGGGACGAAGGTTACGATGGCGGATGCGCGCGTGGTGCATGCAAGGGGCTTCCGAGGACTGGTCCTGTTTGCGCCCATCACGAAGCGATTGCGTAATGGTGTATCACTTACCCAACATGACAATCGTGAGTCGGTGTTTTGTATCCAGCTCGAATTCAATCCCTCTTTGTCATCGCCGTGCGAAGGAGCCGTAGACACAAGCTCGGTGCTGTCAAAAACAGCTTGAGCTTGCAGGATAACAAGGCAGGTCCGCGCCATGACTTGTCGGTGCACTACCCAATGGAGATTGCAAGCTATAGCGCTCAAAGCACGACTAGAGTCGCCGTGCTCGCAAAGTATGGCGGACCACGAGAGAAGCTCTTTCGCATTCGCACATCCGCACTCCACGCAGCCATAAGATACTCCCAGATCGCCGGAGCTCGATTCGGCGCACGCAGCGATCACCTCGTATGATCACCACGGTCTAGTGACAATTCGTCATTAGACATATTGCCAAAGCAGTCTTGAGCCTAATCTCGAGCGTGACTGATACACGTCTTCTGCAATGACACACGCCACGCAGCTCGCATGACCTTGCAGCAACATTCGGCTGCATCAATCAGATTAGATATTCTCGTACTGCCTGCGAGGAAGCGGCAGTGGCATCGTCATTTTCCCTCAAAGATCCCTAGAGTCTTCTAATCAAACGGAGTACCCACCTCTATCGCCCGTGTCTCTATCACCCGAGCCTTCCAGTCTCCGGTCCCGACGGCCATCTACGGATCATCCGCCATAGCCAGCACTCTCCTCTGCTCCGCAGCCATAATCTTCCTCACCTCAAGCTTAACCTTCTCATGCCTTGACCCGCGCTTAAGCTGCGCGATTTCCTCGTTTTTCCCCGCGAGGAGCCCCTTCTGCTCAGCGATCGTGCTCTCGTGCTTCGACGCCATTCCTACAACGGCATGGACACGTGCGGCCTGCTCGACCACCAAGTCTCGCGCGGCACTCAGACAGTCTGCCGTACGGGCATCGGGCGTTGTACCCTCTCGCGCCTTCTGTAGCTCGCGCTCCAGCTCCTGGACCACAGTGCCAATGGGGTAGTTCGGATCTTGGACCAGATCCTCGGAGTGGTTCGCGAGCGGCCGGCTTGGGATCTGTGCCAATCGCTCGTTGGCTCTGCCGAGCTCGTTGCGGAGATGTTCGATCTGCTGGGCCTGTATGACGAGATGAGTTAGTGCGAGCCCTCGCAATATCGGAGCGCAAGCGGCACGAATTTCCATCTCTGCTATAGACTATGTCGAAGGGCCTCCACGGGCGGGCGTCCTACCTTTTCGCGCATTTGATGCTCGTGTTCTTCTGGCCGGTTGTGTATGACCATGTGCAGTCGCGATATCTCGCTACGCTGCTGCGTGATGATCTGCTGTAGGGCGTTGTAGGCATCCACTTCATCAACCATACCCTGTGAGATGTCAGCAAAATCTATACGATCTCAAAGCATTACGTGCTCTTACAGATGGTAGTAGGATCGGCTGACGAGCTGCCATGCTATATTGTTCGCGATACAGATGATCGTGTCTCGAAGCTCAATGTGGCTACTCTATGCATCCCAAAGCGAAGAGCGCAGACCGGCATGGTCACTTGACCCGTGCAAAAAAGCCAGCGAGGTTGGGCAGCCCAACTAGGCAGCTCAGCGTTTGCTCGCATGTGACCGGAACTCTCCGGGCTTTTCGAACGCTCTCGTGGTGTGGTCGCGAGGACGCTCATGATGACGAGAAGCTGCGAACCTGTTCCCCATGGCTACCGGTCTCATTGACAGTGCATACTTTCTATCGTGGCGATGGATCTTCATGAAGAGCAATCTATACATCGCCATTCCTTCGCCCTTGTGCACAGGTCTAAGCACTTCAGGTGAAAGTCACGATAGCAGTACGGGTTGTAGCAACCAATTGTCCTCAACCTGCTTGTGATGAATTCTCCGCAGACGCAAGGCTTCCTTTTGCCAATCATCGTTGGCGTTCCGACGTCTGCCTTGGTCCGCCCAGCGTGCTCACTGTCCTCCGTGCTCTCAAACAAAGCTGTACTGTTCGACCTCTGGCTATGCTCCAGAAGCTGCTTATTGCAGTATTCCACCGCGGATTCGTCAATGACCTGCTTGCTCAGCAATTTGGTCAATTTCGAGCGGAAAGCTGCCTCTAAGGACCGTTGCGCAAGCTCAGGTGCGCTCCTCCGTGCAAAGCGCACGACTGCGTCGCGCATTAGGGCGTAAGACTGGGGCTGATATTCACTCTCGAGATGCCTCTCAAACATCTCGTCAAGTTCCCGTTGATCAGCCCTCAGTCCCAAGCTGGCAAGATCGTGCCGTTGTCGCTCCTTCATCCACGAGTCATCCACTTCCTCATCGCTGTCAGTTAACCAAGTTCCTGGCCCGACTCGCTTCTTGGATGTTGCCCTATAGAAGTCAACGCCTGGCACTGCTGGTACCTGATGCCTTCGCTTTTTATGCACGGAATGTCCTGCACATCGTTAGGGTTTGTATGCTTCCTTTTAGGATGTTCGAATCTCAGTGGTGGCATAGGATTGATCGAGGCGTCCTTCCGCACTTTGGCGCGCCCCCTCGGCTTTGTGAGTTTCGTAGGTGTCCTGTCGTGCGGGCCCTTGCTGCCGTTCGTAACGGCCCACACGTCGGTCCCATTGAGGTGCGCCACAATGTCAAACACCGACGGTGCTGCCAGCCAGTAGAAGTCTTGCTTCTGGGTGTCTCCGTCGCTCGAAGTGTAGCCGTCCTCCTTAATATCTATGCGAATAGTGCTAATCACCTCCAGGTCCTCTGTTTCAAATGTTCCGAACTCGAAAGTGAAGTGACCGTGATGGATATCATAATGCAGCTTTAGCCTGTCTAGAGTACGATACGCTGCTGTATGAGCGCAGAATCGGCATGTGAGATGGTCAACTGCCAGGCTCTTCGTGACAAAGGCGTGACGAAAACAATATTTGATCTTGAGCTTCAGGGGGATATCTCTGGCTCCGCTGATGGTGTTGGTAGTTGACGAGTACTGCACCGCGCCTTGCTAACGATGTCATCGTAAGTACTTAAAGGTGCCTTTCTCTCACACCAGCTCATGTCAACAAATGTGGCGAACTTTATATCTAGTGTCTTCTCGCCCCTCGCTCTGCTCGTCGGCAATGCATCGCTCAAATCTGGTAGACTCTGCAGACTGTTCCAGCTAGCCTTTATGATGCCTTCACAATTCGGTTGGGTCGGGTAATCACTAGCAGGCTGCCCTTCCAGATAACTGAGGAGATCAGTTGTGTCATCCGAGTCTAAGCAATTTATTGCGATCTCGACATTCCAATCTCCTTTGGCGCTATGAGAAGCCGAGTGCATGCCCAGCTCATCTGCTGCTATAGTGAACTGGCCGTCGAAAGTGACATCGAAGGTTATCTTCCCTCGGCTATCTTCTCGGTTAGTGATCGTGCCTCGTTTCGAAAACGACCTTTTCCGGGACGTGGTATCATGGACTGTCACCGTAATTTCACAAGGGAGCCTGACCTCATCGGGTTGAGGTGACCAGCAAAGCTCGGGGTTGCGTAACGGCCTGGTGGCATCCTCTGCAGGCCCTCGTAACTGAAGCCAGCTAATGAGCAGTTTAGGTTCACACAATGGCATCAAGTCAACAGCGATCTCCGGGGATGCCCATGCCCAGTGCTCAATCGTGTGCAGCCCCACGACCTGTTTTTGATGTCCTGGTTGCGTGTTCCCGGAGACCGGTTCTCCTTGGTGCCAGTCCAGACTATGTCGAAGGTTCCTCGCCAAGAAGCCCGGCGCAGCCCTGTTGGATTGTCGGGTCACAGCGACTTTACTGACGAAATTCGACTTCTCTCTACCACCTGCATGGTCGGCCGTGATCGAATTGATCAATGAGAGAGCGCGAGATGTAGTGTGTAGCTGTCGTAGTTGGTATTGTGCTCTTGACATTCAACAATGGGACTTAGTGGTCGCATGCTAACGCTGTTTGCTGAAGACTAGCCAGGCGATCAGGTACCTAGGCTGCGGAAGGACGCCCGCGTGCTGCGTGATACCGACAGACTCGGATGGCACATGCAAGGTTATCTTCGGCAAAGCAATGTGGCGGCATTGAACGACTTTAGATTTGATGCAGAAGCTGCGTGGATGTGTCGGTAAAGGTGCGTCCTGCAACGCGCGCGATAGGATTCTGCTTCTGCAGCAGTGCATGTGGTATCGGAGCTTCTCTGTTAGGACGGTACCTTGCGCATTTCCGCCTGCGAATATATTTTGGGAACCACATAAATCTAAAGGCTACCTAGGTACCTGGGCAGTTGCAACTTGGAAGCGCATTTGCTACAGTACATGTATATCGCGTGATATTCTTGCCGTGTTCCTTCGTGACAGGCGAGCGCGAAGTTCGCAGTGGCTTGGCGCGTGGCAAAGTGGAGATACACGTAGAACCACATGTACCTTCTGGCTGGGTGCAGACACATACGGAATCATACTACGGCTGTATACGTGTCTTCAAGCTCAGTGGACGGGCAGGGTATATGACACGTGAGTGGTGCAATGCACATGGATTTCCAGCTCTCAATGCTTTCCCCTTGCTAGCACGAAATTGTAACGCTGCAGAAGAGTACACAGAAGATCTGAGCCCGGACGATGTGATTCGACCTTGGAAGGCTGGCGGCGTGCCAGAGCAGTAATTGCAGTAGCCTCATTATTCTGTTGACCTAACCATTCATGCGTATGCCTCACGCCCGAATGATCTACCCAGTAAGGCAAGAAGTCTACCGTGCATCAACGCCTTAAGCATATACCCGCTTCGTCCAAGGATTCAACCCGCAAGGTCCACGTGGCTGCGTGGATGAAGATGTCCCAGGAGACCCCAATGCTTTAGCAGCAGCCTCCGGCACTGCCCGACTGTACGTTTGAGCCTTGCCCGACTTGAACGGTCGGCTTGTTGTTAACCGTAGTGTTGCCCATGCGCTCCTTGATCTGGCGAGCCATGGTCAAGAACGCCTGCTCGACATTGCTGGCATTCTTGGCTGATGTCTCGAGAAAGGGAATGCCCAAGCTGTCTGCGAACTCCTGCTCACATGATCAGTCTGCTGCTCGACTGCCCCATTTGTGCACTTCGCCACCATACCTTTGCCACTGTGTACTCGACGACCTTCTTGTCCGACATATCGCTCTTGTTGCCCACAAGGAGCTTGTTCACACCCTCTGTAGCATAGCGATCGATCTCTTGCAGCCACTGCTTCACATTATTGAAGCTGTCCATGTCTGTAACATCGTAGACGACGCAGATGCCGTGTGCGCCGCGGTAGTAGGAGGATGTAATCGTGCGGAATCGCTCTTGGCCAGCGGTGTCCCACTACGACTAGTCAGCTTTCGCACATATCCTTCACCTTCTCGCTCGATCTTACAATTTGGAGCTTCACGGTCTTTCCATCGAGCTCGATAGTTCTGATCTTGAAGTCTACGCCGATGGTCGAGATGTAGCTCTCTGTGTAGGTATCGTCTGCGAATCGCAGCAGCAAGCAAGACTTTCCGACGCCAGAATCTCCGATAAGAAGAAGTTTGAACAAGTAGTCGTATCTGTCATGTTGCCGTTAGTTTCGCCGCCGAGTACAAGTGCAAGAACAAAAGCGATCATGGCAAGGCATCAGCGGCTCTAGCAAACATAGCAGTCTAGTTGGTATCGTGACTGTCACTAGGTCAATCGGTGTCGAGTCCTAGAGAAGCTCAAACTCGTCGAGTGTCATTCCAACTCTTAGAACGGGGCCGTGATTATGCTATTCCGTGCTGCAGGTATTGCTCTCGATCGTGGCCTCGGTTGCAGGGCTGTAGCTTGCTGGACACTCGTGTTTTATATGTTGACATGCCGAGACGTGTTTCGCGGGTGCATGGGAAATCGTCGAAACTCTGTAGTTCGACGACATCAGTATCGGCGACGTGGCGCGCAAGGTAGCAAGTGACCGAGGACGTACTACTCTGGATTCATGGTTGCGGTTGCGGCGACAGCGCTCGTAGTTCCTCGGGGGTGTGCGGTATTCTCCTCGTCGCAGCGGCGGAGGTATCCAGAAGTCACACTGAGTGGACTCGAAATATCTTGATTGCGATATGCGAGATGCGGTGTGCTTGTGAGTGACGAAAGATGGGCTTGGGGTTGTTGTTTAGCTAGTCGCTGGCTGATGGCGCTTGCCAAGCACGTGAAGGGTTCGCGGCGTCTGCCGCGTCGCTCGGACCTAATAAGAACGTCTACGACATCACACCACGTGGACCGCATCGTTGAAGGACAATGAATGTGATTTCTTGCCGCTGGCACATGCTCTACGTTGGTGACACGTCGTTGCTACATAGAGGCACATTACCAACAATGCACTGTGTGTTCATCTGCACTTGCATCTCATCTGCGCGCTCCCTACGACTGCCCATGCTGCCGCCAGTAATTAAAATCACAATGACATAGCGCCATGCAACCTTTCAAGTGTGCCAGTTCCCATGATTCTGAATGTCGCGTGCCAAGCTTCCTTGCTTGTGACCACCGACAAAGTCTGGATGTCCCACGCTCAAATGCTCCAACGGCTCGCACTGTGTCGTGTCATCTCCACTGAGGATTCTGCGGCTGTCCGTAGCTTCCTTGCTGTCCATAGCCGCTTTGTTGGCCGCCATAGCCGCTCTGCTGAGGGTTATAGCTCTGATACTGACCTCCCTGCTCAGGTGTCGGGGGTGGATAAGACTGCCCGCCATAACCTTGCTGACCTGCAAAACCACCTTGTTGACCGTAAGCGGACGGTTCGTGACCGCCAAACCCACCAGTGTGACCTCCTGGCGGTGGTTGATACTGATTGTAGCCTCCCTGCTGCTGGCTACTGTATTGGTCATGAGGCGTAGAAGAGTGGCTGCCAAATCCTGCTTGACCAGCTGGAGGCTGGCCATAATGAGGTTGCTGCCCGTATTGCGATTGATTCTGGGCCCCGTAGCCTTGCTGGCCAGGTGCATGGTACGCTCCACTTTGAGGAGCATACCCACCAGGAGGACCTCCTGGTGCAACAGAACCTTGCTGATGTTGCTGCTGCTGGCCATGTGGCGCGTTGTAACCACCGCTCTGCGCACCGTAACCGCCAGAAGGCGTGTGGCTCTGTGAATGTTGACCTGGCGCCTGGTATGCCGATGGCGGCGCTTGTCCTTGATACGGTCCTCCGGATGATTGATTCTGCGAGTATCCATACGGATTCTGTCCGCTACCGTGTGGCTTCGCATGTCCGCTCAAGAAGCTGCTTGCCATCGAGCCTAATTGGCCAAGTCCGCCACCTCCACTCGAATGTCCCGACTGGCCATGTTGTTGCTGTCCGTGCTGTGCGCTGGAGCTGTGCGAAGAAGAGCCTCCTAGGAAAGACTGCGCAATGCCACCGAGTCCACTTGAGCTTCCATGCTGTTGATTCGAGGTGCCATGTGAGGACGATCCACCCAGAAACGATGACGCTAGTCCTCCAATACCACCCTGGTTGGATGACTGCTTAGACCCGAGTACTGAGTTCAGCAAAGATCCCTGAATGTCACCGTCAGCCACAATGCGTGTCGTAGGCTGTTTCTGTAGCACGTACACCTAAGCTTCTATCGCTCTCTTGTCCGTCTGCGCCTCTTTGACCTTCAGGACCCGGTGTTGGGTATGGATTCTGGTTGGCAGGCGTGCCGCCAGGTGTGGGTACGCCGTGTGCGCTCATGGTTGGCACGTCCCAAGTCGATTCACCAGTGCTGATTTGAACAAAGTAGTACTTTCGTGATCTGATGAAAGGATGGTCAGTATGCAGTCCACCTAGACATGGCAAACAACCCGATCCTTGCGGCTCAACAAGATCTGGGCGATGACTTACTTCGCATCCCATTGCGCAATCCTTTAATCGACACCAGCTACGTCAGTGCCACGCGCAAGTTGAGAGGAGTAGACGCAAGCGGGAATTGGAAGAGGAAGCAGAGCAGAAGTAGGCTGCTCGAGGGAGCGTGTAACAACAGAATGGTTAGACGCACCATCCGGGCGGTAAAGAAGGCGGTGCATGGTCAGGACCAGCATCCGGAGTGCTTGGCTCAGCCATGATCGAAGAGCTGCGTGCGGCGAGCGACGTCTAAGCCTTTCTCCAGCTCAATGTCCTCCGTGTACGTGTCGGATTGCTCTGTCGATGTGCTGCCGCAAAGTCGCGGCGGTGCGGTCGTTCAGTGGTAGTGGGGTCGGTCTATTCGTCGATGACGGAGGTGTTGATGTGCCGATGCTGAGGGCTCGAAGTTCTGAGGAGAAGCGAAATTGAGATTTTAAAAGCGAGCAAACGAGGGTTTCAGATTCGCGCGTGTGCTCGACCTCTCCTATAATTATTTCGCAAGCATATAGAAGCGCGGTGGGATGAAAATAGTGCCCAATACACGCTTTGCATTGCCGGAAGAAGCTCGCTTCCTGGTCCGATGTTGTGGCCCTGGTGATGCGCACAGCGATCGCTGACGTCTTATGACGAGTTCGCAGGTACCTACATGTATGTATGCATCACTGCGACAGCTGACATTGACTGGAGATTGCTGCTCGTTTCGACGATGACTTTGGGGGGTAGCGCCAGGGCGATTGTGGCTGTGTGTGGAGGAACATGGTGAAGCGAAGCGAACTAGCGGACGTGGCAACACCATCCAACAAGCAACGGCAAATAGTGGAGATATGGGGGTGCGCGCTGGCAGACGCGTGAGCTGTATTGCTGCATCCCGTCGTTTCTACGTCCAGACACTACTGCCTGCTGGACGATGATATGGTAAACTGTACTTGTAATGGTATTGGAAAAGCGCTCGAACAAGAACAAACATGCAACAGTACTCTTCACGCCAACATTAGCTTTGGCTAGCAACATGTTCTTGGGTATCCTCCATGCTCTAATAGCGGCCAAGATACAAGCAAGCCAGACATGCTAGCACCGGCGGCCGCCAATGCCAATGGAGTCTCTGCACATTTTCCGCGACTCATCGAGGCATCTAGTACTCAGCCTCGGCACCCTCCTCACCCTCAGCAGAGTCCGCAGCGACCTCTTCGTAATCGCGCTCAAGTGCTGCCAGATCTTCACGAGCCTCGGAGAATTCACCCTCTTCCATGCCCTCGCCAACGTACCAGTGGACGAAGGCACGCTTACTGTACATGAGATCGAACTTGTGGGAGAGGGCAGACCATGCCTCGGCAATGGCGGTAGTGTTTGAGAGCATGCAGACAGCGCGGTTGACTTTGGCAAGGTCGCCATTTGGAACCATCTGTGGAGGCTGATAGCAGATACCGATCTTGAAACCAGTTGGGCACCAGTCGACGAATTGAATGGTGCGCTTGGTCTTGAGGGTGGCGACAGCCTGGTGGACGTCTTTCGGAACAACGTCTCCGCGGTAAAGCAAGCAAGTAGCCATGTACTTGCCGTTTCGTGGGTCGCACTTCACCATCTGGCTGTTTGGCTCGAAGCAGGACATGCTGATTTCCTGTACACTGTTTGCCTCGTGTGCAGCCTTGGCCGCAGACACGATTGGGGCGTACGCAACCAGAGGAAAGTGAATACGTGGGTACGGAACCAGGTTGGTCTGGAACTCATTCAGATCGACGTTGAGAGAGCCGTCGAAGCGGAGTGATGCGGTGATGGAGGAGACAACCTGGGCGATGAGGCGATTCAGGTTCTCGTAGTTGGGCCGCTCAATGCCGAGGTTGCGGCGGCAGATGTCGTAGATGGCCTCGTTGTCGACCATGAAAGAGCAATCGGAGTGCTCGAGGGTAGTGTGCGTGGTCAGGATTGAGTTGTATGGCTCGACAACGGACGTAGCGACCTGAGGTGCTGGGTAGACGCAGAACTCAAGCTTGCACTTCTTGCCGTAATCCACCGAGAGTCGTTCCATCAGGAGAGCACCGAAACCAGAGCCAGTGCCCCCACCAAAGCTGTGGAAAACGAGGAAACCTTGCAAACCAGAGCAGTTGTCTGCAACGTGTCGGACCTTGTCCAGAACCTGATCAATGAGCTCCTTGCCAACGGTGTAGTGGCCACGAGCATAGTTGTTCGATGCGTCCTCCTTGCCAGTGATCATCTGCTCCGGGTGGAACAGGCTACGGTAGGCGCCCGTGCGGACCTCATCGACGACATTAGGCTCGAGATCGCAGTAGATGGTGCGTGGTACGTATTTGCCATTGCCTAAACATTGTCAATCCTGCAAATTCCACGCCGCACCTGTCACGAGCATGCGTACCAGTCTCGGAGAAGAAAGTAGAGAAGCCATGGTCATCGTCGGTGGCCTTACGCTCCTCAGTGAGGTAGCCATCAGGCTGAATGCCGTGCTCGAGGCAGTAGAGCTGTATTGTGCACAACGTCAGTACATTGTCCTTAGGCAACCATATCCCGTTTCCATGCTCTTCAGATCCCGCACTCCTCGCTCGACTCGGTTTGACTGACCTCCCAGCAGCTGTTGGCGATTTGACAACCGGCTTGGCCGACTGCACGCGTAGAGTGTCAGCATTGGTGCACTTCCCAACAGTGTTGCCCAAATTGGCGGTCAAGGCGCGACCGCCGAAATAGGAGTAAACATACCGTTCAAGCTGATGACTTCACGCATATTGACGCGATTGGGTACTGGAAGCTTGTGATAGGGGGTCTCTCGACGGGCTGGCGCTGTATGAGATGAGAATCGTGGTCGTGTCTTCGAACAACAGGCGCGATGTTGTTTTGGCGGGGATGAGTGTTTCGATGTTGTGTTTAAGCCAGTGGGAACTTTGAGTTCAGGGCCCTGCTCCGTGCTCCCCGCGTTAGCAGCCAATCAGCCAACAGTTTGCAGGCAAGAACGCGCGAAGCATTGAAAGGAGACATCCGTGGACATCAACCACGAGCGACGACGTTCATTCATGTGAAGGAGCCGCAAACGCATGAGTCGTCTCTCACCATCATACCTGAATATGCAAAGTAGTAGCAAGCTCCGCTGTTCTTCACGTGCTCCGCTTCCACCTCCCACACCATGAGGCTTCTGGCTCGCGTGTCTTTACTGTTTGCCATCCTGGTGACTACAGTTCTTGCAAACACTGAAAAGACCATATTCGTCGCTCCTGCTGAACTCAGACTGCCCAAAAGTGGCGCTTCCCTCGATGCCCTCCAGCTTGACGTATTGAACAATTCGAGATCTTCGCTACGAACGACGGTGCCTGTTGCATTTCCCTCTGAGGAGTATCCCAAAGGACTGGAATCTTGGTATCTTCTCCAAGGTCTGAACGCTGGACAACGTTACGAAGTTCGTATTTGCTGGGCTGCCATCGTAAGTTGATGCTCACTTCAGCACAAGAAGAGATACTGATGCTTACATTTGGGCAGCAACCGACTGAGTTTTGGCTCGACGTCCACAACCTCACACATGCATTCGACAGCCCAGAATTGATACATAGTCTGGCTACTTTCACCGATCAACGACTTGCCGCAAGGAAGAAGGAGGCGGATTCTTTCAGCGTGGACGTTTCCCGGGGCACGATCCTGCTACTGCATGTGCGTGCTGCAGCTGATTACTTCACCACCAACAGGACTCTCATGCTGCATCCTGAGCCTGTCGATATTGATATCATACTCGACCCATACTTGGCAAACGTCTTTCCCTCATCACTCGTGCCAACAGCCATATACCTCGTACTGCTAGCTGTCGTGGCCTATTTTCTTTCCGATAGGATCTGGTCATTCCTACAAGCTCACGAGCCAAAACCGCATAAGGACTGAAGGCCCCTCGGTCGACTGATCAAATCTGGCTGGCGCTACAGTGCCACGACCTTGCCATTAGAGCAAAGACTTTACCTTACAGCGCCCGCTGATATGGCCTCGGAAGGTGAGCCACAGTGGAGACTAGAGAGCAAGGCGCAGAACGCCAGGCAGCGATGCGAGGCCCGCTACATCACGACGCAACGCGCTTGCATGCGACGTGTCGCCACTCTTGTGCAGTGCCGTGTGGTTACTAGACTACAGCTAATGCTCTTGTGCGCAGGTCATGGTCCACCTTCACAGGTTCGGGGAGCAAGCAATGGCCAAGCTGGCGCTACGACACGATTGCATCCTTTCTACCGGCTACCGGCAGAGCTGATATTGGTCATAATCGACCTTCTACCACCGGAGGCCTTCATCAACTTCGCTTTCGCAAACTACCCGTTGCTGCACTTCTATCGCTTGGCACCGGCGCTGTCACAGCCACGCATTACGTATATCACCACACAGACGCAGATCCCTGCGCTGTTCCCCTTGCTCCAGATTCCAGCAGAAATCAACCTGCAAATCATGTAAGTTAGACCCAAGCATCGCTCGAATGCTCCAGCCGCTCGAATAGGAGTGTAGCGCGTAAGCATTGACACGCCGCGCTACTGCGTTTGCTCCATCGGCAATTACCTGACACAGTTCCATGTAGTGTTCGCAGAGCGCTCATTCTCTTCTACTAGGTCCCATCTCAACCCAATCGATACCATGCGCTTCGTTATGGCAAATTATCAGGTCCTCGCAAGGCAGTGAGTCGAAGGGAAGAAAGAGACAGGTCAGTGGGGCCAGACAGTGGTGCGTAGCGTGAGCATCATCACGCACGCGCCGCCTCTTGCACTGTGACTGCATCGTCTCCCAGAACGCCCGTGACTAGATTTAGCTAATGCCCTTGTGTCAGAAACATAGCGCCGCCTTTGAGCATGGACACAATTACAAAGTTGAGAAACGCGGTTCACAGGAGAGGTTCATGTTAGGATACGTTGATTCGCCAGCTCCATCAATGTAACCACCGGTGCAATTCGATGGGAGGGCCATCTCATGGTTGCATGGAAGTAAGCTAGTCGGATGAGGTAACAGGACTTCGTCTTGTCAACTGAAAGCCACATCTCCCCGCGTATAACGATGTCTCTATAGTCTGAGCTGAACACGAGAAACAACAGCTCGGCCGCATCGCTAGCCGCAGCGCATTTGGCATCGGCGGGTAAGGTATTACTGACTATCGAACAACCCTCTAAATCCGCTTACAAAGGGAGATGGCAGTCAGGTTCTCGTTACATTTTTTGGTGCTCCGCTGCTATCCCTGCACGTGCGCTGCTTGAAGAGCCACCGCAGTACTCGCTCATATGTCGCTGTACACATATCAAACACTATTGGACGTCATCCTCCCTCCTGCGCCGTCTCTTCTTTACCTCCTCCTGCACCTCCAACAGCCTTGAACGGCCGCCCTTGCAACACCATAGTCGCAAAGCCGCCCAATTTGCCTTTCATTTCCTCCCTCTCCTTTGTACCCGGAACACTCTCCGCCACATCTCTGATCTGCTTCAAGACACTCTCACACTCTTCCTGTGTCGCTTTTCTGCCACGCTTCTTGCTCGCCAGCACTACCTCTACTCTCCGCCCTTCTTCCAGGAACTCTTTCATCTTGCCCAATCTGTGCCCAAGATCGTTCCCATCAATAGCCCAATTCAGCTCGACAGTCTTCATAGCTTTCTCGCCAGAGATTGCTTGGGCTTTCTTCTGTTCTTTCTGTTGTTGCTTGCGCTGCTTTTCGCGATCATACTCTTCTTTCTTAGCTACGACTCTGCAGACAGGGATGAAGTCCGGATTATCGGGCTCGTCGGGGGAGAGTTGGACCAGGCGATGGGTCTTGGTATCGAGATTCTTCATAATGTCGTAGCGGGTATAGATTGTCGGTTCTCCTTCGTTCGCTTCGCCATGTAATCGGCCACTGTCGCGATCCACAAGATGGATGCGTCGCGCTTTAATCTCATTGTCCCATTTCTGAGCCCGCTGTTCTGGTGCGTGTGTTTTGGCTCGCAGGCGTGATTGCTGGGAGAATGGGCGAGTCCATACTTGTGGTTGCGTGCGATCAAGCCTCACCCTTGGTACTGCATATCTAGGTACTGTAGGCAGCACAAATACTTCATAAAGAGCAGTTGCTGTACTCGTGGCGCGATGACAGTACATATCGGTGCTAGTGAAGCTACGATCAACTGTACAATACTCGCCTGAATGTCAAGATGCCAGGTACAGACTTCGGCCACTTCGAGCCCCACCCGGATGGCTTCCGGTTGTTGAAACCATTCCCTTGTCGACAATAACATTGCACATCTCACGCGGTTTACAACATATTTGCCTTCATCATGGCAGACCATGTAGATTTGACAGTCGAGTTCACGTAGGTAGCCTCCACTTCCGCCATGTCTTCCTTTTCTAAGCCTTCTGGTAGGGGAGGCCTCGAAATGCTCTTCTCAGACCAGCGCAAGCACAAGATATCAATACCTGCAAAGGACTCCCAAGAACAACCATCGAATGTGGGATACCTCATTGAATGGCTCTGCGACCACCTGATGAAGGATCCACGGAAGGAGATGTTCGTTCTGGACGATTCAGTGTATGCTCTACCTGCGGCGCTGCAGCATATCACCCACTGACTGACGATCGATACAGGCGGCCCGGAGTTCTGGTATTGATCAACGATGCGGATTGGGAGCTTGAAGGCGAAGACAGATACGAGGTGCAGCCAGGCGACAATATCGTCTTCGTCTCTACACTCCACGGCGGCTAGATGATTCCAAGATCGGAATATACCGCTTGTTTACTGCTTCGTCGTTCGAACGCGCACAGCTTTGATCAGGAAGCAACACATCATGGCATTTGATCTGTCGCTGGTCTCCGTGCGTGCAGCTGGAGCAACACAAAGTATCGCTAGTTACGTTTGCAAACGCGACTTAGCAATCATTTACTTCGGTCCACCGACAAAAGTCAATGTACGAGTAACGTGAAGGGACACCAGCTGAGACATGTCCGTCTCCCCAGCTATATTACAACTTGTCCTTCATTGTTGGATCTGACTCTCGTACCGCCAGAGTCGCGACGCTCTATCATCCACTTACTTACCTCGGTTCGTCGACGAAAGAACATCATAAACAATTGTCTACCTCTTCCCTTTTCCCAGCTCCACTACACCGATTGCTTCGTTATTCGAGTCGAGCATCGAACGCACAATGCAGCATACTTCCAAGTCGAAGGGCAGAAGGAACATCACATACCGATAAATAGTGAGATAAACTTGTTCTCTCTTGTACGTGAACCTGGTAGCTAATATAAACTCTCTCAGAAGGTTCTGCTGTCTTAGACACGATGCAAGGCAAACAAAACAACTCAGACATCAATTTCTGCAAAGGCAGAAGAATATGCCAAAAAAAGAACTGTAATTGAAGGTCGTCTGAATGATAATTAGGCACAATTTCAGGTAAATTGACAGGTCTGCTACTCACACCCGGAATCGAACCGCTACGAGGGGTTAACATCTTTATCAGCACCATATGCACTGAACAAAGACGTACGGGTTACCGGAATGGTCTTAACTCAGAATCCCTGTCAGGCGGTCAGGTATGTCCAAGGCTAGGCATGAACATATAGACTCACGATGTGCTAACCGCTACTAGAGAGATATCAATACCGGCGATCACCGAGAATCTCGCACAATGGGCACGGGTTACCGCTTACCACTATACAACCCGATAAATGCTGCCATATGATTGGTCAAACGGGGGTGTCAACAAGATATGTATGCAATTATCGATCGCGACCCGTCATTCGCCATTAGTGACTTTAGATTGTCTGCACGGCTAGAAAGCACGCTAGTGCTCCTAACGTTCTGCATCGTAGCCCATTTTCATGCGTCAAGCTACGATGAGGAAGAAAGTACAAAATGCGCAAAAATTACACATCAACGTCGGTGAGCTCTGCGAGCAATACAGTAGCCACAGCAGCAGTCGTTTACGACTTGGGCAGCTGTTCCTGTGCGAGAATCCCCCACCCAAGCAAACACCATACTTCTTCAGCAAACCAGTCCTGCACTTTGACCTCCTTCACTTTTGGCATGACGACAGCATCTTCAACAGGACGAGGCATCTGCAAGCAGTCGATGAACGGATTCTCCTCGTCCATACCTTCAGCCCCGAAAATGCTGTTGATCAAGGACCGCTGCAGGCGCTCCTTTGCAGCGATCGACAATGAATGTTTCTTGGCAGGCTGCTTAGTCTTCCCATCGCCAGATGAGCCGAGATACGCCGGTGCTGCGAGCATGATCTTTTTCAGCAGGTGGACCAAGTAAGGCGCTTCGATAACAACCTGCTTGAGCCGCAGGTCCTCTGGTGACGGCTCTTCGCTATCTTCGATCTCGTCCGCTACCTTTCTGCCGGCAAGGATCTCTTCTTCCATTGTAGTACCTCTCGCATGGCCAAAGACGCCGTTGAAAAGTCGACCGCCGAGTCTGTCGAGGATGCAGTAAGTGTATCCTTCGAAAAGGGCCTTGTTGGAATCGACCTTCGGATCGAGCACCTGAACGAGGTGGCTGAGAAATGATGTGTACAATTCCAGCGCTGGACATGCTTGAACATTAGGCACCCTTGCGTTCACTTTCGCCCTAGACCTCTCCGAAGTCTTCTGTGTCGCAGCAGCAGAACGGTCTGAATTGGTCACCGTCCTTGCAATTTTAGCTGACAAGTGCTCGAGACCAGCGACAAGACTCTTGAACATCTGTACAATGGCGTACGTTATCCCGCGCTGCACAATGTTGCCCTCTGGAACGTGACTGAGTCTGTTGAAGCCAACGAGGATTGAAGATGCGGCTCGGCCTGCCACGTTCAAGGCGATTTGCAGATCTGCTAAGCCGGAGGCCTTGTCGTCGTCGATCTCGCGTAGTACGATTTGTGGCAACGTCAATGCGGCACTTCTCAGATGATAGGCTAATTCGAGCGGATCTGTCTTTTGAGTAGTCTTGATGATGGCATGAATGTGATATACACTTCTGAGCAGTACATTGCCTAATGTACGAGTGATCAGCAAGTGCGATTGCACGTCCAGGCACTATGCTCACCGAGCTCCCCAGCTGCGTTGAACTCAGCATCTACGGACAATTCAAGTGCAACACGTGTGCTTCGTGTATTTGGCAAAGTGTCGCGCTTGGTCTTCTTCGGGGAGCGAGGCACTGGGACAATGTCATCGTCTTGCCGCTTGCGCTTCTTGGCGGCAGTGGGACGTCGAGCATTTTCGCCTCTCGCTTTCAGACTGTCAATCTCCTGATGAAGGTTAATGATCTCGCCCTCAAATGCATTGAGGCGCTCCTTGGCGCGTTCGTATTCTGATCGCCAGTACGAAGATCGGTCCAGATGCCGATGCTTTGAGCTCAAAGCTGTATCGCGCCTTCCCTTGGCGAAATGTTCTCGAAGCAACCGAATGTACTCTGCCCAAGATCAGTTCCACTTCAATGGCCATGAGCAGTTGGACTTGCCTCCGATAGAGAGCTCCTGTGGCTTGGAGCGTACGATGGACACTGCAAAAGCAATGACTTTGGCACTTGGTCTTGCCACGCTCCCAGGCGGATCATTCTTCTTCTTTAGTGCTGTCGCCATTGTGGATATCTGTAAATGAAGTACAGAACACCGAATGCGAAGGGAATACAGAGGGGTTTCGGACAGGTACGAAAGGATACAGGATCTGTTACGAGCTCACGGTCTGCCACATGGCATTAGCCGCAGGCGAGGAAGGTGCACTTACCTCAACATCGCAACTTCCTCAGCTTCGGCGCTGGCGTCTTGAGCCTCTCGTAGGCAGCGGCCACCCGCTCGGCATAGAGTAGATATCCTGCTATGCTTACTACTGAACGAATGTAGGAGTGTATCGTAAGGTCTCCTCTCTACAGCAGGCAAGCCTCTTTGCTCAAGGACTATCTGGCGCGAACCTGCCCTGCTTCGAGTTTCTTGCCACATCTGTCTGCTCCTTGAAATTGCGCCAGAGACGCTTGACTTCACCATCCTTCTCCATGCGATCAACGATCTTGTTGGCGTACTTACGACGCTTCTTGGTATTCCACGACTCGCGTGCGACAATGTTCTCGGCATTGAGATAGCCACGGCTTGTCAAGAACATGAGTACCCAGTCGTAAAGCGCATGCTTCCAGTGGTGAAGACTGTGAGCTGTTTCGGCATTGCTCTTACAAAATTTGCCAACGTAGAAACTGTGGGTTTCGGCAACAATCTCGCGTCCTTGGGCGTCGTGTGCTGGCTCGTCAGGATGATTGCTGACATCCTCGTCGGAATCTGACTCGTTCTCGCCTTCGTCATCATCATCAGCTATATCCTCCAGTGTTTGTCGATGATATGGTTTGCCCCGAAACTGCAGCTCGTACGTCGCCGGATGTCCACTGCGGTTGCAAGCATCGCACTTGTCACGCATAGAGTGCTCAGCATTGTTGCGGTCAAGGCGCTCGTAAGCTATTTCAGGACGTGCTTGCATCGCGAGAGTGAATTTCTTGGTCCACGCAGAGGACGTGAATTTTGACGAGGCTAGTCCTCTGAGTTCGTCGTCGAGCTTCTTGAAGGTAAGCTCATAGATCTGATCCGTGCTCGAGAAGGCCGGATTGATCTTCTTCTGCACCATCCACTCCACAGCATACTTGAAGAGTTCCTTGGGCTTCATAGATGCATATCGTGTCAATCCAATTGGCATGCCTTCCGGTATACCAAGTGGTCCTTCATCCTCTGCCTCTTCAATGAAGTCCGCGTCTTCGTCGTCTGCTCGGAACATTTGACGACTACTTGTGATCTGAACGTCCTCGTCGTCTTCGTCTTCATCTTGCGTCTCTTCGAGGTCGTCATTCTCTTGCCCTTCGTTGTCCTTCTCGGAAGTCTCAGCTTCTTCCTCGGCCACTTGCGGCAATTGGCCAGTCCTCTTCCGCTTCAGCCTGTCTAGAGCCGCCTGCCTCGCACTTTTCTGGGTCGATTGTGAGGTCTGCGGATGGAAATCAAAATCGCTGCTGGCGCCAAGGTCGTTCATGTCGTCGGCCAGATCATCTCTATCCTGCTGTGATATAATCCGTCGTTGCTTCGATCTTCGCCTGTTGGGCGTCTTCGGGCCAGGGCCATCGTCGTCCTCTTTTTCCTCTTCGCTCTCTGTCGCTTGTCTGCGCCGTTTCTTGCTAGGCACATGTATCTCAAGGACATCATCATCGCTTTCGACCGCGCGCGGAGGTGAATCGACAATAAAACTACTGCTAGAGCCTCTGCGTTTCGGTCTCCGCCTCTGTTTGCCGATAGTCGTAGGCATCCCATCCTCGTCTTCACTCTCTTCCAGCACAACAGCTCTTTTGCGCCGCCTGGCAGTGGAAACAGGACCCGCATCGCTCTCCTCATCATCATCCTCGACCACTCGCAACCTAGAACTGCTTGGCTTGCGCGCTGGCGATGATATCTGGTCAGGTCCATCGGACTCGTCGCTCGAAAGGTCGATCAATGCTTGTTGTCCCTGTGAGCTGAACATGCCCGCGTTTCTTGACGATCGTGAACGGGATGAGGATGGAAGCCTGATGGGAGAGTCGAATGAATCTGCATTTCGTGCCAGATTGAAGTCGAGTCTTTGTTGCCTGGCTTTGCCGCGTTTTCGCCAGCGTGTCGTTGGTATAGGCTCGTCATCGCTGTCGCCATCTATCATTTGGCCAGATGCTTTGACGGGCCTCTCGAGAGAAGCGACTGGAGTGGGTAGCGTCGCGAGCTTGTTCCGCTTCGCTGCATTGGGAGAGGTCTCGAGTGTGATGGTGGCGGCACGATCGCGTATCTGTTGATGGTAGCCGTACGCTGCTGGTGAGGATGACGGCAGTGGTGAGAAAGCGAGGCGCGTCTGCTGCTTGCGAGCAGATCGTGAAGTAGGCATTTTGAGCCAATAGTACTTAAGCAAGATGCCAGCAGGTGAGTGACATTCCGACGGAGTTGAGCCTCATACAGCTTGGAAGATAGCAAGGTCAAAAATAGTAAATTTGCCGTGAAGCAATCATGAGAACACGCGCAGAAAGACGCCTCAGACGCGACCAAGTTGTGAGGCTGAGCCGATATCGCTACGGCAAGAACGTGCTTGAGCGCCACTTAGCGGGGCAACAGCGATATCGTAATGACTCTCTATTCACTACTCCAGTCTACAATGTTGACGTTCATCCAGCATTACTCGAAGAGGCCAATGGCTTGCATGTGATCACTGGTACGACGCGTTGAGCAGTTGTACAGAATGCCTACAGGTGAAGGGCTTCCACATGAAACTGAGTCCGCTTCGGGCGACCATGTTTCAAAAACATCTGTCTCTCGACAGCAAACCTCTGCACACCCCAATGCATGTATGCTGGCTTCTCTTCACTTCGTCTCCGTAGTGTCTGATATCTGATCTAGTCACAGAACTAATGAAACCGAAGAGGAAACAGCCTGCTGCCGACGCTGATCAGGCCTCCAGAAATACGCGCATTTTTGGTAGGGATGGCCTGAAAGTGTACACCCTCGACCCGACGTCGTTTCCCTCGAGCCGCGTCCTATACTACAATGACAAGTTTGTCGTAATCAAAGATCTCTTCCCGAAGGCCTCTACGCACCTGCTTGTCCTTCCACGAGATGCGAACAGAAACAGACTCGAGCCGCGCGAAGCCTTCGATGATGACGATTTCTTACAGGAGTGCAAAGCAGAAGTGGTCAAGGTGCGAGAAATGGTTGCGAATGAGCTACGACAGAAATACGGTGCCCTGAGTGCAACAGAGCAGCCTCGAAATCGAGCTATGCAGGCAGACGATCCACCACTTCCTCAAGACCTACCACCGGGTCGCGACTGGTTAAAGGAAGTAAAGACAGGCATACATGCGATTCCCTCCATGAACCACCTGCACATACATGTACTGTCACGCGATATGGTCAGTGACTCGATGAAGAAGCCAAACCACTACTTGTCCTTCAACACCGAGTTCTTGGTTCCCCTGGAGAAGTTTCCCACCACAGAGAATCACTACAAATCGGCACACTATGGTCATCTCGACGAAACGTTAGTGTGCTGGCGTTGTGGCAGGAGTTTTGGGAGAAAGTTCGCAGACCTGAAGCGACATTTGGCGGAAGAGTTTGAAGAGTGGAAAAGGGAATAATGTCTCAAGGAGCAATGAAGCACACAGCGAGAGATTGGAACAGTCAAAACAGAATTCTGAAGCAGCAATTGAGAGGTCTATTGCAGTTACCGAGAGCCTGGTTAAGAGTTGCTTAATCGGGGCCGATTCGTCTGACTAGTACTAGAAATGTGGGTTCTATTGATCGCTCCACTCTTTGTTGACCTTTTGCTGATCTTGTCTATTGGAGTAGAGGCATCGAAGAGATGGCGACAGTATGCGTGAAACCCAGGGATCATAAGCGCCTTCAGCATAAAGTCAGGTTGGAAGACTGGGAGCGTGCAAGGGGGGCCGCTGCGGGTGGTGGCCTCCAGAGCGACACAAAATATGCGTTTTTGGCAGGTGGCGCTGCAGTACAGTCTGCAACTGTAGAATTCCGATATACGTATACCGGTAGGTAATATTGAGTGACAGGGTCCTGGTAAGATGCTTATGACTAACGCCAATTGCCGAAGATTTGGAGAATTGGCTGACCTCTGACCCCTTCAAGGCGTGATCCAGCACGCGACGAGAAACAGTTCCGGTCGTTGTCATCGACCTCCCATACCCGCGCGCAACACTCCCGGACACCACAGTTTCGAGCTTCACGGCACGCGCTCTGTTGCTGAATTGCACTGCCGAGAGACGGACGACGCCACCGAAGACGTGCGTTACACGAAGTCGCCAAGTCTAAACTCGATTTGTGCGAAATTGTAATGCAGTGAAACAAGACCGACGGATCACAGGGCAGTCGGCGCATTCTGGCACAATCGCGACATCATCCTCACCGCGTCGTTCGCTGTTGCCGCTCTCTGTGTTGTTTGAAGCTCGTCTGCGCGGAGGGAAAGGTGCATATTCCGACGAGTCCAGTTGCTGTACGTGTAAGTGACTGGTGTCCGCTTCGCAAACGCTCCTTCCCTGTCTTCCCGCGCCGCTAGTCTGTGCGCCCGAAGCCAAGCATCCAACCTTCTCCATCTCTCATATGAAGGTCAAGTGCAGCAAGACACGCTTTTCCGCCACATCACTTACGACGAATCATTGTGATACACTTTTCATCCGTACCGCCCTCGACACAGCTGACATCGACCACTGCGGCAGCACCGTGAAACACATTCTTCGCGAGCTATCACTTTTTTTCAACACTCTATCCGCCACCGAATTAACTTCGGAACCTGTGAAAAGACTTCCAAATCCATCGACAAAAGATGCCCACCCTGCTTGGCGATTCTGAACCGGAGCTCGATATTCCACACGCCTTTAACATGGCCTCGCTCGAGCCGATAGGAACTCCTCGCCGCAGCGGCTCGCTAGCAAGCTCGATGAACGGCTTGACCACATCCCATAGTAACCAGGCGCTGAACGGACTTGGTGCGGTTGGCGGCGGTGGCAGTCGTTTCTTCAACAACGCGCAGCGCAGCAATGGCGTTGCCACACCGCCACTTGACTTCAACACTGGCTCTGTTGCTAGTTTAATCCAGCGCTGGGACTGGCTCAAGGACAAGGAATGCATGAAAGACAAATTAATGGATGAGATCTTGGCGCGTTATACCTATCTTGATGCTCAGCACAATGAGTTGGCCAGGACTGTCGAAGAAGAGCGCAGGACGCGTGCACCCTCCCAGCCGTCGAGCGACGGCGAGGTGATGTATCGCGGCTATTTCCAACGCATGACTGAAATGCTTGTGAGTTTCGCAAACTTTCGCGCTTCTTGGCGATCGTCTACTGACGGAGTCTAACCCAGAATCGTGAAGCTTTCATGCTCATACTGATCGATGGAGATGGCATGATCTTTAATAACCTCCTGTTACGACTTGGTGAGCAGGGTGGCAAAGAAGCTGCTAGACAACTCAAGGACCATATACAGCAGTGGGCAAAGACCGCGTTGCAAGACTGTCCGAAGGACTTCAAGATCGTTGCTCGCATGTACGCCAACGTCAAGGGTTTGGCTGAGACTTGCAGGAAGGCCGGCATTGTCAGCTCACCCGATCTCATCGAGGACTTTGTTCGCGGCTTCACAAACAGTGGTGATCTCTTCAACTTCATTGACGTTGGTCCCGGCAAGGACAGGGCCGATGTTAAGCTGAATGCCGATTTCAAGCTGCACATATACAACTACCAATGCCGACATATCGTTTTTGGCTGCAGTCACGACAACGGTTTCGCGCGTCTGCTCGAGGAATATGCCTACGATGACGAGAGTAGGAGTCGAGTCACGCTTTTGGAGGGCGTCCCATTTGAGAAGGAACTAGCTAAGCTTCCTTTCAATAAGAAGAGAATTGATGGCCTGTTCCGGGATATGAAGATCAGCTCAACACCAACCGATCTTCTAACGGACATTCCCCGAGGCCGGCAGGACTCCAAGAATGCGTTCAATCCGGCGACCACTGTCTTCACGCCTA
Organism: Passalora sequoiae; assembly: GCA_013248845.1. Taxonomy (NCBI): domain Eukaryota; kingdom Fungi; phylum Ascomycota; class Dothideomycetes; order Mycosphaerellales; family Mycosphaerellaceae; genus Passalora; species Passalora sequoiae. The sequence goes on along the minus strand of WSQC01000018.1, from coordinate 496,937 downwards.
AAGGCACACCTGCGCCGGAAACTCCGTTGTACAGTCCCAGGACTCTACCGCCACTCGGTAGTTTCCAGACCCCGGCTACATCTTCGCGAGGAGATCTCACCCGCACGAATTCTATCGCTTCGACAGCAGTCTCTGATACTCTCAGTGCAACAGCACCCAGTGCTGGTGCACTCGGTGGTCAATGGGCCAAGATCGCCAAGTCCTCCGCAGCTTTGCCATTCCAAGATTTGACAAGAAAGGAGGCAGAAGTCAAGAAGATCGAGACTGGCCTTGTGATTCGCCGGAACAAAGCCGGCCAGCGCATCGACCCGCACATGGATTATAACCACGACCGTGTTTACGAGCTGAAGAAGGCAAAGTACTGCAACCAACACTATATCGGCCGTGGCTGCTGCCATTGGAACGTTGGGAATGGCAATTGCCCTCACAGGCACGAGCCACGATTGTCAAAGGAGGACTTGAAGTGGTTGCGTGTCGTTGCACGCGAGACTGTGTGCAAGAAAGGCACTTCCTGCATGGAGTTCGACTGCATTTATGGTCATCACTGCCCGTATCCGAAGATGACCGAGGGTACTTTGCGCGGCATTGGCTGCATCAATGGCGAGAATTGTCGTTTTGCAAAGGAAATGCATGGTATGGATACAAAGGTGGAGCATGTTCTTTATGAGGATCTGGAGTAGTAATCACGTAGCCGACCTCTGTCAGAGGTGATGGAACAAGGTATACTGCGAGTGATCCCTGCTCTGGGTCCGCCACAGTCATTGAGCGCCATAGCGCGGTTAATTTATATTTTGCGGACTTCCGGCTGAAAGTCTGTCAAGTTCGAATGAGAGAGCGTGCCGACATGACCCGCGCATTTTTTACTCTGCGATCGTGCTTATACCCTACTTCTGCATCTCATATATCACGGTGGATTTCGTCACAACGTATACCTAAAATGCGGATTTTCCAGATCCGTCTTGTTTGCCTCGCCATACTCTTTGCCAAGCCTCTCCTGTTCCTTTTGATCCAATCCGCTAGCAACGGCCGCCTTATTTCTCTTCCAGTTCTCCCAGACATAGTACCCTCGCCAACAACAGATCAACAGAGCTTCCAGACCCAGACAAATGCACGCTCCGATCGTGCCAGGCACATAGCGCGGGGCGTCCTTGCTCCTGAAAATCTGCGCGCCGACCATGTTGCCAACGCAATACCCGACAAAGGTCGCTGAGGAGATGACAGTCTTCTTCGTGCGTCCGGCGACGTTACTCGGAATTAGAGTCCAGCCTAGGAACATGGCCAACACGAAAGGTACGGTGATGAGGTACATGCCCCATTTGGTCCATTTGTAATGCTCGGTGTTGGGGAGGAAGGACATGGCGAGGAGGCCGACGAAGGGGGGGACACAGGCGGCGGCCATGACGTACATGCGTCTGTTGGGGACGTTGCGGGTGTAGAAGCCGACGAGGATGAAGATTATGACGGAGATGGCTGAGCGGGGGATGTCGACGAGGAGGACTTGGAGTTCGGTGAAGCCGAAGGAGTTCATGATTATTGAGCCGAAGGTGGTTAGGCCGCTGAGATGGGTTAGGTTTGCTGGTGGGCGTGCGAGGGAGGATGATACTGACCCGTTGGGGACTGACGAGAGGAAGGCATTGAACATGCAAAAGTAGAGTTGAGGGTCCCTGAATGCTTCGCCGACCTGATACCAGGCCCACTTCACGCCAGTGACATCTCTACCAGCTTTGTTCTGAACGACGCGAGATTGTCTGTTGATAGAAGTCAGCTGAAAACCTCAAGCTGGAGTTTCGTTAAGCACTTACGCGATTCTCCTTTCCTCTGCCGTCAGCCAGAAGACTTCCTTTGGCGACCCTAGCAGACCGAAGCAGATCAACGACAGTACGACAGTGCAGCCTCCAAGAAATAGCGAGATGCATCGCCATGCCGCAAGACCGCCGTATCTCTCAGCATGGCTACCAATGCCATACATGCTCAGACTGCCGATAATGCCAAACCCAGCATTCGCCGACTGGAAGAAGAGCGATCTGGAAGAATGCTCCTCAGTCCTGTACCAGCTGCCGATGACAAGCACAAATCCCGGGCTGATGGTACATTCGAAGAACCCTTGCAAAGCACGTAACGCCATTAGTTGACTCCAGTTCTGCGCAGCGCCAATGCAAGTGACCACGACGCCCCAGCAGAACATGTAGATGCTCAGAGACTTGCCCAGCGACCAGCGCTGCAGCAAGAAGTTGGACGGGAACTCGCCGCACATGTATGTGATGTAGAAGATTGTCGTCAGCCAGCTGTACTGTTGTCCCACCAGGCCAGTATCAGTGCGCAAGCCGAAGATTGCTTGAGTGCCGAGGGACGTCTTGTCGGTCTGCTGGACGCCATAGCAGAACCACATGAGGGGCAGTAGGTATCGATCTGAAGACCCGTGAGATGGACGTCAGTGGGTCAACAATTTGTGCTCTTGCGTACCTATCTTCTTGAGCACTTTATTGTATTGCTCGGGCGTATAGTCCGCCTCAGAGATGACTTCGACCTCGCCATCCTTCTCTGACGAGACCAGTCCGAGATCTGTCACGGCTGGAGACTTCTGCTCGTATATTGAAGTGTCTTTGGAGAACTCGTTCACCTTCATGACATCCACCGGCAGACCGGATCCAGGTGCGTTGGCCGTAGCCATCTGAAGCCTCGAACCTCGAAAACAGACAGTTCGGTATTCTATTGATCAGCCTGCACAATCATTCGTCGCAGTCGAGCAGTGCACCACGACGATGCTCTACACGCCGTCTTTAAGACACTTGCCTACAGAGCGATACTCTGATAGGCGGTCGATTATATCACCTTGGCACATCCCGACAGGCTAGCCCGCCTATCTTGCCATGCTCGCCTTGGATCGAAGCGAAGCACGAAGCGACACACTCATCGCTAATGGCATAAGCACAAGGCCCCGCGTATTCTCAAGCAAAAACGCGACGCTATCGTGTGGTATAGATAAGAAATCAATACAAGCTTCCAATCGCCCTGTCGCCAACAGATGGCGAAGTGACACAAGACTTGCGACATCTCGTGCGATAGAGTGGTGTGACTGTACAAGGTCGGACAGCATGCTCCATGAGTTTAGCTACATGTATGCGAGCCACGCGACATCAACAGCAGTGATAAGTTATGCTTCCTCCAATAGCCAGAGCAAATGTACAGCCGAGTGTCGTCGATACTGTGGCTGCAGGAGGTGGAGATCAACAGGGAAGCTGGCAAAGGTGGCGGGAAGTGCACTTCCGTTAGCTGCCGTATCAGCCGATTCGTGCATCGCCCTAGAAATGTGTCCAGCCAAAATACCTACATATACATGTACGCATTAAGCAGTGCGAAACATTTCAGCATCGTGATACTTGCATTCTTCCAGAGTAGAGGCTACACTATATCTAGATCTCCACAGCATACACAGCCTCTGCATTGCCTACAAAAACTCCGTACCAGCATTTCGGACGAGCATGCATAAAAGACAAAGGCCGCGTCCCGCGACACCAATGCTGGGGTATCCAACGCAGACTATTGATTCTGGAGTGTAATTCAAGGTAAGTAATACATCGCCGTGGTGTTTTGTCGTCACAGTGTGCTTGTTGTTTCATGGCGTCATGCGCCAGCACTAGTCGGTTCTCGTCGTTTCTTCAGAGGGTGTCCGGATGGTGCGCAGGATGACAGACTGCGCTTGCGTTTCGGGCTTTGTGATCGATTCGAGGGCGCCTAGCCCTGATAACCTCCATAGCCGCGACCGAAGGGCGCAGATTGTGGCATTGCCGGCTGAGGCATGAAACCGCCAGGGGTCTGGTTGGCATAGCCTCCGGCACTCTGCGGCACTTGTTGAGCAGCAGGCCAGCTGCCTGGTGGTGGGTGCATACTGGTAGCAGACATGGACGGGAAGCTACCTGGCAGAGGATGCTGGCCGAATTGACTTGGTGTTGCGACTTGAGGCGACATGGCTGTAGCGCCTGGCTGTCCCGGGGAACCATATTGTGGGAAGAAGGCCTGAGGGGTTGGTGGATAGGCAGAAACCGCAGATTGAGGTACTGCAGACTGAGGTGTGTAGCCGTCAAACTGTCCCGTGGGAGGACGGTCCTTACCCCACTAAGGCTTGTCAGCAAACGAAAGCCTTGACACGGAGCTGGCGAACACTTACGCTGCACTTCAGAGGTCGACCGTTTACCTGATAGCCACTCAGCTGGCAGATCGCGTTGGCGGCATTCTCGTGAGTATCCATTTTGATGAAAGCAAAACCGCGGTCGGATTGAAACCGTGTCTCGGTAACGTAACCGAAATTCTGGAAGAGTGGAACAAGGTCGTTCTGTGTCGTATATGGCGTCAGGTTGCCGACGTAGCAAGTCGTCTGCCACTGTGGTGTCTGATTTACGACCATTTCATAGGACTGTGCGCCCTGCGTTGGGAAAGTGTGGTGACCATAGGGAGTGGTTGGAGTCATGCCCATCTGTACCATTGCTTGTTGCTGGGAGAAGGATGGCTGGCCCTTTTGATTTGCCCAATTGCAACGGATTGCACGCGAACCGAGCCACTCTCCATCCATCGAGCTGAGCGCCTTTTCTGCCTCGCCGCGATCGCGGAAAGCCACAAAGCCGTAGCCACGAGAGCGGCCTGTCTTCATGTCCCACATGACACGTGCTTCGGAGACATTACCGAACGCCGAGAATGCTTGAAGGAGGACTTCATCATTGACTTCGTTTGAGAGATCGCCCACGAAAATGTGGAAGTGGTTGGAGGTATCCTCCTTGGAATTGTTATTTGACTGATATGCCCAGTTGACACGAATCTCTTGCTGATGCACACGGCGTCCATTGAGGGTCTGCATGGCTCTTTCGGCTGCGCCTGGGTCGTCGTACTCGACGAAACCGTAGTTGTAACCTTTTGACTGGAACTGCATCTATTAGCATATGCTGTCATCTTTGATGCTATGCGACGCAATCGACCATGATTTGTTTGCAGCAAACTACATTCGGCTTTTCGCATCATGCAGCTTGCTGCCGTTGCCAACATTAGGCAATCACATGATCGTGCGAGGTCAAGCGCCGCTGTACTCACATTCTTGTCTGGGATGATCTTAACGTTCTGCACGTGGCCAGTGGTCTCGAAGATCTGCTTCAACACATCTTCGGTAACACGTGGGTCAAGTCCGCCGACGTAGAGGGCTCTCTTGTTCGGTTCTGGTGCAGCGCGCCTGACTTGGCCGCCGGCGCTGGTTGGCGACAAGATCTGCGAGAGGTCGACCTGGCCGACGGCGGTAGGGGTGGGATTGGTATTGGGTGGGATCGTCAGGGAGGGAACTGGCGGAGGTGGCATGTGTGGTTGCGATCCATTTTGGAATCCAGGCTGGCCCGGCGCAACACCAGCGGCTGGTGGTGGTGGCAGCGAAGACGCTCCAGACGTGCTATGATCGGCCATCGCAGTGTAGACTCAGGGAGATTACAGAGATAAAGAGGCAGATACGAGCAGAAATATCCGAAGGAGAAATGCGAACAGCAGTAGGTAGGAGCTCGTGGGAAGCTGCTTGTGCGATTAGGCGCCGAGCTTGCTGACGGTCCTGCAAAAGGGAGAGGAACGCACAAAGAGACAAGCTTGTAAAGTCGCTTAGCTGAAGGTGTCCAGAGTCGCTGGGGCTGAGGACGAAAGGCGTATACCAAACGTCTGGATTTTAAGATTTGGATGTTGCCGGATAGGAAAAGGTGAGCGGAGTCGAGAGAGACAGCGCAGCGTGTATATCGCGGATGGGTGGGTGTGCGTGTGTATGTGCGCGTATTCAGGTTGTTCTCAGCAGAGTGCGAACAAAGCAGCAGCAGCAGCAGCAGCAGCAGCAGCAGCAGCAGGAGGAGGACGAGGAGGAGGAAAACCGAGGACGCTCCCAGACAAATGAGATGCAGAAAGAGACGACGACGAGAGAAAAAAGGCCTCGAGCCTGGAAGGATTATGTTGCGTACTCGGCGCGGTGGTAGATGTTAAGGGAGTGAAGCTCGAATACAAAAGAAGGAAGGGTGGCAGGCAGACAGATCGCCGAGGAGCTAGAGTCCAAGCGTCCGTCGACGGTTTGGGTCCTGGACACATTCTGGCGCGACGGGAAGAAGCCAAGGACCCTGCGCGCTTCCTGCCGGGTAGCACAATGCTTGGCATCGGTATAATGTGGGTCCTGCCCACGTACCACCAGTACATGCCCGCAGTTCTAGCGATAACTTACTCACCTACATCTACGTCTACGCATCCAGGATGTATGGACGCATGGAGCTGCTTCCATAGTCACGAGATTACTAACTACATAGCCTCCATGCGGTCGCACCGGCCGACCACTGTCTGCGCGTGGCCAGCGACATTGCCCCGCCCCACATATCACGCGACATCGTTTTTCCCTTTCCCGTAGGTGCCCACGAAGTTGCAGACGAGGACGTTCCCATCCATCATGGCCCTGAACGATGAACATACCAAGCTCCTAGATCAACTGCAGAGTCAGGTCAATTCCGTTGTATGTGATGCTACACACGTGGTCTGTGTGCCTCCAGACTGATCCTTGCAGCTTGAACAAACCGGGAGAGTGTTTGCCGCCCTCAGCACCAATCCCAATGTCCATCCGACAGCACAAGTGAACAAGCTTAAGAACACTCTGCCAGCTGCCAATGATCAATTCCACGATGCCTTGGACCAATTGGAGAACGACTTGGTATGATCCATTTCCCACATGACTGAGCGGCGACTCACAATTTTCCAGCAACTGGCATCCATCGTGATGCGCCGCGATCTGGCATTATGTCGAGAACGCTCTGGTGTCAAGAAAACGTCCGATGTAGAACCCGCTAGCGCAGCACAAACAGAGCACGTTGCAGTCGACTCCGAACCAGCGGATATGGCGCTGCACGCATCAGAACCGGAACCGAGCAAGCCAGACATAGAAATGGCAGAGCCCGACATCAAGCCTACCCAAGGAGACATACAGATGCAGGATATTGAGCAGAATCAGCGTGAAGAAACGAAACCACCACCTTCTTTCGAGGAACTGATCGCTGAAGGACCTGCTCCCGATCCGCCAATGCAGGACACAAAGCCTAGCGTAGCAGCTCATACCCATACGACAACCGAAGAAGTCTCAAAAGAGCTGACAGATTTAAAACCACCGCCAAATGATCTTTCCATTGACACCAAAGCAGCTGAAGAGAACAAGTCGCAAGACAAGCCTTCTGACGACGACAAAGCACCCGACACCGCCAACGACCTGGACTCCCTCTTCGGCGGACCCATCAGTGCAGAACCCGGTGAGAGCAACGACTTCAACTTTGACCAAAACACCTCCAACGACCTCGACTTTGACTCTTTCGGTACAAACTTCGATGCTGGCGGCGCCGACAACGACGACCTCTCCTCTCTACTTCCCGGACTGCAAGACTACGCCAACAACCAGCAAGACTCTAGTGGTGGCGATGTCGACCTCAATGCCCTCTTCGGCAATACCGAACCCGAAAGTGGCGTGAATCAGCGAGACGCCGGGGAGCAGCATGATAATACTTTTGACGATCTGCTCGCCGATTTCGATGGAGGTGTGGAGGACGATGGCAATGGAAACAATAGCGGCACTTTTGACTTTGATTCGTTGTTCGAATGAGAAACAGCGCAGCAAGAGCATTCTGCGAGAGGGATGTGATTATGAGAGTGGAGCTATCCCCTTTTGCAATGTGTAGCGATACTTTTGCGATATCTTGACAGTAACAGAACGCTAGATGTTTCCTCCATCTTTTCCTACATGTCGCCAGTTCTTTCTCCATTATCCTGCCCTGTGCTCAAGATATTCTAGATTCTGACATCGTGACTGCTTTCGTAATGGTGATGCTCGTTACTCATATCGTGCGCCGTATAAGTCGTGAAGGAAGAGTCGTGAAATGCGTGATAGGACGATAGTCGCAAAAGTGCTACGCTCGTGAGTCAATTTCGGGTGACGTATCGCTGTCATTGGCGGGTCTTGCTCTGTCAAAGCGCGCGTATGTCGGAAAGCCAGATACGGCTGCAGACAGATGGCAAGACCGCTGCACCAGCGAAGAAGGATGGTTTCGTGTGTTTTGCTCGTAAGTTTGCACCGAAGTGCACGAGCAATGAAGCATAGACGCGTCTGTGACGGCTTGTGCCGCCTTGACTCAGGTTCTCGGGCAGCGATCATGAGGTGCTGTCCTCGTCGCCGGAAGAGATGTCGACAATGTCGCCGGAGCCGGATACTGCCCTGAAGATTGGGAGCTGTTGGTCGGTAGTTGGTGTCGACATCATGAATGCCTCGAGCGCGTTTGTGTAGCATTGTGGCAGATCACCCTTGAAATCTACAAGCTGGAGACCGCGTATTGTTGCCAGCTCTTTGAAAACTGAATGAAGCTTGCCATCTGGGTATTGCTGTTCGGCTCTGCAAAGAAACAGGCTCTTGAGATTGTCCTTGAAGTATAGTCTGAGCTTTTGCAGGTTCTTGCTGGCCGCGAGAGAGGTGACGAAATTGCGGTCGAAGTTGTAAACCCATTCCCAGCTCTCCATATGAATGTTGATCATTTTGGCACTCTGAATTGTCTTGCGCGAGATGAACCGAGTGATTTTGGGGATCTTGGGCTGATGCGTGATGCTGTGATTGCCGGGGAACAAGATGTTGAGCGGTTTCTTGTGCAGGACTTCGAGTGCCTCGTCGCTATACTGCTTGTTCAACAGCAGCACTGTTGGCGTCGTCTTGCGTGGATACGGGAAGCAGCGCTTCTGGTCCGGCCAGTTCGCCATTGCTCTTACAAGAGACTTCGAGATGTCGGACCAGTCCATCGCCTGCTCGTATATCATGTCTCGAAGCTCTCTCGGGAGTTCACCAAAGCCAACACGCGGCTTCTGCAGGAGCTTCCTCATTTCCTCGGCCTGTTGTGCTATGATGCCATTCAGCGTGACTTCTTTAACGCCACGAACCTCGCAAAGTGTAGCGATCGCTGCATGCATCTGATCACGGAAGCCGCAGTCGTGACCGTTGGCGACGCACTCGACCATGTGCTCCTTCAAGCGTTTGTCACTGAAGTTGATGGCGAACTTTTTGAGTTTGTGGTTCTTTGCCATGATGATGCCCAACTCTGTGATGAGACGCATGTAGCCACCCCATGATTCTGGTAGCAGCCTTCTCTTGATGATGGGATGGCCATCGTCGGTGATGTTGATAGTCGAGATTTGGCAGAGCACATTCGGGCTGATGACGCTCGATACGCTTATGTCGGTGAGCAATCCGTGATGAAAGTTGATGGTCTCTTTCTGCAGCAGAAACGATGCTTCTTGGTAGATCTGCTTGTTAATCAAGAAGATGGTGGGCGTCGTCATTCGCGGTGCCTTTGCTTGCAGAAGCTTTTGGCATTTTACGCTTCTGTTGTTCGCGAGTACCTTGTGGAGCTGATCGAAGTACTTCTCGATACCTGAAAAGTCGAAGCAAATTTGATAGATCATAACGCGGAGCTCAGGAGGCAGTTCGAGAAATGGGAGGACCTCTCGTATGAGCCGGCACTGCAACCGAGTGACTCGTCGACCAGTCTGGAGCAGCACTGCTGATGATTGCCATTCCTTTGTAAAGTTAGCATCAATCAACACACAAGTATACTGCTCGCGGTGCCTCGAAGGGCGCTGACACGCGAATCGAGATCACTTACCATTGTTGAGCTCAGTATTGTCGAAACGCAGTAGGGTATTGTTCGTATTGTCGGCTGCTTGAAGCTATTGTTGCGGTTCGTGGTACTAGACTGCTGGATGGCGAAGATGTTATTGTCGTTGTGGTGCTGCGTAGAAGGATAGCATTGTCGCGAAAGATATACAAAAGCTCGCATGGCACTAGCGTAGCGCCACCAAATGGTGCCTAGAGAAGTCCACAGGCTCAAGGTGTGTGAAGAGAGTGATGCTACCGCCATGCGGGTTGCACATCTAGATTGAGGAAAGTTCTTGAGAAGTGACATCCAGAATGCCATGTCCGAATACGTGTCAATGAATCAACGGTCATGGGCCAGCCTCAATGAGCCGCGTGCGATGCTCAGTGCATGATAGCAGGCCTCTAAATATGGCGTAGGATGATCGTAGAGAGTTGAAGTGGTGGCCAATATGACATCGCCAGGACAGCATATCCCGTACTGTGCCAGGACGCCCCCAATCGCACTGCCACAAACGCTCGCCACAACCTCACTTTGTTGCCCCAGTACTAGGTCACTGTCTTCACCGCCTTGAAATGGTCAATGACGTCGTGGTTGCCACTGGCACAGATTTCACTCGCATCACAGCTTTCCAGTAAGCTGCCGGTTTCGCTCTCGGGTATACCAATTACCAGTGTAGCGTGTTTTCGCCCAGTGATCGTAAATCCTCTGTGCTTCGACTTCATTCTGAGCCCTGAGCATGCGATCATACACCTCGAGCTGCTCCCAGAATCCAGGGTTTGGGTCACAGACACCACGTCCTTCCTGGAGTTGGGACAGTGCTTGGTCTGGAGAGACGCCCAAATTCCACATCAGGTACGCGCATACCAACGTAGCAGATCTCGATTTACCCATTGCGCAGTGAACGAACACCCTGCCTCCGAGGCTGAGCGCCTTTTCGATGAAGCGGTTGCTCACGGAGAAGTGCTGCAGAATGTTTTCGTTTGGATCGTCGTCCAGGCGGACTTGCAGCTTGGTATACTCTTTGAAGTGGCCATGTTCGTATATATCAAAGTCCAAGATGGATAGGATATGGGTTATCTTGGAAGCCTTGAATAGGTCCTGTTTCTGGTATAAAGCATGAAGTCCGCCGATGTATATGCCATTCGTTCGCGGCACCTCATCGACCCAGCCCATGTCAGCAAGCCTTCGATTTCTCCTGCCGTGTCATATATGTAATACAAAATTCCGAACTGAACGAGGAGACCCTATGCTGTGGTGCATAAAAGGGCAATGTAGAGATAGTAGACGACGAAACGAAACATTGAATGTAGAGCCAAGGCGGGCTGTCATGCCTCGGCACTTTGTCCCGTCACGAGGACCGATCACTATTGCCACAGAACAACAAGACTATCACTGAGTTTGAGCCGCGAAGTGTGCACAAGCAGAGAGTCCGTACTGTTCGATTCTTGCCTCTGAGAACCATTATCGTTGCCTGTTAGGTTCTTGTCACAAGCGAATAGTGAACCCTTTCGTTGATATCAAGGTCGAGCACGCTCATCCCCGTTGCTCTAGAGGCTTCGGATTCACAAACAAGTCTGGAACGCGTGAATGTAGGCAGAAGGTGACCGGTCGCTATGTTGCCTTGCGAGCAAGACGTTGAAGTGGCATCATCTTCGAATTCTCATTTCATATCGCACGTAGCCTGCTGTGCAAGTATGCTGTCGCCCTGAGAGACTAGCCAACTACCGCTTGAGCGTTTTCTGCTTCTCTGCGCTCTCCACAACTTTCTTCTTGACAGCAAGGCCTTTGCGGGCTCGTACTGCATCAACGTACCGAAGTGCAACGTTTTCCTTATCTGCAAGCTCGCCCAGATCTTCTAGCTCCTCCTCTGTCCTGGGCACCCAGTAGGGATCCTGGTCTATTGCCTCGTAACCCTCGAAGACAAGCTGCGGTTGCGCAAAACCAGAAGTGCGCTGACGAATTTCGTCAGAGAATCCAAAAGACTCAGCGACTGGCAACAAGCATTGTATGGTAAAGTTCGTGGACGGCTCAAGTAAGGATTCGCTCACGATGCGGCCTCGTCTCCGCGTAATGACCGAGTATACTCTACCCAGAACTTCGGCAGAAGCCTGGATCTCGCAGCTGTACATTGCTAGCAGAATTCGAGGACTCCAGTCAAGATAGCCCTGACGAACCGATTCACGGATTGTGCGAATGAGCTCGCCAGTGAGGCGGCCGATGTTCGCACTGACTGCGTCTTCGTCAAGCTCCGTCTGAACCTCTTCTAGGAATACGGCAACGCCCTGCATGGGCTCGTGGCATAGCGGACCTTGGTAAGTGGCGAGCTGAAAGCCGTACGCGATCTTGTCTGCTAAGGTCGCCATCTGCTTTGCTCCTGCACGTTGATGAGGTGGCTGTTCGTGCTCTTCTCGTAGACTGTTCCAGTGTTAGCCATGCGGCGTGTCAAACGCAGCACGATACTCACAATTTGCCGCATATTCCATGGTGAGTCGCGTCGATAAGGACGTTAGGACCGATTCGGCGGGGGCCAAAACTGGCGATCTTTTCTACGGCGTCTTTCCAGACGTCTCGCTCAGACCTTTCTTTTGTGAACGCATCCGCTAGTCCTTCTTTAAACTCTGCGAAGCTCAACATGCCACCGCCCTCGTTCAATGCGTCTTCCTCTTGGAGTTCCTGATCGCCAGGATCTTCGATTTGGTCCGCACGATCAGTGCTGTCGTGGTTGCCTGTCAATCGCTCCTCCTCCTGAGCCTTCCGTTCCGAATACAAGCGCTTGACTGCACCGTGATGCTTGACCAAGAATTCCGTGACGGGGGCTGGCAACGGTCGCACGCTCAGTCGTATTCTTACTTGTTTACTCGATGCCAAACCTTCCACTCTACCTCGTCCCAGCACCGAATCTCTTGGCGCGTTCATCTCTTCAGCCTTTACGATGCCTTCCCTGTACGGAACAATTGCCTCGCCGGCCTGGACGTCGCACTTTGCAAATCGTTCTCGCAAATCTTTGAGACACCGTTCCAGATGGAGCTCACCAGCAGTCAATATGACATGCTCACCGCTCCCCAGCTGTTCGTACGACACTGCAGGATCAGCTTGTTGTAGCAGCTGCAGGCCGCGTACCATCTTGTCCAAGTCACTGGGATTGGAGGGTTCAAGAGCTACACGCACAATAGGTGCATTGGTCGATATAGCAGTGGTAGATGATAAATTTGGTGCGCCCTCGAGTTGTGAAGAAATTGTGCCATTTTTCAAGATAGCGCCTTGCAACCCAGCGATTCCAACCACGTTGCCGGCGGGAACAGAATTCAGATTCTCCAGGCTGCGACCCATGAGCAGATATAGCGCCGTGATAGTGACCTTCTTTGGCAGCGGATGGGCATATGGACGCCTGGGCGTAAATTTTGGTGGCAGAACGTAGACCTCGTCACCAACAGTAAGTGTCCCCGAGAACACCCTGGCAAATCCGATGAGATGCTCGGGATCTTCATCTTGCTGTTCGCTGGGCTCCTGGTCAATGTCGTCGTCATCGCCGATGGCAGCATTCGTAAGAGCGTCAGCCACCGAATCGACACTGGCGTCCCCGTTGGCTTGTGCTTGTGCTCTTGCAATCTCTGCACGCTTTTTACGACCAAGCTCGCGAGCTTCCTCAGCAGTCAGAGCTTGCCCACGGCGCTTATTAGAAGGCAGTTCACTTTCTGGTATTGACACCATTTTGCTCACGTAGGCAATAGTTGGCCGTCCGACAGCTGCCTGTGAATCTCTCATAGCGTCCTTGACCTTGTCTTCTATGCATTCGGGTCCTGGCGACTTCTCTAGCAGTGCAGGCATTCGTGCTGCTTGCGCTGCCTTGGGCGATGGCAGGCTCTCGATGACAGAGACCAACACGGCAGTTGAGACAGGAAGCCAAGCTGAGAACACCGCGCTCAGCAGCGCCTTCGGATCTTTTGATCTCATGACATGCGCTGGGATTCTGATATCGAGACTCTTAACGATCTTTTCAAGCAGTACCTGGTCACCCTTGTTGTTCGCCGCCCCGCCCGTCGTAGCTTCATACACAGCCCATATCTGCTCAAGCACTAGCTGCACGAACATTGGCTTGAGATGACGTCCCTTCAAATGCTTTGGTCCAAGTATGCGCTTCGTCTTCGGATCTAGGTAGAAGTCTCCCCACAAGACTTTCTCTAGTACATTGCGGTTGATGCCCAGCTTCTTTGCATAGAGAGTAGCAAATTGTCGCGGTGTGAACGCCCAACCATCAATCGCAGAGCAAAAAATGACATTGTTCTTCTCCGGCTCGAAGTAGATATCCTCGTCGTCTTTCTCCTCGTATTCTGCTGGAGTTTCGCTGGTGACTAGGCCATCATCATCATCTTGCGCGATACTGCTGTTGCGGTCAGTGGCACGGTCAACGCCTCCAGAAAGTTCTCTCGCTTCTGAAGCTGCGTTGACTTTCTCATCAATACGTTCTCTCCAGCGCAGATCGTCCTCCATACGCTCTCCTAGCGCAAAAGAGCCCATGACAGCATTGACTTGTTCAAGCAATTTGGAAAGATGAGTATATGCCTCAGCAGGACTTAGCTTCAATTCTGTAACCAGTCGATCCATTTTGTTGATTACTAGCAGCGGCTTCAGCTTTTCAAGGTACGTCTGTCGCAAAACGGTCACTGTCTGTGAACAAACGCCCTCTACGGCATCAACAAGCACTACGGCACCATCGCACAGTCTTGAAGCGGTTGAAACTTCGGAGCTGAAGTCGATATGACCTGGCGAATCAATCAAATTGATCAAATATTCCTTCTGCTCAGGTGCTGCGTCGGGTGCATTTCGCCGAAGTAGCGAGTAGTACAGCGAGATGGCAGACGACTCCATGGTGATACCTCGTTGTTGCTCATCCTGCCTGGAGTCCAGGTATCGAATCTTGCCGGCAAGCTTCGGAGAAATAATGCCATTTGTGGCGATCAAGGCGTCTGTCAAGGAAGTCTTGCCATGGTCCTGGAGTTCTAGTCAGTAGGAGAAAAAAAAGAATATATATCACGCGTTGTCTATGGAGCCGTACGACATGGGCCAGAATGCAGATCTGTCACACATTGAGTTAGCTGCGATGCCATCAGTATCAGAAAGTGCTATTCGACAAGGTCACTCACGTTGCGGATTCCCTCGCCCTGGTTCTGCAGCTTCACCAGCCGCTCTGGCGCAACGGTGGGCATAGTAATGTCAAGCAGCAGATGTGCCCGTTAGTCAGTGTGTACATGTGCGGAGATCCGTGAAGGTCAAACGGAAGCGCGATCTGTTTTATTTTGGAAAATAAAAGTTGGGTGATGGTGCATCCGCGTCGAGTCGAATATTTCCAGGTTGCCAGGCAGGACATGGATGCCTAGCCACATGCATGACGAACGACGATCTTCGTCCAGGGTACAAGCCGACACTGGGCCCTCGCGCAAGTCGCACCACCACAAACTAATCACCACTGTACTGCACAGACCTTGTTGTTGGACCGCTGCATTCATGCATCATTATTCACTTACCGACTTGGTTTCACTATTATCCTTATGCAGCGTCGTCGCTGTTTGCGCTCAGCGTTATCACTTGGCGGTAGAACTACTGCATCCATGTAACTCGAGTCCATCGTGACTGCTGCTTTTCGACCTCGTTATTGGTGACCTCGCTTTCCCAAGCATGATCAGCTCTTCCGCACGACCGACATCAAATTGTGCATAGTTCCAACATGGCGGATGTGGTGTCGCAAACCCTACCGAGACCCGTGGCGCCCGCGACGGCCAGTCTCACGGTGCCGCCGCAACAAGGAATCGCGGTACCTGGACGCACGCCGCAGAAGACTGGTCGCACGCATCATGGCTTGACGTTGGACACGTTCTCGCCTGTCACGCAGTCCGGCAGCTACGACTTCGATCGCATCATCAAGCAAGGTGAAGTGCTCAAGAGAACACGAAAGACAAAGGTGGGTGCGTGCGATATTGCATTTGGGCATTGACTAAGAAGTGACAGTCTTGGAAGCCGATCTGGATCGTCTTGAGACCAACTTTGTTGTCCATATACCGTAATGAACGCGAATCAAAGCTACGGCACCAGATCAATCTTTCCGATCTCACGGCCGTCGCGCGCCAGAAAGACCCGAAGCGGAAAGACAAGCATGTCTTTGGACTCTTTTCTCCTTCGCGGAACTTCCACTTGGAGGCATCTTCTGAGAAAGAGGCGCAGGAATGGGTTGAGCTGATACGAAGGGAAGCGCGTATGGATGAGCAAGAGGAAGAGATGCATTTGGCTAGTCCTAGTGGCGGTAGTGCGTCCTACAAAGGTTTCGAGCGAAGCATAGACGCTCACTTGAGTCCTTCAGCGGACGAGCGAGCTGCTGGCTATAGCTCATCCGACGCTGAAGCATTTGCTGCTGGACAGTCTCTGCCACGCCATCGGGATAGAAAGAGCGCGAGCTATGGCATCCGCAGATCGTCCAATATGGATTACTCAGGTGCAGAGCATGGTTCGTACTCTGACTTCTCGGACACGAACATGGGCACGGCACGTTTATCGGCGCTGTCCTTAGCACACACGGACGGACGACCTTCGACTTCCAGCACACAGAGGCCACATGTCAGCTCAGTATATGGTCAAGGACCTGCCCGACCCTCGATGGGCATCAGAAGTGCTAGCCAGATGTCAGGATTGGGCTTGGGAGCTGAAGAGAAGAAGACTGCGGCAACAGATGAAGAACGCATCGTCTACAATGGTTGGATATACCTCCTGAAATCGAGGTCTGGTGTGCGACAATGGAAGAAGGTCTGGATGGTGCTGCGACCGAAGCAACTTGCCCTCTACAAGAATGAGGAAGAGTATACGGCGCAATTGATTGTGCCGTTTTCGAGTATAATCGATGCTGTCGAGATCGATTCGATATCGAAGACCAAAACGTCATGCATGCAGGTGCTCAGCGAAGAACGAAACTATCGCTTCTGCGCCACAAACGAGGAAAGCTTGGCGAAATGGCTCGGAGCGTTCAAAAGTCTGCTCTCGAAGCGCAAGGCGAAGGCGACGCCAGGAACGTGATCGTGCTTTCGAACATCTATCTGAACATCATTGTACATACGTTAATGACTATCCCGTTGAACGGGTATGCTCCTAGAGAGCGAACTATGGAACCAGTTTCCCGAAGAAACTCGACTCGATAAACCTCCACGACACGACAGCACTACGAACTGGATAATCGTTCGAATGCGATCTCGCCCACTCGCTGATGCATGCCGTACACGCCAGTACAGGAACGTGTCAATATTGTATAGGCCTACAGAACCCAAGCCAAGCTGGTCCAGAAGTGTGCAACACTTCAGAACATGAAATCGAAGCATAGCCTTGGAAGTTGGAAGAGCAAAGTGAACCATTTTAGCGACTTAGCCGACCATGCGTCCAAGCACGACAGGTCGATTGCTTGCGACTCAAGTCAGATGGGTGTCGTTCAGCCAATCCAAAGCACGACTGTGCGATGTCAGTAATCGAATTAGCGCACCGCGGGACCATATTAGTCATCGGCGCGATCTGGTGAGTGTGAAGTACGTCAGAGAAGACTGAACTACAGCAACTAACTCCCGTGCTTCTCCAGTAATGGCTTTCGAACATGGAGGTATATTGTTTGCACGATCCGAAGCTCGCCCGAAAACTATGTGTGCACCGCAGCGCATGCAGGGCATGAACTTTAGCACCTCGGCAGAGCGTAAGCTCTGCTAAGCTGTTCCGATCATTCATGACATACATGGTTGTTTAAAAAGGACTTGGACGAAGGAATCTTGGGTGACGGCAGAGCCAGCACTGGTGCTTCGCTGTTAATTATACTGTGGATGACAAGATGGTATGTTACTTCGTCCCCATGTCACAATCTTTGCTGATACCATGTCTAGCCTCAAACGCGCTCACTACACGTCGGGCTCTGCGGCGCAGGCATCGGAGGCCTTGCTGCATCTATAGCAATTGCCAGAGCAGGGTGCAAGGTCACGGTGCTCGAAGCCGCAGCTGAACTCGGCGAAATTGGCGCAGGCATACAAATGACACCCAACGTGTCTCGGCTACTGATCAAATGGGGAGTTGCAGACATCATAGGCGATGACCTGGTCCAGTGTAAAGACATCCAGATGAGGCGCAAAGATGGGAAGATTGTACAAAGAACAGAATTGCACCCGCATACTACGCGGGAGTTCGGATTTCCTTGGTGGATGGTCCATCGACATCATTTGCATTGCGGACTCGTCGAGGGTGCGAAACGGCATGGTGTCACGATTGTGACTGATGCGCGAGTCGCAAAAGTCCAACATGAGAGCTCGCCGGTGACGGTAGAAACGTACAAGGGCACAAAGTACAAGTTTGACCTTTTGATTGGCAGTGATGGACTCAAGAGCATTGTAAGGCGAACGCTCTTTCCGGACGTCGTACCTCGAGCGCCAACTTATAACGCCGCCTATCGAGCTGTGTTGCCTTACGAATACATTTACGAGAAGGTGCCAGAGGCGAAGGAGTTTCTCGGCAACTCCATCGATGAGTGGAGTGTCGAGAAAGGCTATGTGATCATGTACCCAATTTCCGCTGGACGCGAATGGAATGCTGTCATGTCTCACCACCGAGATCAGCCGGTGACAGATTTAGAAGACGATTGTGATATGGCTGAGATGCGAGACTTTTACAAAGACGCAGATCCCATGTTGCGAAAGATCCTCGATCTTGTCCCATCCTCAAAGCGATGGCCATTGCTCATCACAGGGCCTCTGGAGTCGTGGTCGAGTCCGCAGAAGAACGTCGTTCTCATGGGCGATGCCGCGCACAGCATGGTCAACCACTTGGCACAAGGCGCTGCAACGAGCATGGAGGATGGCGCCTTTCTAGGCAGAATCCTCGGCGAAGTGGTCCATGGTGTTATCAGCCTCGAAGAAGCCATCTCTCTGTACGAGAAAGCACGCATGCCTCGAGCTTGGATCAAGCAACAAGCATCGTATATCACAGGAGGTGTGTACATGGCTGAGGATTCTCCGCGTGGTGCGGCGCGCGATGCCAGCTCGGCTGCTTCAGTGCAAGACACCCCGGCCATGTTGGACATCAAGAACTTGCAATCAACCCCAAGAATCACCGGACCTGATGCGAACAGCAGGTCTTGGAATCTTTGGGGGAGCCCAGAGACTGCGCAGAGTATTTTCTCATATGACCCCGAGGGCGATGCTGATTATACTGTTTTAAATTATCTGCAACAGAAGACTCCGATGGACAAAGAGACTGGAGTGAGTCACGGGCTGGAGGAGAAGTGGACGGGATGGTATATGCCTAGGGATCAGGTGGGAAGGATCGCGAAGAGTCGAGGGACGAAGCTGTGATTCAAGAATGGAACGCAGCCGCTCTGCGAGACAGAGTCAACGCGTTCAGGTGCAGTTGAAAAAACATGTTAATTTTGATGGGCCGAGGGGTGTACTGAAAACATTTATCCGCTGGTAGCAATTCCGGATCATGGTCGGGCGCCATAGAGCTTGGCTGTGCTGTTTCGTGACCGACATGTGTTGTCGAGGGGAAATGGCAATGCTCATGCGCATTCAAATACCTACTAGTAGCTGTAGGAAGCTGGAAGCGCTGCGCCAATCGACACTCGCATATAGCTCTTGGAATGCTACGACACTTTACGAGACCGATCTTGAGGAGGTTCGATCTTGGATCCACTCTATTGGGTAAGCCGAACCACATGTGGGTACTGTCGGTGGAGTACGATGGATAGCGAGCTGCAAGGTACCTAATTCGCCGTCGCAATTCACGTCGCTCGCTATGCTTTCACGTTACCAATGTCCCTCTATACAACGAGAGCGTAGAATTTATTTGGGGGGTCGACTTATGTAGCCGCGCGGTTCGTCCCGGAGCTGTTCGTATCTCGTTCCTCGACCCCACTAGCTTACTTAATTGGCAATAGTCTAGGTAGGTATCTACTATAAAGCGCGATACTCCTTAGTATAGTAGTCAAGACTTATAGTAAGACTAAGAAAGCTAAGAAAGCGTATAAAGTACGCTAGCCTTTATAAAAGACTCCTCTATACTATAGGACTACCTAGTAGATACTATAAGATAGTTAGTATTAGTAATATAGTATAAAGGGCGAGCCTTAAGTTAAGAGTATAGGAGACCCCTATACTTTTAGCCTAGTAGGGGTCGCTTAGTACCCGTATACTTTACGGTAGACCTAGGCTATATTCTTACTCTTCTCCTATTAAACTTATCGTATACTATATAGAACTCTAGTATATACATTATTTACCCGTAATATTAAGTTCGATCTATTCGATTCCCTTATTTAACCGTATCTTTTACGATAGACGGCGGAATAGAACCGTTAGGTCGTAAGGCGCCCGACCGGGAGGTATCGAGTACTAATATATAATAAATAATAGAGTAGTTATTTTATTGTTAATAAGCCTTAGAGTCCGAGTTACGCTCTATATAAGCCGTACTAGCTTAGTCGTAAGCCGAGAATATCTAATAGACTCTAGCTAGCTCGCTAGGGGAAGACGCGATAATAAACGAGCTTATTAAGAAGCTTCTATTATCCCTAGCGGACGATAGAGCCCCGCGGGCCGTAGGAGAACTATCGGGTACTAGAGAATAGAAACCTCCTACCTAGGATAGGAGATCGGATACGTTTAGAGATTATATCCTACGATTACGTAGCTCGTATAGGGTACGTTCTACCCTAAAACCTACGCTATCCGAGGAATACTTCTAGAATACTACGTACGATACCCTCCCGGCTAGGTATAGAGCTAGGCTACGATATTTCTAGGAATAGGGAAGCGTAATAAAAGGTAAGGACCCCGAAGCCTTCTTCGATTATATCGAGAAGGTATTCGGCGATAGTAACGAGCGCGTAAAGGCGCTCGAATAGCTTACTAAGCTAAGATACTTATACGGATAACTATAGTATAATTACTAAGTAAGGTTTAATAGGCTCCTACTTAGTATAGGCGGGGACCGGTAGGAAGACGACGCGAAGATTAGATACCTACAAAATACGTTCTTAAACGCCGCCCGAACCTATACGGCCTCTATAATAAAAAGAGAGGACTACTACGAGTTTACTAAGGAGGTAGAAAGGATTATAAGTAACTTAGAAGATACGGACTAGTTTAAAGTAGCGAATAAGAAGTAGAGAGATACGTATAAGGGAACTAAGACGATAACTACGGTTACTACTCGTTCTCTCTATAGTCCCGCTATAACGAGGACGGATACTAATAGAGATACTATTATAGCTCCTACGTAGATAGGCGTAGGTAGGTCCCGGAATTACGGAGACCGCGCGGATTTAAAGGGAAAATAGAGGGCTAAATAGATCGATACCTCGGAACGAGAAAGACGCCGATATAACGCTATAATATTTCTCGTATTTTTATACCTAGGCTATTCCGACCTAAAAAGGTATAGTATCTAAGGTCGAAGACCTTGGGTAATACGAGTATATAAATCTTTACTATATTACGTAACGTTACGTAATTATATTACGTAATTATATTACGTAACTACTTATAGCCGAGAGGAAAAGCTCTATTTCCGCTATAGAGTAGCCGGGTATTGTATAAAAGAATACCCCTATACCCTAGTAAAGGACCCCGCTAGGATTAATACGGGTAGCGTAGGCCCGGTATTAGAGAGCGACGATTACGAGTCGGACCCTATAGAAATAGGAAAAGACTAACTCCTACTTAAAATCTAGAGTTAGGAGGTAAAGAAGTACTAGTAAAAGGATAGGCTACCGCCTATAGTAATATAAATAGGAACCTAGTCTATACCGACGTCCTCCTAAACGAAAGCTACGGGACTTCCGCCCTTATCGACGAAGGATACTAGTACTATATAGTTATATACGGGGACCTAGTAAAAGGCCTCGGTCTTACGTATATTAGTAACGAAACCCGGAAGGCGAAGGGGTTTATAACTAGAATATAAAACTCGATTAAAGGAGTAGTCGTATTCTATATAGAAGTCGCCGGGATCTACTAGGTAGTATACGCGTACGTAGTACCCGACCTAGTATTCCCGCTAATCTTAGGTAACCCCTAGAAGGCGTATAATAAGATACGGATAGCGCTAGAAAAACGTCGGTACTACTACGGTATCGCTAAGAAGTAGGTAGAAGAAGGCTATAACTATAAGGAGGTCGCGGCTACTAATACCTTCGCGGCGGTAACCGCCGCTACGGTTAAAGATATCTAAAAGGCTTTAAATATAAAGGATCTACTTACCTATAAGGAACTAAAGAAACGACTACTATAGGAGCTCTAGGATATAATCCCGCTATTTTCGTTACGGGAAGTAGATAAACTAGCTCCCTATTAAGGAGAGCTAGACTATAAGATTAAAATCCGCGAAAAATAGGACGGTATACCTTATACGCTACCTTAGGGACTATTATATAGTAAATCTAAGGATAAGCTCCTCGTACTCTAGAAGGCTCTCTCCGAGTTATATTAGAAGGGATATATATAACCGTCTATATTAGAAGCAGCGGCGCCCGTATTATTTATTAGGAAGCCCGGTAGTAGGCTACGGTTCTACTACGACTATCGAGCGCTAAACGTAATTACTAAGTAGGATAGGTACCCCTTACTACTAATACCGGAGACCCTCCGAAACCTTACGGGGGCTAAATAGATTACGAAGGTCGACGTAGTAGTAGCGTTTTACTACCTACGGATAGTAAAGGGAGAGGAGTTTAAGACGGTATTCCGTATATATTTTAGGTTATAGGAGTAGCTTATAGTACCGTTCGGTTTATCGGGCGCTCCGGCTACCTTTTAACGGTATATTAATAGTTTACTCCGGGAATTCTTAGACGACTTTACTTTAGTATATATAGATAACGTAGTTATCTATTCGGATAGGTCGAGAGAGGATTATTTCCTAAAGGTTTAAGTAGTCCTCCGTAAGCTTTAGGACGGAGGCCTATTCCTAGACCCGGGGAAATATAAGTTTACCTAAAAGAGAATTAAGTATCTCGGGTTTATCGTATATACCGAGGGAAAAGGGGTTAGGCCCGACCTAGAGAAGGTAGCGGCGGTATAAGAATAGAAGGCCCCTAAGATATAGAAGGAAGTACGACGGTTCTTAGGCTTTACTAACTACTACTAAATATTTATCCCAAACTACTCTAAGATTACTACGCCTTTAACGGCGCTTATAGGGAAGGGTAAGCCGTTCTCCTAGGGAAAAAGGGAGGAATAAGCCTTCGAGTTACTAAAGGATAAGTACTATAAAGCGCCGGTACTTTCGTATTAGGACCCGACGCTTCCGATATTCCTTAAGATAGATTATAGCGGGTTCGTAATAGGAGGCGTACTCCTCTAGGAAATAAACGGGATCCTATAACTAGTAGGCTTCTTCTTATAGAAGCTAAACTAGGCCGAGATTAATTACGATATTTATAATAAGGAGATATTAGTAGTAGTATTATACCTAAAGTTTTAGGTACTAGAGCTAAAAACCTCGGGCCCCTTTACGATTTAGACGGATTATAAAAACCTAGAATACTTTATAACTAAGAAGTAGTTATCTAAACGGTAAATCTAATAGGTAGAAACCCTAGCGATATTCTAGTTCTCCTTAGTATATTAACCGGGAGTAGAAGCGATTATCCCGGATACTTTATTACGGAGGGAGTAATATACCTTAGGGAAGGAGGATAGATAGTCTAGATTTCGTCGCTTCCTAAGTCCGGACGTAGTAGTATACTAGCCGGGGGGCGTATCTAAAGAGGGGGTAGTAGTATCTAGTAGCTTAGATACTATAGTAATATCTTTAGTATAGTTCTACGCTACGTAGTTAGAGACCGGTATAGAATTACTAGGTTCCCTAGACGCGGAGATACCGGGCTCCTCGGGCGTACGGGAGGATACTACTAGCCCGTTCTAGGAGGTAGAACTAAACGAACTTTAGGAAGCTATAGCTAAGGGAGATAAAACGTATTAGACCGCCCTCCGGTTACTAAAGAACGGTTTCCGGACGTTTTATAGTAAGCTAAAGGTAAAGATATAAGTCGGGGACTATAGCTTCGATATAAATAGCTACCTAAGGTACCGGGGAAAACTATAGGTACTAGGAGTACTAGTTATTACGGAAGCTAAATATAAGGACGTAGAAGTAGACGTATTAGAAAACGACGTCCTATAAACTAAGTTAATTTAATCCGTATACGATTCCCCGCTTTACGGCTATCCTAGAAGGGACTCTATAGTATCGATTCTAAATCGTAATTTCTACTAGCCCCTTTAGTTAAGGTACGTACGGTAGTTCCTAAGGAACTACGACTACTACGGTAGGAATAAGGTATAGCGTAAATATAAATACGGGCTCCTATAGCCCCTACCGGTACCTAATCGATTCTTCTAGGAGATCTCTATAGATTTTATAACGGATCTTCCGGACTCCGATAATAATAGGTACTTATAGGTTATAAAAGATAGGCTAAGTAAATTTATTATTTTAGAAGCGATACCTAGTATAAAAGCCGAGGATTACGTAGAAAGATTTATAGACTACTAGGTTAGATATTTTAGCCTACCTAGAGTAATTATAAGCGATAGGGGAACGAACTAGACGAGTACCTTTTAGAAGACCTTTTACGAGTTAGCTAGGGTAACCTAGAGGTTAAGCTCCGCTTACTACCCTTAAACAGACGGAGGCCCGGAGAGGATAAACTAGGAGGTATAGGCCTACCTAAGAAATTACATTAACTAGGAATAGTCCGACTAGAGGAGGTAGCTTTCCGTAGCGTAACTCGCGCTAAACGGACGAATTTACTCGGGATTAGGGATAAGTCCCTTCTTTATAATCTATAGCTACGACGCCCCGTTACCCGTATAGCTACGACCGGAAGGCGTAGAAGAACTATAGCTTAACGGCGTAAAAAGAGCGGCGGAATTCGTATCTAGAATAGAGAGAATTACCTAGCTATACTAGGCGAGTATAGCTAAAGCCGCTTAGAAATAAGAGGAATACGCTAATACGAGAAGGGTTCCTACCCCTATTTATAAGGAAGGCGATAAGGTCTAGCTAGACCTACGTAATTATAAAACTACGCGGCTAAAGAAGAGCCTAGACTACCGATACGCGAAGTATACGGTAGAAAAAGTACTATCCCCGGTATCCGTTTAGCTATCTAGGATTCCTAGAGATATATATCCGGTATTCTATACTAATCTTCTACGCCTAGCGAGTAATAACCCGCTCCTAGGGTAGGAACGCGACGATAATTAGCCGGACCTAGTCCTTATTAAGTCGTACGAGGAATAGTATATCGAAGAAATACTTTATATAAGGATAAAGTCGAGGGGCTGAGGAAAAGTACGGGAAGTCCTAGTAAAGTAGTCTAGATACTATAAACCTACTTAGGAACCTATAGGAAATCTAACGGATAACGCGGCTATAGACGAGTTCGAAAGAAAGTACGGAAAAGCTAAGGATAACGATAGGCTAAGGTTAGTATAGGAAAAGAAGAAGAAAGCGAGAGCGGTTCCTAGAGCCTAAATTACGGCTTCTAGGAGTTTAGGATAGGAGGAAAAGCGTTTAGGACCGGGGATATAGGAAGAAAAAGGACTTAGAGGAAATTTAAGATAATAGGAAAAGGTATATAAATATTAGGGTATTACTTTTATTTACGCGCTATATAGTACGCGCCCTATATAAAAACTACCGTAAACTAAGACGAACCCTCCGGGGGCCGCTTATTCGTTATCGGAGTTACCTCCCGGGTTCTAGTAACGGGTACTAAGACGAAAGAGGCGGGCCGGGGTCGGGCTATAAGGTATAGTTAGTAAAGGATTTCAACCGGGATCTAAGAAATATATATAGGAGGAGAGTCGAGTTTATAAGTATCTAGAGTAAGCCTATAAGCTTACTAGAAACCGAGCTAAAAACTACGGTTAGCGGATAAAACTCCTAGAGAAGACGGAGACCGGTAAAAATTACGCGGGAAGCTATCCTTTCTTAGTAATAGGAATAAGTACCTTAGCTACCTTAAGGGCCTTCTTAAGTTCGTAATAGGCGGCCGGGCTAAAATTACCGGTTAGCGAGGATTGTTATCGGAAGCCGGTACTTTACGTATGTATTAGCGTCGCGGGTATAGGTCTAGAGAGTATAAAGAATAGCTATAATTTACGGTCTAAAAATACCGGTTAGCGGGGATTTATAGAGACCGTCGAATTTCGAGCGGTTTACTATAGTTTATATTTAGCTTTCTCCTTATTATAGTAGACGTACGTAATTTTAGAATTCTATAAAAGGTTAACGGAGGCCGGTTAAAAAACATCGGGGATACTAACTTCTTATACGACGTAATCGATACCCTTAGATATATAGGGAGTATAGTAAACGCGGAACGCTATCTAGGGATCCGTTAGAAAAGCGCCGGAATCTAAGCTAAAGGAGGGAAAATAGTAGAGGCCGGGGAAAAGGTTATAGAAGGAAGGGAAAGGGGAAGGGATAGAGCCTAAGCTCGTCTAGACTAGTATAAAAGCGATAGGGGCCGGTAGGAAATTATCGGGACCGGTAGGAAATTATTAGGGCCGGTAGAAAAAGTCCTAGTACCGGTAGGAAAGTAGTAGGAGAGGGATAGAAAAGGCGGTTACCGGTAGAAAAGTAGTAGATAACTTATAATCCTAGTTAAGTCGGATAAAAAGAAAGAGAATCGAGAAAGCGTAAAGGTATATTCGCCGCCGCTATTATATATAGGGACTCTACTAAAACGCGAACGGGAAGCGCGGGATAACGCGATAATATAAGGCTAAATTAAAGTAAAGTAAAGTAATATCCTAAATAAAAGAGGGGGGATCCGGAAGAAAGCGATAAGAAGGGAAGGGTATATAAGGGAAGGTAGGGCCGAAGCGTTTAAAGGCTCCTTTTATTATAGAGGATTAGGATACCTAGAGAAAATAATTAGTATACCTATATATATAAAGAACGGGATAAAAGAACCGGTTACCGGGGGAGGTATAAGGTAACCTCGCGGAGGGCTTAAGTAGGGCGGGGTCTATCGTAGGTAGCCGGCCTACTTAGGCGTATAGTAGGGTCCCGTAATAGAATAACCGGGGTATATAATATAGGAAGTTATAATACCTAGGAATCGTTTACGGGGATACGGGGAAAGGCTAGTATAACCGGTATAAACTAGACGGGGGAGGGGGGTAATATAAAGGGCGAGCCTTAAGTTAAGAGTATAGGAGACCCCTATACTTTTAGCCTAGTAGGGGTCGCTTAGTACCCGTATACTTTACGGTAGACCTAGGCTATATTCTTACTCTTCTCCTATTAAACTTATTATATACTATATAGAACTCTAGTATATACGTTATTTACCCGTAATATATAGTAAGCTTAGTTTAAGTATATAAATAAAGGTAGAATATTATACTATAAAATCTAGATTTACTCTAGATTTAATAATATACCTAAAGTTAAATACTATTATTAGTTAAGAACTATATATACGCTACTAGCGGATTAGTAGCGAGGGCTAGTATCGAGCATATAGTTTACGTATAGCTAGGGTTAATTAAGTCTTGTTTAATAAAGCTAACTAAAAAGTATAAGGGTAGTTAGGTCTATATAGGAGTTAATATATTATTTAAGCTATTAAAGGTAGAGAATATATAGGTAGTAGACGCGCTAAGCCTCTACTAACAAGGCTACCTACGTAAGACTCCAAACTGCCACTCAACACTATATACTTACTTACTTAATAGGTAGTAGTAATAGATAAGGTAACCTCTAGGTAGAAGTACATAAGATTCTCCGACACCGATTAGAACATCCCGAGGTCGTCAATTTCCGGCTTCGAGGATGTCGCATTTGCAAAGATCCCTTCTTAAGATTCATCCTATATACAACGCGCTATGTCGTGCTTCTTCGATGCCTCTGTGAGATTATAGGTCCAATTTAGGTCACTTTGTGCCCGCCCCCTCCAACTGCTGTGCGAGTGCTGAGCGCTTCTAGCAATGTTTCGGCCGTCGCCATCACAGACATACCAGACAGTGACTACGCCTCCTTCGTCTATGTTCATGGCCTCCGTAGCGATCGTTCCTGAGCCGTCTGAAAGTTGACGCTCCACCTAGAGAGTCGCCGTGGATCGAATTCGTGTTATAACAAAAAGTTCCACCAGATGGTACGCCTTCAAGAGTGATTACAATTCAGAGAAGAATTCAGTCTTTGGCAACGAACTGCGCTCACTCGAAAAGTCCAGTGGTATGCACGTTTCTTTCATTCCAAAGAGATGGTGAATGGATAAATTCTGCGCTTTCTGCAAAGCTCCATTACGCAGATATCTTGTTTTTCCGCGGCCAGCGTGCGGACCATAACAGATCCTGCTTCAAGCTTCTCATGTCGGCGTAGTAGCGCTAGGGCGAAGTAGCTATGAGCTCGATCTTTGATAAGAGTTTAATCGGCCAATTGAAGAGGTACGCATCGATGTCGTATCGCAATGTCTAGAAATCCCTCGCCCGGTCGTACTCCGGAAAGACATTCTCCAGA
The DNA here is from genome assembly GCA_013248845.1 of Passalora sequoiae. Taxonomy (NCBI): domain Eukaryota; kingdom Fungi; phylum Ascomycota; class Dothideomycetes; order Mycosphaerellales; family Mycosphaerellaceae; genus Passalora; species Passalora sequoiae. Next base: position 468,714 of record WSQC01000018.1, on the reverse strand, counting down.
GGTCGATTCTTCACCTGCAGCTCTCACGAATGTTCAGCATGGCCGCCATCGCGGCAGCACATTGTTAGTTGTCTTGTTCTGCGCATAGGGCACGCGGCTAAAATCTCAACAGGATCAGGCTACCCACTGTCTAGGAAAGCTACAATGGCGAATTTCAGTCAGACACGGCTTGGAGCGCGTAGATCTGCAACACGGCAGATAGAATCGGCGCCATGTCTGAGAAATCCAGCATTTTGCCAGATCAAGCGTCCAGGTTCTTCCGGTTATGCTTCGCCTGATTTGATCTATATCAAGGCAGAGGCTGGCAATAGGACACTCAACAACAAGAAATGCAACATTGTTGGCTACCGGGACTGCGCAGTAATAGGTCGACTGATTTGGGAGATGTTCCTAGGAAATCTAAGACGTACGCGCAGAGTTGAGACCTTTTGAACCGGAGGAAGAGGCGGCCGCTAGAGACGTACTCAGGAACAAATTGAGACAGCATTGCGTTAAAGAACTCGCTGGAAGTAAAGGCCAATCACTAGTGTAGTAAAGCGGACGCCTAATGCAAGGCGTTGCTGTAACGACATAAGATAGTTTGTCTAGCAGTATCTAGAGCGGGAACGCTCGTACAATGTTCGCCACAGGGTCCCTGGGTAGGAGCGATGGCGCACCGAGAGATAACATTGGAACACATTCTATGGAATGGACATTTCAAAGAATTCCGCGGTCCAATTTTTTAACGCTTAGGCATCTGTTGTCAAACTCGACTGTGAGGCTGTATTGAGGGGCTGATCGTATTACACATCTTGTCAGATGAACTTGTGTCTATGGTAGACAGAAACGGCCAAGGCGCCGAGCGCCGTGGCAAAGTACGCATTCCCTTCACCGGCCAAAATCTATCCAGCCATTCTGAGTAGCGATCTCGCGAGGACTTGGTCCTACAGCCTCGTCGAACCTTACGCATGCTTTATCTGGATTAGCACCGAGTGCTAGAAGGGCAAGGGCGATTGGCAATTTGGCGTTCTTGCATGCATAGTATAGGGGGGTCCCACGAAGGAACTGACCTCGGAAGCGGTAAGACTTCGTGTCCTGGAACAAAATCTCGTCGATAGGCTTATGATGTTGGTGTAGAAGGCGGATGATCCTTGTGGACTCGCTTGTGTCTAAGCGCTGCGTAGCATAAAAGACGAGATGGCCGTTGTGGCTGTGCTGTGCATACTGAAGCAAGAGCTGCACGACCCAAATCGAAGCTCCTTTGACAGCGACCGAGAGTGGCGTGTAATCGATATCGCAAGCAGCATTTGGATCAGCTCCTTTCTGAAGTAGCCAGTACACCAGCGGGAGATTCTCAAGAGCTAAACTGTCTCCTCTCAGCTTTAATACTAGCCAAACTCGCCGATGAAATCTACCTTAGAACTGGCGGCTCAGTATTGCTCAGAGCTGTATTGATGTCCCATCCGAGTGCAAAGAGTATGTCAAGGTAAAATGTTGCGGATTGCAGTGGCAAAGCCACCGCGGCTTTCACTGCCATTGCATCGACAGACACGCCGTGCTCTACTAGCGTTTCGAAAAGCAGGTCTAGCAGGTCATGTCTTTGAAGGCGGATTATACGCGACAGGAGACGCGATAGCGCTCGCTTCGTTTTCTGTGAATGCTCTGGCGGTAGGCTGAGATTGTACGTGACTCTGTGTAACACTTCTTCTGGGGAGTCGAACTGAATTGCGTCCAGAAGGATATCGTACAACGAGGGTGGTAGAACGATGTCCATCGCTGTTCTGACTGACAGTTGTACTTTCACAATGAAGTGATCGCATAAATGTGTTCAGACAACGCCCTGCTTCAGCGCACAGCACAGGCTGTCTTGGTACACTCTTGTCCCTACCTTATTGGTCGGCATGTGCTACTCGTCCAAGGTATGGTCTTTGCGAACTAATAGCGAACCGACCCGATGAGATGCGGGTGGGACGCTGTGGATACTAATGAGCTTTCGCAGACGCCCGTCAATTCCTCGAGTATATCTGATGCACCTACAGTCTTTGAAATGTTGTGGCTACAGCGCTCACTTCATACGCGCTTTTTCTTTTCTGCCTTTGAATTATCACAACTTTAACTTGACTGCGATGTCTTCTCTGTATGAACCCCTAGAGGATAACGATCAGCTCCTCAGTGTTGCAATGGACGATGTAGCCATTCTTGAACCCAGCCGTCGCGATGGAAAGATCGCTATTAGTACAAAGGATTTGAATGGTTGCTCGACGATTCCAAGGTTGTCGTCATACCTAGACAAGGGCGTTTTTCTAGCGCATATCGCACCAATGGCACCTCAGCATCAACCGGTATAGCTATAGGAGGTAGACGTAGTAAAGTAGCTATAGTAGTAGGTAGGAGCGGCTATAGTAGAGTTATGATAATTATAATAGCAATTATATAAAGAGTAAAGCTTTTTAAAGTAAGCTCTTTTATAATCTAGTAGCTATAGATAGTAAGAAGGGGAGAAGAGAGATAAGTCTAGATAATACTATAACTATAATCACTACGTAACGCTATACTAGTAGTAGACAAGAGATGATATAACCCAGTCGAGACAACGCTAGACCGGATCGAGGCTTCCCTCTCCATAGACTACGAAAATAGGTATAAATGGCCTCAATTTACCCTTGTCTTCGATGGGTCCTTCGTATGTCTCCCCGCAGTTCGCTCTTTGATGCCCCGCCATATACTGAAGCTACGTGAGTGGAGAGCATGACATTGTGCGACAGCAGGCCTGCCATATCTAAGTCCCGTAGTCCACTCCTCCTCCGGCTGGTCCTTGCATTGCACTTCACTCCTTGCCCGTTTATACGCGAAAATGTCATCTAAACACTTCATCAATGATCCCGAGCATCTTGTTTCCGCCGCACTGAAATCCATAACTTACACTAACCCGAATACTGCCCTCGACTCCGCTAACAAAGTCATATACCTTCGACCCGACGCTGCAGAAGCTCAAGTGTCAATAGTATCAGGCGGTGGCTCCGGCCATGAGCCTAGCTTTGCAGCGTTTGTTGGTCCTGGCATACTGTCCGGGGCTGTTGCAGGCACGATCTTTGCTTCGCCTTCGGCAGAACAGGTGCGAAGATGTATATTCGAACGGGTCGAGAGGAGTAAAGGTGTCCTGGTGGTGGTGATGAATTATACTGGCGATGTGTTAAACTTTGGTATGGCAGTCGAAAAAGCTAAGGCGGCCGGGATACCGTGTGAGATGGTGGTAATGGCAGACGATGTAGGCGTTGGAAGAGCGAAAGGTGGCAAAGTTGGTCGCAGAGGCATTGCCGGCACTGTTCTGGTACACAAGATCGCTGGAGCGTTGGCAAAGAGTGGAGCGAGTTTGGAACAGGTCCACAAGGCAGCGCAAGCTGTTGCGGATCACACCGCATCCATTGGAAGTTCACTGAGCCATGTGCATGTTCCGGGAAGAGCTGCGCCAGTTGGTGAGGGCGAGGGCGAGCTGAAGGATGGCGAAGTTGAGGTTGGGATGGGAATCCATAACGAGGACGGGTACGAGAGGACGAAAGCGGATCTGCCAAAGACGGTGCAGACAATGCTCAAGTACATCTTGGACCAAAAGGATCAGGATCGTGCATTTTTGAACGTCAAGAGTTCTGACGAGACGGTGCTACTTGTGAACAATCTGGGAGGCGTCAGCGTGCTAGAGATGGCTGGTATCACGACGGAAGTCGTCGACCAGTTGAGCAACGACTACGGCATAAAGCCAGTGCGCATCATTTCCGGCAGTTTTATGACCTCGCTGAACGGATTGGGCTTTTCCATATCACTTCTGAAAGTAGTGGACCTCGGCGTTGGCAAGTCAGTCTTGGAGCTTCTGGACGCTCCTTCCGAAGCTGCTGGCTGGCCCGTGGTAGTTAGCACAAAGACTTGGTCGAATCCACCCACGCAAACTCGAGATCAAGCTGTCGGTGCCGACGGCGACAACAAGCCATCCGGTCTGCAGATCGACTCGAAGCAGGCAACGAAGGCATTGACACATGCTCTCGATCGCGTGATCCAGGCAGAACCAGATATCACGAAGTATGATACCGTGGTCGGTGATGGCGACTGTGGAATTGGTCTCAAGCGCGGTGCTGAAGGTATCAAAAGACAACTGGATAACGCCAATGACCAGACCGATGCCGCACTCTACATGGATAAGATCATAGAAACAGTCGAGAACACCATGGATGGTACTTCTGGTGCGCTGTACGCAATTTTCCTCAATGCGCTTGCTTATGGTCTCCGAGAACAAGGCGGCAGCAACAAGTCTGCCGATTCCCAGGTATGGGCGAAAGCTTTGAACACTGCAATGGAAAGTCTGGCCAAGTACACACCGGCAAAGCCTGGAGATCGTACTCTCGTGGATGCGTTATTGCCTTTCGTGGATGAGCTAAATAAGAGCGCTGATCTACAAAAGGCAGCGCAAGCAGCAGAGGAGGGGGCAAAGTCGACCAAGGGCATGAAAGCCAGTCTAGGTCGAACTGTCTATGTTGGTGGCAGTGGTTTCGAGGAGGTACCAGATCCGGGTGCTTACGGTCTCTCCGAGTTTCTTTCTGGGCTGGCGGAGGCACTAAGATGAGTGACGCGAGGTAAGCGGGTTGAGCATTTTGATAAATACTTCGTATTTCATAGCCTGCAAGAATCCAATCGCTCTCTCATGACCTGAAAACGAATGCGCATGACACTCGCTCACTGAGTAGCTTTGCATTAGCCGGCCATGGTATGCGAAAAGACTGCAGAATTGGTCGTACCTTGTCGCAGTCTTTGTCGCAACTAAACACCAATTCGTGTCGCCTTCGCCCGCCTTCCTGGCGTACGCGCACTGATAGCAAGCTGTTTGCGCAGCTAACATGATCTCATGCCGCTTGAAGAATGTTTATCGCCTCTCATGATCGCTCACACTGCTCAGCTCAACAGCACCAAAATGACACTGTCACCCCTCAAGAACATCTTGCTGATGAATCTATCCTTGTTCACTGCACGCCCCTTCTTTCCATCAGCTAACCTCGGAATCTCTGTCCACATCTCCTTCACGTTTTCCAATACCATGTTGCAGTGTCGGTCAAAGGCTTTCACTCGTGCTAGGAGTTTGCGATTGTTTCGGCACGAGATGAGGACTTGGGTGTGTTGGCGCACGGCGGTCTGGAGGAGAGATAGGGGACCCGATGTGAATTCGTGCTGTTCGAGCAGGCCGATTTCATATTCTCTGTTTCCTTCGTCAGTGGTGCTCGATGCTTTTACGTGATGCAGTCGACCATACGTGAGTTCTGCGCGCGGCTTGCCGAGGAGCTCCTGAATCTTCGCGTCGGTCGCTGGTGCTGCCATATTGGAGATGTGATTGTGTATGCCGTTACGGATGGTGATCTGCTGAAAGTGCTATGCGCTTTTTGCTATTGGGCACGGGTCACAAAGGTCAGCGATGGGAGAGCTGTCACAGATATTCGGCTTACCAGCCTCTGGACATGTGGAGCGCGCACTAGTCGCGAATCTGAAGCCAATCGAGATCTGCCGACACGCTAAGTGGTGCTCGACCTCAACGCGTCAACTTGCATACTGGGACTTATCTACACTACTACTACACATCTCCAAACACGCGCACCTTCTTCTCCTTCTTCACTGTTCGCATTCGGCATAGTTACAACATGATATGACTGTACGACTCACATGATTTGTTGGCAGGCACTACTGTCTATTTCGAGCTTCTGACGAGTCTCAAACCACGTCCTGCACTATCGACACGAACCGCCGACACCAAACACACTCAGTAGCTTCCACAGTATGCTGTAGCACGAGCCTGCAGCCTCCAGTCCGTTCTCGAGGCCGACACAAAAATTCTTCCACGTCCATATCAAACTTGCACTTGTACATCAACCTCGACACGATGGAGTTTGGCGGTCTTGGCGGTGATGGCTCGCTCGCAACCCTTCCAACGCGTCCTATGCGAGTCAAGGTCCTCTACACCTTCGACGCGGAGCACAAGACAAGTTGCTTAGCACGCTTCCCGGATATACTGGATATACCCGTGGTCGCAATCGATGAGCAATCACAGGTCGGCGTCATTGAGATGCAACAATGCATCCAAGCCATGCTCTTGGCTTCTCCGGAGATACAAGCAAAGCTCGAGACGGGTGATTTCACTGTCTACAGCTTCGACTATACCGAACACGAAACGCCGATCGTTGGACAAGGCAGGCTATCGTCATTGCTCAGTGGATCAGCTCAAGGCAAGACCATGATTATTGGACGCGTTTGCAAGAATATTCAAGCTCTCTTCAGTGGTGGCGTGAAGGAGATCCTGGAGGTCAAGTTCAGATTGACGCCATTGTCACGACCTTCTGAGAGCGAGATGGCAAGACAGGCGGAGGGCTTTCGAAGCTTGAGTCCAGCGACATCGTCGGGTTTCGATCCTAATGCATGGAATGCCTCCCATAATTGTAAACCTCTGCAGCAACCGAGCGAGTACTTTGGCTTTGACTCTCTGAATTCTGGTGGCGACAATGATATGTCTTCAATTGAGGATATGTTCGGTCTTGGACCCGTAAGTCGTGGCGAGGCTGGCGAGTTTCAGCAAGCAGGAAATGTGGGAGTCACACAGACCCCGACAGATTCTGCCTACGCATTCAACCCCGCATTTACCGCCCAAAACCACAGCGCACCAGGCAGCAGAGTCGGAAGTCCAGTAATGCATTCTGGATCCAGCACCCATAACGAGCGGTTACGTCACCAGAGCATCTCAAGACATGGCGTTAGCTCTGCGGAACAAGCTCGGCCCGATTCACGTGCAAGTGTGCGAAGTGAAACCAGTCCATACCAGCACCAGCGCCAAGCATCATTGCAGTCGCAGCAACATATCGATGGCGAGCAACAATCCCAAGTCTTCTATAATGAAGATAGCCAACCACGCAAACGTGCCAAGGTTACACAGACTGATTGGCGAGGCAAGTCATCGTTCGGATCGAAGACGAAAGACCTTCGTGTAGCTGCCGCGACTGCGACCTCGATGCACATGCACCGGCCCATCGCAAAGAGACCATCTGCTCCTGGCTCTGATCTAGAGCCTCCACCTCGGGTACCTACTCCTGTGCCCCATCGTAAGATTCTGCCACGTCCTTCGATGCAGCATCCCGTTGCACCACGCAGCATGCTCAGGCAGGCATCAACAGTCGATTCGGATTTTATGTCCGACGCTGATCCAATGTCTGACGCCATAAGCTCGCCTGAAGGCAGTTCACCAAGTAACAGTCTTGCCGCTGATGCCACGCCCATGGATATCCCGTCATCCCCTCCCCTCATGCATGCTTACAACCTTCCTGTGCCTAGCAGTCCCGGACTTCCTACTTTGCAGCCTCAGGTGGCAGATAGTGGTTACATGAGTGGAAATATCTTGGAGAGCCTGGAGGACGATGAGAACAGGAGCCCAGATGCGGAGGACTTGGAAATGGCGGCGAGGTACAGAGCGCGTGATCGCCGGCAGGGTCCCTTCGTTAAGGTCGAGGGATCTGCTGCTAGTGATTTACCTCTCTACTCAATGGATGCTGTGCCGGAAAGTGATCTGATTTCAGAGTCAGGGGAATCTCGGGACATGCTGCAAGGTCGAGGTAGACGAACTCAATTGTATGTTGATAATGCTTTACTCCGGAAGCTCTTCGGCGAGATCGATGAGTATAACCATCACGAGGAGCATGACTGACGGGTGGTGTAGAAACAAAGCACGTCCTGCGCCGCCTAAGCGCCACACAATCGCCAACGTATCTTCTGCTGGACCGCCAGGTGAGGATCAGGCGCCTCAGCTGAAAGCTGCAGACTCAAGACGTGGCTCTCTGGCTCTTCCTTCTAAGGTCATGGCTCGAGCTGAATCTCAAATTCCCGCAAAGCAGAAGAGTGAATCTCTCCAACGCTCACGTACGATCTCAAACGATTCTGAAGCGGGATCGCCTGCGCCTAGTGATATCGAGGGGCGGCCTCGTGGCAATGCGCGCTCAGGATCCGCAGTACCTAGACGTAAGATCATCCAAGAGCGCTTGAACGAAAAAATACGAAGAGGTGAAGTGCCAATTTATTGCGAGCATTGCGGCGCCATCGAGACGCCTACGTGGCGCAAGCTGTATAGTAAGGAAGTAGATGGAAAACCGTGTAGACTGGACGAGGTCGAAGGTGAGGGCGAGACCATCGGCATTGAGATTATCACAACAGACAGTGCATCTGGCGAGACGACAAAATTCAGGATCCGGAAGAGCATGAAAAGCACCAAGGAGTCGCAGCCAGGACCAGGATTCGCGGGCATGAACGTGTGCAATCCCTGTGGTCTCTGGTTCAAGAAATTCAAAAGCATGCGACCAGAAAGTCGCTGGCATCGTAAGGCTGTTTCGAGGAAGAATAAGAAGTCCAACAATGACGAAACCGCCACAGATGGTATGGATGCACCATCGGAAGCGTTTTTTACCGACCAAGTCGTGCCGGAGGATGCTGTCGATGAGGGCTCGCTAGTCGACGCCAAAGTTGTCAGTGGCGAGGAGGCTGAATCGCAACATGCAGAAGTGCGCAAACACAAGGCGAATAGTGAGGAGCCACAACCAGTACGTCGAGCGAACCATGAAGCCGCTCGCCAGGGTATGGCTTCGAGGCGTGAAATTCAGTCTAGTCCTGTCCGGTTTGGTTCACAGCACAGTCCGATCGAGCTTGACGAAACTCCTGCGAAGCCAACACGAAGACTGCTATTTCCGTCACCGAGGCGCAACGGTGAGGTGAAGAACCTCGATGACTGCCCGGACAGCAGGCCCGGCTCGCGCTCTGGCAACAAGAAGCTACTTGAAAAGCCGAGCGTCCAGATTTTTGCCCAGGAACACTCAGTCAATATCTACGAGGCCTTCACGAACGACAAGGAGAATCGGGCTCCTCCACTCAATGTTAACGAGGACCTATCGCACCTGTTCGACGGGTCACCCAGTGCTATCTTCAAGACGCCACTTCCCAAGACGCCCTCGAAGACACCGCGTACGCAGACAGCGAAGAATGACCTGTTGAAGACACCGACCATGAGCAGTCGCAAGCGCAAAGTGCTCACGCCAAACCAAAATGCCGCCAACGTTGGGAACATCACTGCAAACGACTTCATGACATCGCCGTCATCGAACCGCTATTTTCTGCGCTCCACGCCTAGTAGACTTGAGCGGACACCCGGAGGACGCAGTGTCAGTGGCGGCAGTCAAGCCAGTGTGACTGAGCCATCTCCCTTCTCGAGGCATTTGGCGGCGATGCTCAACGACGTTAATGGTATAGATGGCGCCCCTTTTACAAGCCCGAGTAGGCAGTACGATTTCAGTGACCTGCCTAATTTCACACCAGGACATGATGGACAATGGAAGGGCCTTGATGAGATACTGAGCAGTGAGTTTGCGAACTATGATGAGCATGCCGAGAAGACCTTCGACAGCGAGAGTTTGGCTGGTGAGCAGGCTTAGGAGGCCATGCTAGCGCGACTAGTACCTCGAAAGAGGATATCAACATGTAGCTTGAGATGCAAACAAAGCGTACTCCCTATAGGAGAATTGGCCGTGGCCCATGGCTGGTTTCGCGCAGCGCTGCTACTATGACCCAGCCCTACTTACCAGCTTCGCTGATAGTGCGTGTCGTCATGATGAGCATTCTCTAGTGTCCATCGCTTCCGATAACCGTCCATTGCCTACTAGTACCTAACAAAGGAAATACTACACTGTTTCATCCATGCAGACATAACCTCCCGTCACCCGAATTACGCCAATGATACTTCAGGGAATCGGCAAGAACATTTGTGTCAGGCAGGAAACACTGTCGTTGGATAAGTGACTACTTGCCCGGTGTGCTTCTAGCATTCGTCGAGGTCCTCAGGATGACGTCGCCTAAGCTACGCTTCTGCTGGCGAGTCAGTGTTATACACGTCTAGTGCGTCACAGCAACTTTGCGATTCGAGCACCTAGCTCTCGCGAACTTCCATCGCGATGTGCATAGCGTCATGTCGTGCTGAACTCGTGACGCATCGCCGAGCATGGCCAGCATGGAGCTATAAGCATAGTGGCCGCCAAGGCGATCTCAGTGTCCTTTGCTTCTATGCTTATGTCTCTCAAGCAGCCCTCGTCTATACCACTGAAAGCACTTGAGCCTGCAAGGACGACACTGTCGCAATAATTAATTCGAAATGCATGTCTTCGACAATCCAGCGAAGAATAAGCCAGCGGCCGACTATGAAGAGAAGGCGCAGAAGCACGTCGAGAAAGCAAAAAAGTACGTCGAAAAAGCACAGAATACAGTGGAGAGGGAAGAGTCCGCACAGTACTCCCAAACCACGGACACCTACGTGAGGAATCCTAGGGAAGCGAAACTGGCAAGAAAGTATGACGGCGGTGGACCCGATATTGTATGTCAAAGGAAAGGGCAGAAAGCATGCCGTGGCGTTAGGCAGCAGTGCGTGGCATGAGACACCACCACGTACGAGGCTGTCATTTCCACTGTATTGCTACTTTCTGAGACAGTGCCTCGAGATTCTCAGGTATAGCTGACGTGCTTCTGTCTAGGATCCTGTAGAGGCTTCGCACGTGGTCGAGGCTCAAGATTCGAACTCGCAAAGAAGCATGACTGGCAAAAGCGGTCGATTTGGCAAGAAGATCTCGGCTTGAGTGATTCGATGGTGCTATCACGCGTGGAGCATGCAGGAGACACGGTTGGTGGATGTTGTAGGTGTACCTCTGCTGGGTCACTGCTCAGCGATACTCCGAAGCAGTGGGCGTAGGCGATGGGGTAGGGAATAGTGGCTATGATCATGGCACCGGTATTGGTGGAGGCCTTGCTGGTCAAGACTCTAATCAGACCAATCGACGATTGAGCAAAGATGACATGAACGATACTGTAGTATTGAATGAGTACAGAGGGACCACGGTGGACGATCAGCAGGTTACAGGCCAGAAAGATTTATTGAACAAATCCGGAGGCGCCGTATACAAATCTGCCAGCCTGTGGAGCTGTATAGCAGACGATTCAGCCACAAGCAGTACCATTGACAAGGCAGTAGTAAGATTGCCACTGCTTCATCGATCGCACCTCATTCATCTCCATCAGAATGTCAGGTTACGGCACTGTATTGTCATAAGGAACGTCGGAGGCAGACACATGCGTTTCACTGCCCTCCACAATCCTGGGATGACCAAGGACTGTGTACCAAGCTTCAGGCTTTGCCCAAGCTAGAGCACGATGGGTGAGATTCAGCTTCTGAGGCGGTGGAAGCAGTAGTGGTAGCAGCCGATCGCATGGCTTCACCCCGTTGCTGTACTGGAATTGTGCCCCGATCAAGAGCAAGGTCCATGTTGAACTTTCTTTCAGAACGCACGTGATTACGCGCTGACAACAAGGGTCTGCTTTTAGCGTCCAAGATTCGCGGCTTTTTGGCTCCACCCTGCACCGCCTTCTTTCACATCTTCAAGTTGCTATTCAAAGCGCGACAACCCAACTTAACCCTGCCGACCGCGTCTTTTGAGCCTTGCGTGGAGTGCCTGATCTGCCTTGGACATGTGCAGCACAATATAATCGACATCACCTCTCATCTCGTCTCATCTCTCTCTTGAGACTCACTGACGTCCGCCTTCGCGTCCAGATTCCGTCGCACACACGTGCGCCCCTAAGACTGCTCGGTGACAAGTGCGAGACGGCTGTCGATGTTTCAGAACGATCTTTCCCTTAGTCCTAGCACGTCACAATCGCTTACCTCTTCGCTGGGTCCATCTATCGAGCAGTGCAAGGGTGTGCACTGTTTACGCAAGCGCTCACGAGGCCACCAGACAGACTGTTGAACTTCGCCGCCTTGCACTCACGACATACACAGCAACCTTTTATGCAATAACAAAAGGAGGACAAACAGAACACCTGCACAGCTTGCGCCTCAGCACTCGAACGCTACAGCCGTTCCAGAGCACCCAGAAAGTGCGATAGCCTTTACGCTTGTCCGCAGCCCTTCCACAAGGCATAATCTACACCAATCGCAGCATGGCTGCCAACGATTACTACATATCGCAGCCGAATGCGCATAGCCACCTGTATCACAACGATCCGCTGCCGCCCCTTTCAACACAATCACCATTCGACGATCGACCGGCACCTCCATACGCGCATACACCACCGGCTGCGCCCCAATCATATTCTGGAGCCGGTGGGAGGATACACGACGATGCTGACCCTTTTGACGACGACAATGCCATACCGCTAAATGCCAGACAGCCGAAGCACGATTCATCGCATACCGTTTCTCCTATACTGCCTCACGAACAAGACGACCCTTTTGTACGGGATGCTGATCCAAGCCAACGAAAGAAGCGCAGAAGAACAGATAGGACTGCTAGAGAGCAGGGCTGGTTCAAGGGCAAGATTACATGGGTCGTCTATACTCTGACCGCTGTACAGCTCGTTGTCTTCATCGCCGAGATCATAAGGAACGGTAAATACATCCCAAGCACTCCTGGCAATGCGAAGCGCTGACAACGCCATCAGGTGTCCTGACCGGATCGCCGATTGAAATCAAGCCGTCGTTCAACCCAATGATCGGGCCTTCCCCATATGTTCTCATCAACATGGGCGCACGTTACCAACCTTGCATGCGCACCATGGCCAATGTTCAGAACAGTAGCGTGTCCATATCCTGGCCATGTCCCAACGCAACCGCAACGACTGGCGACAGCGTCTCTTGTCGGCTGTCCGATCTATGCGACTTCAGCGCCGATCGCAACCCGAAAGTTAACGGCAGCCTTGACGACAAGCCAGCTCCAGATCAATGGTGGCGCTTCATCGTGCCCATCTTCCTGCACGCTGGTATCATTCACATCGGGTTCAATTTGTTGTTGCAGATGACCTTGGGTCGTGATGTCGAGCTGCAGATTGGCAGCATACGCTTTGCGATTCTTTATTTCGCCGCGGGCATATTCGGGTTCGTTCTTGGAGGCAATTTTGCTGCTACTGGTATTGCGTCAACTGGATGTTCCGGCAGCTTGTTCGGCATTCTGGCTTTGACTCTGCTCGATCTCTTGTACAACTGGCGTGATCGAAGGAGTCCAGTCAGAGATCTCATGTTCATCATCGTCGACATTCTGATTGCATTCGTGCTCGGTCTTCTGCCTGGTCTGGACAACTTCTCACACATTGGTGGCTTTCTGATGGGCCTAGTGCTTGGCGTATGCTTGCTTCGCTCACCTAATGCAGTAGCACGACGCACATCGCAGGTACCACCAGACTACACATACATCCCACGTAACGAGGAGCCAAGCAGCGGAGATGCAATGAAGACGTTCGTCAAGAACCCGGTGGCTTTCTTCAAGGACCGTCGAGGAGTCTGGTGGGTGTGGTGGCTTGTCCGCGCCGCTGCATTGTTGGCCGTCCTCATCGGCTTTATCCTGCTTCTAAAGAACTTCTATGAGTGGAAGAATGGCTGCTCCTGGTGCAAGTACCTTTCCTGCTTGCCGATCAAAGTCGGTGGAACAGATTGGTGCAATGTTGGTAATCTCAATTTCACGCCGAGCAATCGCACAGCCAAGCGTGACATAATGGATCTTACACGACAGGTCTTCGAACCGATGCGGTTCGTGTAGTGACGGCATTTTCATGATGTGGAACGGGTCGACCCCCAGCAAGGTGCATTGTTTTAGACTGGTGTCTGGCATTGTCTGGTTTAGCGAGGCGAATGGTGCGATTCAGTTATGTCCACCGCCTGGCATGCGGCACGGACTCGGCATTGTGCATAGTCTATGAAGGAATACCAGTAACGAAATATAAACATAATTGACGGATCATCGCGATCTTCTGCTAGGAGTCTAAAGATCCCGACTCTCGAGAACTGTCCGGATCGTCGTGCTATTGCGACCCGTTTGCCTGCGATTCCCCTTTCACTTCAATATCTCTTTGCTTTTTGTACACTCTTTCGTCAGCGTATTCATGATACGGTGCCTTCAATTTCCTTGTGAGATAGCTCCAAATTCGCGTCTGTGTATTAGGAAGCGTGTACTCGGACGGAGATTATATTTGTATGCATATGCAGGGTTGTCTTGCCTTCCTCAGTGCATGCATGACCGTTATAGTGACGCTCTCGATGAGGATGGGCGGAATGACCATGTGCACCGCGGCAGCCACATTTAGTGCTATCGAAGGCATTTCAGAGAGGATGGTGCTAGGACTGTACGATGATAAGAGACCTTGGTGGCTTCCTGGTGATCTTGTATGCATCGTCGATTGCGAGTGGCATCTCACAATATACTATCCACGGCATGCAATCTACCATAACCTGTTCTCAGACTTCTGCTGCTGCGTTTTGCTTGATTTGCCTAGCATCTTCTTGCTGTCCTTCCTTCCCAGGCCAGGCGTCTTGAAGAAAAGGCTTGGCCCATGGCCTTCTTCCACCAGATGGCTCAGGTATCCCCTGTGCGTAGAGTCGCGATAATACTCTAGGTCTTTCCGACTCGTCGGATCTGGCAATCTGAATTTGTATTTCTGCCTCCCCACATCCGTCGCCTCTGAAGTTTCCTCTGCGCCTTCGACGGACTCCGGCGACGTAGAGATGCGCGATTGCAGGCTGTGTATAGGATCCATCTGCCCGGCGAGGATCTTCTTGATTGCGAAGTTCGTGTAATAGCGGGTGGTGACAGTGCCTCCGAGCTGCTCCACTGTATTTATCGCTTCGGCGGATGCGCGCGATACAACAATGTTGATTGGCGTCCTCAGCTCCTCCTTGCCACGAGCTAAGAGCTTGACGCCATCTTTGACACCATGCAAACATCGTGAGGTTTTCAACTCTTTGAGCGTTATAGGTTGTGTGGGGTCCAATCGTCCTTGGTCAATCCATAGCTGTATTCTGTTCAGGTTGATCTTGCTCATATCCACAGAGAAGCTAGCATCAAGGTCAGTCTCGCGGCCGCCATCTGTACAACAGTACAAAGACGCTCACTGATTCTCGAAACCTCTCTTTCCAGCCACTACCCAATCTGGTGTCTGACCGCCATTAAAACCGGCTGGCACCTTTCCATGCTGTTTCTGGCCTTTATGACCACGACCGGACGTCTTGCCCTTTCCGCTGGCTGGTCCTCGTCCGCGCCTAATCCTCTTGTTGTACGCGCCCTTGTTATCGGATAAGGAGGACAAAATCGACGCGCAGCGCAGCTGGTTGAGAGATGGATATAGGAAGGGCGCGATTGGTTGATAGAGCTGTTGCGAAGGTATAGATACTGCTGCGCGTCGAAGAAGCTGCAATCGTGGAGGCATTGTTGTTGTGCTTTCTGTATAGTGTATGTCCAGATCGAGTTTCACGTCGTGGTCGTCCGAAAGCGAGCTAGCCATCGGCACGAGGACACTCCCGCGGCAGGAACACGCCAAGCAAGTCCCCTCAACAAATGTATCTCTTCAGTGTGGAATATTCATAGCGAACATATCTGGTATGCGGACTACTGGACAGGAGAAAGAGACTCGCCGAATTAAGAGTTATCAGCGACGCAAGCAGAATTCTAAGATGTCATATTCGGCAAACCGATCACCATGTGATTATTCTATTGCTAGTTCTGCTCGTGGCTGCCATTCAATATCCATTTCCTTTGCACTAAAACATTCGTCTGCAATGCTCTTCGCGCACTCACAGTCGACTTCGGCGGAGCCTGAAGAACGCACTCGAATATTTTGGTCATCATGTCCGGAGCAGGAGGATAATACCAGCTTGCCTTGGCACCGATTGGTAACGCCTACCCAACGTAGGCCCGCGCAACTCATATGTCAGGAACAGATAGATAAGCAGTGTCGAGCACGAAAGGCTGGAGTATGCTGCAAGCTCTGTCGTAGCTGCTTTGCCACATACTTTCCTACATGAATTTTCTGAAATCTGCCTATTTGAATATACGCATCCTTAATGATCTTAGTGGCATGGCTGACCTCATCTTGCTGTCAAATATTAGCATGACTATCGTCCGTTGCGAAGCACGATCTTTCCAGTACTATGAGTAGGTGTGGTCGTCCGGCGAGGCTGCTACTGGCGGTTTCATCTTGTAGCTAGACATTGGTACATCAAAACGTATAACGATATTCTCAAAAATGTGGCGGGACGTGCTCCGAATCATGGTGCGTCTGTGTAAGAGCGATGTCATATCTTCTGGGGTTGTCCCTCGTGATTTGATGTTGATACATGAGATTTTGGGCGAAGGCTTGCAACAAAATCTGCGGGATGAGGTCAGCGCAGATGATGCCATGACTAACACATCAAGTCGTGTCTTGTCAGAATTATTACAGTAAGTCTGTATGAGGACAATTTGCTGAGATTGGCGACTGCGTAAGCTTGAAGTGAGCCTAGAAACGGGGTTAAGTCGTGCAGCCGATACGAGTTCCCCTTTACTATTTTTGTCCCCGTCGTCGGTCTCGAGAAGCGCCGGTGCTTCTGCGTTAGACTGCATCGGCGCATCTGTTTGTAGGAGAGTCATTGCTTCCAGAATGGCATCAAAGCTGACGCACTCTGACGTGCGGCCCACGATAGCCATAAAGGAAGTCTATTCCGCCTGTGTTGCAGCAGGTATAATAGCCGCCTCAAGATCTTTTAATAGGCATTCATCAGCAGATGAAAGCATTGCCACGCCGAGCAAGGCAGCCGTAGCGATCTTGAAAGCCAGTAAGCGTCGCATCGTTGCGTCGACGGCGGAGATGTATCGCCAGTCCACCGGTTGATCTGGCAGACCGGCAATATAACAGCTCGGGATACGGTAACCCCGCTTCGCGATGCTACCCAGGTTCAGTGCGATTTCTGTTAGTCAATGTACAAGGCCGGCGTGAACTCGTATCGCAAAAGGCTCGAGCTTGGACAGAGCTGAAACGGAGATTGCAACCGTGTTGAACCTGCCAACTTAAGGCATCGTGTTGATGACTTGTGATTTGTGCCTTGATGTCGTGTGGTCTTACCGACATCACTCATTCCTCTATGGTCTAGTATCAGCATTCAAGAATTGAAAGTTAGAAAAGCAATACGAAATGCCAAGAGAAATACGTTCGGCCGCCACCGAATCCCGGGACTTATTATACATGGACCGGGTAAACAAATCATGATGTGGTTCGAAACCGATCGAGTAGTTAGCGCTTCCAGATGCTGTCTCAAGGAGTGTGCCGGCACATCTGCGACAATAATGAACGATGCATCGATAGTCCCACATAATGAAGAGTATGCTCGTCATGATGGCCGCGGGTGGGGACTGCATTCCACAGCGTCGTCGCCCTGCTGTACGTGTGGTAGTGAGCGTGGTAAGCCAACATCTAGTTTTGCGCTTCAGCAGAATTGTTCGCGATGCCATCTGCGGCGAGAACACGACACGCTGTCGGGCAAATGAGCGTGATTGGATGCTAACAAATAGCAGACGTGGATGCATATCCAAGTGGATGGACCTCACGTGAGTCGTGAAATCCGGTTGGCGCGACAACATCTCTGGCGGGAAGCGATGGCCTGGTGCCAACGACTCGCTAGAATTGGGGGTGGAAAATCGACAAGGAAGACCACAGAGCAACAACAGGTTGACTGCCTTACAAATTCTCAGACTGGCCAAGCAGTCTTTGCCCGTTTGACTATGTGCTGACGATCGTGCGGCGCAAGCGCGTCTGGCATGCTTTCACGCCGGCAGTGGCATGTTGCTAACCATGCGGGTTGAGGCAGGAATGTTGGTCGACGGAGGACACTACTTATGGCGTGGCTGGAAATGAATGTAACACCGAGTGACCCCGTAACGATGACACTGGCCGCGGTCACTACAGTTTGCGTTTCGCGGGTGGTACAGATTCTGCAACAGCATGCAATAACGTACCGCGCACTATTGTTAAGTTGCTCAGTGATCAGGATCACGCGGGTCAGCGATAGCGAGCCAGGTGGTGCTGCTGGACCCGCACCGCGGATGTCGCACTTGTCCTGAGCAACACGTAGGAAGTAGTGGTACATGGTCGAATGCTACCCGAGGCACGACATGGGGGGCAAAGGGGGAGAGGATCTGTGGCGCGCAGTCCCAGTGAGGCATCCGCACTTCGTTGTAGACACGATACTGTAAAAGGCGGCACTTTCCAGGGAGCAGAAGTCGTGCAAGGGCCTAGTTGTTGATGAGCTGAGCTCTCAAGAGGGAGCTTTGTTGGTGCCGATGATTGCCAAACGTGCAGCCAATTTGAGCCAGTCCCGCTCCGATTGACCGCTCATTTGACCGTCTCACAAGCTTCGAGGTCGCAAGGAGGAAAGCCAAACGCCAGGCAGGCCTGCAGTTTGAGTCAACGACGCGACCTCGATAGAACATTTTTAGCCTGCTGCGGGAAATGTGAAGTGTGCCGACGCAGGAAGTAGAAGGTACCAGCTTGGATGTCTTCCAAGCTTCGAGGTGGTGCATTATTGTGGGCAAGCGGCCAGGTGCTCCATGTTAGGATGACGCCGTTCGAGCAAAACCACAAATGTAGTTGTTTTGGCCGCGACAGCTTCTCAAGCGCGAGGCCGCGGATCGTACGGGTATCACCTCCTACTGTGCGCATAGTCTGGCAGCTGCTGAATCACGATGGCACGAGGGATCATGCAAGATTTCTCAGAAGGGCCGGTGCAGTGGTGCAGATGCGAAAGGATCGTAATGACTTGGCACGGAAGAACAGCCCTGGTCACACACCATGCTTGCCAGAATACTGATTAGCAGACATGCTAAGACAATAATGAGCCACGGCACGATTGCGTGCGCGTGAGAAACTGGCAACGGGCTGACGGCATCGCTGTGCTTCGGCCCTTTCACCTGACAGTGCGACTCAGCTCCTGTCCAGCAGCGGAGCGCATTAGGCAAGTAGGCGCATTTGTTGCAGCAAGGCGAACTCGCAACTTCCGGTGATGTACACATTCATTCGCGGAGCGTCAAAGGGTCAACCTTGCAGTAGGTCTCCGACTCGATCATTCATTGGCTCAACGGATGAGATCTCGAAAGTACGTACTGTACTTTGTGTCATGAGCGATGTTAGCCAGAAGGGCGGAGTCCGGAATGTTCAGTGTTGCTTCTCCTCAACTACTCAGGCGGTGCTCCACCGCTACATTCTACTGGGCCGACCAGGAAGTATCTCGCGGACTTGACTTAGCCGCCGTCAGCATGCTCATCCATCGTGGCCCGACCGTGCGCGTCGACCATCGTGTGCGTAACTTATGCAGGCTGCGTTGATGACACGAAGGGGCAATATGCGAGCGAGCTGCGAGGCCACGAGTAAACGAGCTGTCGGCAGCCAACCAGTGCTCCGCTGGCGTCGTCTTTGTGACATCGACGAGCGAGAAACATGATTCTGATGCTACATGTATGCGGTTAGATCGCCTGGGCAACCATATCCAACGCCTCCACTCCTTTCTATCGTGAACCTTCCTCCTGCACCTAATAAACGGCATCGATAAGAAATTTCAAAGTGCGGACATCGATCGCTATCTTAGTATTACCACGGCGCAGCGCAAATCTCACCGCGAGAGCCGGGCCATCCAGCTTGCTTCGCAGCGGCTTCATGGTTGATACGAGCCAACAGTAACTGAACGGGGCAGTATGGCCGTGCCACGCTGCTGGCATGATGGCTATCTGGATTCGCTGGGCATTCTGCGGGTAGCGAGTTGTGAGACTCGTTATGCATGCACTTTCCTTGGTCGCCTAGTATACAACCACGCCGCACATCCAAGGCACGCGCAGCCACCGCTATTACTATGCTCGCTGTTGCCGTGCCATGCTGCTGATCACCGTCGCAAGGCTTTTTGACGTGTCATACACATTCGCTTGGGTCTCGTGTCACAAGGGGATACATGCCTCGCGATCACCACTTGAGCACCTTTGCTGATCAGTCGTGCCGTAGTCCCATTAATGCACCCACTACAAAGCGCACGGAACGCAGGGTTTGCTTTTCTTTCGTCAGCCGTGAGCCTGAGACATGTGCCACTCCATTTCACGCGTGTCGGATGTTGGGGCTAATAAAGTGATGTGCAATAATGATGCTTTGCGCCTGGGTCATCAACATCGGCGACACAAGGATTTGATGGTTGGGCGCACACAGGAGGAGCAGCGCGGGATGCATCGCTGCAATTTGCTAGACCGGACAAGCCGCGTTTGGCTTGCGTTTGATAGGCCGCTTGCGAACCTTTTCGAAGCTGCAGACTTCGAGAGATCTTACGAGTACGGTGAACCCGATATTGATTGACTATGGACGACGCCGCTACTGGCGACAGCGAGCGTGCAATCAGCGATGGTGTGGCTCGCGATGACATTTTCAGACACGGTCTGTAATGATTTGCTGGCGGTGGTACCTAGATTTGCGCAGCCGAAGCAGGCGCAAGCAAATTAGAAGATGCTTCCAGGCTCGGGTTGCGTGGAATGGCACGCCTGCTGGTCAGAAATACAACCAGGACCAGTCTTGTCGTTTCCGAAGCCTCGGAGCGACAAGCTTAGAAGCTAGCAGGTCACGGCGCCTTAGCAGCAGCAGAGGATACGAGGCAAGACTACTACTACTACTACTATTACTACTTGCATCGAAGCACCCACTCACACAGCCATACTTCCGAGTGGCGTGCGTTCCTTTGCACACTTTTCCGCATGCCTGTGCTCCACATGGAGACGTCGCAACAATCGGAAGCTGACACTTGGAACCGATGTATGGACTCCTGATGGTGGCGCGGCGAGCATGATCCTCGTGACGAAGGAAGTTCTTGCGCAAGATAGCCAGCAGTCAGCAGCCAACCGCCAGTCAGGCCGCGTGCAGGCAGGCAGGTAGGTAGGCAGGCAGGTAGGCAGGCAGGCAGGCAGAGCTCGCTCCTCGTGAGAGGAGTTTGGCGATGAGTCTGTGACAAGGCTAGCCATATTCGATTTCCACCAGCAGGCCTGTTCGTGCATGCACATGGATGGGGACATGACGGTTGTGCCTTGGTGCTGCTGCAGCCAATGAGCAGACCCGATGATGGGTGCCAGCCGCGCTCCTCCTGACGCTCGATGCTGCACACTGACACTTTGACGAGCAGCGGAACAAGCTTTTGAGGGCAGCGACTGGGCCAATTGCAGAAGCTCTGGCGACTGAGTCCTAGTGGATCTGACGACCGCGACGGAGTACAGCCGCCGGCACGATGATGACCAGCGCTGAGCGCCCAGAGCAGACGGGCGAGCGACTAGAGTTTTTAGCGGGTTCGGAAACCCGGCGCACTGGATCTGGAACTGGCACTGGCACTGGCTCAAGACTGGGCACTACAATAATACGGGTACACTGGAACTGGCTCCTGCGCACAAGTAGACAGAAGTAGTAGTGCGAAAGCGTGATGAAAGCGTATTCGTTTGCCGGAGCGGACCAGAGCAGCTGATGATGATGATGATGATGCGAGCTGATGAGCTGCCACTGCTGCCACTGCTGGGCTGGGCTGTCGGCTGTTCGCTGTTGGCTGTTGGCTGTTGGCTGTCCGCTGCTGGGCGGGGGCTGGGTGGGCATGCACAAGTGGTGGGACATTATTCGCGTCCTGTGCCAAATAAGTGCTTCTTCCCGTTGTATGTGTGTATGTGTGTGCGGTGCGGTGCGCTGCGCTGCGTTGCGTCGCGTGAAACTTCGTTTAGACCTTGTAGCTTTCTTACATCACTCAATCTATTGGGATGTGCGGCCGAGAAGCGTGATTCACTTTGCTTTGCGGCGCGTCCACGGTCTGGGTGGGCCGTTGACGGCGCATGGCCATGAATGGGTCTATTCCAGCATAAACTGGAACCGGCAGCTTCCCTTCTTTACACTTCGTGTGCGGCAGGCTTTGGGATTGACCACGACCCGCATCCATCGTCGCCTGCGTGTCGCCGATGTCAATGCTCATCAGCAGCCAAACGTACTCTTGCTTCGTGCCCGGACGCCATGAGCGCATGGCTATTTGCTCCATACCCAGACCTTGACAACTGACGCTACTGTAGCACTATGCACCAGCGCGACGACGCTGTTGCTGCTGCCGCTCCTCTCGACCACCTGCCGCCTGCCACTGCTGCTGCTGCTAGTAATCATCACTTGGAAGATCGCTGCACATGCCTCTCTACCTCGCTGCCGCCGCCCTTGCGTGAAGCAATCAGACTCCCTTCATCACCTTCACAACAACAACCACTACCGATATCACGGGCTCCCGCTTCTTTCGGTCCTGCACCTGCTCCAGCACACCTGCTCCCTGACTGCCTCTTGCAGCAGCAGTGCCACTCCGGGCCAACGCTGCGGACAGGCCAAGCTCACTCACCTCACTGCCAGTTTCACTTCCATTCCTCATACCTCTGGCTTCTGCCTCGCTCCTGCTCGAGCAAAACATTGTCCATGCCCACATGATCAACGCGCCGTCCGCTCAGCGTTTCCTTTCAACCGACAATACCGCTTCCTCATGACAAGCACAAACCGACCACCGCACCACATGTATGCCGAATCCGCCATTCGGTTCAGAGACCCCTTCCTGGTCTCCAAGAAGGATATTGCACTGCCGAAGCCCTCATTCACCAATCCCGATCTGCACCAATCTCGACAGAGCTGGTCTGCTCGCTCACACTGCAATCCGAGCGGCGGAAGACCTCCTACTCCTCCGCCTGAAATGACCGGCGTTCAGTCGCAGACAAAGCCGAGCTACTATCAGCAGGACCACTTTCATCCCTACGCTGAACACGCGGCAGCTCAGCAGCCCGCCTACAGAGCTCCAGTAGCTCCATGTGCGCCGCTAGAGGCCGCCAATCCATACACCGGTCAAAATGAAGCAGTTGCTCAGACGGCTAGGCGGGCTTCACCCGTACGATATACCCAGCAGCCGGGCTGCAACTATAACGGATCCAGACGGGCATCGCAAGCGAACGCGATTGCACCCAACTTCCAGATCCCTCGATCAGTAAATGACAGTGGTGGTAGTCTCTCTGAGCTTGCAGCACAGGTAAGGCGCACATGGCTGTGGAATCGGCAGCACTGACTCTACGCAGATTACTTGCCTATTCTGGTTCGAATCGTCAGAAGTGCTTCAGCACGTGGAAGATTCGACAACCCCGACCAGTCCTTCGAAGCCACTTTCACCTGACGCTAAACCGACCACGGGCTTCCGAAAATGGGTGACGACGATACTCTCAACAACAATGGTGGCTCAGAATGTGGTTGTACTGGCTCTGCTGTTCATCTACCGACTCAAAAAGCTCAATCCAACTGTGAAGGGCAAGCCGGGTAGCGAGTACAGACTGCTCACCGTAGCTCTTATGCTCGGCAATAAATTTCTGGATGACAATACCTATACAAACAAGACTTGGGCAGAAGTTTCAGGGATCAACGTCGGAGAAGTGCATATCATGGAGGTGGAGTTTCTGAGTAATATGAAGTACTGCTTGTTCACATCAGAGCAAGACTGGGCGAGATGGCAGTCACTTTTAGGCAAATTCGCGGCATTCTTCGACAAAGCGTCAAGGCCGCTTCCTGCGCCGATACTGCCGCCGGCTTCCTCGTTGCATCTGCCGGTGGCCCTGCCCTCGCCTCCAGCTTCGCATCAAGCATCGCCACCATATGGCCCGGACTTGGCACAGAATGGTCATGCCTATAGTCCTGCTGGTCAAAATGGTCCGACACCAGCACCCTCACCACTGGGACAATTGTACCCTGCGGTAACTCATCCGGCATCAAGAAAGCGCAGTCACGACAATGATACAGCGGAGCCGCCTCCAAAGCGGATGGCCGGCAGCTACCAGACTTATACATCCCCCCAACGTTATTCGACAATGTCTGCGCAACAGAGTCAGACGCACCCTGTGCCTCGCTTAACGCTGCCGAGTCTCGCTGTGCCAACATCGCAGCCAGCAAACAACAGCTTTTCTCAGTCCTCAAGCCAAGGCCAGCAGCTACCACCAATCAGTGTCCCAGCCCGTGCCATGGCAATGGTGTACCCAAGTGCTGCAAGCCAGGCCCAGGCCCCTCAACTTTCAGCTACTGCAGCCCTGCCTGCGCAAAGTCATTCGTCACAATATGGCTCAAGGAATCAAAGCCCTTACTCCGGATCCGGGGTGACGTCTCCAAATAGTGCAGTACCTCATTCAGCCACAGTGCTGCACCCAAACAGCCAGATATCACCAACGTATTTCTTGCAGCAACGAAGCTCGCCATACCGGCCCGTGCACCACGTTTCCACGCTACTGTACCCACCGCCATCGGCAGCGATTCAGGCTCGACCGCCAACTGTCGAACTCAATCAAATGCAGTATCAGCCACTCGGCAAGCCTGTGCAGCACACCGGTCGGCTTCCTTATGTTGCACAGAACCTATGGCTCGATGGCAACCAGCCCCAAGAAATGACGCCTATTCATCAATGGCCGGGCTTTCAGCGAGCTGCGCATCAGCAACAAGCCTAGTCTTGTCACCGAGACATGGACGAGTCACGAAGGCATGAGCACATTCTTACCGATAATTCTACTTCACCTGGCGTTCGGCGCGAGAGACATGGCCTCGTCTTCCAGTGTACACATTCTCCAGCATTACCGTGATATTTTGCTTTGCGTTCAAGCGCGCACGCATACAGAGGCGTTCATAAAGGCTTCCAACAGAAGAAGCCGCCCGAGGCGGGCAATGGGCTTGTGCTCGGGCGTTTGATAGCATGCCAAGGACGGCTGCTCTACATGAAAGGACCGGGACAGTTCACAGTACTGTCGAGTGCTGATTCGGGGAGACACTCCAAATATTGCAAAGTGCAATTTTTCCAAGGCTGCACGATCCGAATCGTCATGCCTGCGTTAGATAATACGAGATAGCTACAAATATGAGCAGCAGTCTTGGCAATGTCGTCTGATGTTCTCCAATTCATTCTGGCCGAGCTCACTCAAACACGAGTCAGTAGAAGCCGGGGCACCAAATAGCCGAAGTAGGGCATTCACGTAAGTTCTGCTGGTGGGCACATAAGAAAATTACCGGAAAGAACGCTCCTCATAGGCACGCTGGCGGATCACGACATTCCATCTGCAGCTGTGACTGCAGAGTAGTACTTGCGGACAATCTCTACACACAGGCATAGGTTGAGCTAGCGTCACATACCGAGCCAACCGAGGCCGACAAATACAGGCTGCAAAATCTTCGGAGTACCATAACATCGAATCAGCAGTTCCCACCTTCTGCTTTCAATGTACACCATCCGGCACGCTCTCTATCGTATCCGTACTGCAGCAATAATTGCAATATTCTGCCATATTGAGAACCAAGTTTCCGATCAGTAAATTGCTGGAGTCAGAGCCGCTGATTTGCTTTGCGGCCATGGCGCTGTGCGGACACTCTTCGACCTGTGGCTGGTTATAACCTTTCAGACAATACGAAGTGCATCGTGCTCCGTAGTTCATGGTGCCACCTGAAGTCAACTGCTGCTGACGCTACTGCTGTCATGCGGCACTTCTGCTCTGCATTCTTCTTCCATGATGTCCTCTGTACGAGTCGAAATCGTCAAGTTTTGCGCCTTCAAGCTTGTTGACGTATGGTAGAGTTAATGGGCCTCACCTTGTTAGCACCGTATGCCGGATGCGCCCACCCGAAAGCAAAGACGAGCACGCTTGAAGCTCTGGAAGGGGAGCGAGAAAGGGGCGAAGAGCTGGCTACGACTTAATGGTGCAGGTCTTCTACAGAGGTTTTTGGAGGTCCTGCGTTCCAGGTCTACGATCGTCAAGACCCTTGGTGAATGAACAGCATGGTCGACGACTGGATGTTGCAAACACCACAAGACGCCAGGAGGGCAATGAGGAGTGCATGAAAGTGCACTGGGAGCGAGCAGACGCATCTTATGAGCACTCAGGCCCGCTCTGACTGGCCATCAACGCTCGCTTCGGCGTAGTTTCGAAACACTGACGGCCGATCCCGATGGTAGAAACGCGCATCGACACGCGAGAACTCAGCTGCGATTCGTCAATGCCATCTTGCGACACCCAGCATCTGCGCATCATCTCTACAAGCGCGTACGGTATGTGACCGACTGATGCTTGCCATGCCTTCCGCAGTTCAATTTTGGAAGTCCCTAGATCAACATCTCTTTGCACATGGTACTTTGTAGCCTCTCCTTCCGCATTCTCTCGCACAAGACATCTGCGGCTCGGCCGCCGTTGCTAGCTCGGAAACCGCCATCATCTCGTTTTACCTCCTCGCAAGTTCAACGGTTGATAGCGGCCGCGCTGGACCGTAACTCTCGCTTACTGCATCGGATTCCTCGATCTACTCTCCGCCTTCACTCGGACCCCATAAACCAGCATCCTGTTGCTGTTGCAGCAGGCATCCGCTCACGATCGATATAGCAGTAGCAAGCGAGACATTGCCCGTGGATGCCACACCTATCATCGTACCATTCCCTGAAACATTCTTTACGCAGCTGCGACCTGCTTTGAGGAAGCAACGGCGCAACCACTCTTGGGCAATCGCTGGACGCGAGAGAAGCCGCTCCTTCTTTGAACACGCTCTTTACGCACGATCGCTTTACCACGAAAGCATTAATATCTTGAACTGACAAACGCTAATACACCAACAATGCGATACTCGGCGCCCCTGCTTGCCCTACCAGTGACAGCGCTTGCGGTGACTTTGGCCGACTTCAAACCGCGCGCGTCCGATCTACCTTCGAGCTGTCAGGCAGTGTATACGCAAACGATCGACGGCTGCTCACCTTCGGATTTCTCTTCAAGCGCGGGGTGCAGTAAAGGCTGTGTGAAGGCACTGGCAGCCTTCACGACCACTGTGAAGAGCGCTTGCAGGCCCGAAGATATCGATGGAACGAACATCATTACTGCGTTCCTGGACAATGCTGGGCCTCAAGGACTCTGCACCAACGCAAATGCAATACTAGGAAGTGGCAGCTCCTCTGATATGGCCGCACAAGCAACTACTGCCGCATCGAGCATCAGCTCAACCACGGCTGTGCCAAGCACCATCTCAGCATCAGCAGCCGCAATATCGCATTCGAATGCCGATTCGACTACATCCGAGGGATCAACAAGCTCCATGCAGAAAAGCTCGAGTACTATTTTGAGTGGCACCAAGACCGCATCAAGTCTTGCAAATTTTACATCTGCTCCTAGTTCTACAGCGACACTTGCCGTGGACACATCTTCTGCACCCTCGGCTGCAACGCCGAGCGCCAGCAGTTCACGAGCGAACGGAAAGGGCGATAGTGGTGGCGGAAGTCCCTTTGACACCGAGGGCAATCTGGCATCTTCTGGTATTGTTGCTGCGGTTCCTTGTGAATTCCGCTCTCTCGGAGCTCTGCTAGCACTCCTTGCTATACTCCGGTAGCGATTACGGAATAACAAATGATCGAGGAAGCCGCAACTACTGGCCATCGAATGGAGAAGTACATACAACAACGAGGTTACGGATTTGACTGGCGTCACTGATACCCCTTCTGCATGGTTATGCGTAGTGCTGTTGTCTTTAGCGTGGAGTCTCTTGGGTCTGGCATCATGTACAATGCATTGTTGGGTCAACCAGAGCGCAATGGCATCGAATGGATTGGGTTAATCAGAAGGGAATGGCATCGAACTGATTGGGTCAATCAGAGCGGAAAGGCATCGAATGGATTGGGAAAACACTACGGCTTTGTCGTTGTGGGCGGCTATCACATTATAAGACTTGCAGAACAGACTAGCAGGCTCACGATTTAATTTGGGGACGATGTTCTACTTTGCATGAACCTCACGACATGTGTATACTACGCGCGCAAGCACGCGACAGAAAGCACAACAAAGCTTCTGGAGCTAATTAAAGCTCAATGAACCCTAGCTGGAAGCTTGCAGAGTGACGTTGTTGATTAGCTTTGATGTTCTGCGACATGTACAGCCTGGGAGCGTTGCTTATCTCGGCACACCTCGAGGTACATGTAGGCAGTGGTGTCGAAAGTGACACGGAGCCCTGGAGGGCAGTAATAGTTGAGACATGGGAGTGAAAGTGTTTCCCACTATTGCCCACGCTTTTCATTTTTCCAAAACCGTGACGACGCGCTGCCACTGATAAAGGGCCCGCGGAAAGGGTAGCTGGCGGCGCTAAATTCTTTTTGGTACCACAGAACGGGAGTCTGCTGCTTCGCAACTCAACATTGAAGTCCACGCAGCCTCTGTCACTGCTGCTCGCCATCCAACACCAAAACATTGCCATGGCATCTAAGGCCACGTTACGGCCTCTGGCTGCCGTCAGTGCCTCTATTGGCGTGAAAAAGACAGCAGGTCGCGCATTCACGACAGCGCAGAGAGTCCAGTCGCCATTTCAGCAGCCTGTAAGAGCTGGGAAGAAAATCGACAAGCAACAATTAAGTGCTGGCTTCCGACGAGGCTTCGCGGACAAGCTTCCGAGTAAGGAGAAGGTCAAGAAGGGGTCATGGGGTTTCTTGCGGTGGACGTGGCGCATCACATACCTTTCTACGCTCGGCATCTTGGGATACACAGCCTATGGCATTTGGGACAGTAGGAACCCTGCTGAGCAGCAAGAGCCCGATCCAAGCAAGAAGACACTTGTTGTACTTGGTGCGTATGACCCAAGGTCGATGTTTCTGCCCGAAGATATGCAAACTGACACATGCAAGGCACTGGCTGGGGATCTGTTTCCCTGCTGAAGAACCTCGACACTGAGAACTACAACGTCGTCGTCGTATCGCCTCGAAATTACTTCCTGTTCACACCGCTCTTGCCATCATGTACCACTGGAACGATCGAGCATCGCAGCATCATGGAGCCGATTCGAAATTTCCTCCGCCACAAGAAAGCGTCGGTGAAGTACTACGAAGCTGAAGCCACCAAAATCGATTACGAGAAGAAGATTGTCTACATCAGTGATGACTCTGAGATTAAGGGCGCCTTGTCTCAAAACGAAATTCCATTCGATATGCTGGTCGTCGGTGTTGGCGCTGAAAATGCCACTTTCGGTATTCCAGGCGTGCGCGAGCATGGCTGCTTTCTGAAGGAGGTCAACGACGCTCAACGGATCAGAAAACGAATCATGGACTGCTGTGAGACTGCTACTTTCAAGGATCAATCGAACGAAGAGAAGAAGCGCCTGCTGCACATGGTCGTCGTTGGCGGTGGTCCTACTGGTGTTGAGTTCGCTGGCGAGCTGCAGGATTTCTTTGAGAACGACTTGAAAAAATGGATACCCGAAATCTCTAACGACTTCCACGTTACTCTCGTGGAAGCTTTGCCGTCCGTCCTGCCGTCTTTCTCGAAGAGCTTGATTGACTACACTGAGAAGACCTTCAAGGAAGAGACGATCGAGATCCGAACAAAGACCATGGTCAAAAACGTTACTGCCGACTACATCGAGGCTGAGTACACTGACGCGAGCGGCAAGAAGGTGATTGAAAAAATCCCATACGGTTTGCTTGTCTGGGCGACTGGCAATGCAGTACGACCTATAGTCAAGGACTTGATGAACCAGATTCCAGCTCAAAAGGACGCCCGTCGAGGTCTCAATGTCAATGAATACTTGGTCGTCAAGGGCACAGAGAACATTTGGGCTGTCGGTGACTGCGCTGTCGCAAACTACGCACCCACGGCACAAGTTGCAAGCCAAGAAGGTTCGTTTCTTGCTCGACTATTCAACCAAATGGCCAAGACCGAAGAGATAGAAGGTCAGCTTGCAGTGTTGTCCGAGGAGCAAGGGAAAGCGACAAACAAGGAGGCCAGAGACAAGGTGTTCGAGAATATCAAGGACCTGCAGAAGCGGTTGCGCCGTGTCAAGCAAATGGGGCCTTTCGAGTACTCGCACCAGGGTTCTCTGGCATACATTGGCAGCGAGAAGGCTGTTGCGGACATATCGTGGCTCACTGGTAACCTTGCCAGCGGCGGTCAACTCACGTACCTGTTCTGGAGATCAGCCTACTTGAGCATGTGCTTCAGCAGTAAGTCACGCTTGTCATGTCGTTGAGATTAGATGCTAACATAAGCGACAGCACGTAACCGCGTCCTTGTCTTCATGGACTGGATCAAATCCTACATCTTCGGTCGTGATGTCTCACGAGAGTAGGCCTCTCGGGCAGCAGGGTACGATGACCGATGGCAAAATTGTTTCTTTCTCGAAATCTGTGTGAATACGGCGAAGACATGGACGGTCTGCGAACAAGGAAAGATACCTTTGAGCATGTCGCAGCTTTACAGACTGGGTTGGCGTCATATACGGTCGTGGACGATGTGCGAGTAGTGACCTATGCGCAGGCCTGGGCTATCATACGCGCCTGGGGAGATAGATTTGTGTCTTTTTTGTGATTCATAGCGAAGTGAACCTAACGTGATCTTGTTAAAGGTCACCAGTATGCACGATCCACTCTTGCCACTGTCTCGCCCGGGCTGCTTGACTGCAAAAACTTCGTGCCACGATCCAGAATTCATTGCCTGCGATACTTTGGCCCTCAGTAGTGTCTGTGCCGTTTAACGATCAAAACTCTACAGGTTTGCACGAGGCATGCGTGACTCCGTCGTTAAATAACGTCGGAAATGAGGGGACCGAAGCGAACGACCTTATCGTCGTCGTGCACGTGTTCAATATAGAAGAGGGGACCTACAGCATTACCGGGAGGTAACGTCGAGGGCAAGCTGGCTTGTGAGGCAGGCACCATGTCTGATCTGGTCGCTGTCGCTTCTCGGGTCGAGAAAGTAGTATCATACCGTCGTCCGTATGGTGAAGCCGGAAGCTATCTGGTGTATATCCGCCTCACAGGGGACTTTTTTTTCTATGGTAACAGGTATCGTCAATGGTGACATCTTGCTTCGATAATGGGCCAGCCAGTCATTGGTGATGCCATGCCTGAGTGAAGTACGACACGTCTCGAAGAGTATTCCACTCATGCTGCACTTCCCTGAGAGATGCCCTCGGGATGATATCGATGTCTATATAGGTGAAAGGAAAGTGCTTTGCCGGATTCTTTCAAAATCTGGGATGATGTTGTGTAGTTTGAACAACACCGAGCGTTTTGGGCATGCTGCTCGACTTATTTTTACATCACGTGACTCACTCACTGGGTTTCCCGCGACTTTTCTGCCATCTAGCGCACGTACTAACAATACATATATCAAGAGACAACATGATACTTCCAACGTCGCCGTTATGAGTGCCACCACGCTGGAGCACATCGCCTCGGGCGGTAACAGGCACTCTTCTGCGGCAGACTGGGCTCCATCTCTACTAGCCTTCGGTACTGGCAACAATATTGCCTTGTGGAATCCCGAAAATGCGAGTCAACGAGGCATATCGGCACTCCTGGCAGGCCACACCGACACAGTGAACTGCGTGAAGATCGTTGACCATGGCGGACAGCGTATTCTGATCAGTGGTGCTGCCGATAAGACAATTCGCTTGTGGTCAACTTCGGAGAATGCATCAAGTGGTTTCACAGAAACCTTGTGCCTGACTGCGCACACCCATTCAGTCAACGCCCTCGCTGTCCTACCGTCTTGCAGCATGTTTGTGTCCGCCTCCGCTGATGCCACAGTCAAGGTCTGGCAATTTGAAGGCACTACAGCTAAGCTTATCCAGTCTATCTCTTTGCAGCCACGCTATCTTCCTTTAGCACTAGCACTCACTTCACTTTCTAATGGCGATATTGTGCTTGCTGTTGCCGGCACTTCGACCATCATACAGATGTACGTCAGAACACAATCGTCTGCAGGATTTGAACTGCAAGCGACTTTGAGTGGCCATGAAGGCTGGATTCGCTCTCTCGACTTTACCCGCGAGAGCAGTGCCGATGACAGCGATGTCCTACTCGCCTCCGCGAGCCAAGACAGATACATTCGACTATGGCGCTTGCACAAAGGACATGCCGAGACCTCAACGTCTGCGCATGTTGCAGACGAGCTGGCGTCGACTGCCGGAAAGAAGTCTCTAACCAACAAAGCTCATGAAGTTGGCAGCATCGGCTCGAAGAACTCCGTCACGTTTGAAGCACTCTTGATCGGACATGAGGACTGGATATATTCTGCACGATGGAAGCCATCAGTCGATCGTACTTCAACACCTGTCCTTCTTTCGGCTTCGGCTGATAACTCACTCGCAATATGGCAAGCAGATGCTGCTTCGGGTCTGTGGATATGTACTAGCAGACTTGGTGAGATCAGCTCACAGAAAGGCTCGACTACGGCGACTGGGAGTACTGGTGGATTCTGGATTGGTCTCTGGCAGCCGGCAGGAGAATCTGTGGCCAGCCTTGGTCGCACTGGAAGCTGGCGGCTGTGGACACACGACTCGGGTAATGACATGTGGCTGCAGCAAGTTGGCATCAGTGGACATGTACAGGAAGTGCGAGGCCTTGCATGGTCACCAGCTGGGGATTATCTATTGTCTACCTCCTCTGACCAGACCACGAGATTGCTTGCAGAGTGGCGTCGTGACGACAAGTCGTCATGGCACGAAGTATCTCGACCACAGATTCATGGCTACGATCTGAATTGTGTAGACACGATCAGCGAGGACCAATTCATCTCCGGTGCAGATGAAAAGTTGCTGCGAGTATTCAATAAGCCAAAGGCAGTAGACCATTTGGTCCTCAAGCTCAGAGGGCTGACGATCTCGCATTCCAGTGATCTTCCCGAGGTAGCCAACATCCCCGTGCTTGGACTTTCTAACAAAGCAGAAGCGGCGGCCGACGCTGAACAGCCTAATGGACATGCAAACGGCACTACCAATGGAGATGTCGATAAACATCAAGGGATCAATCAAGCTCTGCCTACGCACACTTCGCCTTTTGATCCTGAGCGACCAACTCTAGAAGATCACCTAGCTCGACACACCTTATGGCCTGAACACGAGAAGCTGTACGGACACGGCTACGAGATCTCTGCAGTTGCAACCAGCAACGACAGATCGCTCGTTGCAACAGCGTGTAAAGCCAGCTCAATAGATCATGCCGTCATAAGACTGTACGATACGAAGGAGTGGCGCGAGGTCAAGCCGGCCTTGACGGCACACAGCTTGACCGTAACGAGCATCAAATTCTCCTCCGATGATACATACATGCTCAGCGTTGGTCGGGATCGGCAATGGGCCGTGTTCAAGCGAGAAGCAAACGGCTCATCCGTGTACGAAGCGTTCTGCTCTGACCCCAAAGGACACTCCAGGATGATCCTCGACTGCTCCTGGGCCCCAGCTCCTGCGGGTAACGTCTTTGCGACTGCAGGCCGAGACAAGACCGTGAAGATCTGGAAGCTCGTAGAGAACAGGGCGGATTGCATCGGAACAATATCCACCAATTCTCCAGTCACCGCTGTCGCTTTGAGTCCGTATATTGAGAAGCAAGTCGTGACCCTTGCCTATGGTCAAGATGATGGACGCATAGGACTCGTAAAGCTGAGAAGAGACACCTTTGAGATTATCGAGCGCGAAGACCTTGATGCGTGTCTGACTCATTGCAAGACCGTGAACGCGCTTCGATGGCGGCCAATCTGCGATCCTATGGGTCGGCATCAACTGGCGTCTGCAAGCGATGACACTTCCGTGAGGATATATAACATCTTCTGAGCCCGCAGTTAGATGCCCAGAGCTCAGACCGATGGGCATGCCATGGTTAGACACGGACCGTTGCGATGACTTGCTCGTGAATCATCGCGAAAGACGCTGCTGGGTCCTCAACCCATTGCTTCCATGCAAGAGCGTATTGCTCGAGAGTAGCTCTAAAGACGCG
The DNA here is from genome assembly GCA_013248845.1 of Passalora sequoiae. NCBI lineage: Eukaryota > Fungi > Ascomycota > Dothideomycetes > Mycosphaerellales > Mycosphaerellaceae > Passalora > Passalora sequoiae. The sequence continues at coordinate 435,056 of WSQC01000018.1, read as the reverse complement.
TCAGCGGAAGGTGCCTACGTGCTCAGCGAGGGTCGATATACCTGGTGACGCCCATTGCCATAGCTTTATCCGCAAAGACGCCATGCGTGCACCTCGCAGGCCAATGCTCGCCATAATCTCTTCGTCCCTGTAAAGTATCATACCTCCACGGCGATCTCGTATGCAATATGTCTTTCTTCGCAAAGCCCGCCTTAGCCACCCACGTGCTGATCTGATTCCCTACATCAATGGTCCCACCATTCGCCACATGAACAGCGCGAATCACCCGAGCGCAATCATCCAAAACTCCATAACCCGGCCCGAATCGAGCCGTCACCAAGCTCCCTTCCCTCATGCAAACAACACCACCCTCCCTCGTAACCCTCCTCAACTCCCGAATCGCCTCGACCGGCCTCCCAAAATGCGCCACCGCCTGATGCGTCATCACCACATCAAACCTCCCATCCTCAAAAGCCATCCCATACACATCTCCCGCCACAAACCTCGTCCGAGACCCAACCCCCCGACCCTCCGCACGAACCTTCGCACTCTCCAGCACCGCGGCGGAAATATCAAGACCGGTGACTTCCGCCCCCGGGACCATCTCCGCTAGATCGATCGTGAGCGTTCCTGCTCCACAGCCGACGTCGAGGATTTTTAGTGGGGGGGTTGGGGTCTGGCGCATCAGATGCGCTAGGGTGGGTATGAGGTATGCGCATTGGAGGGAGAAGTGGTTGTAGGGTAGATCTGCTTCTTCCGCCGGTAAATTCAACAAATTTCTCCAATGCCTCTTGTTCTTATTGTCATCATCATCTTCTTCTTCTTCTACTACTACTACTTCTTCTACTCCCGTCGCACTCCGCCGAGCCACGTCGCCGGCCTGAGGGACCGTAGAGATTTTCCGCCATGGCCGAGCCCATGGTTTTGAGAGCATGGACCGCGATATTGCCATATTGCCATATACAAATCTCTCTCTAAATCTCTCTCTCCCCCCCTCTCTCTATAAAATCAGCCCGCTTCAACAAGTGACTAACTGACCAATACCACAAATATATCCACAACGCTCATCACGAAGCTTAATAAAAAAAAAAGCATAGATCTTTCAACAAAAAAAATATGTTTTCCTGCAATAATAATGTCAGTCCTTCTCTACTTCATAACATGTACTCCTCGCCAGGTTTCAACGCAACAGGGTCCGTCGGCCGAGAAGTAAGACAATCGCGGTACTACTACTAGCTAGCTAGTACTACTGTAAGCGAAAACTCTACTCGGGACCTGGTGCTGATCAATCAGTTAGGGCAGATCTACTATTGTGTCTGACTCGTGTGACATGTCGTATGGCGTCTGCCTGCGGTCAAGCGATGCGCGATGGGAAATGCGTTCAGCACTTCCACGACACTGTTCACGGCACTTAAAAATAGGACGGCCTTGCGGAATAGAGTTCGTTGTGTCCTCTATCCACTGAAATATGTCAGTGCTGGGAATAAATATCTAATAACTGTACAATTTGATCCACTAACGCTAATCATCATTTCTGCAATATGTTTGCCGCATGCATTGGTGGAACAATTGTTGTAAGAATTCGCCCGTCATATGCACTTTAAAGAACTCCCAGCACAAATTTCTTTTGCGCCATTGCCTACTCAATCGCAAACAGTCCAGTCCCTCCCAGGCATAAGTGTGTATCATGAATCATGAGTCGTAATGCCGACAACTCGCCATTCTATTCCTTCCATGAGGAGAACGCCGTCATAGTTGATGAAGTTGTCCATTTGTACAATGTGAATGCAATCTTGAGACGCCTGGTTTCCAACTGTATACATCATGCGTTGCAATCGTGCATGAGTTCATTTCTCGGCCAAGGATAGCCTGCATCTTCCCAGTGAGTGTGGTTTGGGTTATTGTACGCCCGTGGGTGTCTGGCAATGTAGTCAGTAGTTTCGTATCCAGGAGGATCGCACGTCACCATTTCCTCTCCTGGCTTTTGGTACCACCGCACATAATCAATGCGCATCACGGTTGGGAAGCGAAGATTCGCAAGGTCGATATTGACCCAGCTGTGCGAGAATCCCAAATTCAGAATCATTGAGAGCGGCTCTTCGGCTATCAGACGTTGTTGTATGTTGCCATTTGGTCCGATAGCACGAGCGTCGAACTTCATCATCTCGTCGTCGCCGACGAACCAAGTGATATGTGAATCGTCGCCGCCGCCGGGCACATACTCAAACGAGTATTTTTGATAAGCCTTACCATCATACCACTCGTTGTTCAGCATAGTCGTGGTAGAGACAGCTTGCTGGTAAGGACCTCCAGTGTAGGTGTTCACGAAGCTGAACTGATAATGAGGTGTCTCCATGAATTCGTAGTTGGGGTAGTAGAAGATATCAAACGGCGCCACTTGAAAGGATTGCGTGGCGACTCCTATTCCCATGCCTCCCCAATCAGCGCTGACTTCGACGATATCGATCTCAGGTGCGCCACGACCAGTCCCAGGGGTCGGGTGATCTTCGCCGTAGCAAGCACAACTGGGTAGACGCTGGCCGGGCAGAAAGCTTGTTCCGTCAGTCATGGACTGGTTGGGCGTTATGCCGGTGTCGCAATCGTTGTACGTATAAGGCCACATGCCATCGGTGGTGGCCAGATAACCAGGTCGGCCAAGGTTACCCATCGTCCAAGCACCTGGCCAGAGTCCGTGTACACCAGCTGGACCTGGAAGACTCATAGAAACCTCAAATACGCCTCCTTTGAGACACAGTTGGTTCCATGAGTTGAGCATGCCCGATCTGTACATCACACCGTGGTTGTTGAATGCGTCCAACTGGAGCTGTAGGGTGCCGTCACCTAAGAAAGATGACTGTCAGATACAGGCGAGAAACGTTGCGCTTTGATGCCATACCAGTGTTGACAGCATCTGGATCATACCACTCAAGATCCTGAGTAGCACCGTACCAGATATCTGGAGCATACCAGTACGGATCATCTCCAGGGTAAAATGTTCTGTTCTTCTCATTGAACTCGTCGCTAAAGACCAGTACAAGGTCGTCTCCATCACTGCCTTTACGATGCTTAGCCGAGGACGGAGTGTCCGGATCGATAAGACCAGTCCTGATGTTCTTCAGCAGCGGATAACTCTTGTCGTTGACATGTGCCCAGGCTTGCGAATCGTCGCCGTGGCCAGGCATTTGGTCCAATGGTGTTTCGTAGCTGTACGGAATCAAGCTCGTCCCAGTGTACGAGACGACGGGGAGAACGATGAAGACCGTGAACAAACCTATCAATATGAAGATCATACCAATTGTATTGACGATGTTGTCTTTGGAGAATCGTTCCTTCAGCGTAGGCTTATATTTCCGATCGTCATCCCAGGCCGGCATGTGCATATCGTCGTCATCCTCTTTCTGGTCGGAATACAGCAGCCACTGATTCGGTGCGTTCAATCGATCTTCAATCCAGGGCAGGAATGGGGCTTTTTCGGGATCAGCATTGTTAATAAAATTTGGCGTGCCGCTCCTCGCTGGTATTATAGGCCCTCCCACAACCGGTACGTTCCCATCTTGCTTTTCATGACTTTTCTGCTCGGAGACTGGAGTTCCCGGTGCAGTGTTGGCTACAGATAAGAACGGATTCGAAACCCTTCTGTCGTCTTTGAAGGGGTTGGATAATCGTTGTGCAAGATCTGCAGGTGCTACACCCAGAAGGTGTAGCTGTGTAGAAGAGTGATACCCTGGTAAAGGTGATGAAGATAGATCCAACTGCGAGTTGTTTCTCGAGTTGTTCTGAGTAGCGAATGGATTGTAGTAACGATCAAAGTCCACGCCGAGGTCGCGTATTGATTGTGGCGGCGTGGCAGTTTCTGCGCTGAGAGTGGAATGAAGGTGCGACATTTCTGGAAGCCTCAGTAGTGTTCGCGAAGGCGTTTGTGCACCCGACGGTAGTGACGAACTTGTAGCTTCCGCCACAGCGGCCATCGTGGCTCGTGGGCTAGGCGGCCCTGTTGCACGCGCTGAGCTGCCATCACTGTTCCTGGTGCTTTCGTGACTGCCGCTGGAATGCGAGGGTGTTGGGTTCAACGGTGAAGAAATAGGCGGCGCATAAGGCGATACGGCGCCACTATGCTGTAACGAGTGCGGCGACGGAAGGTCTGATGTTGTAAGCTGGATGTTGTCACTATCCAACGACGACTGTGGTGAGCTGCTCGATGCCCTGTGTCTTGAAGCGGGCCGAGATGCTTCCCGAATTGACTGCGCTGAAGCTTGTGCATTCAAGCTCGTCGCCGAGCGGCCGGCTTGTTGTGTGTGCTGCTCATCGGCACCGTCGTACCGTTGTGGAGCTCGAAGGGTCGGCCGTACGTTTTGCGTGTATGGCTGTGGCGGGTGTGAAGGAGCCATTGCATCGAGGGCACAAGGCTCCTGGAAGAGCATACAATGCTCGAAAGAGAGAGAGAGTTTAAATGAAGGCGTCAAGTTGGGCTACAGGTGCGCCATGCGCTGAATGAGTGACTTGGTGCCGACTTGGTATCGTGTATGGTGGTGGGAAGTGACGATGTCGGCGTCGCTGGTGGCAAGCAGTAGTGATACAAGAGATGTGGAGAGAGCAGGCGGAGGTGGATCTGAGGCAAGAGCTTGCATGTGCGCGTGGTCACTGCAGTCCCGACCTAGCTTCTCTTTCTCGATGGATGCATCCCGGATTGCCTACACGTACATGTTTTTGCTAGTCGATGGTGAGTTCGGAACATGACCTGTTGCATTGTTTTAGCGACCGCGTACAGTTGTTTGTACAGTGAAAGAGGAGTGTTGGAAAGGTGTGCACAAGGTGAATGTCAACGACCCGAAAAGCGGTTCTATTCACAAGACGGGGCCACTCGCTTCGATATGCCTGCGACAAGACCTTTCCATGATAGTGATCCATACATGTATGTAATCACGAGCACGCACTCAACATTTGCTTGGCCGCATCAGTGTTGAGTACAAATGGCTGCAACTGACACGGCTACCGTCATGACCCCTGGACGGCGCTGCTGTTCAATGCCGACAGGCTTGTCCTTCACTTGTTGCGTGCTCATCATCATTCTGCTGCCTGCTTCCCATCTACACGCGAGGTGCATGCCCATAAGGTACATGTATGCAGTGTGTGGTTGCAAGTCCCAACGTCACATCCACGACAGTGGTTTAGCGCCATGCACGCAAGGATTAAGCTCCGAGCTCCAGGACAGGGGTGTAGAGCACTAGTCGTCTTCGAGTAACATGCCGGGGTCTATGCCACAGGCCTTCTATGTCCTCGGTCGGTAATGATAATGAAACGAGGTTTCCATGTCTTTGCAAAGTGTTGAAGGGCAAGTTACAACTTGATATATCCAAGGCAGCTATTACTGAAGCTCGAGCGCTTACAGGAGAAGTGCGGACGAATGCGCGTCTTGGAGATACCAGCGGCGCCCCTGCAGGTGTCAGTCCTTCCGCTGCACCTCGGGAGAACTTGCGCCAGGAACCGAGCACGCCGACGCTGATTGGAATACGTTGACAACAGGTACTCGCTATGCGGCAAGTACTTACTCTCCAGCAAGGAGCAACAGGGTCGAATAGCTACTACCTTCGAAAACGGGAGTTGTTGGCTGTACCGAAAGAATGCAGCGTCGCGAGATGATGAAGGTCATGCTGCCCATGCATGAGATTAGGCTCACGCAGCCGTGTCGCTTGCACAGGGCATGCAGACCCTTAACGGCTTTACAGCCACGAAAAAGCTGACTCCAATCCTACCACTGTCAAGGATAGGACATGCGAATACAGACCTCCAACGATGCCTTGGATCGCGTCCGCTCGAAGCTTGTCTACCAGTCTCTCGTAGTTTTATAGTCTCCATCGGCCCCTGGGACTTTTATGGAAATGCGCCCTCGGCTTTAGACATGCCCCACAGCTGGCGGCATTGTGCTTTCTCACATCGCAGTGGCACCTACTTCGAGATGAGACAAGCCATGGTCAGATGGCTCTGATTCATCGCGTCGCGGTAGCTTGAACTCCTGCCAAAGGAATTTCTTCACCTGTGCATCTCCTCCTTTGCCATTGACAGCCTTTTGCGCCGTTACGCCATCCAACCTTTGGGCTCTACCAGACTTCAGTCTAGCACAAAGATCTCCACGATGCTTGACAATGATGCTCCAGCACCGACGTCGACAGCTCAACATACTCCCGCTCTCTGTTGCTGCCGTTCAAAGGGCCATAGACAGAAAGTAACGAGAATTCCTGATAACTGATGTTTAAAGGTTTAGCAGCAAAGGTGAACTCAAGGCTAGCGCGACAGATGACCAGGGTCGTTCTCTGGCGCAGCTCCTCGTTGAGTACGAAGACGTGATTTCGACTCTTGACTGAATCCTGACACCACTACTCAAACGAGGGAATTTCACTTCAGCATAGAACTGGCCTTAGTCAAAATGACGATGGCTGCGCTTGCTAAGGCTTCAAGCATCTTCCCCTTTCGGACACGCAATGTGTACAGCGATGCGACTAAGCTCAAGGACGCCCGGCGCGTATGCATGCTACAAGCGGGCGAACTCCTCTGTACATGCTGCACGATCAGGCTGTTGCGCGCGAGCCGACGTGAGTCAACTCTTCTTCCTAGTGCCAGCCACACATGGGACCTTGGTCGAAGTGGACAACGAGGACTTGTAGGATGTGCACACGTCTGTTGAGAGGAGATGTCAGGAGTCCGGGAAAATGATCATGTCGCGTGATGGACAGAAAACTTCCAGATGCCAAAGTTGTGTTGTGGAAGGCGATGCTAGACCAGACGCTCCGCATCATTTCTGGATTGGCCTGGGAATGACAGAAACCGCATTTCGAATAGATCCCAGAAATAGGACTACCTCTTTGATCAGCGCCTGAGAAGAAGCATCGCATGTAAATTTGACGGACAATTGTGCCCCTCTCGGCCTTTGAAGTGATGCCGCCCTGGTTTGCATGGGTCCGTACCATACGAAGGCAAGCAAATATCTTCGATGGGGTAGCCCAAGGACACATGAACAGGGTGCGTTGTAATCAAGCGTGGTGTTCAACACGCGATCGCTTTCCACTTTGCAGAACATTTCGATAAGCAAAGGCAAGCAGATTCGCGAAAACTGAGACAGCCTGCGGCAGGAGGCATTGCTACGGCCAAGTAACCAGTCCTCCACGAACAATGACGGATAGGCAAGCAAGTTGCCGCCCATAACCGTGAGGACACAGAGGATTCAGAGTCTCGTCGACTCGTATAGCTGCAGGCGGCTCGCGGGCAACGCCGCATTTGCGCCATCCTGGAATGGCCTTCGGACGCCGTCCCGCTGAGTAGCCGATACACCAGAAGCCAGTGTCAAGGCTCATCGTTGCATAATACGTGGGATCCAGGCTGTACCAGCAGATGGCGAGGAGGATCTTCGTGTCCATCCACGCAATAGTCGCTTAACAGACATCTGTAGCGTATGGGAAGGGAAATACCTAACATGAACCCCGAGATCCGTATTGAAAGATCGGCCGCGCTTCGTAGGTAGGAAAAGGTCATCAAGCTTGCATTGTCCGGGCTATGCTCAGGAGCAGAGGGTGTCGTTGCTGCTCAAGGGCCATCATACGAGATGTTGTGCGATAGCTGAGAGGAGTTCATACACGTTGCTTGCGTGTGTCTGCAGGTAGGGGCTTCTGCTGAAGGAGTAGCCGTGTTGAAACTAGTGTGAACAACACTGAACGCGGCCATGAACCAGTGGGGAAGCCGGCCTCTAGGTTGGTGCCTCTGTGGCGTACCCGGACATCATGCCGGGCATGCTTCAAGTCCTTCGTGCTACACAATGCAGCTTCCAGAATTATCAGCACCGAGCGAACTACTGCTAAGGAGCCAATTCACGCTGACGCGGTCTTGCCGTTTCAATGACCTGCGTGGTATGCTCGATGTAGTACGTGAACACGGCTCCTAGCGCGCAGATTTCGATGTTTACAGGTGAAATCAAGCATTGAAGATAGCTCGCTAAGCTTTTCATGGCTCGTTGTGGAAGGTCGTCGTGTGCCGCGTCACCATGGGATTCGGAGTGTACCACTGAAGCATGGGCGGTGACATTGCATTGGTCATCCGAACGAAGCGTCATGAGATATGCGCCTACATCAAAGCTCAGAAGTGAGATGGGGGAGGAGCCACTGTCACTGCGATACGCGGCAGGAGCAGAAGGTGACCCATGCGCACGAGCCGGGACAACCTCGCGCCAATCAGCGGTCGGTACTGCTCCATGCTTCGGAGAACACGAACGCTGTTGGAGTCCGTCAAGCAATCCAGCCATCGTACAGATCATATGATGCTGCGGTGTGTGAGACTACAAGACCGTCTGTCTGCCTGCTCAGCTCAAAAAGTATCCCGACTAGCATGTTACTCCCTTTGCTTCATGTTCTGCAGCGTGGTTTTGAGAGAAAGAGCTCGTCTACACCATTCCCAGCCGCCGCTGTCGAGCCCTCGGTATTCGAGCACTAGTCCGAGATCGATCTGGACCATCTTAACCAGACTACCACTGCAGTGAGCGCAATATCAAACACCATCCGCTGCTCCGGCAGTGTGGACAGTAATAGCGCATCCACCAATGAGCTGCAAGGATTTCTAACTGTAACTGCGTGGTCATTGCGATAAAGACAGCATTTGCTGTGCGACAATGGCGACTGCCCTCGGAACGAAAGGCGCTGTTTCGGATGCTTACGCAGTCGATTCACGAGCCTCCTTGAGCGAAGGTTCGACTGTAGCCGCGCCGTACCGAGCCTCCTTAGATGATGACGAAGCACTTCAAGACGTCATTCTCGAACGGCCCAGGAGAGGCTTCATGTTTGTGGAAAGCATCTTGAGTGTGCTTGGAATGACAGCACGGCGGCGGAAGGTGGGCGATTATGCATATTTCGAACAGCAAGACGAGCCCGATGGTCTGCTCAAACGACATCCGTCACCGCGGGAACTTCGCCGATGCAGGAGATCATATGTTGCAGGCTTCATCAAGCGAGCATTAATTGCATTCCCCTTTCTTGTCTTGATGGCATTCGGCGTTCTGCATTTGTTGCAAGCATTTCTGGGACGAGCCCGGATACTGTGGGATCTGGAACCGTATGAACAGTATCTGCCACATTGGGGCGAAACAGGCCAGCCGGGAGAAGGTCTAAAGCATTACCCGACAGATGCAACACGGGATGTCATTCCCATACCCTGTCACTCACACAACGATTATTGGCGAAGAGTGCCGCTTTATGATGCGATACATTGGGGATGCACAGGCGTCGAAGCAGATGTGTGGTTGTTTGACGAAGAGCTGTACGTTGGCCACAACACTGCATCGTTGACCAAGAATCGCACCTTCCGCAATCTATATGTCAATCCGCTGGTCGAGCTACTCGACCAAATGAACCCCAATTCTTCCTTCGCCAAAACCACAGGCCATGGCGTCTTCGACGAAGACCCAAACCAGAGTCTAGTCCTGCTGGTCGACTTCAAGACCGGAGGTAAAGACACGTACCCTTACGTCTATGACCAAATTTCAGCTCTTCGCGAAAAAGACTATCTGACATACTGGGACGGCAAGGAAGTCCACTCCCGCGCAGTGACCGTGGTCGGCACAGGGAACACACCCTTCAACATGGTCACTGCCAACAGCACCTATCGCGACATATTCTTCGATGCGCCATTAGACAAACTATGGGAACGGCATTCGAACGAAGAGAAAGCGAATGACTCTCAAAACTCCGGCCAGGGCACCGTCGGTGTGACGAGTCGCGACGAATTCAACACGGGTAACTCATACTACGCCTCCGTATCTTTCACACACGCCGTCGGTTTCGTCTGGAGAGGACATTTATCGCCCAAGCAAATGCGCATTATCCGTGGCCAAATCCGCGGCGCCAAACGACGCGGTCTCAAAGCGAGGTATTGGGACACGCCGAGCTGGCCGATTGGATTGAGGAACCATGTTTGGCACGTTTTGATGAAGGAAGGTGCAGATGTGCTCAATGTTGATGATCTCAAAGGCGCCGCGGTGGAAAATTGGAAAGCCAGGACGCATGAACTTTGGTAACGGCAACCGTGGATAGTCCATGAGAGAGATACAAGGGCAGGTTTATGATGATTCGGCACGAGATCACGATGTTCTGAGATATGGCCATGCCTCCTCAGCTTTAGAGCAAAAACTGAGCGTAAGATACCCAGTGAGAACTGATTTCAATAGGACTACTACACGAAAAAGCAATGATCATGAACTTATGTCGCACACTGGTCTCCCCTCGCTATGCTGAAGCAAGTCATAATGCTAGTAGCACAGCAACGCGAAATCGCAGGAGGGTATCGTAAGCATGAGGCAAGAAACGACCTCTAATCGTCCATTATACTAGCATCTTCAGCGAGTGCGCCATTCTCCATTTCATCATCTTTCCTCGACTCAACGTCGTGGTTTTCCTGCTGTTCGTTCTCGTGTTGTGCCTCCTCCTCCTCTTGGTCTTCGTCCTCGATCTCGTCTTCAGTTTCGTCATCAGCGACAATGGCATTGCTCTTCGGATTGCCTTTCGCCTTCCTTGTAGCACCATCTGCAGCATTAGGAGTCTTCGATCTCGCCTTCGGCTTTGACTTGTTCTGTCTGTTCTCCACGCCATCGAGATCGAGATAGCCTAGCACTTCTCTGAAGTTCGGCCCTAACTTGGTCTTATTACGCTCTAAGCGCTTCCTTGTGGCTTTGTCGTCGATTACGCCAGCTTGTACCGCGAGGACCAATTTGCCAGTCAATTGACAAAGTCGTTGTTCAGCTAGCAGCGGCTTGAGCAATTTGGCGCGACGTGCCTGCTGAGAAGCTTGTGTTTGAGGCTGGCTTTCGGCCTCGTCTTCCTCATCCGACAGTGGATCATCGTCGATTGGATCCGCGTCCACATCCATTTCTTCGACCTCATCAGCCTCGGCATCCTCGAGCCTCTTGCCAGTGAGGCTCGCGAATTCCTTCTCGGCAGTGAGAAAGACTTTCATAATGGCCTTCTCACGCTCACTGTCAAAATCCATCACCAGAACCGTATAGTTGTCATTGACACCGGGTACGGCTTTTATGGTCCGCAGCACTGCAGATCGTATGTAGAGGTCGAGCAGACAGCCAGCTGCAGCATGGCATATCGGTTCTGTTGCGCGCCTCGAATCCATCACATTGACCAAGTTCAGCGTGTATGTGTCTCGACGCTCTGCCAATGGCTCCAGTGCCTCATATTCGAGCTCTGAAGCGACTCCGGTCCTGACAGCTTCTACGATCTTGGTCAGCTTCCAAGCAAAGTACATTGATGCGGCTTCCGCAGCGAGCGATGCCACCGAATCCTCCAGGGCGGCATCATCGGGATCCACCTCTCCGCCTGTTGTGTAGATCGCCCGTTGCGCAAGATCGATAATGAAATCAATGGCGCCCTTGTACTGCTTCCCAGTGCCTTTGTGAGTGGCCTTCACACTACTGTTTTCCAGCGCGTCAATACAGTTCGACACGTGAGCCAGCCGCACAATGCGAAGCAAATTATTGCTGAGCGCTTGAAGCTCTTCGTGGGTGGATGCGCCTCGTACGGCCACAGTAGCAACGTTGAGCAGCTCTGTCAGGTTGCCAATGACATCTTCCCACAGGCTGGCAACTTTCTCCAATGCCGATTCATCGAGCTCGTCATAGTTCAGCGCATGCAGAATAGCTTGAGTTGCAGGACCGAGCACTGCGTCTGAACCATGAGCCATGAATTGCTTGCGAAGGTCGTCCAGTAGTGCTGCATTCGATGCCGAGTCTTGGCGAAGAGCTTTCAAGGAAGGAAGTGCAAACACACTCCCCAGACGTAGGACAGCTCCTGCTGTTTTTGGCGTGTCTCCAAACTTCTTCAGTAGCCTGGGTATCAATTCACCAAGATGTCGCACTGCATCGTCCTGCTCCTCCTTCAGCTCTTCTCTAGCCCTCTTGGAGAGTTTCAACTTGGTACCAGTAATCTTCTCAGCCAGATCGCCCAGTGCATGCTTCACAGTGGCGATGAGTGCCTCCAGGAGCACATTCTCCTCATCCTCTGTGAGGATGCATTCGTGCTTGAACTGCGAGAACGGATCTTGTGCGACGCCGTTCGCACGACCGCTTGAGTGGTCGAATAGCAAGTATCCTGACAAGGCTTGCCAATCCTGTAGCTCCGTCATCTTGTCATAAAGAGCGTCAACCGCTAAAGTGATCCTTGACTCGACTACCGTCTGATTCAGCATCAGTGTTCCGTCAACGGGGTTGTATTCGATACCAGCCGGGAGGTCAACTTCCTGGTCATAAGCTTGTAGCATTTCCGCCATTGACTTGTATGCTAGCCACTGCAATCTTGGCGACTCAAAGCTGTCCTCGCTAGCTTCTGGAAGGACTTCTTCGAGAGCCTCGGCGCCTCCTAGCTCTTCCAGCTTCGATGCGTACAGGTCATCAACATTGGCGGAAAAGAATCCTGATACAGCTTTCCTAATCCTCGGGTCTTGGTGATAGACGAGTCTTCCGACAGCATCTATGTCATCAGGTTCGAGTAGGTCGTTACTGCGAAGCAGGTCCAACAGCTCGAGGGCCGAGATTTGTATGTGCACATCGTGGTCCGAGGTCCCAATCTCGACTATTCGTGATCGGAAGCGTTCGGTGAAAGTCTTCAGCCCACCAAGCCGGCCTTCATCTTTGTAGAGATGAGTGAGCTGCTTTACTACTTCACCTCGGGCTGCGCCATTCTCATCGCTCAATAGCCAGCCAAGGTATCGAAGGTGTTGACCATCTAGGAAATGCTCTGGATATGTTCTGAACCAGGCTCCAAGGGCCTCAACACAGTCCTTTCGCACTAGGGGATCAATGTCGCGGTATCTGTGGATAAAGACTGTGTCAAACCAATCTTTGAGCAGCTGTTCGGCGAAGCGCAGCTCAGCACTCGCATTTTTAGCCTTCTGCTCGATCTGCTTCACACGCTCCTTGTTCGCACCCTTGCCTCTCTTTCGTTCCGTTTCAGCGAGTCGATTGTTCTCAGCCGCTTTCTGAGCAAGTTCTTTGGTGATTTCGCAGAGAGCAGTCATTACGCTGAGACAGCATACCGTGCCAGTGTGTCTGAAGGAACGATTGCTCGCAGAACTCATCGTCGAAAGCCATGCGTGGATGTTCTCTATCAGCTCAGGCTGTGTCATCAATTCGCCTCTTGCGCCAATAGACTTGACCAGGGTGTGCATAAGGCCTTCCACGTTCGATTTGAATGCGGCTGCATTCTTTCCCTTTGCAACAATCGGATAATCGGATGGCTCGGTGGCTTGATATTCGTCTTGCAAGTCTGTGAGTCTTTGTGCAACGCAGTCTACATCCTCGATGTCGTGTTCAGTGACCTTGCCGTTGGAGCCTGCTGATTTGAGAACAAAGTTGATGACATCTGCTAGCGCGCGCGCCTCGTGCTCTTGAAACGAGGCAAGCCATCCTGCCACTGCATCTTCGAACGATTTGCCATGCGCGAATAGTTCCGCGTACAGTCCGCCTGCTGCTTCAGCATCGGCACCTCTTATCACCTTGGTCTTCTTTGGCACGCGCTTTTTCCTCACGGGAGCTTTGGCAGCTGTCCGCAGTGGCAGCGTCGTTGTCGCCGTCGTACCATTGACCCTTGGCTTTTTCTGTGGCGGCTTCTTCGATATACTGCTCTTTGGCTTACGCGATCGTTTCGCATTCTCCCGGATCTCCTCTTCTGCAGATTCGTCGTCTTCCGGATCGTCGTCCTCAGATGACGCTTCCTCATCGACCATGTCTACATCGTCATCGGCATCTGCAACGCCGTGGTCGTCTCTTCGCTTGCGCTTGCTGCTTCCGAAAGGACTAGATGTATAGTGTTCTGTCTGTTTACGAACACGAGACGACGCGCGTTTGGCTATGCTCGTTGTATCGGGAGCCGGCGACGTTGATCCAGACATTTCCGTGACGAGATCGAGCTTGTAGCGACGCGTTCGTACTGAATGCGACAGTCGCACTGTTTGTCGCGTCGACTCTCTTCGCAATGACGCGTGGCGGATGGCGGTGTCGATATCTTTCACCGACCGATAATCATGCCGTAAAATTGTGTGTATCGTTGTGTCTCAGCATCGAAGCTGTCAGACTATGCAACGCAGTCGAAGGAGAATGTGTTGGTGAACGTGAATGTTTCCTGGAGCGCAACAACAGGCGACCAAGCAAAAGCGGGACCGAACACGCGCTTCGGCAAATCATCGGACAAACACGACTCCAAACTGAAGCTAGATCCTGGAGCCTCTCCTCTTTCATTTCACCATCACAAATTCCCGTCTGAGAGCTGAGGCAGTCTTCTGTCTGTTCTCAAGTCCCAACATGATAATTCAATGGCATCAAGCAACGGGACTCTGAAGCCCAATCCATTCGCCACTGCTGCCTCTGAGCCTGGCCATGGAACAATACATGTATCTCTGCTACCTCCCAACACACCCAAATTGCGTACAGTGAGCTATCAGTACCCATTAAAGCTGGTGTCACCCGCTCCAGTGAGAACCGAAGCAGAAAATTCGCACCTGGTCAATACCGTCTACCTCCTTACTTATGGTGGTGGCTTAGTGGCTGGAGATGCCATAGACCTTCACGTTGTCCTTGAGCCATCCACACGCCTTGTCTTGCTTACACAAGGCAGCACGAAGCTGTTCAAGTCGCCCAGCCGGCATGTGCTCAGTAAGCAATACTTGACCGTCGCGCTTGCACCAGGCTCAGCACTTTGCTACCTGCCTGATCCTGTGCAGCCATTCGAGCAGAGCAATTTCAGTCAACAGCAGATCTACAACATCACTATGCCAAGCCAGCCTGGAACCTCCGCAGCTAGTTTGTGTGCCTTAGACTGGGTCTCTAACGGTCGACCTGCGAACGGCGAGAATTGGTCCTTCTATCATTATGGCAGCAGTAACGAGGTTTACCTGAGTCAAGCAGATGGGAAGCGGAAACTCGGTCTTCGCGATAACCTCCTGCTTGACGACCAGAACATGAGCAGAGACATCGGTGCGAGAATGGACGGGCTCGCCGTATATGGTACGCTCATCCTATACGGAGATCTCTTTGAGAGCCTAGGCCATTTCTTCATGCAGGAGTTCAAGAATCTCCCAAGAATCGGCGGCAGGAAGTGGGACAGTGGCAGTGAGAGTGGGGAGGACGACGCTGACCATCATGCTCCGAGACGTGCGGAGAGGCAGCGTATGGAAGGCATTGAAGGTGTGCTGTGGTCCGCCGCCTCCGTCAGAGGCTGTGTCGTGGTCAAGTTTGGTGCGCCTGTGCTCGAGGCGGTAAGACGCTGGCTTCATGGTATGCTAGTCGAAGAAGGAAGCATAGTTGAGCATTTCGGACAAAGGGCACTGTTGTGTTTACAGTAAGGCGAGGATGGGCCCTTCCTCGCAGCTTACGGACTGCTTCACTCTCGCGTGTCCCGGCTTGCTTCTGGGGCAACGAGCGGCTATCGGGGATTTGACTGGACCCTTTCTGTCTGTTGGGTATATATTTCATTAACTTGTCCTGCTGACTCATAAGAAACCAGATCCAGTCGCGTAAATACACCGACCCGCAGGCTCGCTGCGCAAACAAAGGTCTCCGTGGTCTAGTGGTAACATTTCAGAAGTTACCACTAAACTTAATGGTCGTATTAGGATTTGGTTCCTTCACGATATGGTTAGTGATGAAGTCACATTATAGAGTATGCGAGATTCCTTGATAAGCTACTCAGGAGGTTCTGACTGGATTCGATGAAGTTTCTTACCTGTCCGTAAGGATAGGTTTCTTTTGCGTTTTGACATTGGGGTATCATATTTGGGCCTTCCAAAAGCACTGTGTGATCTGGTTGTTTGGCACTTCGGGGGGCCGTGGCTTTGTGTTCGCTTCGCTTGATGCTCACAGTCGCATCGCGTCACACCATCTGCTCTTTTGACACTGACGACAATATACTCGCAAGCATGTGCATCGGTGTCCATCAACGGGCCCAATCATATTTCGTCCCAAGAACACAAGACATGAACAACATGAATTGGGTTCGTCTTCACCGCCAAGAAGGTTTGATACGGATTGCAACTCTTCACCACTGCAAGGCGTTCTAGCTTTTCGCAAGACAAGACTGCTGAAGCGTATATTGTCGTGGAAACTCATAACTGTCGCAAGCAGAATCCGAAATCAAGTCCGATGCGTACAGCGGCCGCTAATATACCTAGCAGCCGGACAAGGCATGACACCCGCACTCACTGCCTGAAACCATTCCAGGTTGTCGCAAAGCCGGAAGGTTATCTCCAAGTTGGACTTGCCTCACTCGAAGACATTAAAGATGGGTTTAGTAGCCTTTCACTAGTTACGGAGCCACACATTTTTTTGAAAACAAACTTTGACATGTCCAAGCAATCGGTACACTTGTCAGCATTGTGCTTGCATTTTCCTGCGTTGGTCATTGTCATATCAAAGAATCCACTGCTACAAGATTACTGACTTTCGGTGGCATCGAAGATTCGTACACGGCTCCTCGTACTCTCAGACACGCATGGACAAAGTCCCGAAGCTCTCAACATCTCGCGACTCCCCGAAGTGGACGTCGCGATACACTGCGGTGACTTGACGCAAGAATCGAAGCTATCAGAATTTCGTGAGACAGTCCGGTTACTGAAAGCTATCAAAGCTCCTTTGAAGCTTATCATAGCCGGTAATCATGATTTTACTTTGGACGACGGAGTCTTTACCGCCAACCTGAAAGAAGCAAATATGGAACACCAAGATCATATCGTGAAGCGAGAATATGGAGAGGCACGAGAGGCTAAAACACATCTCACTGGTGTAGATGTCCGGGACGCGGGCATTGTGTTGCTGGACGAGGGTAGATATAGCTTCGCTCTCAATAATGGAGCACAATTGACGGTATTTGCCAGTCTGTATACACCCTCGATGGCGTGTTCAGAACCTACAGGTTGGGGCTTCCAATATGCGCGGAAAGATAACCATCACTTTGACATACCAGCTGGCATCGATGTCGTGATCACCCATGGTCCGCCTCAGGGCATATCAGATCGCGCGAGCCCCACGACACGAGCTGGCTGTCCCGATCTCCTTGCTGCTGTCGCGCAAGCTCGGCCTTGATGAATCTGAAGATAGGAGTGAATGTATTGTATTGATCTGCTCCTAGTAACGAGGACCTATTGCCCTCGTTATATCTACTTCTTCGTTGCTATTCCTGTCGCTATGTCTACGACAGTCTAGCATTCTAATTGCTATATCTACGATAGTCTAGCAACTCCTCTTCTTAGAGTGAGAGTTGTCTTGATTCCCTTTGTTCAACAGGCCTTTGATGCATTGTTTCGGGCACATCCATAACCAGTGGGCAGCAAAGAAAATCGTCTGGCGTGACCTCTGGGGCTGGCAGAAACCCTCACATCTCGCGTCGATCGACAACGAAAGATTAGTCGTGGTAGAGCAGTTGGCAAGTCTGAAGCCGAAGCAACACGACACTGTTGAGATGGTGGCCGAGAAGGAGGCCAAACGTCAACAATATGATGAAGCAGGGTATTGTGCCTCGACAACGCGTATCGAGCGTAGCAAGGAGACACTATTTGTAAACGCTGCGATCGAAGGCACTGAAGATTTTCCATAACATCCGCCATGGGTCGTTGACCTTGAGCTATGATAAAGAGATGAATTGTGGTGTTGATAAGCGAGCGAGCGCAGTGCCGAAAGAGCCTTTGATTCGCATCTCCGTCCTCGAAGGACCAAGCATGCAGCCCGTAAGCTTACCCTTGCCCCGAGTATGGCGATAGTCATGGAGAACTGCCACCACACTGGCGCGGCTCGCGATGCCGGCTGCGGAGTCCAAGAGGGTAAGCGCATTTCGTGATGAAGGAAAGCCGCTGGGTCGAAACTCGGACTTCAGGAGAAGCCTAGGGGTAGCATGGCCTGTCAAAGATCAACGCATACAGCGCCTCTCTATCCAGCTTAAGTGGCAGATAAAGGCTGAGTGCATCGTAGTGTTGTGGATAATAGCAATGTCCGAATCGAGCATATTGTTTACACTGCGCAGAACAATGTCAACCTCCGAAAAATATCTTGGCGCCTCCCACAGATTCCAAATGGTATGATTCGCGACTTCTACGAGCAGTCCCGTCTACATAGTCGTAGCGTGGTCGTCCACTCTCACGAATGCTAAATATGCGCGGATCCAGTCCGCGACATGTCGTCCACCGCGGCCGTCTTATGCACGAGATGGCGTTGCAGGATCCCTGCTATGTCATGGTAAATTGCCAAGCCGTACGAATGAGAGGTATAGAACAAGGTAGCGGCGTATCAACAGGCAATGATGGACAGCATTCCACGGCCATGTTGGCCATGGCAGAATTTGTCATTCCCCGCTCTCCCACAAGCTATTCGTTGTCGACAGGTGATGTGATCGAAAGAGCAAGCAGGCCACAACAAGCAGGGATTCTCGACATAGAATAAGCATTTTGGCGGGAGGCACTCCCGCTTCCAAGTGCCCGCTGTGGCAGTGTGGCCTGTGGCCGATCTCTGGAAGCAGCATGTGGATCTTTTACTTTTGTTCAACAACAAAGATGACGATGGGACCATGGCACATGCATCGGCGATATTCGAGCTCATTCGCTGACGACGACAATGACAGTAGTCTAATGGCTGTGCGATACGTAGTCACACGTGCCTTCAGCCGTCGTGCCTCTCACCCAACTTGGACGTACGCCAAACATTGGCTACAGGGCGAAGGACGACGATTGAAGTATACACCAGGAAAGTGCTTCCACCTACATCCTGTTTTCAACTTCCTCTGCTGCCTATAGAAGTTCGTATCCTATTCATATATCACTGAGCGATCTCCTAGCATTTAGTATTGATCCCAGATCGTGAACTCACCTGAGCGGACGACCTAGATAACAGCTCGCCAACATGTTCGAGACGACGTTCCAGTACGTCTCGAGCACGCCTTTACCGCCGAACGTCGAAGTCGAGACTGGAATACAGATCCTACACGATTGCGAGACTATCCTGAGGCTAGGACCAGATTGCCGCGGCTGCAAATCGATCCCACCACCACCGCAAGTCAAGAATGGACAAAACAAGCCCCACGGCAAAGCAGTGAACGGCGATGGACTGAACGGCACACAGGAAGAGGTGCAGTATTATGAAGTGGAGGACGACCTGCCATTCATCCCAAAGCGCTTATGGAGCGGAGGAGTACGATACCAAGCCGACTTCTTACCAACGCAAGACGGTTGTATTATCACAGTGCACGCGCCTGGCGGCTTCACATCCAAAAATCACTGGAAACTGCTACGAGAAGCCATACCCGAAGATTCTCCACCCAGACTAGAGCGCGCACAATCGAAGGACCTATTACACGCAAAGACCGGCGGTGCTGCGGGCTGGTACGTTCAGATCGTGAGTGACGCGGTGTGCAGCAGGACTTTTGCGAGCTTCGTGAAGGGATTTCTGAAGAACAGCCACCAGCAATTGCAACGAGCATTCATCGAGAAGCTGCAATCATCACCAGCACAACAGCGGAGTAACAGGCCGACGTTGGGCCGGAGGAGATCTAGTGAGCTTTGAAACGCTCTATGTAAGAGACTGTAAACCTGCGGAGAAAGTGCTCAGGCGCTGGCGCTGAGACTACAGCACGCCAAGGCATCAAGAGCATGCGTGATAGT
The DNA here is from genome assembly GCA_013248845.1 of Passalora sequoiae. NCBI lineage: Eukaryota > Fungi > Ascomycota > Dothideomycetes > Mycosphaerellales > Mycosphaerellaceae > Passalora > Passalora sequoiae. Next base: position 415,400 of record WSQC01000018.1, on the reverse strand, counting down.
CGGGAGAATGCTCGGTTGGTGGTACGTTCACCATGGACGCATCCTGAGGTCTGAAGAGAGAAGAATGTGACAGGACTACAAGACGATAATGTGTAAAATATGTAACGAAGCCAAAGCCCATTGTAACACAGTACTAGCTTGAGATCCAAACATCATGCCATTTAGAATCGGCCTACATTGTTCTCATGACCAATATCCTTTGCAATGTTGAGAGCGTCCCACAAGGAAGCCGCTCTATTGGACCAAAACGCATCTGTTACTGCGTCGAAACTACATTGCCATCTCTGAATTGGTGACGACGTCGATTATTAGTAGTCTTTAAGCCGTAGTTCCGGATCTGACAACATAGACCAGACGCACATGCAGTCAAGCATGCGAAGTGATCTAGACGTTTCATTAGTGTTCCATTGCACTGAGCCTGCAGAGGTGCTGCAGCTCACAGAAGCTAGAGAAAGCTAGTATGTCAGTATGGCCATCTCCACTTTGCTCTCCTCACTGCTATTAGCCGATGATCAGCAGGCGAGCTTCATGGCGATATATGTGTAGGGAGCTCTGTGCTGCAATGTCGTCTAATCACAATGGCTTCACGAATGCTTGTCTTGAGTCGCTTCCGATCGCGCTTGCTGAGGTCGCCGCTCAAAAGATGTTTCACGACGTCTCCGTATAAAAATCAAACCCTTGGAGAAGTGCGAGTATCGGACAGATTGGGCCTGAAAGGTCGCACCGTGTTGATAACTGGAGGTGCGCGCGGCATCGGCTTTGCGATCTGTAAAGCAGTCGCGTTATCCGGCGGTAATGTGGTCGCCATTGATGTTCTCGAGAAGCCCGTGGATGAGTTCAACTCGTTGGCGGAGAAGTACGATATCAGAGCGTCTTACCACCGAGGTGATGTAACCAAGCAAGATTCGATTGAAGCTGCTGTCAATGAAGCAATTCAGCATGCCGGAGGTATCGATGGCCTAGTCACTGCAGCTGGAATCGTCGCCGACAAACCATTCTTCGACCACGAATGGGCAGAATGCCAGCGTATACTGCAAGTCAACACTTTGGGTTGTTTCTGGACCACCAAGTTAGTCACGCAGCATATGGCCAAGTTTGGCAAGGGTGGATCTGTGGTCATGATCGCAAGCATCGCCGCTCAAGGCATCAAGATTCCACGGCAGCAGATCTCCATCTATAACATGTCTAAAGCGGCCGTGAAAGGCTTAGCAGGACCTCTTGCCGTTGAGCTTGCTCCTCACAAGATCCGCATCAATACCATTTCGCCGGGCGTTATCATGTCACCCATGACGGATGCGCTCAAAACGGAGTATCCAGAACTGCTACAGATGTTCGAAAACGCCGCGCCAATGGGTAGGATCGGGGTTCCAGAGGACCTGACACCCGCTGTTGTGTATCTCCTTTCCGATGCTTCCTCTTTCACAACGGGTGCAGATATCGTCATCAGTGGAGGCATACATGCTGGCACGTCAATGGGGTGGACACAGTAGTAGCTTAAATGCCATGTTACGAGTGTCCGACCTCGTCTGCCACCAGTGTCTGATTTACCACCCTTTCACTCGTGTTCGTCTCTTTACCGTGTCGCTCACCTACAGTAGCAAGATCTTTCGTTCTACGGCCGGCCAAGCAAGCGCGTTGAGGCCAAGATGATAAGACATCGCGCAGCTTAGTCACTGCTGTGCACGTCGCTCGCATCTCAAAAGAAGCCGTCGGTTCTTGAGCTTTTCTTTTTGATCAAGGCATTCGGATCTTCTGGGCTATCGGGTATGCATCGAGAAAGCAGAGCGACAAAGACAAGGATGGGCGCTGCTCATCGAACGCGCCTTCTTGGCGTCATCTTGGCAATCGCTCCGCTCGCTCTTTCCCGCGCAACGACGCCAACAACTCACCATCTCAACGATAACGAAGCATCATACCGATGCTACAATGCCAGCAGTCTTGATGCCCAGATACTCGAGCAGCCCTTGCCATACGAGTTTCCCAATCAAGATGCCGCCAACAGCTCGGAGCTGTTTCCGATGCAAAAGTGCTATGGAGTCGTGATTGAAGAAGCATCCATCGATGCGCTACAGACATTTCTATCAAGTGGCGTGCTCACATCCAGGCAGCTGGTCGAATGCTACCTGCAGCGCGTATGGCAGACTGATGACTATATCAACTCTGTCCTCGAGCTGAATCCGGACAGCTTCGACATTGCCGACCAGCTTGATGCAGAACGAAAGGCTGGCCATGTTCGAGGTCATCTGCACGGCATTCCGTACATGGTCAAGGACAACATCGCTACCAAGGACCGCATGGAAACCACAGCTGGTAGCTGGGCACTGCTCGGATCCATAGTGCCACGTGATGCACACGTCGTGGCGAAGCTCCGTCAAGCAGGTGCATTACTGTTCGGCAAAGCGACCTTGTCCGAATGGGCAGATATGCGGAGCAACAACTACTCTGAAGGATTTTCACCCCGTGGCGGTCAGGCCCGCTCTCCCTACAATCTCACTGTCAATCCTGGCGGAAGCAGTTCGGGCTCTGCAGCTGGTGTTGCGGCAAATGTCTTCCCTTTCGCGCTGGGTACAGAAACGGATGGATCCGTGATCAATCCAGCAGAGCGTAATGCTGTTGTAGGATTCAAGCCCACCGTGGGTTTGACTTCACGATCTGGAGTGATTCCCGAATCTGCTCACCAAGACACCGTCGGGACATTTGGCAAGAACGTGAGGGACGCGGTATATGCACTTGATGCTATCTATGGCGCCGATCAACGTGATAACTACACCCTGGCCCAGATCGGTCAGACACCTTACGAAGGCTATAGTCAGTTCCTGTCAGATAAATCTGCATTGAGTAACGCAACGTTCGGTATTCCCTGGGCTAGTTTCTGGGTGTACGCCAGCGAAGAACAAGTGGAGGTCCTGCTTTCCATGGTTGAGCTAATCAAGTCAGCTGGCACGACCATCGTCAATAATACCGAGCTCCTGGACTACGAGACGATCGTCTCACCCGATGGCTGGGACTGGGACTACGGCACAACTCGCGGTTTTCCGAACGAATCTGAGTACACCGTTGTGAAGGTCGACTTCTATAACAACATCAAGGCGTATCTTGCGGAGCTCAACAACACCAATATCCGTTCCGTGGCAGATATTGTGGACTATAATTACGCTAATGATGGTAGTGAAGGTGGAAATCCATGGCCGCTAGGCATTAGTGCTTTTTATTCCGGCCAGGATGGACTTTTGGCAAGTCTTGACACCAAGGGGGAGATGGATGAGACATATTGGCAGGCCTTGGAATTTACACATACCACGACTCGCGAGCGTGGGATCGACCATGCCTTATCGCAAGGCCCCAATGGTCAACGACTTGATGCTCTTCTGGTGCCACCAGATGTTGGTCAGACTTATCAGATAGCTGCTCAAGCTGGATATCCAATGGTGACCATTCCGGCTGGGACATCTGCATCAACAGGCATGCCGTACGGTCTTGCTTTTATGCAGACCGCCTGGAGGGAGGACGCTCTGGTGCGATGCGCTTCTGCGGTCGAGGACCTAATGCTGGACACTCCTTACAAGCGAACATTGCCAAAGTGGTATGGCTATCTAGAGCGAAATATACCCGTAAATAACATCTAGCTCAACATCGCATGCCGTTGAATACGACTCGCCAACGTACGGCGAATGCTTATGCGGTCTGCCGAACTTTGGCTTCCCCACCAAAGGATGTCAAGCTTGGTAGCATACGCGTTCACGGCGGTGCGTTTCCTTTCTCGAGAAGTTTCGCTTCGGGCCATCCATTATCACATGGCTCAATGCATGCTCAATGCTGATAGAATGTAGCTAGGAATCATGATCGATGCAGACTGTCAGGCAAAGCTTCGCTTGTGCTTCTACGGTAGTAATGCACATGATTCCAAAATCATGAGGATGTCGTGCAAGCAGGACAGCCCGAGCTCATGAATGACGAGCGCCAACGTAGTTCACTGCCGTTCCCCCTCGTCTTCACCACTCATGCGAGTTTAGTAGGCAACGAACGGTATGCGGATCGTACGTACTGCAGATACAACCCTTCCGGACCAGTCGCCGCGTCTTGCCATTATAGCATGAGCTATCTCTTCACTTCAACACGCATGTGAGGTCCTATGTGCCATTCCGCATGCTTTGGCATATGCTTCGTCCGATCCAAAGTGAGCTCAACTGCCAGCAAGCATGTTCTTCCACATGCTCTAAGTGAGCTCACCTTTCAGTCGCGACAGCAGATACTTAAGCCATTCGCTGCTCTATTCTATCCATCCATCTCTCCTCCACACATCATCATCCTTTTTTCACCACCACAGACCATCACGACCACTTACAAGCACCAATCCTCATATTTTGCGGAGCCGCGACCAGCTGGCAGCATCATAGCTTGCAGACGCACAACATACACCCAGCGAGACATCGGCAACAGCCTTGAACTTCACGACCATGCGTGACGGGGGCCTTATGCTTGTAGCACTGGCTGCTATGTCTCTGGATGCAGTGGTGGGTGCACCGACCGGCACCAACGGTCTGCCATCAAGTTGTAACTATACTACAACCACGAAGAACGGACTTGTCAAAACTCAAGTCGCATGCGGAGGTACCATCCAAATGGCCACGGTGATTTCGACACAGATCACCACAGCCATACCCGACGCCACTCCCGCTGCGTTTTCGACCTCTACCGTGACCATCACTCCTGTCCCAGCGATCGAAAAGTCCGCGACCCTTCTAACAACTGCTATTGCGATGAATAGCAGCACTTCGATTATGGGGATCAGCTCGACAGCAGCAACGCCATCTCTGATGCTGCCGCCACCAGGTTCAGAACTGGCAGACCCGGATCTGACAGTGACATCAACTTCGTCAGTTGTCACGGCGCTGACTGATCCTCCAATCGTGCCTCGACCTACGACTGGCATCAACACAGCCATGCCGTTGGGCACAGCACCTGCCGATGGAATCTCTCTGCCCACAATCACTATCACCATCATCGAAACGGAGCCACATGGAGTTTCCAAGCATGTATCCCTGCCACTGACAACTGGTACACAACCTGGCACGACGACTGCACCTCGGTACTTCTCGAACAGCACCTTTGCTATTTCTGCAACAACTCCCGTGAATGCAACTGCCGGCAATGGTCTGCCATATTTACGAACGACTTCTAGGACCACGACTACTCTGACCAATACGCTTACTCTCAACTCGACTCAGACTGTGTCACCTGCGTCATCAACCTCTCTAGACTTCATCGGCGCGACCATATTTTTGCCAACTTCGCCCACTCTCACTACTGCGGCTGTTCCTCGACCAGCATACGAGACGAAGGCTTCGCTAAAGTCTACACCAGCCCATTTAATTACAGTCATGAGCATGGGTGATCCTGTGGTGTACCCAATCACGAGCTCATCGTCCTTAGGCTGTGCTGCTGCGACCGTGACTGTCACCTCGATTTCGGTAAGAACAGCCACGGTCACGAAAACGAAGGAGCGCAAGGATATGACTTGCGTTATGACAAAGATCCACTCCCGTGAGTCGTGTTTAACAGCCCTTTTGAAGTACAATACTTACTGACGCGACGAGCAGACACTAAACACCTCTCAAGCTCAACGGAGACGATAGCACATGCGGTGCCTATTCCCTTGTCGCACTCTTCCAGCCCATTTCCGACTTCGAAGCAGCCCACGAAGACCGAAGACCACTACGAGCCAACTAATTGGGTCAGTTGCCAACAGGTGCTCAAGCAGGCCCGTAAATGTGTCGTTGATCCGAAACCATGCCCGCTCAACATCCATCTGCTGGATTTCTGCAAGAAAGAGATGTACGAGAACCATAGTACTGATCATGGCCCTTCCTCCACTGGTCATCATGGTACGCTGCCTACAGAACGTAAGCCATATCCGACCCATCGCAATGGCACAGACCCGCGCCCACATTCGACCCATCACAACGGTACCGAGCCTCGCTCCCATTCGACCAGACAAAAGCCCTTGCCGACTCCAAACGAGCCGGTGGCGTTGAAAGTGCGTTGAGTGGAGTTTGTGGAAGAAGGAACGACAGACACTATGGATGAGTTGGCAATTCCCGGACCGCACGGTCTAGCTTTCAGCTGTCTTCAGCTGAGCATTTGGGCGTTTTTCACTGCGTTCCATGACCCGCAGCGTACATGAGGATGACCTGAAAGCCCCACCAGCTCAGAGTCGCAGTAATGAGCTGGGATAACTACGACAGCGAAGAAATTCGTCTCCACCTTAATATAAAATGAAAAGCATTATACCATACCTCGGAGGTCCATGTCATGCTTAGCGTGCCTTTGCGAACAAGCCTCCTGATCCCAAAATGATTGGCTTGCCTTGCCCATATACATACCACAGACTGACGCGTTACAGCTCCGGGAACGCAATGCTACGCACGAGGCTTCATATCCAATCAACCATCGCTTAGGCTCAGACATGTCGCAGCCAGCCACCCGAATCACGCGAGCATCCGCATCGTACACTGCCATCTTTCTTCTTCAAAAATACTCAACCCATCTCAGTAATCGATAACGCATTGCCCGCACTACGGCGATTAAGGCGAGCGATTCGACACCGGTTTCGCCGTCTTCAGTAATTTCACTTACAGGGTGACTCTGACGACGTCAGCAGCTAATATGGAACCTCAACTTCCGCAACTGTCATGGTATTTTTGTTGCGTATGGGATCGGCGGCGCGTCTTGTCGGGCGGTGGTATTACTGTTCGGCGCTACTGAAGTAAAGCAGCGAAGACAGACATCCAGCATGTTGATATGAAATCCGCAGGTCCTGACTGCTCCCCTACAGTGACTTTCTCGATGTCGGTCACTTTGATAACATGAAATGTCCTTGACGTGCAGATCTGTGGTGGCATGATCGAAATCGCGCAGCCGCAGCGACAGGCGTGCCAGCGCAAATTTCTAGAGATTGCAACGATGATCAAATCGGAAAGTTGCTTGCGGACGCTATGGTAACGTCAATACACTATGCTACAAAGCCTTTGCGCAGCACATCGACTACATCAAAATTCGGCTGCCAGCATTGCCCGTCCTGAAGTGTACTGCACTCTTGTGATGCCTCCTCAACTGTCTCGTGGGTATCTTTCCATTGCGCCGTAAATGCAGATACATCACTTTCATATCCATCAACAACGCCAGGTGCCTTTCTGTGCCTTGCCCACGCTCGCAAATATACTTGAACGGGCTATCGAGATTCATCGTTGAATATAAGCCCATGTTAGTACGTTTCACTTACCTAAGATACACGTGATTAACAGGGCAGTTCCTTGGGAACAACCTTCACGTGCTAATTTGAGGGTCGACGTCGGCATTAAGCTGGTTTGGCTAGACGGTTAGTCAAAAATTGTTAGTGATGATGTCGTTTTTGCAAGAGTCTGGTGGTCGGGAAGGAGCCGATCGACCACAATACATGATGAGGTCCAGAAAGCGGGCACTGGCGATGAAGACATTGAGGCAAGCTTGGAAGTATGCGCCGATCGATGCGCTCGAGGACGGATCAGCCAGATTTTGCCTTCTTTAGCTCCGGCTCCTCGTACTCAAGCTCGTCCTCGTCAGCGTGCTCCTCGAAGGAGCGCTTTCCCAGTGGAGAATCAGACGCGTGATTGGCAGTGTTGCGTTCGTCTTCATCATCGTCATGGACATTGAGACCAAGATCGTCCAGGTCTGCCTGGCTGTTATTGTCATCATCGGCATGTTCTCCAAACTCGGCGTTGTCGCTTCTGTCATCAGCGAGAGCATCATATGAGGCTTTCCCCTCTTCGAGAGCCGCTGATTCGTCGTAATAGCCGTGCTCATCGTAACGATCCAGCTCCTGGTCAGCTTCGTCAGGTTCTTCGAGCTCTGGATACTCAACTTCGGCACCAAGTGGATCCTCGACGCCGATATTGAGGTGAGCTGGGTCAGCAGTGGCTTCCTCTCCGTCCTCCGGCAGTGGTGGGAACTCGTCTGTGCCGTCTTCTGCATGAGTGTCTGATGGGTCGCTCGTCAAATTGCCGTCCCAATAAATCAGGTCATCCGTACCACACTCACCAGTCGCTTCATTCGAATGATCTCCGCGAAGAGTTTCTGAGCTTGCAGTAGACTCTAACAAGATGTTTTCGGCAGCAGTTCCCTCCACTGTCTGGTTCTCGGTGTGCTCGTCGTCGCCATCATGTTCACTTCCGAGGTCTTCATGGTCTCCATACTGGACCTGCTCGGGGTACTCTTGACCTTCTTGTGCATGATCTTGGCCTTCTTCATCTTCAGGATCTGGGTATTCTTCATGGTCTTCATATTGGACCTGCTCGGGGTACTCTTGACCTTCTTGTGCATGATTTTCATCTTCCTCATCTTCAGGATCTGGGTATTCTTCATGCTCGTTATACTCCTCAACTGCATCATATGCTTCATCGAGTGCGTTGTCAGCTGTTTGTCGGACTGGTGTTGCCGACTCCTGCGCATGTTCTTGCCCTAATTCTTCCCCTTGATGCTGCTCTGATGGGTGCTCTGCACTGTTCTCCTCGTCGTATTGCTCATCCGCGTCAGCATTCTGTGGTAACGAGAAGCTCGCCAGACCTTGCCCTTGGCTCGCCGCCTGCTTGAACATGTTGAGATGACTAGTAAATTTCAGCTGAACAGTAAGTGTCATAGAGAGGGGCGGGATGTCCTCGTGGCCATCGTTGCGGTGCAGCAGAAGATAGACATCAAGAACGTCTTGCAGACTGGTGTCAAATGCAGACCGTGAACCTTCAACCAAGACCATACCCATCTGATCGAAGCCAAGAACGAGATCCTGATCCTCAGATATGTCTTCTCCGGTCTTCGAAGCAAGTCGTTCTCGGCAATCGCGGATCAGATCGGACAAGCTCACATTGGCAAGATTATCATTCTTCAACAGACCATCGGACTGATTGCGCGATCTGAAAAGAGGCATTTCCAGTTCGCCATATCGAATAGTCATAGGATGAAGGCCTGTATCGGTAGGCGTAGGTGGACCTTCGTTCACTGAAACGACAGACACGGAGGAGACATCCAGTGTAACAGGAGGCTGAGGGACAGTCTTGGGCGCAGATACATCGTTATCCGCTGACGCCCCTGCCTCTGCCTCAGCCGCCTGTTCCTGGTCTTCAGCTGTCTCTGCGCTTCTGGTGATCACCTCAGCGCCTGTGTCAGCGGCATCAGCATCGACAGGTGGAAGCTCTTGCTCATTAGCAGCGTGCAGTGCTTCTTTAACGGCAGCTTCCTCAACATTCTGTGCATCAGGCTGCTCTTCAGCATGCGTAGCGCTCTCTTCGGCGAACAATGCTGACTCTGCGGTTTCCAGCGCTTGAAGCTCATCAGCAGGAGCAACAACAGTTTCCACTGCGGTGGCATCCTGATGTTCCGCTTCAGTCGATTGCTCCGTCTGCCTGACTAAATCCTCCTCTACTGGGTCAATGACCGGCGATACTGTGGCAGCACGAAGTCGCAGGTCCGTGTCACCGGAAGCAGCGTTTGCTTCTTGGCCGGTGGTCGCGGTCGTAGGTGTAAATGTTGTTTCTTGATATTGCTCATCGTCATAATCGATCAGCTCCTCGTCTTGATCAGCGGCTTCGTCACTGTCTTGCATCACGGCTTCAGTGATTGTGTTAGTGGCGTCGTCATCATCCATCACCTCATCTACTGCAGTTGGTGGTCGCACTGGTTCTCCGTCCTCCTGCATACGCTCATCGTCTGTTTGATGGGGCTCGTTGTAGTCCCCGAAATCGATGTCGATATCGCCATCAAATGCACCAGCTGGTGACGAGACCTCCATGGTGTCATCCTGAGGTATGGAGAGCGCAGAGAACACCGTCGTGGCCATAAGTATGCTGGCAAGAGCGACGCGACGCGTCGCCTATTCTCGAGTGTGTTCCAGTTGTTTCGACTGAACGTCTCGAGTTATTATGTCATGCAAGCAACGTTGTAGCGAGAGATATGTGGAAGAACGGCTTAAAGTCGTTACTCGATGCTTTGTCACGTTGCGTGGCTCTTTCAGTCGTCTGTCACGGTGGCAGAAATGTCGGAAAACGTGAAGAGACGAACTTTAGCATGGGCTACACGTCAAAAAGGTGTTGTCGGTGTCCTGGAAGCTCGATGTCGCGATTGCGGACGTGTCGGGGAGGTGTCGTTGGTGAAGAAGGGAAGAGTGAGTGCTGGATAGTTGGAGTAAGTGCACACGAAAGCGGGCAAGTGCTTTGTCTTCCGCGACAGGGATGCAGGGGTGACAGTTTAGTCTTGGCAACACGGCGCCTTCCTCATTCGCCCGTGGACTGAACGCGAAGCACGAGCCGTTATGCATGTATATGTGTAAGATCCATAGATGAGCGCGAGACGAGCGCCGAATGACAAGCTTCATCAATGGTAAAGCGATTGGACAATTGATGGGACTGCGATCAACGCTAATACTTCACTTACATAGCCTCCCAAGCGCAAGCAGCCCGCCGCGGCAGCAGCCACTAATCAGCCCGCCAAACGAAGGTCGAAGCTCGCCAAAGAAAATGATATTACAGCAGACCAGGAAGCAGAAATACAAGAAGCTTTCGCTATCTTCGCACAAAAAGATGAAGACCAGAATTCGAAGGAAGGCACCATCGCCACTAATGACGTGAGACGATGTCTTATCGCGCTGAATGCGCCGCCGAAAGACCAGGACACTTTGAACGAATATCTCGAAATTGCGGATCCTGATGAGGTTGGAGTGGTCACGTACGAGCACTTTCTGCCGATTGCTGCGATAGCGATGAATGCTCGCGAGGATGATCCCGATGCCTTGAACGAGGAAGTGATCAAGGCTTACCAGCTCTTCACGAAAGGCGAAGACAGACCGATCACGTTGCACGATCTTCGTAGAGTTGCGCGGGAACTGCGAGAGGATGTCCCGGAAAACGTTCTCAAAGACATGATACGTGAGGCCACAGCTGGTGGTCTTGGTGGAGTTGGTCTGGAGGATTTTGAGGCAGTCATGAGACGGGCGGGCGTGTTCGCTTGAGTTTCGCTCGATGATTGTTGCTGGAAGAAATTCCGGCCTACTACTGACATCACATTGGAAATTGTATGGTGATGATGCTTATACCCGGTATGTATTGTTATTTTCATGCTCTGCTATCTTCGTGTCGATACAAGTTGTGCTGCTCGGATCTCGCATTTGCTGCCGATTGCAAAACTGGATGAGGACGAAAGCCGACCACGCAGAGCATCCGTCATTGCGCCAGCCTATAGGCGTTCTGAGTTGTCGGGATAGTCTTTTTTGCGGGTCATACCTTCTTGCAGCTCGATACTTGGAGACCGACTTGCCTCCCGGAGAGAACGACATGCCAAATGGGGTTGCCTGTTGGTAATGCGCCTTCTGCCTGCTGCCTTTCGTCATTTCCGTTGGAAGGAAACCGCATAATACATGGTCTTCGGTTGATACCGTCGGCGAAGAGAATGGAGTACATGATTCTGGGATATCCCCTAGCAATGCTTCCATTTCCTTCGATATTCAGGGCAACCCATTCTTCCCGCATCGCTCCCACATCGTCGACTGGCAATGAACATGACTAGCTACCTGTAGCTAAGCTCACGATGCTTGGCCTGCACAACACAGAGGATGTCGATAGGCGCTGGAAGAAGACATGTTTCCCTCGCTACCAGCCAGTCCTCGCCAGTCCTCAAGCATAAGATCATTAAATACAACACATGAGCACGCTATCGATCCCTTGTCCCTACACAAGCATACATACGTACCAGCAGATCACAGTCATTGATCTGTGGCATTCACAATTTACACCACCTCCACGGCGCTACAACATATCCGTCAAGTTTTCATCGTTAAGATGGCCAACGCCTTCGAATACATGGCTCGCACTCTCGGAACAATGCATCCAGTTGACGCAGCCAGATTCTCCGATTTCGTCCTAGCAGAGATGGCTGAAGAAGATCCCAAACTCGCACAATACCTCCCGACCCCAATAGCGCCTCTTGCGCAGAAGGGTGTACATATCGTGCAGCCAACGCTTCCATACACCATGCGACCTGCTCATCCGACCTCTCAAACATTTCTGGAGCGGCCTCTTGTGCCAATGGCGCAACAAATCGCACCGCCTGCCGATCCAATGATCGAACTATCTCTGAAGCAGCCTCTTGTGCCAGAATCGCCCCATATTGTGCCGCTCGCACGTCCGACACCCAAAGCATCTCTGAAACGCAGCTTCATGGAGAGTATCGACTTGACCATGGACGAAGACGATGCCGCTGCGCCTCCAGCTAAGCGACAGCATACGGGGACACTTAAAGCAGAACCACATCCTATGGCGATGCCGGGCCAACATATACAGCGAACAAATTCCCTGACCCCCGGTGCGGCCTTCAAGGGCAAGAATACAGTCTCCAAACAGCAGTGCAGCTCTGAACCCCAGTCAAAGAGTGGTATCGACCCCCGCCAGGGCAAGACACAGGAGGGTAGTGACGCTAGCGAACAATTCCTTGCTCAACAGATGCAGTGCTTGAAAGCACAGGACCTGCATTCGGCAGAAGATCTCTGGACCAGGCCGCGAGCAAAGAAGCATCGCGAGGACATGTTGAGAAGTCGTGAAAGGTCCAAGATGCATTCGAGCGGCAGCTTGAGGGCAGAGCGATCAAGGCCGGCGCCGAAGACAAAGTCGAACAAGGCCAAGACTGGTACAGCTGTGCGACCTCACGAGGCAGCAGCCGCCACTCAGAGCGAGCGCAAGCCGTCTGGCCAGGATGCGCAGTACATCGCTGCCCCTGGTGCCTCGAGTTCTGCCTCTTTCGAGTCTTCGCCAGCCAGCACTACAGCCTCTTCCTCTAGGGAAACGCCACCAGCCAGTGAGAGCGCGACAATAGAGACGCCACCTTCCAAATCGTCCAGCCCTGTTCAGCCTGATGCTCAGGCAACAAAGTACACTGTCGAAGGAGACGACGACGATGAGGTCAATCACGGTTCGGAAAATGGCGAACTGATTCTGATAAACCCGGAGGACGATACTGTGAGGAGATGAAAAGAAAGCGGAGAAAGCACTACTACTCATTGAGAATGGTGGACGAGGAGGAGGGCGACGCATATGGGTCTGCAAGCGTTTTGGGTGGAGCGATGTAGAAAGGAGTATCACAGGCATAGGCAAACAGCTCATTTATAGGGGAGCACTATATTTGTATGCTGTATGAGGGCAACGAACTGAGAGATCTTGGACAGGTCGCATTGCAGAAGCAGCATGGTCCCCAGGAAGTGGAAGCAGTTCTGCATACAAATGATGAGGACGTCTCCGAAGTATGTATTGTACAGGACATACCATACACATGGAGACACACAAGTACTTCAAAGTCAGAATTAACGATTCCAGTTTCTGTCCTGCCTGCATTGCTATGGGTCCCTGCTGCGTCAGAATGGTTATGTTCTGGTAGCGTTCCGCGTACCAATCCCATATGCACATATCATCTGCGCTCCCAAGATTTTATCAGATTGCAAGGATTTTCTGAGCGCCAGATGCTTGCAGATTGTCGTGCAAGCAATGGCCAAGTACGCACGATCTGGAAAGCGCGCATCGGTTCTCGAATTGATAGTGCAGTGTCGCATTGTATGTACGAGTGGGCGCACTCGAAGGCTACGATGAGCATGCGATCAATTGTGCGTTGGAAAGTGAGACGTGAGGAAACTTCTATCCCGCAGGCCGCCCTACCTGATTGATATCTCAGCGCGAATCAAGCCGGTATACTTCCTGGAAAACGATGGTTTTGCAACTCCCACGGCAGGAGATCGCAACACATGCGCGTGCAAGGATGTTTGTTAATCGACCTGCTAGTAGGTGGTATCCATACCTGCGTACGACTTTTCAACGCGTGTTACAGAAAGAGGAAAACATGAGAATGACTGTCTAAAAATTGTACGCGGATCAAGGTTCATTAGATGATCATACATCGCTGGCGGACCACGCGCATTCTCTGTGCTGGCATGCAGTATCATGGTCATAGCAGCCAGCTGCCAACACGTCTGCTTATATCATTGCAGCACGATTCGCAGAAATGAGGCCAATAATCCCTACACTGGGCATGATGTTGTAGCAGCGCTTCAAGTCTGTAGCAGTGCAAATGATATAGACCATGCTGGCTCGGCGCTGTGTCTCGCATGACTGGCTGTCCACGAATCCTAAGTGCAATGATTCGTGCTGTGTTATCCTTGCTCCATCTCTTGATCGCTCTCAAGCTGCTCTGCTCTTGGGTCTGCCACTGCCAACACGCTTGGCCTGTGGCCTCTGCAGATGCGACGCTGGGATCCAGCTCTCGTCATACGTCTTCGATCCAGTAGTTACAGCAGGTCCGTCCGCACCAATGACAGCGACTTGATCGGAAGGGTCGACGGGCTTGCTGCCACCAGAAGATCTCTTCGCACGCTCTCCGCCCTTGCCGCCGCGCTTTTTCTGTGGGAAAAGCTGGGTAATCCAGACGTTGTAGATGAAATAGCAGGTACCGCCGAAAATGCCGGCGAGGAAGAGGTACAGGAAGATGCTGTAGGTATACGTCAGCAGGCACCGCATTATTAAGCATCGAATGATACATACATCTGAGGATCAAAGATCGAAGTAGGTGCCTCCACGATGGACACGCCCTCGCGGAATACAGTCAGCGTGTACACACTCTTGCTCCTGGAGATGATGGTCTTCAGCTCCAAGAGAAGATCTTGTGGCTGCATGACGGTAGAGAACGAGTAGGTCAAGGTCTCTTTGCCGTGTGCTGGGACGACAGCGCCAAGTCGTGCTCCAGTCAGATTGCGAAGAGTCTGTGGTGTCTCTGGCGCACCTGGAACTCCCAGTGGAGTCAAAAGTGCACCGAGGGCGAGGAGCACGCTGATGTCCGTATCCTCCTTGTTCTCGACGTGCAGGAGAGCACGAGTTGGACGTCCGTTGACCAGCTTCACCCCAAATATCTCGGCATCCGGGAACGAGACAGTGACGTTGACGTTCAATGGCTTGCGATCACCGCTTTCTGCTTTCCATTGCTTCTCGCCGGCGGATGCTAGGTAGTTCTGCATGTCCTCGACCGAAACATCTGCAAGGTCTGGTTGCGCTGGATTCTGAGGGGTGTCCTGAATGTCTTCGGCCTATATCCAAGTACATCAGATCGCGTCGTTGCTACCTCGTGCTTCGTTGAGTTGTACCTGAATAGCTTCCGCATCTTGCGCGAGAACGTTGAGCGAGCATAGCGCAGCGACCGTGACAGCCGCAAACTTGAAAGAGACCATTATACAGGCGAATGTGCTATGCAATTGCTTCTGTAGAGCTCAATGTTCAAGTTCGCGGAGGAGACAGCTGGTGCACAGATGATGCTAGTGAATTCCCGGACGGAAGAATATCCGGCATTTTCCTTGGCGCGGAGAGACAAACAGAGGCGACAGGAACAAATAGTCTCAAACGTCAGATCGACGGCTAGGGAGTAGGTGATATTTTTCGCTGAAGCGGTGCATCATAATAATTTTAGAGATTTCATATTGAGCTACAATCGATGCAGACATGTCACGAAGTGGCCTACGGCGGCCACCTTATCTGCTCCCAGAACCACGATCTAACCACGGCCTCCGCAACAGTTCATGTGAAAGGCCGCAGCTCGGATTGTGTTTTCCCACGAGAAAAAGATGTATGCTCCGAGGTCGTAGAATGGAACTGGGCTGCTCAGGTTGATCATGCAAAATCTGTACACTTGAACAGTATATTATGCATGATGCAAGTGGTCTTGGGAGCAGAGAATATCGTACAAGCGCTACATCCAAGTCGCTGTGCACCGCTGAACTCTGATGCTGAGGTTTTGTACAAGTTGTTGAGGTGTTTCAGAACGTGTCGTCGGCTTCTACAACGCAGGCCTGGCATTGCTCTGTCCAGACCCAGAGTTCTGTGTAAGTAGCTATTCACATTGTTAGCTTTCCGCTTATACCATCGCATGTACCTATCGAAGTGGTTGTTTTACCTCATTTGCACTCTGCTGCATCTTCATCTCCCTCTCCATCTCCTGGACTTGTTGCTCCTCACTGAATGCCAACGCCCACGGTACACCAAGTAGCAGCGCACTCGTGCTCACCACCCACAAAGTTTTTCCACTCAAGCTCAGACCTTTCGAGGCCCAAGAATAACCGGTTTCTGCCACGTTGGCAAGCCTCTTGCGATACGTGGGAGGAACGATGTCTTTCAGAGCGTAGATTCGGTCGAGGAAGCTTTCATCGAGGTTGTCGTCGTCTTCTATTTCTGACACATCTGACTCTGTTCTTCTGGTTAGACGAATCACACGGATATTCGAGATTGTTCGGGTGCGTACCATCATCTGTGCTCCATTGATCTTCGTCTTCCTTTGGTCCTTGCTGTTGTGCGAACAGCTCCTCATCAGGGACCTCTTCAAGCTTGACCATCCTCACTGATAGTGCGCGGGACTTGTGCTGATGATGGCGTGGACGTTCCCAGGATTATTCAAGTGTTTGGAATGGCGGGTTGTAGTTAAAGATGGATGCACGCGAGTGGACTTTCAGTGTTCAAGCAAGCTCGCAAATGTTGAACAAGGATTATTAGTCAAAGCTTCGACCCTGGACACGCGCAGCTGATACATGTATCCTCGCACTCTTCTGTACAATCGAACATATCGCGCATCATGACTGCGGCCGCGATCACAATCATATGTCCTCGCAGTAAAATTAAAGCAGTAACTCCACGCATTCATATGCCTTGTCGCATTCCATTCACTAGAAAATTCATAACCCGCCAGCATTTACCAAGACTATAAAATCGTCTTGCAGGGTTCCTCCCAGAGTACTCAGGGCGCAGCAGAGCAAAGATTGCTGCAGAGCATAACAAGGTGTCCCAAGAATCGTGAGAATCCGCATAGTACTAGTGTTCAATTTCTGGGTATGGGGTGCACAAGATTGGACAGAATCCTAAGCCTCAGAGAGGTTTACCACTGCCTAGCAATGCAATACAGCAGCTTGCCTTGATCGCTCCTCATGATCTGGTGTTACCTATCCGCCTGTTTACGACTGTACCTTTGAACGCCGTATCATAATACGTAAGTCATGTAAGTACCGCCTCAAGCCGCAGCCTTGATAGTAGCCGGGCTGCCATTGCTGGCTCCTGCCTTCTCTGAATCCCCCTCTGTGTTCGCATTCAGCGGTTTCGACGGATCATACCCAACTTGCTTGACGATCCCCAGACCTTTCGTCCTACCCTCACGAAATAATATCCGATCACCAACAGCCAAGAACTCAGGCCGCTGCACAAACTTGAATGCCACCGTTGCTCGATCTCCTGTTCGGATATACGCTCGGTCGATGTCGATGATGGCACAAGTCTGCGAGACAGGCCCTACATGCAGCATAGCCTGGTACTTCGCCCTGATGGTCGTAGCATGTGATAAGATCAGGACTTCAGCCACAAATTCGCGATACACCTTAGGCTGTGCTATTTGCGCGTTGGGGTTGCTGTCCGATTTGGCCAGGAGAACGACCATGCCCTTTCTGACATCTTTTCTTCTCACTCGTCGCAGAGCAAAAGAGGCGCTCTGGCCGGCAGTTGCTGCTGGTGTGCTGATTCGTTTCCGCTCAATAGAACGGATTGTGGTCGTTGTGAACTCACCCAGACCGTTGGGCCCGACAAGCACAGTATCGCCGGCATGTACGATACCAGACTTGACAACTCCAGAAACGACGGTACCGACGAAGGGAACCGAGAAGGTATCGTTGACATGGAATTCGAAAGGTGCATCAGCGTCATACTTGCCGTGATGTGGAAGGATGTTCAAGAACTCGCGCACAAGATCCAAGCTCTCTCCGGTGACGTTCGATACCTGGAAGATTGGGCAGATTCGCTGGCTAACGAATTGTGTAGCCGTGTTAATGGCCTCTTCGCGATTCTTGATGAAGATGGGAATCTTCCTCGCTCCTGGCGATTTCAAAATCTTAGTCAGTTGAGTAACAGTCTGCTGCAGGATCTGAGGAGGACAGATATCGATCTTGGTGATGACGACCTGCCATCGTTAGCTCATTGCATATTTCGCCGAGTCTGAGAGGCCTACCATGACAGGCACATTCAGGGCCAGAGCAATTCCAAGATGCTCTTTCGACATTCCGATCAAGCCATTGTTGGCGGCCACCATAAGCAGGCAGTAGTTTGGCTCGCTAGACAACAGTCCAAATACGGTAGTCCGCAGGTAACGCTCGTGTCCAGCCAGATCGGTGAAGGAGATTACTTTGGCGCTTCGCTTCCCAATCTCCTCCCAGCTTAGCTTCCTGCCTGGTACGCCAGACACAACGACCTCTCCTTTCGTATCGAAGCCCATGATTTCCATGCCTACAGACGACGTTCTCCCGGACTCCACCTCATGCTTATGCCGGAACAAATTGACTCTTGCCTTTCCACGGCCATCATCGAGCCCGCCCTTAACAAGCACTCCTAATAACGTACTCTTGCCTGCGTCGACGTTGCCGACCACTGCTATTCTCGTTTCGATAGTGTCGTCTACGTCCTTTGGCCTTCTTCGAATCATGACCTTGCCGACGCACCCGCGCTCCTTTTTGTTCTCATTGCCGACATCGACCTCACTGTTCGGGACATTCTTAGTCATGAGGATCTTCCAATCTGCCTTGAGCTTCTCCAAGATCTCCTTTAGACGCGCCAGTGCAGTCTCCCATTCTGCTTCAGTCAGGAGTTGGCTGTCACCATTATCTTCCAGGCCGACGTCAAACAGACACTCTCCGTGCCCCTCATCTAGTCTTGTACTCAAAATGCCCTGTAATTGTGTCGTGCTGTCATCTTTGGTATCGGAACTGTCAAGGAGTAAGTGTTTGAGCTTGACCTTTGGCTTGTCGTCTGCAAGATCCAGAGTATCGAGGATGTCCAGCTCGGCATGCTCTTGCTTCGGCGCACTTTTCGTCGATGCAGTCGTCGTAGTCGTGAGGGGAGGCTTGCGAAGCGCCTGTTGCTGCTGCACGTAGTCGGCAAAGTCGCTGAGCGCCTTCAAAGGCGTCAGCATTCGAAAGCACATGGACCATCCATCGATAGGCGCAGGAATATGCATACCGACTCGCCAGCACGCCGTTCTTGGGCCGTTTGAGGCGCCTGCCTATACCGGTCCGATTTGCTCGACATGATTCGTGTGTGATGGCTGAGGAGTCAAGAGAATGAAGATAGAGAATCACATTCGTATTCGTAGTATCATGTCTGTAGTTGTGAATGCGCACTCCAGCGATGAGGCAGATCGTTATGTACTTATTTGGAAGCTTAATTCAAAGGTCCAGTCAGTGGCAATGTGAGTCGTCAATGACTACGATGGTACTGTAAGTAGCTCGAGAATACCGTGACTAGTGGTGCCCCGCTTTGGCGTCAATCTCGCGTACAGTGACTTCTTTTACATGTCTGCGTCAACACCAAATCGCCTTCTGCATCGAGGGACCGCCGCCGCATCTCGAACAGAGTTCGTTCAGCCATATTTTCCCAAGTCCTTCATTCGATATCTCTTATGGTCTACATAGAATTCTTCGCCTCTCTCAACGCCTTCATAACTTCGACGCGCCCCTCCTTGCCCGTGAACTTCTGCACGGCTGGATCGTCAAGTAGCATAAAGACATTATGCTGCTTTTCGTCGCCAATAGTAAATTTGCCCTGCGTCTGCTTGTTCGAGGATGCAAATGATTCCAACTTCTTGATTGGCTCAGATTGAATTACCTTGATACCGAACTTGACGTTGCCCTTGGTGTATTCATGGCCAGGCTAGAGGTCACATCGTTAGCATGACAAGTTTGCTAGATTGACTCATCATACTCACGAAGACCTTTGTGTCATCGGGCAAGGCTGCCAGCGTCTTGTTCAAAGCAGTATCCATCTCCTCTGGCGTACCTTCGAAGAAACGCCCACAACCTGATGAGAGTCAGCACCAAGCCGGAATCTCTCACACATGCATGGAATGTTGACCTCCAATGAACAACGTGTCGCCAGTGAATACTGCTCGATCATTACCATCTTCAAAGAGGTAGCAGATGCTGTCCTGGGTGTGGCAAGGCGTGTGTAAAGCCTTCACACGAATCCCCTCTCCAATCATGAAAGTTTCGCCATGGTTCGGAGTCTTTGAAACTTTCGAACAGTCTTTACCACCTATGATTGGGACTTGGTATGTTTTCAGCTGCACGATGTCAGCCAATCGTCAGATGCATTCTGCGATTTCAGCTCAACATACCAATTCCACATTGCCGCCAGCATGGTCATGGTGGCTATTTCGTCGTGAGATCTTTGAACGATCGTGCATCGAGAGGCATATGGTGACTTACTGGTGAGTATTAATTATGTTCTTGATATGGACGCCACCTTCGACAGCCTTCTTGAGATGCGGTAATACCCTGGGCAGGACGTCAGCCTCGAACAGTCTCGCTCAAGGCGTCGCATATATACTCTGACGGGTTTGCGGGGTCGATGATGACTGCGTCCTTCGTCTTGTCGTCCGTCACCACTGCATCAGTGAGCGAACGTCCTGCTGAAGCATAGACCGATATAGTCGTTGCATCAACGCACAGTAGGCGTAGTTGTTACCACTACCCTCCCCTGGCCACTCCTGGTAAGCATATAAGCATGTGCGTAACCTTGATGAGTGCGCATACACATGGGTATCGAGTCGATATGCATTTTGCGTGCAGTTGCCGGCTTTCCGGTTCGATTAGCGACGGAATGTATGCACAAGAACGCGATGCCTACAGCTAGCAAAGTCGATACAATTGGTCGTCGAAGCGTCTGCTTGGCGATGGTCACGAAGCTCATTGATGGTGAAAGCTCTGGCGGATAATTGCTGCTGGGAGTGTGAGGCCAACGAGCTGTTCCAAATCTAGCTGGAGCTGATGATGTCAATGCGGCTTTAAGAAGCGAAAGCCGGCTGTACGGGCCCATCTCCAACATTAGCAAGGATATATTGTTTCCGAGGAACATGTGCGAACGGAACATCATGAGAGGCCGAGCGTGAAAAGGCACGAATGACGCTCAGTATGCCGGTACGCATCCCAGTCAGGAAGCCGGAAAGTCGCCTCATGCTCAAAAGCCGAGAACATGGCAGCTAGATTGATGCTGGCCCATCATGCCCCAACTAAGATAACACAACGGCACGCTGTTCTCAAGGATGCTCGTTACTCGAGACTGAAAATCCTAAGCGGAATGTGCCTGCAAAAGCAGATCTGAAGATTTGTATAGCGAGCTTTCTGTGCCTAGTCGCACGTGGTGAAAGATTCGCAATAGATAGGTTATGTCAGCATCGAGATTCGAGACTCGATGAGGCAATAGCTGTATCACGGAGTCGGTCTCCATCCCCGTGGGCCCAACAGTCACGTGAAGCTTCATGGAGCAGCGAATCATCTCTGCAAGCTAGCACTTCCCTGTTGCCAGTACGTATAGTGGGAGGCTGATCTTCAGTTTCCTCTTTTCCTTTTGCTCCTTTCCCTCTAGCTGTCGTCACCACCACTATCAAAGACTGGTCAGAATCCGCGAAATTACAGTCAACGCAGTACTCTAGTCGAATAGCCTGGCCCAAACGAAAGATGTGGCCCTTCTGGAATCCGGGACGACTTGAGGCTCTGCGGCCGCTTGCCTCTGGTCCACGGGCGCAGAATGAGTTAGTGACTTCAACGCGGCAGCCACACAAGTAAAGGACAACGGTAATGCGAGATCTCTTCTGAACCAATACAATGCCTTTGATGTCATTCAACATGCATCGAGCACCGACTTGGCCGTGGAAACACAAATTATGGTACAACGGCGTCGATCATGCAGCGCCGCGAGTTTTATAGTAGGTATTCGGACTCGGGAAGACGTACATGATGAGATTCGTGGTGCCGGACTGCCACGAGGACCTGAGGATGCTTTACACAAGCATCTGGCTGCCGCAAAGGACTTAGTGAATTCTCACCTCGAGGTGTTGCAGCTGGCCGCTAACACCGTTCTTGGACTGGTAGTGTGCAAAAGCGGGACCAGCGAAGAATATCATACGACAAAAGCGCATTCTCTCTACGACAGACAGACAGCAAGGACGTGTACGGGCTGGTAATCCGCTGTGTTGCGCACTACCGGAGTGGCGGCTCAGCTAGCGACAAACCATCAGATCGAGTCTACACTACATGTGCAGCAGCACGGATCCTTGGCATACCGATCAGAATGACGTTCAACTCTGGCTGTTACTGGTGACCTGCACGGACAAATACATTGTAACAGTACAACATCCGGAGCACGAGGGAGGCTATCGCTTTTCGCGTGTAGTGGCTGCAAGGACTCCGTGGACTGGCCATTGTTTTCTATGGCGATCTTGTTCCAACACTATAGAAGAGGCTTGAAGCTGTTCACCTGGTATGAACTCCCTCCAAGGGAGCCACGCGAAGAAGCAGGTCATTCATTCGTTATGTCATATTCTGTCTGACACCCATCTGGTCAAATTATCTTCGCGATGATCCCATCGGTGCGGCTGGTTCTTCTTTCGCGCAGAATTATTGCAAAACTTTTTATTCATTCCAAAACGACTCGACGATCTTCTGACGACCTTCGCACAAACTCTGTTTGTCGATCATTCCCGCCAACTGTCGTGGAGAGGGACTGCGGTGGCTGAACCTTGCATAATTGGGCGAAAGCGAACTCGTTCTGTCCGATATCACCAATGCTGGATGACAAGTTATGCGTCGTCTCAACTGGCGATTGATGGCAACCTCCGATGCCTGCCAAAGATTGTGTCCGAGAATGCTTTGCGGATTGAGGACGAACACTTGAGAATGACTGCGTTCTCGACGAAGCACTGACTGAGGCTGGAGAAGCCGGATCCTTGCTTTGACTCGATGGGGATGGCATCGTGTGCATGTTCATCCGGCCCATCGCTGCACCCTGAGCTGTTTCCTGCGCTTTATGCATGTTGTAGGCGTGAATCGCCTGGCAACCACAGCCTTGACTTGGATCATGGCTTAATGCCTCGTCACGCAAGCTCGAGAATAAGTCCCGAAGTTCCCTGGCCTCAGCCTTTAGCTTGCTGTTTGTCGCTCCTACCATTCTAGCTGACTCTTCTAGATCTTCGGTGTTCATCTTCTTCTTTGCTCGACATTTCGCCGCCGCCAATCGATTCTTCTCGCGATACTTTTCTCGTTTATCCTCGTCCAAGCTGGCCAAATCTTCCTGGACATCTTCGCTGTCTGTCTTCCGAGCACTATCCTTCCTAGTTTTCTTTGCCTTCGCATGTCGTTGGTTGGCCGCCTTGCGAGCTCGCTCGGATTTCGCAGTTGTCGAAGCCTGTGATGGAGGTGTCCAACGCGGTGGCCTCGAGGGCGCCGGGAAACCTTTCTGGATATCATCGTCGGGAGGGGTTATCTGGCCGTACTGATGAGCTACGCTGTCATTGCGTCGACTCGCGATAGTGGCCTGCATAGATTCAGAAATGTGGTCGATGCCCGAGGAATTCATTTGCCATGATGGCAGATCTGGTGCAAAATCATGCTGGTCGAACAGAAAAGGATTGACAAAGTTTCCATCGAATTGGCTGCCCATTGACTGGTCTGGCGCAGACATGGAAGTAGTGCTACTGGGTGTTAGAAACAGGGTATCTTGCGACCATCAAAGAAACTCACCCTTGACCACTCATGGAATGGAAGCGCTGCTGGTCATTTTGCTCAGCGAGGACGTTCAGTGAAGCGATGTTCTGCTGCATGTTGTGGAACTCCTCGTCATCTCCATCATCGAAGATGAAGCCGGATTGTGGATCGAACGCGGAATCCTCAAGCGCCTGGTTGCAAGCGTGATCGTCAAGATGATGAGCCGCAAATATCTGTGTCGATGCATTCTGGTCCGCCATGAGAGCAGCAGAGGGTTGGCCGCGGACGCAGCCCGGAAATGCCTTGGTCGGAAAGTGGCGAGCTTTTGGTTTTCGCGACAGGCGGTTGAACAAAGGTCCCACCACGCAGTGATTTGACAGCCAACGGATATGGACAAACAACTGCTCTAGACGGAGCACTGTCTGCTGTTGTAGTGGTGCGGTATCAGTGGATTGCTCGTGTTGCGTGATATGGGATGTATCTGTTGTGTGCAGCTGTTGTGGCAAATGTTGCTGTGTTCTCCGCAAGCTTTGGGAGGCACGTCCGGTGCTCTTATTCAGGGCAAGCGTAGTCTCCGTCGTGCATCCGGGATGCTTGTTAGAACTCCTTGCTTGGGTAACAGTGGGAAGCACGTTTGCCTCTTCCTACGCTCGCGACACGCATCGATAGCTAGCTCGCAAGGAGCCAGGTCCGTATAATGACGCGCTACGTGCCCACTTCGAGAGTGGCACCAAATCAGATTGCTTCCACGGCTCGAATCGAGATCGCGACTTTTAGCGTGTTCTGCAGGCACGTTCGATACTGACACTACTTTGACCGACGACCATGCGCAGTGGGCAACGAAGACTGGAGATTATCGCGTTTGCTTCCGTGCAAGCTTCGGCTCTGAGACCTCGATGGATCTATCGTCTTTGGTCAGTCACCACAAGTATGTGCTATACGTGCCGGACCAAGCTCGAAGACTTCGGTTCGCGTGTGAGCTGCCCCTCCGCCCTCGATTTGATCAGAGTTTGGAACTTAATCTCACTGTCAGTGCTCTGCCAGTACGCAAGGTGTTCAGTACTGCAGACCTGCAGTAGTCTCTACAATGGTATCATGCGCACCGTTTTCCCCGTCTGCCGTGGATGCGACGGTGGAAGAGCACGACTTGGTATGAGTTTTCTCGTGGTGGTCAGCATAGAACCCGCAATCCGTCCCTGCGCAACAAGCTCCCAGCATGACTTCGGCCCCGAGACGCTGTGCTTGTGGCAGGTCGACTGTGACAACACTGAACGGTAGACATCGTTGAAGCATTTGTCAGCTCGCCAGATTGATTCAATAATCAGTACGGTCGCCGCCGCTGTCCCCATTGCTGATCTGGAGTGGAGCTCGTGGCATCATGTCATCCCACTCATCAGAGACATGCCATGCTGCTGGTAAGCACAAAGCTGAAGCATTCGTCTAGCGAGCTTGTGATGGCACATATGTACACTTTGGCGGAACATAAAATACTTCTGGACCACCGATTGCTTATGCGCATCCCAACCCCCTCATCTACGACTTTCTGGATATACTGATGTCGGTCAGCCAATGTCAATCGACATCGCCCCTCGCTGCAAGATGCAGATTTATTATATATGCATGTGTAGCTGTCACGTAGTGTCTGTCGCCACGTGTTGCCTTGCAGACTTACAGTGCTTTCACAAGGTTCCAAGCCTCGATGAACCGAAAGTGTAGCGGGCAGATCCGCTGCAAGGATGATGCGAGGCATCCAGTTTGAAACACCCTGAATCCTGACCCAAGCATAACATAATACTGCAAGCTTGTTGACCGCGGAAGTGCTAGCTGTGCCCTGCAAACTGTTCTTGTACACTGGCGCCCATGTCGCCTTCTGCGCCTAGCTTTTTATGTGGGCATGGCAAATAATGCTCCTCATGGCGTCTCGGCCACAACGCGCAGACACGGCGCACACGACTCAAGGATATCGCTAGACGTTGCGTCTAACAAGGACGACGTTGTGCGTATGCGATTGCGAGAGCTAGAGGAGGAGAATAGCCTGCTCGCCGAGAGAACCACCGCTGCCTGTATGCATCAAAGCTCAACCTGACCCCTTTCTGTGGGACCACAATGTCAGGAGCGGTCAAAACAGATCAAATAGATCACAGCTGATGATGACTCCACAGCGCAGCGCTTTGCCGACTACGAGAACCACATTCTCCAGCTCCGCACTCAGCTTCGAGAGCAGCAAGAACGCCATAACGCAGCGCTTGCGACTCAGCACAATGCTGACCCCGAGCGTCCCATCACTCCGCATGAACGACCGCCAGGTCTGTCCAGGCTGGGCAGCTTCATGCGAAAACCTTCACTCGTTCCCACTACCACGGGCCCTTCAGCGCGCGAGCAAGAATTGGAAGCGTCCCTCGCGAAAGCGGAATCCGCTCGTATCGATGCCGAGAATAAGACCAAGCAGGTCAACGCTGAGATCGAGGACCTGAGCGCGACATTGTTCCAGCAGGCAAACGACATGGTAGCCGCCGAGCGCAAAGAAAACGCTGCTTTGAAAGAAAGAATACGAGAGCTTGAAAGAGCTGGCGGTGACGAAATCGCTAAACAAGAGAACGAGAAGCTACGGCAGAAATTGCAAGTCATGGAGCAGCGCGACCTTGATCGAAGAAAGAGACTCGAGAGGCTGGAGGCAGCTCAAAGAAGAATCGACCGAGTGCGAACAATGCTGATGCCACGCTGAGCGCAACACTGGCCTGCGATGGCTCATTTACATGCGTACCCCTTGAGGGCGAGCGAGCGTCTCCATCGGCGAAATCCAGATATTTCCGCATGTGGAGTACCTTTGTTGCATCTGTCACACAGAGCGATGCACAGTGCTACAAAGCTGGCGCTAGCATATCCGATACCAATATCGGCATTCGAGCATTTGCGACACGGTTCGCGGCGACTTCTGTTGCAGGAGACTGGTCATACTCCTATGTGACAAGAACCGCGCAACATACTTGGCGATACTCCAAGAGTCAGAGGTGCGCCCGCGGCTTCTGTTGCCAAAGGCCACTTTTCTACGAATATGAGTCCTGCTTCTTTACCAAAGACGCTGACCTCACTTTGTGATGTGCGCGCGAAGTCTAGCGTCCACTACAGAATGGCCACGAAAAGCGTTCCGTTTGTTCTGGAATCCGAGAGCCGCACTCCTTTTGCCTTGAGGATGCACCAAGACCGCTGCTGCGCCGATATTAAGGGTCCCATCGGCTGTGCTCTAAGACTATCCAAACACAGCTTCACGTCTGCAATGCATAGTCTGACACGCACACGACTCCGAACTCAGTAGCTCTGCCTCGAGCAATCCAAAGACGTAGAATGAACAACATACTGGCACGGCCACTTTAGCGATGTCATTTATGCCATGGCATCCGATGTGTTAGGCATGAGCGAGTTCAACGTTGAGCTCCTCGATCGGGTTTCTATAAAGGCTGAGTACGACAAAAGGTATTCCAACCAGTCACAGAAATGTTACGGGTTGCCGGAAACTGCTGTTTTTGCCAAAGGTGAGCACAGCTCGATTCCGCGGAGGCCGTGCGCAGCAAGCTCAGATATGAGTGGCATTCTAGCCGATACTGTCCTGCTCAGGTCCATGCTATGTGATTAGGCGCGCAGTTGTGGATTCTGCAAGTGGAATGTCCTGTGGTCGAAATTGAGTAGGGTCCTTTGGACATGGTTGCGGATCTAGCTCACCGTCCTATCTTGTGCAAAATCACGTTTAGCGCTCTCAATTCACGATGGGGCACTGATGCTTCCGCAGGATAGGGTATGAGTGACTCAATATTAGGATGAGTGCGAATAAGCGGTGGGAGTTCTGGTCAACAGTTGTAGAAGATAGTGCAATGCTCACATCTAACAATGTGTATGTCTCGCGCGAGTCGGATGTCGCTTGAACGATAAGCCGACTTTGGTGGCGCTCCTTGCATTCTGACGAATGATGGAAAGCGCGGATATCTATTTGAAGGAAGACGTCAACGTGTGACGTGGCTGTGTTCTGACCCGAATCCCGAGTGACATTTATGCGGCAGGCAGGCGCGACGGGGCAAAGTGATACCTAAAGGTAGAAACCTGATCTGATGCAATCGTCGTTCTTGCTGTTCACAAATCTCGGCACTAAATGCCATCCCGGTCAGTGTCCTGCAGCTCAGCAGTTGGACTGCAGAGAGTCGGACAATAATGCACTGCCATCTATAGCCACACAACATCCTCCGCCCTCAGCCTACAAGAATTTATTGGTGCACCATATCCATACCGTACTTGCCATGTCACTCACCATCAAGCTGAGTCACGCTCGTCGTTTGCAAATTGGATGCATACTTTTCCCCTGAGCCGGAAAACAGCATACTCTTACGTCCTGGCCGCCGGACCCAGAAAATGACACAGCCAAGGCCATCGAGCCAGCGAGCCTTGGCCGACTTGCACTACAATACCATTCTCGCAGCAGATCAAGAAACCACTTCCTCTGAGGACGAGTCTCATCATGCCGCGCGCGACGAAGACGATGTGCGAAAGGCAGTTGGTATTAGTATTGGGCGCGAGCAGACAAGGCTGACCTCACCTCGAACCCCGGCAGTGGAAAAGGCCGCCGCCATTGATCAAGCTGGCAGTTATTTCGCAAACTCGTTTGCTGGTGCCACAGACGGCATTCACGACGTACTACAAGACCTCGATGAGGATGATGAAGAACCACGCACTCCTCGCCAAGTGCATGCTCTCTCCTCGCCCAAAGAAGCCAAGGATGTGTCTCCTAAACGCTCACGGCCCGTACAGCGTATTCCGTCCCCGTGGCGAGCAGAGATCAAGCAGTCCCAACGAACGAGCAAGACGCGCTCCGTCCTTCGTGATGGATTCTCGTTTGGCAGAAGACGTGCATCATCTGGCCCAGAGTCCAAGACTGATCGCCAGAAGTCCATCTTCCCTAGCTTACCCTCAATGCCTAAGAACTTTTCATTGACCTCGCCATTTTCTTCAGGACGTGGTCACGGCAACCTAGAGCCTGTCAAGCAAGAGATCGCATCCGAGAAGTCGACATACGGCGGTGTCTATGGTGAGACCGGTCTGGAGTCATCAGGGCGACCACGCACATTGGTCCAATCTCATTCCTCTGTATACAATCGAACAGAGAACCCTAGAGAAGCAGAAGAGGCGGAGGCGACCGTGGGTGAGCTGCCTCAACTGCAGCAGACTCGCACACGTCCACCACGTCTTCGACGCTCCACTTCTGATTCTTCGTTGGTGACACAACGCACCTTGTCATACGCCTCCTCCTTGGGAGATGACAGTCGTTTTGAGAACGTGTCTGAGCAAGTCAACAGCAGGTTCAAGGCGATCAAGGACAGCTTGCATGATTCTAGTATCAAGTTGCCCAGCATGCCTTCGATCTCCAGCTTCAGTGTCTCAAACTTAACACCAGACTTTTTGAACCGCGAAAGGTCCGACTCGTGGTCGTCGAAACTGCCACGAACTTCGATCAGTGGAAGCTCAAGTCATGCCCGCAAGCAGTCACATAAGACTGTTGATCCCATGACAAGACAACCTTACAATTCAGTCCACGCCGCAGCTGCAGATCTACATGAAAAGTCGTCAGATTACCCGCACTTCACCGAAGCCCTAGAACAAATTGAAGGCGATTTGGTAATTCTTGGCGGTTATCGTGGTTCCATCCTTCGTTCGGCAGAACCACCGCATCGGCAACTTTGGGTTCCTGTCAAAGTCGGGTTGAACTTACGAAGGGTGAACCTCGAGGTTCCGATCAGTGAAGATGGCAGCGAGAGAGCTAAAGACACGGTCATCCCAGGTGGTATGCTTACCCACATCGGGCCGGTGGATATTTCGCGTCGCCTGTTTAAGCGATTGCGCGCCTGCGAAAATGCACGTACGGGCAAGTTGCGGCTTCACGATTATGGGTACGATTGGAGACTAGATCCAGCCTATCTCAGTGATCAGTTAATATCCTACCTCGAGACACTTCCGGACAACCGATCGGAGGTGGGAAAGCCTGGCAAGGGTGCCACTGTCATAGCGCATTCGCTTGGAGGCTTGATCACCAGACACGCTGTCAACAGGCGCCCCGATCTATTCAGCGGAGTCATCTATGCTGGTGTACCCAAGACTTGTGTTAATATCCTTGGACCATTGCGGAATGGAGACGAAGTCCTCCTCAGCAGCAAAGTCTTGACAGCGCAAGTGAATTTCACAATAAGAACGAGCTTCGCATTGCTACCGTTGAACGGGAGATGCTTTTTTGATATCAACACGAAAGAGGAATACCCGGTCGACTTCTTCGATCCACAGACATGGGTCGACCTCAGGCTATCTCCGTGTATTGCACGACCACTGCCTCCTTTGTCCCCAGCCACGAAGCCAACGGGTATAGCGGGCTATGTCAACTCAATGTCTAATGCCCTATCAAATCTACCTCGGCCAGGCCGCAAGAGCAGCTTGAACTCTGGAACAAGCTCAGCAGACGGCACTTCGGTAACCACAGCGGAGGGCGTTGCAGAGCCTGACATGGCCAGTTCTACGGAGAAAAGTACTCGCGATGCAGTGACGAATGGCAACTACGCAAGTACCGCACAAGGTGACGATGGGACAAATGCTGAGACACCATCACCGAGGACTGCCGTCACAATACCGCGTGATGAGGCTATGTCGTATTTGACCCGGACGCTAGCAAGTGTGAAGAAATTCAAGCAGGAGCTGGCTTTCGTGCCTGACCATCACGTTGCTAACGCGTACCCGCCTATCGCTGTCATATATGGAAAGAGTACGCCAACTGTTTTCGGGGCCAAAGTGGATGGGAGAGAAGGCATCAAGCATTCTGACGCTTACGACAATCTCGCTTTTGCGAGTGGAGATGGCGTGGTGCTTGCCAAAGCAGCCATGGTGCCCGAAGGTTACAGAACGGCGAAGGGCGGCATTGTCAGTTCTGAGCGAGGACATGTTACATTACTTGGAGACCTAGAAGCTGTTGGAAAGTGTCTGAACGCTGTGCGCAAAGCGCGGGAACGTGGCGTTGGCATTGGTGTAAAGAGGTGACCTGGAGCGATTACGCGTTTTGTACACACCAGATTTGTCAATACCTATAGACTAAGGTCATGCTTTTTCCCGATAGGGATGCTAGAATTTTGGTCAGCATTAGACTCGCTTCGAAGAACTAGCGACTGACCTGAGACCTCCAGTGCGAAGCAATGTCTTCCCTTCTGGTCACCCACACATCACCCGCGGCTTTGCTCGAGATATACTCCACGAACTGCTTCAGTGCCTGCTTCTAGTCAGTCCAGACCCAAAGAACTCGTTCGATAACACATACGATAAAACGCCCAGGCTTGCCAATAATGCGACAGTGAAGACCGATTGTCATCATCTTGGGTTTCCCACTCAGGCCCTCAGCATACAACACGTCGAAGGCTCCTTTCAGATATTCATAAAATGCCTGTGGAGAGAACACGCCCGTCGTACTATGGAACTTGAGATCATTACAATCATAGCTATACGGAATCATCAACATTCCCTCCTTCGGCCGCGCTTCAGCATCCCCCTTCTCCGCCGGCACATCGACCCAATACGGGAGATCGTCACAGTAACTATCGCTCTCCCACGATAATGGAATGCCGAGCTCGCGGTACGATTCCCACACCAGGGCTCGGGAGCGGGGCGACAATCGTCCATAGTACCAGCCGCCGGGGTACTGGCCCGTCAGGTCCTTGAGGCTTTGGAGCTGCCGGTGGATATATTGCTTTTCGAGCTGTGCGTCCACATCGTGGTAGTCGAGCCATCGGTAGGCGTGCGAGGCGAGCTCGTGGCCGCCGGCTTGGAGCGCCGTGAGGACGTCGGGGTTCTTCTCGAGGGCTTGGCCGACGGCGTAGCAGGTTATTGGGATTTGGTGGGTGTCGAAGAGGTTGAGGAGGCGCCAGATTCCGACTCGCGAGCCGTATTCGTAGTCGGATTCGCTGTTGAGGGCGCGTTGGCCTTGGCGGGCTGGACGGTCGGGTTGTTCCCAGAGGGCGGACTCGGAGGTTAGGTCTCCGTTTGTGACGCTTCTTTCGGCGCCCTCTTCGTAGTTGATGACGAAGGAGATTGCGATTTTGGCGTTGTTGGGCCATTGCGGGTGAGGTGGGCTTCTGCCATAACCGATCAGGTCTCGGGGGAAGTCGAACTTGGTTCCGGCGTGAGGGTCGTTGTTGGCGGCGTCGAGGGGCGGGACGGAGATGGAAGCCATTTACAGCGTCAGTGATAGACTGCAAGGACGACGAAGTGGAATGATATGTATCTTTTGTTGATACGTCGGCCAGCAGCACCTACCTAGCTTTCTCTTTCGCCTATCATGACGAGCTCACGTGCGGCCAAAGATAGATCGGAACGCACACAGTTCACGCCAGGCATGGCAACTTCTTGTCGACTAGAATCTGTCATCAAGCATTATTTATGACCCCACGCTTTGAGTCGTCCTCGTTGAGATGCGTCATATATGAAGGTAGTCGGTGTTGAGTGTATTCCAGAAGTTGCGTGGTGGGGCTCCGTCACGCGAGCGACGCGCGTAGACTAGCTCTACCTTTGAGCTTTATTACCACAGTGACATCCCCATGGCATGAATCGTTGTCCCTTTGCATACCAACGCCCAAGATCTGAATGATCCATGTAAGCCAAGATCGCGAACGCAAGACCTCAAAATGGCCTTCCCAAACCTGCCACAACGCCTCATGAATGAGCTCGGCATCGCAACCCTCATCACCTCAACTCGTGACGTCCACCTGTTGCTCATCACACGCTTCACCCGAATGTTCGCCTATGGCTCCTCAACTCTCATTCTAGCCCTATACTTCGCCTCCCTCAGCCACAGCGACACCAAAATCGGCCTCTTCATGAGCCTGACCCTGGTCGGCGACACGATAATCAGTCTCGCCCTAACACTATTCGCAGATCGACTCGGACGTCGAAAGATCTTACTTCTCGGCGCCCTACTGATGGTGCTATCGGGTACAGTGTTTGCGACAATGTCGAATTACTGGGTATTGCTCTTTGCCGCTGTCGTGGGAGTGATCAGTCCGAGTGGTAACGAGATCGGACCTTTTCGTGCAGTCGAGGAATCGACGCTGGCGCATCTGACAGAGGCGAAGACGAGGTCTGATATCTTTGCGCTGTACGTTGTGGCTGGAACGCTGGGGACTGCGGGTGGTAGTCTGACGTCTGGCTGGGTGACGCAGGAGTTGCAGGCCAAAGGGTGGACTGAGATTGGGTCTTTCAGGTTCATCTTCTGGATTTATGCTGTCGTGGGGTGTCTCAAGGCCGGTATGACAGTGCTGTTGAGCGACAAATGTGAAGTGCAGCCCAAGCCAGCGCCAGAGACAGTCCGGATGCGCACAGGACAGCAAAGTGCCGAGCAGACTGAGGAAAACCAGCCGTTTCTCGAAGCGCTTACCGAGGATGCAGATACGGCGCCACCGCCACCACGTTCTGAGTCGAGGAAGATCAAATGGCTTCAGCTGTCCAAGAAGTCGCAGGTGACATTGGCCAAGTTGTGTGGGCTATTCTTCTTTGATTCACTGGCGAGGTGCCTATCAAACATTAGCTTGCAGAAAGTTCTCGACTGACCGTTTCTAGTGGTATGGTGCCTGCGTCACTGATCGCTTATTTCATCTCACGAAAATACGGCATGGCGGAGGGCACGTTGGGCACAATTATGGCAAGCGCTCAATTCGTCTCGAGCATCGGCAATATTTTCGCCAGCTCAGTCGCTAAGCGTATTGGCCTGGTCCGCACAAGTACGTTCTTACATCCCAAAGTCGTGTTTGACCAATCTAGGCCCTAACATGCATTTATAGTGGTCTTCACACATCTACCCAGCGCTATTTTCCTGGCATTACTACCTGCCCCTTCATCGTTGTTCATGACGATCGTGCTTCTCGTTGCCAGATCCGTGCTCAGCTCCATGGATCAAGCGCCACGAAGTGCTTTCTTATCCGCCGTAGTCTTACCCGAAGAACGGACTGCTGTCATGGGTATCGTAAACACTGTCAAGACCATGAGTCAAAGCTCCGGTCCGCTCATTACTGGTGTTCTGGCCAGCGACAAGCGCTTCTGGATCGCGTTTGTTGTCGCTGGTACTCTGAAGGCCTCTTATGACTTGGCTATGCTCAGCATGTTCGTGAACACAAAACTCGAGAGCGATGGTCGAAGCAAGAGCGTTCCTGTCAATAGACTAGGTCAGGCTTCGGAGGAGAGCCAAGTCGGTAGCGGCTCCATACCGGAGCACACGCAGGGTCAAGCTACTGCTGGTTCACACTTCGAGATCGGCGAGGACGAAGATGGAGATGCTGTCGGGATTGAAAATTCCAAGATGGCAGTTGCTGGCCGCTCACCGTAATCAACCGCCAAAGTCCATCTTCAAAGCGATGGTCGGCTCACGATCACTACCAAAGTCTTGTCTCGAACCACGGTTGCTGGCTTGTGACTTCAACACCTTCTCCATCAGCTGCTTCTCCTCTCCTGCTAGAGCAGCGACCACGGCTCGGAATGTGGTATTGTCCGCAGCAGCGAGCTCCAGCAAGCGTGATGCAATAAGAGTGTACGACGGCTGGCCGTCCTTGGCCGCACACTTGAGCAGAGTCTTTATGACTAGCACAACCGCAGCCGGCCTCTGTGGAGCGGGAATCCTGTTCGCAACATAGGTGGTGATCGTCTGGCCTATGACTGCCTTGGTTTCGTCCATACCTTCCAGATCAGGAGCCGCCAGCATGAAACTGACAGCGTGTGAGAATGTCAATTTTGGTGCTACGTCTTGTAGTAGCAGCGTGCGATAGCAGCCGGCAGCGACCTTGGTTGTCATTGGGGCGGCTATGCATTCTTCAAGCTCGCCAATGAAGCGCAGGAGCAGAGGATCTTGACTGTCAAACAGTGACTGGGCAGCTGAAAGCAGAATCGTCACTGTTAGCAACGTGTTCTTCTCACAAGGCAGACTGGCCTCCGTCTCTCTTCTCTGGGCATTGCGGAGGATAGCGAGCATACGCTTCAAAGCGTTCTGTAGATGCTGCCTCGTTTCTGGTCGTTCATCCTCGGTGATACTGGTGATGAAGCGCCGGAAGATTGGCAATGCCTGTGGCACAACGGCGCTTTGGCAGCTTGCCGTACCCAGGATCGTGACAAAGATGTGCAGAATGGATGCGTGCAAGTCAGTCTTGATAATGGAAGGGAACACGTCCGACACGTCTACGAGGGCTTGCAGAGATGCGCGCACAAGACTTTGAGCCTCCTCGGAACTCTCAAGCTGAGCAGATACAGGGGTATCAGCCAGGCCAGGCACTAGCCCACCAATTACGAGTACTATGATGCGTGTGAGCTCAAATAGTTGCTCGATATCATCTGACAGCTGCGCCTCCCCATTGTTGTGCGTCTGCAAGCCTTGTCGAGATGAGGGGTGTACCAGGCAGAGATTGCGCGCAATCTCGACAATGATCGATTGCATGCTCAAGCTCTCTGTGAGTACCATGCGATCGAGCAGGTCCATCGTCTCGGAGAAGACCACTTCTTGGTAGATGGCATTGCCAGATACTGACGGTCTGACGATCTTCTTGAGTGCCTCCAGAATGCCGAGATTACGCTGCCTGGCAAGGATATCGTCATCACCGCTTCTGACCGCGAGAGATTCGAAAGCAAGTCCATAGAGGACAAAGAAGAAGGCAACAGGCTCTTCTCGATAGTTTATGCCCGTGTTCTTGCGCGCGATGGTGACATCGGCAGCTGCATCCGTGTCAGTGCCGTTTGGTTGCTCGACTTGCTTGTCGTCAAGCGCATCGAACACAAACTCGCTGTCCTCATCAATAAGACTAGCGATGGCATCAACGAGACTCAGCCACGAAGCTTGGTAGAATTTGAGCAATGTTTCGCGATTCAGTGCAGCATACACCATATCCAGGTCACCAGATGTGGCCGGTGTTGCAGTAGTGGCAGATATATCTGGCTCGAAACGCAAGCGAGCGAACTCACGCAACGATGATATCCAGAGAGGCACCAGCTGTGCAATATGAGGTTTGACAACATCCTTGAGGTACTTCTGTTCGCTGCTTGCGATTTGCAGTTCTGCCCAAGCCGCGAAGACGGCCATGCGAACCATCACCTGCGCGTTGGAGCTCAATCCTTTTAGGTCACCAATGCTTGCTATCTGGGAATCCTTGCTGAAGCTATCAAGAGCGGAGACAAGAGTCTTCAGGATGCGGCCCATTCGGTCAATGTCAGTAACGATGCCGGTGGCAATGAATGTCGCGCATACATTGACAGCAGCAGCAGCTAGTTCAGGCGACGAATCCGATGCAAATGCTGGCGTCAAAGCAGAGCTGATCTGCGCTTGGTATTGTTCGAGCAACATAGCTTCCTGGAAATCAGGGTCTGGCGTCCTACCGAACATCTTCAGGATCTGGTCAATGATCTGCATGCCAACCACACGTAATGCGGCGACTCCTGCAGTAGATGCAGAAAAGGCGATGCGGATGACGTCCGCTACCTTTTGCTGTAGGGCTGCTTCTCCAGCACTGTCGTCCTTTATGGCTGCTTCTTTCCGAATCATGGCGATCAGATTACGGAGGCATTCCATAGCGAACAGGCGGACCTGCCATCGCATCAGCTCCTGGGTGGACGATGGTGCCTCTGCTTCGTCCTCTTTCGCTACGCCAGCTGTCCCAGCGAAGCCAGCGACTTCTTCATCCTGTAGATCTGGCCCGGCAGTGGCAGTCGCACTTTTCGCGATATCGACCTTTGGCTTCTCAGCTTTGACCATGGTCTTGGTAAGAATGTCATTGCATCTTCGAATCCAGTCTGCTGGATCACTTGAACCAGTCTGCTGCAGCCAGTTCGAGAAGGTGTTCAGTATGGCCGGTTGCGATGGCTCATAATTCAGGTATTCCCAAAGACGTTCTTCCAATCCAGGTCTTGCTGTGCGTACTACCTCTGGTGCGTCTCTACGCATTAACGTGAACAGTCCGTGCAGAGCCAATTGCGCAATCTCGGGAGAAGCAGATTCGATGTCGTCCTGAAGGTGTTGCACATACTGAGCGTAATGCATATGGCCTGGTGCGTAGAGTGAAAGATGCTCGAGGCATCGCAGGCTCTCAAGCAAAATAGCCGTTTCATCCTCCTTTGAGAACAGGTGTACCATAGTGAATATCATGTCTCTGGCTTTAGCCATGTCCTGGAGATCTGGACCAAGCACATTGATGAGTGCGCCGACACCACGCGCGATCGCAGCAGTCAGTGGCAGTTCCATAGACATATTTGATGATGCCTGCACCATTGTTTCGACATTATGGCTGTCTGAGACGTATAGTTGGCTGAGAAGACCAATCGTAGTCGTCACATAGCCGGAAAAGTTCAGCCCGGCTGACTCGGCAATCGCAGCAAGACTGTCCAGTGCCCAAAAGTGCACCAAAGGATGTGTGTCCGCGGCCAAAGACATCAAGATGCCCACAATGTTCTTGATGTGCAGTCCGGCTGCCATACCTCCCAGTCGAGCATGGATCTGAGCCAGCGCTGAAGCGCAACCAGCGCGTACAAATGGCTCGCGGTTGTTGACAATTGTTTCAGTCAAATGACCGACCTCCGTGGTCGTGAAAGCCGTGCCTGAATGCGAACACAGCCGACCAAGGGCATCAGCCGCAAGATTTCTGATGCTTTCATCGGCATCTTTTATGCACACATGGAGCAATGCTCTGAGACCTCTCTCTGCCTGCACGCTCTTCAGCTCTCCTCGAGCCGCTCCAGCATCACCTGTGGTCACTCGCAGTGCGGTCGACAAGGCTAATGCTACATTGGCTGTGATGGCAATCTTCCGAGCTGGATCTTTCTGGAGAACTGTTGCACCCATGGATGATGCTATCTGTTCCAAGGCGCTGTCTTGGACTCTCGGGCTCTGTAATGGCAAACAGAGGCCAAACGCTGCAATTGCAGCGTCGACCGCTCCTGTAGCAGCCGGGTCTGACAACGCCCCTTCGTGCTGTGCCGATGGCAGGTAGCAATTGGTGGTGTCATGCTCTGAAGATGCGCCGATAGGTGAAAGTATTGTTTGGTCGATCTCTGCTTCATAATCTGTCCGACTTGACCAGTGACGTTCAAGCTTTCCAGAGATTGGATCACGGACATCAAGTCCACGGATGCAACCTGTCACGCCGAAGCCATAGTTGTCTCCCAAGTCCCACAAGCTCTCGAAAGTGCTCGCAGACGAGGCGATGGCTGCACTCAGAGAATTTGGTGCATCATATTCCGAGTCGGAGAAGCAGGCTACAGCGAGGGGCAATATGGCAGAGTGAGCTGTGGCCTCAATACTACCGACTGGGCTCAGGCTGAGAAGCTGCGCGAAGCATTCAAAAATCCTCCTTCGAACCATGACCTCATAGTCTTGCAATTGGAGGGCGGCTGATAATCTGTTCGACGGCTCGTCGCTTGTCTTTTTCGAAGGCAGACCCTGCAAGAACGAGACTGTGTTCTCTAGCATAGCTGATAGTCGCCGAGATATATCCGACGTGAGGAGCCGCTGGTTGTAAGTCAAGAAAGCTTTAATGGAGCCAAGTGCGCATTCTCGAACATGGGCGAGGTAGCTCAGTTCGAGCATA
This sequence comes from Passalora sequoiae, assembly GCA_013248845.1. NCBI lineage: Eukaryota > Fungi > Ascomycota > Dothideomycetes > Mycosphaerellales > Mycosphaerellaceae > Passalora > Passalora sequoiae. The sequence goes on along the minus strand of WSQC01000018.1, from coordinate 377,159 downwards.
TTGCGCTTGCTAGTATTGTCACCTGACATGGGTTTCGGGAGAGCATTCCTCCAAAGGAGCATGAGTTGCGAAAGATGGATTTTTACAAAGTTTGGCCCAAGCGACATCAATCCCCCGATCATGATCCAGGCAACCTGTAGCTGGCAGCTAGACACTCGAAGATCGGAGCTACCGCTCGATTTCAGCAGATTCGTCGCTTGTTGGAGGACGCGGGCGTAGACATCGACGGACCCGTATAGCGGATGCTCGCTGGAGGTACTGAGAATCGCAGCCAAGCCATACGCATATCCGGTGCATCGCCGCGGACTACCTTTGGGCCCGCCTAACAAGCTTAGCTCGCGACTGACGCTGTTCATGCATATCGTTACAGCAGGGAGCAGTTGTTGAGGGCAGGCTAAGATCAATGCACGAAGCGCTCTAGCTGTATGGACTTGTACAGTAAAGCTCGAATGCTGCAGAACTTGCAAAAGTCCTTCTCGACATGGCTCTGCGATAGTTGCTGTCGCCATGTCAAGGCGCTGTATGAGTGAAGTTAGTGCACTGATTGCCCCTGTGAGGATGGCTTTCGATGGCTCTGGTCGCTCCTTTACAGTTTGTGGATAGTCCTTGATGATTTCGTTGACCAGGAAGCGACACGCGTTTAGCTGTGCCGTTTCACCAATCATGCCTCCCATGACTTGCTCAAGGATGACTCGAACAAACTTGCGGCACAGCATTCGACGATACTGATTATACTGCCAACCCATGAAGTCCAATAGATCAGTGAAGAAGTGACGTGCGATGTCACCATATTTCTGCTCCACAACACTTTCTCCGAGCGCGCGCAGTACTTTCATGTAGCATACCGCAATGCCAGCACGAGCTCTGTTCGGTGTCGCTGTTTTGCAATATTGAGTCGAGAGTATCCTGAGGATCTCTAGTAGGCTATGGGAAAGTGCTGTGGCAGTCTTTTCAGGAGCGGGCGAGGCAGCGCGCTCGGCGTCCTCTTCACCTTCGTCTGCCTTGCCCGTCTTCTTTGACCTTTTCGGCCTTTTGAGCTTGGGCACAGCATCCTTGCTCGGCGTTTCCGTATAGCTCTTCACCAATTGTGTGGCAAGACATGATGCAGCTGCGTGTCGCACGGTGACCGATGCACTCTCCATGGCCTTGAACAACGCCGCTTGTAGTTTCTCGAAATCGTTTGAATTGTCGAAGTACGATGTGCATTGTATGAGCTGTTGCAGACACCAGCAAGCACCAGCTTGGACAAGCAGAGACTTGTCGCTTCCAGCAGCATTGCGGGCTTGCTTCCAGATCGCGCGACCAAGATCTTCGTCTATGGCCACCGCAATGCCCTTCACGATTCTGCCGCATGCTCTAAACAGGGCGCTCCGCAGACCAGTGTCGTTGGCGGCAGCCTTGAAGAGCTTCAGAATCGTAGTGACCGCCAGCGGTGACAGGCTAATCGCGCTGTCTCCCGCTGCCTCGAAAACCGTACCCAAGCAATGTACTGCTGCATGCTTCGTCTTCAGATCTTTGTCCTTCGCATTGACAATGGCGACCAGCTCATTTATCGACTCATACAGGATCTTCCTGCTGCCTTTTGTCAAAATATGGTAAAAACATCTCCCTATGTTCTTTCGTATCACCCGCGAGGGCGCCGGAGAAGAGAGGTTGATGATCTGTAGCAGCTCTTTCTTCAGCGCGACCTGTTCTACGCTGACTTCATCGTTGGAGATATCCTCAGTGTGTTTCGCCAAGTCAGCGGTGAACGTCAGGAGGTACAGACCCTGCTGTTCCGAAGGCAGAGAGTGTAGCTTCGTTATGTCCAACTCATAGGAAGTCTTTGGCGCTGGTGCAGATGCTTCTCTCGTGTCTTTTGTTCCATTCGTGTTGAGTCTTTTGGTAGGCGAAGGAGGAGCTGGCTCGGTATCTGCCATATTGTACCTGTTATGCTATTTCCATCTCGTGGTCACACGCAAACGTAAAGTCGAACCAAAGGCCGTACCAAAGTCATAAACTCGTATGGTGTCAATGTAAGGAACAAGGATAGTCTAGTTCTATCTTTGGGCAAGGCAGAGCTCTCCCCAAAATAACCCCCGAAGCCCTCCAAGTTTTCCGCATTGCCTTTCACATGCGTCGTCTACCTGATTTTTCTATCGTAACAGCATCACCATGGCTCCTAGCAGAGGACTGTCCATGCTCAATATCGTGCGTACCAACAAAACGTCACGATCAGTCTTTACAACCACCGAGATCCTGTACTTATGCCCAAGATGCCAGTTCCGTGGCTTCACCTCAACAACCTCCATGACTTCTGGCCACAACCGATGGTCCAAGATCAAACACGACAAGGCCAAAGCCGATGCTGGCAAAAACAAGCAACGTTCCATCTTCGCCCAAGAGATTGCCACAGCATCTCGCCTCTTCGGCGCAGACCCGAACATGAACCCACGCTTGCTTGACCTGATAACGAAAGCGAAAAAGGAAGGATTTGCCAAAGCCTCCATCGAAGCCGCGATAGCTCGAGGTCAAGGACGATCGCTTGGTGGGGCGAGCTTGGAGAATGTGACTGTGGAAGGAATGTTACCCGGCAATGTTGCCGTAGTAGTGGAATGTGAGACAGACAGTAAATTACGGACACTGGCGGAGGTGAGGCTGGCAATCAAAGAGGCGGGCGGCAGGGAGAGTAAGACTGGATTCCTGTTTGTGAAAAAGGGGAAAGTGACACTTGAGGAGAAAGAGGGTGTAGGGAGTGATGAGGTACTGGAGTCGGCATTGGAAGCTGGCGGCATCGATGTCACGGAAGATGAGCATGGCAGAGTTGTGCTTTGGTCGGAGCCTGGTGAAATAAAAGCAGTGGGAGACGCGGTGAGTGAGGCTGTCGGTACACAGATCGCCACAAGTGAGATCGTCTATGATCCGAACGAGGAGACCAAAGTCGCGTTGGAGAATGAAGAGGCTGCCGGTGAGCTGATAGATTTTGTGGACAAGCTGCAGGAGAAGGAGACGAGTGTACAGAGCGTAGCGATGAATGTGGCACAAGGCCAAGTCCCGATGGATGTGTGGAAGGATTTACAAGGACGACTCGGAGCTATATGAACAAGCTAAGTCTCGATGCATCTATTTCCTGCGTTACACAGAAAGAGTCCAGTGATGTGTGCTCTTCATCATCACTACTGAGCAACTACCGTGCGCTTTTAGACCTTTTGCTTCTTGCTTGGTGGCTCAGCTCCGATCTTTTCGAAGAATTCAAGTTCTGCCTCAGTGCACGTCTCGTACCCGTTCTCATCGATTTCTGCAACCTTGTTTTGGCCTGGCCTAATGCCGAGCACGACAAGATCTGTCTGCTTGAGTTGCCTCACAATCTTTGCGACACACTTGATGGCAGCTGCCTCCATCTCGTTGCGATCTGCGCTCATTGTGCCGGTGACGAGCATAGAGAAGCCTCTCAAAGACCCTGGATTTCTTTCGATTTCAGGTGAAGACCTTTTAGTAGCTGTCTTGTTCGAGACGGTGGTGGCCTTCTTTGGGGCTGCAGCCTCAGCTTCATCGTCCTTGGGTGTTCTGGTTTTCGTTGTCTTCTTAACAGCGGCCGCAGTTTTCTTGGAAGCCACCATCCCCTTCTTGCCTGGCGGATCTTCGTCGCCATCTCCCTCGTCAGCGTCATCTTTCTCAACAGCATTAGCATGACCAGATTTGACCATCTCGAGGAAGCCGGCTTCATCGATAGTTGTGAGCTCCTTTCTCCTCGATCTCGTGCAACTTCTTTGTGCCGGCACGTTCACCTAGAGACCCGTTAGCAAACCTCTGCCGACGAGAGGTCCAGTGCTGCCGCGAGAGTACTGCGGAGAGCGAGAATGAGAGGTGTCTCGAGTACTTTGCCAGTTCTGAAGCCACAACACTGTGCTCCAGGGCTGGCAACTTACCAACCACTACCAAATCTGCTTCAGCGAGCTTAGTGTCGCGCACGACTTCAGCGCCGTACTTCGTCGCAGTGGACTCGCACGTCTTACGATCCATCGTCTTGAACGTGCCGGTGAAAATGACCTTCAAACCATCCAACGAACCTGGCTTGCCCCCTGGGAGAGTGACCTGCTCATTCCTCGACTTCTCTGGCGCGATGTTCAACGGCACTTTCTCGACCTTTACTCCCTGGACTAGATCTACGGCGGCGACACGTGCAGCATTGAGGCTGTCGTAGGCCTCAGAGACCGCCAGCTCTTCACCACGCAGGAGTAAGAAGACAGAACCTGTGCGACAAGTACTAGCCATTAATTGCAGAGCAGCGCGTCACTTATCGACTCATAGCGCGCGATCCACTTCTGCCATATTGCAGCCCTCACGTGACCGCGATACCTTTGAGTCGAGTGTGTTGCGAGACAAGGAAATAACGGGCAGAGAGAAGGAATAATTGTATATGGAATCCAGGCGTTTGCAGCAAAGCGTCATTGCACGATGGCACGTGATGAACCTATTTGTCTATCGAGCACGGACCCCTGATACTAGAGGCAGAGCGTTCTTCTGTGGTATGACATTGCAGCATTCTCCCGCTGGCCTACATCGACTCGCTCGTAATGTGCTGATCTATGCCTGTCCTGCGTCCATACTGTTGGATCTCAATTGGCCTAGCCTTGCATTCGGCAACCAAGAATCCTCCGGATACACCCACCAAGTGATGAAGCCGAAGATTGTGATCACACCGAAAATGACGGGCGAATCTGCCACTGTTAGCGGTGGCCGTTTCCAATGAAATATGTGCAGATGCTCACAGTTGAATGACTCAGAGGTGACTGGGAAGGTCAGTGGCGAGAAGAGCACGCAAGCCAGGTACGTATTCCATATGAAGGCTATGAAGTTCAATGGTCTTGACCAACGTCCAAGCGACCACATAGAGTTTGCGGTTGACAAACTGTGTGGCGTGAGGAAAGTGCGACCAACTATGGAAGGTCAGTATGTTTGCCATGCGAAGCAATCTGAAGAACTTACAGCAGATGAGGGCATAGGCCGTAATAGTTGGAACTCCTGCGGCAGAGACAAGTGAGGTAAATGCGACAGGACTCGGGAGGATCGTGCACAAGAGCAGTGCGGCCACCGCATGCATCACGATGATAGCATTCTTGGGCTCCTTCTTCTCACTGACTTTCGATATCCATCCAGAGAACGGCAGCACGCCATCACGAGCCACAGCCCAGATCAGGCGAGAACTGGCCACGCCCGCAACGGTCGCGTTGAAAATGAGCCCAAGAATACAGATGACGTTCATGAAGACATGACCTCCTCTTCCCATGCTCAATGCGTAGATGGAAACAAATGGTTGTGGCGCGTTGAGAGCGTACAAAGTGTCCAGGTTCGGCAAGCAGAACAAGAACAGTATCACAACCGGAAATCCCATGGCGGCTGATGCAGCGGCGCTCGTGAAGATACCTTTCGCAGCAACCACGTTGGCATTTTTGGTTTCTTCTGCGATGTGACCACTAGCTTCGAACCCGACCAAGACACCTGCCGTGACAAAGTAACTCAGCATCCAATTCCAGACTGGTGGGGCTCCTGTTTCGTTGTATGTCTGAGTGAAGACATATTTGGCGTCCTGGAAACCATAACTCTTCGACACAGCAATCGGTAGCCAGATGATGTTGAGCAAAAAGTCCAGCACAATCAGATACACCGCAATCCGGAAGATAGTCCTGTAAGTTTTGGGGTCGAGGTAGTTCATACCAAGCGCAATGAACAATATGGCCTCTGAGACGATCCATTGCACAGCACGAAACTTGACGTTGCCGGTGTCGGTAGGAAAGTCCACTCCGAAGACAGTGATCTCTGACAGGAGGAAATTCGCAGCAGCTTGACAATCGCTCGCGATGAACGTAGTCCAGGCAGTCGTACTCCACCAGGCGACGATAAAGCCAAATAACCTACCCCAGCGCTTGCCACCGGATTCCGCTGCCCAGAAGTAGATCGAGCCTGCAGCTGGAAGTGCCGAGCAAATCTCCGCGAGGCACGCAGCTGTGATCATGACAAAGAAGCATGTCACAATGTACGAGGACCAGTATGCGGCAGGTCCACCAGCGCCGACTCCGATCGTGAATGTTGTTCTCACGCCACCAACGGCGTATAGGGCCGCTGCAAAACATTAGCTGGAGGTGACCATTTGGAAGATGGCGTACTGCTTACCGAAGCTTGCTGCGAAGCTCTCGAAGAACTTCCACTGTCGATGCAAAGACTAGGCTATGATTAGCACTGATATATAAGCTCTGCAAGTGAACCACACGTACCTGCTTATATCCAATTTTTTGCTGCAGGTTGTCAGTAGCATATCTCTAGTAGGACAAGGGGTTGAGCGCATCGACTGATATAGATCATGCATCTCCATTCTCGCGCAAATTACTGCGATCAAGTTCAAGACGGTATAATCTCAGCCCAAAGTACCTTCGCAACCACTCCATCGGCACAGCCCATGGTTGGTGGCAAGATAGATACGATGAGCACCCGCGTGCCATGACTTCTTGCTTGATGCTGTACTCACTGAAGTGTCTGAAGATGGTGCAAAGCATGAACTCGATCGATTTTTCTTTCAGCCTCCGCTGCGTCGTACCAAAAGTCGTTCATCGGAATCCATGCTGGAGGCATCGTTCGCATTGAAGTCGCTTTGCAGCGGGTTGTTTGGCGAAATATCGTCGCTGTCTTTCGAAGGCAACGCGATTGCCGACGAGCGTTTGTTGAGCTGAGTCATATCGAGGATCTGACCGCGTGGATTGCTGAATTTCTGATGATTAGAAAAGTGAAGTGTAGTCGAAGAAGAAGCTTTCTTCCGAGGTCGCGCGGGTATGTGTGCGCCACATCTCAGCGCTATCTCAACGCCGACGCGGCTAATGTCATTCTGACTAATTCGGCAGTAGTGCAGAGGAATTGCAATCCATGGATAACGGTACCTATGGTGATACTATGTGGATCGATGTTTCGATATTCGACGACATCTCTTTCAATCATGCTTACGAAATGCAGCAGAAAAGGATTGTGCATGATCCAGGTCAAACAACACGTAGACAATGCCTGCCGAACGAGATACTCCAGCGCTCAGCATGTCCCAGCAAGATGCCCAGCGAAGCATACAACTTGAGATTTTCGCAAGTCGCATTGAGTCGATATGTAGCAACACACGCAGGATCATGGCCGCACCACGTAGCGCCTTGCCATGCTTCGAGATTTGTAATGTAGCAAATCCTCTGGTAGTCAACCATTTTCGCTGTGCTCTTGTGAATGTCAATAGTTTGTGTCCTGTTTTGCGGTCGCACCAGAGTGTCTCTAGCGACATGTCGATGGTCCTGGCGACGATGGTAGCTAACTTCATGAAAGCCACGACATCGCATTCAGCAGATTGGGGACGTATGGCACACAAGCATGCCACACCTTTTGAGTGCACCACCGAGGATGTTCGCGACCTCTAGCAACCTCGTCACACTACGACATCGCATCTTTCACCGTGATTGCGATTAGTTGATCCATCTTTGGCCGGTTTGCCTCATTAAGTATCCCGATACTTTATGGCCCGCGATATGCGATGGCGCGAGGCCTTGTGGATAGACGCAGCATGTTATCCGCCAGTACCCTCACTCTGTCGACTAGATCAGGGACAGTGCCGTTGTCGTGAGACGTGATGCTCATGCCGGTGGCTGCAATAAGAATACGTTGACCTCTTGTCGTAAGACTTTGAGCAATTCGAGGCCCGTCACCTTCATCCGGCAGTGCGATCGCGGCACTGATGTTGCAACCGGTGGTGATTTACGAGATTTTGTAGGGGCCGCAGCTCTCCCTCAAAGTGCCAAACGTAGCTGGGAAACCCTGGCGGGATAGTGCCTCCTTCACTCTTTGGGTTTCCGTCCGGGCATTCGAGGAAGTTTCACTTGCGTGCCCAGATTCTGCACTTGAGCTACAGCATCACCAAGTAGCACCCTAACAGCACCCTCGAGCCTGTGATCTTTCTTCCTTCTCATATACAGGATGACTATCCACAGGATGACGGCATCTGCGACGACCAGCTGGACGGCCCACCAGCTCAACCTCAACATCCAACCGAGCCAGCTGTGTTTGCGCTGGTGATTCAGATATCTTCTCGATTCCAGCTGTTCACGCAGAGCTGCGACCTCTGTCGTCATCCTGATTAGTGATGACTCGATTCTCTTCCGCCAGCGGTTGTCTGCTGCTGAGGGCACCGTCCTGCGATTTGCCGCGAACTGACCTCCCGATGTTCCATAACCACCTGCCTCAGAGCTCTCCTGCAAGTCGGCCTCATCTATCTGGGAGACGGGCGCATCCACGAACTCTTCTTGCTCTTCCTCTGCCGCTTCATCCTCGTCCTCATCAACCTCCGACTGCGGGGCCAGCACTTTCAGTCCCTTCCCTCGCCCGTTGTCGAACGCAGCAGCTGATGAGCTCACGCCGCCATGATTACCTGAGCTGCCAGAATGCATGTAGTCTCTTCTTTCGATTGTCTGCAGCGGTGAGGAGTGTTCTGAGCTCGAATGCTGCGAATTGTTCTTGATCTGGTCCCACACGAACTCGAGCTCCTCTACAAGTTCTCTTGCCTCTGGAGTGGTCGAAGCATACTTGTGCATGGTATCTATCAGTTTCTCAATGTAACGCCTTTTGGCCTCGGTCCTGCTCAGTCCCTCGTTCGCCTTCCACGCATCCCACTGCTCGCGCTGTTTCTTTGCTTGGTCTGAGGAGTCCCCGGGCGTCGGCGATACTGGTCGGTCTGCGATCAAGGCGACGTCACCTTCCATGGACTGTTTGTAAAGTCCATACAAGGTTAGTCTATCAGCGCTGGGCGGCTTCTGCGAGCCTGGACGTATCTTGTTAACTGTATTGAGCGCATGGCCAAAGACTCGATCTAGACGTCTTCATCAGCCGATGCCCATGATCATTGCTATTGCTTCACATGCTTACCCACGGAGTCCGCCATATCCAGCAGGGTGAGGCCACGCGAGCGATTCCTAGCTCGAGTCGGAAATATTAGCGATTGCAGGTGCGATCGGTCCACAGCTGGCAGTGGTCATCAAGAACGGAGGGTCTTTGCGAACGTGAACATTTCCGCATGCACAATTGCCTTTGATGGCAACGATCAGACACATAGAGATATCGCGTGAAGAAGTGGATACAGTGCTATTGGATATCATCATCTTCCTGCATGTGACAAGGATTCTCCAACTGTCGCCCGCGCACCTCCAGAACAACCGCGGCATTTGCTGCATAGGCATGGACTGGCTTGTCTTTTGAACGGGTGGATCATGATTACTGTACCCGCAACTCGGCGACTGAAGATCGTGCACGTGCACATCGAGTCCCGTGACCGTGCTATTGGTACATATATATCTTTTTTGACGACTGCGTGACTCAGGCCAATGGATATTAAGTGTACCAAGGTTGAGCCTGACAGAGGTCATATTTTGTCTATGTCAGGATACTAACTGTCTTCATCGCAAGCTTCTGCTCTCTCTCGGCACCCGTTATCTGGACCAGTATTTTTGCAGCCAGTCCTGAAATGGTAGACACTTCCAACACTGTAGGAACCGTCTTCGACACGAGGAACGCATTGTACATGTTTTTCATGGTATCTCTCACATCTTTTCTAGAGGCCAATATATCAAACTTATGCAAGGAAGTGGACTCTCTCCTGGGCGGCCATTATCTTCACAGCCTTCAGTGTCGGCACCGCCTTATTACCAAACCTGAAGGCATACTCATCTCCCGGATGTTGGCCCGTTTCCAGGGCACAGCGTTTTCGACAATCGCAAGCACTCATCGGCGAGGTCTACAAGCCAACGGGACTTGCAAACGCCTACGGCTGGTTCAATGTTGGGATTTCGATGAGACCCGCGACAGGAGCTTTATTTGGGGGCATATTTGTGACCTACCGCATTAGTCAGTCATATGCTGACTACAGACAGCACTTTCCCAATTCGACGCAATCACGGTGAATTTCTCGTTGCTAGAGACAGTCGACCGGAGACGTAGCGAAGAGCTTGTAGGCATGAGCTGACCACAGCAGGCGCAGAAGGTCTGGAGCTGGGTCGACACTCCTCGAGTTCTGTCCTCTTCCAGGATCCTCATCTGATCATCTTTGGACTCGCCTCTTCAGCTTTAGTGTTGATTGTCTACTGCTTGTCAACGCTAATCCGATACGTCCTCAACCCATGCTTCGTTGTCACATTATCACTTCAATCGAGCCTTTTTCACATTGTGCCGGATCGCGCATATATGTTCGGCGCCTTCCTCCAAAACCAATGATCCGACCACGTAGTAAGGAAATGGAGCAATAAGCGAGGTGAGCGCATTGCCGAAAGTAGGCCGCACTCTTGCGTCTCTGCGGTGAGCATCGAAATCCCGGATCGCATGCTCGTCTACGGCTGGATCACCGACAAGGCAGTCAACGGAGTCGCACTGCTTGCGGTTGCCATGTCCTTGCAAATTTCGCGCAATCGTCCTGCTTTCCAAGTCTGGAATCCTACTGCTTGGGCGTGATGCAAAATCGTAGTCCAGCAGTCGTTGCAGGCAACTATTTTGCGCGATACTTGTTTGGGGCCGCTGGTATAGTTGCTGGGCAACCCTTTATCGAGATCGTTGGCGATGAGTGGTTCAGTACCATTTCGGCGCTGTTCGTCTTCGCCGGTGCGTTTGGAACGTGGCGTCCAGCGCGATAGAAAGGGCGAAAAAGCGATTTCGTCGACGAACATGAGGAAGGTGGAGGCCAGTAGAGAGTAACAGAGCTTATATGAACCTTGTGCAGTATTCCTGGCGTTGTGGTCGATCAGTTGATACTGGAGCTCCTGCTACCGGGCGCACGTGGGAGGCTGATTGGCACGCTGGCGTTTTGATGTGAAAGACATCCATGATGCCACATCTCACTTCTGAGTGTATTTCCTACAGCATATATAGTACAGAATGAGATCAAACTTTTTTTCGTCCTGCATTCCTTATCGTCTCACCTCTACTGTACAGTGAGCTTACCACCTCCTTCGCCTTCAGTCCTCATCAAACGCTGCAGCGAGTGCAGACGGTAGTCGTCGATGGGCGTTTTCCAGTCATCGCGCAATATGCCGTAAGTCTCATTGTCGTAGCCTTCGGGCTTTCTCGGGTTCAGAGCCCAGTACCCAAAGTCTGCGTCTGTCTCCTCGAGAATTTTCATCAGGTTGTCCCAGTAATGCTTGTCTCCTTCACTGGCATGGTGTGGGCCACCGAATTCACCAACCCAGACAGGAGCGATATTTCCGCGCAGCAGGAAAGCCCAATTCTTGTCCATGTCCATTGCGAACGATGGATAAGGCCGCTTCCAGTAGGGAACAAGTGTAGACCAGCCAGACCATGAATACACATGGCTGCTATAAACCACACGATCTGCTATCGATAATTTGACGGGTCTTGAGCGCGCACCACCGCAATCGTTCGCTGATGAAATGCCCTCTACAAACATCAGCCAGTCTGACTGCATGGCTAGAAGTGCTTCGCTGGCTTTCTCTGCTGCACTAGCCCACATGTTCCAGGTCATAGTTCCCCAGAGACCACGAGGCTCATTTCGTAAATCAGCTCCAATGACAAGTGGATTGTCCACCAACGGCTCCATGATTGCCTTCCAGTGATCTATCCAGGATTGTGTGCTTTGCTTGATTTTACAGAATGGTCCTAGGTGGTCATTCTTCCAGCTTGAGTCACACAGATTCTTGCCGTCGCACCAGTGAGCGTTTGTGATGTGATTGTTGGGAATAACAGCAAGACCAGCATCCGTCATTGCCTTAACGCACGCGTAGAACACATCCAGAGCACGAGGTCCTTGTAGCTCATCCGATTGCACGCTCAAATTGCGCTGCAGGTCGTAGCCATCCAGTAGGTCCAAGTTTGCAGAAATCAATTCAGGTGCAATAATGGGGTTCTCGATGACCATCTGATCGGAATACGGGAACCTGACTGAGTTGAAGCCCATCTGCCGAATAGTGGCCGCAATTTCATCACGATGTCGAAAATCCAGCCCGCCAGCCACGTGGTAGATGTCGCTCGCTCCATACCAATTGACCGATGCTAGCTTAACTCTCTGACCATTGGCGTCGACAATGTGCCTTCCCGCCGTCCTCAAAGGCGGCTGAAAGAGCAGCTTGTCTGCGGTAGTATTCCACTCAATCCTGCGACGCTGTGTAGGCTCATATGTGAACTCCGCCTGACCTGGAGGCAATGACTGTAAGCTGAAGAATATGAACGTGATGCCAAGGATCGTTGCCGACAAGAACAAGGTCCTTCGAATCATGGTCGCTGGAGTGCGGCGATGCTTTGGAAGGCTCCAAATGTTGAAGAAGCGACGGAAGAGGACGACAGTAGAAGTGAATGGCATAGTCTGCAGAGCTGCGGCCAGGTGGCGGCCCTGTTTGTATATGAAAAGATGAGAAATGCGAACGGAAGAACAGGCCGGCTGAGTGATGATATCCGCAGTGTCCGAAGTAGAGCAGCCAACTCATGTGCGCTGACAGGCTTTGCCAAGCAACACGGCATTGTGGTGCTGCATGCTACACGCGACTACGACTTACTTGAATGGTCAGTCGATGTGTCCGACTTGCCCATCGTGCCCCTTGTCTCCGCCTACGCCAGGTAGCTCTCAGTCTACTGCTTAGTGAGAGACAGCGACGTGTGTGTGCAGTCTTGGCTTCTGCCTGAGATTGATGTCAGGGTTGTTGAAGTATTGTCGCAAGTACGTCAAGCAAGAAGGATGTCAAAATGGTCTTTCCCGCACACAGTGCACGCACGCACGGCCAGGATGATGACGTTCGGGGTTTTGACAGATCCGATCCGGCAGCAGCTGCCTTTCGCTCGCAGACTAGGAGGGGAGGTAGTCCCGTCCTGTACAGAACGAATAGAAAGCAAGCAGTAGCTGGATGTATTAAATTGGTAGGTTGGTAAGCTGTGCCCTGGTGTGAGAGATGATCTTACTGATTCGCACACGCGGTGGTGGCATGGCCGTCAGAATGCCGCATGCGCGCATGGTGTCCGAATACAGTAGCCCGAGAGAATGGCCCGGCTGAAACACTCGTTGCTTTCAGTTTGCTGATCAAGCCGCAGGTACCCACCTAAACTACACTTCACCACTCGTACACGACCTACTACTTGTCAGAACCTACTCGTGCTCTAGCTCATTTTCAACATCGGACCATATCAGCACGCATGCCAATGCCTCGGCGAGAGACACGATATTCGACATGAGCCTACGAACCAATGGCTGACCTCCCCTTCCGTAGCTTGTTGCTCATAGACAGCATGTCACCGAGCTTGACCAGAGACTCCCGCCGCGAAACCACTCTCGCGCAACTCGATTCAGCTGGCATTGCATGCAGAAAACCTACCGAATCATGCCGTGTGGAAAGACAACGGACGGAACATATAGGCATGGTATGGTCGGTCGCATTGCTCAGCAATGGAAACACGAGTACATGCAGTATGGACATTGCGGAATAGGGACGCACTGAGAGTCTGACCAAAGTTTACTTGCAAAACATTGGGTGTTGGCAGAGCTGTACATCATAAACTTGAATCCCAGCAGCGGCAGTCACCATGGCGTCCCGAATACGAGCCAAAAACATCCCGACATCTACGTCCACATCATGCAATGCCCTGCATCAATACCATACTCCTTGCGACGTTTGTCCAAGCTGCATCATCCCATGCCCGGCTTCAGACGATAGACAAGGTTTTCGAATGTTGGCAGTGGAATATCATCGTCTTCATTCTGGCCCTCAACTTCCATCTGATCGCTGATGATCGCATCCCACTTCGCCTCGACTGCTGCCTTCGCTGCAGGAGTCTTCGCCTTCTTCATCTCCACACGCTTTTGAACGGTCTGCTCTGGACGATAGTATCGAGCAGCCTTCTCCCTTTTCATGCGATCAGCTCGTGTGCTCTCCAACTTCTCAGCACGGGCTGCGCGGGCATCCTTCGACTTCTTCGACTCCTCTTCAGCATCCTCGGCGATGTCATTGCAAGCCTCACATTTAAATGAAACACCTTCAGTCTTCCACTTCTGGTAGTCGCGGCGAAAGTACATATGACGGACCGCCTCATCGGCATATGCAGCATCCTCGTAGTTACCCAAACCAAAGCAACCAGGATGAAAGCGAGTATCGCAATCCTCACACGACACTAGATTCTTTGCCGAAGTAGTCTGGCACTTGCAGAATGTTACTGGCTCTTTCGACACTTCTACACACTCCAGTCCATCGACTTCGTCACCCGGGGGCTGCTCCTCACCTGGCTCCAGCTCCAAAGGTGCCTTAACGAGCTCGAATTGGTGCCTCTTGGTATGCGTGTGTCGCGCGTACATCATGCAGTCGTTGCAGAAATTGAAGTCCAGGCAAGTCTTGCATTTGAAGGCAACATCGTAGATGGCCTGAGCGCAGCGATCACACTCTTTGTGCAGATCGATGCCTGGACCTACGAGATCACCCGGATCGGCAGTATTTGGAACTTCACCAAATTCTATGTCGTGCTGACGGTATGTGAGCTTGAGTGCCATCTCTCTTCTTCTGGCTACCTTTAGTCTCTCCATGAGTGCTGGATTGCCGACGACGGACAGCTGATCGAGCGCACGAGAGACCGACGCATCCTTGACTTCCTCGTCTAACTCTGCGCGTGTCTTGAATCTGGCTCCGTCCGCCGTCTTTTTCCGCACACCTGGACCGGTGAACTTCATGGCAGCCTTGAAACCATCGTCGCTTTGTGCAAGGATGTTAATGATCTCGGCCTCGTCCATCATGACACGAGCCTTTCGAGTTGCAGTCAGCTCTGCGGTTCTCCTCTCCTCAGCGATTGTGGGCGATCTGCTTCTCACGCGAATGCGATCCAATCGGTTGCGGTACTTCTTGCGCTCTTGCTCTACACCCAGTCCACAGAGTCCCTCGAACACTGACTGGACCTTTTCCTCATGACGGGCGGTATCTGCCACTTCGTTGATGCCGTAGACGTGGCTTAAAATACATGGACGAGGCTGAACACGTTTCTGACCAGGCTTGGGCATGAAGATCTTGTTCTTTCTCATGGCGTCTTCCCGCTCGATAGTGCAAATCGTGTCTGGACATGCGAATGGCGGCTCCTGAACCTTCTGCTCGGCTGTCTCTGCAGGCCGACAATTCGAGCCGCACTTCTGGATGATACGCGTTTGGATGTGATGACCGCAAATCAGATAATGATGGTGCGGCATCTCGGAGAGTGGCGCTGTGAAACAGGCCGTGGGATATGGCTGTCCATCGTCATGCATCCGGATCGACGACTTGACAAACATTGATGACATTCTTGACAGCGGGACCGGGACAACGCGCGCGAAAATGCAGAGACAGGAAATTGCTCGAGCGCAAACGTGCGTATTGCGTGGTCTTGTTTACTTGTTAAGATGAAGGAGAAGACTCGCGTAGCTGAGCAAGTGTGGAGTATGCTAGCGCGAAGTGCGGTCGAGCTTCGGCTCTTTTACTTCGAGTTGCGAGGTTGCTCAAGTCAAGGTGAAGAGCACCTTTCCTGAGGACCTCTACACGGGCGCGAGGTATCGGACAGCCTTTCCACCATGTTGAAGTGCTTTTGCTAGTCCGTGGCAGGCTGCGTGCTATGGTGATCACATGCTCGACGCACGTTCCGCACGACGATAGCGATATACTTGGCCCGAATCGGCGGGATCGCAAGATCAGGCAGCGGCAGCCGCATATTGGAATGTGCTCACCTTGACGTCGTTCGCGCCTTCGCAAAATTACGTGTACATTGCCTCATTGCTAGCATTCACTCTCATTTGCACCAGGTAGTCCTTCGATATACATGAAGACAATCGGGCTCGCACGTCGTCCGTGGGAGAGTTCGTTGAGACTACAAAGCCTTCGTCCTCGTTCGCATGCCACTACACTGCGGTGTTTCATCGAGAAGCCGACGTGCTACAAACAGCTTAGACGAGCGCTTTGTTTCAGAACTTCATTGTATTGTGTTTCAGGCAGCCGTTCCTTGTGACAACCTTAAGGTCCATTCTAAGTATAACCCTTTGGAAAACAACGAAATTGGCTAATAAACAATGCACAGTTACAACCCATAACTTGGGTCAGCAACCCACTCAGCGAAATGTTATCCCATATCACAAAAGCGCAATAAAATCATTGTCCAGTATAGAGCCAGTTTCTACAACTTTAATACCATACAACGCCAGCCAGGCCATCCATGTCGTCTCAGACATCAAAAGCTCCTGGGAAAGAGCGACCAAAATCTGGCATCCCGAGTCTCGCGCCTGGCAGTCAGCTACCACTAAAGCCATCTGCCCCAGCAAATTTACCGAAACACCCGACGCGGAGTCCGGGCAAGAAAACTCTTTCCAAGACCAGTGCGAGCTCGACACAGATCAGTACTTCACCGAGGAAGTCGGCACAACCTGTGGCACCTCGTCCTGACCGCTTTGGCGCGAGGAAGCCGAGTAAGCTTGCCATACCAAGAAGTTCAACAGCACGAGAGTCCTCCGGTCTGTTGACACCAAGGAGCACAACACAAAGCGACTCTTCTGGTGGAGTATCTGACTCGCCAACAAGAGCCTCAACACCTCCAGTTCCGAAGAAGGATATCTCCCGAGTTGGAACTGAGGTGCAACCCAGCTCGCCACATGGACCGCTTTCGCCGTATGTCAAGGCACACGTTGCGGACCCGTGCATTCGAGGCGCTCTCGTACACAAATTAGCATGTGGCCACAAGGTCATTACAGAGAAGCCGGAGAAATGCGGCGCGAACTGCTGCCGTCCACTTCCTCGACAAGTCCAGAAGCACGCCAACCGCATGTCTGAGGAGACCTTTGTCTGCTCGGCGTGCGTCGAAGTGCATGTGCAGCGTCATCGGGACATGAAGCGTGCGCTATTTGACGAGATGTATCAGTATACCGAGCGCCAAATGGTTGCTTTTCCAGAAAGATGGCTGAATTCGAAGCGTGACTATTGGGAGCGCGTGTGGGAGAATGATGTTCAGAAGGAACGAATGGAATTTGCGAGCTTGGGAAGATCTTGCTGTCATTTTCTCGACGTTTATGTGCCGTTGCAAACTAACAGAGAGACCGCCGTTGCTACAGCCGTGCCGTGGCCTCCAAGAAGGAGGCCTCGCAAGCCACGAGGTTCAGGTCTGATTTCAGAGTCATTAGTGACTCCAGAAGTGGTGTCAGAGAGCAAGCGTGACAGTCGGCGAGATAGTAAGAGCAGCAGTTTCGAGTTGTGATCATTTCACAAAGTAATAATGAGAGGTCGTCTCGAGTGCTTCATTGCCGTTCCGTTGTCATCAATGCATGTGCTCGAGATGATTGTGGTGGGGCACATGCAGGTACGTGGACTAGTCGGCGTCAATCGTCATAATGGTGTCAACCATGTCATGACTGCCACAAAACTCACGCGACCCGCTCATATTGTTCTCCTTGTCAAGGATTTGCTCAATATCTTTCACGAGATTCAGCTCACCTCCATCTTCAAGGAGCTAGCACAAAACCATGTCTCACATCAACAGCTCAACCGGTGGCCCGAACAACCCATATGGCGCTGGAGGCCAGATGAGAGGAACGGTGGGCGAAGAGCCGGCAACCAACAACAAGCACCAGCCGGGCAAGCTCGTTGGCAACGACCAAGTGCCCGAGTTTCACGCAGAGGTATAGTTTCACTATCTTCTACCCGCTGCTCAGTACAACTTCGTACTTACGTTCTTGCAGACTTTACCACCAGGTACGGCACCTGCCAGTAGGACCTTCCAGCCAAACCCGAACGACGAGGCACCACCCGTTGCCCAATACCAGGATGGCTCAACAGCAGCCCAAGATACCATCATCGGCGCCACCTCAGCCGACGTCCATACCGGTCTTGGCCATCCCGGCGCGGGCCAGAGCTCAAAAGAGCTCCGTCACGATGGACAGAAGAAGCGTGAGGCAGGAGGTCAAGGAGGTACGGAGGGCTTGAAATCTACTCCCCAGGGTACGATTGATCCGCACAGAGCGCACCCGGATCAAAGAGCGCTTGACAAGGATGAGGCCGTTGTGGAACGTAGTGACGTGCCGGGAGCACAAGAGAGGGAGCCGCAGAGTTCTGAGTCTGTGGCATCTGAGCGGCCTTAGAGATCGAGACTGGGCTGTAATAGCCTAGCTGAGAAGATGCGAGAAGTACGTCGCGCTTGGGCGATCAGAAAGCTCTCCATATCGAGATAGGATTAAGCTCAGTCAAGGTAGGAGTAAAGTCGCAATCAACATCGTTGCGGAAAAGCGTGTCATCCCGTCTCTATTCTACTTTTCATGACCGTACATGATGTGCTTTCGCGAGGTTGCTTTCTGTGTCTCGCACATGCCGTTATGGTGATTGCTTGTGTGCCTGACGTAGATGCTCATAGGGGAGCTTCAATACTGGCGAGGACTGCTTCTATCGCATCTTCCAAGGTCACGCCATCGAGCAGCTCCTTGATGGCCGCAGGATCACTGCCCCACATTAAACTCTTCTCGTTTTCAGGCGTTGCCAGCACAAGCCGATGGGGATAGATCTTCCTCGCAGCCAATGCTACCAGACTTGGCGGCACATAGTCCAGGCCGTGAAGTGGTGCCAATGCTCTACTGATGCTGCGGAGATTGCGAGTAGCTGTTGCCGTGACGCCCCCTTTAATGAAGCGGCTGTTTCGCATGAACACGACTATGTTGTGTAGGTATTGGGCCATCTCAGCGGTCAGAAAGACCCGCTCCATCTGCTGTCGTAAGTACTTTACGTCTTCCAGCAGGACGGATGGTCCTGATCCTTTGCCGTTCTGGCCGTCCAAGTGCGGCAGACCATCTTCGTCGTCGTGTATATGAGACATGGCGAACACATCGTTGAGATGTCGGAATAGTCGCGCCTTGGGATTTGATAGCACTGCGATGAAGAGCATGTCTCTTGGAGCTACGTGCATTGCGGATCTCGTGAAAATGCGTCTGGAGCGCAAAAGTTCGAAAGCCTGGACCTGAACAGCTTCTGGTGCCGTGTCGAGTGCAGATGCAATGATAACGTCTGCAATGCAACTTTTCTCGAGCCTGCCTCCCGCAACATCTCCATATCGTTCAGGACTCGGCCCTCTTGAGGACGACGATAAGTCGACTGATAATGATGCTTGTTGTATGTCGATGAGCATAGACTCGGTGAAGTCATCGGTGGTGGTCTTGGGCGAACATTCTATCACGACGGGCTGCACGCCAAACGTTTGTGCGCATGTAAAGCTGAGTTCTTGCGAGAGACTCGTCGTGCTTCCAGTGTTGGTCGACACGATGCAGTGCTCTTCAGCGATCATGGACACCAGTAGAGCCAGTTCCAGATCTCCCAATTGATGCAGGCGTGCTTCGATGGAAGAATCCATGTCGGCGATCTCGGATGGCGTGGGCACTGTATGCTCAGAGAAGTATAGAACGGATGTTCAACCGGCATCGGTATACACGCCCATTGTCTCAGAGTCGCGGTGTTTCAGCATGTGCATGTTCTTTGGACACCCTGAAGGTATCGTGCATGTGACGGAGCATTAATGCATTGAGTTTCACAATCATGTCCGTGTGACAAAGGACCCCGAATCGTCACTGGCGCCCTGAGCTTTGAACCCTGCCCGGCATCTTCAGATTTCTATAAGGACAGCTGTATGGATGATCTTGTTATTAGAAAAAGTCCACCTGTTGAACAACTTGCACTTTTGACCACGTCACACACATTAGCAGCAGAACATTAAAAGCTACCACAAGACACGACACAACTTGGACACGTTGCTGACCTCTCTCTATCGTCTCCCCGATCCAATGTCTTCATAGACTTCTACTCCAGAGCGACGAACGTCAACGACAACGACAACGACCGCATAATCGACAACCACATCCGACACACAATGTCAATTTTGGGGAGACGGCGTCCCGGCGCAATGTCGCCCTTAGCGCTGGCTCTGTCTTTTCTTCTCCTGATCAGCTCGGCGAGTGCTGCAGTATTGGGCATAGACTTTGGCACAGAACACATCAAGGCAGTCCTCGTGAAGCCTGGGATACCTTTCGACATCGTCTTGACTAAAGACTCGAAACGGAAAGAGGTTGCCGCAGTGGCCTTCAAGCCAACACGAGACGCAAAAGGCAACTTCATCGCAGAACCCGGGAGCTTCCCAGAGCGTGCTTATGGCGGCGATGCTCTGGCATTGCAAGGACGATTTCCAGGCGAGGTCTTTCCCAACTTGAAGTATTTATTGGGCATGTCATGGGGAAGCGAGGCAGATGACACCTCGGCCATCTACAAAGCGCGATACCCTGGCCTGCGATTGCAACAAGTGAAAGAGCTAGGAACCACAGTCTTCAAAAGCGCGGCATTCTCTGAAGACGCCCGACCTTTCAGTGTTGAGGAACTGATCGCAATGGAGCTGGCGAACATTAAGCGCAACGCCCTCAGCATGGCTGGCAAGGGTAGCAGCGTCGATGATGTGGTCATAACGATACCGCCATTCTACACTGCAGACGAAAGGCAAGCCATTATGAAGGCTGCAGGTTTTGCTGGTTTCCAGGTCAATTCCTTGATCTCCGACGGTCTCGCAGTCGGTCTCGATTATGCGAAGCCAAGGACATTCCCCGAGGTCACGAAAGGCGAGAAGCCTGAATACCACATGGTCTTCGATATGGGTGCGGGTTCCACGACCGCTACCGTGATGCGTTTTCAGTCACGCAGTGTCAAAGACATCGGCCGATTCAACAAGACTGTGCAGGAAGTGGCAGTAGTCGGAGCTGGTTGGGACCGCACACTTGGTGGTGATGCTCTGAACCATGTCATCGTGGATGAATACGTCCAGAAGCTTCTAGCCAAGCCTGATCTGAAAAGTCGTGGGGCTACGGAGGATGACATCAAGAAGAATGGTCGCATAATGGCTCGTTTCTGGAAGGAAGCTGAGAGAGCCAGGCAAATCCTCAGCGCGAACACAGAAGTGAGCAGCGGCTTTGAGGAGATACTTCCCGATATTGACTTTCGCACCAAAATGACCCGCGCTGAGTTTGAGAAGCTCACGGAATCTTACGCTGATCGCGTTCAACGCCCAATTATTGATGCCCTGAAAATGTCAGGCCTGAAAGTGGAAGATCTCAACTCCGTCATCTTGCATGGTGGTGCAGTCAGAACGCCTTTCGTGCAAAACAAGCTCCAAGGCGCGATCAAAGATCAGGCCAAGCTTCGAAGCAATGTGAATGCCGATGAGTCTGCCGTCTTCGGAGCTGCGTTCAAAGCAGCGGCACTTTCGCCGAGCTTCAAGGTAAAAGAGATTCGTGATTCCGACATCGCAGCATATGCAGCATCTTTGGTCTACAAGGATCAAGGGAAGGACAGCAAGAAGCCACTCTTCGAGCCAGACTCACCTGTAGGCTGGGGCTCCACCACGAAGCAAGTCACGTTCAAGGATAAGGAGGACTTCATATTCGGCTTTGTTCAGGAAGTCAACGGAAACGATAAACCCATCCTGGGAGTGCAGTCCGACAACCTTACAGCTTCGGTAGAGGAACTTATCCGCATTGCTGGGTGTCCCAAGGAGTCTATTGACACCAAGTTTAGCGTACGTCTTGGTATACAGCATGGACTTCCTTACGTCTCGGGCGGCAGCGTCAGCTGTGAGGTTGACCCGAGCAAGAAGTCAGGCAGTATCGGCGACTCCGTGAAGGGATGGCTTGGCTTCGGTAAGGGTGAGCAGCAACCACTTGGTGATGAGGAAGACGACGGCCCCGTTGAACAAGTAGATGCAAAAACATCTGCCAGCTCCGAATCAGCGACGTCGACAGCTTCAGATGCTGCTTCAACCAGCTCAAAGGCACCAGAGCCGCCGAAGAAGCAGATCGAAGTCATACCTCTGAAGTGGACCAGCAGTCCGGACGGCAATCCGCAACCAGCTGCAGACGCGATCAGCCAGATGATGTCGCGCCTCCGAGACTTTGACCTTTCTGATAAGGCAAGATACGCTCGCGATGAGGCGCAAAATGTGCTCGAAAGTTACACTTATGCCGTTCGTGACTTCCTCGAAAACCAAGTATACGAGACCGTGAGCACCAAGGAGCAACGAGAGCAGATCAGCACCACTTTGCAGGCTGTCAAGGAGTGGATGGAATCCGGCGATATGTCTAAGGCGTCCACCGAGACACTGAAAGAAAAGCGCGAATCCTTGAAGAAGCTTGTCGAGCCGGTTCAGTTACGATTCAAAGAGAGCTCCAGCCGCTCAGATACAGTACAAAGCATTCAGAAATCACTCGATCAGCTGCAGAAAGGCATCCTCCGACTCGAATCTGCAGCCTCGAAGGCATCTGCCAGTATTGCTAGCGCCGCAAGTGCCGCCACTGAAACAGCGAAATCTGCTGCTACTGATGCGGCGTCGTCAGCATCATCAGCAGCAGACCCTGACAATCTGGAAGAACCCGATGCTACTGAGTCAGCTGCTCAGCCAAGCGAGCCTGTGCCAGCTGTCAACCCATACGAAGGCATGGACCTAAGATCAGTAAACGAGACCTACAACTCGATCTCGCGTTGGCTCAAGGAAACATTGGCTGCTCAAGAAAAGCTCAAACCGTACGAAGACCCCGTTTTCCTGTCCAGCGAAGCTCGCCGGAAGAGCGATCAAATCACTCGAGCGCTGCAAGAGCTGGTGCAACACACGACGAATGCAAAAGCTGCAAAGGAAGCCGCGAAGGAAGCTGCGAAGGCCAAGAAGCCAAAGCCTACCAAGTCAAAATCGGCAAAAGCGAACAAAGCTACCGGGAACCCTGCAGCAGATGCAGAGGAACCTGTTGCGGAACAGACACCTGAAGATCCAGTCGCCACGGCGGGAGCAGAGAAGCCCAAGGCAGCGTACGCAGAAAATGCTGACTTGCCTCCTCTCCCGGGTGCGGAGAGTATGGAAGAAATGATTAATATGATGAGGAAAAATCGGAAGGAGGGTAAGACTCCTGATGTAGAGCATGGGGAGCTGTAATCATATATAGATGCTGAGCGTGTCTTGGCGAAAGTGAGATGAATATAGTTGTCAAATCCCTGGCTGCCCTTTTTATCGTGGTCTTCATTTGCTGTTCGTCGTATCATGTCTATGTACTTCGCTGCTGCCTGATTACTCCAACGAGAACGCTCACGGGTATACTGTGCCCAAATCATGTCATGCCTACTTCCGACCAGCCGTTATGCTATGCAGTGTTTTTCGTCCTTTGGCGCCTTTGTGAATGTCCTCAGAGCTTTTTGCTGATGCTTTTACGGAGATCTTTCACTTTCTTCGTGAACCTACGCTTGAGCTTCGGTTCCTCTTGACTATTGTTGTTCGGGGGAGCAGGGTCTGCCAGCGTCGATTTGATTTGCTCGGGCAAAATCACCCTCGAGCTGCGTTGGGTGCTGGACATGGCGTCGTTGGTCTCCTGTCGAATGTTAGCCTATCATAACACGTGGCTAATGTGCTGTGGTCGCTTACAATGTAGTCCCAAGGCAACTTGCTGCTCGAGCTAGTCGCTTCGTTCTCCGGTATCAGTGAGTCTAGACGATGCTGCCTATCTGCTGCAGCTCTCGCGCCCAGAGGGACACCTCCGGCTGTGGGGATACGTCCACTCTGCTGGATCACTGATTGTCTTCTCGATGACAAGCTTGAGGCACAAGTGCCGGCAGTGGAGTACGTCCGTCGTGTTTGTGCCGTATCTGTCATGATGGACTCCTCCCGCGTGGCGTCTGAGCGGTTGCTGGTACCGCTGCTGAGCTCTTCGGGCTCGATCGCTCTTGCCTTGCCCTTGCCTTTGTCGGTAATGATGGCGGGCAGGCTCGACCGTACATCGCCACCGAGGTGATTGGGTTGATCACTCAAGTCTGTGGTGTCAACGACGAACTCTAGGCTGGATGAGATGCTTGGCTCGACGACTATGCTATCAGCGCCAGGAGGCACATCCTCCCCGAGCTGGTTTGGTAGCAGATGCACTGATCCCTGGACTGACTTCTCCGTAGGCACATTTGCTTGTCGCTCGATGTGCAAATCTGCTTTGGGCGCTCCGTCTAGCTCGTTATCAGCGCCAGAAGCGCTGTCCTTTCGAGCGAAAGGGTGGTCATTCTCGGAAAACCACTCAGGGCTTCCGATGGTGTGCTTCTTCGCCAGGGCAGGCGACGACTCCTCAGAAGCCGCTGCAGCCGGAATTCCTAGCGATTTCGTCTCAACAGTCTGCCGCGCTTCACTGGCTGCCGATTGCCCTCTCTCAACATCTTCTGTGAACCAGCTAGGTGAGCCGATCGTGGGCTTCTTCGACAATGCAGGCTTCGAAGCATCATTCTCGTCTTTCGACTCTGTCGCGGATATGTTTGTACTCGTCTGCAAGGATGATGCAACGTGAGAATCGAGCGTGTAAGAGGTTTGTTTCTCTTTACTAGCTGGATCAGGCAACTCTTCTCGTGCATCTGCAGTACTGCGCTCAGCGTGCGTATTGTGAAGCATGTGTGAGATATACGTACATGGATGTTGCGGCGCTTCGTCTGCCAAGTCCGTGTTCCCTGTTGCGCGTTGGAGTTAGTCCAACGTATGTCCGAGCCTTTCCGTTCGACGTTTGCATGTCTCCGGACGGAGCAGGCTTCGATGCAATGGTAGCCAGAAAGATAAAGCTGCATATCGGAGTACCTACCTCCTTCGTTGCCACGGTCATATGGATGGTCAGCTGTGCCTTCACCTTGACTGCCAGAGAGTGGTTCTTGTCCAGGGTCCGTGTGATCAAATTGGCCGATTGCGAATGGAAGCACCTTCTTCAACGTCTCCATTCTTCTTGCTTATCAACGCAAGTGGCGTCACAGTGATGATGATAAAGTACGGTCAACGGCTGCAATAGCGTCAAATTGGGCACGCAGAAAGCTGCCTGGGAGGAGTCTACTTTTACTCTCGAGTTCAGCTCTTGCTTGCTGCGCTGAGTGAGTGCAGACAGCAGACAGGTGGTCTTGGATATGGTAAGGTACTAAGAGACAGTTTTAGTATCGCCGAATGCCAGGCCGATAGATCAGCTGCAGTCCAAGACTCTGGGGCTCAGGTTTCCGAGTTCACGCCAGTCTCGATGGGAGTGCGTAGATGCGTCGGCCGAAGCGGGCTCCTTCGAGATTCGCTTAATGGAACTACCAGACGGTTGTACCTGTGAATGGCAGCGTAGCGCGGTCGTTCATACATGCGAGATATGGTTACGCGAGAAAGTACTCATAAGATAGGCACAACCATAGAAACATACACATTAATAGCTCCGTGAGATGAAATGAGGCTCAGGTAGGCCGATGATTACGATTCCGCCACTAGATTGCCGTGGAGTTGCTAATCTGAGTCGCTACCTAGTAAGATTACCGTGATCGAGGGTACATCACGCCAAGCGATGAAACTGAGCTCACGATCCTGGTTCACTCCATTGCGAGTCCTGCATTCACGCCATCAAGTCACTGTGCTACAGCGCGCGGCATGCATCGTGCTTCATGCATGAATAATGGTCTCCACGCTCTCTCTTTCCCCCTCACGGAGATGCAATATGCATGTTTCTCACTTGCTTGCATCTACCTACGCGACTCAGTGCTGCTGTATGGGTATCGTCTGTCAATCGTCCACTTCGAATTCCAGCAAAGGTCTCTCGGCCTAAGAACGCCTCGCTCAAGCAAATCACATCAGTAGCAGAAGGTCATGCCTCCAGACCACGCTTTCTTTGATTCTCCCGAAACTGTGACTTCTTCATGAACTGAATAGGGATCACGTCCATCTTTCTCTTGTTGGTACGTGACAAAGGCTTTCTACACACAGGACATGTGCCTATGCCTCTGTCGCTGCTCTTTTCGCCTGTCATGAGAGCCTGAACCAAGCATTCGTGGCAATAGAAATGACCTGTGAACGTCAGCAAGCGGTCGAGGATGGTGTGACCAGATGAACGTCTGCTCACCACATGATGTCGCTGTGCAATTGGTGTAGTTTTCCATGCAGATAATGCACTGCCGCTGGCCAATCTTCTGCGCGCCGTCACTTTCCCCATGGCCTTGTTGCAATTTGATGGCGTCTTGCTGTTGCTGTTTGAGAACTTCCTCCTCAGCAGATGGTGCCTCATCCTTCGCCAAGTCAATTTCCTCCACAAACTCGGTAGATATCCTGCGACGCTGTGGAGCTCGTCCTTCTCCTGCCGTTTCGTCCTCCGCGGATCTCTTACGCCGCCGCGATTTCTGAGAAGATGAGGCAGCTGGCGTTCGTCCACTAGTACGGTGTGCGTTCACTGAACCTCGCCTACGTGCTTGACGTCCAGTTGCAGGCATCTCTTCCAGCCCGTCTGACTCGTCGGAGGAGTCTTCGAGTGTCACGAACTCCGAATCTGTGGTAAGTGGAGTTGGGTCGTCCTCCGAGTCGAATAAAGCACCGACGTCGTTGCCAAAAGAGCTTTGCTGAGCTTGACTTTGGACTGGCAGTGTTCTCGCAAATGAGTCTGATCGATGGTAATTCGGTGGTGATGTCGGCGCGGGGTTTAGGAGGTTCTGCAGGAATCCCGTTGTCGGAGTACGTGCACTGTGTAAATACTGGCGTGATTGTGGTTGTGGTTGAGATGGACGCGAGGACGGCGTGCGATGCCCGGAGTGGCTTTGTCCCAAGTTATCGCCATCGTCACTTTGCCTCCACGTCAGCCTCGGACTTTCGTAACATTGTCTCAACATCACATGCTTCACTGACATTTCATCGTCTCCTAAGCTGCCAAATCCCCATTCATTTTCACTTCGAGCAGGGTGATATGTCTGGCCAGCAAGATTGCCAGAGCTGCTGTTGAGGTCATCGTTGTCCTGGTTCCATGTCGACATATCGTTTCATACACTCACACATTGCCCGATAGCTCAGAAGCTCTAGAGCAGGAACAGGACGATGATCACGGAGAAGAAACATGTTGGACAGGTAGGGATGGTCCTGACATAAGTTATGGATCGGCGCCACAAACAGGGACCCTCGGATAGTGCTGTAGGGCTGAGAAGAACTAATGGAAGCTTCGAACTTGCGGGCATGACGCGGTGATGTGCAATCGCTTCATCATTTCCGCCATCTACAACCATCCCTGCCATGGATGCGTGCCACATTCCTGACATACGGACTTAAGCGATAAGTCGCTTGATGCCCACAAGCGATGCGATCAAAATGTCATCGTAACGTGATCGGCGCACTCGAGCGAACGCAGCAGACTTCACTGCTTCGCATACGCCCACAACCCCTAAAGGGTTGGTCGTGTGCGCAGAAATGCTACGCGACGACAGCATCGACATCAGCGTCGCACGCTCGGATAAGAACGTTGGCGATAGCGTCTGAAGGGAGACATAACGAAATTGGCGTGCAGCAAGTCAGCGCGCATGTCTATCCGCAGATTTTCCCGAGTACCAAGTCTTCGAGGCCAGACGACGAACTGGTTGCGCTGTCAAGAGATCACTTGGCCAGGCATGAGCTGCTAGGCAAGACGAGCGACAATGCAGAGCCGATCGGCTTTGACCTGCCATCGCTGCAAGGTGCTTCGCTGGACGAGCACTTCTACAGGCTGGGCATGGACAGCGCTGAGCCGTTTCTGAATTTGTCAAAAAAGTATGCGCACGCTTCGCCTCCGCCAAAGCCGCGTGCGTGGGTACAAAGAAGTGGCTGGACCAAATACTACGAAGATGGAAGTTCAGAAGCCGTGTCTGCACCAGATGCGGATGTGTTGACCTTCGACACGGAGGTTATGTGGCGTGAGACCAATTTCCCTGCTATGGCGTGTGCTGTATCTTCGACGAATTGGTATGCCTGGCTGTCGCCATGGTTGCTGAAGGAGAGCGAAAATGATAGGCACTTGATTCCGCTAGGTGACCCGAAAAAGCCTCGAATAGTGATAGGCCACAACATCAGCTACGACCGAGCTCGCGTCTCTGAAGAATATAGTCTGGAACAAACGAATAACTTCTTCATTGATACTATGAGCTTGCACGTGGCTACAAATGGCATGTGTAGTCGCCAACGACCAACCTGGATGAAGCATAGGAAGCAACGCGAGCTTCAGGACAAGATTGCAGCTGCAGACGATAGCATCGAGCTTGCGTCTTTGTTGGAGAATCGAGAGAATTTCGCCGAAGAGGAGGAGCTTTGGGTCGGACGATCTTCTGTCAACAGTCTAAGGGATGTCGCAAAATTCCACTGTGGTATCACGATCGACAAGGCCCGGCGAGAGTGGTTCGGCGAACTAGATCGTGGAAACATCGTCGAGCGATTGGAAGAATTACTCGATTACTGTGCTGCTGATGTGGAGATAACGCACAAAGTGTACAAAAAAGTCTTCCCGCTGTTCGTCGAGACATGCCCTCATCCGGTGTCTTTCGCCGCATTGAGGCATATGGCGTCCGAGATATTACCCGTGAACAGAAGCTGGGAAGCGTATATTGACAATGCAGAAGCCGTGTACCGCAAGCTGTCTGATGGTGTGACTGAGCGACTCGTCGATCTTGCTGAAAAGGCCCTTGAGCACAAGGAGATCCCGGAAGTATACCGGAACGACCCTTGGCTTTGCCAGCTGGATTGGGGTGGACAAGAGGTGCGCATGGTCAAAGGCAAAAAGAAAGGCGATGCTCCTCGACCGGCCGCAAGACAGAAGAAGCCTGGCATGCCGCAATGGTATAGAGACCTGTTCGCCCGCAACGATGCCGAGATTACGCTCACTGTCCGGACACGCATTGCGCCAATCTTGCTACGTCTAGCTTGGGACAACAATCCGCTTGTATGGTCAGACAAGTATGGCTGGACATTCAAAGTCACGCATGATCAAGCTGGCAAGTATCATGATCAAGCGCTCACGCAATGTGACATGATGGATGAAGAAAACCTCGACCTCCGTGACGACCTGCATCACACCTACTTCAAGCTACCTCACAAAGATGGACCAGATGCTCGATGTACATCGCCCCTCGCCAAAGGCTACTTAAAATTCTTTGAAAGTGGCACGTTGTCGTCTGAATACGCCTATGCGAAGGAAGCGCTTGAGATGAATGCATCCTGCTCGTATTGGATCAGCGCTCGAGATCGGATAATGTCTCAAATGGTGGTATACGACAACGAGCGAGCTGGTTCACTCAAGGAGGGTTGCGACCATGGCTACATTCTGCCCCAAGTAATACCAATGGGTACTATCACGCGCAGAGCGGTCGAGAACACTTGGTTGACCGCGTCCAATGCCAAAAAGAACCGCGTTGGCTCCGAATTGAAAAGCATGATCACTGCGCCGCCAGGATATTGCTTCGTGGGAGCCGATGTCGACAGCCAAGAGCTTTGGATTGCCTCGTTGGTCGGCGATGCAAGCTTCAAACTACACGGCGGCAACGCCATTGGCTTCATGACATTAGAAGGCACCAAGGCTGCTGGTACAGATTTGCATTCCCGCACAGCGAAGATTTTGGGCATCTCTCGTAACGATGCTAAAGTGTTCAATTATGGCAGGATATATGGCGCTGGCTTGAAGTTCGCGCAATCACTTCTGCGGCAATTCAACCCTACTTTGAAGGAAGAAGATGCCAAGAAGATTGCCACGAACCTCTATCAGGAGACAAAAGGTACATCGACCACGAAAAGAGCTCTGCACGAGCGTAAGTTCTGGCGAGGCGGCACAGAATCGCTTGTCTTCAACAAGCTTGAAGAGTTTGCTGAGCAAGAACGACCGCGCACACCGGTATTAGGCGCTGGCATCACTGAAGCACTCATGCGACGATTCATCAGCAAAGGTGGCTTCATGACTAGTCGCATAAATTGGGCTATTCAGTCATCTGGTGTCGATTACCTTCATCTGCTCATCGTCGGCATGGAGTATCTATGCGGGAGATATAACATTGACGCACGCGTGTCGTTGACGGTTCATGACGAGATCAGGTATCTTGCCAAGAATGAAGACAAGTACAGGTGCGCAATGGCGTTGCAAGTCGCCAATGTCTGGACGCGAGCCATGTTCAGTCAGCAGATGGGAATCGATGACCTGCCACAATCATGCGCGTACTTCAGCGCGGTCGATATCGACCACGTCCTACGCAAGGAAGTTGACATGGATTGCGTGACACCGTCTCACCCAGTGGCGATACCGCCTGGTGAGTCGTTGGACATAACACGATTGCTCGAGAAAGGCGAAGAGGCGTACCTGGATCCATATACAGTGCCAGTCAGTCCACCACAGCCAGAGCGTTTCGAGTATACGCATCGGCAACCCGTCATGGAAGGTCTAAAGACACAGAACGCACTACCGTACCTGCGAGCACAGATTGCCTCGACACCTAGCGAACTCAACGAGATCGTGAAGAAGGTGAACAAGGCAGTCGTCAAAAAGCCTTCCACTGCTGGAATGAGCAACATGGATGCAGACCCCGGCACCACGCCTACAAAATCAAAGCGTGCACGATCGAGCACACCACGCAAGAGCAAGAAGGAAGCTGATGAACTGAGCGCTGGCGTACCAGTACGAAACTACTTTCAGTCGGCGCAATTGATGCCCCTGGCACAGGACACTGTGCCGGAGAACCAATTCACCAAGAACTACGACTACGCAAACAAGAACAACCAGTTGTCGAAAAGCTGGGGCAATGCTGCTTTCGAGACGGAAAGAAGGATTCCCATAGGGACGCGAATAATGTAATGTTCCACGGCTGGGAAGGTCCAAGCTGTAAGATGACAAGACGCTGTTCATGTACAGACCCAATCCTTTGTGTTCGAGTACAGTGTATATATAACGTGGCGATTGTACATCCGTAAGGTTTGTGTCTTCTCATATGTGTCGTGATCCTCTTTTGTCGATATGAGCCATCAGTTCCCTGTTCACGTCAAGATCTTCGGCTTCCGGTTTACTGCGAGTTGGAAGTCACTGTTACTTACGTACATGTATCTGCTCATAGTTTAGACAAACACTTTTTGTCTATGCCTACCTAGCATAAACTCTAATTCTTTGGGGCAAACAGGACTGAGAACCGGGTGGCATTGAGCAGCGACAATTCTATGCTTTCAGAGCGGTTCCGAGCTGCGGTAGCTATTCTGCATTCACCACACGTGGCCATTGCACTGGTGTCTGCGACATTTTTTATGTACTCTGTAAAAACTCTGTAGCTTTTTTTTTGGACTTGCTTATCTCGATACGATAGGTATCTGCCCATCGCCTTAGGCCTGGCGCTATAAATGCGAACTCTTCATGCTGGGCTCGTCAACACATTTCTGCCACTGCAGCTAACGCCTGGCTCCCGCATCGACCACAACAACATCAACAACTTTCTCAACAATTCAGCAGTCTTGTCATTTATAGCTGATTGGCAGTGTTGAAGTCCTGAAGCGCTACGGCAACGCGCTTTGCCATCGTCTTCTCGCCCTCCCGCACCCAGACACGTGGGTCATAGTACTTCTTGTTTGGCTTGTCGTCGCCATCTGGGTTCCCGACTTGCGAGTTGACGTATTCCTTCTTGTTGATCATGTAGTCACGGATACCTTCCGTGTATGCGTACTGCAAGTCAGTGTCGAGGTTGACCTTACAAACACCGTAGCTGATGGCATCAAGGTAATCTTGCTTGCTAGATCCAGAACCACCGTGGAAGACAAGGAAGACTGGCTTCTCGTCCTTGGTGCCTTCCTTCTCCTTGACGTATTGCTGGTGCTTCTTGAGAAGTTCAGGGCGGAGCTTGACGTTGCCGGGCTTGTAGACGCCGTGTACGTTACCAAACCCAGCAGCGATGGAGAAGTATGGCGAGATTGGCGAAAGAGCCTTGTAAATCTCGTAGATGTCCTCTGGCTGAGTATAGAGAGAGTTATTGTCCACCGACTCGTTGTTGACACCGTCTTCCTCGCCCCCAGTGATACCGATCTCCATCTCGAGCCATTGCTTCATTGGGGCGGCACGCTTGAGGTATGCAGCAGTGGTCTCGATGTTCTCCTTGACAGACTCTTCCGACAAGTCGATCATGTGCGAGGAGAAAAGTGGGGTGCCAGTGGCCTTGAACTCATTCTCATCGGCATCGAGCATGCCATCGAGCCATGGAAGAAGCTTCTTGGCGCAGTGATCGGTATGGAGGACGACTGGAATGCCGTATGCTGGTGCAACAGCGCGGATATAGTGTGCGGCTGCTACGGAGCCCTGAATAGAGGCCGACTGGTCCTTGTTGTCAACGCCCTTGCCGGCAAAGTAAGCAGCACCACCCTGCGACAACTGGAGGATGAGGGGAGACTTGTTGTCGCGTGCAGCCTCGAGCGAAGCAACGACAGTCGAGGAAGAGGTAACGTTGATAGCTGTCAAGCGGGAAGGGTTAGCCAATAGTCTACGCGATATGGTCATGCCCCAAACAGCATAAAAAGCAAAGCTGATTCGGTTCGTAATGCATTCTCGCTCGCGCACTATGTATTACAGAGCAATACCCATGTTG
Source organism: Passalora sequoiae (assembly GCA_013248845.1). Classification (NCBI taxonomy): domain Eukaryota; kingdom Fungi; phylum Ascomycota; class Dothideomycetes; order Mycosphaerellales; family Mycosphaerellaceae; genus Passalora; species Passalora sequoiae. The sequence goes on along the minus strand of WSQC01000018.1, from coordinate 344,751 downwards.
CTGCGTCACTCACCTGGAATAGCGAAATTCTTCTCCTGGGCATACTTGAAGAGGTTCTTCACATCATCGCCGTAGATGACGCCAGTCTTCTGCTTGAGAACGCTTTGTGCCATGATTACGGTGCTGCTCGTTCCAATGTCCTGCTTAGGCAAGCTTTTCCAAACAGATAACTCGATTTGTGCGTGTGCAGGTACTGTAAAGGACGTGCGGTGATACTGTGATGCCAGTGGGAAAGGAGAAAGTTCTACTTATTTGGCAGCGGAAGAGTCTTTAGCTTGTGACCTCACCTCCCCCCACCAAGTTTCCAAGCCCCTCATTCACCACTGCAACGCAGCTCTGGCATCCCGGTGGCACCCATTGATTGTTCTGTCTGCTTCCGGACTTGGCCGAATCGCTGCGCAATCTTTATCAAAGGGTCCCAAAGCCTGCATGTCAGACCCATCACGAGTACATGTAGCCCACATGCACACGCCAGTCATTCAGCACGTTACATTGCCAAGGTGCTGAGTGCCTGCAAAGCATATGCACGGGATGATGATAGCGATTGTTGTCATGCGCATGCCAGCGAGTAGTGTCCTACCAGATCATTCGACGTCCATCTCTACTAGCATCCAGTCGGTCCATACGGTCTTCGTTCTTTGGGAGAATTGCAGGTGGTGGTTGGTGAGAACGTTCCATGGATATCAAGCAGAAGTCAGGCCAAAGTTCAGGCACGAAGGCAAGCATCTCGGAGCTCCACTTCGATTCGCGCTAGACCAGTAGTAGATGCATTTGAAGGTTCGGGCCGCGATGGCCGAGCATCGAACTTTTGGCCGTGACATTCGTGGAGCAGATGTGTGCAGTCTCGCAAAGCCATCAACCACTGATAGAATTACCCATGTTGTGCGCGAGTGAGTAGCGATCTCCCATTGAAATGCGCACGGTCGCTAACGCCTTGTATCAGTCTCCGGCGAGGCGCCACAGCAGCCAGTGGCCTCGCGCAAGTCCGGTCAGTCAAACGCGATTCGCGGCTATGGGAAGGGATAAAGGCTTACTGTAGGTGTAGGCAATGTGTTCGAGCGTCGTTTGATAGAGACTTACATCTCTGAGCACGGTTCTGATCCCGTCAATGGCGAAGAACTATCTGCAGACGACCTCATCGACCTCAAGCAATCGCGAACAGTCAAGCCACGACCCCCGCAACTCACCTCGATTCCTGCACTTCTCTCGACTTTCCAAAACGAATGGGATGCACTGATTCTGGAGACATACCAGCTCAAGCAACAGCTTGCGGAAACGCGACAGGAGTTGAGTACAGCACTATACTACAACGATTCCGCCCAGCGAGTCATTGCGCGATTGCAGCAGGAGAGAGATGAAGCACGCGATGCTTTGTCACGAGTTTCGGTCAGCGGAGGCGCAAAGGGAGTCAATGGCACAAATGGCGATGCTATGCAGGTGGACGGCGCTCCATTACCAGATCAGGTCGTTGCGAAGATCACACAAACACAAGAGCGGTTGTCAAGCACGCGCCGCAAGCGACCTGTTCCGGCGGAATGGGCTACAGCAGATGAGATTCGAACTTTCGATGTGAAAGGGTCAGTCGATACACAATTCACTGGCGCCGATTTCCTGGCCTCGGACCACACTGGAGACTTCTTTCTGTGCGGTGACTCTGACGGCACTTTGGCTATATACGATCTGCAAGCAGGTGCCTTCTCCACCAGAGCGAACCCTGGAGCAGGGGCAATTCTTGGCGGTGCTTGGTGCAACGACAAGCCTGCTATCTCGACCTCCAGTGGAGTTGTGGCAATCGTGGAAGAAGGTACTGTGAGGGCAAAATTCCATCAGCATGCAGGTCCTGCAACTGCATTAGCTAGCCACCCTAGTGGGGAGATTCTCGTATCGGTCGGTGCAGATAAGAGCTACATTGTGTATGATGTGCATTCTTCGAAGGTAGCAACGCAGGTATATGGTGATGTTGGTGAGTTCAAAGCTTAGATGATCACACACTGGTCTTTGCTAATCCCGCGACAGAATTGACAGCAGTTGCCTTCCATCCTGATGGCCATCTTGTGGCAGTGGGAGGAGCAGACGGTTCCGTCCGACTATACGATGTTAAAGTCGGTCAACTCGCCCACACGTTCCCTTCGCCATCGGCAGCCTCGGCAGTCGCGGCAATCACTTTCTCCGAGAATGGCACATGGCTGGCATCAGCAAACCATGGTCAGACTGCGGTCACTATTTGGGATCTCCGCAAGCTCAATGCTTTGAAGACTATTGATATCGGCGCCGCCGTTACTGGAATTTCATGGGACTACACTGGTCAATTCTTGGCTGCCAGTGGAGCCGGTGTGGTGGTCGTCAGCCAGTACTCGAAGAGCTCGAAGTCCTGGTCAGAGCCGCTCAGTAAAGCTTTGAACGCAGCAGATGTCAAATGGGGCGCCAAAGCAAAGAGTTTGGTGGCGTTAACCACGGAGGGTGGCGTGAGCATCTTGAGCGCTTGAACTGACCGGGAACTGCTCAGATCATCTAACCACTCTTTGTGGTGAAGAAACGTGCTCTACGTCGGTGATGTTCCCGGAGAGCGTGGGTAATTCAGCAGGTCACGAGGGAGCTCGAAGCAACGCGCCCGGCACAGACGGCTTGAGAGCAGGCATCGCAAGCCTCTAAATATAGGGTTCAAAGGAAAGAACGAGTATGTGGCACCTAAAATCGCAGCGGCGTTTTCACGCCTGAACAGATGGCGACAGCGCATAGAGGTGTGAGATATGCATAGTCGTGGCCTATTAGACAGCACGTTGTAGAAGACTGTTAGCGCTCTTGCATCACGACCTATACTCACGGAATTAAGCGGGACTCGCCACCACTTTCTCCGTTGTATCCCTGCAGAGCAACATCTTAGCATGCGTTGTGAACGAAGTGCTCCAAAATGATCTTCTGCCATCTGCCACAAAGGTCTTCTGAGTTATGCCTCCGTTGCGTTGTGTGAGGGACATGTTGCCGTGGACAAGTTATCTCGGGGACGAATGAACGCTTTATTGGAAACGCGGACCGATTGGGTGTCATTGGCTTTCAGACAACATCATTTCACACTTCTCCTCTCCTCTTCTCTCCACCACCCTTCGCCTCCGCCTCATGCGCCATACTATTGCATAGAGACCACCCTGCATCCCCGCGAACACGATCAAACACTGGAAATTGCTGCACACGGAATGTTCGACAGCCAGAATGTCTGCTGCAGAAGCGAGTAGCTCTCGTGTTTGTCCATTCCTACGGCAGTCCTTCAAGGTTCGTGGTAGCCGCTCTTGTGGTCTCAGGCGCTCGTAATTAGCGTGTATCTTCCTCGAGAGACTGTTTACTGACTGTTCACTCCAGAGGAATTATAGCACAATGGCAGAGAGTCACCGAGAAATCTCACTCGACTCGTTGTTCGTACCCGAAGATGATCACTACACATTAGGCCACGGCACACTTCGCATTCGATCCACAGGTGGACTTGCATTGCCGTCTCGGCGAGTCATGCCGCATTTTGTTGGTGACGGACTAGACTTCAGAAGACCGACCATGTCAGAAGGAGTTGGATCAGGAGAGGGAAGTCACACAGCGAGTCGATCCACGCCACAGGTTATCGACCTTACGGCCGAAGACGACGCGCGACGCACAGAGAGTGAGGAGCCATCAAGGCCCATAGAGGAGGGTACAACAACATTACCACGTGCACAGCGACCACCTCGGTTCGGCAGGAACATTATTGATGTCGACGGCGAGGAGGATGAGGAACCCCTTGGTGAAGCGTCACACGAACAATCTGCGACACCTGGCGCTCTTGCACAAAGAGACCGACACAACCTATACACACAACACCCTCGCTTTTCTGTCTTACGGCGGCCCAACAGAATCAACGCAATCCCCGCCGTGGATATGGGCGACTTGGAGCTCGTGGAAGAACGGCCAAGATCGAGGCCACAGACTAACAGTCCATCCAATACCCCCGCGATGCATGCTCCGCGAAGTCTGACACCATATCCGACAGGGGTGGGTGAGTTCATTGATCTTACAGGAGACGATGACGACGTGGTGCATGTGAATACCGTACCACGACCGGCTGAGAACCTGATTCGACCAGCTGCTACAGCAGGTGCCGGGACCAGAAGCTATCTTGGAGGCTTCTTCGGTGGCATCGACATTGGCGACAGGCTGGGTGCAAGGATCGGCGATCGCTTGCGCGGACTTTTTGTGGATATTGAAGCCGAAGAACGGGACATCCTGGAGCAAACTCGGCATGAGCGACCTATTCATGCAAATCCGCACCGGGTACATCATCGTCCGGCGCCACGGAGGGTGCACGTCCACCCAACAGTGCGAGCGGGCAATGTCGCAAACATGCCGTTCATGATGGAGTACGGAGTGGCAGCATTCGATATGGGTTTCGAAGGCCATGAATCTGCTGCAGCGAAGTACGAGCCTCCAGTACCGGCAGCGGATGGCTTCACTAGGAGTCCTGGGGAGGATGAGATTGTGGTCTGCCCGAATTGCGGCGACGAGCTGGCAATGGGAGCAAGCGACGAGAAGCAAGAAGTTTGGGTCATCAGGAAGTGCGGACACGCATATTGCGGCGATTGTGTTAAGAACCATACGACCAACAAGCCCAAAAAGGGTAAGGGCAAGGGCAAAGCACCCGTCACAGCAGGGACCCAAACGTTTAAGCATTGTGTTGTTGACGGATGCAAGGAGGCTGCAGGGAAGAAGCAGATGGTCATGGTCTTCTTGAGTAGCTAACAGTATGGCTGCGAAGACTCGAAGAAGCCGAAGTAATATAGCCTTGAAGTTAAAGGTTCTGAATCGCTCTGGTCTTGTACCAGACTCCTTTTCTGCGAGCGTTTTGAGCGACGGGAGGCATCAGCCGGCGGGCATAAAGATACTCTAATGAGTTTGCTGTAAGGCATTCGGGAGTACAGCGAGCTAAGGCTCCATCAGACGAGGATATGAATAACAGTCTTCGAGAGGACATCTTACATACTAATGACCTTTCCGTCTTCTGCAGCTTGGGCCATAGCGATTTCCTTCATGTTTCGACAGCTGAGCGTTAGCATCATCATGCTGCAGGAACGCCCCGCGATCTGCACCAGGACCCTTGCCTAGACTGGTCTAGCGCAAAAATGTGTAGTGCATCTCTCAACGCGAACACTGGAGCTTCGTGTTCATCATGAGAACACAACAATAACGCTCTTTCACATTCACTACAATCAAAATGGATAGACCTGGCGATTCTCAGCAGCCTTCTCGGAAGTCCGCAACTGAGCCGAAGAAGGCAGCTTCCGGACCCAAAGCACTTTATCTCATCCTTTACAATTCCGTCTCTGCATTGCTCTGGTCTGTCGTGCTCGGAAGAGTCCTCCTGATAGCATCTTTGCATGGCCACCAGAGCGTCTACGTCGGTACGGGAGAGTTTACAAAATGGACACAGACGCTTGCCACGCTTGAAGTGTTGCACGCTGCGATAGGTATATCATACAACAATCCTTCAACGAACAATTCTCCTCTAGAACCACCACGAGCTAAGTACCATGTGTTCTCTGCACTGTAGGCATCGTCCGCGCCCCTCTCCTCACAACGCTCATGCAAGTTGCGTCGCGTCTTCTCCTAGTTTGGGGTATTGTCAACAATTTCCCGAATACGACTGCTCGAGCTAGCCCTCTCTATTCCTCGATGTTGGTGGCTTGGAGTGTTACGGAAGTGATCAGGTATAGCTATTTCGCTACGAATTTGGCTACGGGAAGAGTGCCGGAGTGGATGACGTGGCTGAGATATAATACGTTCTTTGTGCTGTATCCGTTGGGAATCAGCTCGGAGTGTTGGCTGGTGTGGAGGGCGATTGCGCCAGCTAAGACGTGGAACGCGGCGTTAGAATGGGTGTTGCGATTAGTGTTGTTTGTGTATATTCCAGGTGAGTACGGGCAAGCGCGTGGAGAGAGGAAGATTCATGCTGATCCTGAATAGGCTCGTATGTGCTGTTCACGCATATGATGGCTCAGAGGAAAAAGGTCATGCGAGGGTTGAGGGAGAAGAAGGCGAAGTAAGACAGGACGATTGATGCTCCTGAGGCACATTGGCGCACTGTGAAGATCGCATGTAGAGTCACACAGCTCGCATGCGTACTGCTTGGACACGGTCTATAAGATCTACTAAGCACCTCATCGGCCTTGATGACTCGCTACCTGATCAGGATTCACGCTCGGCACGTCGGATCCTGTCGCTACGGTCGCTCCTGCGTCCACTGGCAGGATGACACCAGTCATCCATCGAGCTTCATCACCTGCGAGGAATCTAATGGCAGCGCCGACGTCCCTGGCATATATCATCAGTAAAAGTGCGTCGAAAGGGTGGCGCAAGACATGCTTACCAAGCAGTACCTTCTGTCTTCAGCAAACTTCGATTCTTTCTGGATTCTCGTGCTTCCTCAGTCATGCCAGCACTGTACATCATAGGTGTGTATACCATCCCGGGGCAGACACAGTTTACCCGAATGCCTTCTTCAGCATGATGCGATGCCATTGCCCGCGTCATATTCTATGCTCATTGTCAACCGGGTTCATTAGATCGATCACGGAGCTTAGGAAGCTTAGAACTCACCACAATCGCACCCTTGCTCGTGGGATACAGCAGATGCGGATTGCCGCCGCGGATGCCTGCCACGCTCGCGATATTCACAATACTCCCCCTGCACTGCTCGCCATCATTCTTCTTCATCGCCGGAATAGCGTACTTCGCCATCATCACCATACTCGCCACATTGACCTCCATACTCTTCGCCCAAGCCGCCATATCGACCTCCACGGCAGTCCCAGTCGCTCCTCCCACACCAACCACATTCACAAGAATATCGAGTCTACCATAGGTGCTGACCGCTCTCTCTACTACAGCTTTACAGTCCGACTCGATTGCAACATTGGCTTTCATCGCCACGGCTTTGCCGAGCCCGTCGGCTTCGATGTATTTTACGGTCCGTTGGGCTAGGTCTTCTGCGAGGTCTGCGCAAACTACGGATGCGCCTGCCTCGGCGAGGAGAATTGCTGTGGCGCGGCCGTTGCCTATGCCGTCGCCCGCTGATCCTGCACCGGTGACTATGGCGACGCGGCCGTGAAGGGACCGGGTTGGACGGGTGAAGTGTTCGCTCATGGTGAGGATGGTGTTATTGCCTAGAGGTTCTCCTAGAAGGGCTGTCTGTTGGCCTTGGTGCCTTGTCGTGGGATCTGTCTGATGCGTTGTGATGTGTATCCTTTCGCCGTACTATGGAATGTTTTGAATGCTGAGCTCTTGGTTGCTATATGCTGGTTTTACTCTTGCCGTTGGAAGATGGAAGTGATTCGGCTCGATCGCCTGCTCTTCTCATTCATTGGCTTGTGAGATGTTGCGTCGTCCCGGTTGAGACTCTGAATTGTACCATTACCATGAAATATCTACTTATATGCGTATGGAATCAGTAATGCTACGGAAGCTGGCACTAGTAGCTGGTGCCGCGGGGTCGTTGAGATTCTGGCGTGAGTAGTGAAGAGGGGTCAATGCTGCAGGACGTGGGCCTGCAATTATGATGTCTGCCACGTCGGCCGTCGAGAGAAGGAGTCTCCTCAAATTAGAGACATTGCAATATATTTCATGGACCTTAGTGGCTGCTAGTTCAACAGAAAACCACTGCACGATGTCCGTTCTGAAATCATCCCGTGATGCCATCTACGTGTCTGGATGTAGGAATGCGCTTGAGTTCTTGCACTACGCGAATATGGCTGCTGGCCGATACTATCTTGCTTATTCACTCTTCTTAGACAGGACCGGAGATAAAGAATTCAGCACTGATCAATAGAAGCTTCTCACCTCTCAAAAGCTGCCTATCTTACACTTCGTGTATTTTCAGTTCGTTCACGACGGCACTATTGATACTCGGTGTGGTTTAGCCGAAGTCGTCCACAGTTCTACTCGCTTTGCAGGCCTGGGTATGTCTGGTTTTTTGAGGTACCGACGCCAGGCTGACATACCCTGAAAGCCCTGTATTGTCTACGACGGTCTTCTCCACAGTCATGCTTTGATCTGTGTATGAGTACCTAGGATCTGTGGATCTTGATGGCTGTGGAGCTTGATGCGGCAACCGAGAGGTGTTATTACTTATAGGCCATTGTCAATTTGACACCCTGACAGTATCGTAAGCATCGCGAGCGCTTGGAATGGTCACTCTAGCTTTCTGCAGTCTAATGCCTAATGGCATAGTGTAAAGCGGTGTTGGCTGGTCCAAAGAGTGCATGCTCGTCCCTTTGAATGGATCGCAGCTGAATGATGATGTTCTCTGTTCATCAATCCGTGCAAGATAGTCCAAGAAATCGCGCCACCGTCCGGTTTCGGCAGTGTGCGCTATCGTGACTCTGTGAGAGCCACTCAAGATAGGCCGTAGCGATAATCGTAAAGGGTGAGACGACTTTCATCAAAGTTGGATCATGGTGGTGTTGGTATTGGCGAAGGGCTACGACCGTGAAAAGCTTGGAGTCCGAGACATGCTGCCAGATCATTAGGTACATGTGCTGTATTCTTCGTAGACGGTAGGAATGCTGCTGAGGCAGTCGTGCTCGATATGCTCTCTCAAGTCATTGCGCAAAGTTTATGGTTCGACTCACTGCCACATCTTTGGCGTTATCTCTTCACTAATCAGGCTGTAGATTCTAGCTGAGTGTGCCATGCCTTGTACGATTATGTACCATCCATGGCAGCGCAATACGTGGCACAATGCCGGCCTCTCGAACCACACAACCTATGGGTACATCCGCTTCAAGACATGACAAACTCTCATATTGATCACACGACTCTTGCTGCCAACAAAGTCAGTCCGACGGAGAGTCTGAAACGGAAGCCTCAAAACCGTTGCTGTTTCCCATCATCATATTTTCTTCACTCGATGCGACTGGGTCGTTGTAGGCATCGAGCTCGCCGCTAGGCTAGCTCTGCTTCAGATGCTTGCAGAGCTGATCATGCTCGTGGACTGTGGTTCGGGTCGAGCAGAATCGTGTGATCACATACACAGAGTTGCAGAGCTGTAGGTGGAAGATATGCTGAAAATCGGCGGTAAGGTTTGTTGATGTTACCCGGGCGCATGTGCTATTTATTAATTATGACGATGTTGTAACAATGCAGAAGCGGAAAAGTCGGCCGTCATGGGCGTGTCACTGCAGCCAAGCCGCGCCGGCCTCGAGTCAATCCCCAACATGACGGAGCGATTCTTCCTATCAAAACAATTCACACGACCTCGGGAGAGAACGCAAACTCTTCGCCACAGCATGCTTTCATCTGATGCGCACATTGTCTTGCTGGTGGAGAACATAGCGGTGGCTACATACGAACACTCGCTGCTGGCACATCTCATGGCCTACGTTCAATAACATTGGCTGCGATTTGCCGTGACCTTTTCAGACTATACTCTACGGCATCTGAGACAAGAGTACGATAAGACTTACTCGTCAGGCTCCCTCCCTTTCCCGAGGTCTGACTGGCCGATTCTGATCCTCATACAAGCTTATCAGCCTGTTTCGAAACGCAGCTATGCCCTCTGGAATTGAGCTAGAGGTTGTAAAGTATGTTCCGGCTGAAACGACAGCATTTGAACGTGCATGCATCTGACTGACATATATAGCTTTAACATTGTCTGTGCAGTCCTGGGAGGATTCATCACGGTCTTTGGGCTCGTATCTTATCTCGCGAAGGAGAAGTTCTATCTATCCGAGGCACTGATAGCCACACTCTTCGGTGTCATCTTCAGTCCTCATGCTGCCAACTGGATTCGACCTCTGGACTACGCAAATGGCAATAATGAGAACCTGGAGACGATCACGCTATACTTTTCTCGACTCGTCTTAGGAGTTCAGCTAGTGCTTGCTGGCGTGCAATTGCCTAGCAAGTACCTATGGAAGGAGAAGAAGAGTCTGGCGATTCTTCTTGGCCCAGGAATGTGCATCATGTGGCTAGTCACTTCCTTGCTGGTCTGGGGTCTGGTTCCGAATATTGACTTTGAAATAGCCATTGCGATCGGAGCTTGCGTCACGCCCACGGACCCAGTCTTGTCTAACAGCATTGTCAAGGGCAAATTTGCAGACAAGAACATACCGCCCAAGCTTCAGAAAATCATAATTGCAGAGTCTGGCGCTAACGATGGCTTGGGCTACCCCTTCCTGTTTCTGGGACTTTATCTGCTCAAATACGGCGGTGATGGCGGTCTTGGCCAGAACGGCGGGGTGGGCCATGCGTTTGCCTTGTGGTTTTACAATACATGGGCATATGTCATCATACTCTCCGTGGTCTATGGTGCGCTCGTGGGGTGGCTTGCGAAGGAAGCGCTTCACTGGTGCGAAGAGCGGCATTATGTGGATCGGGAATCGTTTCTCGTGTTTGCAATCACGTTGGCTGTAAGTTTCTTGCATGGCAACGCAGTTCATCCATGCTGACTCGTAATCAGCTTTTTATTGTTGGTACTGTGGGCATGATCTCCTCTGATGATGTTCTTGCTTGCTTTATAGCTGGGAATGCATTTACCTGGGACGACTGGTTCAGGCTCGAGACCAAGGATGACAGCCTACAGCCAACGATAGATATGCTGCTAAATGTTGCAATCTTCATGTGGTTTGGTGCGGTCTGCCCGTGGCACAGCTTTGTGGACAACAACGTGATTCCGATCTATCGCCTGATCCCCTTGGGCATATTGGTTCTGCTCCTACGAAGACTGCCGATGGTGTTGGCTTTCCACAAGAACATCCATCAAATTGAGCATTGGCAGCACGCATCCTTCGTTGGGTTCTTCGGGCCGATTGGTGTCAGCGCTATTTTCTACCTATACATTGCTCGCGACTTCTTGCGCGGCGTTCAAGTTGATGGTCAGGTACGCGAGGACGCGGAGCGCGAGTTCGAGGTGCTCGAAGTCGTGGTCTGGTTTCTGGTCTGCTGCTCCATCTTGGTGCATGGTCTCAGCATCCCGCTTGGCAAGCTTGGGCTCTACTTGCCTCGCACGCTCAGCACTGCAATCTCATCGGAGAGAGTTTCACGCAGTCCAAGTCGGACACGTTCCGAGAATGACGAACCGAATTTGAATCTCCCCACGATCGGCGTCTTCAAGGTGGCGCGAAACTTCTTCGGTCGTGTCCGCAGTCACGCCGCAAGACCGATGGGTACCACTGTGCATGAAGATGTCGATCCAGTGGACAGCCGAAAAGGAGGCGAGAGCGATGAGTCTCGTGAACGTGGTGGCACTTATCCGGAGATATCGTGGCCAAGCGATGCACGACTGATTGGCAACCCCATCAACAGTGCATCAGCTCAGTCGGAGGATGCCCGCAAATGGCAAGAAAACTTCAGCAGTTCTAGTGCGTCCATGCACGGGAAGAGCTACAATCAGCAACCTTCTGGCGCAGCGACTCCGAACGCATGGCAGCGAAGCATAAGATTTCCTGACGAGCCGGCGCAGTCCAACGCTTCAAGCATGAGAGGCAATGACTAGTATGTCTCAAAAGCTCGCTCAAATGTAATATTACCCTAATAATCAGAGGTCCATGTGCGACGCTCTTACAGCTCCACTGTCATCGCTCGGACCTTGCACAAGGGGCTGATGATCAGTCTTCTTCAGTATGGCCTGAGGCCGTCCTCCAAACACTGAATTGGGGACGGCAACGATCACGAGATGCAGTCTGTTCAAGCTGGCTGCGTTGGAGCCCAGCGGCATCTCCCCGTGCCTCTCACCGTCTCACGTGTCTGCAGCACGCGTCGACGTCAGCGAAGTCACGCGCAAGGAGTGCTAGTCCTATAGCCATCATCCTGGCCAATCAAACAGACGACGAAATGCTTACCCCGCTATCGAACTCTACAGGTATGAAGATACCAGGTTGAAAGCGCTGTAGCCTGAACTTTCAAACAAAAGGCTCTTGGTTGCTTTCCTCTGTTTCCTGCTCCCTGTTTCCTGCTTTTCGTGAACCATCTACTGTTACTCGCGCAGACGGCACTCAGCACTGATCCAAATTCCTCGCCACACAAAGATCATCCCTAGCCCTATTTACCATCAACATGGCTTCTGCAGCAGTATGCCCGGTCGTGGGCACAACGACTAATGTCCTGCCACCAAACCACCCGAATCTCTCTTCTGGTCAGTCAGCATTGTATCGCACACTCCAGTAGTACACTGATGATGTCGTATCCATAGACCCAGAGGCTCGCTGTCCGGTGACCAACGCCAAAGTGGAGCACCACGATAACATAATCCACAACCACCCCAGCGACCCCACAGTCCCCAAGGACGACAAGGAAGCCATGGATGCCTCGCAGTGCCCAGCTCTCAAGAATGCCAATACTAAAGAAGCCATCACCGATGCCACGTGCCCTGTGGTCGGACCAGTCAACGCACACCTCCCACCCAGTCATCCGCAATTGAATGAGAAGGATGCCGGCTCAATTTGTCCCGTCACAAACGCGACCTTGAATCACCACAAGGGAAAGGTTGCACTGCACCCCAGCGTGCCAAATGATGCTCCTGTGCAGAAATGCCCGGTTGCTGGAGCTCAAATGGCAGCTTAAATGCCGCCCGGCATGATGCAAAGTGTACGACGAGATACGAAATAGGATTATGGAATGACATGTTATTGTTACTCAGGCATATCAGTCGAAATGGAAACATCAGCCTTCCTGCCCCGTCACTCCCATACTCAGTATTATGCTCACTATACTATTGTTGCAGCTAATGATGCGCACATGTTGCAGACTGCTTTTTTGGCCGGAGCTTTATGCAATGCTGATCCCGACCCGCAGAGCTCTCAGCTGCCAGTGGAGCTCCTTGGTTCTCGATGGCAATCTTGCGCCATTCATTGCTGATATACTACTTCAGGTGCAGGACAGTGCTTCTGGGCTCTGTCGCTTGTCCAAGCGCACTGTTTGCCGCCAGACAGATGTCGGTTCGGTTTCGCCCTACATTATACCATTGATGCCCGGCCTCTGCCATTGCACTTTGGCGCTATGTAATGCATCGCATTGATTGTACCCATGATCTGCAAGCCAGCCAAAACAGATCATGAGCCGCACATGATGAATCTGCATATGCAAGGAGGGTTTCGCACAGATTCACGATGTCTTTTGCCCTCGCCCGCATGTCACCAAGACATGCTTACGCTGGAGATGATCGTCATCTGCGCCATATGCTTGTTGTTTCTCACACCGACGGAGAGTTCGTATCAGCACGTGATGACCACATGAGACCTAGTGTGCTGAAGGAGGGGAGTCTTGCAGTCCCACCACCTCTTCGCTTTCACCTGCTTCACACAGACGCTGCTCGATCGGAACAATTGTGGGCACGCTCAGTGTCTGCTGCTTGTAAAGGCACCTCATCAAGACTCAAGAGGAGGTCGCAGGTGAGAGGATGTCATGGCCCGACCGCCTTGCATCGCCCCCACGCTTGTCGTTCCGCTTCCGGACCGGCAATACGAGAAGCGGTGCAGCGCTTGCTGGCATATGCGCGATGGCCGAACAGTCTCGCAATTGTGTACCACGTTGCGAGTGCATGTCCGAGATGAAGTCTGGACGCTTGCGATTCGCCCGACGGCCTGTACGATGAACCTGAAACAAGTGGTTCCACTGGCTCCGGGTTGTCCAGCTCGAGTGGCTGTCTCACTGTTTCGAAGACGAATCGAATTGCTCCTTTCACAGGCGCCACACCTCCGACGAGACAGCATCTAGCTTGATGATAACTCTCATTGCACTTCATCTGTGCTGCTAAAAATCCCTTGCCAGTCACTCACTACTACTTGTTGCGGCTCACGGTTGCTGACGCTCGAGCTTTCTGTGTCTCACATCACCTGCGCTCTTCAATTTGGCACCTCGAAATTTGCCGAACTCGATCCTTTGCTGGCGGCGGCATCGGTGCAAGGATATACACGACAGCTGCACCTAGTACACTTCATCTCAATGTTCTGCTCGACGACCCATACTTCCGCTTCCGCTTGACGCCATTCATCATCAGCGCTCTGCACCGCGTCTGCATACATGTAATAATCGATACTATTCCAAAATCCCGTGGCTACGCTCCTTATAGCAACGACTCGAATGCGACCGAGGCGACCTGCGTGTACACCGCTCGGCACAATAGCGCGACGCTGCATCACCTGCTCCTATTCACGAAAACAAAGAAATGCGTCTTTAACAATGACACGCTCTTTCAAGTCACTCGCTGCCTTTGTTCAATAATTGTTCAACACCATTGTCCTGGACTTCATCAAAAGCACTGCGGCATCCTCGACACCACTCTCTGTCAGGAAACCTTATCGAAACGACGCCGCTCTACACAACCGCCATTTGCTCATTTCCCGTGAGCTAATTTCACGTGCAATCTCTACGACCACGAGGCCCCGACAAAGCCCATTATTTCGCGCGCACAACATCTAGCTGCGCTAGTATTTGGAAATCGCGGCAGCCTTTGTCGACGCGCTGACGTCTTTCTCGCACATTCTTGGCCCGCGCTTGGAACGGTTTCCGGGCGATCGCCGCCCCTTTGTTTAGCACAGACGTTTTCAGTTATCCAATCTCGCGCTGGTCGCGATGTCTCCTTCAACACACTCACACTCACGACTACACAGTCGACAACACGCGTCCGGCCCTGGAACATTCTTCGGTACCAATGCCGGACACCTCATGGCACGAGACTCGCTGCCCGATGCGATAGCCATCCCTCATCATGGCTCGGCAGTTGCCGATACTGGAGTGACGCTCAACTTGAGCGCCGCGGCATCGCCATTCAGTCATGGCCTCGTGGGCGTTGATCAACCCATGAACTATTTGTTCACATACGTGCTCGTTGCATCCTTTTGCGCTCTTTTGCTGGGCACTTTAATCTACCGATGGTGGCATATGGGGCACGCGCACTTTCGGCATATTCTGTCCATGGGACGAGATGCAGACCAAAGATTCTGGATGTACAACCACACCCAGACTTGGCCATGGCTCAAGAAACATCTTTTCTACGCACCGCTATTCCGTGTACGGCATAATCGAGAATACCGCATCAGCGATGTAGTCAGCATTGGCACACTGCCGTCGCGATTCCATTCTATATTAATCCTTCTCTACTTGGCATCGAACATTGCTTATTGTCTGGCCATCGACTGGAGCGGCGAATCCTATGCGACGATAGCGGAGATGCGTGGTCGGAGCGGCGTGCTGGCCGCGCTGAATTTAATACCAACAATCCTTTTCGCGCTGCGAAATAATCCCTTGATACCGATAACCGGGGTTTCTTACGATACTTTCAACCTCCTTCATCGCTGGTGTGCACGGGTTATGATCTTCGAGAGCATAGTGCATTCCTTCATGTGGGGGGCCAATATGTTCAAGTCGGGAGGATTCCGTCAAGTTGCTGTTTCGCTACAGACGTCGACAAGTTATACATGGGGAATGGTCGGCACATGTATCTTCACTTTCATGGCTCTGGTTAGCATTGGACCGGTACGACATGCGGCATATGAGACCTTCTTGAACAGCCACCGTCTGTTGGCTCTCGTCGGCATTCTCGGTGTGTACATTCACCTCGACGTTGCAAACCTCCCTCAGCTTCCTTGGGTGCAGTGCTGCCTTGCCTTGTGGGTGGCAGAGGTCGTGTGGAGGATGTGGAGGATCATGTACCACAATTGGTCAAGAAAGAGAGGACTCACTAAAGTGACAGTGGAGTACTCGTCTGCGGAGGCGTGCCGGGTCACGTTCGAGCTTTCACGACCTTGGAAGTGGACGCCAGGTTGCCACGTGCATGCATACATTCCAGCATTGGCACTGTGGTCAAGTCATCCGTTCTCGGTCGCTTGGGCAGAGAGTACATCGAAAACTGCGCCTATGGAAATCGAAATGGAGAAACTGGCTCCAGCTGAAGCAGCACTGGGCAAGGACACCCTGACACGACGCAAAAGTGCTTCCGTGCATACGATGGCTAATATTGCGGAAGCAACGCAGAAGCCTGAGCCAGGCAATATCACCGTCCCACGAGAGTCTGATGTTACATCATTATCTCTTATCGTACGAGCCAGGACGGGCATGACGAAGAAAATGCTCGACAAGATGATGAGCCGACAGAGAAAGCCTTACACAACATGGGGCTTCATCGAAGGTCCTTACGGGGGCCATCACTCGCTATCGTCATATGGAACAGTCATCTTGTTTGCTGGTGGTGTGGGCATCACACATTGCGTCGGCTATATCCACCATCTGCTGCTACAATACCAAATTGGAATCTGCAGCACACGCAAGATCCTCCTAGTCTGGTCAGTGCCCAACACAGATGCTCTGGAATGGGTCAGAGAGTGGATGGACACGATCTTGAGGATGGAAGGACGCCGAGACGTCCTACGAATCCAGCTGTTCGTCTCGAAGCCCAGATCCCGACACGAGGTGGTATCGAGTACTGGCTCGGTGCAGATGTTCCCAGGACGCTGCAATCCGCAGACCATAATCGACAGAGAAATGCCAGAACGCATAGGCTCGGTCGGCGTAACTGTTTGTGGGCCTGGGTCGTTTGCGGATAGCGTCCGCTCGGCGTGCAGATCTGTGATGGCAGAGACGTCCATCGATTTCGTGGAAGAAGCATTCACGTATTGATAAATCACGATATTACGGTGGCATACAGTCCCCCAATGATACCCCAGTCGCATTGCACTGCATAGCGGAACTTGTCCATAGAACAACGAGAATACAGTCTTGATTCTGTCCATAGACATATCTTGCATCGTTCGCACGGTACCAAGCTCATTGCTCGTTTGTTGCCCATCATGTTTTGTCTTGATCTTGAGTGAAGCCCAAATAATCAATGGCTGCCGTGCATCAGATGTGAAACTCTGGTATTCTGTGGCGCCGAGCTGTGAGGTACCAGATACGTGAGACCCTGTAAAGTATCTTGCTGCCGTGAAGCACGACCCCTGTGACGACGTGCATGTGGAGCAGTTTTGGCGGCGGAGTTGCACCGACGGATTGGCAGCATATTCGTCGTGAATGCATATACACACAGCAGCTGTCGCAGTGCCGCTCCTGGCTACATGTCTCTTCCGAGCACTAGTTTTGGGGTGCATCTCGAATCATCGACATACCGCTCGTCAGCATCGTCGCAAGACCTGTCGAGATCGATCGCCTGGTATCTGCCTAACCACCACTATTGATCTGCGCTGGAAGCAGTATCTTTGCGACAACCTCGATTGGAACCTCTTCTCATACATTCCTCGCTTCTTCATGACATGAGTGGCTTGCTCGGATATGGACATCTCACGCTTGCCCACACCTGCCAGACAGCAGATCGCGCAACTAGACGAAGACCTCGAAAATGATGAGATCACACGCAAAGGATATGAGAAGAGGCGAACCATCATCCTGTCGCAATATTTCAGTAAGGAACAATTAGAAGCCGCAGGAATTAATGTGACCGCGAACGATGGTACGAGCGTGTATTCAGCACAGGGCAGTGGGCACGGTAGAGCAACAAGTTATGGCAGCATAATACCCGCTGGACCATTTACGCAGGATTATACTTCGTACAGTGAGGGACCATATGGGCCGCCGCAGTCCGACAACGGCAGACCTGTCACTCCGGGCTTTGATGCTGGTCCGCCCAGTCAGGTACAGAGATTCCAAGAGCAGCAACTGGGCATGCGAGCACCGCAACCAAGACAATCATCCATAGGCTCTGGTCTGAGACCTTCGACGCCCGGTGGAAGTAGACCAGAAAGTCAGGGCAGCCGATATAGCATGTCGTCCAACCAGGGTACATCGCATCAAGGAACGATGACCAACTCAGATTATGCCTTCAACCCAGGCCGGAAAGAAAGCTGGACTTCACCCGGTGACTCGAGCAGAAGGAGCACGATGCTGGACTCGCAGCAAGGATACTTCTCAGACTTCACCGGTCAGCAAATGGAAGACAGGCGACCGCGGGAGAGCTATGGAGGACCTCAGCGCTATAGCATGGGCGAGGCTTTCTCACCCACAGCCCTCATACCTCCACCTCTTATGCGCGATGATATATCGGTTGCGCATGTCCATCAACTACCTCTCGAACCACGCGATGTTCCTTTTGCCGTATACGATCCCCACAATCACAATATACCCATGTCCAAATTTGACAACATTGGCGCGGTGCTTCGGCATCGTGGTAAGATGCAGGCAAGACAGCCTGCTTACTGGGTGTTGGACCCTAAAGGTAAAGAGACGGCGTCTATCACGTGGGATAAACTGGCATCGCGCGCTGAGAAGGTTGCGCAAGTCATCAGGGACAAGTCGAACTTGTACCGTGGAGATCGTGTCGCACTCGTGTATCGAGATACAGAAGTGATCGATTTTGCCATTGCATTGCTCGGATGCTTCATTGCTGGTGTCGTCGCGGTACCCATCAATAACGTGAACGACTATCAAAAGTTGTCATTGCTCTTGACCACGACTCAAGCTCATCTAGCATTGACAACAGACAACAACCTCAAAGCTTTTTCCAGGGACATTTCGGCTCAGCGACTGAAGTGGCCAACAGGTGTTGAATGGTGGAAAACGAATGAATTCGGATCGTACCATCCGAAGAAGAAAGACGGCGACGCGCCGTTACAGGTACCCGACCTGGCGTATATCGAGTTCTCCCGCGCACCTACTGGTGATTTGCGAGGGGTAGTGTTATCGCACAGGACAATCATGCACCAGATGGCTTGTCTGTCCGCTATGCTATCCACAATCCCCCAAGGCGAGGGTCACGATACTTTTTCCTCTTCGCTTCGTGCCGCTGACGGATCTTTTGTGGTCCCTCGACAGGGCCGACACGAAGTCATAATGTCGTATGTGGATCCTAGAGAAAGCTGTGGCTTGATTCTTGGTGTTCTACTTGGCGTTTACGGCGGCCACACCACTGTGTGGTTCGAGAGCAAGACGGTCGACACGCCTGGCATGTACGCTCATCTAATCTCCAAATATCGAGCGACTGTAATGGTAGCCGATTATCCGGGTCTCAAACGCGCTGCATACAACTATCAGCAGGATCCCATGGCAACGAGGAACTTCAAGAAGAACATGGAGCCAAATTTTGCGTCCGTAAAGATTTGTCTCATTGACTGCCTGACAGTTGACTGCGAGTTCCATGAGATCTTGGCAGACCGATGGCTGAAGCCGATGCGAAATCCAAGAGCTAGGGATCTGGTTGCTCCTATGCTCTCACTGCCAGAACACGGTGGCATGATAATATCGGTCCGGGACTGGCTTGGTGGAGAGGAGCGCATGGGTTGCCCACTTACCATCACGGAGGATGGCGACGACAGCGACCCGGGCACTCCGAGCAGCCCGACTACGGCCAATGGCTACACCAGCCTGCTCGATGGTAGCAACAGTGAAAAGAAAGCCAAGAATATCAAACGTAGCCGCACGGAGCTCAGCGAAGTCCTGCTTGACAAGGAAAGCCTCAAGACTAATGAGGTGATCATTATAGCCATGGGTGAAGAGGTCAAGAAGCGCGCGGGCGAGCCGGGTACGGTCCGGGCAGGCGCGTTTGGCTATCCCATACCAGACGCAACCCTCGCTCTCGTGGACCCTGAGACGAACTTGCTCTGCGCCCCGTATACAATCGGCGAGATCTGGGTCGACTCGCCCTCGCTCAGTGGCGGCTTCTGGGCATTGCCGAAACACACGGAGACCATTTTCCATGCCAGGCCTTACCGCTTCGTCGAAGGTAGTCCAACGCCAGTCCTGGTCGAGCCAGAGTTCTTGCGCACTGGTCTGCTAGGCTGCATCATCGAGGGCAAAATCTTCGTCCTTGGTCTATACGAAGACCGCATAAGACAACGGGTTGAGTGGGTTGAACATGGAGCACACGAAGTAGAGCATAGATACTTCTTTGTGCAACACCTCATGACCAGCATCATGAAGACTGTGCCAAAGATATACGACTCTTCTGCATTTGACGCGCATGTCAATGGCGAATACCTCCCAATCATACTTATCGAGACCCAAGCGGCAAGTACGGCGCCCACCACTACTGGCGGTCCCCCGCAACAGCTGGACATAGCATTCTTGGACTCGCTCAGCGAGCGCGTAATGGAAGTGCTCTATCAAGAACATCATTTACGGGTATACTGTGTCATGATGACAGCGCCAAATACATTGCCACGCGTGGTCAAGAACGGCAGGCGGGAGATTGGCAACATGCTCTGCAGAAAAGAGTTCGACAATGGTAATCTGCCATGCGTTCATGTCAAATTCGGAGTCGAGCGCGCGGTACAGAATTTGCCTTTGGGTGACGATCCGTCCGGTGGCATATGGTCGCCGATGTCTAGTCAAGTCCGACAGGACATGCTTGCGATGCACGTTGACAAGCAATACTCTGGCGTCGACCACAGGGAAGTTGTCATCGACGATAGAACGAGCACGCCGCTCAACCAGTTCAGCAACATTCATGACTTGATGCAATGGCGAGTCACACGCCAAGCTGAAGAGCTGTCCATTTGCACCATCGACGGCAGAGGTCGTGAAGGCAAAGGCGTCAACTGGAAGAAGTTTGACCAAAAGGTCGCTGGAGTTGCCATGTACCTCAAAAATAAGGTCAAAGTGCAGCCCGGGAATCATTTGCTACTCATGTACACGCACTCAGAAGACTTCGTGTATGCTGTGCATGCATGCATATGTCTTGGTGCTATCGCAGTCCCAATGGCACCCGTTGATTCTAACAGGCTAAGCGAGGATGTCCCAGCGTTGTTACACATGATTGCGGACTTCAAGATCAAGGCCATCATCGTCAACGCCGATGTTGATACGGTGCTGAAGCAAAAGGCAGTGTCCCAGCACTTGAAGCAGACAGCAATGATCTTGAAGATTACTCTTCCATCTACATATAACACCAGCAAGCCGCCTAAACAGACCCACGGATGTCGGGATCTTGGACTTACCATCAGGCCGGCTTGGGTTGTTGCTGGCTACCCTGTAGTCATATGGACTTATTGGACACCCGATCAACGCAGAATTGCTGTGCAGCTGGGACACAATACGCTTATGGCACTTTGCAAGGTGCAGAAGGAGACGTGCCAAATGACCTCAACAAGGCCAGTCCTTGGATGTGTCCGTAGTACCATGGGTCTTGGCTTCTTGCATACCTGTATGATGGGCATTTTTCTTGCCACGCCGACTTATCTGGTGTCGCCGGTCGACTTCGCGGGTAATCCTAATGTTTTGTTCCAGACGCTTGCAAGATACAAGATCAAGGACACTTATGCCACTAGCCAGATGCTGGACCACGCCATTAGCCACGCAGCAGGGAAGGGCATTCAGTTGCATGAGCTGAAGAATCTTATGATCGCGACGGATCAAAGGCCGAAGCCGGATGTATACCCTCGTGTGAAACAGGCATTCGCCCCTTCAGGCCTGGACCGCACGTCCATCAATACAATTTACAGCCATGTGCTCAACCCAATGGTTGCGAGTCGAAGTTACATGTGCATCGAACCCATAGAGCTATATCTTGAGCCGACAAGCCTTCGGCGCGGCTTGATAGTGCCTGTCGACCCAGACACGGAGCCGTTTGCGCTCTTGGTGCAGGACTCCGGCATGGTTCCAGTGAGCACCCAGATCAGCATCGTCAATCCCGAGACAAATCGTCTGTGTCTCACTGGCGAGTTTGGTGAGATCTGGGTACAATCAGAAGCCAACGCGCATGCATTCTATGGTTCAAAAGATGCCTTTGACGCCGAGCGCTTCAACGGCCGCACCGTCGATGGTGATCCAGGTGTGCGGTATGTGCGTACTGGCGACCTTGGCTTTCTCCATAACGTTAGCAGGCCTATCGGTCCCGGTGGCAGTATGGTGGACATGCAAGTGCTGTTTGTGCTTGGCACGATCGGCGAGACTTTTGAAGTCAATGGACTGCAGCATTTCCCGATGGACGTCGAGGCGAGCGTTGAGAAGTGCCATCGTGCGCTCGTTAGAGGCGGATGTGCAATTTTCCAAGCCGGCTCGCTCCTCGTGTTGATCGCCGAGGTCAGAACCCGCGCCTTCCTTGCCTCGCTCGTCCCGATTATCGTGAATACAGTCCTCAACGAGCATCAACTAGTGCTTGATATTGTCGCGTTCGTTGCGCTTGGAGACTTCCCACGATCGCGGCTTGGCGAGAAGCAACGTGGGAAAATCCTGGCTACGTGGGTAGCAAGAAAGATGCGGACTATAGCACAATTCAGTATCCGCGACCCGGACGCGGAGGGCAGTGTCGGTACAGTGGTGCCGGAAGAACACATACAGAGTCTGCAAAGAAGAGGCAGTCAGCAGAGCGGTCTTGCAGCAGGCAGTCTAAGACGAGGAGAAAGCTCTCTGCGCCACATGGAGAGCATAGCCCACATGCCAGTCGCAGAAGTCAGCCCAAATGCGGAGATGGGTGATCCATTAAGAATCCACACGCCCGCTGATGCAGCCTATCCCGCTGTTGAGTCCAGAAACGATGACACCCCAACAAACGAAAGATCACAGCCTTTGGCCTTGAATACCACTCTGGACTACCCACCAGTGGATCCGTACAAAGAAGGACCTGCTGACGACTTCGCATATCAGCACCCGCGAGCGAATTGGGCCGATCATGGACAGTACAGCGAGCAAGCCCACGGATACACGGACTATCCCACGAGCGCGTACCAGTCTGATCCAGACTCACCGGTGGAGACGCCGAAGCCACTGGGTGGGGGGCTCAGAATTGCAAACAGGACGAGTAGCATAGGTGGCGACGACGATTGGGGATCTGACGCGCTGAGACAATTGAACTTGAAAAAATGAGCATTTTGGCTAGTATGTTTGCTGCATCTTTGGCGGGTTCCTCGGGGGGGATTTGTTCTTCACTATTGGACTAGTAGTGACTTTCATGATGCATTGCCTGCTTTGATGGCAGGGATATGTGTACAGAAGTTTGCATTGTTAGCGTGGTGCGTGCGGATCTAGATAGCATAGCAAGGCGAGTATGGTGATTATGAGCTTATGTGACCAATGGAAATGGATTGGAAGGTGGCTGGAATGATGCGCAGATATGACGACGGTCCGCAGACTCGATGCAGTGCAGTGAGACATGCAAGACTTGTCTGTAGTGCCCGAGCGGGTGCATGGACCAATATGGTTTTATACGAGCTTTGCGCAGCGCGCAGTAGTTGTTTTTGTGTATACCTTATTGTGACACATCACAGTATCCTCCTCATCAGTCTTGACCTTTACTTTCCTCCCATGCGAGTTCCTCGGCATTTCTCGGCACTCTGAAGCGCTTCATGCTTCATACCTTTTCCTCGGCTGCTTCACTCCTGATGTTTTATGCTCCTGTTCCGTGACTTCGGTGTGGAAGGGCTTATGCCTTGTTCAGCGCCTTTCTGCGCGCCTCCACAGTGATGTCGTAAAGTGCATCTTTGAACGCGAACAAAAAGGCGGCAGTGATGACAGACTGCGTCACCTTGGGTCCAATTCCACCATATAATCCACCGATCCCCTCCTCTCTGTAGATCTTCTTCAGAGTCGCAGTCATGCCGTGATTGGGCTCATTCTTGTTCGCGACGTGCGCGCGAGACTTGACCGTGATGTATGGGTAGGTAATGCTCGTTGCGGCGAGCTTGCCCAGTGCACCGAGCACGAAGCTGTCTGTGGGTCCGACCTTCCTCCTCTTCTCTACGGCTTGTTTGAGTTGCTCGAAGATGGTGTATTGAAGGATCGGGTTTATGACTAGGACCAGAGCTGGGAGGACTCCGGCGAATAAGCGCAGGAAGCCGTCTTCGCGGATGATCTTCATGACGGTGGAGAGGGTGCCTGGACGGCTGGATTTTCTTTGCTTCTCGTCGGTCGGTAGGCCGTCGTTGGCTTCGTTTTCGCGCGCGGTCATGCGCGTGTTGACGACCCAGATGGGGTTTGTGATGAGGACTGTGGCGGAGCCTGCAAGTGCTCCAGCTGCCATGGATTCTAGGGTGGAGAGTTGCTTCTTGTTCGTCGTGCGCTGGAAGAATGCGCGCGAGTATTCGTACCAGTAGTAGTAGACGAAGTTGGTTATGGTGATGCCGAAGAGGGCGCTGTCGAGGCCGGCATAGAGTCCTACGATGCCTTCGCGGTCGATAATGCGACGTGCGGCGGAAAGTGTGCCTGTCTGAGCTTTCTTTTTCTCGACCTGTGCTCTGGTTGAGAGCGTGATCAAGGGGTATCTGCGGTCAATCTTATTCAGTCGGCTGTATATGTCGTAACGCGGTGGAAGACGCACGTCAATGCCATGGACAGGAGACCTCCTCCTGCGCCAGCCAGAGCATGAGCGACATTGTCACTTTGTTGCTCTGCTGTCGACTGCGCTCCCACCGCTTGAGGTGTCTGAGCATGGGTAGGTGGGTTCTCGGTGTACTCTTTCGCGTACGGGTCGGTGGATCGTGCTTTGGCAGACATTCTTGTGTGTGTTTCGAGTCCTACACACGCAGTAGTGACGGGCTCTTCTCGGTGATACAAATGGAATATTGTTCAACACAGACAAGCACACGGAAAGCAAAGCAAAGCAAAGCAATGAATGCGGAGAAGCAGGAGGGACAGACGCGAGCGAGGACGTCAGTATAATACTACCAACTCGAGCTTGTGATTGTGCCGTGAACCAGATAGACACCAGCAGTAGACCTCGGCTCGACAGAGGCACGAGATGGCAGAAGCGCATCAGAACCGTGATCCGCCGATATCGATAGCGCTTGACTATGCAGAGTTAGGCATGATTATGCTCAAGCAATACTTAGTGAACTGTCCTTCAAGTTATAGCTAACTTGTCATCAAAATATCAAGTCGTGGTTAGAGCACGTTGATTGTTACCCAGACCATCGTCTCGAGCTAGACTATGAGTGGTAAGAGGGATATTATTCAAGTTTATTCCCGAACTCTACCGCGTTGGCCTCTCATGATGTCCTAATTTACCCATCTTTTGCCCAGGAAGGTCCATTGAATTGCCTGCTAAATTTGCGACCGAAGCACATGTGTGCCTTCCATATGTCTGCAGCAGATGATGTATCGTCAGCAGCAAAGTCACGATCAGTATCATGCCGGTATTCCTCACGCCAACTTCTCGCCACCACCCGCAGTGTATGCTATCGACCCAGCTCTCCACGGCAGCCCCCATCTCTTGCATCCGACCGCTCATAATGCTTCACCTCCACGAATGTCGCCGCAGAGGAGAACGGTATCAACATCAACATCAACATCGGCATCACCAGCGGCATCGGCGTTGAACGAAGGCCTGATGCAGCCACCAAACTCTTCCTCGCAACGTAACAGTCCTGCTCCGACATTCAAACCAACAGATAGAGCTTTGCCTGCCCGCGATGAAGTCACCGCGGAATCGATAACAGACGCCTTTGTAGCTTTCATACTCTATTGCAATCCCAACTTTCCGCTCGATGTTGACACTTCTACCTTGCGGACCAATTTTACCAGTCCGCCGAAGAGCGACAACAAGGACTTTGAAACATACAACCTCTTCCGGCTGATCAAGAAGTTCGATGCCAAGGAGATCAAGACCTGGGGCCAGTTGGCGCTTGATCTTGGCGTCGAACCGCCAGATATGTCCAAGGGACAGTCAGCGCAGAAGGTGCAGCAGTACAGTGTTCGACTGAAACGTTGGATGCGAGCAACACATATCGACGCCTTCTTCGAATATTTGCTGGGCAAGCAACATCCTTACTTTAACGAAATACCCCACCCCTCAAATCCATATCCTGCAAATGGCCGAGATAACGTCGTTGCGGAAGAGGACCTCGCAATCAGAGCCCTCGATCCTGCCTTCAGGCCAAAGCGAGGCCGAAGGCGCAATTCCGAAGTGGAGCAAGATGAAGCCACAGTTAGCGAGCATGCCAGTAAGCAACCACGATTGACTGATCAGGAACTTCCATACTCCGGCGCTCCGCAGTCTGCAGTGCCCATGAGTGCACATCCAGATGCCTACCATGATCCTTGGGCCGTCGCTTCAGCCGTGACACCGCAAAGCTTTGCACCTTGGTCTGGCCGACCATCGGCATCTGCCGTCTCGGCCACTTCTAACCTGCGATGGCATGTGAACCAGAACCAGACTCCGAGCACACCACATCCCATGAGCGCGATACCTGGTTCCATGTCTGCACACATTGACGCTGCATTTGATGGTGAGCCAAAGTCTGCGGTGACGCCATCGACAGCACGGAGGAGAAGACGACATGGACCAGCAGTGTCAAGTGCCTGGCCGTCAAACAATACCCCTGGCGCGAGGCCGAGAGGTCGTCCTCCGGCTAATCGAAACGTGCAAGATGGTCCATTCGGCACATTCCCTGTCGACCCTGCAAATGACAGGCCAGGAGGGCAATCTCAGCCTGTCGACACGCAATCAGAAGATTGCCAAAGTGGCGCGGAACTGACCAATCCTCCAGCCGCACCACCAACAAATGTCCTTCCAGAAGGACGACCCGGAAGACTGTCATTGCAGGTGCCACTGCATCAGGGTGGTCCTGTGCGGCTTGCCACGCCTCCTGCACTACAAGTGAATGGCGAGCAGCATGAGCTTGAGACCAGGAGCGACTCCGATGATCCTTCGAGAGGCACGATGACAGCCGCACCTGTGATACAAGGATCGCAGATTGGCGTCAGCATTTTACAAGAGAATAGACCTCCGAGCTTCTCATTCGAGTCACTGAGGCGAGTCGTCGCTAGCGATCTGCTGCGAGCAACGATACTAGGTCGGCGCCAACGTCTGACCGGCGACGAAGCCAAACGACTAGCAGACTCTGTCCTCGAACGACTCGCTGTCCCGAGAACCGACTCGAGCAACTCGAGCGACGACCTCGCGCGTCTGACCGCCGCATCCTGGCTCGGCGTGGGCAATCAATATAACGTCCCGCTCGGTCCATCTGCTGGACACGGCAAGCGCATCCAAGTCACTCGCTTCCGCACAGACGAAGACGGGTACGAGGAAATCACATACGACGAAGGAGAAGAGGAACAAATACGAGAATTATATGACTTGTACTGGCACGTCAGCCAAGGTGGGTGTATGGGCACATTCGAGATGAAGGGACTGTCGCTCGCTGGCACAGCTGCGCCACCAGAGCCCGAAAGCGTACACGACATGGTCTTGCGAAAGAGTCTTGAGGCTTCGCGTCAGTTGCGGGGAGAGAATCTGCACGCTTTTGAGAGGGATGGATGGTTGGAGAAGAGTATGTCCGATGTAGCGCGGGCTGTGGGAAAGGAACCTCGACGCTCTGGGGAGAAGAAGGAAGAGCAGATTGACTGGAAGGCGAGGTGTCAGGCGTTGGAGTTTGCGACGAATATTGCCAAGGGTGAGGTTGGGAGGGTCAAGCAGAGGATTTTGGAGCAGATTTTGGATGCGGTCCTGTGATGCTTTTCGCATTCAGCTTATTATGGAGAGATACCCCTTTGGCGCGCTAATGACATACGGTGATGATTTCGTGACTTTAACTATGACTACACGCGCGCTCTCGCACATTTAAAGCTCATCGTGCCCACCAGCCTTGTTCTCGACCCGGATCTTTTCAGGCATAGCCATAATCTTCACGACCAAACTCGTCCATCCAGTAAAATGCTGTGTCCTTTGCCCAGCTCCGGTTTCAGGGTTGTACTGTTCCCACGCAAAACCGGTCTCGAGCCAAGAGTTATACACCGTGTCAACCAAATTTTTCCGAAGTGCGCGGTACATTGTCGCTGCTCGTTGTTGGTGAGGTCCTTTCTGCTGCGCTGTATTGTAGAGCTCTTTGACGATCAAGTAATTCATATTCATCCACACGGGACTGCGCCAATAGTTTTCGTCGGTCCCGTAGAGCTCGTCCTTCTTGCTCAAGCTGCGAATGCCGAAAGGGCTCCAGAGTTCGTCCTCGTCTTTGATCAGGTCGAGAATGTCGCCGAGATGTTGACTGTTGGGAGCGATGTTGCCGGTCAAGAAGGGAAAGATACTGATGTAGCCCTTGTGGCACACATGCACGCTTTCTTCGTAGTCATCGATAGTAGCGTCGCAGTAGGTCTTGTGCTCTTCGGACCAGTGGAGGTCGTCGATATTGCGGCGGATTGCTTCTGCGATCTTGCTGTATTTCGCTTCGTCTTCAGACTCGCCTAGAAAGCGTGCGATACGGTGGATGTTGCGGCTCATTAGACCCATCCAGCTGATTAGGTCCACATTCAGTTCGCCGGGGTGTGGTGGTTGAGCTCGTGGGTAGTCGTCTAGCCCGGATGTCAGAATGTGGCGAGGTGTCCTGCCACGCCATCGATACGCCTCTTTCAAGCTGAACGCTCGACGGTCGTATGACTTGATGTCGCCGACTTGTGTCTTGCGGTACCATTCGAAGTTGCGTTGAAGCAGTGGGTAGAGCTGCTTCAGCCATGCTTTGATGGATTTCGAGTTTGCCAAGACATGATCGCCAAGTTTATGTTCAAGCGCTGTCCCTGATCCTGCTTTGCCGTCGATCTTGTCGATTAGAGCTTCGAGCGCAATGAACAGTGTTGGCGGATTAGCGTAATGTGGATACTGTACTTGAAACTCCTGCGGCACCTTGCTTCGCGCTTCGGACCCTAGTATCTGCTCTCGTGGAATCCAGCCGTCCTCGTCCATGGTGTTGTACCAGGAGCTAATGATTTGCATGACCACTTCGGCATCCCAATCCAGGATTGGCAGCAGATGAAAGCCTTCATCCCACAGGAAACCCCGTGGGAAGAATGGCCGGGATGGCACTGATGTGAATAGCTGGTATGGACCTTCTAGCCTTTGCGAATTGCGTTGCCGCGCTTCTTCAGCTTCCTGCCAGAAGCCCTCATTCTCCTCCTCGTACTCGGGAGCGTAGGAGCGATCAATGACCTGATCGCCGTAGAAGTAGCCGATGCCGCCGATAAGATTGCTAAACAACGACTTGCTGAAAGGCAGATACTTGGCCGCGTCTGTGAAGGGTGCCTCGGGCTTGTGTACATCGGGAAATCTACCATGGAAGCCAGATTTCATCGCCTTGATCGCCTTGCTGAGATCATCCGGTGTTTTCTCCTTTGCGCCTTGTGGTGTGAAAAAGACGTCGAACTCAAACTCTCCTTCAAATACTTTCTGCACAAGATGCATATTACCTTGGTTAGGCTTGTTCTGAATAGTATAGGTCTGCCATGGAGGTGGCATATTTTCTTGCGTGTACTCTTCGACGTAAGCATCGATGGTGGCCTTCAAGGAGTTGAAAAGAATCGCTGTCAAGAGAGAAAGTCAGAAAGAACAGATGAGGGAGGGAGCAGCAGGGAAGACCTACGCTTGGCCTGCCAGAGTGCTTCCTCTTCCAACTGGAGAGAATGCACGAAGGTATGATCTAAAGGCTTGGTCTTATATGAAGGATGAGTGTGCTGTGGATGTCCTTGTGCCGTGCCTTGGGTGATAGTGAGCTTGAAGTCACCCAGGCTCTGCGTCTGTCCATCGAGCACGACGTCGCCCGAGTATCCCAGCTCTTCTGCAGCTTCAGCATCCTGAGGCTCAACGCTTCCAAGGCCCTCGGCGCCGACGGCAAACCACACGGCGTATCTGCCAGGACTGTTTCCCGCACCGATCTCCATGGTCTCAATTTCCTCCCTGTCTTCTCGCGGTGTACCTCGAATCTTTGCTGCCCATCCACCTTTGCCCTCGTCGAACTTGACGAAGGTCGTCTCGAGGTCCAGGCCGTTACCTTTGTCTTTGATCGACTGCACACCTCCTGTTCGAGGATCGTATATGTCCCAGCCATAGCCATCGATCTCGTGTTGCTCGCAGGTATATCTCGTCTTGCTTTGAACCGAAACATAGTCTTCGACCCGCGCCCACATGAGTCCAGTGAGCAATGATTTAGGAACCCTCGGCCTCACACCAAAGTACAGATTCGGTCTGTACGGTCCCCAAAGCAAGCTGTCGTTGGAAGCCAGACTGAACACTTCTGCCTCTTGAGCAGCTGCGAGCACTGCGCATGCAGCACTCAGCACACTTCCAACGCCCCAGCGCTCCCACATTGTGCCGCCGTATGTAAAGGTGTCTTCACAATGCCTCACATGCTCAGAATGTCGGGAAACGTATCGTATACGCAGTGTACGATGTAGCTAGCTCCATCAGACCTGCAAGGATAGCCCTACCGCATGCTCTACCTCCTTCTCAGCCGCTCTACGGTGAATGCCACATCAATTTCGGCTTAGTGGGCTTTCCACTGAGGGTCAGGGTCTGGATTCTCTTGCAGAGCAAAGTCAGTGGTTATTGGCCGAAGCCCTGCAGATTACGCCAACTGCCGCGGCTTCTGTGACTGCCGAACCTTCTTTGCGCGGAGCTTCAGCTTGAATTAGTTATGCTTCGCTCTGTTTACATCACAAGAGGAACACTTCTTAGCACTCCATGGAGCTCATTGAATCGGTCGCATAACGCTACAATCGGCTTGCGATAGCCATTCCTTCGGATCTGCGCATTTGCGCCTTGTCAATCAAAAGATGGATCTCCTCCAAACAGTCCGTAAAGAAGGCTCTCGCGGTGGTGTCAACTTCTCCTGGGACGATGTCAAATCCTCTCAGCACCGCGAGAATTATCTTGGTCACTCTCTCATGGCTCCGGTAGGTCGCTGGCAGAAGAACAAGGATCTGAACTGGTATGCCAAAGCCGACGAAGCGGAACTCACGCCGGAAGAGCGTGCAGAGAGGGAAGCAGAAAGGAAACGAGAGGAGCTGAGGAAGATTAAAGAAGCAGAGGAAGACGCGATGAACAGAGCGCTGGGATTGCCCGTGCCTGATAGGACGAATGCCAATAATGAGCCGCTTGGGCAGACTAAAATCACGCAGAAGGTGGTCGATGCCGCGTTGAAGGAAGCTTTGGCGGGAGAAGAAGAAGGAGGAGGCGAAACCGATAGAGCTCTTGGGCTGGGCGATAAGGGAAAGGATAGGCGGAGCCCGCGCAAAGAAGATCGAAGGAGAGCTCGCGGCGACGATAGGCGGCATTATCGTGACGATGATAGACCTTCGAAGCGCACGCGAAGGTCAAGATCAAGGTCACGAGATCGTGACAAAGAGCGAAGACATCGACATCGACACACTCACCGTGAACGTTCGAAATCTGGGTCGAGAGACAGGCACAGGCACAGGCGATACAGATCACGAAGCAGAGATAGAGACTATGACACTTCTCGCAAAAAACGCATTCACGATGAGCGACCACGAAGCCGCGAGCGGGAGCGAAACCGCCACTACAGCCGCTCCAGATCGCCTCGGGAAGACTGGAGGCGCCGCAGAGAGGATCGATGAAGCCAGCATCGAAATCTATTACTTCTCAGGCCCACAACGACCATGACTACGTGCCTTCAAGCCGTAGCACCAACCCTCCAGCCGACCTGTACAAGTGTCTCGCATTTCTGCTCCGTAGAGTTTTTCACAAGATCCTGGTCCAGTTGCACTTCACCTTTGGGATACAGCACAATCACCGTGCTGCCTCCGTATAAGAACGCGCCCAAGCACTGCCCACGCTTGATCTCCGACTCTACCTCAACGCCTGGGTTGTACTTTATACTCCCGACCAACATCGCTCCCACAGCTATAATAGCTACAGGCGAAGACGTCGGCGTCCGCTTCACCATCATCACAGAGCGTCTGTTTTCGCAGAACACGTCCAGTGTGCCTTCCTCATTGATCGCCTGCGGATTCACAGTATAATATGTCCCACCAATTTCAGTAATACTGACGACTTTCCCCGATACTGGAGCATGCCACCTATGATAGTCCTGCGGCGCGAGGCGAGCGATATTGATGGATCCACCATTGAACTGTCTTGCCATTTCTGCCGAATCGAGCAGTCTTTCTAGGGAGAACCCAAAGCCTTTGATCCAGTACTTAGTTGCTAGATCGATTGTGGGGAACACCGTCAAGCGGCAGTCTGCGGGACTTGAAACGACGTTCTCGTTCTGTGGTTCCGCAACGGGGCGGGCGTCAGGCCTGAGCTCGCGGGCGAAAAATTCGTTGAAGTTTCGATACTTGGTGATATCGGGCTCTTTGAGTTGGGAAAGAGTGTCCTGGAGATGAAACGATTCGATGAAGGGCAAAATGTGATCTACAGATTCAGGTGCGTCGTATTGCTTGCCCATCTTTACTGATTGGTCTTTAAGAAGGGACTGGACGCGCCTGTTGTGAAGGATGTTTTCCTGTTCTGAGCCGTAATACAGGAGGTGCATGCCGGCCTGACCGCTTCAGCTGAGATCCTTTTTTGGAGTCGATGATACTTACGCGAACATAAATGCTCATTTCTTCGAAGCTCTTCTTGCCCGTCTGGCGGTCTAGGACGTAGTTACCCATATGCCAGGCACTCTCAAGATCCTCGAGAGTATCGTACGGAAATAAGGATCGGAACCACTTGTGAGACTTCTCATGGTTGGCTGGGACGTGCAGAGTCTCTTTTGGATCTTCTCGATGCTGTCCAGCTTGGTCCGTGATCTGGTTGATTTGCTTCTCAGCAGCATCAAGATGCTTTGGTGGGAGATCTTTAGGAACTTTTGCGGACATGGTTACAGAGATACACTGCTTCTGTCTTCTTGCTGGCAATTACAGCGCAATGCAGTGTTGCAGATATGGGTCACAGAGCTTTTGGTGGAGGTCCCTTATGGAGTGCACGAGTATGTCCCTTGTTCAGATCTTGGTTGACATCAGGCACGGCAGATCGAGCTTTCGACTAGCGACGCATGATGACGCAACGAAGCTTGTTCTCACTCTAGGGCTGTCAGACACGCAATGCTGGACACGAGATCAATTCCTAAGACTCTTTCTCAACTGTGCAGAGAAAGGTCGCAACCGCAAGCCATCACACCTGCACTAAGGATAGCAACAGCATCGCCAGATTTGAAGCATTTCCGTCATCCGATTACACGACGAAGAGCGCGGCAGCGGACTGAACAATGCAATTCTGGCGGAACGAGAAGTGCGTAGAATGGAGATGTCGATCGCCATGGAGCATGCACCACAAGCTGCACCAAAACAATGCTGGACATACCGAGCCAAACATACGAGTGACAAAATGCCAGAGAAGTGGCGGATGATAAGGGCAACGGACCTAGGAGGATGAAGCCAGTCGATTGTGTCAAATGCATGATTTGAGGATCAGAAGCCCCACTCCAAGGCTATTCCTAGAAATACAAGTCCCAGTACAATCTTAGCGCCTATCCCGATAGCTCTCGCTCCCGCTCCAGATGTAGAGGACGTTGGCATTGCAGGCTGTGTGTTGGTCGAATTTAGCGGTGCTTCCGACGAATTGCCGGACGTCTGGGCTCTCATAGGATCCGAACAAGTGAACGCGTAATTTGTCCCTTCGTGACCTTCGGTGAGGCAGGACCCGAACTGGCGGCTTACTTGGTAGACCGGGTCGCTCAAGTCGTCTCGAAGATCCACGTTACACCAGGGATAGCAATCTGCGCGAAAGTTCACCTGAGAAGAGGCATTATTGTTCACTCTAGCGCAGCATGTCGCCATTCTCTCCGCGCTTGAAGGATTCTGTTAGTCAGCCGACAATGAGGAAAACTAGAGATGAAGCAACGACATACCCTCCGCGGACGACGCAGTACGGCGAAGTGGTGTTGATAATCGGGATGCCGCCTGAGTGGCACGAATAAAGAGGTGAATCTCCGGCCATGGTGCCGTTCGCTTGTTGTCTCTCCATGAGTGTTGGTTGCATTGTGGTGGCGAGACAATGCAGACTTGCAGCAGCTGGGCAGTCGCAGCGGAAGCACGGGGAACACTATTCAGCACGATATATACAATGGCAGCCGCTGTCGAAGAGACACAGAGATCCGACCAACATGTAACCATACCGAGCGATGTACACTTTTTGCGTCATGATCGGCCTTATGCTCCTGAGGATCTTCGAGCACTTGACGGGAAGATCGGAAAACCCGGAGCCTTGACTACGGACCAGGGCAGCTGTCTGCCGCGGAGCTGTATCGAAGCGCGTGAAACTACTTTCAGGAAAGAGGGGACTACGACGCCTGCGCGCCGGCGCGGCTTCGCTTTGTAGTACACGATGGTCTGCGCGCTGCCACAGCCTGCCAGGCTCAGAGGGGGTCCAGACATACTGGAAAGCACTACTTTGCTTGTAGGCATGAACCTCAGTTGTTCTCATGATACGCAATCTGATTTGCGCCGTCTAATCTCGCTGCTCAAGCACACGGATGACGGCGAGACAAGACTATCCCTCCTGGAAGGACTGGATTTGGCACACGAACCTCAGGTGCCGCGCCAATCGAATCTCCTGTCTGACTATGACGCCATGTAGGATGTAGCGCTTCCTTGGGTGGGAACGTCAGGCATAGTGCTTTATTGGTTGTCAAATATTGGCATGCGAAGGATTCGAAAGGTGTTGTTGGCGCATGAACTGTCCGATGTTGAAGACGTGCCAAGAAGAGCTATTCAGGAATCAAGGACCAAGCCAGCGGCGCCTGGCCGAGGATAAGCTTTGTTCGACTTGGTTGGCAATTCGGCGTCGCGGGGAGTCGAGCTATACGTCTTTTGACACGTGAGTACCACGACACACGTGCTGTGCACCACCTGCGATCACCCAATGCGAGACAAGATCATGGCGTGCACATTCGTAACTATGGCAGCGCTTCTCTCTTACGCCCACCCTTGCAGCGTTTGCTCAAGTGTCTCCGCTATGTGCCGTGCCAACGGCAACGGGAAAGACTGACTTCCTCCCCAGATCATCTCTGCACGATCGGTTGACATTTGACGATAGTATGCCCAAGCCGGATCGATAGTGGAGAGCTAATGTCCCGCCGTGTGGACGAATACATGGCACGAAGGAATCACGAGAACAATAACCACAGGAGGGCATGTTCCTGCCTCTTTACGATTGGCATACAGATTCCGAGATCGAAAGAACTGCACGCCCAAGTTTTCCACTATAGTTCATCCTAAGACATCCTTCGCATGGGGATGTTGCATTGTCCACTGTGCCGAAGGCAGAGAGGAATGAGCTTCGAGCGTCTCAGACTTAGAATCCTGTCGAAGCAATGGTACTCAAGCCTGCATCTTCTACGTCAATGGCTCCACGGGAAGAACATATTGATCGATGATGAGCCTCTCGCAACGTGTATAAAGGCGTGGTCATACTGCTCGTTGGTCGTCTTCTGTTCCATCATACCAATACATACTTCTCAATTCAACTTACCTTTCGGTCCATCAGCCTGCCCCAGCATACAGTCATCATGAAGACTCAATCTACAAGCTCGCTCCTGAGCGCTGCTCTTGTTGTCTGCTCCGTCATGGCCAGGACTACTCCGATGGGGAATGGCAATGTGCTCGCCTGTCACGGACAGGGCTGCGACAACTGTCCTGTTTACGCCAGTGCCAACGAAGGATATCCGAAGTGTCTCATATACGATTCCGCCGACGCGCTTGGTCAAGACTATGCAGCTAGTAGTGGGATGGGCTACGATGTTTGGTGGGACAGTGGTCCTCCCAACGACGGCTGTGATATCATTGTTCGGACTCCCGCTTCCACGGACCTTCCTGCTTGCGGGTACTACGAGCGCGGATGGAAACAGGGCGGCTGCTATTATACCGCCGTCCAAGACTCCTTCATGCTCCAATACTGCTGTGGCCCTGGAGATTGCGAGGCCGCTGCTCCAGCAGCGAGTGTTGCCGATGCTCACCACCAGATGCTGAAAGGCAACACGACAGCCGTTTCTCTCAAGGTCACAAATCTATCCGGCGCCTCCGGCAAACGCTCGGTCGAGGGGGTCGGGGAGTTTTCCTACCAGAAGCGATCTGACGACCGCGTGGCTGAAGCTGCGCTCGAGGAGCGCGCCAGCTGCAAATTCAACCCAACATCCGGCAGGACCTCGGTAGGAGGTCGTCAAGTCCGAGCATCTACCACGAATGTCTGCAATTCCCCGGGTGGCTGCGCAATCAGGGTCGACACCAGTATCACTGAAGGCCGGACAATCAGCCCAATGCTTACCGTCAACTTGTACAACGTCGTCTCGGCTGCTGTTGGCTACTCCTTCACCAAGTCGAAGACGTACACGGTGTCGACGACTTATACTCAGACACAGGGCACTACAGGGTAAGCTCTTCGAAGATGACGGGGGACGATTTCCACGTCCGAGAGGCGGTGACTAATTATCTTGTGTACAGGTACGTGTCTTTCATCCCTACAAACTACTGCTGGGACGGCACTTTTTCCAACTGCTATCAGAATGATGGTAAGAATATTCACAAAATCAATTCGAAGCAGAGCTTTCACGTTTGTACGCCTGCGCTGTTGTCCGGCGGTCAGATTGATGGAACGTACAGCTTCGTGTACACATGATTCGACGGCTTATGGGATCGTTCAGCGGCGCCAGTATGAGTGCCAGGAGGAGGAGGGAGTCATGATGTGGAGCACTTGATCATATAGCAGCCATTGTGAGCCAAGTAAAATATGCATGAAGATCAAAATTACGTAATCAAAGGGGTATCGTTATATATGATCTTCTGTGCCCATGCCCCCGCTATGCAAATATGTAAAATCATTATCAAGCTCATGCGTTGTGGTAAACTGTCGCAAGGCCTCGTCTGAACTTGCCCCACGCGCCAATATGCTGCTGCCGATGTTCTCTGTAGTAATTCTCTTCCTGTACATTGTGTTTGCTGACGATGCTCAAAAAAACCTGATCCAGTGTAGCCTGTGACACCGAATAGTATTCGAAGCCAAGCTTCTCTTTGTTCTCTTCCAACTGGGCGAACAGAGCGCTGATACTGTTCGATGCAACGGCAGCCGTGATAGTCGTCGAAGCGCCACCCTTCTTGTCCTGTGTATCTTTGCTGGTCAACGACGAACTGTCATCGTAACATGCTGTGCGGTCATTAGGCACACTGAATCTGAGTTGTCCGTGGAACGTCCGCTCTTCCGTGGTCGCGCCTGGGAACGTATTTCGCACGAACGTTTTAATTGCGTTCATGTCCTCGTCTGTAGAGTATGGCGCGTCTTTGTGCACCACATGGACGTGGTGCGCATCGCCGTGCTTCTTTCGCAGGTCATCGCTGGTGCCTAAAGCAAGCATTCTCTTCGCCATGATACCGGCACGATCTGCCAGAGCATCGGCCTCCTCCATCGAGTGAGTGGTGAGAACCAATGAGCGGCCTTCCGACACACTTCGCAAAGTGCGCCACATGACACGCTTGCTCGCTGCGTCCATGCCTGAGCTTGGCTCATCGAGTAGAAGAACCGAAGGATTGCCCATTAGAGCAATACCTAAGCTCAGCTTCCGCTTGTTACCTCCAGACAATTTCGCAGCCATCCTATTCTTGAAGGGTGCCAGGCCAACTGCATGCACGACTTGATCTACGTTGTGCTCGACATGCCGAACACCTCGAGCTCTTGCGTAGAATCTTAGATGCTCAATTGCGGTCATCTGATCCATGGCATCGAATTGCGGGCACACGCCCAAGTTTGCTCGTGCTGCGGCACGCTGTCGAATGATGGATGTGTCTTCAATGAGAATGTCGCCGGCTTTCCCACTGGGCCTGGTATCCCCTCTGATAAGGCCGATCGTAGTACTCTTGCCAGCTCCATTCGGTCCAAGCAGAGCAAAGGTCTCACCATGTGTTACACCGAAGCTTACGTTCTGCACCGCCACGTTGCTACCAAAAGCTTTTGTGACATGTTGCACCTTGAGCTGATCGGCAGCACCATCAACGCGGGCAGCTTCTCGGTACACTTCGGCATCGACATCATCGATGTCTTCGACGTCCGGGACTCGATGGCTCGCTCGTGCCATGAAGCCGGGTCTCCAGCCGCTGTCGTACCACACCAGAACACTCAGTAATACGATAGACTGCAGGATGAGGTACAGTACTGGTCCGCCATAGACAGTAATGTCTCCTGGGTATGAAGCGATCTTGTTGCCACGACAAAGCAAAGAGAACTCGTTGAAAGTCAGCAAGAGTGCCCGAAGCAGATTACCTGACGGGAAAAACAACGCAATCGTGAAGTGAGCGATATTGACATTGGAGTCAATGTCTGCTGCCGGCGAGTACGTGATGATGCACATGTATGCGACAAAATACAGCAAGAAGAAGCTGCATTGTCCTCCGGCGGCGAATGCAAAAGTAGCCAGCTGACTTGTGGTGAATAGTGACACGACGTATGCTGCAAGTGTTGCTGACAGCCCGTATAGCGCAAAGACGATGAATAGATACCCGGGTCCATAAAAGATATTAGAGGCACCGACAAAGATAATGACAGAGATTGCGCTCACGAGCAGGACAATCATGAAGTCGAAGGCTGTATATGCGATCCAGAGAGGTCCTGCTCGTACTCCATTGCTGTAATGCAAAGCCCGAACGTTGCGCAAACGCTCGATATTGGTGTACAGAGCAAAGAAACCGGGGAAGGCTGACATGGCCAAACCGAAGTACAAGATGAACTGCAGAGTTTGGCCGGCGTCCGGTGCCCATGGCTCAGCGAAGGCCTGATACGAGGTAGCGATAGTCTGCCCAGCTAAACTGCTATCGAGCAGATTCTGAGTTATGATGGCGAAGTCCAGTCCATAATCGCCACGCCATGCGAAAGTCGGTGTATCGCCGATGAAGAATCCTCCAGGGGTGACGTTGTGGTACCTGGTTCTGATAAAATCGTTGAAAGCGCCCAAGGATGCCACTGATTGGAACTGAGGCGTGCCAGCGAGCTCGGCTGGTACTTGTCCTGGTGGACCAGCAGGAATCAAGGCTCTATCTGCGAGCTCAGAAGCAATATTGATGAGGTCACCCTCAGAGACTTGAGCGCTAGGATCGCACGTTAACGGCCGAAAGTTCTGAACGAAAAGCGTCACTAGGCCTGCCGTAATGATCGGAATGAGTAATGCCGCGAGATAAGGCCACTTGTTTCGCCGAAGGATCGTAGCTCGCTTGCGAAACAACACCCAAGTCTGGCCCAAGAATGAAAGATTCTTGCCAGGTATCAGCTTCAAGCCCTTCTCGGAAGAAGGCGCATCGACGGCATCTACGGACGAAGTAGTCGTCGACGGGCCTTTGTCTTTGTCGAGTTCCTCCTTCACCTCTTCCGCCAGTTTCAGGAAAACATCTTCAATTTGTGGACCATTGACCTGATAGTCTCGCACTCCGTGTCGCTCCAGCTCTGCGATGAAATACGCTGCGGCTGCTGAGTCTTGCAGACGGTACACTGTCTGATCGTGGTAGACTTGCTTTGGCGTTGCCTCAAGCTTCTCAGGCAAGGCCCTCTCGTTCTCCTTGTAGATACGCACACGATAACCTCCACCGAGGTGATGTTTGAGCTCGACTGCTGAGCCATGAGCAACCAAGTTACCCTTCGATAGTATTGTAATGTCGTCCGACAGTAGGTCTGCCTCGTCCAAGAAGTGAGTAGTGAGCAACATAGATCGCTTGCCACGCTCTGCCAAGATAATGTCCCAGATTTTGCGCCTGCTCAGAGGATCTAGACCAGAACTGACTTCGTCCAACATGCATATGCGAGAACCACCAGTGAGCATCATCGCAAGTTGACACTTCCTCTTCTGACCACCAGAGAGTGTCTCTGTTCTAGCATCGAGCTTCAAATCTAAGTCGCATGCCGAAACAAGTTCCCGGAGTTCTGCTTTGCTGTCAATCTTGTCCGCTTTCAGCCTGTTGAAGATCCTCACGTGCTCGTATACCGTCAGCTCATTCCACAGGACGTTCTTTTGAGGACACAAGCCAATGCCGCCAGTGGCATCCATCTCGATCGTGCCACTAGTAGGTTTCTGCAAGCCAGCAAGAGTATCCAGAGTAGTGGACTTGCCGCTGCCATTCGCACCGAGGAGTACCATAATCTGGCCTCGTAGAACTGAGAGATTGAGGTTGTTGACAGCGTAAACCGTCTGTTGCGGGTTTTTCGAGAATCGGGAGGAGACGTTTCGTGCCCACCAGCTTGGCTGATAGTGCTTGCTGAGAGACGTGACCTTCACTGTCTCTGCTTTGTCTTCGGACGAGTAACGTAATTGTCTCGATTTTGATGCCGTGCCATACAGAACACGCTCTATCATCGCTCCGATGAAAGGATAGACGAAAAGCTGTATGGCGCAAAATATGAAGAACACATATCCTAGCAAACGCCACGGCGCGTTAGGTGCGGCCTCGGCCAAATTCGTTGGCAATGATTGCTGCTCCCAATATGCCATATATATGATGAACAGCGTGAAGTTGATCGAGGGGAACAATAAGCTGAGTATGGCCGCAGCGCCTGTCGAAATGGGACCTATGACCTGCACTATGATTGCAAGCACGATCGAAACGATTGTTACGGTGATACCGGAGAGCTGCGACTTTCTGAATAGCGAGGCGAAGGCGATCGACCAGGAGGATAACGCCAATCCAGAGATGATAAAATAGGCCAAGGGGATGCCCACATTCGACTGGGGATAATTCAGAACACCCACAATGATGCCCATAATGACCCAACTGGGGAAGTAGAGAATATCGAAGGATACATGCATCGCGAGTAGACGGGTGGCCTGTGGTACCCAGCGCTGTTTGTTGGGCATCATAGTCTCAATCAACTGTGACATACCAAGTTCACGCTCCTGAGCCATTTGACCAGTCAGCTGATAACAGATGCCGACTATGCCGATGAAGTATGCAACTCCCAGAATTTTGATGAGCGCCCCCATATACAGCCGGGTAATGTTCCGATCACGCTCCTCGGCAGTCTTGGATGTGAATGGGTATTGTTGCACGTTGTCCGGAAACGCAGTACCGTTTAATGACGCGATTGCACTATCGATGGCGCGTTGAAGGGGCAATGTGTAAATCTCGGCGTCATTGCTGCGTGAGTTGACAAAGATGCGCTCTCCAAAAGCTCCGTCAGCACGTATTGTGTAGTTCCAGATACCACCCGGCCCTTCGGTGGGAGATGATTCGAAGACAATGGCACCAAAGCATGGTGATACTCCCCGAATCGAGCTTGGACAAGTGGAGAGAAGGTCGGTCGCGCTGTTGAGCATTTGCACGGTCTTTCCATGGGCGGTGATGGCCGGTGTGATTTGATCGATAACGCGAGATATGTCGCCACCAGTAAATCCATTGTCGACTATGGCCAACAGGTTTCGACCTCCGGCAGAAGCTGCCAATGCATCGCTGAGAGACCGTACTGGAGTGGCCGAGCCGATACCGAAGTCGCTTGGCGGAACAAAGAAGTTCTTTGAGTAAGAAATGATGAACATGAAGATGACCGGGGCCAGGAATGCGCGTATCAAAGTGCCCAGCCAGTGGCGCATAAACACGATGACCAGCGTCTTCTCGCATAGCGTCCATGCCTGGCGAAAGAAGGCCATATTGTTTCAGCGGAATCTAGTTCTCGCAGCGACAGTAGTTCGCTGGAGATGCTAGAAGAGCTGTTTTAGAGGAAGAGCAGAAGGACGAATAATAAGAAACATGGGAGCAGCAGCCATTGTTCGTGATAGAGAGCGTGGCCGTGGCGAACAGAGGTTAAGACGGCTTCACTGTTGCCGGGAGTGGCGATCCGTTAGGTCTCAAAGATCTTTAATCTTTAATCTTTAATCTTTATGGAGCCACGCGCCAAGCTAGATAGATCTTTGCATCAACAAGAGACGCGACTGCCAGTGCAACTGAGTATTGAGTAAGAAGTGACAGCTTGTCGTCAACAGCGCGCTCCCATTTCTTGGACACCACCACAGCCCACGGTGACTCGTCGTTGACCTGACATCTTGCCCGAGGTGCCTACCTGAACGGGGCGGGAGATCTCATTCTTGGCTTGGTGTATTACGACAACGATCTCGAGCCAGTCGATATCGAGTTAGTATCCGCATCCTGCATTGCGGGCGGCGCCGAGCGGCAGATATGCGACATGTCACAGAACTGGTGAGGAGGCACCGCCATGTCCATTTTGGACAGCGTAATGTCAAGTCGCTGGAGTACGTAGAGAGGATGTGAGCAACCAGAAGGGCGAGAAGTCAGCAGGACAAGCGCGAACATATCAGTGCTTCGAGGCTGATCCTCGCTCCGGCAATGCATCGGGAGGTTGCCGCTAGAATCACGGGCAGTCGCGCTGAAAATGTGACCATTTGCGGTGCGACGGAGAGATGACGACGATGAAGGTGCCTCGTCGACCAATGTCGCTTCAAGACCACGCGAAGAGCTGCAAGATCAGGTCGATGCTGCACA
Organism: Passalora sequoiae; assembly: GCA_013248845.1. Taxonomy (NCBI): domain Eukaryota; kingdom Fungi; phylum Ascomycota; class Dothideomycetes; order Mycosphaerellales; family Mycosphaerellaceae; genus Passalora; species Passalora sequoiae. The sequence continues at coordinate 302,586 of WSQC01000018.1, read as the reverse complement.
CGGCCATATGTAGAGCAGACACGCGCTGCTGGCGGATGTGAACATGACTCGGCCAGCATCGATAGGAGCATCATCTTCAAGATGAATGTCATTTCCGATCTCTCTGGGGAAAGGAATTAGACGGCTGGCACGATGATAGTCGGTGTAAGGTATCTTCGCAAACAATCATGCTGTCTATATGGCCAGCCTTATCGCAGTGCGTATTGCTACATGTCATCGCCACGAGGACGACAGGGCTTGCCATGTTTCTCACACGGAAGAGGCTGGTGCCACATCGCTGTACTGCCACATCATCAGCCACGTCGGTTTCAGGGCAAACAACCAGCAAGCTCTCTTTTCGTTTAGCAGCAAGTTTCGTAGAACAATCAGCTCCATATTAATCGCGGCTTGTAGCGTCAAGCATCGTCATGCGCACGTTGTTTTCAGGAACAGGACAAGGGTCGTGAACAAGGCTCCTGCACGAACACATCATACTTCATAGTCGGGCGAGGCCCACCAGGGCACAAGTGGTCAAGGATGAACAGCAAGCAAACATGATGCCTTTCGTGTGCGAACCTCTGACTTTCTGCCCAGGACCACATGATCTACGCCTTTCTCGAACGAAACCTGCACAGCTCCATATCGCGCCCACAATGATTGGCTGCAACCATGTGCCTGTACTCGGGCAGACCGTCATATTCATATCCCATCCCGGTCTCATGGTGCTTCAGGTTGCCTAATACTGCTTTTCAGTCGTCATGTCACACTGGCTGAAGGTCGGTGGACTTCAAGGACCGCGAGTTGTGTCTCGGAAGAGGTGTTGGCATCCATAGGCATGACGTACGATGATGGAGGTTGCCGGTCTCTTTGTTGACATTCGTGAATATATACGGGCACAGTAAGGTGTCTCTTCATTCCTTCACTTTAAAGAGCCCACAATCTCATTACCACAGATCACAGTACCACACATCCATTCACATCATTACGCATCACATACCGCAAATATGAGCAACCTTCTGCACAAAATCGAGGATAAGCTTTCCAGCAAGAAGCATACGACCGAGCCTACCACTGCACAATACGACACTGCTACCGCTAACAGTGGCATCTCCGGCAGCACTCACTCGGATGCACACGCCGGAACTCACACAGGCGGCCTGACCGGCAATACCACGACGGGAAGTGGCTTCGCACCTGGAACGCATACAGACACCTACAGTAACACAGGCAGTGGCATCACTGGTGGTACTGCTGTTGGCAGCGGACCCGGGCACCACCACACCACTACCAGTGCTGGCACGCTAGTTGCAAGCCACCGTGGCGAGGCAGGCGACATCGGTAGCAGAGCGCACCACGTTCCAGGAGGAACCACTGTTGGTCAGCCAATTCAGCACTCGGATTTTGTCCCTGGCAGCCACCCTGCTGCTCAAAATCCTTCCTCCATTCCAACAGCTGGCGGAGAGAGAGTAGGAAGCATTCCAGGCGGCACATACAACAGCAACGTCACTCACGACAACCGCTCCGGCATGGAGAAGATTAAGGACAAGGTCGTGCCCAGCAGAACTGATCGACCAGACGATCCAATCACTGGCCAGAATTACGGCCAAAATACCACCACAAGCCATCATGGTACGCACGGCGTAGCAGGTTCACACGGCACATCTGCAACGCCTCTTGCTTACGATCAGGGCTTCAATGATCGTCACACTGGCCCAGGTGTAGCCTCGACTGGCGCTGGGCTTACTGGTGCACCGCACACTGGGCCTGGCGCACATCTCGGCGGCACTCACGACCAGTACGGCAGCGGTATTGTATATGACGGCACTGGCACGCGTCACTCAAAACACTCAACAGCCCCTGCTGTAAGCCAGGTACCAGGTACCTCTCACACCGGTCAAGGCTCGCACTTGCAGCAAGGTGGATATGGTAGCAATCCAGCATACGGAAGCGGTGTAAACGGCGTTACAGATGCCTATGGCACAACACCAGGCACTACTACGACCCACCCCAAACCATCCCTCATGGATAAGCTGAACCCGAAGAAGGATGCCGATCACGATGGCAAGGCAGGCTTGATGGATTAAATCCACGACAGAATGGCGCAATGTGGAATGAGCGGGCATGATCAAGATATTTCAGTAGCGCTAGATACTAATTTTAATCAATTGACGGCCCATGCACACCTCAACCTGCTCCACCTCCTCTGCCTCCTCATGCTCGCATCTTTACCATCTATTGCGCGTGTTTACTGATGATGAGGCGCAAAGTGTTGCTTCAGCACGGCCTCAGGACCACTCGCTCAGGACCACTTGCAGGCCATATTATGTTCAATTCGAGTAGAGAAAGTTATCAGACGAGTTCTTGCTGTCTTGTCAATTTGAGTACGTCATTCAAATCACCATGCTCTCTTGTGCGCGTCACTGGAGGCCTGAGAACAGTCTTATTATACGCGCTGTGCGATACGACGACATTGTTGTAGTCCTGAGCTAGGAAGTACTACTTCGCTGATGTGCAAAGGGTAGTCATCACGTGATCGAAATCCTGCTTGACTCAATAAGCGCAGATCTTGGCATCGATTTCGCGCTAAAACTCCTCAACACGACTCGGGTTCTGGCCTAGCTCGTCTGTCGTTTGGCATGTGCAAGGCACTAGTAGATTGTCTGACCTACATGATCATGAGAAAGAATTGCTCTCTCGGATCCTCCAGGGTCCGTTTGGTCAAATTGAATAAATACAGAGAAGAGTAAGTTTCTCACACAACTATCAACCATTCGAATCATGTTACTGACTTTCGCTGTAGTTAGCATGGTACCTGCACGAAGGATGACACACTGCGACAAAGAAGAGCCGCAGCTTTTTGAACTTCCTTATGGGAAATTCTTTTGTCGTTCGTGGAGGTATGGTAGGATCTTTCATATGATTCAAACCCCACACACTTCGATCCAAATAGGAACATCCTTGCACCTGCACGAGATATATTCATACTATTCGTTGCCAGTGATCGTTGCAGTTACAGACGATCTTCTCACAATATGGCATCTCGGTGCTCGGAATTCTCTCCATGCAGCGCTTTGAACACAGGATCCCAGACCGTGACGGCACGTTTCGTGATAGGGCCCGCTCGCATGAGCTGTTCCTCAAGCACGTAATACTCGTTCGCAGCACACTCGACAGCCTTCCCATATATCGTGTTGTCGTCAAGCAGCTTCACGTATGCCTTGACGACAGTATCGACCGGTGTCAAACTACTCGATGTCAGCAAGATTGGTGCATACGAGGCCTACGTTCATGGCCATACCACTCGGGAGACACTGCTGCCACCATCTCCGGCGGTATGATGTTTGTGGCGACGATTCCAGGACAGACACAGTTGACTCGTATGTTCTCCTTGACTCTCACGACATCTGCAATGCCACGAACGAAGTTGACCACTCCGGCTTTGGCACCATCGTACTCCGGCCACGTCGGATGCGCGAAGATGCCAGCTATACTTGCGGTTGCCACGATAGCTCCACCTGCTGGATTATTCTTACGCATGAAATGAATCGCAAGCTGCGTACCATAGATGACACCTTTATAGTCGACATCAGTACACGACAAATCAGGAGCAGGCGGAATTGTGTCGGAGTTTCGGTGACTCAGGATGTATATTGAGCTGCGATCGACAATGCCGGCGTTCGCACAAAGGGCATCAAGACGACCGTGATGGTGGAAAACTTCGCTGAACGTTTTGGCTTGAGAGTCGTAGTCGGCGACGTTTGTATGATAGAAATGTGCTTTGGCGCCAAGCTCGGTCGATAGCCGCTTATTCTCCTCGATGTCAGCCATTGCTACGAGCCATCCTCTGGCAACCAGTTCGCGGGAAAGGGCCTCGCCAATGCCGGACTATAACCGTTGTCAGCCAGTCGGAACAAAACATCGACATGTGTTATACCGAAGCCCCTGTCACGATTGCTACTTTGCCTTTCATTGTTGCTATTCTCCAATATTATAAGGCCCTGTTAGACACATAGAAATGACAGCATTTAGGTTTGCAGCTATCTTATTCTTTCACCGAAGGCGTGTCCAGCCAGGTTGCGGCTGCCTACAGGATAAGATACTAGTTTTGTTAGTGGTAAGATAAACATCCTCGTCCACTTCAGCTGCTGTCCCCTGCTGTGAGCTATACAGCGCTGCAGTCAAGCTCGGATGCGGCTACGCTCTTCCGTAGCAGATACAGGAGCACATCATCGTCCGAACATGTCTGCGAACAAGGCGGGGTGTTGTGAGTTGTACGAGATTCCGGTTGTTCAATTGCGCAGATCCTGCGATACTCATCGGCCAATTCCCGACATCTACTTCGTAGCCTGGCGCAGTAAGTGAATCGCTAGGCATGATGATGAGCCCTTGTAAATAACGATAAAGTTGGTGCTGTCAACAAAGAGACCAACGAGGTACTGTAGCTCTCGGCAACGGCCAGTCAGCCCTTGCCCTACTAGTCCACCACCCTGGTCTGTGCTAGCGCGTTAAGTCGCGTCGCGTCTTCCGGACTCTCTGAATGTGGACATCTTTGATAGATGTCCGGCCAACGAGCGAATACATCCTACCTTTGCAACAATGGCCGACCTCGAGAAAGCGATCAACCAATTCTTCGCTCCGCCTGATCAAACACTACCACAAGATGTCGTCACCGAGCTTTTGCACATACTCCAGCTCATGTCCTTGACGCCCGAGGACTTGTACTACAAATGGGACAGTTATGTGATTCAGATGGGCGCAGAGACGACGACGCTAGACTACAAGACCGTACGCGACTTCAAGAAGACATTACAAGATGCACTGGAACGCGACTCGAGGAAAACTCATGTCGCACCAAGTGCTACGAAGAGGACGGCGGCCACTCCAAGAGCTGCGAACACCAATGGGGATGTGTTTGGTATGCTGGATGGCATGGTTACAAACACGCCGGCATCCCGAATGGGCACCGCAAAGAGGAAGTCTACGAACTTTGATACACCCGCATCAAAAGCAATGCGGAGCGGGATGAACAGTTCGCCCGCAGACAATAAGGCACCGGCTGTAGCCAGAAACGTGCCTATCGTTGCATTCGAAGACCGTAAGAATGCCGGCGATGTCGTCGAATCGATCAATACACATCTACCCGCTGCGATAGCGCCAGAGATGTCCGCGGCGGAAGCTCGCGTTAAGCTTAAGGCTGCAATAGACCTGCCGAAGTTCTCCTACAAACCTATGGCTATGAAGCTTTCCGAAGCATCTGAAATTCTGGACGATCGTATAGACAGCTTTATGGATCAAGTACAAAAGCACTATGAACTGCCCGACTCATCTTTTGGCAACCCGGCGGCACAATCAACATCCGAGATAGTGGCTGTAGGCAGAATAGCATGCGACACCCCCACTGGCAAGCTCAATGCAGCGAGCATAGTTCTAGAGACAAGCAGACGGATGGGTGCAGGCATGAGGATACCCCTGAAAATGGAAGGCACAGGCTTCGATTTCTTCCCAGGAAAGATTGTGGCAGTGAAGGGCACAAATGTTAGTGGCGAATTCTTTGCAGTAACAGAATTGCTTCCTATGCCAATGCTTCCGCCTGCTGCTTCGAGAATAGAGGACCTCGAAATACACAACGACCGACTGACTGGCGCTGATGGGGAAATCAGGCCAACGACTATGCTCATTGGCAGTGGACCTTACACGACAGACACCGACCTCTCTTTTGCACCCTTATACGCGCTTCTAGATAATGCACAGACTCAGCGCGCCGACGTTTTGATCTTGACTGGACCTTTCCTAGACCTCGAACACCCTGTCGTTGCGTCCGGTGACTTCGAGCCACATCTGCCGTCAGACGCGAAGATCGAGCCAGATCAGGCAACCATTATGGATGTGTTTCGAATTCTGATCAGCCAGCCAATACAAAGGCTGACGCAAGCAGTACCGACAATTACCATCGTCATGGTTCCTTCTATGAGAGACGCCATCAGCAAGCACGTATCATGGCCGCAAGATCGTGTTCCCAAACCACAAATTGGACTGCCCAGGCAGGTGCAGTTCGTTGCAAACCCGATGGCACTCTCGATCAACGAAATGCTCATAGGCATGTCAGCGCAAGATGTACTCTCGGAGCTGAGGCGGGACAATGTTTACCAAGCCACGAAAGGACAAGAGTTCAACGATGATTTGCTCGGCAGACTGTCGGGCCATGTTATCGAACAAAGCCACTTCTTTCCAGTTTTTCCGCCGGCGGCGCGAGAAGATCTCCCGAGACCTACAGCTATTGCTGAAGAAACACCAGCTCCAGGAAGTGAAGAGAGGTTGCCTCTAGGTGCCAATATTGACTTGACGTACTACAAGCTGGGAGAATTCTGGCAAGCGAGACCGGATATGCTCATACTTCCATCGGTGCTTAATCCATTCGTAAAGGTCCGTTGCCGTACATGCTCGTGAGTCTGACAAATTGCTAACTTGTCCTTAGGTGATCAATGGTGTAGTATGCATCAACCCAGGTACGCTCAGCAAGAAGCGCGGTCCTGGCACATATGCAGCTGTCAGCGTCCAGCCTCGTATGCTCAGTGAAGAGGAGCGAGAATCAGGCGAGCTCGTAGGGCATAACTTGTATGATCGCACGCGTGTCGACATTACTCGCATATAGTCTTGCTGTACTTCGGCCGCTGTCGCTACATGGTAATGATTGAACGAAATCCATGCACTTCATCACGCTGTCGCTCTCCATGCATCCTGCAGTCCTATCATCCCTGGCACCATACCAGAGAGCCCCATCAATGCTTCGCTGACCGGACTGTGCTCCTCATCGTTGAAGCTGAAATGCAAACCTGGCAAGAACCAGCCAGAGTATGCGTATAGATCTCTCCACCACCTCTTCTCGAGTGCCTTGCTCTGCACCTTGACTATTTTCTCGTCCTCGTCCACCTTCTCTGCACCAAAATCCTCATTATACTGCATTTGCCTCACTCTCGCCAATCTTAACATTTCCAAAACAACCTCAGCCACCCAGAACCTCCCACTCCATACCCACAGCTTGTGCGCCCTTTCGGCCCACTTCTGTCCACGCAACACGCCCTTCCTCACCAAGTACGCGCCATTCTCCGCAGCCTGAAACCCAGCATACGCGCCAATCCTCAACCATATCAACAGCTTTATTGCCGGATCTCGATGCACTTTATTATTCGTCTCACGCGCCCAATTGTACACGCCCACGAGTCCCCACAATCTCAGAAACAATCTTACATCCTCGGTAGCGTCTCCGAGCGATTTCGTCGCGGCGCACCAGTCTGTCAGGCGGAGGTGGGGAGCTTCGATGTGGGCGACCATTGTTTCCCCTGGTAATAATGCGCCGGATGCCTTGCTTGCGATGCTGAGCGCGAGTTTCTCGTAGCGGTTTGTGAGGAGGCGGGTGAGCTGGGAGTGGACGAGCATGAGGGTGTAGTAGAGGGTTGTGAGGGTAGAAGTGAGGCCTTGCGAGGTGGAAAGGAGGCGGTGGGTATGGGTGAGGAGGGCATCGCTACGACGAGAGGCTAGGGCGAGGAGGATCTTGAGGTGCTGGAGCGGTTTTGAGGTCATTGTAGGAGATCGTCGTGGTGACGGTGTGTCGTCGACCGTGGAGCTCGCTCAATGCATCATTGTTGTTCTGGGATGCTTGGGGTTATAGTCAAGTCCAACCTGTACATGTTATCGTCATCGCTGTCACATGTGAGTCGAAGACGGACTCATGCATAGGCACCATTGTGGGGTCGGAGCTACCATGTCATGGCCCTGGAGCTGCCGGCATTGGAGTGGTCAGTGAATGTAAGCTGGCGAGCACAACGAACACCTGGCGACTTCTCGTAGTCACTTGTAATCTCAGTATTTCTAGACCTCACAATGCAGACAAAAAGACTTTGTCGATGGTAAATCGTTCCTGACATTACTTTGCTGTCATAAGGTCACAACCATGTCTACCAGAAATCCAACCATCAAGCGCATTCTCAAGGAAGCTTCGGAACTCGCCAGTCAGCCTTCTTCCGATTATCACGCAGCACCTCTAGAAAATGATCTGTTTGAGTGGCACTTCACACTCAGAGGTCCACCCGCTCCGTCGCCTTTCGATGGCGGCATCTACCACGGCCGAATAGTGCTTCCACCTGCATATCCTCTAAAACCACCTTCATTCCGCTTCTTGACACCCACCGGACGGTTCGAAGTCAACAGGGAGATCTGTTTGTCCATAAGTGGCCATCACGAAGAGACATGGCAGCCAGCATGGGGCATAAGGACGGCTTTGGTGGCCATTCGGAGCTTCATGGACACTGAGGCTCAGGGACAGCTGGGAGGCATGGATACGAGTAACGAGGTACGGAAGAGATTTGCTGCACAAAGCAAATCCGGAAAGTGCGCTACTTGTGGTAAAAACAACGAGGAAATCATGAAGGAGCAGGAGGAGCGCGTGCAGGCAAATGGTGGAAGCAGCAAGCAGAGTGAAGATGTTGTGCCGGAAGAGTTGAGGTTGGCATACAGGGAGGATCTGAGCAAGAGCAATGGCAAGAAGGAGGAATCGGCGGCACCGAAGCCTGCTGAGACCACATCACAGCCTGCTACACCCGCAGTATCCGCTCCACCAACGTCTCCAACGACGAGCCAGACGAGACCCGCCTCCGGTCCAGCTCCAGTACCTGCTGCTACTGCTGCGGTAGTCCAACAGCAACAACGGCCGCCTCGTCGGCAGCAGGATGGGGTTTCACCTTGGATCGATAAGGCCATCTATGGCATTGTGGCAGCACTGGCGTTTCTGGTGTTCAAAAAATTCATGATTTAACGGCTAGGATTTGGTCTTGGGAACCAGTTCATTCTCTTGCATATTGAGCGATGATTAGACGAAAGAAGATACCCACACGCGTATAGAATGGACATTGAATATGGAGAGACCACACGACGACTCCCATCGCGATACCATTGATCTTGAAGTCAGACTCGTTGCGTCTGCATTTCCGGCCTCAAGCTGTATATCGGCCTCTGCCAAGTGGGCTATCGTGCACAGCTACGTAGCCATGTGGGATGCTTTGCAAAACTCGCGAGATCATGCTTAGTACTTGAAGCGTGCACGAGAGTGTGTAAACCTGGACTGCGTGATGACTATGCAGATGGCACGAAGAGTGGCGAATGACACATTGTCACACCAATCAACTTTGAATGTAGTGTGCGGTGAATCAGACTAGACTAGACTAAAGACTGATTACAGGATCTTGCGACCTCGTTCCTGCGCCTTCCTGTCAGTGCTTCGCAGTAAGCATGATGAGTCTGACTTCGCGTCAGACTGTGCGCTGGCGTCTCTAGCTGCTCGACACGACGCACGACACTCCCGACTGTACCAGTCCACCATCACCCAGGAAGTGTATACGATCGTTGGGCATCGGATTCGACATAGTGGCCGCAGATGCTCATCGCAGGTACATCTCTTCAAGCACGGCAGTCTTCTCCAAAGGGCGAATCTCCACACCACTGCGCATCTTATCGAACTGATCTCTCGCCCAAGCAGTCTTGACACAATAGGCGAACTCACACTGATTGCCCATTGGTAGCGCTGGGACGTTCCACATCCTGAAGAAGTTTGAATCGCCCATGCGCTGCGTGCTCTGAGCCGCGTCTGTACATGGCCTCCACGTCGTGAGTACCAGCGTTGAATCGAACAGTTCGACCGGCTCACTGATGACCATGGGCATGCTGTTAGCTTTGCAATCATGTCGGATGCTATTATACCACATTTTCAGGAATTGCACATCAATGCCGTACTGTTCGGGCAGAGTCTTGCGCGTACAAGAAGTCAGAAATCGTGACAGATTCGGTTGCCACTGTCGAGCGGCTATATGGCCTGTATTGTGGTATCTGAAGTCTTGACCTGCGAAGTGGAAGCCTATGTATAACCTGAAAAGTTTCCATGCGATGCGACTTGTGAGGCGAAAGATGATCGTGGCTGCTAGTCCTCCAGTCTCCGCATCTTGGGCAATAAGGGACCTGTACGTTGGGAAACTATTTAGCCAGTACTGTGTGAAACGTGAGGTTACCGTAAGCATGATGTCCAGATTTGTGATGATGCGGCACCGCCAGACAAATCTGGACAGTGCTTCGAGGAAATCGACGTCGCTCTTATTGTAGGTCAGCCAGTAGTCAACCCAATTCTGGAGTCGTTCTCGTTGCCGCTGCTGGAGTGGTCGAGCGAGGGCAGAAGCATGGTGGTCGATCAGAGCACGGATCTGGCGACATGTTTGACTCAAACGAACGAGGTCCTTCACTTGCAGGTCTGAGAAGATGAGGAGGTGCAGCTCGTTAGGAAGCTCGAGGAAGCGATTGATCCAAATCACTGTTTTGATCGAACGTTGATCGCTGGAGGATTCATATACCGATGAGCTAGCTTCTGAACAGTCATCGTTCACGTCGGATGTGTCATGGTCCAGCGCGTCGTCCAAAGCATCTTCGTAGTTCATGCCCGTGAGATCGAGCTGTTGTTGCCGTAACCAGTAATTCAAGTAAAGGGTTCTGATACTTTTCGAGAGAATTCTTGTGCTTTTCGGGAGCATTCTTGTGCCAGTGCTCTCAGGCTAGTACTTCTTGTAACTGTGCTCGCGTTTTGCTTTGTTATTTGCAATGTCAGCAGCATTGAGCATGTCTTTTCTCGAGCAGTTGTTGTCGTACTCTGGCGTTTGCTAATCTCCGTGCGACGCCTCCTCATGTTGAAGAGGACTCAACGCCTGCAGATGCTTTCACCATTTCCCGGATACAGCATACCACTCCTCACGCGAACAGTGGTACGTTGACATGGACATTTTCCCGGTACCAAGGATTGCGGAATATCCGCAGGCTGCCTTGCGAAGCATATATACTAGTACTCGCTATTCTACTTTCCTACGGTGCCGTGCTGTTTGCGCCGTCGCTATGTGTACACGTTCTGTTCCATCCTGGGTATCATTTCATCAGTCATAAATCGTGAAGCCAACGACTCTTCTCCCACTAATTGTCGAGCCGAAGTTTCTCAACGACCCTGAGCACGCTGATGCTAAAGCACAACAACCATGCCATCAAGGCGACGAATAATACCCCGGTTAAAGCTTTCTGCTTGGAGCAGACATCAGGGTTGTTTGGACACGTGCGCGATATTGACACATTAACGTCGCCGATCGTCTGGACCGCGTTCCCGTAGCAAGCCCAGCTGTTGTCGAGCAGTGCGCTGAAAGCCAGTGATAAGTTACTGGCGGAGAAGACGATGAAGTACAGATCGCATAGTAAAAGAAGCACTTTTGCGGCAACGGAGCGAAGACCTAGCCTGCCATGTGTCAGCGCACTATCACTATTGATATCGTCAGAGTTTACGTACGGCTTGCTCATATATTCGTCGTATGTCACATATCCAACATAGGGAATGGCGACCGCTCCGACGATTATACCCATGTATGTAGAAGCTCGTGGCGCACACTGATTAAACGGGTCCGCATCATCATTCACACTGTGTACTGAAGATAATATAGTGCCTGCAACACCAGCCGCGGCAGCTGAGAATGTGAGTGTCGTCAGACGGAAGAGGAGTGGAACGAAAGCGTTCTTCAGGAGTAGTCTCTGCGCTGTTGTTAACATCCGACCATAAAACAGATAGCATTGTAGAGTGACTTACCCAGAACGACTTGACCGTCTTCTCTTGTCTTTGTGGGCTCAGGAGCCATGTGCCTCTGAACATGATGCCCTTGAAACCAGTAGGTGACGGCTCAACAGGGTTTACCACGTCTTCCTCCTGCCATCCGCGCGAGAAGATCGGCATGTTCTCCTCGAGCCACTGCACGTCTCTGATGATGCCCATGTCTCTTTCTTCACGCGGATTCGGACCCGATTGCATGAAGGGGATCCATCGCGTCTGGTGATCCGCGATGGGCATCGATAGCAGCCCGGGTTCTGCAGTTCGTTCATGATCCCACTTTCGTCCCGGTTCGTATTTCTTATGGGGTGGTCGATAGTGTCGCGTGTTGGGCACTGCAGGCTCTGGCTCGATGAAGAGTGCCTTCTCGTCGTTGTTGACGTGCACCCATGGCGGGATCGTCTCGGCTTGGTGCGGATCGTTTTCTTCTTCCTTGACTGAGGAGACGATGTTGGAAAGGATTGTCATGCTCTCGCTCCACCCGATCCCGGTGCTTGAGCCACCGCACAGCACAGTACTCCGACACACGACCACCCTCTCTGAAAGCGCTATGCGATGTTGGTGTAGTACGGATCAAGACGGAGGTCGACAGATGAGAAGCACAAACATTACGATGGATCGACCGCTAATGCAGATCGCTAATCTCGCGCGGGGATGCGTGGGTGGCAGGTGTCGCGAAACACGATCCACCAGCCACCACATCTTGCATCCTGCCGAGCTTGCATACTCCGACCTGACCGAAGACATACATGTATCCTATGCACATTCCGAGACATCGTTCGCCAGGCACAGATCATCATATCAAAGCACAGCTGTAACAACCACAGCTGGGTGCAACATAGCATACCACGATGGCCACATGTAATACGAATCGGCCGACTGAAAGCAGAGCTTTGCAAGGTCTTATATTCAGACCTCTCTGAAGTTTTCTGAATGTCACACGCGTGGAACCAGCCTTGCAAACCGCGTAGCAAACGAGAAATGCGTTTCTCAGTGTCAAGATGAGACTATGCCTCATGAAATACCAAACATGCTGATGGCCTGCAATGACTGCGGCTGCTCTAGACATACGTGCAGCTAGCACTGCAAGTCGGGTGCATGAGAAAGAAAGTAAATGCTTGGAGATCGCCAACGAGTCAGCGGGCTTAATGGTTGGAGTATGGCAGACAGAAGGATTGAAGGGTTGTAGGGTCGGCTTGCTGACGGGCGACATCACACGGCTGCCGCTGGTATTCATGGAGACACCAAATACATGCATACTAACGTAGGTTACATATCCGGATAGCCTTTGCGGGGCGTCAAGATATGCCAAATTCATGTGTATTGGTACATCGCTTACTGCAATGGATCCCTGTGGGTGGTGGGCTCGGCATAAAAACGAATATCTACTAGAAATATGCGAGACTTCGGTGTTGGTATCAGTAGCTCACCACATCTCTGAAGAATTCCTTTTAGTAATGAGTTCGATGACAACTTGGTTGACCAGGAAGTGCTACTCGATCTAGGCTGCATCACGTCGCTGAGCGATGCGAGGCCAAAGCAATTCCCCTTCCTGGATCTGTTAAGCTGTCGCTACATGCTGCTCCTTCTGTGTCGGATGCTTGTCATCTAGCTTCAGCCTCTCGATGTCGATTGCCAGCGGATCCGATTCAGTACTCGCCTCTACAGGGCCTTGCTGTCCCGTGGGTGGCAGAGCCCATGCGGGCAGTGGCGTCTCGTAGCTCCAAGCCCCATCTGCATCCATATATTTCCTAGCATGAAGATAGATACCCAATTCATGCTCCCCGGGATCGCTATAAAGTGGAGTCTGGCAGATATCGCATAGGTCGCCAGTCATCTTCTCCGCCTTCTTTCGATTGTACTCATCCACCATCTCATCGTGGTATGCCACCGCTTCTGCAACTTCTTCCTTGCCCATTCGACTTAGTCTCGACATTATGTCCTCGTCGTCCTCGCCGGTACTCGCTGCCTTGCCAAGATTTGCGCCCCAGACTCGTTGATTGCTGTAAATCGGGTCGTTCGAGATCGGATGCCCTAGAAATTGTAGATGTACTCGCAGCTGGTGGGTTCGGCCCGTCAATGGACGGCAGCGCACGATACTATAGCCAGTGCCATGTCCATCCCGGGGCGGATAGTATGCTAGCCGCTTGAATACGGTCCTTGCATCTTTGCCGTTCGCTCGCACTCGATTCAAGCCAAGCTTAGGAGAGATCTGCAGAATGGGCTGTTCGCAGACGATATCGCCTTCTGGGAACTCGCCAATCACTCTCGCAACATATTCCTTCCTTATCGTCCTGCCCATAAGTTGCTCCGTGACCTTCTCTGCCGCCTTCTTGTGCTTCCCGATGAACATCACACCACTCGTCAACCTGTCCAGTCTGTTGCAAGGAAGAGGTTTCCATTGATGTCCTCGCTCGGCGCGCATGATTTCGACCACGGAGTTGTAGTTGTAGCGACCAGCTGGATGTACTGGCACGCCAGCAGGCTTATTGATGATTATCACGTCTTCATCTTCATGAACTACGCCGATCGGTTGGGCTGTCACGGGAGGCTCGTGTCGGTGGAGGGTATGGCTGATGATGTCGCCATTCTTGACTTTCGTTGAGCCAAAGATCGGCTTACCGTTCAGGTGAATCGCACCGCTTTCTATGGCTGCTTGCTACACGTGTCAGTCAGGCGTCTTCTGTTCCAGAGTATCCTCGTGCTGTTCTACGTACATAGTATTCAAGTGGCCGGTCTCTGAACTCGTCTTGGAAGATGTCTAGGATCTCCCGCCCACGCCATCGCTCTTTACAGTAGGTGTTGTACGTGAAATGATACGGCGCAACCCTTCGGAGTCCACCGTCGAGGATGTACGGTCGTGGCCAAGGATCGCAGGGTGTGATGACAACTTTTGGTGGAGGGGCGAACGTTTCGGGCTCCTCTTTTTTCTCTTCCACTTTCACCACGGCCATGCTCGGCACCGGGAGTTTGCCCTTGCGGATGAGGTACTCAAGAACACGGGCCGATGGTCGCAGAAGGATCGCGGACCTCTTCATGAAGCGGCGGGAGTAATTGATAGGGCGATCATGTAGAAGAATTGAAGATGGTTGTGATGCAGAAGAAGCTTGATTTCAAGCTTGAACCAGGATCCGCAGGACTTGCTGCACGACGCGATAAGGCTGCATGCTCTTGCCCACAGAGCATGACTATGTCACTGGCGAGTCTCGAGTCGGTAAACTTTATATGTTGCAACACATCAGGAAACATGCCTATCGCCATCACACCGATCACGCAAGATGACATCCCCGGCGCAGTACATTGCATACAGGCCGCATTCGCCAAAGACCCGTACAACAACTGGGTCTTCAACGACCAAAAAGCCTTCTCTCTAAAGCGGAACTCCGTCAGTCTCAGCATCCGCTGCCGCTGGGGCATGAAATATGCGCTTTTCCAAATCGCCAAAGACACCGAAGACCCCTCCAACAAAGTCCTAGGCGTGGCGTGTTGGCTGCCTCCCAGCAACCCCTTCTCCCCACAATCTTGGAGCGACTACATCGGGAGCTGGTGGCTCTGGCTTGAACAAGTCAAAATGAACCTTTGGTACGGTCGCGGTGGTCTCAACGTCAAGCGCTACTATATCTGGAAGGCTGCTCAAGCAGAGGCACAGAAGGAACTGTGGGTGGACGAGAAGGGCTATTACTTCTGTAACATTGTGACTGTGCTGCCAGAGGCGCAGGGTAAAGGTGTCGGGAAGAAGCTGTTTGAGCATGTGACTGATCAGGCCGACCGCGAGGGAAGGAAGTGTTATCTAGAGAGTAGTAGGGCTGAGCCGAATATTGCCATTTACGAGAGAATGGGCTTCAAGCTGGCAAAAGAGATGACTTGTGATGACGATGGCGATGCTATCAAGTTGTATTGCATGATCAGAGCGCCGAAATGAATGTCGGGCCAAGAAGCGCTGCCACTTGAACGAAGCGCTAACGGCCCGTGTCTTCTGACTGGCATCAAATGCGCCTGGTCGAGCGACAATGCTCGTTCCTCAAAACCCCACATATTGATTGTCCCTCAATCTGTCATCACTCTCCGTTGATCCAGTATCTGATCTCAAAGTCTTTCATCAATGGATATCTCACGTCACGATCCTCTTCGTGAAGTGACAAGAGCAAATACTCTTCGCCGTCCCAAGTGAAGCACGGCTTGTGGTCCAGCACACAATTATTGCAAGCATACTTGCCCGCGTGACCTGATCGCCACGATGTGCGACCAGATTCTCTGCCTGAAAATTTGTCAGCCATGCTCGAAATCACTAGAGCTACCGTCTTCTTTAGATGCATACCTTCGATCTTCAACTTTGAAGAGATGCAGCACATCGAATCCTTGTTACGCATCTTGAACTCAAACTCGTCACTCCAGCATTCGCCTTTGGCTTCCTCCCAGAGATCGAGCACTTCGGCGACAAAGTCCCAAAGCTCGCAGTCGTCTACAATGTCTGACTTGTCGCTTGAGAGTAAACACTCGAGCATCCCATCCCTGCAATGCTTGGTGATAGCCTTGAATTCGAACTTCTGCCGAACATGGCTGTGGTCGATGTGACTATCAATCAGGGTGTTTGAGCTGCTGTTGCAGGTCCGGCGACGAGATGGAGCAACAATTGTGGCATCGGTCATGTCAAGGTCTTCGAGCTCTTCTTCGAGCTCTTCCTGTATGCTAAGACGATGCACTCTTGAGTTCGATCGAGAGGCCGAAGAAGGCTTGCGAGCCAGCTTGGTGACCTTGGATATCGTAGGAGTAGTAATGCTGCTAAAGGACGATTTGTTCTTAGGCACCAGGCTCGAGGTTTTGGTCTTGGCCATGGGTCTGGTTACGGCTAGTGGAGGCTTCGACTTGGATGGTAATGCAGGGTTTCGCGAAGATACCGATCTCGGTTTGGGCATCGCTGTCAGGACAGACTCTCGCTTTATGGATAGAGTACTAGCAAATATTAGCAAGGCTTCCTCCTTTGGCAAAGTGGGTGATACCTCGGCTCGTCGTCGTCGTGATCACTGTCTACACCATAGATGCTGCCAATTTTACCAGGAGCACTGCTGGGAAAGCTTTGGCATTGCTCCGTTTGCTTCTTTTCGGCCTCAAATTGCCGCTGGAGGCTAGAGTATGATTTTCTCAACCTGGTGAGTTCTACGTTTGCTTTGGTGAGGTCCATGTCGAGTCTTTGCGCTCGAGAGTCGGCCGTGTCGAGCAATTGTGGTGACAAAGTGCGAGGCTCTGCTGTATTCAGCTTCTGGATAAGCTCTTGCATACGGGCTTCCTGCTTGGTGTGAATATCGTTGAAGTAGTGAGTCCGATCTCGAAGCTGTGCCTGAGCCGAGATGGCGTCACGTCTCGCTTGCTTCAACTGAACGACCACATCATCGTGACTGTAGTGCTGTTGATGTTGTGGCACGGATGTTTGGTGGCTGTTATTGCTTGCCTGCAGGAGACGGCGAATTTGAGCATTGGCGGAGGTTAGCTGGTCGTTCTTCGATGCTAGCAGAGCTCGCAGTTCAAGATTGCGCAAATTGGTGTCGTTGACTTGAAGCAACAAATTATTGTTGAACTGTTGGCGTTGGCCGAGAGACATATCTGGGTCGTTATATGGTTCACCAGCGGTAGTATGGGGGACAGTACTTTGAAACGAGAGGCTGTTGTATTTGCCGTCGAAGTAGACAAAGCAGTAGATGTCGATGGAAAAACAGCAATCTGGATACGCTTAGAAGATGTAAGAAATGCCGACAGAGACACGTCGGAAGCGAACCTCTGGTAGAGGCGGGTTTCAGCAGCGCGTCACCTTCGAAGAAGTGCTGTCCCGCGGACTGCATGACTTTTGCTGGTAGCTGTACACTGTAAGAGAGAAGGTGCCGGGACGCGCCATGATAATGGCAGCTTTCAGTGAGGTGAATATGAGTATACAAGATGGTTCCTTGCAGGGGGACACATGCGCACATGACCAGCTCTCGACCAATGACGGCGCAGTATGAGTTCGTGCATGGGAAAACTCGGCAGCTACTGCCGATCCATCTCTGCACGTTCCTTCGTGTCCGGGTCGAGATGTAGAGGTGAGGCTGCACGCCTGTGCTAGGTACGGTCGCCGTCGCAATACAGGCACGTCCTCTTGAGCGGAGGCTTAAGTCGCAGTAACAGGACCGGCATATTGACCAGTTCTTGGCGAAATTTATGTCACGTTTCGTGTTCACACGTCGGGTAGCAAACCCAGCTACTCGTTTCGCTTACTTCTGACCAGAGATCGGTCGTGTCACAGGCTTAGGGTCGAGGTGATAATTATGACCAGGCAGAAGATGCTGGCGCGAACGAGATGGGCGAGCTTGGCTTTATGTTGAGTGTTGATATGGGTAGCATGTGGCTTGTGCAGTCTTGCAAGCCTGTAGTGCCTATTGCAACGATTGTTCTGGACGTTGGTTCTTGTGAAGCTGGAAATTTTATCGTTGTTTAGCTATGCCACGACCTGAGTCAAGGTGAAAAAAGCCTGTATCTTCTAAGCCCCGTGACAAAGCAAGCAGTCGAAAGATGGCAGCTGCCAGGCAACTGAGGCAACATATGCTTCCATTGAGAACGAACATGGCTTGCAAAGGAGCACTGAGAGCACGGCCTTTTCCGAACAACACATTAGTATATACACGCACCTCAATGCCAGACAGTTCCACCAATGAGGCCTTCACTCATCATACATGTCGTAATCGTCACGACTCGTCCGTCTCGTCGGACGCGAGTGCCCTCTTCAAGGATTCAGGAATGCGCTCGATAGTTTCTCGCGCTTCGCGCCTGACAGCGTCGGCTTCTCCAATCTTCCCGCACTTCTCCAGCGTATTGCCATACATGCGATCTGCTACTGCGGTCCACAATTTGTCTTGAGACTTCTTCGCGAGCGTTCTTCCAGCTCTGGCTGATTTCTCGGCTTGATCGCCAATGATGTTGTGAAAAAAAAGATCCGTCATGATGTTCATCACAATGCTGAGGAGCTGATTATTCATCGCAGTCTTGGCTGCATTTACAGCAACCTGCAGATGCTGCTTCGTCCTCAGAATCTGATTCTCAGCAGCTCTGTTGGGTGGTTCCGTGGCTTTCAGGATCATGAAGGCAGATTCGATGGCCTTGTTGCCATACTCGCTGCCATAGCTGCTCGTTTTCATGTGACAGGCAGACTCCACGTGCTCCAGCAGAGCATCAGCTTTGGCGCGGTCGCCCTGATGTCTCAAGATGAGAATGCTGTTAAGAGAAGCGAGAACACGTATGGGACTGGGGTTAGCGCTGGCAGTGACGCCCTTGTCATCAAGCTGGGTGCTGCCTTTGATCTCAGTAGCTTGGTAGAGTTTCAGCGCACCGTTGAGATCTGCCAGACCGTGCTTACAGACCGCTTCGAGGTAGAATAATAAGCTATTTACGTCGACGCCGGGCTCTTCTTCAAGCTGTTCAATGTCCTTTCGAATATTGTCGATGCCTTTCAGACCTTTGTCCCAGTCGCTGCGGCCACAGACTGCAAAGACAGCATACATTCGCAGGTTGACGCGCATCAGATGCTGCTTATGGTAGAGAGTGGAGGCAGCCGTGAGAGATTGCTTGACTGGATCGAGAGGGATCTTATTCCACTTGACAGCTTCGGCAAGGAAACGTTCGGCTTGCTGCTCGTTGCTAGCATTCTTGTGCATGCTGGACAAGCCACTAAACATGAAACCCAACACATAGACTTGTCTCTTGGTGAGCCACGAGAAAACGAGTGCTGGCTGCCCATTCACCAATTTCATGATGCCGCCGGTGTCAGCTTCGATATCATCAGAGGAAGGTCGAATGCCGTTGATCGGCACGTGCCAGAACACATCTGTGCTCCAAGATTCGTCCCGATTGATAGCGTCCAGGTCACCCTGCATGCTGTCCATTTTCTTTATTGCCTGGTCAGGGTTGAAACATACCATGCTGCAAGCAAGATCAATATAGTGCAATAGCGCTCTGACCTGCGGCATGGCAGCCATTTCTTGCGAAAATTGATGAGTCCTTGCTGCAGCCAAAGCTCGTTGAGCGAGATCTACGCCATCGGGTGTTCGTGACCGAAGGTGCACGATGGCTTCGAGAGTCGAGGCAACTAGCTGTACGCCAATGTGCTGTTGTCGATCTGCTAGATCATAGATGGCAGTAAGTTGCCTCCCGAGGAGCGACGATTCTGCATGGCCAATTTCGGTTCCCAAGGCCAGCGAAACGCGTAAAAAGCGGAACGCGTAGATCCAGTGTACAAGCTTGAGCTTTTCGACTTCAGTGATGTGCTTCTCGACTGCCTTCAAGGCGGCTTTCGATCGACCTCCTTTGTGCCACAATCGCGCAAGCAGGTGAAGCATAGCATACTTTAAATCTACGAGCCTCGCGCGGTCACAGATGGCTATGCCTTTGCTGAGAGTCTCTTCTGCTTCAGTGTCGTTCTCGGTCTCTTCATAGAGCAGATTGGCAAGGCGCAGTCGTATTCGTGCTTCTTTCCTGGGGTCAGAAGTGTTGTAATGCTTAAGCACAGAATCTAGGCATCCCATGCCAGTGGAAAGCAGAGCATGATACTCGTCGAGCGCTTCTTCGGGGACCTCAGCTGCGGCGAGTGAGGAGCTCATGCTGTATGCCGCATTGATGCACTCGTCCGATAGTGCCAGAAGCAATGCCTGATAATTGATGTTTGCAGGCGCAGGTGTAGCTGGGATCTGCGAGGACGAGAGCTCAGTAAGTGGAGACGAAGCAGGCAATGCTTTCTGCGCACGAGAAGTCATTGGAGATTGCTGAGCTGCAGACGACAGATTGCACACGGGTATTGCCTGTCCATCATTGGATCTCCTTCGCTTTGAGGGGTGATGTCCGGAAAGGTCGTCCGTTTGCAGTACTTTGGCGGGAGTGCGCTGCACAGGTATAGCTGGTGTAAGAACCCGCCGCTGAACCATACCGGGATCGATAGCGCCTGGAGGCTTATTGTTAATCGCTTGATATGCTTGTGCCGAATGCTGTGGCTGACTGGGCTGAATTTGTGCTCGATTTGGCTGTACACTCAGTGGTCCTGCTATCGCTGGAGCTCGTGGAGTAAGAGTCTGTCGAGCTCGCTGGTTCGATTCAGAAGCTTGGTGTGTGGGCGGTGGTCGCGTCGGATTGCTAGAGTTCCTAGATTGATTACTTTGCTGTTGCTGAGGCGTCTGCCTTGAAGTGTGAGGGGTCCCTGAGTGATTGGTGACAGCGAGAGGCCGCGTTGACGAGGCCTTCTCCTGTTGGTGTAGCGACTGTTGCTGCGGTGGCGGCCTTGAGAGGCGGGGTGCTCCTGACTGACCAGATGTAGAGGGAGGTCTCTGTCGGTTGTTTTGCAGAGCTTGAAGGTTTCGTGTAGCAGCAATCTCAGGAGACTGCTGACCACTAGCGGATGGGAATTCGGGCCATGGAGGAGGTGCCGGAGCCTGGAACGAGACCGGCAATGGCTGCGGTCTTGAAGCCTGAGGTGTTGGGCGTTGAATCTCAGGCTGATGCTGCTGTCGTCCCTGTGCTTGAGATGGCGGAGGTTGGCCTGGTCGGGCCGGTCGTTGATACTGCTGCGAGGGGTCTAGCGAATATTGAACGTTCTGCCGTGGAAGTTGTGTATTGTCAAACTGCGGCGACGAATACGTTCTCTGATCACTCTGACTGTATGCATGCGGTGTTGTGGATTGTGGTATCTGGTAGAACGATGATTGGCCTTGGTCGAAGTACTGTGGCGTCAGGTATGGAGTGTGCGAATAGTCCAGCGATGGTTGATACTGACCACTGGCAGCCTGGGGCTGCAATTGTGCGTAGCTAGCGGGGGCTCGAGGGTCGGGTCCTCGAGTTTGGGACCTTTGCTGCTCCTGCCCAAGCTGGAAGCCGTGACTGCCATAGTTGTTGCTGTAACTGCCATAATTAGGCGGCGGCTGATATTGCGACCCCTGATAGGGCATCTTCGACACATCAAATGCCCGTAGTGATGCTATGTCCTCCCATGACGCCTTACACAACTTCCTGATAGAACGCGCCAGTGTTGTTCATGACGGGACGCAGGAGGTCTTTCATGGAGGAATCGCGCCTTTCGCGCCTCCTCGCGTGACTCGACCCTCGAAACTGTATTGTCGATTGGCTGCGGAATTGCCTCCGACGCATGCCGCTCATTTTCCATAACCTTGAACTGTTCCGAGCTTTCTTCTCTGCGCTTCACTTTCAGCATCGCCTCCGGAATGGCAGCAAAGGTGAAGGTGGGCGCCAGCAAGGGCGCGAACAAAAGATCAAGCAGACCATCGACATCTGTATCGTCGTCGAAAGCAAAGTCGAAAGGTGCAAGTGGACCACGACCAGCGCCGACCCAGCACAAGCCTAAGCCCATCAGCACTGACAAGAAAAAGAAACCGCCACACCTTCGTTACTCTGAAAAGGAGCTGAAAGTGCCTAAGCTCAACGGCATAATACCCTCTGGCGTGCAGAAGCCACCAAATGCAAAAAAGGGAAAGAAGTTTGTGGATGACAAGGAGAGCATGAACACCATCATGGCCATGGTCATGGCAGAGAGAGAAGGTGACATTGAGTCGAAGATGATGCGCGCGAGACAGATGGAGGAAGTTAGGGAAGCGAAGAGAATCGAAGCAGAGAAGCGCGCACAAAGCAAGAAAGAGAGTCTTGAGGATCGCAAGGAGGACATCAAGAAGGGCAGCAGGAAGCGACGAAGGTCTGATGGCGATGCGACCACGAAGCAAGATGCAGCGCAAAATGATACCGGTGCAAAGAAAATGAAGTTGAAGAAGCGCGTCAGTTTTGGCTGACGGGAATGAGCTTGTAAAGGTCGCTGTCTGCCTCTACGGTCGCTGTCTACCTCTACTGTCTATCGCACTGTGTCCGCCTGTATCCGCCAACGCCGCGCTAAATGCAGAGCACAACGCCTATTCATCGCTGCTTGGGATACGATGCTTTCTTTGCATTGGTTCGAAAACGAACGGAGTCTGGAGACCTCCATGTGGACCATGGGCCATGACCTGTGGCGCATCGACCTGATCGAAGTCGACGTCTCGAGCCATAGCGTTGAGGAAACCAAAAATGGGCTTAGAATGCCATCTCATGCCCCCAAGCTGGAACCAGCTCAAATGTCCCCCTCCGCTGGTCGCAAGCATCACCACATAGGGGTTTTGCTTGATCTCCTCATACGGCACTCCTTCATCGACTGCGATCGGGTCGTCTTTTGCATGGAGGCAAAGTGTTGGGATCCTGATGGCCATCACACTGTCTGCACTGCTGGCGTCGCGGTAATATGCACCTTCTGTGGGGTATCCCCAGCTGGCGCATTGTACTGCGCGATCGAACTCATGGAGATACTTCAGCTTGTGCATGCCCTTATCGCTGATGTTCTGGTTCTTCAAAATCTGCTCCTTGTGCGTATCGAACAAAGCCAGCATGGACTTGCCCATGGTCTTGCTATAGAGCTCGAGGCCAATCCACGTTCGTTGAAGAGACAGTGATCCAGCTTCGAGCTTCCATGGGTTCGAGACGATTACAGCAGCTTTGAGGAGGCATTTCTCGCCCTCTTCACCGAGGTACTGGGGAAGGGAAAGTCTTAGCACTTGAAGAAGAGCTTGCAAATTCGCTGATCTACTTACATTGGTCAAGATATTGGCTCCAAGACTGTAGCCGATACCATATAATGGCCTGTTTGGCCATGTTTGTCTTGCCCATTTCACCACTTGCCGCACGTCCCAGGTGGCACGTGCGTTGTACAGAATGCTGGAAGTGATCTTGGAACCAGCACAACCTCGACTGTTCACTACAAGCGCTTCCCACTCGCCACCGGATATGCCACCAGCTTTCTCGCCTTCTGGCGTTGCTTCTACTAGAGGCTCCAGGACCTGCCGTAAGTAGTTCTCGTACGATCCTCCACTCAGGCCGTGTAGTGTAATTAGCATTGGCTTGCTGTCATCAGACCCAATGTTCTCAAACTCCTTGTCTGTAAAGTATGTAGTCCTTGGAGGTAATCTGTGGTGGCCGATGCCAATCGGGTCTTCTCGAAGACCTTTGTCCTCTGGGCCACCATCTCTCGCAGACATATTCGATGGCGCTGGTGGCGCAGTAACAAAGTCAACCGTGAAATGACCATTGAACTTATCGTCTTCCTGCTTGAAAACCCGTCGCTTGTAGTGGATGGCCGGGCCTGCCATCTTCACGGCTGTGTAAAATGTCTGAAGGTGGCCATTGAAAAGGAATGGATTAAGATAGCACGGAATGTTGGTGGCATCCTTCACGATTTCTGTGAAAGCTCGCTTTGGGCCGTTCTTCGTTCCTAGAGTCAAAGGCTTCTCACAATGTGTATAGATTATATCCTGCTTTCCAGGATACCATGAAAATGCCATTGCGAGAAGGAGCAATATTGTGTGTACAGAGAGAAAGAGGAGGATTGGCATCTAAAGCGCCTTGCAGAAGATGGTTTAAATTCTGCCTCGGCTCACAAGAATGCAAGGATTACAGCACACTACAAACTTAAATTCTTTTGCCTCAGGACTGCACACGAGGTGTGCTAGGATGGCTATAGATAGTCGATTCAACCTTGAAAGTCATGATCTACTTAGAACATAGATGCAGTCAACGGCCCGTCTTTTTTGCCCGGTGGCGTTACCAGCCCCGAGTGGCGTTTGACTTTACGTGCGAAGTACATGGATATACCGTTGTCATATATGGACGAGATCTCTATCCTACCTATTTTCTGTACTCCCTGTTATTCTCAGACTCGATCAGTCTTACTATCGCAGTTCCGCCGTCGCCACCGTCGTAATCGCCGTCGTGGCGGCCTTGTTGTCGACATGGCCTTCCATCGTGCCGACTATCGGGGCGACCTCGGGAGACCACGGTGGCGCGACTATAAAGGTGAGAAATAGAGGGTATGTAAAGGCGAGGACGATAACAATAGTATGATGACAAGGGCAAAGAGCTCATGACACTGTAATGGGGAATCAATGCCGCCGAGACAGCAGCGAGACTGTAATACTGATGAGAGGACAACGAGGTAATGACGGTCTCGAAGTCGAATTTTTGTCCGCTGAGAAGCAGGGGCTGTCCCGCTCCGTTACTATTATTTCCAGTACTCAAGACCATTCAAGCACGACTTGAACCTCATTTCAACCCATCACTGACACTTTACAGCGATGCTTGCGGTCGTCGCCATGGCCACAGCTGCAGGTACACAGATCTGCAATCGTTCTTCGGGACGTACCAGGCGCTCTCTCGAAGAAGCGTCTAGCCGACACTACGTTTGAGTTCGAAATGTCCTTTGGGACGCACGGCACACGCTGGGCACAAACGTCATTTCTGGTCCTTGAATAGGTAAATGGCGTCCAGAGTGGTTGGGAAATCGGTAGCTTCTGTCAGATCTCTTTGCTCTCTTCTCCTTAAGTCGTGTCCCTTTGTAGATATACTGTAGGTGAGAGCGAGAAGGAAGATGCCGCACCATATACCTTGGACAGTAAAGGTAAGGAATCATCCCGGATCTTCGCAGAAGGAGATTGAGAATGAGCCTCAATGGAGTCATGGTCACCAGCAACGCATTGGCTACAAAAACCGACAGGATCGTATTCCTGGCGTAACGCATCAGGACGATGAAGCAGGTGATATACCATATCTCACGAGGTCTTCCAGCTCATCGGACCATGACGAAGAGGAGGAAGAATTTGACAAACAGGCGAAAGAGCAGTATGACCAGCTCGTTAGCAAAGCAAAGAGTGGAGAGTTGCTCAACTTTCGGGACATTATTACACAGGAGAAAGACCTCCATCTGAGATATCCACAAAATCGAAGTTTGGGATGGCGATACGTTCTAGAGACAACCGAGGATTGGGTCAAGAACGAGGAGCAGTGGCCTGCGAATGTTCAGAAGAAGCAAAAGGAAGAAGCTGCCAAAAGAGACGAGCAAAGCCACACGAGCGATGGTGTAGAAATTGTCACGACCAGCAGAGAAAGCACAGAGAAGCCGAGTCACGAAGAAAGTGGTCAAGAGGAGAATGACTGGAAGCGCAAGGAAGGCGAGAATTCGAAACATCATGATGCATATGCTGCCGATGACGAGGGTTCTGATACCGGCGATAAATCCGACAGCGATGATGAGAAGCACAAGACGGAGTACGAGAAATTGTTGGAGCGATACACACCACAAGAGATTGCTTTGCTTAGAGCGCTCCAGCACGAGAAGGATCATCGCTACAAGCTGGGTCAAAACGACGGCAAACGCAAAAGTCCGCAGACACATAACAGAAGTACCATCTCAATCGACGAGCAAGACCAATTCTCGCCAGACAACTGGTTGCCAAGATCAGAAGACTTGATCCGCCTCACTGGCAAGCATCCCATGAATGCCGAGTCTAATTTGTCGAAATTGTTCGAGGAAGCACAGAAGTGCGACCTGATCACGCCAAACGAGCTTCACTATATCCGGAATCATGGCGCTGTGCCACGGCTTTTGTGGGAATTCCACAAGGTCGACGTTGAGAACGGGAAGCTGACGCTCAAGATGGACGATCTGAAAGACAAGTTCGAGCACATCAACATCGCCGTAGCTCTTGCCTGCGATGGCAATAGGAGGAAGGAGATGAACATGATCCGAAAGAGTAAAGGTTTCAATTGGGGTTCAGGGGCAGTAGGATGCGTATACTGGAAAGGTCCGCTATTACGCGACGTGCTACTCGCTGCTGGTGTCAAGCTCGGTAGACATACTGGCGAAGGTAAGCTGCGATGGGTCAACTTCCAGGGTGCGGATGATCCTAGCGAAGGCAAGTACGAGACTTGTATACCTCTGGATTATGCTATGGATCCTACGAATGATGTGATTTTGGCAATGTATATGTGAGTCTCCCCCGCCAAAAACTACGGATACGGCTTCGAGCAAGAACTAAAGCTCGTGTAAAGGAACGATGTGCCGCTTCCGCCAGATCACGGTTATCCCGTCAGAGTCCTGATTCCTGGTTACGTTGGTGGTAGATGTGTCAAGTGGCTAAGCAAGATATGGGTCACGGACGAAGAGAATCAGTCGCACTACCATATATGGGACAATAGAGTTTTGCCCAGTTTCATCACCGAAAAGGACGGCGAGTTCGCAAACACCATGTTTGCACACCCTGACACAGCTTGCAACGAGCAGAACCTGAACTCCGTTATCGTTAAGCCAGCACAAGGAGAGAAGATACCGCTCACCAAAGCTCGAAGGGGGAATACATACCGTATCGAGGGCTACGCATACGATGGAGGTGGTCATGAAGTCCAGCGGGTCGAGGTCAGTCTAGATGGTGGTGATACTTGGCTCTACTGCATTCGCAAGTTCCCAGAGAACCCAATCCGCCACGGCAACAAATTTTGGACATGGCTTCACTGGTATGTCGATGTATCGATAGTGCATCTCTTGCAAGCCAAGAGCATTGCAGTGAGGGCATGGAACGTCTTCAAGAACACTCAGCCAGAGAAACCGAGCTGGAACACGATGGGCATGATGAACAATTGTTGGTATCTAGTCAAGCCGGAAGTCGAACAGACTGAGGACGACGAAGTGCCACACATGCTCTTCCGACATCCCTGCGAGCCTGGAACAGGCGACGGGGGCTGGATGCAGCCTTCTACAGAGAACAAAATTGCGAGCGCAAAGCAAGAAGCCGGTGCGCCGCAAAAGGAATTCACACGCCAGGAGATTGAGAAACACAGTACTGAGAATGACTGCTGGCTAGTCGTGGACCGCAAAGTGTATGACTGCACATCAGTCCTTGCCTGGCATCCAGGAGGTAAAGCTGCCATTCTAGGCCACGCTGGCAAGGTCCATCAGGAGACCAGCGACGAGTTCGCCAGCATCCACGATGGGTTCGCCTACCAGAAGTTGAAGGAATGCATCCTCGGTGTAGTGACAGAAAAAGCCGCCAACTTCATCAAAGCCAACGCCGAAGCAGCAGCGAAAGAAAAAGCCAACAGCAAGAGCAAAGACAGCGATGTCGTCCTCCAAAAACACAGATGGGTCCCCGTCAAACTGATCGACCGCAAACATCTCTCCGAAGACACTCGCTCCTACACCTTCAGCCTCCCCAACAACATGAAAGACCTCGGCCTAGGCACCTGTCAACACATTCAACTGGGCTTCCACCTCAAAGACAAAATGCTCATCCGCTCCTACACCCCAACCAAACCACTCCTCCCAGACCCCAAAAAATCCCACCCCGCAAACCACCAACCCACCACCACTACCACCACCCACCCAACCAAAGAAATCCAAAGCCTCCAAGACGGCCACGGCACCTTCGAACTCACAATCAAAACCTACTTCCCCACCCGCACCCAACCCGGCGGTGCCATGTCCAACATCCTCGACCTCCTCCCCCTCGGCGAAACCCTCGAGCTCCGCGGCCCCACCGGCGAAATCCTCTACAACGGCAACGGCTCCTTCACAATCGAAAACAAACCCTTTCACTTTTCGCAAATTTCCCTCGTCCTCGGAGGCAGTGGCATCACTCCCGGTTATGCGCTGATCGCACGGGCGCTGTTGGGCGCGAACGAGAATGAGAGTGGGAATGGGAATGTGCGTGTGAGGGTGGTGGATGCGAATAAGAGTGAGAGGGATATTTTGTTGAGGGAGGAATTGGAGCATTTTGAGAGGGAGAGTGGGGGGAGGTTGCGGGTGACGCATGTGCTCAGTCATCCGAGTGATGGGTGGGAGGGGTTGAAGGGGCATGTTGATGGGGATATTATTAGGGAGAGTTTGTTCCCACCTGGTGATGATAGTGTTGTGTTTTTGTGTGGGCCACCGGCTATGATCCAGAAAGCTGCCTTACCGGCGCTGAAGGAGTGGGGATATGAGGAGGATAAGAATGTGTTTGGTTTCTAGATGCAACGGGTGTACAATTTCACGCGTAAGAAAACAGCAAGAGGACGGAACATGGAACAGTATACATAATAAGCTCGGTTGATATGATTCTACTATGATTCTTAGCTCTATCTGTTGTAGTCGTATATATCTGCTGTACATGATGCTGCCATCTTTGTGGTGCTGACTGTCGTTTATGCAAAACTCCATCCCGTGCCGATACATGCGACTGTTGCGCCAAACTCATGCTGTCGCTAGTACGCCATCAAAGAAAATCCTAATGTAAAGTCGAGTGCAGAGAGACATGGCCAGCCTCGGGGTTCATCTGACTTGGGAAGACTCGTCCGGTCGTAAAAGTGGTCTCCGTGGTGGCCGCGGGAAGGTTGCCTGCGCTCATTGAGTGTGTCGTTGCCATGCCAGCGCCAGCTCTGGTCCGTGTCGATGTATCCGCCGCGCCTATGCTGATGCTCGACGGCAAGACAGTCGACACAACCATCTCTGTGATCTCAGTGACCGGTTGCAGCCATTGTGTCACGCCGACCTCGTGTAGCTCGAGCACAAGCGGTACCGGCGATGGCAGAACAATGCCTGCAGTGTCTTCACATGATCAGCAAAGCGCTGAGGACAAATGTGCATGCATGCTCATCGAGGAATCCTGCCAGCGATACCTGCAGGCGTAGGCTCCGGCTCAGCATCTCTCTTGCCCTGTTTCACGAGGTCGCCGTAACCGATGGTGCCGGCGATCGGCAAAGGTAATTGATCAGGCACGGCGGCGAACTTCTGTGTGTAGACGAAAGGGGCGTAGGTGACGGTAGTTCCCACTGCCTTTTGCATGTAGAAGGTGGTCACAGCTGCAGCCTGCGTGGGTGCGGTTGTGGCTGCGAGATTGTAGGCTGTTGCTTGGCGGAGCCTGTTTCATGGCGTTAGCAAGCGTGCACGGATGTGAGATGCACCTCAGCCATGGTGTTCCTCCATACATACTCTATGTGGTTATCCAGATCGTTTCCATACTCCAGATAGTCTTGCAACGCTGCATCGGGTGTCAACAGAGATGGTTCTGCATCGAGCGTCTGTGTGGGCTCGTGAGAGGCACTGGCCAGGACATATGAACTGGTTGAGAGAGCAGTGAGGAGGCAGCAGAAGGACTTCTGAAAGTGCATTGTGTTGGGCTGTGTTGTATTGTGTTGTATTGTGTTGTGTGATGGTGGTGTCGTCTCGCGTCGTGTCGCTCGCGTTCTGTTGTATGAGAGTGCTTCGTAATGTGCAGATGGTGTTGCTGTTTCAGCGTGTGTATGGGGTTCTCAAGCAGGCAGTGTATTTGTTGTGCTGTAATGCCGTGTCTTCTGTCTTGTGGCTGTAGCGACGGTGAATGATATTATGTCTTGCTGCTCGTCATGCACATGAACGTTCTTTCTTCCGCTGCTGCTCCTCCTCCTGGTCGTTGTTTCCCAGAGAACGCGCAAGGAAGGAGCAGCTTTGGCTTTCTTAGCTCTTGTACCTGCAGCGAGAAAGAGCGATCCATAGCACTAATCCCGAAGAAGGTTGAGCCCGATAGATACGGGTAGATCATGAAGCTAACTCTGACAGGTTAAGATCTATGCTGATCAAAAAGCCGAACTTACCCGCGCCTCGACATTGGTATACACACACACATGCATGCGGACATCGATAAACGTCTTGTGCATCTTCCATCATGTCTCTTCTCGCGCTGCTATACGTGTAAAGTCTGCCGAAAGAGGATATACCGAAATGTACACAGCCAGAAGCTAGCGCACCTTGCCAAACCGCGTTGCGATCGCGCTGTCTTCACGACAGCACGTGCTTTGCGCTCTTGTCGCGTCACATCCACAAGCATGCACGAAGGCGCCATCTTTCAGCAGAGGTGTTTTGCGCAGGGTGAGACCAGCCAAATCGTCCAGGCCACCGCTCGAAAGCAGTTCAAGGACTTGCAAATGAGCCTGCAACTCCTTCCCTATCCAGTTTCGCACCTCGATAGCATTCAGAGAGTCCAGGCCCAAGCGCACTCATGTATATTGATGCCTGTCGTGCCTCTATTGTCTCGGCAGGCACCATCATAATGACACTGAGCTTATCTCTTAGACCTGCTTTGACCATTTCCCGGGCGGCCTCTTCACTCCCAGCCTGCTGCAGTCTTTGCGCCGTGGACAGCGCTCGCGGCTCGTCGCTGTTGCTGTTTGCGGTGCTTGATTGAGCGAGGGCAGCATCGCGCAGGTGAGAGAACTTGGCATCATCTGCGTAGAAAGGCATTTTGGCAGGATCGCGAAAGTTGAGGCCGATGATGCACTGCTCGCTACAACTCGCATCAAGCGTGTTGCTCATCGCAGCGTCGATTGAGTACAAAACCTCCGCTTCGCTCATGGCGATAGCGGACAGTGTGTCTTTCACTTTGGCTTGCTGCTCTGCATTCTCAACTAGGAAGCCAACATCCTCGGCGGCGCTGAGATCAATCGATGTGGCTGGTACACCTCTTCGCCGGCAATATCGAGCCAAGGCATCAAGGAAAGCGTTGGCAGGGGCGTACGCTGCTTGGCCTTTGTTACCCACGACGCCAGCCACAGAGGATAGCATGATGAAGAAGTTCAGCGAGTGACCAGCGAGTGCGGTTACCAAGTTCCATGCGCCTTGCGTTTTGGAATGCACGACGGTCTGATAGTCATCGTATGACATGTTCTCGAAAAGAGTGCCCTATTGCTACTTGTCAGTGTGTCGAATGAAGTGGGCATGATTGTATGGAAGCACTCACTCTTGACACCATAGCTGCATGAACGACTCCACGGACTGGTGGCAGTGTGCACTGCAGCTTTGGAATGAGATGGTTCACTTGTGATACATCGCCTACGTCACACGCCTTAACATCAGTGCATGCGTCTGAATTACGATCGTCGTCGACAAGCTTTTGCAGCTCGCTGGTCAGTTCGCCGCGGCGAGAGAGGAGGACAATATGTTTGGCGCCACGTCGGACCAACATCTTTGTTATCGACCGACCCAGACCGCCGGTACCGCCAACAATCACATAGGTGGCTGTGGTCAGCAGACAAGGCATAGAAGCCTTCGAGTGAGTTGCCTGTAATGATATGTCAGCAGATTAACAAGATGATAGAATCGAAAGGTTTCTTACCTTGACCTGCTCGTCGAAAGTGTGACTGATGACAGTCTTCCCGGGCGCAATACCGCTCTGAAGCTTCCGCAACGCTGTCTCGACTTGAGAAGTGCCCACCACATGGAGTGGTTCGATGGGCCTAATGACCCCTTCGGCCACTAGAGCCATGACTTGCGAGAGAATGTGGCTCATCATCTTTGGTCGTTCGGCTGCAACCAAGGTCAGGTCCACCGAGCTGAAGGAGCAGTTGTACTCGAACTTGGTCATCTCAAGTCTCGTATTGGCGACAATGTCTCGCTTGCCAATTTCGATGAATCTTCCGAACGGAGCTAGGCAGTCCCATGTCTCTCGAAGAAGGTCACCAGCCAGAAAATTGATGACCACGTCCACCTCTGCCATCAGTGGCTTGTCTCACGGCGGGACCAAACGTGGAATCACGACTGTAGAAAATACAGTCGGTCGGGATGCTGTACTGCTCGACGAGCATGCTCTTTTTCTCGGCGCTGCCGACAGTCGTGTAGACTTTGGCGCCTATCATCTTCGCAATCTGGATGGCCGCCTGGCCGACACCACCACTACCAGCATGGATCAAGACATTCTCGCCGGCTATCAAATATGAAAGCTCGACCAGGGCGTAGTAAGCCGTGCAGAATACTATCCTTCTATGGTG
Source organism: Passalora sequoiae (assembly GCA_013248845.1). Lineage (NCBI taxonomy): Eukaryota > Fungi > Ascomycota > Dothideomycetes > Mycosphaerellales > Mycosphaerellaceae > Passalora > Passalora sequoiae. The sequence continues at coordinate 270,278 of WSQC01000018.1, read as the reverse complement.
TTGTTCACTGGTGTCATTCGAAAACCAGTAATCTTCAACGCAGGCCCGGGAAGCTGCTTGTGCCATCCGTCGATGTTGAGATCATCGGAGTTTGGAGCAGTTCGAAAAGAGTCGGTTTGAGCGACCGCATAGAAGATTTCGCCCGGTTGCGTGGGCAAGGACATGGAGATTTCAGCCTCCTTGATAGCCGTGGGCATGAACAGCTTAGACATCTCGGCCCGGCCGGCGCCAAGAATCACAAAAGTAAGCTGAAAGAAGAGGTCCATAAACGCTGTGGGTAACATGGATGGCGTTTCGTGACACATTGGCATTGTCTTTGCGGTTTCAGGGACAATAATGTTGCAATCGCTGTACTTTCTGCTACCTCTAAGGTTTTAACAGATAAGTTAAATGGACCAGCATATTGGGCACCTTGGGCACTGAGCTCTCTGTAGAAGTCTTCTATAGCGACTGGAGCAGCCAGACTTGCACCTGAATCTCGGCGACGTGCTGCGAATTGAGTGACGGGATTCCGAAGTGTTTGCCTCTCGATGCCTATCAGACCACGGCAGTGCTGAAGCCAGCCTCTGCTCGACGTCCAAGATGAAATGGAGAATTCGTCCCATTCAGTAGAAGATGACCTGGTGCCCTCGGAAAAGGCGCGCAGGAAGACCATGGTTTCAAATCGAGTCTCCGAGTCGAGGAGCAAGGCTTTTGAGACTGTCACCTCTCTCAATTTGAAACCTTCAATGTGATCCGATGGCACGCCGCGCATACGCACTCGTTGAAAGACAGACTCAAAAGCCATACAAAGATACCCTGCGAAAGGAAAAGTCACGAGAGACTGCATTTGGTGATCTCGAAGCCATGGCATATCGTCTAGCGATAAGACGTTCGTTCATGTAGGTTCGGCGTCGCTGTAAGCATCGGCGAGGACTCCCAACAGATCGTGGCGTGCAAAAGGCTTCGAGTTGTGCTGCTTGCTAGTGCGAGTTTCGAACCAATAGCTGTGGCCAGAAAATGGATACGAAGCAAAGTCTGTAAGCACCTTCGGTTTCTGCTCGCAATGGCTGGTCTGATTTACAGCTACGAAATCGATTTCCTCGCCTTGTACGAATATTTCACCAGCAGCGGTCAGCGCAGTGAGAGACGCGTTCTGATCACGGGTAAGAATTGAGAGATACTTGGTCTCGGCAGCGAATCGGCCCCCGAGGCCGCTCAGGATCTGCTTGACAGGTCCCTTCAGCACTGCATTGGGGCCCTAATTCCATGATTATGTCCGGCTCAGTGCCCAGACAGAGTGTCCGGAAAGCGGCGGAGAAGAGGACTGGCTTGGTCAGATTCTCCACCCAGTAATCTGCGACAAGAACTGCAGTACTATCCAGCTTGCTGCCTAGCAAGCTGGAATAGAACGTGGTTCCAAGCGTGTGCTTCGCGTGTATGTTCTTCAAGGCCGCTGTGTACTCATCGGCGATGAGCTCCATTGCTGCGAGTGGTAAGCGACCTCAACGCGTAGCGTGCGGTTGAAAATGCCTAATCGGTCCAATTCCAACGCGAGCTTCTTGATGGAGACCTCATCGCCGGACGCGGTGACAGACTTAGGTGAATTATCGCACGCGACGACAACATTCTCAATCTTATGCATTTCGATCAGACGTCTGACCTCAAAAACACTCTCTCCGACAGCGAGCATGGAACCGCGATTGTCGCTATAATTCGTCATCATACGCGAAGCGAAGAAGCCGCGGTAGTAAGCAATAGTCATAGCAGCGTCGAGTGTGATGGCGCCTGTGGCATAAGCAGCACCGATCTCACCGCTGGAGTGACCAACGGTAGCAATTGGTCTCACGCTCCAGCTGCGAAGAAGGTCTGTAAGACCCAGCTGAACTGCTGTGCAAGTAGGTTGCGCGATTCGCGCTGTGTTGATCTCGCTGTTGGTTTCATCCTTAGCCAATTCTTGCGACAGGTCAAAGTCGGCACCCAGGCGGTCAAGACATTGCGCAGCAGATCTGATACTGTCGGCGAATGCGGAATGGCTGTTCATGAGCTCCTTGCCCATTCCAGCCCATTGTGCTCCCTGACCACTGTAGCAGAACGCCACCTTAGGTTTCTTAGAGGCGCGCACCGGGCTCGTTCCACTACTATCCAGTGCCTCTGCGAGCTCATTGGTCGAGGCAGCATTAATTGCAAAGCGCCATGGTAGATGTGTTCGTCTCTCGCACAACGTGGAGACCATGTCCATAAAAAGTCGGGTCTGGAAGACTTCTGGGTGCTGCTCTACGTAGATGCCTATATTCTTGGCAAGGCGGTTGACTGCTACCTGATCGTTGGCAGAAAGCACAAGCAATTTTGGGCCACGGAAATATGCGCCCAAAGATCTGCCAGTGAATGTGTCTGGTGCGCGTTCGAGAATAGCATGCGCATTCGAGCCACCGAAACCGAAATTGTTGACGCTGACGAAGCGCTTCCTCTTTGGCCAAGGTCGAACTTTGGTGGGTATGCTGATATGCCTATGCTCGAAATCTATGGCCTCGTTCATCATCTCGAAATTCGCGTTAGGCAGGATGAATCCACTGTCCAGCATGAGGGAAGCCTTTATTATGGATATTACGCCGCTAGCGTTCTCTAGATGCCCGACATTGGTCTTTACAGAACCGACGTGCAAAGGTACCACCTTGCTCCAACCCTCTTGAAATACACGACCGAGAGCGGCGGCCTCGACAGGATCGCCGATCCTCGTGCCGGTACCGTGAGCTTCAATGAAGCCAGCTTCGCTTGGCGACACTCCAGCGCGACTATAGACCTCGCGAATGAGTTCTTCCTGAGCGTCGCCATTTGGAAGCGCCATTCCTGTTGAGACAAGAGTGAGGCTACCTCAGACATGAAATGCGGCTGTCTTAGTACTTACCAAGCGTTTTGCCATCCTGATTGGTCCCGGTATTCACAATGACAGAGTAGATCTTATCGTTGGATTTCATTGCCTCGTCAAGGGACTTTAGAACAAGACACCCAGTACCTTCTCCGCGCGCGAAGCCGGAATCCGCGCGAAGGTCGAACGCGTAGGTACGCCCGTGCGCGTTGAAAAGACTGGGCGCTCATCAGCGTTCTGTTGCTCCAGCCAGGGTGATAACGCAGGTCGAAGATCAGCTTACTAACCCTAGCATGGACATGGCTACCGTATCGTCTGGTGTAAGATGAAGAGCGCTTGCAGCTACGATGGCGGAGGTGCACTCGCCTAGGCGAATGCTTTGCACTGCTTGATGCAGTGCAGTGAGGCTGGAAGAGCACGCTGTATCTATCGAAAGACAAGGTCCACGCAGATCGAAATGATGGGCGATTCTTCCGGCAAGGATCGCCTGATGGTTTCCCGTGCACTGGAATAGTGGCGTTTGGGACAAGTCTCTCAGCGCTTGCATTCCATAGTCCGACGAAGCTGCACCAACGAAGACGCCCATCTTGTGGCCTTCGATGGAACTCATTGGGATGCCTCCATTTTCGAGGGCCTCGAAAGTACACTCCAGTAGCTGTCTTTGCTGGGGATCTGTAGCCGCGCGAAGTCTTTAGCAGGTCTCTCCGCACTTCAGTCGGGACACAATGGTGCAATGCAAAGCCAAAGGAGATCGCATACCCATTGCTGAAGCCTCCTGCTCCGAAATTCGGAAAAATGGGGCGTCGAATCTGGTCAAGTCACGCTTCGTGAAATAACCGCCTCTTTGGTTGAAGCAGCCGGCCTTCTGCGGGTTTGGATGATGATAGGCATGTGCAGCAAATCGGTCAGTTGGCAGCGATGTCCAGCCGTCTCGACTCCGCAAAAGCAGAGTCCAGAAGTCCGCGAGGCTCTCCACGCCGCCTGATAGTCGGCATGCCATGCCAACGATGGCAATTGGTGCCAGAGACGGCTCGGCAGTGGGAGACATAATGGATACCTACTCGCCCAGGTAACATTGCGCTTCTGAACTACGCAGCAGAATTTATAGATAACCTCTGGATGTACACCTCCACGGGGACCTCGATGAGGGATCCAGTCGTACCTTTCGTCTCCACAATGGCCTTCACTTCAAGGCGGCTGCAACAGAGACACCACCTTCACCGGAATGTGGACACCTGAGGAGATCGTTATGCATGGAGGGTGGCGAGGAGGCGAGTTCGTTGCTTCGGATTATCTCGGCCACGTATGGTTTCTATTTGAGCTCATGCAGATAGGTTGATCAATGTGTGGGCATCAGTATCATACTTCAGGCTTGGATCATGCTCGCCTAAAAATTAGCCGATCAACATTGAGCTGCAAGTTTCATTTCACAGCTGCTCAATGAAACCAATTGCGTGGATCGGAACTCCGCAATACTCGCTGCTGTCCTGCCTATCATTCTCTGATCACCGTGAGCATTCTTTGTCTCCATGGAGCCTATGGCAGTGCAAAGGTAGGTTCGATGCCTTCTTTTGATTACTGCAGTGAGGCTAACCTTGTGACAGAAGTTTCAAGTTCAAATGGCTGCGGTCGTTGCCGCGGTCGAGAAGTTCGGTCGGATCGGGTTCAAGTGGGTAGATGCCCAACACACCGTCACGCCTCCATCTGGCTACGACGCATATTTTGGAGGTCCTCCACACTATCGCTGGGCTGGCCTCGACGCATGGGAAAGTCATGTGACTAAGCTCAGAGAATTCACGAGCGAGGGATCGCCAGAAGAATCAGTGCGGAAGTCGATCGGAGATCAAATGAAGGTCATCGCGCCAATCGTCATCAATACTGTCGACCACCTTATGCGGGTGCTCGAGGACGACCCCTCCATAGATGTATGCGTCCTCATTGGAACGAAATCGGCGCAATGATATGCTGATTATCCTAGGGTGTGATGGGCTACTCGGAAGGCGCAAGTACAGCGGCATCGCTCATTCTGGAAGAGCACCGTCGCTTCCTGAGAACAGGTCGGCCACGCAGGATTAAGATGCAGTCAAATGGCGCCGCGGCAACGCGTCGTATACTAACGGCGTGTTGCAATATGGTGTCTTCTTCATTGGATGGCCACCTCTTGCGATTGAACCCGATGCATGCAAACTAGTGCTTGCAGATGAAAGCGACCAGATGATTGATGTACCAACATGCCACATCTTCGGCTGCCAAGACCCGTACGCTGACGGTGCAATGGCCTTGTTCAGCAATTGTAACGAGGAGACATCGTCAATGGTCGAGCACGGAAAGGGCCATACCGTGCCCAGAGACAATCGAACCGTGGAGGAGGTGGCATCGGAGATCCTAGGCACTGCCGAGAAGGCTGCACAGCTAGGATAGTGAACGACCGACGGAGCTTGTATGGGTGTGGGACGTGGCAGCGTTCAGCACATGACCGTCCGACGTGGACTACACAATCTCGTCAGAACAACGCCCTGAAGATTCGGCTGTTGCCCAAATGTGGGTAGCATGATTGGCGATCCGGTTGACGCGCTTCAATGTTCTATTCGCTCATTGGTAGTCTTTGTGCTCTGTCGTTCCGGCTCTGTATGGCATAGCCCCGCATCGCGTCGTCAGGCGTCGCTTCGGCTTCATTTCGTGGCTACGGCTGAGTCCGTTTTGGTTTTTTTTTCGCGGTGTGTGACTGCTTGTAGCGGGCAATGATCGGTATTAGAAGCAACTAGAATTGGTCAATGAGATAGCACCTGACGCGCGTGAGCCAAGCACGTTCGATTCTCTAGGTGAGTGAGGCACGGTACATGCCTAGGTTGAGAGGTGAGAAGGTACATATGTACGGATGCATCCACCAGGCGGACCGCTCGCGTGTTCCCACACGTTCTAACCTGAACGGGACTAACCTGCATCATCGAGCTCGCTTGTGGCGCTGTTACTACCAGGATGCCCCTTGACAAGGTACTAGTAGTCTTCACACTGGCAGGACCTGAACGACCACAAAATTACAACACATCCGATGCATGCATATGTATCGCCGTGGTGCGAAGAGTCCGAGCCTGAGGACAGTTGCTTGGCTATGCGACAGTATCTTCTGGCATTGGATGTACTAAAGTCAGGCTGCTTGCACCATGAGACATGGCAAGACCCGAATCGCTCCATCGCTCCATCGCATTCTACCTCTCATAGCACTCCCCTACCATGTGTGATGACACTCCTGTCAATACCGTCCACCGACGACGCATCCTACTGCTGACCAACATCGAGCGCGGTCAGGCAAACATCTTCTTGACCGTAGCCGAAGCACTGATCGCTCAGGACAGCAATGTCGACGTCCATTTTGCCTCTTTCCACGGTCTTGAAGCCGACGTGTCTGACATTGCAGCCCGGTTAAAACATCCCATCACGTACCATTGCATTGCTGGCCGCACTTTGGGAGAGGGAATTCGTGGTCGCATGAGTGGCACTGAGATTCGCGATTCGCTGCCAGCGTCTTATTGCGCGCCACTAGGCTTCCGCAACACATTGCGCGCTATCCGCGACACGGCAACATGCTGGATCCCATATAGCGCTACCGAAATGATCGAGGTCTACGAGTCAGTCGCCGATATCATCAATCGCGTGGCTGCAGATCTCGTCGTGGTGGATCTCCTCCTGTCGCCTGCCCTGACGGCTTGTACCCATCTCGGCGTCCATTGGGCTGGCCTGAGTCCCAACTCGATCAAAGAAGTCGCCGCAAGATGGCAGCCGCTCGCTGATAGCCTCTTAAAATCTCCTGTGTAAGCCTGCCCAGCCCCGCCCACGCGGCGTGCTCGTCGTTCCTCAGCATCTGAAAGGAAGTTGCTGACAACCATTTGCGTGCAGTACCTTCTCCGGTTTCAGATATCCCGTGCCATGGTACTACTGGCCCTGCAACGTCTTCTACAACCTGTACCGCTTCTACGTATTCAGCAACGATCCGTGCCGACGGCAGGTCGCAAACGCACTCAAGGCTGCGACGAATGCTGATCTTATGACTACTCTTGACCTGCTGCTGCATGCCAAAGATCCGGGCATCAAGGTCCTGGTCAGCACACTTCCCGAGCTCGACTATCCTGCCATCGTTCCGGAACATGTCTTGCCGTGCGGGCCCATTATTTCGGAGGCCTTGCCACTGCTCGCTTCGGACCCAGACCTTGACGCATGGCTCGCACGTAGGCCCACCATCTATGTCAACATGGGCACCCTTTGCAAACTTTCTGCTGATCAAGCATTCCAAATCGCTCTAGCACTGAACGTCGTACTGCGTGAATCCGTTCGCGCAAAAACATCGCCGTCATCGTTTTGCACACAATCCTTACAGGTGCTGTGGAAGCTCCAAAAGGTCGGCGACTTCCCCGTACTCGAGCAAGGCTCGGACATTCATACAGCGCTCCAGGAGTATGTTGCCCAAGACAGAGTTCGAATCGTGGACTGGATTCAAGCTCGACCATCTTCCATCCTCGAGTCTGGGCAGATCGTCTGTGCCGTACATCACGGCGGTGCTAACTCCTATCACGATGCAATTGTGTAAGCTTGATTTCTTATATGCCTGCCTTTGACGAAAAGCTACGATGGCGCTCATAGCGCGGAGCTTCTGCTAGAACTTCCAGTAAGTCGATGACTGACCAGACTTGTTCCAGCGCCGGTGTCCCTCAGGTCGCTCTGCCTAAATGGACTGACTGCTATGACTACGCGCAAAAGATCGAGATGCTAGGAGTTGGCAAGCAGGGAAATATCAGGCATCAGCCAGGTGTGCAGGCAGATGAGCTGGCGCAAGCGCTGCTTGAAATTGTAGCCAGTCCCCGCACTGAAAACATTCGTCTGCGTGCGAGGCACTTTGCTTCCCTTTGCCAGAGCAAGGGCAACGGTGCAGCCAACGCCGCGCAGATCTTGCTGAACGAGTGCGCGAGTGTCAGAGAATCCGGAAAGACGACGCCGAAGACAAAGCTGGCTGCCGACATGAAATGATTCTATGCCTACAGCACTTCCTCAAACTTCTCTTGAACCATTGGCGCCGCTACCTTCAGCCTGACCAGCCCTTGTAGCGTCTCGAACGCGGACTGGAAAGAGTCCACTGTACCATGGAACCCGAATTTCCGAGCCTTTCGCATACTCAATGACAAAGGCCAGCCCCCAAGCAGAGCAGAGTCTGACACGCCGAAGACTTTAGCTCTGTCTTGGAACGGGTCAAATTGCAGGTCATGCTTCTGTGCTAAATCGTTCCATGCCCCGACAATGTCCTGCTGTTCAGACCACTCTTGCAGTGAAAATGTAGTCTTGCTGACTCCCCAGCCGTAGCCTCTCGGCGTGGCCTGATGCCTCGTTTCCGCGACCCTGTACTGCGATTCGTCCAATGAAGGCGGCTCCCATGATAGACCATACCAGCTGGCAAGATAGGGCCAGAAGCGGGCCCATGTGAAGTTCAGACCATCATGAATATTGAATGCTTGGTTAGCTGCCTCATCGTCAAGGACAGCCCATTCTTCGAAATAACCATTGAGCATAGCAGAGCTTTCTAACAGCATGCAGAGTCAGCTCACCGAATATCTCAGCTGCAGGAACCCTTAACTCACGACACTGCTCCTTGTCCCAAGCGACAAAATCACCTGGAAACTGTAACGACCTCCCAAGATGCTTCTGCACAGCAGCATACACCGCCAAACCGGGCCAGAAGTTCAAGGCATTATCCCGCACTGCGCCGATAATATAGCTTGGTCTCACGACGTTCCACTTCGCCCCCACCTCCTTGCAGTACTGCGTCAATATATCTTCTTGGTGGTAATAGAAATTATCTTCGAGCGTCACTCTTGGATCAGTCTCGAAGCTTGGGTTCGTAGCAGGTCCCATGTGGAAACCGTAATGTCTGAGTGGTTTAGGGTTAGCTGATGTTAGCCGACGTGACGAAATATCATCGCAGGCTGGCTAACACAATGGATGCAGTAGCGCATCGTTTTGTCGCACTCCAATCCACGCACTGCTGATTATGCCACTATTGTATGATTTCAGGCCCTGCGATTGACCTACTTACTTCGCTCCCGTCTGTAACAAGACTCTACCAGGCTTCACCTCCGCGATCTTGAGACCATCCAAAAAATTCTTCAGCAACCTAGAGTTAGCATCGACCAACGCATCCGCGCCAGACCACATCCCATTCACGCCACCCGTCTCTCCCTCAGCCTGAACATAAGAGAAGAAAAACACGCAATCAACACCCTCGACTTTACATCTCAACTCCTTCGCGATAGCGTCACCATCATTCAAAAAGTCCGCACTGATATGTTCGACCCGCTTGGCGCCTTCGCCGAGCTCAGAGAAGAAATAGTCCGGTGGTGGACGTCTCGAGAGGCAGAATATCTTCTTCCAGCGCGACGAAGCCTCCGATAAGACTTTGACCATGTGGAAGCCGGAGATACCATTAGCGCCGGTGACGATGGCGGTCAAGTCTCGTATGTGGTCTGGAAACGTGGGGAGGCCGTGGTAGATGCCTTTGTTTTGGACGACTTGCGTGCTGGACACCATCGCGGTTGATGCTCATGTATCGTGGAAGGGAGGCGCGAAGTCAGATGGGAAGCGGATGAAGGAGGCATCGTGGATGTGGTTGTCCCGATCGGCAGCTTGGCTGGCTGTTGTGTAACTGGACGTCAACCATCATTGGCTCTCGTGAAGAATTGCTCCGTTCAAGAGGCCATACCCCGCGACAACAAGTTGCATGTGGTAGATGAGTGGATAGTGTACACGAAGTACCTGCGATTATTGATGCGCATCGTACGCGCAGTCATTTGGTCAAGTGGTCGTGCCGGGCGCGATCGTGTATCATCGCCTGACTGCGTTAGGTGGTGTATCTGAAGCCTTTATCCAGCTTGTCGGTAACATCAGCGCCTGTCTCAAATGTATCGACTTCCTGCAAATTGTCGCGATCTCTGTTTTCGTGCCAACATAGCCACCAATACCATGGAACGAAAACATACACTAGACCCCAGTCTACCAATGCGCAGATAACCCCTGCAGAATACCTTGGAGGTGCCGTCCACAGTTGAGGCGCCGCGATACATCCCGTGCAATATCCGACAAAGAACATCGCATTGACGGCTGCCTTTTTTGTGTTACCGCGAACATTGCTCGCAGAGAGGGACATCAGTATGCTGAACTGTGAGCTAATGACACTGGCCAGCCAAGAAGCTACGATCATACCCCAGCCAGCGGAGAATGGCAGGACTTTCAAGAGTATGCATCCCACCAAGGGAACAATGCATAGCACCAGCACTATGAGGTTTCGGCGGTTAGGAAATAGCCAGCAGCCAACAACGCCCACCCAGATGAACACGATCTGCACCGCACCAGAAGGAGAGCCGTATAGCAACGTTTCGGACGAAGTGTACCCAAGATTCTTGATCACTAGTGATGCGAATGTAAGCACGGGCGAGCACATGGTCACCAAGAGACCGAACATGAAGACGTGGAATGTCTTCAGGTCAAAGCAAGCCTCTTTGAGCTGTGTCCAGGAGAAGGACGTCTTGTCTCCTCCATCATGCTGCGAAGCCAGGCGCTTTGCTGCGATGATCTTCTCTTCTGCGGTGAGAAACCAGGCAGTTTGAGGTCCAGCTGGCATAGCGAAAAAGAACAAAATCCCTGCCAAGACAGTAATACCTCCAGCCAGCACGAACATCAGTCGCCAAGGTTTGATAGATAAGTGTGATGCGTGTTCTCCAATGCCATACATCATAAGAGAGCCTGCAATTTGTGCGAGCCCATTGCATGTGACCCACATGCCGACACGTAGAGGATGCTCTTCTTTCTTGTACCAGATCGAAGTGATTGTAACGAAGGCTGGAGACACGGCTCCTTCTGTAAAACCGAGGAGACAACGCACAGCTGCAAAGCCGGCAAAACCAGTCGGTGCCGCCAAGCACATGCATACAGCGCCCCAGAGGACCACTGTAACGCCCACAAATTTTGCAATCGGCAGTCTGCTCATCAGGTAGATAAAGGGCCACTCCGAAGCCAGTTGGGACAGGTAGAAGCAGCTAGTCAACCAGCTGTATTGGCGACTGCTCAGATCGAGATCCTCGAGGAGACCATAGACAGAGGCATAGGAAAGTGATTGCTTGTCCAGATACTGCGTGAAGAAGACCAAACACATCTATCGCAGTCAGCAGAATGTGAGCGAAGGCGCAACGCATATTCGCACCATTGGAAGGACGATTAAATCTATCTTCCATCGTACTCTTCTGTCATCCTCGGGATTGATATAATATGATTGCGATTGCCCTTCGCAGAGGTCGACGTTCGTGACCGCATTGCGATACCCGGTCTTCCTCTCGATGTCCATAGTATCCTGTCACGGAGGACATGTCGAAGCCAGAGAAGGCGATATACAATCGCGGTGAAACTGTTGGCATCGAGCAAGTAGTGGTATCTAACAATGCTCTCCTCATGTTAGATAGGGCAAGGAACTACCTACGGCGGCTGATGTGGCCTCGCTGCGCGGCCCGGCGATTTCGCCTGAACATCGCATTCACGCAGCTGCACGAGGACGCATCTAATATGTCTCGTGGTATAGTATTCCACGAATTGACTGTCGATAATCTGGGAATGCTCGAGGTCGTCATCTGAGCGCTACTTCTAGGCAACTCGCACCGCCGCGTGGTTTAGCACTAGAAGACGAGCTTCGGTCTCGAGCATTTGTGCTAAAAACGCCTTCTCAGGCACTGTGAGGAGCTCATTCGAGTTATGATAGCATTGTTTGGGAGAACAACAGGAAGGAAAAGTCAAGCGAGCACTGACGGAGCTCTGCTTCTACACACGAGAAACAACTGTTTTCTCAAGTTCAGCAGAACGATTTTCTCGAACAACAGCACAGCACACCGAGTAATGCGTAATATGAATGCAGAGATCGATAGGTTATGAGTATAGGTAGGTTATGTGCGAGTCTTGAAGCGAACTACCTACGAACAAGCTGCGAAAAGTCGAAAAACGACATTCTTAGTACTTAGCTTTCGACAACTTTCTTCTGTTATTCGTACAATACGCGAGTTATACGTAATATGAATCTACAGTACCCTACTTATACTTATATACTATCGATCTATAAATTTATATTACGTATAACTCGATGTGACGTTGCGCGAATAGGCTTCGAATATACCTGAAGTATGCGCATTCTGCTGTATAGATTATCTCGTGAGACTTTAGACCCTAGCCGCTAAACCTAAAGAAGAGTATATAGGGTCTGAAGCGAGTCGTACTGAGTATGTCGCGATTTATCCGCAGCTTGTTCGTAGGCACTTCGCTTCAAGACTCGCACATAACCTACCTGTACTCATAACCTATCGATCTCTACATTCATATCACGTATTACTCGGTGTGCTGTGCGAACAAATGCACGAACACGCTACGATCAGACCGGATTTGGAGTTTTGGGATTTGAGTTGTTTCACATGTGTACATCGGGAGCTCCCTAGCACTGGACGTAATAGAGTTCAGCGGTCAAACCTCGAAGCTTCGGCAAGAACGCGCGCCGAGCCAGCGCTCCTGCTTTCTTGAAGCTGTCCAAACCTCGAGTCGAATATGACCGAAATACATGTACATTCCGAAACAGCAGATCTGTCGGACGGAATGGCGAGCAACAACATCAACCATCCGCTGAAGCCATGGACAGCGACGCCTCACAAAAGATACAGACTTGTCGACGCAAGGTTGATAGGTGATTATCTACTGCTATCGTCGAGTTATCATTGTGTTTGACAAAACGCGATTAGACCCGAAGTCTGGCGAAGTACATGAGCATGTGACGATTGACATTCATAATGGTGTGATACACAACATGTCCAAATTGTCGAGGTAAGCATATAGGCTTACTCTACCTCTTTACGCCATCGATTCTGACTCGATAAAGTCAACCGTCACCCAGCGACGAAGCGCTATCGTGGACACAGAACGACCAGATCACGATCGTCAACCTCGATGGAAAGTATGTCATGCCAGGCCTGATCGACTGCCATGTCCACCTAGCCACGCCTCCAGGCGAGGACGGACTGAAAGATACCATGAATCAGGACCCCAACACTTCGTTACTTCGACAGCCATACCTCGCTCATGAAATGCTGAAGCGCGGCTTCACCACAGTTCGTGACTGTGGTGGCGCAACTTTAGCCATCAAAGAAGCTCTGGCGGAAGGGCTATATCCAGGTCCGAGATTGTTCACATCTGGCCATGCGATCTCTCAGACTGGTGGCCATGGAGACATGCGTCAAGCCAAGGATCAAGAATACGCGTGCTGTGGCGGCAATGCGCGCAGTCTTGGTCGCATTGCGGACGGTGTTGAACAATGCTTGCACGCAGCGCGCGAGGAATTGCGCCAAGGTGCTGACTTCCTTAAGATAATGGTTAGCGGCGGTGTCGTCTCGCCGACCGATAAATTGACAAATCTTCAATACACGCCAGAAGAGATCCGGGCGTTCACCAAAGTGGCCAGTGATTCTGGCACCTGGGTCACTGCGCATGCTTACACTCCTGCGGCGATTCGGAATGCCGTGGAGAATGGCGTACTTGGTATTGAGCACGGCAATCTAATCGACGAGTCGACGGCAAGACTCATGGCTGAGAGGGGTGCGTTCCTGACGCAGACTCTTGTCGCGTATGACGCCATGGCCTCGAAAGATTTCGGCTCTTTCCTGCCGGCCTCGATAGCTGAGAAGAACCTCGAAGTACTGAAAGCTGGGTTTAGAAGCATCCAGATCGCCGACGCCGCAGGTGTCACCATGTGTTACGGTACAGACCTGCTTGGCCCTCTGCAGGTGAAACAGACCGCTGGATTCACCTTGCTCAAGAGATCTGGACTGAGCAACCTCAAGATCCTGCAAAGTGCAACAATAAATGCTGCAAAAATGCTGCAGCACGAGGACAAGCTCGGCCGCATCAAAGAGGGGTTTTTTGCGGACTTGCTTATACTGAATGCCAATCCTCTCGAAGACATCGAGGTGTTGGATCGGCCAGAACAGCATCTGCTTGCTGTGTTCAAGGAAGGTAGAGTGCTTCAGAGCCGGTTTAGTAAGCTGGCGGAGCGAGCGCCGCTACTCGAATGACTCGCAGAAGGAAAGTAGAATCGGCCATGGTCTCCACATCTTGCAATGCGTGGGCACTAATCAGGGCGAAAACGGTGCAACTGGGTCAACACTATAGCTTGTCAGTAGGTATGCGAGCGCGCTCATGAAGGACCGGCTCACCTCAGATCGAGAGTGTCCAATCGCCAAACCTCCCACTTGAGGGCTTCTTCTTTGCCGACCATGCTCATCTCGTGTCGCAGCTCGACACTGCCATCCTCTCTCATCAGCTCGACCAGTGGCCCAACTCTGTAGTGGTAATCTCCCACGCTGACAAGGCTTATGTTCTGCGGCGCTCTCTGCGCCAGCTCATAGCCCATGACCCACATCCTTTCTTCGTGGGTAATGTTCTGCAGATGTGCCAGGGAATGTTCATTCGCTAATATACGAAAACACTGAAGGTTTGGTAGAAATGGGATCATCATTCGCAAAACGTCGTGTGTGGCAGAGTCAATCGCGCATCCGAGTTCGACCAAATTTGGGCAGTGTGTGATGAGATCAGCTAGTTCCTCAGACGATAGCGCCCACTGGTCTGAGAGAAGCAAATGTGTCAAGGACTCGCCGTGGTAGCGTGTGACGCAGTGCAGATACTCCCTGCCAAGTGCCTGAAGCTGTGGATCGATCGGTGATTCTTGATCATTCGGCGTCAGAGGACTACTCAGATTATTCGCATTCTCCGGTGGAGTGAACCCTGACGGCTTTCTTCGCTCGTTGACGAGGAACAGACGCTCCATCTTCTGCGCAGCCGACTTCATGATCTGCAGATGCTGCGGGGCAACCTCATTGGCGCGGACATGCCTAAAGTTGCAATATATATCCAGTGGAACGTTCTTCCACGTATCATCGATGAATATAGTGCGAGGATCGTTACTGCCAAATGTGTCGAGAAACGTGACGCTCCTGCACGTGTCGATATCGAAGATCTGTTCCATGCCAAGGACGTTTGGACCAAAAAAGTTGTGGAGAGCAAAATGCTTCACCTTCAATTTATACCCGGCTTTGTGGCACCTGCCAAAGAACAAATCAAGGCTCATGATCGATTCCGCTTCCGCTCTCATTCGGGGTGAGAAATGTAGTCTGACGTCCTCCAGCTTCTTGGAGTGCAGCATGAGCATGCTGATGTCGTCTGGATAGCACATCGGATCGATGTCCATGGCTTGAAACATCCTTAAGTTGACCATAGGAGGTATAAGGACTGAAGGGCGTGGTACTCTCGTTGATGGGAACCTGAGCACGAACTTGGTAAGCGTGTTGTGTGATCCAAGGCCTTGATAAAGCGTCTTCAATGGTTTGCAGTCCAGCTCCCAGCAGAAGGATTGTAGCTTCGTCATCTTGTCCGTTGCAGCGCGCAAGAGAATGTTCAGCATCATAGAGTTGTCCGGAACCCTGCCTCTTGCGAAATCTTGTATGCCGTGTTCCTTCCACTGGCCCCATATGCGAAAGTCCTTAACCAATGCGGCATGCTGCTTCGTCACTAGACCGTTCAAAGCCATTTGAAACGGACTGCCGCTCCCAAATCCCTCGGGCCGACCATTGACGTATCTGATGTCGGCGTAAGAATGTAGGCTCACCCTCTCGTACAGCTGGGGCAGGGTCATGTAGTACAAAAGGCGCGAGGTCCGCGTGAGTCTTGCGATATCGCCAACATCGTCGAGATAGGAGACGATGAGTGCGATGAGCTGCAGCGGTAAAGTGGTTGCTCGTGGCACGGCATCGTTGGGCGGCGTATTGCTGGCGACTGGGCTCGTCCACGAGACGTATCGAGGGATCTCGCGTTCGATGCCTTTGGCGAGAAAGGCATTGGTTGGAGCTTGTCCCATGTCGGGGCCGCGAGGGTGGTGATCATTCTCCAAAGAGGCGGTCATGGTGCCGATTGCGAGACTAGAACTATCCCGACTCTTTCGTTTCCCCAACATGCTCTGCGGTGTATCGTGCACTGGCATGTCGCGGCGGGCACAGGAGTGCGCGTGGGAGCACAAATGTTTTTCTCGTCATCTCGTCGCACCACCGGCAACTCCCAGACGGTTCGACAGCAGATAAGTTTATGCATGGGCGAGGGCGGGTAGCGGGCGTCATGGGCTGGGATGTCGCGATACGCCGAAGCCTGTTAGTGAGGATGCAGACCTAGATCAGTCCAGTTGCAACACTCAACCTAGTTGGGGGCAGCGGGATGAGTAAGGCGAGTGAGCTAAATCTTACTGTTCCTGCTGCTGGACTAGCACACACATTAGCACGGTAGTAGTACTGTAGTAGGTTCTGCTCATCAGGCGTCACGTTCAATTGGGCGCATGTGGTAGAATGGCAGTTGGTCGGAGCATAATGTGCCCCGGTCGTCCATCTTGTACTACCCCCCCAGCGGACCGACGACGAGTCTTGTATCTCGTACGAAATAACATGAAAGCACCATGCGCGGTGAGCACTGTTTCGGCCCAGCTCTCTGCCTATGTAATACATGTACAGTATGTACATACATGCATACACGTACTGGAACTGGAGTACCTACATGTACAGATGTACCTAGTATGCATACGTCGATCTCTTGGCAGCAAAACACCGAACACGGGTCGCACGAGCGCGGCATCTGACCGCCACTGGTTGCTGCAGCCTGCCTGCCTGCTGGCCTGGAACAGCATTGCGTTGGCTGGTGTTGGCTGCGTTTCCTTGCCGAGCTTGCTTTGTGCACCGACGCGCGAAGGTCTGGATGACTTCCACGTTCTGTGCTCTCTTTCGGAAGCCACAAGACCCGGATACTCGATATCGGTAATTTCCCCCCACACACACAACGCATGTAACACATACACACATACACACATACACACACACCTCTCTCCCAGTATGGCCAGCGATTCACTCACCCAACTGATCTCTTCTTACCACGATTTCAATCCATCGGTCGTCGATGAGCTGCAACTTGTCCCTTCCGCCTTGACGTTCTCGAGATACGTTGCCCGAAATACACCTTTCGTCATAAGGCAGGCCGCGAGGGATTGGCCTGCCGTCGGAAAATGGAATGGGCACTACTTGCGCACAAAATTGCAAGGCAAGCATGTCAGAGTGGCGGTCACGCCGCATGGGTAGGTGGCAGGGGTCCTCGCTCTCCCTTTCGCTCATACACGTCGCTTCGGCTAAACAGCTCGACAGCAATGCAGATGCTGTCGTCCAAGACGAGCTTGGCAGATTACATTTCGTCGAGCCATACGAAATCACCGAGCCGTTTGGCGATTTCTTGTCATATGTTCAGGATGATTATTCCCGAAGCCGAAAGCACCATGTCAAGTATGCACAGCCGCGTATGACTTGCACTACCTCCCCTCGTGTCGATGATTGATCGCGCTAACGTATCATTGTACTCACAGAGAACGACAGTCTGAGAGGGGAGTATTCCAGTCTATACCCCGATGTCCCAACACGGATCCCATTTGCCAGTGATGCCTTGGAACAGGAACCAGATGCTATCAATTTTTGGCTGGGCAACGATCGTTCTGTGACCTCGCTACACAAGGACAATTATGAAAATATTTACGCCCAGATTCGAGGCGATAAGCACTTTGTGTTGTTACCCCCGGTCGAGATGCCATGCGTCAACGAAACACCAGTTCCTCTTGCACGCTATCACCCATGCTCAGATGACCATCCGAGGCTGGAGGTTCGGGGCGATTCAAGGTCCGACCTAGTTCCGGTGCCACTCTGGGATCCAGACGAGCCGAATGTCAGGTCGACAATCTACTCTCAGCACTCTCGACCACTGAAAGTGACGCTGCATCAAGGTGACATGATGTACTTGCCAGCCATGTGGTACCACAAAGTCACGCAAGGCAACTGTACTGAAGGATTCTCCTGCTCCGTCAACTATTGGTATGATATGGACTTCAGTGGCAGCTTCTGGACAACCAATGCCTTCGTGCGAGACGTCTATAATGCACATGATGCCGCCGTGAATTATCCAGAATTGACCAATGAGGATATAACGGAGGAAACGAGAACAGCTTGGACGGACCAATCGTTTTCCGAGAAAACCGGGCATTGCGATTCTAATGCTAGCTTACTGCAGTCAGGAGTACAGACCAGTAAGTGAGTACCTTCCTACCCTGTTGCCCGAGACGTCGGTAAAGTAGACCGCATCTTGAGGCCCGTAGTTGACCGCAACATCAACGTATGGAGGAATCGCACTCGTCACGCCAGGGAGTCCAAGCGAGGCACCGCTGTTAGGGAAGCCCACATAACTGAACTCGAACGTGTTCGTGTCAAGTCGCGCCAAGCGGTTGACGTCCTGAATCGAACAATTAGCACTAAGACTATGCGAACGACGAAACAAGGCCGACCTACAAAGAAGCTGTACCAGACACCACCGTACTGATCGATCGTCTCCTCGGCACCAATTCCCAGGAGCTGGTCGGTATGGTAAATATCGATCTCGTGGGTCTGCATGTTGATCCTCCCAATACCGTTGCCTGTAAATAGCGCAAAATACACATACCCATCCCTCTCCGCCCTTATCACGGTCGGCAGTTGCAGCGGCTCCGGTAGCGGAAATTCGCTCGTAACATTCGTCTTCGGGTCGTATGTCAGGATTTTGTTCGACAACAACTCAGCAATGTAGACGACGCCATCGGAAGCCACGAAGAGGCCAAGAGGGAGCGCAAGTGGTGTGGGTACTGGGTAGGTCGTAAACTGCTCGGTAGCGAAGGAAAAGAAGGAGAAGGCGTTGCCAGTGGTTTGCGTCAGCCAGATCCCATCTTCTGCTGTGTAGAGATCGTTGAAAGGTTGGAGGTCACCGACTGGATTGATCGGAGTGATTTCGAAAATCTTGATTCCTCTCGAGGTGGGGTTGATCTGAACGAGCTGATTTCGCAGACCGTTGGAAGCGTAGAGGTTACCATCAGCGCCTTGACGAATCGCGCAAGAGAAGGCGGTGCGGTCTTGAATCGCTTCGTTGTTGAGACCGGGAATTGTCTTGTTGCTCAGAGGCGTTGTGAAGGGAATAGGATATTCCTCGACGTCGCCGGTGTTCGTGTCTATTCGGAAGATGTTGTTCTTGAGTATGGCTTCGCCCCACAATGCGCCATCGGGACCACTGGTGAGGTCACAAGGTCCAGAAAGCTCTGTAAGCAATGGATAGAATGTGAATCTGTCGTCCTGGCGGGCGTTCAAGGTGGGAGCTGCAAAGACTGATGTTGCGAGTGCCACAAAGAGAGTCGACGACCGGATGCTCATCATGGTTGTCGTACCTACTTCTAGCAATGAAGAACTTCTATCGACGGCCAAAGACCTGCGCAAGACGAACAGGAGACGTTGTAGTAATTCCAAAGACTTAAGTCACTTGATCCCCAGATCTGCCGTCCAAGCAGAAGACTATAGCAGCGCATGGTGGACGTATGATGGCGTATGCAGTCCGATCGTGGCGACCGTCAATGGTTTGACAAAGGAATGTTGCCATCCTATTCAGGAAAGTAAGTCGGGGTGGTGATCGGCACTGCAGCTCCATACAAGCGTCCTATTTGACAGAACCCTGTTGCCGAGGCGTGAACGGTTTGGTCCACAAACAGTAGTTGCATAGAGTACCATTGTACTTGTCGCTATGATGCGATGCTCACGTCAAATCTGCTCGTGGCTCGCAAAGGGTTGTTGCGTGCACTTAAGAGCGGTAGGAAATTGGGGTTTTGCGACAGTCTTTACGTTTAGCATTAGAGCTGCCCTATTGGCCTATAGTCCGCTTTCCATTGCCATCGAACATGCTCTCGATACATCGACTGAGAGTTGAGCATCGAGAGGCGACCGCCCATGTGCAACAGCTGCATAGGCACCCACAAGCTGCGGTACAGCTATGACCTAGTGTTACAATTTCAGTCTCCCTCTTCCAGCTTTATCATCAACTGCTCATGCTGGGACTTCTTTTGATCGAGAAGTATCCTCCTCTCCTCAAGGACGAACCTTCTGCTTAGAGCTGTGACCTGATCCGCTTCTTCTCTTTCTCCCGATTCTTGGAGCTGGCGATTCTCGGATCATAGTAGGCGTGATTACACTGTTGGTTTGGGGTGCGTCCAGTCGTCACTCTTGTTTCACGTACATGGCGGTTTCGGCTGAGTCGGACTTGCGTTCGTCCTCGTCGTCCACTTCGGCCACACGTTTCCTTCTCGCTGACAGACGTGGCGACGTCGTTAGGTTCTTAGCATATTTTGTGATATGCAACCGACCCGGGCTATTACCCGATGGCTTTTGCTTCTCCTCATCTCCATCGCTCGAACTCAGTGTTGACGGGCACACCGGAGCAATGCTGTCGTGGTCCGTTGCTGCGGGCTCTAGTCAAGGAGAGTGGTTGTTCGCTTGGTTCCAGTCGAGGTAGTAAGAGTCTGCACTTCGAGAGCAAGGCTGAGCTAAATTACTCGTGTCCTGGAAACGAGATTGAGCAACGTCCCCATTTAAGGCTGCGAAAGCTGTAAACCATTCAGGACGGACAATGCAAACCTCTGTAGCGTCCTCCGGCTTTCAAATACCACGCAGCTAGCTCATGCCGGATCAGACATGGTATTTAAGGCATTTGAGACCGTGTCTGAGACTGGTCAATCGATCGAAGCGGGTCTGCTCGCATGTGCACAGGCTCTGTGAGATTATCCTCGCTAAATGTAGACTCCTGTACCTCCACCGTGTCTCGCGAGATTTTCTATGCCAGCCGGCTAGTCCTGGACCACTTCTCGAGACCTGCTTGAACTAGTCATGTGCTGTATTCGAAGACCGGTAAACCCACAACCATTGACAGTTTGCGACATTCTTGAAGGGCTTAATAATCCTTGCGTGTAATCCACGCTCACGATGGAAAGTTGTGGTGTTGCTGAATACATGTCCCCGTTGATCTCAAGATAGTTGCAAATCGTCCACATATGTGCTTCATCAACGCCCCTATCGTCAACAGCGATAGTCACCACGATGGCATCTGTTGCAGCATCGCCCATGGAACAATACCGCGATTGCAATCATGCATATCTTGAACACTTCGCTAGGTGCTATGAACACCAGGCGGTCGCGAGACGATCGATAAGATGTTTCATAAAGAGCTCGCTTATCCGCGTTTAGATTCCCTGTACTGTCGGCAGCGTGACGTTCCAGTTAGCCAGTATCATGGTGAGTGTCGCTTGTTGATCGCTGGTGATAGAGTTGTGAGGTTAAGGGGTCCAAGTCGTAAGTATGTGCAGAACATCAGAAAAGTGTTTGTCGTGAGGGTTGCCAAGCCAGATGCTGCAAGCAAGGTTGAGAGCTGCATAGGGACTATTCAATGAAGCAACAAGTAGCAACTAACGAATGGCTCATTTATCGTGGTAGCACGAAGTCCGTGTGCAGACCTAATGGCAATTTCTACAAGCATCTGCAACTGTCACTTCGGGTGCTCATGCCATCTCTTCCATTTTTGACCAAATTACTGTCGCAGTCACTGAGCTGCTATTGAGTGATGCATCAGGTTTGGCATCAGACGAGATGAATCTATGATAGGCCTAGGCAAGGAATCGCACTTGTAAGCCGTGAGTAGATGACGCAAGGCAACGTCCTTGGGACATTGTAATCGATGGCAAGCGAGACGAAAGCTATCATCAGCACTGTGTATCGTGGGTACCTGAAACTGCTTGAGCAGTATTGTACACGCACGTTGTTCCTTTATGCTGTCTACTGGCCGAATATCGAATGTGCCTACATGAATTTAGTGACGAGCTCGCGGAACACCGAAACATAGCAGACTTACATATATCTGCCTCTTCCGCAGATGCACAGGAGTCTCGTTCTCCGGGGCGCCAGGTATGGTCTTCTCGAGCTTCCTACTCATACTGTCAGCAGTCTACCCACCCAAATCATGCCTGCACTATCGCAGTAGTAGCACTTACAAATTATCAAACACACACTTGTTCAGTCCCCTTTCCGCTGCTCTGCACTGCCACAGCTGCTGGTTATTGTTGTCCAGGCACTCCCAGTGCTTTCTGAATTGCTCCAAGCAGCTCTTGTTGATATCGTCCAGCACACCTGCAGCACATCGCGTGACCTTCCTACCCTCCTTCAAGCACTCTGTCTCGCCTTTGCCATTGGATTGATCCTTGCAGTGCATATAGTCATCGTTATATGCTCTGCATCGTGCGCCGATGAAGAAGGACGCTGAGAGGAGTGGTGCGGAGGATGCGCCTATTTCCTGGACTTTGGGGATGCTGTCGGGGAGAGGAGTTGTGTCGATGAGGACTTGTTGATTGAAGCTATAGGCCGCATCAGCACGTCAAAACCATGACCCAAGCATGAAATATGATCTTTACCGTGGCTGTCTGGCCGACATCGTGGGCGGTGTATGAGTATGTCGGCACCGGCAATGTGTTCTTCGACGTCGATGTCAACGTCTGGAGGTGCTTGATCCAACACTACGGGTGGCACCGATTGGTTGGGCGTGGCAGCTTCGACCAGGAACCCGAAGCAAGTCGCGGACTCGCGTCCGAGCTCTTTCGCGCTTCACCAGGAAACTCAACAGTAACTTTTGCTGTGTTGCTCGTCTCTTTACTTCTTCGCGCAGACTCTGTGCGCGTCTTATTTTGTATCGCGCGACCAAATTCTCTCATCTCTTGTCCTTGACTCCACGACTCCTCGACAGATCCTTTCGCTCGCGCGAGACCCGATCCACGAGCCAGTCACTCAAGAGCAATCATGAGTCTCTTCGGCGGCGGCGGCGGTGGCCAGACAGGCGGCAGTGGAGGGCTTTTTGGATCATCCACGCCGAACGCGAGCAATACCGCAACTGGAGGTGGTCTGTTTGGATCCAGTACAACGCAGAACAACACTGGTGGTGGAGGACTCTTTGGCGGGAACACGAATCAGCCCAGCAATGCGGGAGGTGGAGGACTCTTTGCTGCAAGTACGGCTACTTCTGGCAGCAACACCGTTGGAGGAGGACTGTTTGGCTCCACGGCTACGAACACAGGAGGTAACACAGGTGGTGGACTGTTTGGCTCTGCGGCTACCAATTCTGGAGCTAATACAGGTGGTGGACTGTTTGGGTCAAGCAACGCCAATGCTGGTGGAGGCGGGGGAGGCCTATTCGGATCCAGCGCACCTCAAACACAGACACAAAACAACCAGAACACCACCGGAGGTGGTAGCTTGTTCGGCGGCGGGGGTGGGCTGTTCGGCAACAATAATAACCAGAATCAGAACCAGAGCCAGACTCAAAATGCTGGCAATTCCTTATTTGGAGGCTTGCAGAACAATAATAACAACAACCAAGTCCAAGGATCCTCGCTATTTGGCGGCAGCGGTGGCGGTAGCTCGCTGTTCGGAGGGCAGAACAACCAGAGCCTGCAGGCTCAGCAATCACAGCAACAGCAACAGCAACAGCAACAGCCGAATCTTTCAAGCTCAATCTTCAACGCACCAGCAGTACAAGTAGGCAATCTGGGACACACCATGAGCGCAGCTCAGCTCCAGAGACTGCAGCTCGGTGGTGTCTCTACGCAGCCAAATGAGAAGAAGGTGGCAGATCAAATTACGACAATATGGAGGAAGTGGAGCCCTGAAGGTGACGGTCAAAATCCTGCAACTACTACTCTCAAGACCTATCTATACAATGCTGTGCCCAAAGAGTACGCACCGTTCTTCTATCCGAACCACGAACTTGGCGAAGACGAGCAGAGCTGGGAGGAAGCGTTGAGCCAGAAGCCTGATCCACCCAAGACCCAAGGACAAGAAGTCTCGAATTTCGCATACGTGCCGATCTTATGCAAAGGTTTCAAGGCTTTAGGTGAAAGAGTGACCACGCAGGCGAAGATCGTCCAGGAAATGCGAGTGCGGCTCCACGAGATGAACAACTCTCTTTCAGCTGTAATGGATGCACATCAGCAACGTATCACCGTGCGAATAGCGGCAGCCAAGAGACAGCATCAGGTCCTTTCGCAGCGATGTCTGAGACTGGCGGTTAAGGTGCAGGTACTCCGCAACCGAGGTTATGCGCTTGATGGTGCAGAGGAAGGTCTCAGGAAGACGCTCATAAGCTTGGAGAGGCAAGTCATGGATCCAGGATTCGTCGGCAGAGAAGATGAGATCTGGGCGAGGATGGTCGCGTTGCGAGAGAGGACGAGATGGCTAGAAGAAGAAGGCAATCGAGTCGCGGCTCAGATCGGCGACCAAAATCGACAGGGACAGGCTGCAGGCGGCACTGGCGTGCCAGAGTCTGTACTCAACAAGACGAAGAAGATATTGAAGGACTACGACAATCAACTCCAGCATCTCAACAAGGAGCTGGAGGATGTCAAAAAGGAGTACGGAGAATGGGATGCGTCGCAGCGCAGACGATAGGATCGTGACTTGCATTGCCTGATCGCACAACGACTTGGTGTCGAGTTGTATGCTGCCGCGTGAGCGTTCCATCTGTGAGCGTGGCATTCGTATCGCTTATCTTCGCATTTGTGACTGACGGATGTCCGGGAGATGCGCTTACGGGATATTCGTGCCCTTGTCCAGAAGCGACGTCATGAGCTTTAATAGGGACAAATTCATCATGGAGCACGCGGTGCAGTAGTCTTTCTGAACATTGGAAGTCCATGGCCTGGCAGTTGCGCATGCTGTACAATGGGTGCGCGTGCATGGTCTCCCGGTCATGTCTTATTGGGGTGACGATGAGGTAGCTGTACTTTCTAATAATGACATGACACTACAGAGGTAGACAGCTCGATCCGGGTCGTTCCAACATGTGACAGGCGACTTTTCCGGTGCTATATGCAGCGCTTTGACTTCGTATCGCTCAATGCTGAAACGCCAACGTCAAACTCTATTTGGCCCGCGATCAGCGAAGCATCGTCGAAAGATGGTGTTAGCACAGAGGGCGACACCAAAGAGAGCACCGAGAAGCATGGAATAGAGTTACATGATTGCGTGTTCTGTTGACTCTCAACGCGTCTTCGTTCCCAAGACCCGTCTGAACGAATTACGTTGCTCGGTAGTTGAGTACATGTACATGTGTACATATGTAAACAGGTAGCGACAGGACCCCGGCGCGCTTATGACGGTGACGCGAGCTTAAAACACGACCTGGAACGGGCCCGCGCGCTTGGACGCTGCCTCACTGGTGAGGCAAGTTTGTTGTCTTTCAGATTTATGCACCACACTCTTCTTTCCTGAGACCAAACATTTTATTCACGCACCTGTTGTAAAGCCTTCATGATATTACGATAATACACCCGCCTTTGCCTAGGTATTCGGCGTCGGCATCTATACCTGCACAATGGGCGACGTTCCCGCTCCTACTAGTAGCTGCGCGTCCGGCATTTTTGGCCTCCTCAACTGCGGCGCTGGGCAGGCCACGAACAACTCGGGACAGACTGTCGGTGCACTTGTCGCAGCCATCTCGGTCAGTTTCGCCTCTCTGGGTGTACAGTTGTTCCTGTTCGTGGTCCTGCGCCTGCGGCTATCACGAATATACCGGCCCAAGTCGTACCTAGTACCCTCACGCGAAAGAGTACCCCCTCCGCAAGGCGGGCTGATTGGATGGCTGTATCCACTGTTCACCACCACCAATCTCACCCTGATACAGAAGTGCGGGCTTGACGCTTACTTCTTCCTGCGCTTTCTCCGCATGCTGTTGAAGTTGTTCTTTCCAGCAGCTGTCATCATCATACCGATACTGCTGCCCATCAACAAGACCGGAACGGCTTCCGGAGTGAAAGGTTTGGACCAGTACGCCATTTCGCACATCGCAGGGTCGGAAACGAATCGACTATGGGCGCACTTGGTACTGGCCATTATCTTCATCCTTTGGTTCTTCTATGTCGTGGTCAAGGAACTAAGAGGTTACATTCGCGTTCGACAAGCGTTTCTTACTAGCCCGCAACATCGGATACGAGCCTCTGCCACCACCGTGCTTGTTACTGGCATACCGCGCAAATGGTTGACGCTCGAAGCATTGTCTGGGCTGTACGATGTATTCCCTGGTGGAATTAGGAACATTTGGATCAACAGAAATTTCGACGAGCTGGCCGACAAGGTGTCTGAACGTGACAAATGTGCTAGGAGCCTCGAGGACGCCGAGACCGTCCTGGTCAAGAAATGTCGCAAGGCACACCTGAAGAGCGAGGCTAAACGAGCAAAGGCGGAAGGCCGCAAGAAGAGAACTAAGGAGGAGAAGAAGCAAGACCAAGCAGATGAGAATGCCGCTGCAGAGCAGTTGGCACATGGTGACGGCGTTAGTGCTGGTGGCGAGCAACATAATACTTTGTCTCAGGGAATGCAGGACATCCTCGAGGAAGAAGAACGACAGCACGACAAATGGGAAAAACAGCGCAACAAAACACCTTTCGGTGCTATGGGCCAAGGATTGGACGGCGTTGGCCATGGCATAGAACGGTTTGGTAAAGGCATTGGCAAGTTCCGTGGGAGGATCGTTGGAGGGGTCGATACCGAGTTTCACAAAGCTGGCAACGAATTCAACCGGACAACACACGCTCTCAACACAAGGAATCTGGGAGGTGGTTTTGCAATGGACGATTCGCTGTATCAGGTGCCCAGTGGAGGGAGCGACTCTGCGGCTGGTCGACCTGCAACAGCATCCAGCGACAGATTGCGCCAGAGTCCTAGACTTGGGTACGGGACTCAGATGGATACACTACCAAGGGCGACGCGACACCCGCTGGCTGCCACGCAAATGGCCGCAACGGACGGCGCGCGGAGCTCGGAGAACAGTGTCGGCACGCTCGGCGCTCCCGACATCCAGATGAAACGACCATCGGCAGATTCGAGGCCCAAAGAAACTCTGCAGATCGAGGAGCCACCATCGCACGGGTCAAAGCGGAAGCCTTGGAGCGTATTTAAAAACAACGACCGCTCATTGGTCTTACCCTCTCCGCAGCCTCACATCGAAGAAGAGGACGAGTTCCCTCTGCATGCTAGCGAGGAGAAAGGTCACGTAAACGACACGGAGAAGGAAATTTCGAAAAGTAGAGTGACCGAAAAGCTGGCTTTTTGGAAAAGGGGCGACGACGACGAGGTCAAGAAGACTTACGATATTGCCTACAATAAGGAATGGGACGAAGATCAAGACGAAGAACCGTACTGGAGACGATATATTAAGCCGAAGGATCGTGAGACCATACGACTGCCTCTGTTCTGCCCATCGTGGTTTCCTGGCCTACCGCTACTTGGCAAGAAAGTCGATCGTATCTATCACTTACGCCGCGAGCTGGCGCGACTCAATCTCGAAGTAGAGAAAGATCAGAATGACGTGGAGAAATTCCCATACATGAACTCCGCATTCATCCAGTTCAACCACCAAGTCGCGGCACACATGTGCTGTCAATCGCTCAGCCACCATGTGCCTCAGCAGATGGCCCCGAGGCTGGTCGAGATCAGTCCCGATGACGTGCTCTGGGATAACATGGCCATCAAGTGGTGGGAACGATATGTCAGGACTGGTATAGTTCTGGTGATTTGCGCGGCCCTTATCGTCTTCTACGCCATTCCCGTGGCCTTCACGTCTCTGCTAAATCACATTTCGACCATAGCTGGCATCGTACCTTGGCTTGGTTGGCTAGCGAGGGCCCCTGACTGGGTGCAGAGCATCATCAGTGGTGTTTTACCACCAGCTCTCCTGGCACTCATTCTCTTGTTGGTGCCCATCATCTTTCGGCTCCTGATTAAGCAACAGGGTGTGCCTACTGGAAATTCAAAAGAACTCGGCGTCCAGCAATGGTACTTTGCTTTCCTGTTCATTCAGGTCTTTCTTGTTGTCACCATTGCCGGAGGTTTGACCACTTTCTTCGCCGAAGCAGCACAGAATCCTGGTTCGATCGTGGCGAAGTTGGCTTCCAACCTGCCGAAGGCGTCTAACTACTTCTTCTCCTATCTCACGGTACAAGCTCTGTCCAACTCCGCCAGTGCGCTTCTGCAGACTGGCGCCTTGTTCATGTGGTTCATCATGGCGCCAATGCTCGACTCGACAGCGCGAGCTAAATGGAAGAGGCAAACGAATCTTAGCAATGTGCAATGGGGCTCCTTTTTCCCGCCATTCACAAACTTTGCTGCCATTGGAATCGTCTACTCAATCATATCCCCTCTGATCCTGGTCTTCATGATCTTTATTTTCGGCCTGTTCTGGATTGTGCAACGTTACAATGTACTTTTTGTGTATCGATTCCGCAACGACACCGGAGGACTGCTCTTCCCCGTGGCGATTAACCAGCTTTTCACAGGGCTCTATTTCCTCGAGCTATGCCTGATTGGACTCTTCTTTACCATCGGAGATGGCGGCAAGGCGATTGCGCAGGGAGTCATCATGGTCGTTGTGCTAGTAGGCACTATGT
The DNA here is from genome assembly GCA_013248845.1 of Passalora sequoiae. NCBI lineage: Eukaryota > Fungi > Ascomycota > Dothideomycetes > Mycosphaerellales > Mycosphaerellaceae > Passalora > Passalora sequoiae. The sequence goes on along the minus strand of WSQC01000018.1, from coordinate 241,965 downwards.
GCTTCCAGTGGCTGACGAACATGGCTTTCCAGCCTCTCTTCCAGTACCTACCAATCACTCTAGAGGACGAGGCCGTGATTAGAGACGAGGAGTTCGCGAGAGCACAAGCAAGCAAGTTCACGCCCATCGCTCAAGGCAGTGGAAACGATAATCGTGACATCCAGGAAATATTGGAAGACGAAGAGAGGCGCGAGCAAAACGCCGATGAAGCAGCAGAGAATGCAGAAAGGCGGGAAATCGAACAGCGTAGGCGCAGCAGAACTTCCGCGTCAGCACAATCGCTGGATGCGCGCAGGCAGACTTCCGGACCTCGTCCCAAACAAGAATCATGGCATGAGCAAAAGGCCACGAACAAGCCACTATGGGCGACCGACAGATGGAAGAAGGTTGCACCAGAAGCTGTCGGCGCTTTGCGTTTCCTCGCCGATGGTACCCGCGCTGATGCAGCCGTTCATGATCCAGAAGCACAGCACACTGTCGGCGATGTTCTCTTCTCGGGCTACGCCGATGAGCTGGAGGATATCTCGCCTGACGAACGTGACACACTGGTGAGATATGCGTTCCAGCATAGCGCTCTTCGAGCCCGACGTCCTGTGGTTTGGATTCCTCGAGATACTCTTGGAGTTAGTGATGATGAGATTAAGCGAGCGAAGAAGATGAGCACTGTCACCATCGAAACAGCAGATGGTATTAAGGAGGAAAAAACGAACATTTGGATGAGCAACGAGGGAACCGCTTTAGATGGCAAGGGGAGGGTCGTGTTCAGGCGCAGTCCTCCTGACTTCAGCAATATTGATCTCATTGCTTTGTGATCGGGCAGCAACAGCACCGGTCTTGATTTACAGCGCTTCAGCGTGAGCATACAAAGCACAAATATGGCATTATTCGGCGCATGATACCCAGGATGGTCTTCGGTAACGATGGAGTCTACTAGATGAAAGCCTCTGTATACGAAACAACATATGTGTTCTGACCCGCTTCCTACACTCCAATCCGCATGAAAGAAGTGAAGGTAACGCAGGCAGGTCCCACGCTAGATTGGCGTGCAGGTGCAAGCCACTGTTGTGATCTTCGTCCAGATCTGTGGTACGCTCGATGAGCGTAGTTGAGTTGTCGACGAAAGCAAGCACACCTCAGTGATTTCAAGTTGTGTCCCACTTTTTTGGCGACGACGCGGGGCCGCGAAGTTTGGAGCTGCTCAGCTTGAGGTCAGGTGGGTGGGATGCTCGGTAAAACTTCAACACGCAACACATTTTCCTCATCCACTCAAACAAATAAAAATTCCTGTCACGTCGCCATTATGTCTTCCGATCACGCCTACGAGCTCCTGTGCTTGGAGAATCCCTTACTTGATATTCAGGGTCAAGGGTCAGTGATCATTGCAAGCGAAACAGCCATTGGGCGTTTCCGTAGTCCTGAAAGCCAACATGAATGCTGACTGTGTGACACAGAGATGAAGCACTCCTCAACCAGTATGGGTTGAAGGCCAATGATGCCATTCTCGCGGAAGAGTCGCATAAGACACTATACGAAGAGTTGATTCAGAACCGCAGTGCTAAACTGCTTGCGGGTGGTGCGGCTCAGAATACTGCCAGAGGAGCACAGGTATGCTAGTCCTTAGCAATTTCCCAACATCACCGAACATATCGTGTTACTGCACACTCAGCTTTAGCTTTGGGCTCGTCATGAATGACTTGCAGGCACGACATACGCATGGCGAACGTGTCACCTGGCATCGGCACGTTCGCCTCTAGCAGGAGGCTCGATCTCCGAGCAAATTGCACATGCAATACAACAGTATAGATGCTGACAAGGACGAATTCTGTAGTACCTCCTTCCTGCCGATTCAGTAGTCTTCTTCGGCTGTGTCGGAAAGGACAAGTACGCCGATATCCTGCAAGACGCCAACAAACAAGCCGGACTCGCTGTCCGTTACCGGTACGATGAAGAGCAGCCTACTGGTCGATGTGGCGTTATCATCACAGGACACAACAGGAGTATGTGCACAGATCTCGCCGCGGCGAATTGCTACAAGATTGAACACTTGAATGAGAATTGGAGTGTCGCGGAGAAAGCGAAGGCATATTTCGTGGGTGGTTACCACTTGACGGTATCAGTACCGGCTGCCATGAAGTTGGCGGAAGAGGCTGCGAAGAAGAACAAGGTCGGTCGCGGTCCTTGATCACCGCCAGGATGTTGACATGCTGACGATTGTCTAGCCGTTCATCCTGTCGCTGTCAGCGCCGTTCATCCCACAATTTTTCAAGGATCCACTCGATCAAACCGCTCCGTACTGGGATTACGTCGTGGGCAACGAGACTGAAGCGCAAGCATATGCTGACTCGCACGATCTTAATACACACGACATTCCAACAATTGCCAAGCATCTCGCAAATCTGCCCAAAGAGAACAAGCAGCGCAAACGCGTTGCTATCATTACACAGGGCACGGACCCTACCATACTTGCGGTGCAGGGCGATGATAGCATCAAGTCTTTTCCAGTACACCAGATCGACAAGGATGAGATCGTAGACACCACTGGTGCTGGCGATGCTTTCGCTGGCGGCTTCTTTGCCGGTGTGGTTCAAGGAGACAGCCTGGAAACCTGTGTCGACAAGGGACAGTGGCTAGCGGCTTTGAGCCTGCGTGAACTGGGACCATCGTAAGTGTTCCTCGATTATGCAACGATGCGGCTCTCGCCACTGACCGTTCGAAGGTACCCGTTCCCTAAAAAAGCATATACCGCGGCGAAGTAAACACAGAGTCATGCGTCCCCTTGGTTGGATTATCGGCGTTTCGAAAACTTTCAACAGTTTGTCGCGTGACGTGCTCACATGATACCCAGACCCTCAACGACACGAGAGGTAAAAAAGCGTGCGGCGCTGTGATGGCAATAGCGGAGGCCTTCTGCCGATGATGAGCCAGATGCCACAGGATTTCGTTAGCCTTAGAAGCAAGAAAGTACATAAACGAGTGCTGTAGCCGCTTCAGGCAGTCTCATATGTCCCAAAGAAGATGATAAGGCGCAGGGATTCCGCACAGGGTTGTCGTCTAAACGAGCATTGGCACTAATCACACAACGCAGCGCTTGTGGCCAGGATCATGCTTTTGGCGCCGAGATGAGATCTATGCTCAATACGATCATAAGACGTGTGCTATGAGACTGTCAAGGAGTATACCGCGTGTCGGCTAGATGCGCCTGCGAAGATTCTGGTGACATTCTTGTGGCGGTCTGTTTGAGGAGAGCGAGTCTGGAGATTCGAGGTACAGCGAGCGGGAGGCTGAAGTGTCGGCTCAGGCATCCCAAGCTTGCGCGACGACGACGTTCAGACGGTCGACCGGGCTTCTGGGAGTGATCTCCTGCGGCGAATGTTTCAGTATGCGCGGACTGATACAGTACCGCAAGCATAAAAGGTGATGGTGCTATTATTAATGATGTTATTGACAACGATGTCTGCGCCGGCACCGGCCGATTTTAATGCGACAGCGACATGGTGGGATAGAGTTCATGCCCGATTCATGCAATACTGCCCAGTCGAACCGTGCTACAATGCCTGCGGGACTATGCCGGCATCCGAGACGGCCGGCCGATCTTTCTCGATCACAGATGGGTGATGATGGTTGTCGAAAGTACACGTCAAATCTGCTACGAATGTTTCAGCGCGAGTTTGGTGTCGTAACAGTGTCGCAATACACCTTGCTCAAGCTTTCAATGTTCGGTCTCTAGCGCGTCTTCGTGACACGAGCCTTACCTATCACCCTCACCTCTATTCGAAGCGGATCGCCCGAGCAAGCTGTAACACCCGCGTGCAGGCTAGTCATTGGTCGAGCGTGTCGCACGATGCAACGGCGGCAATCCCGAGCAAAGCCACGTGAGGCGGTAACGTGCAGCACGATGTGGCAATGCACTGGCATCGGCTGCGCTGTTCATCTCATCCGTAGCCACGATTTCGAGATTCGAGAAGGGCTCGGGCACCATGCGAGCACCCACTACGGAGATGAGATGAGATAGATGGATAGGTTGGCTGGTTGGTTGTCACGACATCGGCTGCGCTTACCGCTGCGCCTTGCAGTCGGCATAACGTGACCTTGACCAGATGCGCGCCCATAGCACGACGGACCAGTGAGGAAGTATGCAGCATGGATGTAGGGGTGAGTCAGGTTCAACGGCGTCGCTGCAGGTACCAGGCAAGGCAGGTAGCAGGAGGGCTACGGCGCCGCGAAGCTAGTAGACGTCTCGACACTGAACCTTCTGCATACGCGACGGCGGCTCCCGTGCTTTCGTCATGCAGCAGTCTGAGGTTCAGTTCGCATACAGTCGAGCACAGCCCGGGGCATGTACTGCATCGTGCGTGTGCGGCTGGTGTCAGTCGTCACAGCCACCCAGCGAGCATATGCTGTGCCAGGTCGACGCAGCACGATCAGCGGTACCAGTAGTGTCGAGGGGAAGAACGCGGTGCAGCGCGTGCGTCGGCCAGATTTCTCCAAGCTAGAAAAACTCTATTCGTCGAACATCCTTCATCAACACCGGGACATCAAACACTCCAAGGCCCGCTTTCACGCTATCGCCCGAGCCTTGCCCCAATCCAAGCTGCGGCAGGCATTGATTGCGTCTGACGCGCGCGCGCGCGGAACCGCAGTGCTTTCGCATCTTTACAGCAACCTGTCCAGCGCTGGGCTGGGCTGCGCTGGGCATTCTGGCATGGCGTCCGGGCTCCAGGGCATCGTCGAACAGCGCCTGCTGCCACTGGTTCATTACTAGTTAGAGCAGCCTCTGCATAGCATCATCTCGCTCATCGTCTCGTCAATCGCCGCGGTGCTCCAGGGCTCGCTCTAGCTTTAACGCCTTTCTTGCGTTATGATCCCTGAGACGTGATTGCTGAAGGTTGGGCTGCCACAAACGGCCGCCGCCGTACCTTGTGACCTGACCATTGCTCTCTGCACTTCACCTCGTCTCGTCAGGCCAGCTCCGCTCTGCTATTGCCCACGGGCCTCCAGCGAGGGAGCGGCGACACGGGCAGCAAACGTGCACACACACCGCACGCTACCGTCACACTGCCAGACGGGCACGGCTCCCTATCTCACACGCCTGCGACAAGTCGGAAGTTCCAATGTCTGGTCCTCATATCTGATCGAGTGACGGACTGCGCAGCATGACGAGCGCGACGCCTCACCTCTCTCTCTCTCTCTACGCACCCGCACCCGCACCACCTGCACTACGGGACTGGACTGGACTGGACTCGAGCCTCACTTTTGCTTCTCGCGCACTTGCCGTAGCAGCAAGGGTGTTCCACCCCGCCTCTGCCTTATAGTTTCGCGCCTTGCGTTTCCAATTCCATGACCATCCGCACCCGGCACTGCTCCCTGGTTGCGTGTCTATTCGACTGATTCGAGCGCGAACTTCACGACCCCACCACGCTCGGGACCGCTCACCTTGGACAATATATGTCCAACTACACTTCGGCTACCCGACCGAACAGCAGCAATAATACCTCCACCTGTCTTGTGCAACACCTCTGTTCCCTCTGACCTGCCAATTTCCCTGGCCACACGTTCCGTTTCGTCGCTCGTTCGAGGAGGCTGCGTCAAAAGTCTCTCGCTCTCGCAAGCCCGGGAAGCTCTCATCACCGTTACAGCCTTCTGTCTCTGGCAAACTCAGCAGCCTTCGGACTGACTGGGAAGGCGTTCTGGCTCACGCCTCCGTCACCAATACGGCTTCTATCTTGTCGCAAATCTGCCAGCTCCACTTCCGCAAGTGATCTTGGGCATCACCAGGAACAGGCATTGCGGACAAGGCCGCAACATTCTTGCCGCAATTTTTCTTGCTCAATCAAACCCTTCTCGATTGACGCGTCGATTCGTGCACGTCCACGCGCCCTCTCTTTTACTCATCGCTCCTCCGACTGCTGGCACTGAGGTTGCGTGAGCCTTGTCACCCTACCAATAACCTTCTGCCACCTAGCGGCACACCACTTCCCAACCGGCAAACTGGCGACTGTCTATGCATCACCGCCTTTCTCGCCGTTGGGGTCGCGAAAAGGCTTCGACTGGGAGCGGTCACCTCTGAATCCTGTGATGGACTACAATGATTCAGCACGACGACAGTACGCGCAGAATCCGTACGCGCAACCGCAGCCTCACGGGAGCGGACAGCAAGCCAATAGTCAGTACAGCAATCCTGGGTCCGTTGAACGTTTTCGGCAGTCAAACTTCCTGCAGCAGTCACCGACGACTGTGCCCTCGACCGGAAGAGCGGGCGCTGATGCGCAAGTGTACGGATCCGCGCAAGGCTCACAATATACTGCGGGTACTTTTGGCTCGGCGCAAACGATACAGTACGGTGCCGAGTTGCAGAGCCCAGACGTGCCGCGACAACAAGAGACACAGCAATACCAGCAGTATCCGTCCAACGTTATGTACGGGCTTGCGCAACAGTCGCAGCCGGCGACACAATCGCCCTACGACCCAGTCCAACGCTACACGCAACGGCCTGGCACCGCGTCCGAGACACTGGCGTCCCAATTTGGTGGACCGCAGACCGCCTACTACAACCTTGCAGGAGGAACTGTTCCCACCAGTGCGACAATGCCCGACCTCGCGGCACCACACTTGCCCTCACAATATCAGCCTGCTGCATATGCTCCAGCTGCGCCGTCAGCATCGCAGACTTACGCTGGTGCCATGATCGATCCGACGGGGTCGAGCGCATATCCGGCTTACACGGCACAATACGCACAACAGTCCAGCCAGTCCATCGACCAGGCGTTCAACAACTATCAGACGCAGATACGGCAAGTCTTCACACAGGTCCGAGAAGGGTCATTGCGCGACATTGGCAGTATCTTGCTGGACTGTTCGCACTATCTGCTCGGCAATGCAGAGGCTCTGGGTAAGTGCTGTCGAGTACCCAGACTTGGTGCTAGACTTACTAATGGGCAGGTCTAGGGCTCACTCGAGACGACGACAACCTTCATGACGATCGCATACGGCTTTGGGATGAATTTAACAGAGCGTGGCTCACGACGTTACAAACACAATACGATATGACCAACGAGTGGATTCGGAATCAACAGCCTTTTCGCGAACCGCGCTCGCTGATGAGCCAGCAGAACCTCGAGACGCTATCGAGAGAACTGGTCAGACTATGCGACAGTATAGAGAAGCACGGCCTCGTGGACTATCAGATGGGCGTCGCAGAAGAAGAAATCATGGATTGTAAGTCCTAGTCGGGCGCATCATGATGGCGCGTGCTAACACTGCCTTTAGTGTTACTTCGATGCCTGGCCCAATTGGACCCAGAGAGCGCAACGAGCGCCGAAGCCGGCGCAGAGTCTTCAACATCTGCTACAGCACGAGGGCGATAACATAGGCATGCTATCGGTACAGACGCTCCGCCGAACTTCCGGAACTCCCGCTCTGTCGTCAGCGCATGGCTTTGTCCTGTCATCTACCCAACCACGGGCTCGGCATGACTACCGCGCCTTGCGTTGCGACTTCCATCCTTGATGAAATGCTTTCATGACGAGGTTGGCTATGAGCTGAGATTCCTTTACCTTGAGATATCACTACTTTGTCTGGGCGGCCTTTTCCCCTGCGCATTCACTGATGGCATGAAGTGGATGACTAAATGTAGTATTTGACGGTGTACGAAAAAGAGAGAGAGAGAGAGAGAACAACAGAGGTATGATAGAAAGTGTACCATTACCCGGCATATCTGCTGGCCTCGAGCAGATGTCCGACTTCGTTAATGACCTCATTGGTCGCATGCATGCAATGTAAATAATGCCACCAAGCATGTCGTTCGACGCGGTGCGACGTGTTCTTCAGCGCTCCTTCGCTGCTTCATTGGGCGCTGCAGACGCCCAAGACTTTGGTCGGCCGGACTTGCTCGCAGTGATTCCTTACCACTCCTTGAACCTCTCGATCCCGGTATCTTCACAATCGGGTGCAAAGCCGAGGACAGTGCGACAACGAACAGGTTGTCAGATCGCTGCAACCAATTGTTGGCGGCGTACTTTCTCCATATCACCTTGCATGCCACAGTCACGACCAGCTCATATGCAAGGCCTGTCTCCCGCGGATCACAAGCACAGAGTATCGTGAGCATGCCCGGTCATAGTTGGATTGACTTTTGAGCGCAAGCTACGGCACTAAGTAAGACATGCAAGGATCGAGGCGTGGCGACGTTTCGATGCGAACAAGTGTCCGAACATTTTCGAACATTCCTAAACCCATCGTCGCACAATAATAAGGCCTGACAATCAAAGTAAAATCAAGATTCAGCACCGGCCCCAGGGCTGTACGAGACCAAAGCATAACCACCTCAGAGTCAAGACCCTCTTTTAAGCGCGGCAGTGTGGATCTTCGGCTCCGTTCGCGTTCGCTCCTGCGGAAGGCACATCGCGATGACAGGCGGAGCCGCAAGCTTATGCTCAACATAAACTGCTCGAGTATCGTCAAGATCGGTCCATCTTGCCGCCTTCATTTCCGACCAAAGCCGAGTCGAAAGAATGACGGCCCCTACCTCCATATCTCACCGAAAACCTGTACATGACAGCGAACGAATCTGGCAGCCTAGAGACAGCACAGTCGAGTAAGGTAAGCCGCCAATGCAATAAGACCCATCGGTCATTGTTGCTGTTTTTTTTTTCTTTGACGAGGGGGGAATCTTCCGAGCCCGCCTGTTACCGTGCGTGTCCTTTTAGCACCACGGCACACAAGTGATGGTATCCTTGTGTAGAATCTGCACGACGCCCCGTGCGCGAGTAGCGAGCCCCATGTGCCATGATCCATGGACAGGTAAGCCAGCGGCGATGGTCTTCGCCATCTCCTCGGACGGACAGATTGACAACCACATCGTTCTGGAGCTACGGCGATTGGGGTCGTCGATGTGACGCTATTTACTGCTACTGCCGGAGCGTTGGCAAGACCTGGCGGGCTTGGAGGAAGCTCTCGCTGCTGGTACCCGTCGCGTGCAGGCATTCGGTGAGCGTTTACTTGTACGGGTCTTATGTCTTGCTACGTGCCCACTCGTGACAGGTCGTCTTCGAAATTGGCTTCCGTCAACAACCTGAACTTTCATATCATCATTCGTGCTGCGCTGTCGAGAATTGTCCGTCAGTGTCCGATCGGTCAGCGCTGACACCTGGCGGATGAGCACGCCCACATGGTTGTCTTCGATGTCGCTTGCCTGGACAACGACTAAATCGCCCGCAAGAGCTTCTTGATACCTCGCCGCCGGCCAGCATCTTTCTTGGACGTGGATCTTGTGAGCTGCTCCGCTGGTTGGTTCTCCAGCGGAGGAGGACTGACGGATCGTGCGACCGGTTCCTCAGCGGGCACATCGAGGCCTGGCTCTTCCCACCAGTTCGCGTCCGGACTGTGAGCGTCCTCCAAAGTATCGTCGACGACGTGCCCACTCTGTGTACGCTTCAGTCTGGCCTGAGTCTCGACTTGCAGCTCCTGATACCTCGACTCATCCCTTTCCTTCTTCAGCCTCCTCGCAGCATTCCTTTTCTCCGCGCGCTCCCTGAGAGCCACAGCTCCAAATACGAGCAGTACCGCAGCCATCACTCTCAGCTCAGATTAGGCAGAAGCGAGCAAGATGATGATATCAAGTCGCGAAATCTTACCACACAACAATTTGATACAAAGACTGTTGCCAAATGTTTAAAAAAAAATAAGTACTTCATGCACTCCTACATACATGCACATAATAAAACAAAAAAGAATCTTATTCATCAACAGTACATACATCAATAGTGTCGTCAAACAACAGTGGCAACGGTACTCAGTAGTCACCGCACTAAAACCCGTCAGCTCCACGATCTAGATCTACCACTCTATTCTCTAGCTCGATCGTACACGCCACCATTTCCCTATTGCCCGCCCGCGCGCGCGCTACTAGTACCGTAAACGTCCAAAACTCGAACCCCTCACTCAGGGTTCAACACTCGAGAATCACATGACCTACCACAACAGTACCTACCTTCTTCTTCTTCTGGGCATAATAATCCACACGAGACACCACATGCAGTCCTCGAGGCTCAACGGACATATGTATATATATATATATATATATGATAGCTATAGAACATTGGGCACCTTTCTTTCTGCAGGGAAAACCCATCCAAAGAAAGGATCGAGATTGTTTGTTTGGTTTTTCCCAACATGTCAAACGATCTAAATACTACTGGTACATATGATCTGAATCAGGAATATGCACATGCACATGCGCATGCGCATGCGCATGCATAGATGGTGCGTAACAGACACTGCTGACGATATACACACACTTACACACTTACACACTTACACACATACTTACACACACACTAGCCTACAATGCAAGCCAGCCAGTCCTCCATATACAACCAGCAGCAACAAACACACCTCGTGAGTCGTGCATCTACTCAAGGAAAAAGCAGTCAGTTCCACAAAAACCAAACAGTGAATGAAAAATTCGTGGTCAAAAGTGTGAAGTGAAAAAAGTCAAAAAAAGCCAATTCTCATGTGTCTCTCGCCGTTCCATTATTCACACATAAATAGCTAGTAAACAAGGGCCCAATCGCAGCACTCAAGCAGCAGCAGCAGCAGCAGCACCAGCTCATCTCCACATCACGCAGCAAAACGCCAATCACCATGTGGTCCTACTGCTAACCCTCTCTTGGTTGCCCCCCCAGATTTACCATACGAAAGAGACATAAGCGAAGGTAACTCGAGCTATTCTCCTGTATACCAAGAGATAGCAAGACAAGAGCAGCAATGCTTTCTCCCTCCAACACACAACACACACACACAAACAGCCATGCAAGAGTGCCACATCCATCCTTGCACGTGCAAGATGCAATCGCTAATCCAGAGGAGACAATAGTCAAAGTCTTCATAACAGAGCCCGACCAAGAAAAAATTTCCCGTTTGGTTGACGCCTGATTCTTTGCACATTTACTCCTCGTGCGCCATAATAACCCATTTCTGCCCGATCATGTAGATGATATCCTGCAGCTGTCAAAATCATCCAGCAAGTGCTCCATGCGGTAGGGTGGTCTGTTCCGCTGTGCTGCGTTGCGATGTGTGATACGTCTTTCAAAAGAGGCTGAGACATTAGAAGAAGTGCGTGTGGGGCTTGCTGCTCTCATGGACCTCCATTTCCTGTCATTTGATTAGCACGGTGGAAATGGGAGAGGGTGAGGGGAGGTGGCTTACCATTTTGAAGGTGTTCAGTTCCTCCTTGATCTGCTGTGCTAGCATCGGCGTCAAACGATTGCACGTTGCAATCTCGCCACGACGGTCGTACTCGGTACTGGACCAGGCGTCGTGGAATTGTATCCGAGGACTAAAGCTGATCGACCGGACAGTGCCGTTGGGTGTGTTGACCGCACTCCTCGTCATGCGCGGCGCAAAATAATCTCCAGCCACTGGAGCATTTCTCATCGATTCGCTCCGACTCTGACCATCTCTGGGCGTGCTGGGCATGCTCGATGCTGGGCTTTCTGTGTTGCCAGTAGAAGCCTGGAGAGCGTCTGCGGGCCTAATCACAGGAGACGCAGTCGGTGAGCCAGTCCCTGACCTTTTCAAGATGCCCTTCTTCACCGCGGCGAGAACTTCAGCACGCTCCTTGTCACTTCCTACAATGCTTCGCCGGGAAAGTGACTCCGAACCATCGGCAGAGCCTCTCGAAGATGGCATGCCAACACCATTGGCGGCATCAATGGAGTTCCGCTCCAACTTTGGAAATCCAGTGATGCCGTGAGGCTTCTCAGCAGGATGTTCGTTGACGTTGACCTTTTGTCTCTCGGCCTCAACGGTCACCATCGACACGGTGCCCACACTCGGTTGCACGGTAGCACTCGAGGCCGAGATTGGACCATCGGCTGCCGGTACTCCAATCACAGACTTGGGTCGAAATAGGCCTTTAATGCTTCTAGCACTCTTCTTTGCCCCTCTTCCCATTTTCCGTAGCATCATCGATGCCGAAGAAGCAGTGGAGGAAATGGACAAGTTGTCCGTCGATCCTGTGAAACCGCCTTGACCAGAGTAAATGCCCGCACCGATCCCAGCTTCTTCCTGCCGCCTGGCAATCTCCTGTTGCTCGGCATCTAGCTCATCGTCGATATGTTGCTGATGTTGCGCCCGCGCATCTTGTGCATGTGACGGCTGTTGAGAGGCAACAGTATTACTATTGCCCTTGACAGCATTGTTCTCTGTTGCTCTCCGCAACTCTTGGGCACTACCGAAAGAGAACGCTCGCCGTAACCGTGACTTCATGCCTTTGTTAAGATCTTTATCGGAAACCGCAGCCAGGTGAGCGGCCGCAGACGACTGGGCGTGAACCCCAGCTTGAGCAACAGCAGCGTATGTCTTCTGCTTCACCGGGGAGCCGACCGGAGTCGGATCGTTATCTTCGACAGTCTCTTTCGAGAGCGGTGAAGGCGACTTCAATCGCTTGCCAGTGTCCGAGGCGCCTCGAGCGGGCATGGTTACGCCCTTCTGTTCAGGCTGGAGAGTGGTGGCAGGCTTCACATTCTCTTTGCCTTTTCTGCGCTGAGACGATTGACTTTCGTCACTGCCGGAGCGCGAATGGAAAGACACAGGACGAATGGTAGTCGGAGTAGATGCTGCGGTCTCCTGCCCGGACGAAGGCCGTGGAGCTCCTTCTGTGGCCTGAAGCGTCGAGGTATCGAGATTATTCAAGCTCCTGCGCCGATATCGCTTTGCGAGACCAGACTCGGAACTTTTGCCCATAGCCATGTCGTCAACACTACCTTGGCGATGCATTGTAGGTTGTTGTTCTATCAAATGACCCACACTGGCCATGCCAGAACCCGACGGAGCAACCGAGCCGGGCAACTGTGGTGAGGACGCCTTCGGTGTGGTATTGCCCGACTGACTCGACTCCGAGCGTTTCTGAGCAGGACGGCGATAACGATCTGGCGACGGCTTGGTCGGCTGATCGAATGAGGTGAGAGAGAGATCGGGCACGCTGGATGACAAGTTGATGAGCGAGCCATTGCGTGAGCCCATGACCGAGTCGTCCTTGGCCGATGGCTGTGAAGAGGCATCGGACGAGGTCGTAGAAGAAGCAGATGCCGATTGAGTGTGGGCGTGTCTGCCACTGCCAACGGCGCCGTGGGATGTCGACGGCGCAGAAACGTTTCGCGCGTCTTGCCTGAGGTTGGGAGTCGACTGGAACGCGTAGGGTTGCACTGGTGCGCCCGATGTCCCTCGATAACCAGTACTTTGTCCATTGTATATGCTTCGGGCCTGCGGCCCTAATCGCGGAGACTGCGGATATTGCTGCGAGGAGCCGTTGAACGCGTCGGCGGAAGATGGTCGAGAGTGCAACATGGTCATGGTGCCGGTGGGTGTCATAGGTAGCGGCAGTACCTCAGCCATCGGATCTGCCGTGGTGGAAGGCGGCTGGTGCGGATCGTGGTATGCAATGGCGATGATCAATGTATTGGTGTGGGCGAGATAAGGCTCGGCGAGGATGGATCTACAGTATGGTCTGAACCGGCCAGCAGTCAGTATGGGTGGTGTCAAGTGCAGTCGATGATACAGGCGTGCCGTGGAGTGCGGTGCAGTGAAATGAGTGTGGATCCGAATGCTGTGGCGGGCTGATGGTGGTGGATAAGACCCCTGATCGAGGCAGATTTGAGGCACAGATGAGCGGATCAAGACATGTAGCAGAAGCGTGCTCGATAACGCGGATTTTCTGGTAAGTCGTCGGCGTCTGGCCGCGGAATGTGTGGGATCGGACGGGTGGGTGAATGAGTGTGTGTTTGTTTATGTGTGTGTATTCTGCAGCGAAGTAAAGGAGGCGCGGTCGAACGTACCTTCAGGGTGGTGCACAGGCAGTGAGCGGTCACAGCCTGGCGGAGAAAGAGCGTCCTTGAGCGGACGGGAGGGCGTCTCAGAGCGACATCAGCGGCAGCGGCAATATCAGCGATTGCCACCTGCTGCGAAGACGTGTCGAGCGTATATGTGTGTGTATATGTGTGTGTGGGTGGGTGGGTGGGTATGTATTTGTATGTTTCGAGGATGGGTGTGTATGCGTCGGTGGTCGATGCAAGTGGGTGGTGCAGTCGTGAAATGAGGTCGTCTTGGATCGAAGAAGTGCGAGGATGCGATGTGTTCGGTGGAGGAGGAGAATCGATCGGAGCGGTATCCCTGATGAGAAGATGTGGGCTCGCGAGGAATGCAGCGATGGACAGCAGAACTCGTGACCGGCGGACAGCACGCAGTATTAAAAGGCGACGACAAGTGCACGCGTCTGACAAGAAGCAGAAAAGAATATCACACAGGCACACACACCCACACCCACAGGCACAATCACGCGCACAGTAGTGGTCGTGAGTGCTGTTATGGAGAAAGAGAAGAAAGTGACAGTCGTGTGTGTGTGGTGGTTGTGGTGGTGGTGGTGGTGGTAGTGGTGGTGGTGAATAGTTGGGGTGGTGGATACAGGAGACTTCGCTACTTTCACAGGTAAACTAACTAGTACTGCTGCTGCTCTCTGTCTCGCTCGCTGCAGCACCACAGACGAGACGAGGGACTTGGAAAGGCAAAAGCTCGCGCTAATGCCCGATTACGCCTAGTCGCTCGAATTCCGCGTCCGTGCATGCTTCAATGCTGTGAGAAGAGGAGCTTTTATCGTCTCATGCCATGCCATGCCATCCATTCTCACGCATGCTCACCTCCTGTCCTCTCATTCTTGTCGTTCAATTCTTGTCTTCGTCGTCGTCATCGTCATCATCGATACATGTATCTTGGTCGTGTGCTGGTTGATGTGGTAGTGGTGGTTGTGGTGGTTGTTGTTGTTGTTATTTGAACACGTGTAGATTGCATGTATATCTGATTACTTCCCATGCTCACTACTCGATCCATCATTCGTCGCAGAACCAACATTGAAAGTCCTCGTCCTTCTTCACAGCAGCAGCAGCAGCATCCTCATGAGCTTCATCAAGTACTACTAGTACATCTAGCTATCCCTTCTCGCTCTAACATTTTAGCGCTGCACGTCGTTTCGCCAGCCGTCCCTGTCATCTGAACCCGTATTCCCAGGCACAAGCGACATCAGAAACGGCCAGGACATTCCCTAAAGCCAGCCGGCCATTCTAGTCTACACACCGCGTGCACTGCAGACCGTATAATCATCCTCTTCGGAATAAAATGCCCGCATACCACTCTGCATGTTTTCCACCGTAGCACTGATGCACGCACGCACACACACACGCACGCACATGGATGTATACTCCGTCCGTGCTAGAGAACGAAGCTTTTAGCCTTTTACCATGCAGAGCCTCCAGCTTGATCGTGAAACGCCAAAAATAACACTGAATACATTTGCAGTCCTGCTGCTCCTTCATCAATGCTACCGTGCCCGCTTGGCACCCCTTTCCTTCTGACCACGCTTTTGCATGCACGATGATGATAAAACAGAATAACATCCATCATAACATCGATCAAACAGCGTCGTTACCTGTTTGACTTACATAATGTCTGCCTGCGGGCCACGTTTTTCGCTAAAGTCCTTGTATTCTCTCATGCTGTGTCGCGTCGCTGCATGGTATTAGTGCAGATGCTGATGCATACCAGCTGATGATGATGATGATGATGATGATGATGATGATGATGATGATTCCCCTTCCCCTTCCCCTTCCCTTGCTCACTCGCGCCGCCGTCCATTCTGCTCATCACCTGCAGTATCCATAATTAGTCGGCCAGGTTCGCCGCGTCACACGCTTCCCTCCGAGACCTCATGCCGCTCTAGCCAATCGATGCGGCACACGCCCAGGATAGCAAAGACCGAAGCAGCTTTCAACCCGTCTTGCGTGTTTACAAGCCATTCCAATTTGCTGCAGCCGTTCATTCATGAACTACTAGTAATACTAGTAAGTCGCCCCCTGACTATCTACCTATCGGACGCCATGCCATCGTCGTCGACGCCCTTCACTGCGACCTCCGCTTCCTTGCCTGTCGCTGCCATTCCTCTGGCATGCCTCGCGTTCGCAACCCTCTCTCCGCACTCAAGCATGCCGCCTCTCCAACTCTCAGCGCCGCGAAAATCCTGCCTAGCAGATACATCTTCACCTTAGCTGCATGGGATCGAGGCTACGACGCAGCCAAGGTATGCAGGGCGTCTCTGTCTGGATTCCTTCCCGCAATTGAGCGACCTCATCACCTCACAACAGCAACTGCAGCAACAAGCATACTAGCGGCTCACAATCATCACGCAATCACTCCGACACTGTGTAGCGATCTGCGGGGTTGCGGGTGCTGGCGGTGAGTGGACTACACGCCGTCTGACTTGCCTCGCCCTTGGATAAAGTGCTTCCACCCACTGCACGATATCATTGCGCCATTCCTACTGGCCGTTCGTCGCCCGCACGCGCTAGCTGACCTCCGTAACCTACCCTGCAAGCTCTATCAGATACGGGCGTCTAGCTACTGCCGTGCCTCATGATGTGCAGCTGTTAGTGCTGAGGAGCTCGCGAAAAAGATTGCAAGTCTGTCGACTTACTACTGGAAACACGATATTCATGGCTGAGAGACAGCGACAGTAGTAAAATTCTTACTCATTCTCCGGAGCGCAGAGTCCGACGTTGCAGCTCCGTTGCGTCACGACTGCACCATGTCTCCGCACTTTGTCTATGCCTGGATTTGCCTGCGTGCATTGTCCCCTTCCGCTTTTCGAGGCGTTTCGGGCTGTCAAGCTACCGCCACCATGGTCATGTTGCTCATTCGTGTGGAACCCAGGCCCGCAGTTCGCAGTCATTCGTCATGATCTATGAATCCTGGAGACTCCATACAGGACGAAGGCGATCGGGAGTATGTACATGTCCTTGCAATGCTGCTAATGAAGGATAGCCGTGGCTGCCAACTGGGACGATGCCCTTCAAATGCTCTTACCAGATTAGTCATCTTTGCATCTCGCCCTGGGCCCTCACCTGCAATATACATAGTGGAGGATCTCTCTGAGCAACCATGAATCTTTCACGCAGGAACGTGCCTTTGCCGTCCGTTCGTTCTGCTTGTCACGTTCCAAAGCGCCTCAGCTACTGCACCAAGAACCTCGAGCACCAGAATGGGCTTCGACTTATTTGCCTGCAGCCGAAGCAAATGGATCACTGGAATAGACCCTGAAATAGGACGCCGTCGACCTCAAGCTCTTCACTTGATCGCTTGTCGAGCAGGGAGAGCCGGCTATCTCCTACGATCTGGTTTGAGTCTCGTCCAGCCTACCTTGACCATCAGATAGGATGAAACAGGCACCTTACGACCTTGGGTCTGTATGATGTGTTATGACCTTGGGTCTGTATGATGTATTGTTATTTCTACCATGGGAAGCCCATGCGCATGGCAAAATGTTATGTCGTAAGAGAACCCGAGCGGCCACCTGCCAATTTTATCGCGATCTGGTCGTTTATGGAGAACTTTTTTTGTGCCAGGGTCCTTACTCTGCAGTGCCTGTCAATAATCATGCTCTGTCTCGTCCTCGGCTGAAAGACTGCTACCAATCTGACGGAATGGAAGAGAAAGGATTCAATCATGCATTCGTGCTATCAGACCCGCTATTCGCCCACTCAAGCATGCCTGTTTCCATGCTTCTCCGTACTACCCATGCAAGTACAAGTACAGACATGTCCCAGATATGCTCCCATAGACACAAATGCTCATGAACATACCTAAACCCAAATACCCAATCATGTTCACAACACCCTCCCTCCCTCTCCAACCAAACTCTTGCACGCGTCGCATTCCCCATCAAAAATTAATGATTCATCAAAAGAAATAACTCTCGCCACTCTGCGAGATCAAGAATTCGCACCCCAACCCTTGTCCATCCTCCCGCAACCGTGCCTCATACTCCTGCAATTGTTCCAGAATCGTCTCACTGACATGCGGACCATCCTTGAGGGTATCTTTGATATGAATGATGAAAACCTTGATGCCAAGCAGAGGCATGCCATAAGAAGGGGGCGTATCACTGCTGTTACTGGGTTCCCGCGCCAGACCAGATCTGTGTTCTGGGGCGGTGGTCGGAGGTCGTGGGAAATGCGTCGTTCGCGGCGAGGTCAGTATGATGTCAGCGGATCTGTGACTGGCATTATTGTCGACAGATCTGGTGTTATGGGTGTCTGGGCTGAATTGGTAATAGTTCATGGCCTCGGTGGAACCATCGGAAATGCTATTATCCGGTGCGCTGCTTCGTCGGCGTTCGTCTGCCAACACAGCTCTGTTGGCTAGGCTACGGCTTCGTTTGCGGTGGTTCTCCGGGAAGATATTTCTGGCAATGTTGTCTAAGCCATTAGGTCCCGATCTTTTGCGCTTTTTGGTAGCCTTCTCCGCATCGCGCGCTGCCTTTGCCTCATTCACCTGATGACCTAGATGCCTCAGCTCAGCGATCAGGTGCCTTGGATTCAGATGGCCGAAAAGTAAAGCATCGACCTGGCTGTCATCGTAGCTACACTCGATGAAGATGGCGCCGAGGACGTTATGCACAATCTTCTTCGCGGCTTCCTGCCAAATAATATGGTTCCGAGGGGTTAGGGAGATCGAGTCTGGTTCCACGTCACCAAAGATCAGGATCTCTCGCTTGGTATACTCGTCGCGCAAGAAGAATGCTGTACTATCCACAACGCATGCATGATCGCTGGGATGTATTGCGGGCGAACTGTGGCCGTTGAAGGTGAAGCTCTGACGACCCGAGATGCCTGGAGTGGGAGGTCCGGACTGCAGCTGCGAAATGGAGAGGGATCGCGCCATCTGAGTCGAGCCAAGATCTTGTGAGTTGCCTGCTATGGATCCATTGTACGGTGGGTTCCCGTCCGCCAGACCTGCTATACTACCTCGGTGCTGATGGCTAGGCCCGCTTTTGGTGCAAGTTCCGTGAGACACTTTGAAAGCTTTTGCGCTCAAGCCGTCGCAGACATCGATATACCCTCTGCCTTCACCTTCACCGATCATGAGATCTCCCCCTTCTTTCAAACGTTGAAAGGTTACAAAGCCGACTCCGCCATCCTCGTCGGTCAGGTTTGGCCAGATGACATCATTGAAGATGTGCTCTTTGATCGCCTTCACAGTGCTTGGTAGCGCGGCTAGTGTCTTTGGTCGTGAAGTGGCATGGAATGCTGCAGTATTGATCGCAAAGCCCGACAGGTGGTCCAAATGTGGATGGGTGATCAGGTAAGTCGAGACATACGTCCGTAGCACATGTAGCGCATTTGCGCGTGCTGACTCATTGGGGAACTTGAGGCCAGCAAAGGGTCCCTCTGAAAGCACTCTAGGTTCTGTCTTTGGAGGGTCGTCGGCTAGTGCTCTGGGGGAGGGCGAGGATGATGCACTGTCTAATCTTCTACCTAGGCTGATGCCGTCACCGTTGGACGCGTGTCCGCCATTAGAGGTCCCCGCCGTCTGGGTCCTGTTCACACTTATGCTCGGAAAGCTCTGCTCCAGGATCTTCGTGATTGGCGCGAGATGTGAGCCTGCGTCGACTGCCAGTAGCGAGCCTTTCGCCCATTCGCTACCTACGGAGCGCACCAGAAAGGCTGTGACATTCTCCTCGGAGGGGCCTCCAGAGTGTCCGAGACATATGACCTGTAAAGCCGGTTTCTGGCCATGCAGCCCTGTGTCTGAGCCCGTGTTCTCGTCTCCCGTATCTTTCATCTGTGCGCATGTATCCGTCGCCCAGACTACCGTTCCGCGCGTGTCTCAGCCGCAAAGCTGAATTCGCGACACCATTTAGCGTACAATGCCGACTCTTCCTATGTGCGTGCTGACTCTGTATGCGCGACGTCGCTGGTGGCTTTCGATGTTTGAGTAGAACCAAGTGGGCGGTCTGTTGTATTTATGCGAAACAAAGGACGATCTTGATTGCGACCTCGAGCATGCCCACGTGCCGTCGGGTGTTTTGCAGCTGCCCGCAACTGGTAAGACTCTAGTACAGAAGCAGTACACATACACAATACCCAAGCGCGAGGTCACACAATCGCCTTGTTCTGGAGCCCAAGCAAACTCAATGGCTCGTGTCGACTCCCCGCCGTATGTTGTGTTATTACACAATGCTGTCTCCTGAGACGGGGACGTCTTGTTCGGGAACGCAAAGCGGCAGGTTTGAAGCTGTAGGAGCTAAGTAGATGCTATCGCCAGGGTAGCAATGTCGATCCGGAAGCAGTGTTGTGAAGACAAGGAAGCAGTGTTGGGCAGGCCTGGTGGACAAGTTGATAACGGAGCTACCTGATGCAACATCGCTAGTCTGTCGCGATACACTGGGACTAGGGACTTTCAAATACGTCGATGGAAAGGCACGCGAAAAGCATGACAGATTTATGACAGTGCCGGCTGGCTGTGTTCGCCGAGGACGCGCGACCCTGATCCCGGCATGCGGGTATCCGTACCGTAGGGCTGATGATGAACTCGATCGCCCCTATCAGTACCGGGTGCTGGGCTATAGCCTATCGCCGGCTATTGATGATTGCTGCCAATCCCTCTGCTTACGGCCTTATCTACCCTCATGGTGTGCACAACACATCACTGCAATGTTTGCTGGAGCATAAATTGTGGATGAAACCTCAACTGTGCTGCCGCGCTCCTCGTGTGTACTGAAATACACGATGTTACGGATGCGCCAGAATAATGACGAGCGACAGCCGGGATCTCCACGCTCTAGAAGAGTTCTGGAACCTGCAGATGGAAGCTCCGAACACAGACACGCCCTTGCAGGCATGTATGGATATCCTTGATCAGATCACCTCCAGCCAACATTGTACCTATTTGCGACAGGTGGCGCAGAAGTACGCCAGTCGCTGTCGGTATCTGGAATGATCGCCCACTCGCCGTAGTCGTGCTCACGGTCGTCAAATTCCTGCGGGTTACTACCATCCGCCAAAGACGATCTGGAGTATAGCGTGTACGCTATTCGAACGTAGAGCTCATGTCCCTGCGCGTCCGGCAACTACATGAGCAGGCATCTGAGGACGAATCATATTGGATGTGAGGAGGATAAAGCAATTGTCTACCGAGGGACAGCAAGCGGCCTCAATTCACTTATAGGCATAGTGTTCCGAGCAATGTAGGCCGCTGCTGTCCTGTCATGCACCTCAAGTCTCTTCTGCTGAGCCTCTCTCAGATCAAGGTCGAACAGGTGGTGAAGTGTACAGTCGACCAGGCATATCGGCTTCGATATCTGACTTGAGGGCGAGCCACGCCAGAGCAAACACAAGAGTAGATTGCTAGGCTCAGTCGCGACGAATGCATGAAAACGTGTAATGACATCGCCTGATATATGTGCATCGGACTACTCTTCGTAAGTCCACTGCAGTGCTTCTCTCACCCACGGAACAGCCTCAACCACCAGGTAATTCAACCGGTCATTGGCAAATCCACTCGACGACCTCACACGATCCCCACCATGTTGGCACTACCAGCTTTACGACGTGCGCAACTCTGCTACTCCTGGTCATATGCGCGCTGGCATGGTCGCTACTGGATGACCATTTCGAACGCACCCATAGGGCCTGAGGTCTCGGCACGCATCCGACTTGGCAATGGCGTTGCATATGCAGAATCTCAAGAGTCTGAACGGACCACGAAGCTCAGTACAGTCACGATTTCTTAGAGCGATACTACGGCGTACAGGCAATGAATGCCACAACCAGCAATTGCCCGTCCGTCTAGCAACCGTGGCCAGTCGCGTACATAGACACGGATAAAAATCCAGACCGCAAAGTACTGCCCTTCGGAGAAGCGATTGGCCCAAAATCTTGGAAAGATCTCGGATGCAGGCGTTGCAAAGTGGGCACAAGCAATGCTGATGTCCTCTCTCACATTCGATCTTGCTCCATGTCCTGGATTTGCCTGAGTTCATGCTCACACATGCGATCTCAAGGAAGAACAATGAGCATCTTACAAATACAGCCCGGACTTCCATTATCACAGTGTCATGATCTACAGCAGTACACAAGGTGTCCCAGTTGGTAGCACGAAGTATAGCATGACCAGGAGGACCGGAAACGGCAAATATCCAGTCTGAACTGGTGTTGAACCGGAAAAATGAAAGGATAACATCTCAAAGGGAGATATCACGAGAGTGGCAATGCTCTATGACTACCATTCACCTGAGCGCAAAGCGGCCCAAACGGGCTGGGGAGAAGCGACGTAAGTCATGGTGATGATCAGGAAGAATACAGAGGTTATTGTGCCACTGCTAGAGAAGCGGACAAGGGATGAGCTCCAGCGAGGGCGTGGTAATCCAACGCCGAGCAGAGTTGTGCGTGAGACCAGCTCTTCTTTAGGTTTACTACAGATGTCCCCTAGCGATATACTCCAGCAGTTCCCAGATGTACCCAAACTCCCTGACGCGCCATTCCGCCTCCTGGCACTTGCGTGTCTGCTCCATCCATATATGCGCAAATTTGGTTCAGATAGTGAAGTCGGAGGGGTCTTTTCGCGATATAACTACGAGGCTGAAGAGGTCAATATAGTCCAACGGCCTTGTGCAGGGTATAGGCGCTCAATCTCGACTCACGTTGTATGTAGCGTTCCACTATGGGCAGACGGTGCTTTCAGTCGGTGTCGCCGTCGCGTGGCCAACCCTTCGGATCCTTCGGTTCACAACGGTTCTTGCCAGTTTCGCCATCCCTGGGCCAGCCTCCGCTTGGTGCTGATGGTGGCTTTGGGCGACTGCTGCTTCCGGACATCCTGATTGCGTGCTTTGTTTGATGGAGATGTGGTAGGCTGGAACTCCTCACGAGTATTGCGGTTTCAAGTGTCAATGCTGGTACTGTTCAAATTGGCAGCTCTGTTGTAGTATTTGGTGATATTGATAATGATGAGAGGAGGAGCATTGCAGGGCGCTTACGCTACCCATATATCTATGGTACGACAGTAACCCCGAATGAGCCTCTCTCAGCAGGACACGATCTTGATGCCTGGTCGCCCTGCCTTTTGATGAAGCCGGACAGTGAAAATCTCGGACTGAGACATCACACCCTGCTACAGTGCTACTCGGCCAACCGTACCCACGGCGGACAGCTCATATTACCGGCGGAGGCGGCTTCAATTCACATGCTGCGCCAACTTGGCTTTGTCTTCGAGTGGTCTGGTCAATCGTCAAGGACACATAGGTTCGGGGACGTATCAATTTGCCACTGCGCAGCTAAGTGCTCATGGAGTCGGTGAGAGCGAATTTGTAAACGAACGTGAACCTTTGCCCTGTTATGGAGATTGTACGCTCGTCAGGGAGGAACGGCTGCATGTGACAGCCGCCTTGCCGTCCCATGCGAACGCGTGGTGCCCAACAAAGGCATGGGAATTCATCGAGTTATTAGCTATACGCCAATAGCCTTGACCTGCCATAATCTCCCAACTTCCAACGACCCGAGTGTTCAAACGATGTGACGATGAGAAGTAGTGCTCTTTCAGCGGGCTTCCCGGCAGGCTTCAGCTGGTCGCTCGTGGCGTCTACTAGTCAGTGAACAAGGACTTGACAGGCAACAAGGAGGCGGATTGGTAGAAATCAGCAGAACATTCCAATCCTGGCTCTCGCAGTCCGCGGCATACCAGAGCGCAGCAGTATCATGACTGCCGTACGCAATCTGACCTCGAGGAGAATGACGCAAGAGAACATCCAGCATACGGGTATCCTCCTCACACGCGATGTCGCATGAGTGTTCTCGAGCGGAACGCCGACATTAGCAGATGCGCTACAGTGACCATTCGGCATGGCTGCAGTAACAATATCTCTCATGACTCTTCGTGGTCAGGAGGATGGTGCGCTCAAGGTATGAGCCATAGTCCAGCGAGCCAATGAGGAAACTTCTTTTTGAAGGCGGCCTCAATGTTGCCTTGCAGCACAAGTACTGTGCAGTGCTCATCTCGGCCGCCAGCGCCATATACACTGATAGCACTGCCTGATGGAGGCATGGTCAGTGGAGTTGGATGGCGGCCTTCAGGCTATGACCTCATTTCAGAATCGCTGCTTCCGCACCGGTGAATGTACAAGTGGGAGGCCACGAATGATGACCCGGTTGACGACTATGATTCTCGTAGTCTGAATGAGCCGCCTTCCCGGTACCTTGCCCTTCACCGGTCCTGATGACTGATAATGATGGCGCGCGACCCCACTCTTGTCTTGAAAACGGGCGATATGGAGCTCGAGGGCGAATGTGGCCGTGTCAAAGATCCAACGGTGCTCGTCGATGGCTCGTTGTCACACTGGCGCGGCTTGCAGTGATTCCGCTACAGCAGAAGACAGGAGACACGCGATTGTACAGAAGGTTGGTCTGTGATACCAGGCAGGCACTAGGGAAGGTGCTGTCCAAGCGCAACTCCCAATTGAGAAGCTTCGGGTGTGACGTCAAACACTGGCCATCGACACAATCACCGTAACCAACTGTTGAACTTCAATGTTTCCCATATCTCCCCAGATCACGTCATTCACACGGTATGTTCCTTCTCGGACATGGCTTTCGACATACGGTACGATCAGGAACGACGCGCTCTCCTAGACGACTCGCCTCAAGGATTGCAATCCCTTTTGCACCGCCTCCGTTTCCCGTCGTCGAACAATGTCCGAGCCCGACGTGCCAGTGTAGAGAGCTGCCATCAGGCCTAGATATTGAGCGCGAGCAGAACATCAGTGGGTCCATGGCAACGTATGCGGAACAAGTCTTGATAAGCACGGCCAGGGCGGACTGGAAAAGCAAGATTGAAGACGAAGAAGACGCAGTATTCGTGCGACAATTGAAGAAGTATCTGACCAGAGGAGGAAAGTATGTCGATGTGCGTAGGATTCGTTCAAGAGCATGTATCGTAGAGACTGATAGGCATGCGGTAGCCATACCACAACGTGATGATTACAAACTCTTCCTTCCCGCCGTCACAACATCCACATAGACATATTGAAAGACCGAGCCAAGAGCCCGATGTCTTACAAGAAAACGTGACATCGGCACCACCAGCATCTGCATATCTCCTCCCAAGCTTTCGATACATACCCAGCATACCCACATCAGACAGCAGCGTCGAAGCTTTTATCAAAGCTTTTGTCTTGCCTCAGAAACTTCACCGAAGCTATGATAGCCTCACTTGCGAGCAACAGAACACCCTCCTGCGAGAACCAGCAGGCCAAAGTCTTTTCACTGGAGCGCGACCGGTTAATGAAATCCTGGTGCTGATTTGCGGACACGGCGGACGAGACGAAAGATGTGGAAGACTAGGTCCCATACTCCTCGACGAGTTCGAAGACCAGCTTCGAAGACAGAGTGTCACCATTCTCAAGGGTGCACCAGCAGAGAATGACGGCAGTGACAGTGATCGGCCGACAGCGCGGATTGGCATGATCTCACACATTGGCGGACACAAATGGGCCGGTAATGTGATTATATATGTCCCACCTTCGTTGACCAGGAACGCGCTTTCTGGCAAAGGTATCTGGTACGGAAGAGTTGCACCGGAACACGTCGAAGGGATCGTGGCGAAGACGATTATGGAGGGACAGGTAATCAAGGAGTTGTTCAGGGGTGGTATCGATCGTAGTGGAGAGATCCTACGTTTGTGACCAAAGGGAGTTGCGCCAGCAGCAAGCTCAATCAAGTCGTGAGGCATGGCCATCGACAACGAGAGCGCGTCAACCAACTAAGACAAGCTTGCGACGGCTAACAGCAGGTACCTATACCTTCTCACCAGGCTTCGAAGTAAGCGACAGGTCAAGTGATCGCACAAAATCTACAGCGACGATGCGCAGCAGAGAATGTTCGAATCTCCCCTCAAAAGACACTTGACTTCTGCTCTTGCTCTTCTTTCTCAATAGCCCCTTTGACCTCCTTCATACTCTCAAACCTCAGACTCCAACACCCCTCAATGACATTTCCAAGGCATCTTAAATTTGTCAGATCGGGCCATGCTTTGTTCCGAATTCTTCGCCTAATTTCCTCATCCCGGCGAGGCTCTGTCAGCTCTGGCCAAGGCTCATGTCCTGTAACCATAAAATTCATGGTAGTTCCGAACGCGAAAGCCTCCGTGGCATCGACAGTCCCCGCCATTCTCTGCACATCCACTCCATTCGATGCAAAGAGCCTATACCTCAATCGATATGATGAATGCGAAATACTGCCATCAATCGATGCCCCCGCCCAGTCCCCGACCTTCAGATTGAGGTCCTTGTCGAGAAACATGTTCACTGGGTGGATGTCAGAGTTGTATACACCTACGGAGTGCGCAAATTCTAAAGCTTCGGCTGCTTGCTTTGCCCAGCGATATATAAGTGCCAGATCTGGAGGCGGATGCTCATAGACGCGTTGGCTATAAAGATAACCCCAGAGGTCATGGTGCTCGGCTATCTCGAGGATCAGAGCCGCGGGTAAGTGCTCATCTTTATGGACGCCATAGTACTTCAGTATGCTTGACGGATGCTGACACGCGGAGAAGCGTTCGTACGCTTCGCGTTCGACTGGAAAGTGTGTCTTAATGCAGTCCTCATTGTATGCTTTACATACTCGATCATCATGATCTGGAAGCTTGTAGATCGTAGACGTGTATCCCGACTTGTCGAATACCTCGTACGCGGACATGGTAGCTCGAAGGCAGACATTCCGTATCGCCAAACCGGCAGCTCCACAAGAATCGCATCCTGCGAGGCGGCCAGATATGACTAAGCTTGCTTCGGCTGGCCCGCGGCTGCGTAACATTGACGACAATGAAGTAGCTCGCTCAATCTGCAACATAGTCGAGTAATTGGAAGTCAAGACTTCTAGCAATGCTTTGGATGTGCTCCCAGGACACCATTCGGCCGACTCGCCACTTGCCTCCAGGCTCAAGCGGATCACTGCTTCCAATGCCACCAGCGCGCACTAACAGCCTCAGACTCGATAGTGTAGCGATCTGTCTATACACATCGATGGTTGTCCTGATGCTCTCTGGTATGATCGCATGCAGTATGGCTAGAAGCCGCTCGAGAGTGAATGCAGCAGCAGCTAGTAAGTGCCGTGGAATCTTCCTGTTCTGGCTTGGCCGACCACCAGATCTTGCAACACCGCCTCCTTTCTTTCGTCGCTTCTTCTCCGTAGCTTTCATGAAATAGAGCGCATCTAGCTTCGCTGGGTTGAATGAGGCCAAATATGCTGCAACAAGTAGCCATTTGGCATAGTATGGCAAGTCGCGTGTATCCGCTCTAGGCGCGACCACATCCCCATGTGTGCTCACAATCGAGTCGAGAAGGATGCTGTCATCTTGGAACAACCTCCTTTGAGCCACTAGTAACCTACTGAAATCTCGCGTACCGAAGTCGCCCTTGATGACGGGAGCAACGAAAGGTCTCCACAGCTTGCTGCATGCTTCTGTATATGCGACGAGGTCTCGTGCGGCATTTTGAGCCAATGCATCCCACACTGCAGCACAGAATCTCGGCCACAGCCAAGCCTTGTCTTCCTCATGTGTCTGATCATCGTAGTCCATGTCTTCGGGTGGTGGTCCGATGAAGATGTCCAATGGCACCCTTGAGACGATGTTTACGGATTGATTTCTCGTGAATGGAGCGAAGTGGACATGTGGCACGCCCGGTCTATGCAGGATGCGAGGTGCAGGATGCCGCATGATAAGCACAACGGTGAGTTGTGGTATCACTTCACCTAGTCGTCCGAGTGCTGGCAACAAGGTCGGAGGTGCCTCTCGTTGTCTGTCCACGGCGTCGAAAACTAGCACGAATTTCTTACATATCTGCAACATGCTCTGGAGGTGCACAAGCAGCGCACTAAGAGTTTCGCATCGTCCATTGTAGCCTTCCACCGTCCCATTGGCATGCTCTTGCTGCAGTACTTCTTGCACCTGCCCAGCTGTCCGTTCGAGCAGATGCCTGCCGGTCACACATTCTCGGCAACGAATGATAGCATGAGGAAGCTTGCCAGCTTTGAGGTAAGAGTTGACAACACTGCTCTTTCCTGTCGCTCGGGGACCATATACAACCAGTTGGGGCGGACTGGGCAGGGTCGGCTACTGACATTAGTCTCGCCAGCCCTATATTCGTCAATGGCCACACTTACAGATAACAGAGCTGCCAATTGCTTCAGCTGGGCATCGCGACACGGCCACTGCTCCGAAAGCGACAGCAAAAGCTCATCCGGCAGCACAGATAGACCCATGATGATGATGAGGTGGTTGTAGCAGTCTCGATGGCAGGAGAGCGACGCGCCGTTGAAAGACGCGTCGCAATTGCCCCGCAAAGCTTGAAATTGCAAGGATTATTTCGGCTCTAAAGGACGTAGATGCAGGGTTCTACACAAATTGTAGCAAGCACCTCGAGGAGTGACGATGCTTGACCGGTTGCGTTCTTTCCTCGTGAATGCACTGCCGCGTTGGTCTCTGTTATTCCGCGTTTCAAGCTTCCTTCATCATGCCACAACATACATCCTCCCACAATACCTCCACGCCATCATGGCGGCCCAACGTCGAGACTCCCTCTTCGACGAGCCAGAGCCTAAGCGGCGCATGGTACATCTGAAGACCAAAGAAGAATGTCGCCTCGGAAATGAGACCATTCAAGTATGGACCGTCGAGCTGCCTAGCAAGCATGCCGAAGGCATCCTTAGGTACACCCTCACCCATGTCCACCACTTGCTTATCCTCCATCCATGCATATGCTCACTGATGTCCGCCACAGAGTTATCAAGGAGAACATCGAAGGTCAAGATCTCGTTGACCTCCAGCACCTTCGTCGCTTCGCCAAGCCGAAGTACCTGCCTGAGCACGTCCTTGGTACCCGTAATATGGTCAAGGAGATGTACGCAGTCCCTCGTGCTTGGGAGAACACGCCGGCGGCAGTCATGCAGGCACCTGGTAGTACCGCCTGGGATTACTCGACCTCCGGCAAAGCTCGCAGCACTGCCAGCGGCAGACCTTCCACGCTTCACCTTCTCGTCTGCCCGACTAGGATCGTCAGTTTGAGGGACTTGCATGCACTTCTGTTGCAACATACACCATTTTGCTCAGACGCTGACTCTTGGGCTTACCCGCTTGAGATCAAGGAGATCACTGTCCCGCTGCTGGCCCCCACGAGTCCACAGCAGGCTACGATCTGGTCCGACATGTATTGGCCCACCTTCTATCGGAAGACAAATCCATTTGGCGCACATCCTGCCAGTATCCAGAAGGCCGAGGAGGAGTTGCAGAAGCCGGAGAATAAGAACATCGGTATTAACGAGGCTCTTGCTCTTGCGGTCCGGGTTGGCAATGACAATAACCGCCGCGGTATTGGTTCTGGCTCTGGCTGCTGCATCGTTGAACGCGTTGAGGGACAGACTCAGATCATCGCGCTTGCCGGTGATGCACGTTATCGGCCACAAGCCAACGAATGCGCCAACGAGGATACTGGTTGTGCTGGCAGTCCTATGGGTCATGCAATCATGCGCGCGGTAGGCATGGTTGGCCGTAAGCGTCTTCGCTGCGCATCTCAAGCCATTACAAAGGCCGCTGCCAAGTCCGAAGGCAATTTTGCCAAGGGCGGTCTCGAGCACGATATCGAAGCTCGTGATGCCTTCTTCCTGGACCTCCCCATCACCGACCTCGAGAAACAGTTCTTCGTCAAGGATAATCTGAAGCCAGATGGCTACCTCTGTCTCAAGCTCGAGATCTTCCTCACTCACGAGCCTTGCATAATGTGCTCGATGGCACTGGTTCACAGTCGGGTTGGCAGAGTTATTTTCAAGCATCGCATGCCTGAGACTGGCGGTCTGACCTCCGAGTTGATTAGAAACGACTCGGGACCGGTGGGCCTCGGCTACGGGATGTGCTGGCGCAAGGAGCTGAACTGGCAGTTCATGTGCTGGGAGTATATGGCAGTCGAGGAAGAGGGATCCGTATCCAGACAAGACCAACGCAAAGTCACGGAGAAGTACCAAGAAGCAGAAGACACGACTGATAGCAAGAGTGCTAATGTTACCTTGAGCAGCTTTGCGCGCATGCATGTGTAGCACATGTGTAATGCAATACGGAGCGGCAGGAGCATGAGTTACGAAGGTATGATCACAGTAACAACACCTTTTGGGCAAAGCGTAACAATGATCTTGGGATTGGTTGCATGGCGGTGCATTAGAATGGGTAGAGCTATACTGGCTGGCATTAGCAATGGCGCATGGCGAGATGGCGACTGCCTCGTGACAAAACAACTGTACTCATACTGTATGATAATGAAGCACGTTGAAGGTGCGAGCACGCAGCCAACCTGTACGAAATCAATCGAAAGTGTCTTGTCCTCAATCGCATCAACTCTTCAATAATACGTTCAATGTCTTCTGTTCACTGCTATGCCTACTGTCGGTTCTCAGCCTTTACTTGCCCTCCTCGCTTCCTTCTTCGCTTTCCGCTCCTTCCACTTTTTACTGATGCCAAACTCCTGCCTTGGTTTACTGGCATACTCTTGCATCGTTGTGTCGCCGTAGAAGCCTACCAGCGTAGTACTGTCTTGTTGAACATACTTCTTTGACTCTGCCCATTCTTCGAACGCAGCGAGATATGCTTCGTAGGACGAAAAGCCTCGATATGATCGTTGCGATGGGGTTTCGACGAGTGTGAACGCCGGTGAAGCCGGGCGCGGTGTTGCTTCGCCTGCGTTCTCCGCGACGAGGGTGACTATTGAGGTCGCTCGTGAGGGTGTATGAGAAGATTGTAAGGTCGCACGGCGCTCTGCTTCAGTTGAGCGCCGTGTTTGTGGTGTTTGCGCCATTGCCGTGGTTCTTCTGGGTATTCCGCGAGATGGGAATGATCAACTGCTGATCGGTGATTCGTCTTCGCCCTAGGCCGGTTCTTGGCCGAATGTAAATAGTAATTCTTCACGCGAATGCCGTTGCAACTACGATGCTTATATGGCCATGTACATGGTCCGAGCCTAGTCACGGGGCGAGAATGTCACCACTTGCTTATATGGTTGTCTTGACATGCTTCTTACCACGCCACCAGTTGTGTGCGTTTCGTGGCTGTGAAGTGCTCGGCGGCTCGTCCAACTGCATAAGTACCAATGGCACTGGTCGGTAAGTGCATGTGGAAACGCACGATCCGCGTAGCCGCACGGCACTTCTGCAACACGGTGGAACCTCCGTCTTGGCAAGCAGGTGAAGTCGTGTTACAACAAGACAACGATCTTCCCTATTACTTTGCGAACATCACCATCGGTTTCCAGCGCCAGCCTGACCGCCACCCGTTCATCACGCCGGACACCTCACCTGACCTCTCATTTTGGTTTACGACCATTAGAGCCTGTCACTCGGTCTCCTGGCAAAAGCTCCAGCCTTGCGTGCAAGCCTTTAGAGCACATCTGCTGGCATGCACAAGGCCTGAGCACGAGATCCGCTGCCGGGAGAGGATGTCCTTGGGCCATGCGACTCGCATTCATGTACCTCTAGCTCGTGTCACTCCAGTTCGCAGCATCAATCTTGCCGGTTAAAAACATCCATATGGCATCCTGCATTGTGGATCTCCTTAGCCTCGACACGAGGTTCCGAGATCGCCTGCGGGGTATTGGTTTGATATAGGCCATCACAAGAGTATGTTTGGGTCACTGTCTGTCGCAGTATCCAGTATTCATTGTACTTGTTCTTTCACCACCCGACGCAAGGATTCTTCGCACACTCATTGAACCTCTGAGTTCCTCTGAACATGACTAGCTTATCATCAAAGCTCGCAGAGCGCGAGGCAGCCGGCAAGCCCATTCAGGTCGGGTTGATTGGAGCTGGCAAGTTTGGATCTATGTTGTAGGTGTTTAAATATGGCTTGACCAATGGATGACTTACGTAGTATCAGCATTTCCCAATCGCATCGTACGCCAGGCATGAGGTTGGCCGCCATCGCAGATCTTTCTGCAGATCGTGCAAAGGCAGCTTTGAAGAGGACGGGCTATCCTGAAGGGCGTTATGATGCCAATGGATCATTATCGATTGAGGAGGGTATCAAAGTTGGCAAAGTAGCGATCACTGAGGATTCGGCAGCTATGATTGCGACCTCAGGTATCGACGTCATCCTTGAGGTCACTGGCAGTCCTGCAGCAGGCATCCGACACGCTTTGCTATGCTGCGAGCACAAGAAGCACATAGTGATGATCAACGTGGAAGCTGATGTCCTCGCTGGTCCTTTACTAGCACGGAAAGCCAGAGAAGCGGGCATCATCTACTCAATGGCGTATGGCGACCAGCCAGCCTTGATAGCGGAGCTCGTCGACTGGGCACGAACAGCTGGCTTCGACGTGGTGTGCGCTGGTAAAGGCACGAAGCATCTTCCTGAGTATCACTGGTCAACACCCGCCACGGTGTGGGATCATTATGGCTTTACAAAAGAACAGCTTGCCACAGGAGACTTCAATCCACAGATGTTCAATTCGTTCTTGGATGGCACCAAATCAGCATTAGAAATGGCGGCAGTCTCCAATGGATGTGATTTATCGCCACCCTCAGATGGCCTTTTGTTCCCACCCTGTGGCAAGCATGATCTACCTCGATCTTTGAGGCCCAAGGCGGATGGTGGACTTTTGGAGAAGAAGGGCACCGTTGAGGTTGTCTCATGTCTTGAGATAGATGGGCGACCCACGTTTGACGACTTGAGATGGGGTGTGTACGTTATTATCGAGGCGCCTGGAGACTATCAGAAGGAGTGCTTCGCGCAGTATGGCCTCCAAACGGATCCATCCGGGAGATATGCTGTGCAGTATAAGCCATATCACCTTATTGGCCTTGAGCTCGGTGTCTCTGTAGCGACCATCATGTGCCGCGGTGAGCCTACTGGACAGACCAAGGTATGGGCTGGGGATGTTGTTGCCACTGCGAAGCGCGATCTCAAAGCTGGCGAGAAGCTAGACGGAGAAGGTGGGTACATGGTATATGGGAAACTGTTCCCAGCAGAGTTTTCTATGAAGATAGAAGGTCTGCCAGTTGGCCTGGCGCATGGGCTCAGGCTCAAGAATGATGTCAAGCAAGGCAAAGGCTTAAGCTGGCAGGATGTCGAGTATAGTGAACAGAATCAGGCTGTAGCAATCAGGCGAGAAATGGAGGCTGTCTTTCGCAGAGAGTTCGAAGAGAGAAGAGGGACGTCCAATGGCGCGAATGGTGCGCACTAGTCTTGCTAGTCCAGGTACGGTCAGAAAGCAGCTTATGAGCGTGCACGGTATGATTCGCCTCAGACACTTGCGCCAGTCCCAACGGTCGTCGTCGCTGTCACGCATGTCGTTCGTCGGACGCCATCACTTCTTGAAGTACGACCAGTTCTCACTGCAGCCGTTGCGCTTCGTAAGAATCTGAGCGTGCGAACATTTACCTTGTATGTATGATGGCTGGCATGGATAGTAGTTCAGAGTCGCTTACAGTACCGAAAATGCTCCGTCATCTTTTCCACTGAGCCTCGGCTGCCACTTCTCCGATTTCCCTTCACAACCTTGAATCTCGCGTGTCCTCACCAGGCACTGTCAGCTGTTCCGAGTCGAACCATGTGTAGTATTGTATGTCATCCGTAAGATCGCTCATTACTTTTTCGTATAGTCGCTGCTGCTGAAGCATTCTTCCGCACTTCCCAATTGTCATCCAAAATAGCTTGCATCTCCAGGCCGAACATGGACGCAGCACCTAAGCCGGTCGATGAGATCAAGTTCGAAATCAGAGGACGAGTCGCCATTGTGCGAATCAATCAGCCCAAAAAGTTGGGAGCACTCAGTCAAGATCTCTTCTTCAACCTTTCGCAGGTCATACGACATATCGATGGCAGGGACGACGTCTTGATCACAGTGCTCACAGGCACGGGCAGGTTCTTCAGCGCGTGAGTCTTGAAACACATGGCGACCATCCTCGTTTGTCAGACTAAACTCGTCTCCAAGCGGCGCCGATGTAACAGTAGCTGGCCAGAGCAAAGGGCCGCACGACGACCAGTACAAGCAATTGCTCCAAAGCTTCGCGGCATACAATCTCAACATTACCCAAGCCTTTTACTCACATCGCAAAATCCTTGTAACCGCGCTCAACGGGCCAGTAGTCGGAATTGCCGCAGCGCTGGTTGGCATGTCCGACTTCATCTACGCAGCGAAACACACATACCTCCTCTGCCCATTTACATCGCTTGGACTTGTGGCAGAAGGTCTATCGAGTCGAGCGATGGTGAACAGATTAGGACCGGCGCGAGGGCCGGAAGCACTGCTTATGTCGAAGCGTATTACATGCGATGAGCTTGTGCAGTGCGGCTTTGTGAACAAAGTGTTTGATACGAAGCCAGAAGAGAGTGACAAGTTCTTGGAGCAAGTGTTGGAAGAGGTGGACAATAGATTGGGCGAGCATCTTGTGCCAGACTCGCTGCTACGGATTAAGGCCTTAATGCGCGGACCAGAGAGAGATCTGTATGATTCAATGGGCGTGAAGGAGGTATTCTCTGGCTTGGAGGTTTTCATGAAAGGCGTTCCGCAAGAAGAGTTCCGGAAAGTTGCAAGCGGCGAGAAGAGGCACAAGTTGTAGTTTGTGTCGATGTTTTAAGCAACAGTAAACATCGATCAAAGCGTATATGTAGTACTATCGTGTGTGATCACTGACAAGCGGGAGTTTCTGGATCAGGGCAAAAGCAGATCCTTGTAATGTCCTCGATTGCACCCATGAATCGCACCGTCGCTGTCGCGTTCGTTCGTTCCCATATATATATTATATATCGTGATATGTTAATATTGCCATATAGCTCAACGCATCAAAATATGTGCAACAGAGCTGACGATACGACACCGGCATTAGAAGTGACGAGCCGGATAAGTGTAGTTTCAGGCTGCTGGAATGTCCTCCGGCCGGACACTAACTCGAGCGACCTTCTTCCTCCTTTTGGCTGTCACTCTCTACTCGGCGGTCAGATTGTTTCCAATGCACTCGAGAGACAATATCGTGATTGTCGCGGACTCACTGCTGAAGCCAAGAGGACTCAAAGTCGGTAACTTCAAGCCGCTGCAAAGTCTCTGGGCTGGCTATGGACACATTGTGGAGCTGCAGGCTGTTCCACTCGACGCCAAATGTGAGGATGCTTTCTTGCAAAAGTGAAGCTCGCAGACTGATGGCATCCAGCATCGAAGGTCGAAGCCGAATCGTTGATATTGAAGTTGGTCACACCACCCACCAATGCCAAAAATGGCAAGGATGAAGGCCACCTTCGCAAGATTATCTCATACCAAGTCGAGCAGTACTTCTACACGCATCTGGCTCCATCGATGCCCAAGGCCATCGCTGTTTCAGATTGTCTGGCTAGCATCAACACAGAGTCGAAAAGTGGCAGTACCATTGCCATGATACTAACAGACCTCAAGCAGACGTTTCCAGTTGCTGGAGAAAAGCGTGGCGCTCTAAATCAGACGCAAGTGCATTCTGCATTGGACTGGCTTGCACATTTTCACGGACATTGGTGGAAACATACAGATCAACTCAGGAAGGATAGTCCTCGCCTGCCTCCACTCCAAGAAGCGGAGCTGCAGAAGAATGCAGAGAGGCGAACATCTGGCATTTGGTTGAACGGCGGCTACACGTACCTTGCTACTCGACGAATGGAGTATCAGTCACTTATTGACGATCCAGACCTGGAGTGGTCTCGCTTGGCACAAACCCATGGCAGTTCTGGTCAGAGCATTGCAGAACTTGTGGCTGGCTTGCTCGCACCTTCTGCAAACGAGAATACATCATCTGCAATCAACGACTATGAAACTATGATCCATGGTGATGTGAAATCCGAGAACCTCTTCACAAGCTCAACAGGAGACGCTGTCGCATTCTACGACTTTCAGTATGTCGGGATTGGGATCGGTGTTTGCGATCTCGCAAAGCTGTTCACGTGCTCTGTACCGCTCACCATGTTGTCAGATGGTAGTACAAGTGCGCGAAGCAAGGGACCCAGTGGCATGGGTACAGGTGAACGATCACTGCTGAAGCGTTATCAGCGAATAATCCAAGACACCTCTGGAAAGACGTACCCTTGGCAAACACTGGAGATGCACTGGAATACTGCTCTTGTGGACTGGCTGAGATTCCAAGCATCGTGGGGATTTTGGGGCAATACTGAGTGGCTCGAAGCTCGCGTTCGTTATATCCTTGACGACGCAGAATGGAATCGTTGGTTGCTGCATGCGGTGCATGACAAGAGATGAGCGCCTTTTCCGTCGGCTCAGAACAACGAAAGCTTAGTACACTGGACGGCAAGGTCGCATTCGCTGATTGCGACTCAGGTATTCATCAGCATTGAGCAAAGTCCTGGATGTGACCTACTACAGATCGGTTCCATCTGTGTGGACGATGCTAGTCTCGTTTCCCTTGCGCTCGGCCAGATTGTACATATTG
This sequence comes from Passalora sequoiae, assembly GCA_013248845.1. NCBI lineage: Eukaryota > Fungi > Ascomycota > Dothideomycetes > Mycosphaerellales > Mycosphaerellaceae > Passalora > Passalora sequoiae. The sequence continues at coordinate 205,645 of WSQC01000018.1, read as the reverse complement.
ATCTTGCACCACGGCTGCTCGCTCGCAGAGCCGATGTGTCGTCTCCGCCACGAGTGTCACCGATTTCGCATGTGTTGCAGCGTTATCAACCGCAAGCTGCACAGCGCAGGACCGCGCATAGTCGACTACGGGTGATGTAATGGCCGGATGCCCAGTCGCAAAATGCGGTTGTCAAATTGAGCCAGCGGCCACGAAATAGCCGCGCTGCACACCGTATCGTTAATGAAAATGCGGTGGCTTGCCGTAGCGTGTAGATAAGCGTGCCGTAGCACGAGCGATGGATCTTGCCTAACGACAAGGGTAATACGCTAGACTGCAGGCCGTCCATTTTCAGCTGTCTGCTCCTTCGCGTCCTCCCTTGCCGTGCGACATGCACCAACCTCTGCAAACAATTGTGTAACGCTGTGATGTCGCCGCGGCATATACTGCTGCACAGCGCTATCACTGGCGAGGTCGATGGGAAGGGTTGAGAGATAGCGATGAAGCATCGGCTAGATGCCGTGTACGGACACTAGTAGTCTGACTGTGTTATCACGGGAAGTCTTCACCATTTTTGCACACTTCCCTGCTCTGTGACTGCGTATCATCTTCCAGACAATAATATCTGTTCTTTCAGTACAGCGCTTCAGACGATCGGAATGACTGCGGATCTTGTGAGAGCGGACTCGGGCTTTGCGACTACGATAACCACAAGCTGTGCGCAAAGTAACTTGAAGTTTCACGAAGAACAACCCGTTCATCCGCTTGAAGACGAAGTAGTTTGCCAGACCGATGAGTATGTTCTTCGTCAGTGGGAATTCGAGAATGATGCGGCAAGAATCGCCTTCATCAGACAAGACGTGGGAAGATTGGCATGCGAGTATTTCCCGGACGCCTTGGACGATCGAATATTCCTCATGGCGCGAATGCTCGCCGTCCTATATCTCGTCGCAGGTACATCACCTCACTTCATGTCTCATCGATCAGGCATCGCTGACTCCCTGCAGAATCGTTGAACGAATTGGATCTCGAAGACAGCGAAGAATACCTCGAAGCACTGGGATCTGCCATGTCAGGACACTGGCTGCCTGACGAAGACGTCCCAGCAGTGTCGATGCTGTGTGGCGTGGCTGACGAGCTGAGAGCACTGGATTACCTGGCGGCGGATGATACCATTGAGCTTGCGCTGTCACATTTGAGGTGAGCGAACGCGACAATTCTGATCCATTGATACATGAGACTAATATGATATAGAGCCAATCTGGTGTGCCGCGGACGAGCAACCCACCGATATGAAGAGCGATCGATCCCAAGAAGCCTTCGCTTAGGGCCTTCCTTCGCCGGCGCTTTGGCATCATTTGCGGCGGGTAAAGCATTCGAGGACATCTAAAAGTCGTGAAGTAGAGTCACGATCAGCATTTGGTACCATCCCACGACGCTTGGGAGGAAAGTACAAGGACCGTGCCATATCCCGGACCTTCATACTGGACTCATCGCGACATTGGCTTAGAATCGCTACCAAGATTTCATTTGGCATCCACGCCCTACTTGGATGATATTACCCACAGTCGACAATGTCACTATACATATCGAAGTCCCGACACCATGCAGTTGCTACAGCCACGATGATCCGACGAACGATTATTTTCGAGCCTCGAGATAGCCGTTACTGTCAAGGGTGTATTGAGACTGCCACAAGGCTTCTGAAATACTTTTCAACGACATGTGACAATGACAGCCATGCAAAAAGACAGTCGATGAACCCGCACTGGTCGCAGGAAGCAATGCCACGAAGGTATGCTCGAACGAGCTCAAATCGGAATCGCATTTCTTGTTGCGCCATCTTTCCGTATCAGGACATCATCAAGTCCACGAACTAATACTGGCGGCGGTTCCACCAGACCATTTTTGATGGTGTGTACTGCAATCTACTTCCATGCTGCGAACGAACGATAAAGCCTCGGATTGTCCTCTACGGCCAGCTGTAACAGGCTGCTGCGAATCGAAGGACTCTCTTACGAACTTCGCCTCGACTTGGTCGTCGTTGACGAAGTCGTCCATTCTCATTGGAGTTCCGCCTCCCGTACTCGAGCAAGCTAGATCGATATCGAGCAGGTCTGTCTCTCGCCGACAAGCTTCGACACGCGTGGGCAGTCGCAGATCCTCAGACGCTTTCATGTGAAGGGGCGGAATTATGGGTCTGCGAGTAATTCGGTCATGAATTTACGTCCATGGGTTCGTAGTCGCAGAGTCTACGGCGTTTAGATCATACTCGAGTTGGCTTGAGAGCCGGCTTTGCCACTTTAGCGATTGAGTAGTGCCGCGCCATGCCATATAGCAATGGCGTCCATAAAGATATCGTCGATAAGCTGCATACTGCCCTCGAATGATTACAGGTCTTCTTCGCTTCGCAGAATCGTGTCGCTTGTCTCGTGATGAAGCAACGGCAAGGAGTAGTAGATGTGAGGGCGAGATTCGCCTTCGCCAGAGTACAATCAATGGGAGATGATGTAATATGAAGATCTCGGTCATAACTCGTGGACCCTCTTAGTATGTTGAAATGGGTTGTCGCATTCTTCACCAGCGAGGATCATCAGGGATATGAATCAGAGGCTCAATTCTTTTATATTCTGTTTACCTGATAGAAGTCTGCTTCTTGACCTGTGGCCAGAGCTTGAGCTATTTATGGGCGAACCCTTTTGGACTCAATGAGAACTGTACCCACCATCCACCATGATCGTTGTGCCCGTGATGAACGAACTCCGTCCTCCGGAAAGAAATATCACAGCATCCGCCACTTCCTCCGGTCTACATACTCTGCCGAGAGAGGCTCGGTCTTCCATTGCCTTTCTGATTTCCACAATGGCGGGGTTCGAAGCAGTGAGCGGGGTGTCGGTGTAGCCAGGACAGACGGCGTTGATGCGAATGCCGTCTTTGCCATGATCCTCACTTGCGCTCCGTGTGAGGCCAACGACTGCATGCTTGCTTGGACAATACGCTGTTGACGATTTGAATCCTAGGAAGGCTGCAGTGGATCCAATGTTCACGATGGAGCCTCGTTGAAGCTCCCGACCGTCCACGGCCGATATGATGGGATCCTGTTTGAGCATGATCTGGAGCGCGGCGCGGAGCACGAAGAATGTGCCGTTCAGATTGACGTCCAGAACGCGCTGCCAGTCTGATGTGGCTGCTTGAGCTGCTCCTCCAGGGTGTTTGAATGCTATTCCTGCGGCATTAACAACGTAGTCTATCCTGCCGAAAGCTTTAGCAACGGATTGAACAGCTTCGAAGACCATATGCTCGTTGCGCACGTCGAGAGTATGAGTCAGAACTCTGAAAGCTTTGGGTGTTGTCGCAAGTGCTTCGACCTCTTTCTTGACCGTCTCGAGGGATTCTATATTTAGGTCGAGAAGTGCTATGCCTGCTGCACCATCTCGAGCATATGCGCGAGCACAGGCCGCGCCTATGCCTGATGCCGCGCCAGTTATGACAGCAAAACCAGTGACGTCCATTTGATATAGAGGCAGGTGGATGTCGGTGCCTAGTAAGCTAATATTTGGCCTTGGGTGAGCATGCGACATAAAGCTAGGTGAACCCAATCGGGAAGTTGTGTAGCCACGGCATGTTTTTGCCCGAGGGTATTATGATGCTCGCAGCCACGCAGAGGTAGATGGAAGTTGATGTAGCGCTGCTGTGCTTCCAGATGTTATGCAAAGTATGCGTGCGCGTGGCTGCTGGTCGTTGTCTTGTACGGGAGGAGGTGTCTCCTGCAGTTATTGCTACTACTACTTCCTCCGGTATGAATGGGGTACGCAAGACCTAGAGCCGTATCTGTCTTGACCTACGTTCAGCTGGCACTGGCTGGCCCAAACGAGGATACTTGCCATGATATGCACGATGCCTCACAGAATTGGAGGATGCTCTCTGTGTGCCTGAGGCAAAGACTCTATCTAATACTCCACTGTGTACTAGGCTCGTTCGAGGTCCCATGTGATGGGGAGCACCTCTTTCTCTCAACAGGTGCATCGTCGGAAGCAGCTGCCATGTGAGAAGGTGGCAAGCATTGATGAAACGGGTTGTGGTCTGATGTATAGCGAGAATTCATTGGCTGTGCCTGGATTGTGGCAGTGGTAGCAGTGGCTGTGCCCGGGATAAGCTTGTTTCAGGTGTTGCAGGAGCTGTTAAATCCATACCATCAGCAATCGCACACACATCTTCATATAAACTTCACACCCACACACACGCACACTCTCTCTCTCGACACTCCAGAAACAGCCACACAACTCATCACTCCAGACCGCCCTTCTCCATCACCACACTCTCCTTCACAATCCTCCTCCCCTTCCAAGTACATACAGTACGCAAAAATGGGTGTAAGTGTTTCGACTACCCCGCCAACCCCGCTGACATCACACCTTTTTGGCCATTTTGAAAGAATGCGCATGTCTGACATTGCGTACCTTTGTACAGTTGGCATCGAAGCTCGCAGCAGCACAAGGCGGTACACAAGCTGTAGCAAACTATGGCGGAGGCGGCGCACCTCCACCTGCACCAGGAGGACAGCAGCAATACGTAAGTCGACTACTAAACGAGCAGCACGGCATGTGACGAAATTTTGCACGAGCTGACGCCTCTTGCACAGCCCCCTCAGAGTCAATATCAAGCCTATCCAGGTGCAGGTGCGGGTGCTCAACAGCGTCCGGTGAGTTAATCGTCGTTTGCGCCACGCTTCCAGCTTTCTTTCTCCTCGCCCGCAATTGCGACATCCTTTGTGACTTGCGCGACTTCCGCCTCCACCTGCGACACCACAACCATCTTGCGCCAATGCCTCTAGCCTCGCGCCTCGCTGCAGGCGGGCAAGGCCCACCGTCCGCTGTTCCAGCGCCATTACAACCTGGTAACTATCAGCAACAACAAGGACCACCACCACAACAACAACAACAACAATATCAAGCATACCCGTCAACCGCTCCTAATTACGGCTCTCCTGCTCCAAACTATGGCTCTCCGGCGCCAGGCCAAGGATATCAGCGACCTCCTCCGCCTCCTCCATCCGCTCAGCCCCCTTATCCGGGCCAAGCACCTTCATATCAGCAACAACAGCAGCCCTATGGCCAGCAATCTTTCCAGCAACAAGGTCCAGGCAGCGGCGGCTATGGTGGCTATGTTCGTGACCTCGGCATTGTGTTTCCAGCTCGTGCACCTGAAATGAGCTAACACTTGACGTTTTAGCCAGGCGGACCACCTCCCCAACAACCTCAATATGGAGCTCCTCCGGGCCAGCAAGGTTACGGTGCGCCAGCGCCTCAGGGCGGCATGGACATCCAAGGCTACCAGCGTGAACTCGAGCGTGCCATCCAAGAGAAGCAGCTTCAGGCATTCTACGGGCCGGGCACACAAGGCGCTCAAATGCTGCCGCAGATTGCAGCTCGTGCCGCGCAGTCCGTCGATCGACTATGCCAAGCATGGCGCATCCAGAAAGAGATTGCAAATGACATCGTGAGACTGGCTCTGTACGACGTGGTCATCTACGTCGACGACAGTGGTTCAATGTCCTTCGAGGAGAACGGCGAGCGTATCAAGGACCTGGAGCTTATTCTGCAGCGAGGTGTCTTCGCAGCCACCCTTTTCGACGATGACGGTATCGATCTTCGCTTCATGAACGAGGACCTCCCACCACAACAGATCTCGGGCATCCGCAGCGAGCAGCAGGTCCAGCAGATTCTGAGTACCAAGCGCTACAAGGGTCTTACTCCATTCGGAACAGAGCTTCGTAAGAAGGTCATCGACCCGATCTTGCTTAACAAGCTCAACGGGCAGATGCGCAAGCCTCTCCTCATCCTCAGTATTACAGATGGCCAGCCAGCCGGCGAGGATCAGAACGCTCTTGTTCAGACAGTGCAGTATGCTGTGCAAGCTGCTCAGCGTTCGCGCTACGGTCCGGGTGCAGTCGCATTCCAGTTCGCTCAGGTCGGCAACGACCAGAAGGCCACAGAGTTCTTGGCCAAGCTCGACAACGATCCGATGGTCGGTAAGCTGGTCGATTGTACGTCGAACTTTGAGAACGAATCAGCCGAGATGGCCAGAGCTCAGCCTCCAGTCGACTTAACTCCTGACCTCTGGATGATAAAGTTGATCCTGGGTGCGATCGATCCAAGCTACGACACCAAAGACGAGAAAACGCACATGGGCCCGGGTGGTGGTCCGCCAATGGGAGGACCACCACAAGGTCAATACGGCCAGCAAGGCTATCCACCTCCCCAATATGGGCAGCAAGGTGGATACAATCAGCCGCCGCCTCCGCCCCAAGGCCAATACGGGTACGGACAGCAGCAGCAGCAACAGCAGAATTACGGACGTCCTCCTCCGCCTCCTCAAGGTATGTCAATTTGCTAGATGGCTGCGGTATGACAAAGACTGACATTCCTCTCTACAGGTGGTGGGTATCCCGGTCAACAACAGTATGGGGGCCCTGGTCAGCAACAGTATGGCGCTCCTCAGCCGCCTCGTTACTAGCTTTAAGGTTCGGCATGGTTATGGCTTAATGATTGCATGACATGATACCTGACATACGATGTACCCTGAGCCCAGCTTAGCGTCCAACATGACTATGGGAATTTGGGAATGAAAAGTGTCTCGAGGCGTGAGCGCGTGCTTGCAGCGTTGGCACAGAAGCAGATACCTGAGATTCGAAAAAGTGCTTTTCAAGCCCTCTGCGTGCCTCCGTACCCGCGAGAGTCTGTCATCATCGCGCCACGATTATTGGGCTAGCTTCCCCCGAAATTAGTCTGCTTGCTCGTTCATTCATGAAGCAACTCCCACGGTGTTATGCTCAGATCGACGTCCATAGTGGCGCGCTCTTTCTTTTAAAATCTGCGGCGTGAGTGACGGCGCCGGCGCCAGTATCGCGTGAGAAGTTTTAGCCAATATAGGGAGATATATGCATTTCATATACCCCAATCAAGACTCGTACATCATCCTTCTTCTTCTCCTTCTTCTTCTTCTTCTCCTTCATCATCATCATAGAGCGCGTTCATCTCCTTTTCCCCTCCCCCAAAATGCTTTCCGAAACGCTATCATGGGTATCTCATATCCTCGACTCCGTGTAACAAACAAACAAACAGACAAAAGTTTCAGGGCCAGAAAGAAAAGGAAGGGGTGCTTGCTTCTAAAAACAAATGCAGCACATGCAATGGGAGCTCGAAGCATGGAAAATGAATGCATGCATGTGGCCCGGTCATCGTCGTGATGTTCGTCGTCATCATCTGCTCTCCCTCTGCTCGGAATCGATTCTGCCTCATCTTCGTCTCCAAACAAAACTTAGTCGGCCGGAGTCAGTGGTAAGAAGTGGTGGCGCAGGCACAGGGTCTAAGAAATCGAGGACCGACTTCCCCACGCGTCTCATCCGTGGCGATTGTTCGGCTTGCTCGTGGCGTCGTGTCGTGATGAATCCGGAGGAGGTGCTAGGACTGGCTTGACGGCTTGGTTTTTGAGGAGTTCTGTTCGGGATTTCTGGCGTTGGGGTATGGTGGGTTTCGGGGAGGACGGCCTTTTGGGTTCGAGCATGTCGGGTTTTTTGGCCTTGCTGCGGAATGTGCTCCACGATGTGACGCTTCGGACACTGCTTATGCTGCGGGCTGGGAAGGAGAGCCGGGGTCCGGCGGCTACGCGTGGTGTGGGCGGAGCTTGGGAGTTGGTCCAGCTCCAGCGGTCGGGGCTGTCTGAGGCGGTGGGGAGGTGGGAAATGGTCAATGTTGAGTCGGAGCTCATGTGTCTCCAGTGAGGTGCCGTGAAAGAATGCTCGGTGGTCTGCTCCTTGTTCTTGTACGGTGCTTTCGGGTGCGTCAAGTGCGTAGTGTGCGATAGATCCTCGTTGGAGTGGATAAGCGCCCTTTCGGGACGATCAGTGCTTGGCCGCAATGGTGTTGCGTTGCGCAAGAGTGCATGGCGCCCTTTCGAGCGTGATTTCTTGCTAGTCTTTGCCGCTTCAGGTCGTGATGGCATTAGCGGTTCTGGTGTGTCTGCACGAAATTCCGTTCGTAGCGACGACCCATAAAATGGCATTTTCCTTGGCAGCTTGGGTGTTGCTGGTAATGAGTGCCGGGATGACGTGATCGAAAATCTTTCCTGACGATATATTGGCAAAGCAGTCAGACGCTTATGAGACGAGTCACTCTGTGTCATGTTCGTTTCTGACTGCGGCCGGAAACGCACGATTTCAGAGTATGACGATCCTCTTCGTTTGCGCCACAACGCATAGAGTAGCAACAACAGGATGATGGTGCCGCCTACAGGCTGTCAGTTTCGTGCTCATATGTGTATATTCGCCACATACCAATCGTCGATGTACATATAACGACCTTTTGAGCACCGCTGGACAGCCCTGCTGACGTGCTATCATCGCTTGGCTGTTCACTAGGTGCCGCTATTGACGTCTGTACCGCATCTTGGCCTGTTTGAGATGGTAGTGTAGCGGAAGCTTGCGAGATCGAGGTGATAGGTGCACTCTCAAGTGGTGTTGGTGTTGCTTGGCTAGGCCTAGTGGAGGTCAAGAACCCCGAGGACTGGTCACTGTCTACCAGCCCCATGGATGAGTATTCGCTTTTTGATCAACCACCTGGGTTTGAATCTTGAATTTTGGGAGAAATATGGAGAGAGCGACCTCACTTCGGCGGACTCGCAAAGAAAGTACACCAGTAGTCCAGCTGCTGGCGAAATTGAAGGCTATTGTTCGACGAAGGTGCGGCTTCTGGCTAATGTGTGAAAAAGTCGATCTGTGGCAGGACCAACGGTCTGAAGAGTCTTGGCTGTATGGGTACTATGTCGTCAGAGCGTCGTTACCGTCAAGATGTCAGGCACTCGCAGTCGCAGCGCGGCGGAGAGGTCAAGGCAGTACTTGAAGACGTTTCAACCACCCACGGCGTACGAGTACCTCAAACGAGAGTGATGCGAGCGTGAACCTTATACCCATACGCGAGCGGGACGAGCTATACTGGAGGCAGCGATGTGTTTGGGTGTAGTGGAATCCGGAGCCTTTTGCAAGGATGAAGCATATGCATTCGGGGAATCGCTGCCAAGCCTTGCATTCCGGCGGTGTGTTTAGTAGCACTACATGTGAAACGCATAGCTTGGGTGGTCCTGGCTTGCGAGCCGTCTGTATAACACTGAGCTTGGGCAGATCCAATGAGGAGCGGCAAAGGGCGGGTAATGGCCATAGGATTTCGGCTTCATTGTCAAAAGGCATGAAAGCTGGCGAAGTGTTTTTAGAAAGGCATATAACGGCCCAGGCGGGTTGATCGATATGGCGTCAGGCGGGCTGATCGAGATGGCGTCAACAGCGGTGTAACGAGGTCGTTTCACATTCGATATGATCTGCAGCCATATACCGCGGCCATTAAGGTATATTGGTCTGCGGAGAAAGAGCACGAGAGCATGATCTAACACCGACAGCAGTACCACCTAGGATCCTTCGTGGTGGGTGGAGTGTGGTGTAGTAGTTCCTCTGCACACTCACGTCCCACGCATGGTAGACAGCAACGTCGAGTCCAGATCGTGCCCAAGGTTTGGTGCATGGCGTGTCTAGTTGGTGATGAGTATGCGTATAGGGTCCAGACTCGCAGAAGGGCCAAGAGCAGGCACGGCAGGCACATGTGACTAGAAACATACTACCATCTGTGTGTCAAGAGCTGCGCGTGGCCATAGCGGTGGCGACGATATAGGTAGGGCATGCGGTATCGAAAGTGATTGAAATGGTCACGTGTCTTCTAGCGGAAATGTTCGCTCGGAATATTCTAGACCCGCTCGTCGTCATGGCGGTGCTTCCTTGTCCACGTGCCGATGTCCGGTCCTCTTCTTTTGTCCCGATCTTTCCAGGACGAAAACCACTCTAGAACCAAGCTGACTTGCCGACCTCGACGCACTTAAGCACTCTCATCATCACCGTCGTTGGCCACCATACGAGCAGAAAAGCATCGTGCTTACTCATGCAGAACTTCGGCGCAATGCATCATCGATGTGTCAGCGAGAAAGCGCTTCAAGACATGCGCAATAGTGGGATGTTGTAGCTGCCTCTGTTGGGACTGATGCGGGTAATGACGCACGCATCGAGGCACTGTTGGTACTCGTGAGTGCATGCGCCTGGCTCAGCCTCTGTCGTCCAGCTGAAGTGCCGCCTACTTATTCCTTAGGACTCTTTGACCACATCCTTCACTGCAGTTCACTGAAGTTCATAAAAGACCCCTCTCTTCCGTCAACCCTACTTCACAAATCACACATCCGTCCTAAGCACATACAAACAATCCCAAACAGAATGTCGGGACCCTACGATAACAGCGGTTGGAACAACCAGTATGGTGGTCAGCAGGGCTGGCAACAGCCGCAGAACAATTCGTACCCGCCCCAAAATCAATACAACAACTACAACAACTACCAGCAGCCGCCACAGCAAACGGGCTACGGTCAAGCTCCCTACCAGCAGCAGCAGGGAGGTTATGGCGCCCCACCTGTGCCCGATTACACCCAGAACCAAGGCTACGGTGCCGCACCGGCCTACGGAGGATTTCAGCATCAGCAACAACCTCAGCAATATGCCCAAGATCCTTACAACAACCACAACAGTAACTACGGGTCGCAGTATCAGCAGCCTGGCGCGCCAGCAGGCTCCGACCCATCGAATCCTTATGGTTACACACGCGATCCCGTAGACCCGAACAACATCCAAGAAGGAGAAAGAGGCTTTATGGGCGCGGCCGCTGGCGCTCTAGGAGGCGGTTTGCTCGGACACAAGGCTGGGCACGGCATCATCGGTACCCTCGCTGGTGCCTTTCTTGGCTCCAAGGCTGAAGATAAGCTGAAGGATAGACATAACAGACCGCATGGCGGTAGCAGCCATGGTGGTAGTTCCTACGGAAAGTGGTAGAGCCCGTTCTGATGCTCGTTCGTCGTGTACATTTGGTTGAGCTGGAAATGGATTGGGTGACTTTACGACGGGATATGCACTGCTTGTGCCAAGGGAGTTTGGGTATGGGATGGCATTGATTCACGAATGACGGTTTCTCGTGGTGACGGGATTTGTTTGCTCTATCAGCCTTGGTAGCATAGCTGGTCAAAATGGAAGAATCTGCTTTTCATCATTTACCCCAAGTTTTCCCAAGTGTAGGCATACCATCTACACAAGTTACTAAAACCGCCGTCTACATGTTGAACGCCTTGCTAATCGTGCAATAACTGTACGTCAGACACGAGCTTATGCCGCTGTTGAGCGCAACACAAGCATAGAGCGCCAAGCCAGTCTGGCTCACTTCTTGCTCTCCTGCCCATAACCTCCCTTCCCTTCCAGACTCTGATAACTCAAACCCTCAGCCTTATTCTGCCCCTTTCTCGGTCCTCTCTCCTCCAAATCCTCCCTCAGCCAAGTCATAACCAACTGACCAAGCCGACTATTCCCTTCCTCGCCACCATCCGTCTTCGGCACTTCAAACGACCCCATCTCTCCCCATTTCTTCAACTTCCCCAGACTCATATGCACCAAATGCGTCGGCCAATTCGCGAGATTATCCAAAATATGCGTCGCATACACAATCGTACAAGCCCTCGTTTCCGTCTCGCGTTTCAGAAACTGCAGGAAATTGTGCCGCGAGAGCAGATCCAGGTCGACGGTGATCTCGTCCAGCAGTAGGACGGTCCAGGGTCGCAGCAGCCCCATGCACAGTTGGACCCTTCTGCGCTCGCCGTCCGAGACGGCGTGCAAGTGCCAGGAGAGGTCTACGTCGAGGATGCGGACGAGCTCGTCCCGACGCGTCGGGTAGTGGTCGCCTCCGACGGATTTGAGGAGTTCGGGAACGGCTATGTCGCTGCGGACGATCGGGTTTAGTACCCATTCCAGGCCGAGGTACGTTACGCCTTCGAGGCCGGTGGTGAAGGGGTCGATTTCGGCGACGCTTACGGTGCCGGAGGGGGCCATGCGTTTTCCCGAGAGGAGGCGGAGGAGCGTTGTCTTGCCCGCGCCATTTGCTCTGAGGATTTAGCATGGGTGGTGTGTGTGTGTGAGGAGGGTTTGGTCGGCTGTTGTGACTTACCGCCTATTAGGAGACAACGCGCACCGCCTGGGAGATCGAGGTTGATGTCTTGGAGACCCTTGCTGCCGTCGGGGAAGGCATATGACAAGCCTTTGGTCTTGATCGAAGGAGCTCCCTTGCCAGTCATATCGTCCCGATGTTATTTATATAGATAAGTCTCGCGAATGGCAACGAATGCTTCAGTGTCGAAGTCGGGTATGGTTGCCGATCTGTTTTGACTGTATATGCTGTAGAGAAGCGAAAGCGGAAAATCCTTTTTGTATGGCGTCGTTCATTCGTGTCCTTGAAGTCATGACAAGCACAAGAGATCGCGTCATTTGAGCAGTTGGCAAACTCCACGCTAACGGCATTCCACGATATCCATCTCGGTATTCTTCATCCACGATTGGCCACGCGACACCGCCGTGATAATGGAGACTCCATGTTCTGTGCAATTCAGCGTCTGAGTAGGTCGTTCGCGACCATGACGCGAGTACCTCCGCATCAGCCTATAATCGCCATCATCGGCGCCACTGGCACAGGCAAATCTCAAGTATGTCGAGCTGCATGACCGAGCAGGTAAGTGGTGTATACTGACCACAGCAGATAGCTAGCGGTTGAGATCGCAAAGCGGTACAATGGCGAAGTCATCAACGGAGATGCCATGCAGCTGTATGCTGGGCTGCCGATTATCACGAACAAGATCACTGAAGAGGAGCAAGAAGGCATACCTCATCATTTGCTCGGGCGTATAGGATTACACGAGCAGACATGGGTAGTGGGTACTTTTGTCAAAGAGGCCACGAAGACCATCGATGAAATCAGATCGAGAGGACGTTTACCGATTCTGGTAGGCGGCACACACTACTATACTCAGAGTCTACTGTTCCACGACCGCCTGGCCGAGGACGAGGACAGCGATCGCGACTTCGTCGACGATACCGCAGTAAAGTGGCCGATTCTGAGCGAATCGACGGATGTCTTGTTACAAGAGCTGCAGAAGGTAGATCCGATCATGGCAGAGAGGTGGCATCCGCAAGACAGGCGCAAGATACGGCGAAGTCTTGAAATATACCTGCAAACTGGCAGACCAGCGTCCGAAATATATGCAGAGCAACGCGCTAAGAAAGAGGCTGCAGCGCTCGATGGACCTCATATGCGCTTCCCGACATTGCTTCTCTGGGTCCATGCTGAAGTGGAAGCACTACATGCGAGACTGAACACACGCGTGGAAAAGATGCTGGCGCAGGGACTATTAAAGGAGGTCGAAGAGCTGAAAGCCTTTGCTGATGGACGAGCTGAATGTGGGAGCACTGTAGATGAGACGAAAGGCATATGGGTTAGCATCGGCTACAAAGAGTTCAAGGACTACATGCAGGCATTGCAGGATTCTGACGTGGATCAGAAGACACTCGCAAGATTGAAATCAGAGGCAGTCGAGAGGACGCAAATCTCCACACGTCAATACGCCAAGCGACAGATACGATGGATCCGCGTCAAGCTTGCCGAAGCACTTGTAGAGACACAATCGAGCGACCAGCTGTACTTGCTTGACGGTTCCGATGCTACTCGTTTCAACGATACTGTGATCGCGCCTGCGATAGATCTATCTGGGAAGTTTCTGCGGGGCGAACACTTGCCTACGCCCTCATCGCTGTCGACTGTGGCAGCCGACATGCTTCAGCTGAAGCGTGATCCCTCTGGAGATGCCGAGAGGTGGACGAAGCAACACTGCCCAGTCTGCAACGTGACCTGTGTAACATCTCAGCAGTGGCACATGCATATAAAAAGCAAGGCTCACAAGAAGCTTACAGCCAAATCGCGACTCGTAGGACAGCCACCGGTTGCACCTCCATAAAGGTTCCACAAGGCTTGGTCATCTGTACCACTTCGTTTCTCCCTTACACTTCGTCTCTCCCTGACCACGAGACTTTGGCAGCTGACTGAAGCGAGATTGTCAAGGTTGATGCTACAATCATATGACGCGTACCGCAGCACACCGGACATTCTGTAGCCGATTTCTGCACTACATGCCGATGTTCTCATTGAAGCCCAAGCCTTGGTTGAATTCCCACGGATCCTGATAGAAGAACGGATCCTGCAAAGATGAAGGATTCATGTCTAGCTCCATCAGCCATGGCAACGTGTTCGAGGTGTCAGGGTTGAAAGGTGGTCCCATGGGCTGCTGCATTGGGTGGATTCCACTCGTCGGTAGTCCAATTTCGGCCTGCGGCATGCCAGCCGGCATTGTTGGAGGCAGTCCATTCGAGTAGTCTACTGTCAATGGCGCTTTCTGGTTTGGAGGTGTTATGCGAGCAGCTTCAGGTGGCATCTTGCGTCCAATCTTGATCCTTCCCAACAGAGGTATCCGAAGTGTAAGGCTCCGTGCGTCGATCGACTGCAATTTCGGGTCCTTGAGCAAAGCCAACAGGGAGCGGATGGCTGACGATGCTTCATGAATGAACTCCGAGCCCATTTGACCTGCCACGGCGTGCATGGTACTTAAGATCTGTTGAACATGTTCAAGATCATCTGGCTCGTTGGTGACCTCGTCTTCATGCTGTAATTGCTTCAACCGAGTCAGGCAGAGAAACGTAGCTGCAGTGAAGACCTGCATGTCGACGACGCGACATACGAAGAAGCCGGTTGGGAGGAGGGGCCTCAGGGTGGCATAGCGTCTCGCCATGCACTCTGCTGCCTCTTTGCAAGCAGTTCGGCTGTAAGAATACTGACCATGTTCGTCTTCGTTCATGGCAGAGTGGAGATGTACTCTGGTCATCAGGTAGTAGTGCCAATACTGTACAAGCATCTCGGCAGATAAATCGGGGCCGTCTTCTCGCCACCAAGACTGATGATCGTCAGCAAATCTTTATCCAATAGTTCTGCAGATTGACGGTATCGTACCTTAGGTGTCTCGGACTTGAGTGATCTTAGCCGCCGCTCAACGGACAACACTCGCTCATACATCTCGTCGTCCGGCTGTCCGAGTGTGTAGCCTTCATCGAGCTCTTGCACATTCATAGCTAGGCCAGCGAGCTCAAACATGTATGGCTGAGCCATCACTTCGCCACTGGGCGATACGATGTCGCGGCGTGGGAACTTATGAGCGGCGGTCGCAGCAGGGAGATTGAACATCATACTGGAAAGCCTGTCCGAGGCACAGATCGCGTCCCACAGGTTGACCTTTTGTTGTCTTCTCCTTTCTGCCTGTGAGGAGTCTGTCCTCGGCGAAAGCATGTGAATCGATCGATCATTCCTGCTGCGATACCAAGCACGAGGTAACCCGATCAGTTCGGCGATGGCGATTGTGCGTCGTAGAGTGAGCCACAAGCTTCTGATATTGCCAACGCCTAGCTGTAGGCGCAAGAACATGACAGTCGTTTCGAGGCCCTCAATAGTACTCGCCAACTCTGTGTTCGCAATGATGGTTGACTCTACTGTCTGAGACACGTCCTGTACGTACTCGGATACATCTTTCCAGCCTGGCAGAGCCGGTCCGTCACCTTCCGATGGAATCTGTCTGGCGGTGATGGCAAAGGTTAACAGAAAGCTTGCCAAGAGGACGGGGTGCGCGCCTTCTTCAGACATGGCTTCGTATCGCGATATCAGTTGCGCGCTAGTCCTGATAGCGGATTCAGATGGAAACAGGGTCGTGTATAGCTTCATCCATCGTTCGGCAAAGCTAGCGACGATGTGGACGTCTCGCATCACGGGCATTAGTCGCTGCAATCGTGACTTGGCATGATCCAAGTATCTGGTGGAACACCTGGCTTTGTCGAGGTCGTGCGCACTTTCATCATTATGTTGGCTGGGACCGATCAGAGCATTGTCGAAGAGAAACTTCAGGTGAGAAGGTGGCGTTGTACCGGGGACATTCGTACGATCGTAGCCATCGTCTTGGGAGTAGTCTTCGGAGCCACTGACTGGTTCCTGGCTCGGTGATAATGTGGAAGTCAAGTTACTTTGGTGGTGGTCTTGGGCGACGGCGGTTAGATTGGCGATCTGCTGTTCGAGACGATTGATCCTGTCACGAGAGGATAGCTTGTTTGGATTCACCGATCTTCGTTGACTGTATGGTTCAGAAATAGTACTGCAGGAAGGGTGAGAGGCGCAAGAGGTGGTCTTACTAGATCTGCGGGACACACTCCCTGCTCCGCGCTTTGCAGTTGGAGCAGATTTGATCGGACGGCGAGGTCCATGTGCACCGAATTTTACGCTGTCGACCTGTGGCACGCGGGATCAGAGCTGAAGACTTGCTATAGCGACTGCATGCATGGTTAAGCATGCTCTTTTTGCTCACATTCAATACAGCTCTTGGTACCCTTGCGAATGTGCTTTATCGTGGTGGCCTCGGTTTGAGGTGGGTATGCGGAGGCAGGCGATGTTGATTCCATTGCGATGATAACAAAAGTCATGTGCTACATGTGTGTTGATCCGAAGCTGAAGCCGTGAAGCCGGCCGGAGAGTGCAACACAGCTGGAGGGCAGTAATAAGTCAGGAACGTCATCGTGAGTAGGCCGATGCCCTTGCCTTCTTGTTCGTCCGACCACCATCGGCGTTTGTTCGAGCCGACCGTGTGACATCGGCACGCGTCGTGTCTGTGTCTCGACTGCATCCTTAGGATCAGTGCTGGTGACGAAGAAAACACAGCGCTCGCGTGAAATTCGCTTAGTAATCAGTCGAGAACGGACTGGAAGCTCACAGTACTTGAGACAACTTCCAATGTTGCCAGGATCATCAGAAGCTTCTGACATTCATCCAACACTACACTTAGCCGACTGGACGGGACACACAAACAATGACAGCACTCATTCAAACATCGACGACATGCGGACATCCTGCTCGCTCAAGCGTGACCTTCAACTATCAGTCCTTGTCTACTGTATAACTCAACCATGCTCGTCCGACCATCGAGTAATCAGGGAAGGATGAAACGTCGTGTCTTTCAGCATCGTCATCGCCGTCGCTACACTCCAGAGACATGTCAAAAGCATTTTGATTAGCTGCTTGGCGAATAGCTGATGAAAGCGTCGGACCAAATTTTCGTCCGACCTATCACAGGCAGAAGCAGCTGCCAAGAACAGCGATGAGGAAGGTGCTACTGACCACTCCTCCCTCGGACACATATACTTCTATGTGGCTGTGATGTCAGTATACTCAGGTACATGTACCTCCACTGCGCAGCTACATGCTCTGGACATAGCTTTAACCGCGCTATCAGCGACCGATGCGAGGTAGGAATGATGCGCAGAAAGTTCTATAATAACGTGGCTTCTGGACGCGACAGTGCATACCAAGAGCATTCAGACAAAGAATGCAACATTCCTGACTCGAACCAAGCCCCTCCATTTTGAACACAGCACTCCTTTCCTCTTACAACTTGTATTCCTGATCAACAATTTGTATTCTTGATCACGACCATCATGTCGGAATCTCATCAAGCAGGCGTAAGTCGCTCCTTTCTCACTCGTCTACCGCGGAATATGCTGACAACCTTGATAATGCAGCCTCCCTACGCGCCGACAACAGCAGGCATCGGCGGGCGGCCGACCATCGACACAGACGTCCCCATCCTCTCCGTGCTCCTTGTCCTCTATCTGGGCGGCGCAGTAGGCAACATGACCATCTTGCAGCTCAACAATCGCAAAGGCCACAAATTCCTGCTCTCAGCTCTGTTGTTCGGCTTTTGCATGGCTCGAATCCTCACTTGCTCCCTGCGAATCGGCGCGGCAACGCATCCAAGCAACATATCGCTCTCGATCGCCGCGTCAATCTTCGTCAATGCTGGCATCTTGATTGTCTACATTGTGGACCTCCTCTTCGCACAACGCATCATGCGCGCGAGACAGCCAGAGATTGGTTGGCATCCCGCGTTCCGTGTGGTGTTCAGGATACTGTACGGCCTCATCGCGCTGGCGCTGGTTCTGGTCATTGTCTTCACCGTGGTGAGCTTCTACACTCTGAGTGAGCACGTCAAGCAAGTCGCGAGAGATGTCCAGCTCGCAGCCATTACCTATCTCTTGATTGTGGCTCTGCTGCCTCTCGTCATGCTAGGATCCACGTTTGCTCTGCCGAAGTCACAGAAGGCACAGCACTTTGGCAAAGGCAGCATGACTGCGAAAGCGCTTATTCTCGCCACGACCGCAACGCTTTGCACCATCGGTGCGGGATTCAAGGCTGGTGCCAACTGGGAACCTCCAAGACCGATCACAGATCCTGCGTGGTATCAGAAGAAAGCGGCCTTTTACGTTTTCTTTTTCGTGCTTGAGATATTGATCATATATTTCTTCATCATTACTCGAGTCGACCAGCGCTTCCACATCCCCGACGGTAGCAGCAAGCGGAAGAGCTTTGCGACAGAGCTGAAGCACGAGCAGGACAGCAGGCCGGCCACATCGTCTACTGAAGGTGTCGGCTATGCTTCAGAAGAGACTGAGAAAGAGCCTGACGTCTGATTGTATTGTTATAGTCGTCAATTTTGCCAAGTTCAGCGTCCTTAAGAAGATACGATGGATGCACTGGTATCCTGGGATATAGAACAGTATAGCAGGTTCAATCCAGCCGTTGATGTCACTTTCTCTCGCTTTGGCTACAACCGCTGGCTGGGCGTCGAACATACTGTAACAATATTCTCTGGCAATCCTGTATTCGCCAGTCTTTCACCATGCCTATACGCAGATCGCGTTACTCATTACCATATATTTCAATAAATCCTAGGTTCCAAGGCGAAGAATAGCGACGGCTATAAGCTAGGGCCTCTATGTTAGAGTGTATAATCATTTTCTGCATCAGGCCGTGTACAGCTTCCGTGATGAAACCAGGGATTTCCGCAGCTGCAAGGGGATTTCCTGGCTCGGGTAGATGCGCCATGAAAGTAACCAGAACTTTGCTAAAGAAATGTTGTACAAGTGAAATTGAAATTAAGAGCAATTTCAGGATTACACCTCATGCACGATCATCGACATCGTCCTGCTCAATTGTTGCATAGTCCGTCTTAGTCACGTAGGGCGGCCTGGGTTACAGGTCAGATGATTGTCTCGAAACATGAATTGCTGACAATTTCAGAGAAATATGGACGAGCACACTGGGCTCACCTACTTCAAGTAATTCTTCAGGCCCACAATCGCTGCAGTACCAACAGCAAATCCACCCAACACTTTGCTCCAGTCTTGCTGGTACGAAGCCTGTCCGACGCTCAACGCGACCAAGTCGTATACCAGACATCCGCCAAGGATCCAGTCACTGCATGCACCGAGCAAGCCAAAGCCAAGACCAGTAGCCACCTTCAACGTTGTTGTCGGAAGCGCGTTCTTGTAGTATGCGACAGAAGTGTTGTGCAAAATATCGAGCACACCGATTCCAGCAAATGTTTTGGACACGACGTGCGTGAGAATGCTACCCCACGACTTGGTGTTCATGGGCTCCAACTGGGTGAAGACGTAGTAGAGTTGCGCAACGGTGTTGACAATGACGAACAGATTAGCGGTCTTGAGCTGGCTACTGTTCCAGAAGAACATCCAGGTGCCAATGCACACGTTGCCGAGCGCGTAATAAGGCACGAACTTTACGATCTCGTCCAGTTCCTTCTTCTCTGCTGGCTTACTTGAGTCGAGTTTCCAGAGTTTGTAGAGCCACGCGAGCTGGAAGAACTGTTGAGGGAAGAAGAACCCTACATGAAGAATAGGGAATCAGTAGATGTTGCCAGAAGAAGATAGTTGAACAGTCATTCGCCATGCGTAAGCTCAAGCATATCTCAGGACAGCCTCACAGGGCTCTCCCGTAGAAATAAGTGCCCTTACGACAGCTCTTCAGACGTCCTTGAGACATGCTCGGCTCGCAGCACGGGTGTGTGTACACTCCCAAACTTACCTGCAATGAAGAACGGCTGTGGGCTGAAGAAGGAAAGATTCGCGTCGTGAACATCCTTCATGTTCGGGCTGGAGTTCATCCCATACTGCTGAGCAATAAAGTCATATACAAAACTAGCTGGTGCGAGGTATCGTGCGGTGGATAGAGAAACACCCATGATGGCTTCTAAATGTATCAGCATGATTGTGGCGGTGCGTTGATGGTGATGATGATGGATAGATATGTACCGAACGGTCTCTTGTGAAAGCTGAGTAAAGAGCTGAAGCTGAAGCTGAAGTGATTGCTGCCTCGATGCCTGCCAAGTAAGTCGAATGTCTGTATGATACGAAGTCGTTGTCACTGGACAGTGAGAGTCTTGCGGTTAGCAGCGATGGATCTGCAAATGTTCGAGGACAACAAAGAACGTGAACAAAGCACCTGGGTCTGAAGTAGGCACAGCAAGATAGTCTATGATGGCCATCTAATGAGCGCCTCCAATCGCGCGTACCTAACATTAGGCACCTTGCGCGGTGGACGTTCCTGGCGCGTATCAAAGTCATGATGTCAGCAGCGCTCACCTTTCGGAGCTTGCAAGCACCGAATCCTCCCTTCTCTTCACTTCACCTCGACCCCTTGGCACATCGAACGAATCACGTATAGCATTGGTTGCTACGTGTCCCAAGAAACCAGAAGTGAACAAGATGGTAATGAATGCACGATGGAGCTGGTGCACGTCGGATTTGAGCAAATATGTGTCCCTGCTGTCGTGCTCCCAGGATACATCTTTCATCTCCAATCTGGCAGGGATCACGGGATCACAACTGATGGGCAGCGACCACGCGAGCAGAAGATATCGAGGGCAGACCACAATGTTGCTTTGGAACGTTATATGCATAAACTATTTTGATGGTGAGACTAAGTACTATGCTCATTTCCTATTACCTCTATACCCTCGAATCCGTGATCATCGTGAATCGCACTACTCTTCGATAGTCTTGCTTGGCACGCGCTCAACTGGAGCACCATTTGCTCTTTCAGCCGCCGCAGCATCACTGCTATTCCTGCTGCTGGTGTATGCCTCCTTCGGGACCTGGCTGCCGTCCCACTTGGCGCTGGTGATTGGATTGACGCCGAGCACGTACATCGTGTCGATCTCTTCCAACGAGCGGTCCTTGCTCTCGATGACGAAGAAGAACACAATCAAAGCAAGCGCCAGACAGCATCCAGCAAAGACCAGGCCGTAGAAATAGTCGATAGCGTCGGTGATGAAACGGGTGAAGAAGCTGATCAAGAAGTTCCACAGCCAGTTCGATGCAGTGGCGAGAGCCATGCACGGTGCGCGGTATTGAGATGGAAAAATCTCGCCACAAACGGTCCAGACAATAGGCCCCCAAGTGGAGGCGAAGGCAGCGATGAACAGGCAGGAGAATACGATGAGGACGTTGCCTGCTGCCTTGCTGCCTTCCTGAAGTGGGTAATGACCGACGAAGGAATAGATCATGAAACACATGAACATCCATAGTGCTCCCGCGATCAGTGCCTTGCGGCGACCACATTTCTGAACAACCCACAAACCACCGAAGGTACAACCCACGTTCACAGAACCAAGGATGATTTGAGTAACATAGCTGTCCTTGAGACCGACTGACTGGAAGATTGTAGTTCCGTAGTAAAAGAAGAAGTTTGCTCCAGTGAGCTGCTGCCCGGCCTGAAGAACAATAGCAAGAACCGTTCGGTAAAACATGCGTGGGCCAGTAAATATCTCATGCCATGCGACCTCGACACCAGATCTCTCTTCCTCGAGCTTGACACGGATCTCATTGACTAGGATGTTGACCTCTCGAGAGTTCGGCTCCAGGCCACCAAGTCTGGCAATGGTGTTGCGAGCCTCCTCTTCACGACCGACGCGGTATGCATAACGCGGCGATTCTGGAAGAAAGAGGATTCCACCACCGAGAGCGAGAGCCCAGAGGAAAGACAGACCGTTCG
Source organism: Passalora sequoiae (assembly GCA_013248845.1). NCBI lineage: Eukaryota > Fungi > Ascomycota > Dothideomycetes > Mycosphaerellales > Mycosphaerellaceae > Passalora > Passalora sequoiae. The sequence continues at coordinate 183,773 of WSQC01000018.1, read as the reverse complement.
GAATACGCCAGGACGCGGTAGTGGCGTCGTCGTGAGTACCATAGCATACCATCTCGGCGGTCCAGATACCCAGGGTAATGAAGAGTTGGTACGATGAGACCAGTACACCACGGATACGCGAAGGCGAACTCTCAGACTGATACATCGGCACAAGCACGGAAAGTGCTCCGATTCCGAATCCGTTGACTAAACGACCGATGGCGAATTGGTACCAGGCTGTTTCCGATGAGATCTCGATGACCGTGCCTATGCAGCAGAAGAAGGCCGAAGCGGAGATGGAGAATTTACGTCCAATGACATCTGCCAGCTTGCCAGAAATGAGAGCACCAAAAAGACAGCCAATGCAGAGGAGACCGGTTATGGTACCTTGGCGTGCGGCTGAGAATGTGTAAGAGCCATCCGATTGCAATTCACCGAAGCGTGCTGCGTAGTTCTGCATTTGAAAGAAGCCTGATATTTGACCAGAGACATAGCCGAACCTGGTGGCAGTATACTGTCAGTAAGATGTACTTCGTTTTGTCGTGCGCCTTGCTCACATGAAACCACCAATACTGGCGACTAGTCCAAGGAAGACCGCTGTGAAGGTGACCTTGCCCTTGGGAACAGGAGGCGACGCCGTCTTCTCCAGCTGATTGGCATTATCAGCCTCTCGCTCAGTCCGCTTCAGGAAAGGCATTGTTGATCGGTAGTGTGAATGGAAGGCACCAGCGTGATCAGGAAGGGAAGAAAAAGAGGTACGCGGGCAAGGCGACCTTCTTATGCTTTCCATAACCGTCCAAAAACCGCCGTAGTATGGCCACTGGAGTTGCGGGGCCTACACAATACACAAGATGGAGGCCCGTGGCAAGCCCCCGTTCAACAATGCAACTCTGGACGGCATACGGGATGCATAGCCGGTCATCTTCGTGGTATCCAGTGTCCGTGTGCAGCGCGGTCGGACCGGCTGCAATACTACTCTCATGTGGACATACGGGTCCAACATGCTGTATAAGGTGGGTCACGGCAGGAATGGTCCGCGAAGTAAAGTGATAGCGCTTCCAGCCAGAATCACTCTCAAGGTTCGTCATGAGACCATATTCACGTGGGAAAGCCTGACAGCCATATCAGTACTCGATCCAGCACTGATAATCTCAAGACTGTCATGCGCAAGGCTGAAATATCAATGCTTGAGCAAAGCTACTGTGACACGAGTCGCTAACCGTCCTCTCTCGCTGCTTAGCAGATTTTCTTCTACCGCTACGAAAGCCGGACATCATGACATCTGACGACATGTGGGCCAACACGAATATTGATCGCGATATGGCAGGCATGTTTGCCGATGGGAAGATTTTTGCAGAAGCTGGTCGCATCACGCCGATATTGGACAACACCTGAATTCTCGGAACACGCCAAGCACACAGTAGTTCGACGGGAAGCAGGGTTCGTCACGGCCCGTGTGGACTGGCGCTAGCAGAGCAGAGCAGAGTTGCTCATCGATATCTTTCAACCTCCTGTTCCTGAACGAGAGTCAAAATCATCCTTTAGTATCGCACACGAGTGACACGCCCTCCATGAGCTCCTGCGGCGCATAGCGGCGCAGCAGCGTCGCAACCAGCAATTGATCTGTAGAACAACCAGATCTCTAGGCAATAGATCTGACACAGGGTCAAGTGGGCCGCTACTATCAGATGCTTTATGACCGCGACTTGACCGAGCTGTTTTGCGGGTCCTGCGGTTTCTTAGACTCGAGACCAAACGACTACGCACATTAGGCCTTGCAGTAGAATGCCAGGGCGAATTTCGGACGGAGGCCTGATGGGACGAACCACTAGCATTGTGAAGCAGGGATTTCGTCCAGAGAGGGCAATGATGGGCGTGACGCATGCCTAGACTGCCACGGGAAGATGTGTCGAGACTACTCGAGCTCCACTCAAAAGACTGCTCGTTCGCAACAAGTACCAGCTGAAAATCTCGTTCCGCCGCTTCTGAGCCGTTGACGCGATGTAGTGCAGTATGAGTGACCACACCAGTCATCGCGTATGATGTTTGTATTGGTGACCGTCCGTCTGGGACGCTCGTTGCCACAGGATGATTGGATGTCGCGAAATGAAGGGATTGGATGTTTGCTAAGCTGTTAGCAGTATCACTCTTGCCAATATCATTCGCCTGCGCTCTTGCTGGACTTCACCGAGACGATCTGTCGTCGTTGTTGTCTGCTGCGAGAAAGCTTCCCCGCCACGAGCCTCTTGTGCATACTGCTGTTCTAGGACAATTTGCATGACGGTATGGCGGTACGGTGGCCGAATCCAGGCAGGACAGGAAGATTTGGTCTGCTAGAGATTATCGAGGACTTGTATTTGGTGCAAGAAGTGAAGGAACTGGTTGCTGCGCCGTCAGGCTCACGGCACGGCAAGTCAGAAGTCTTTGGCGGTCGACTGGAAGCAGTGATGGATAGGCATTAGCGCACTAACATAATTCTCTCGAAACAGAAGGCACCAATGTTGTACATCCGGAAGCAGGGAAAATACAAATGTCGCTTCGCAAGACGTCGCCGACCAATTCATCGGCTCTAGTACCAGAATGCTCCACTCATACCTAGTTGACCTTTTGTACAAACTCCGTAAGCAAAGCTGCTGGCACTAACACACCTCTGTCTATATATGCGCTATACTCGAGAGCAGCCTTTGCTCGCTCAAAGCGCTCGGACAACAGCCAATGCAAACCTGCTCATGCCTGTACACTCAGCTGGGCTACTCCTGCGGCCGCCAGGTCAGCGCCCTGATCCTGTGCGGCTGTTGCAGCTTCGCTTGCCTGAGCAGCATCCAGCTCTTGCTGCAAAGAACAATGGTTGCCTCCTCGCAAGTATTCTTCATACTCTCCGATCTTCTTGCCGCCCTCTTCCCACCGCTTTCTGTATGCATCTCTTCTCTTGTTGCACTCCTCGCCCAAAGCCGGCCAGTAAGAGGTGTGATCGTACTCAAAGTCGAGGTCGCCTCCATCGTCTTTCCAAAGCTGCTCCGGCGGAATGTATTTCCTCAGGTCCTCGTTGAACTTCATCTTCTCCCTGGTGACGGGATCGATGAAAGGGCTGATCACTTTGAAGAACGTATTGACGTACCAGGGCGTTTTGCTGATCAATGCCTTTCCCAGGCGCTCTGGATTGTGGCCCTGCAGAATATTGAGAACTGCTCGCGCTTGGCCTACAGAAGGGACAGTGCCGCTTGAAGCGCCCGCAAAGTTGATGATCAAAGCGCTGTTCTCTACACCAGGTGGCATCATATCGATGGTGCGATCCAGCATGTAGCACAAATGATGTATCTGCCTGTCTGACATTTTCGTATTTTGCTTGCCTGGGTTCAGGTACAAACATGGCCGTGCATCGTTATCGAAGCCCAGCTGCATCTGCTTTCCCGTCTCGTTCTCCGGGCTTATGTAGTCGTGAGTGAAGGTATCAGCACCATATTCTCGTCGCCAACTCAAGGTCTGCTGCAGCCGTTGCAGTGCATCGGCAGTTTTCCATTTGGTCGCACGAAGGTATCGCAACAAGCACTCTCGAGTCAGGAACATCCTTTCGAAATCTTGCAGTGGAGCCATAGCAGCACCCTTGACGGTCGTGGTCGGAATTGTGGTCCATTGCGACACCTGTGTAAGGACTGTAGTATACTTGGTCTCTTGCTCGGCTGTGAGTGTCGGCTGGGTCGGGATTTTGCTGGATCGTGAAGGTCGTGGTATCGGCGTCTTTAGAGTGCCCGGAGGAGGTGTCCAATATTCCTCCTCCCGATCAGCACCGGCTGTGGTTTGCGTGGCGCTGCTGGCAGGCGTGTCGGTGGTCTGAAGCTGCGAAGATACCGCAGAAACGAATGAGGATGGTCTTGAGTAGTCGTCGACGCCATTTGTAGCTGGCTTGAGATTCTCGCCTCCAATGCCGCCATTTTGAGATGTCTCGGCCATGATGCTTGTTATAGCGTCCGGCGCTCAAGCTTCGTTAGTGCTGCCGGTGGTGAAGCAGTTTTTGACAGAAGCGAAGTAGCGAGTGGACGACCTGGAGACCTAAGGTCGACGGTCAGAGAGCTGACGAAGAATGCTGGCAGTTGGCAGGCAGGATGCCCCTTCAGTCGGTTGAGAATAGATCAATTAGCTTCCGCTCGCTTCCTCTGGACCCTTTCCCGTCGCGTGTGCAGGTGTGCAGTCGCCGTCTGAACTCTAAGCAGAAACCGAGTGTAGCAATTTGTTAGAGAGGCTTCAAGCTTCTTCGCTGGCGGTTTGGTGAAAGAAGACGATGTACGATGGTTCGCGCGAACGATGATCATGAAAGGTGTCAGTAGTCAGCGAGACAGTCACGCCGAAGACGAACCCTACATCATCCATTGATCCCGAGAACCCGAATTGTGCTGGACATGTTTTGTTATGACGTGCGAGGCTATGGTAGGATCCGAGATCCGGCTGTGACATTTCTTTGTCTCTGCATCTGGAGGAACAGGGTACATGTATGTGCTTGGGCTAGAATTAGCAGCATTTGGAGATCGATCCCATGCACTCATACGACGACTTGCTGCGTGTCATCTGTACTGCTGATCATCGAATATCATCGGGTGTCGTCAGCATCGAACACGATCAATTGCTTGGAACGATGCTTGTCGTCTGGTGGGAACATGCATTGACGAGTTGGGTGAATATTGCATGCCTCAGGCAGAAATTATTTGGTCGTATATCGATAGCATTGACATATGTTCGCCATGCAAGGTAGTGAGTGCTCATTCGGGCGGGTGTGGTAACATGTCAAGGCTGCTATCTCATATACTGCAACCTCATGGCATCGTTCTTGCGGCATGGTAGACATGTCAGCATGCCATCCGAAGCAACATTGAAATTCGTGGAGCTGTTGGCCTGTCTCCGCAAAGCAACATCATGGACCTGACCCTCGAGCGAGGCGGCCATTACTTCCAGTCACTCCACCCGCACATTACACATCTGCCGCAATGAGTGTTGCACCCAGACAGCATGTCAAAATCCATCAAACCCACGGCAAATTGGGAACGTATCGGTGAGCGTTTTTACCGGAAGATCCAGCTCTACGACTCTGTCTTCGATCCGGATCTCGAGCTCGAGAACTACACCGTCACCGGCGCTCCCTATAGCGGTGCTGTAGGTAAGCACTCTCCAGGTCTGCGCGTGTACACTGTTGATGGCCTGCAGCACTCCGACGCGATGAAAGCAAAATCTACTCCTTCCGAGGCGCAAAGGCAGCCACGAAATCAACCATCGACATATACAGCTGCGCGGGCAAGCTCATAAGACAAATTCAGTGGGACCGAGGCACAGTAAAGGACATAGGATGGTCGGAAGATGAACGACTACTGGTCGTCACCGATGATGGCACCGTGCGCATGTACACCGACCTGCAAGGCGACTTCAGCCCTTTCTCCTTGGGACACGGCGCAGAAGAGCATGGAATTCAAGGATGCAAGTTCTGGTCCAATGGCTTCGTGGCATTGCTTGGAAACAACAGCCTTGTAGCTGTGACACGTTACGATGAACCACGACCACAACTTCTTGCATCTGTCCCTGCTGGCGATGTAATGTCATGGACGGTCATCGCGCCCGAGCATACCTCTTCTCGGTCGGTAGAAGTCTTGTTGGCTGTCGGCAAGACGGTATACGTTGTGGACGCCGGGGAATGCGAAGACCGTGGACTCGAAGCCGGACCGTTCAGGCACATTAGAGTATCGCCGAATGGCAAGTTCATTGCACTGTACACGGACGATGGCAAAGTGTGGGTCATTAGCAGTGATTTTCAGGATCGCCTTAGCGAATACGATACCAAGGCGAAGACGCCACCAAAGGACATGGAATGGTGCGGCGACAATGCTGTTGCGATAGCCTGGGAAGATGAGGTGCACCTCATTGGGCCTAACGGCGCAGCCTGGAAAATACAAGACTATACTGCTTTTGTGCATCTGCTACCAGACGTCGATGGCCTCAGAATCTTGAATAACGACGTCTGCGAGTTCTTACAAAAGGTCGATCCGGATACGACCGAGGAGGTCTTCAAGCCATTGTCAGACGCGCCAGCTGCTGTGCTACTTGACGCCATACATCAACTAGACGTCAAGTCGCCGAAGGTGGATGACAATATTCAGCTCATCAAGCAGAATCTCGACGAAGCTGTCGATGTTTGTATCCGGGCTGCCGGCAAAGAGTACAGCATTCACTGGCAGAAGCAACTGCTCAAAGCGGCCTCTTTCGGCAAGTCTGTCCTTGAGCTATATAATAGTGATGACTTTGTGGACATGACCGAAGCGCTCCGAGTGCTAAACGCGGTTCGCTTCTTCGAGATTGGCATGCCACTGTCGTACGAGCAATACATCCGCTTGACTCCCGAAAAGGTGATTCAGCGTCTCGTGAACCGACAGGAATACTTGCTTGCGCTCAAAGTGTCGGAGTATTTGCATTTGCCGGTCGACCGGATATATGTGCATTGGGCACGACAGAAAGTACGGAGCTCAAGCACAGATGAAAGTACCATTTGTGAAGAGATCGTGCGTAAGCTCAGCGGAAAGCGCGGTATCTCTTTCGAAGAAGTTGCACGAGCAGCGTACGATGAGGGACGAGGCAAGCTTGCGACAGAATTGCTTGAGCATGAACCACGAGCAGGCAAGCAGGTTCCACTGCTGCTCAATGTCGGCGAAGAGTCCATTGCTCTGGACAAAGCCATTGAAAGTGGTGATACGGACCTCGTATTTTTCGTCTTGCTCAACCTCAAGAAGAAAATTCCACTGTCAAGCTTCTTCCGAACGATCAACAGTCGACCGACGGCCACCGCAATCGTTGAGGCCTCAGCTATTGACCAGGATCAAGAGATGTTGAAAGACCTCTACTACCAGGACGACCGCAGGCTTGAGGGAGCTAACCTGCTCATCTCGGAAGCATTGTCTGCCAGCGACATGGGGCCTGCGACAGACAAGCTCAAGATGGCTGGCAAGCTTCTTCGAGACAGCAAGGAATTTGCACCACAAGTCACGGCCGTGGAAGAGTCGCAGAAGCTCCTGCGGTTCCAAGAGACATTCGAAAAGGAGCTCAACGACCGTTATGTCGGTCTGTCAGTCAATGAGACGCTCAGCAAGCTGATCAAGGCAGGAAATACGAAACGATCACAAAAAGTACAGAGCGAGTTTAAGGTCAGCGAAAAGACATACTGGTGGATCCGTCTACGAGCTCTGGTCAGTCGACGAGATTGGAGTGCATTGGAGGAGATGTCCAAGAATAGAAAGAGCCCAATCGGCTGGGAGGTGAGTCTGTTGCTGCCATACCCCTGCTTGGAACTTTTCTGACCATCTTATAGCCGTTCTTCAACGAGACCTTGGGTGCTGGCAACCCAAAGGTCGCTTCCGTTTTTATTCCAAAATGCACATCACAGACTGTCGCAGAACGCATCGAGATGTGGGTGAAATGTGGGATGGTGACAAAGGCGGCAGAGGAAGCGTTGAAAGCTAAGGATCGTGCGGCACTGGAAGATCTGAGGACCAAAGCGACCGGCAACGGCATGCTGGAAATAGACAGGATGATTGCACAGCTTCAGCGAGGTCGTTGAGCCAGTTGGCCTTCAACGTCAGCTCATCGATGTGCGAAAGGCATCGGGCATCGGATGCCTATAAACAAGCAATCTCGTACAGGGCGCAAGTCGAAACATCTTTGGGCGATAAATTCTTTTGTCTTGGAGGATCCAGGACCTAGCTCATGGGGTCGCACCCAGGCGCCGACACACTTGTCCGTCAGCTCTACTGCATCTTTCATCTCGGTGTCGCTCGATGGAATGCAGCAGCAGAACAATTCCAGCGTGCATTCACCAACGACTAGAAGCACTTAGTACAGGCATCAATATCATAGCTCTGCCGCCACAGCGAATTGCCTCGAAAGTCGTCGCAAATCCATAACGCTCATTGCCTCTCCTTCCCGCTCCTTCCTCGCCTTCTCATAGCCTTGGGCTTCTTCTGTCATCATGCCAATGATACGGCTCATCGCATCCGAATTGGGATGGCTGTCTATACGCTGCTGCCTATGTCGACTGCCTTGACACAGTCTTTGAGACCTAATAATTCGTGAAATCCGCCGAGCTCCGGACAGTCGGTTGTCACTTCGTTGGGCTCAAGCGTCCCGGTACAGTCCTGAGTCTTGGTGCGGACTGGGTCGGCACGGATTCACGGGCTGGCCTGTTCACCGTCGACGCGAGATATGACCTATAGACGCATGATGGAGCGAATTTGTTACTATAGACTAGTGGATCGCGAGTTCCTGGTGATGCGTTGCATGTGAGTGTCATTGTCGAGACTGGTAACGGGATTTGTTACTAGTCGCGTATTTAATATTATATTATGTATTTTATCCTTTTTTTGGACATCGAGGTATCAGTAGTGCTGATGATCTATCGTAGCTGTTGGTTCACTGAGGAGGATGGCGGTCAATGATACGATGTTCATTTTGGGAATTGATGTTTGGCGTGTGAGTGAGTTCCTTGCTCCCGTGACTACGATGACGAGCAGACTGTGGTCACAGCTGGAGAGGAAGGATTAATACGACGTTGATGAATATTACTGCAGATTGAGGAATTGCCTCGGTCGCGCTTTGTTTTGTGGATGCGTAGACACATAGTACTGTCCTGGGCAGGTGTGGTACGCTAGTCTTGCTTTCGTTTCATCGTATAGGTCTCAGAGGTGTCCATATGCTTTTTTCGTGATTCGATAGTACTAGTACTGCCAGATCTACTGCCAACGGCGCAGGTCTTAGCTCATCGATACAGCGATATGAGACATTATGATAATGGCTAAACCACCCGTTGCGACAATGATAGCAGAGCTACGAAGGCACGAACCTCAGTAAGGCGTTCAGTAGAGCCCAAAGTCGCGCTTGACTGTGCGACCTTCTGCCTTGAGCGTGACCTTCCACAATTTGTACGCATTGAAGATGTACAGACCACCAGGCACGAAAGCAAAGTTATTGCTGCCAAGCCCACCAACTCCAAACTTTCCGATCAAGACACCTGCTGGGTTCCACCTGGTCAATAGTTAGCATTGACAAGCATTGGCAGTATGTCCGTAACTTACACATGAACGCCATCTGCTGTGGCCGAATACACATTGCCCATTGTATCGGTATGAATGCCATCCGGAAATCCCTGGTCGCTGTATGCGAAGACTTGGCGATTTTCCAGCCGTTTGCCATCAGGCGTGATGTCGAAACGGTAAATCGTAGCCGGTGCTGTATAGTTGTTCTTCCCTGGGAAAGTATTTACACCAGTGTCTGTGACGTAGACGTGCTTGTAGTCTGGGGAAAACTCGATGCCGTTCGGTGCAATAAAGTAGTCTGCTACTGCCTGGACAACACCAGTGTTTGGCTCGAAGCGATAGACCTGTGGGCGCATTGATGGCTCGGCCCCAAAATACTGCCAGTAGGCATAGCGCGCATCAGTGAACCAAAGGTCGCCAGTGTGAGGATGTTGCTCGATGTCGTTCAGTGATGAGAAGTTGCGTCCAAGAAAGTTGTTCAAGATCACCCTCGATGTGTTCTTCGCCGGATCCACAAGCACGAGCTGCGACGGGCTCGTCGTAAGGTAACCCTCATCGCAGAACACTATTTGTTGTCCTTCACTGCTATTGGCAGGAGTTCCCACAGGATAGAATGCAGCACCACCATTGGCCTCTGCTAAGTCCTTGTAGCGGACGGATTCAATTCGGTCGCCGTTCTTAATATCGATGGTTGTGACGTTGATTGGGTTATCAACCGTTCCGTTCCAGTTACTGGTCGCATAGATCTTGCCAGTGGCAATGTTATAGACTCCAGCCTCGTGAAATGCATTCCATGATTCCTCAGCAGCCAACCGCTGCGTCGCATTCGGCCCCAGCACATCGTCCACGAAGGAAGGATCATATGCAATGAACGATACTGCGTCAGTAGAAGCATTCGTTATGGCTTCGAGGCTACGAGCGTAGTCGAAGCTTGTTGCTAGACGCAGCAAATCTACCGTCGTTACGTTGAGCATCTTGAGAGGCTTGTGCTCTGGAAAGACTACACGAAACTTGAGGGATTTCAAGGCGCCTAGAAGGAGTGCGACTGCTCAAGCACGTCCGCTGCCACATCACGCATGCCATGCCGCACCAAAGCTGCAATAATATTATGTCCACTGCAACATGACCTATGAAGCGCGGCCACAGCAGGCGACGTCACGAAGCGTTCGGCCAGGAACGCACAGCAGCACGAGGAGCTTAGACCGTTGCTAGAAGAAGCTTAAACGCGGAGAAAATGTGGGACAGGCAGCCGATGGTCTTGGAGTGCCGTGAGGAGGCCGCTGTACCTGCACAAAGGCAGCCAGATCATACATCTAAGAAGGCTAAACGTGTTGAAGACCTTGGATCAGATAAAGCGCCCACCACGGTTGTATTGATCCGCAAGTGTGTGTGGCTCTGTCAATCTTGCTTCCTCCGAGAATCGGCGGTTTTGGTCGTGGTATACACCAGTGTTTCCTCTGACTCATTGCGTATCGGATCCTGCGTACTAACAATATGGTATGAGAAATCGAGCTCGCCGACGAGTTCTTTCACCTGTTCAACGAGCTTACGAAGGTCGTCGTGTAGGAACTTCAAGGCGATTTGTATCACCGCAAAGGAAGCATATCCGGGCTCGGCAATGTGCCGAACACTGAGAATGTCTTGGTCCATCTCGTCTAGCTTCCTAGCAAGTGACCAAGGCTCCGGCACTTTCAAGTATGGCGGTAGGGCTTGACCGCCGTTGATTGAAGCAGACATCAGGGACAACAAGGTAGTGACCGACTCCGACGTGAATTGTGCTTGACTGACCAATTTCTCGAAGCTGTGCAGCCATTGCAAGCCATGGTGTTCTTCGCCTTCGTTGCGCAACGCCGTGAAGCTATAAGAAGCCAAGCTCACCAGCGACATGAAGCTTAGTATAGACTGCAGCTGCGCGACGATGGCCTGATACTGCTCTCTCGGAAACCGGCCACCAATGGGAATGTCGAATTTTAGGAAGCTCGATTGTTGCCGCAGACCTTGAATAGTCAGATTCGCTTTGCCAAAGATCTTGTTGCGTGCCTTCTCGAGCTGCCGGCCAGGACTGTCCTTCTTGTTCATATCGCCCATCTCGCCTTGTAGTCGCAACCGGACGGTTTCATGAGTGACGGAATAGTAGTTGGCCAGTAAATACAGCGCTGAGCCTAGGCTCTTTCGGACCTGATTGTGCTCCGAGATCGGGTAGGGAAATATGGTCCAAATCCATGCCACAAAAAGACCGACTGCAACTGTAGCAAGGCGAATGGGTCCAAGCTCGTAGATAGGATAATACGCCTGGCCATTCGATGTCGCAACAGCCACACCAATCTTTTTGACCTGAAGCTCGTAGCCGATAATCAGACCCGTCGTCACTTGGCTGATCATGCCGATAGGAGTGTACTGAGGATACTTGAGCAGAATATACACACCTCCATGGAGTGCCACAAAGAATAGCACAATAACGCCCGCCGGCTGACCATCGACGATGTAGTATGCTAGCCATGCCGCAATCAGTGCCAAGAAGGTACCAAACAGTCGAAAGCAGAAGCCCCGAAGGCTTTGTCCAGCGGAGGGAGACATAGCAATAGAGACCATGATTTGAGCCCAAAATAGTCTCTGCGTGGTGAAAAAGGTCTGCGTATCCCGCAGGTAGTTCACGACCGCTATAGTCATCGTGGCGCAGGCGCAGCGGAAACCGAATGCCGAAGCAGGTGATGCGAAGAAGTGCGATATGTTTCTGAGCTGATTGCCAAAGTGCTCCCAAGCATTTGTTGGCGGCAAGTGTTCAGGGTCTCTTCTCTTCCTGTACGCATCTCCCAGGTACACCTTGGTAGTGTTGGCATCGTTTGCGTTCATTTCGTTCTCACCATGAGTATCTTCATGCTCGTTGAACAGGCTGTTGAACCACTTCCGCGATCGTTTGTACCCTGGCACGACCAATCTTGTTCTTTTCAGCTTTCCATTGTCGCGGTAACGATCCACTGTCAGCATCTTCAAGGTCTACATGTCAGCCTCAAGTCTCATATGATTTGGAGTAGTAGCCCTGCTATGACTCTCGTCGAAATATGCGCTTGTAGCTGATGGCTACGGAGAGTCTTGGGAGACATTTGATACATTATGTTACTCACCAATTGATATAAGCGCCGTGTGATTGTCATGAGCAGAAACTCCATGTACAAGCATAGAAATAATTGTTTGCGGAGTCGTCTATGAGGAGCCGATAGAAGGCCTTCATGCATCCAATGTGGAGCCTGGAAGTTATCTTGATCTGGGGTTTCGAAGAAATCGCTCGGCAGGGTGATACCATGGAGCTGACACCATTCGCGAAGCATTAATTTCTTGCTGTCATGGAAAGCTAATGAGCGCTGATCAAAGAGTGCTGTGAAGCCTTTATCGCCTGGCTGGAGGTTCGTGCCATCAGCCTCCTCGTCCGATTGCTTCGGCCGTGGCATCAGCTGTAGTGTGAGCAGAACATGTTGTAAGCCTTCATCGATAGTATTGGTGACGCTGTCAAATGGCTGTCGCAGTGATCTCATCAGCTCGTGCCATTCGTTGATCGCCTCTATCCGCATCTTTTCATTCTCGTTTGGCGCATCGTTCATGGTAGCGTTGGCGAAGTTGACAGATGTGTCCCATCCTCTGTCCTCCGCTATGCGATCGAAGATATCAGACATACTCGCTAGGCCGGCAGTTGGGATCATGATCAGTCGAAACAGCCGAAACAGCTCTTGAATATCATCTGGCCCTAGCTTTCCAAGGGCGATTTCTCTCTTAGCGAAGGGCAAGTCAGTGGAAAGCTTAGAGTACATGCCCGTCAAGTCTTGCATTTTTGACTTGAGATCTTGTGCTTCTTTGCTTCGAGGTAGCTTCTCACCAGCTGTGTTGGTCCGCTGCGCGGCAAACATGTCGGTCTGTTCAAGACTGTGCATGTATGTTAGGTTGGCCTGAACTGCTGCGCGTGTCGCCTGAAGATAGCCAGTCATTTCCTTGAAGACGATCTGTCGACTTGTCAAGGGAAATACTAGGAGCGATACTCCCGTTGCAATGGCAAACCCGGTCAGGAATGAGATGAGCAGCTTCTGGATGAAAGCCTCTGCTTGCACCATCGTGCTGAACTGTGGGGCGTAAGTCATGGATACATTCGCGAGCACTGCCCACAAGATGCAAGGGATGGTATACTGCGGCATCTTCCCACGAATAACACTGATCACGTAGATCAGGACGAAGAGCCAGAGACCAGCCACAGCAGATCCAGAAGAGTTGTATCGTGCTGTTGCAGCGCCTTGCGCAGCAGTGCCACTAGTGCCTGCGCCCCCAGTTCCAGGTGCGCCAGAACCACCACTGTTCACCCTCGCCTTTACGGCGCAAAACATTGCCAGTAGCGCAGTGGCACTGCCAAGACAAGTGAAAGTGATGTTGATCAGCATGGTCTGCAAAAACTTGGCTCGAGGCATAATGACGACAGGCAGCACGGTCATGATGATAACCAGGTAGCCCAATGTCGTGTAGAAGTTTGCGAATGCATCAGCCTGATATAACGCCAGCGAAATTGTAGGCGCAAGAGCGCCCTTGAACATGGACATGTAAGTGCGCATGTCGATGCCGGTCTTGGCCCAGGTTGTTCTGGCCTTGTCGAGAGTTGACGAACTCTTCGTCTCCTCCCTTATGAACGGTGTTACCGTCTCATCTTTGGCCGTGTCTCTGCGTGATATTGGCGATTGACTTGGCTTGTCATGTCCATTCGAGGATCCATTGGTCTCGACATCGTCCTGTGTCGACATAGCAGCTTCCAATGCAAGCTACCCGAGTAGACTGATCAATGCATTAACGGCGTAGCGTATGCACTGCTATGAAAGACCACTAAGCAGTCTTATGTCATGCTCTGATCGTTGCCTTTCTCTCGAGTTTCCTGGTTCAACGGCCAATGGTTGTTGTTGATCAGGTAAAATTCGGCCGAAGTGGACCTGATGTAGAGGAGAAACTACTGTCTCCGAATTTTGCAGCTGCAGACTAGGATCTAATTCCTGTCCTCTCGGTTGGCGAGAAGGATTTAAGAACTTCTAGGAAAGGAATACGCTGGCCATGTAGTATGCAGAGCATGGCGAACACGCGACGGAGCTGTTAACGAGGTCAATTGAGGCAAAGATACGCGTACCTAGACGAGCCGCTCTTGCTGCCGGTGGTCGGCGGTGGAGATGGTCAAGCAAAAGCCGGGCCATTGTATGGCTGCTCAATGGAAGCCACATTATCAAGCCGTCAAAGCACACTGGCGAACTTGTTGAGCACATGTATCTCATGCACCGTATCGATCATCATCTGCCTCAGGCCAATTGTAAGGCTCACAGAAATCACCAAGGGAAAGTGTGTGAGACGAGCCCAGTCGCGAACAGAGCTGGCAGCAGACAAGGATACTAGTTGACTAGGTACCTTAAGCCCGAACCCGACTTTTAGCTCGAAACTCTAAACAATTTTCTGGAGCGTGCATCTCGAAATCCACAACAGCCCTTCACAGAGCACACCGTACATATTCACATCTACGCTCCCGTACATCACGAAGTCAAAGCAGAAGACTGCACTCAGCACACAAAAGGCCCCTCGTCCTCACTCGCTACCGCCAATATGCCCAAATCCAAACGCAACCGCATCATCCACACCTCCGTCGTCCAGAAGAAAGCGCCAAAGGTTCTGTCAAGAGAACTCTTCGACAAGCTCACCAAGTCAATCGACTCTTACGCCCACATATTCACCTTCTCCGTCGAAAACATGCGCAACACATATCTCAAAGATGTACGCCAACATTTCTCCGACTCGAGATTGTTCTTCGGAAAGACAAAGGTCATGGCCAAAGCCCTAGGCTCGTCACCAGAGGACGAGCATGCACCAGGCTTACACCGACTCGCACCGTACTTGAAGGGGAGTGTAGGGCTGCTTTGTACGAACAGGACACCTGCAGAAGTGCTGGAGTTCTTCGAAGGGTTTGTGGAGGTGGATTTTGCGCGTGCGGGGATCGCAGCTACGAGAACGGTCACGGTCCCACAGGGTATAGTATACTCGAGAGCAGGAGAAATTCCAGCGGAAGACGATGTGCCTTTGCCGCATAGCTTGGAGGTTACGGTGAGGAAGTGGGGAATGCCGACGAGGTTGGAGAAAGGGAAGGTCGTTCTGGATCAGGAATATACGATTTGTGAGGAGGGAAAGGACTTGAATAGTCATCAGACGGCGCTATTGAAGTTGTTCGGAATAGCGATGGCGGAGTTCAAAGTGCAGGTCTTGGCCTATTGGAGTGCTGCAACGCAGGACGTGACGGAGGTTGAACCTCAAGCTGATGGAGGTGCTATGGAGGAGGGTTGATGGGAAGAGTCGTTGGCCTGGTATGGCACTTCTGGCTGCTTCTCTCACGACTTTGATGCGCTATGTACCTTTCTTCATCACAGCGCTATAGCGAAGGCGTTGGTGGCGTTCCGCATGTAGCAGACAATAAGCCGGTCCGTAAAGCATATATGGCGGCTATGAAATGCAACACCCTTGCACCTGTGAGACTCCTATCCCATTCATGCCTGCCTGCTCAGCCATCATCTTGTCGTGTAGCCAGCGTCAAAGACTCCCGATCCCTATGCCGTCGGTACATCTACGACTCGGTAGTGATCTTGGCTTTGCCATTGGTGACCTTAACACCGAGCTGCTTGGCACGTGCCACGATCTCTATCCGCTTGCGCGAGGACACAGCGTGTGCGATCCTGCAACTTGAGTCAGCGTCTCTGACTGCGAATGAAATCAACCTGAGTGTACTCACTCTGCTGCGTATGTCTTGTTGTGCATGAGAAGGAGCTCAAGATCCGCGATGTTGTTAACGAGGAATGCCTTGTGGCCGGAGGGCATCATGTGGCGAGTCTTCTTGTTGTTGCCGTAACCGATCTATCATCGCCATCTCCGTCAGCATGCAATCCCATTACTGCCGTATAGCTGTCGTTCTTGTTCGTGCTCCAATGCATGTATTCCGCCATGTACGACCTCTCTCTTCCGGGATCTCTTGCAACGCACCTTTGGCATAGCGGCCTGGCCCTTGAAGCGTCTCCGAACACGGTTGTCGATACCCTTGGGCTTCCTCCATGATGGGTCGACGCACTTAAAGCGGTCGCTCTGGTGACGGTTGAAGCGGGCGGTGCGCTTCTTCACGATCGGGACGTGTGCCTTTGCTGCGACCATCTTTCACTGATATCAGTAATGCTTCGAGTAATGGTCGGAGTCGTGAGGTTTGTATCGTACTTTGACTGCTGTTTGTAGTGTTAGTAGGGCTGGTCGTACGCAAGATCGCAAAGTCGTGGTCCTGATGCACTTAGCAGAAATTCTGTCTTGGCAACGGGGTTACAGTCCTGCTGCTTACTCATCATGCTTTCGCCCCGACCTCCGCACGGCAGCAGCTCGCCATGTGATGCAGTATTGGTATCTCGAGTTACCGAATTTCTGTTGCTTGTCCTCTTATATGCTCCTACTCTCTGCTGCTGTACATAATTCATGATTCGAGCGGCCATGTTCCTCTTACCCTGTCGATAGCTAATACCATTGCCGCGATGGCAATCTATCCGGCACTACGAACGCTACCCAGAGCAGTGCGAGGGACTCGATGGCCACCATTGCAGACGACCAAACGGTGTGTTGCCACTGCGGCGGCAATCCCTCAACGTGATCTCGGGCTTTCCAATATCGTGCCCAATCACGCACCTACGGTGCCTGACCAAAACGACCGGCTACAGCAAATTCGCGATGCAAAACCTTTCTCTGACTTTCTGACGGACAACTTCAATCGGCAACACGACTACTTGCGCATTTCCCTCACAGAACGATGCAATCTACGATGTCTCTACTGCATGCCAGAGGAAGGCATTCGATTATCGCCGAATCGCGACATCCTCACGACTGCTGAGATCTACTACCTGAGCGCATTGTTTGTCAATCAAGGCGTCAACAAGATTAGATTGACGGGTGGCGAGCCCACTGTCAGGAAAGATATAATAGCTCTGATGCAGCAATTGGGCAGTCTCCGGCGAAGCGGCCTTAAAGAGATTGCGCTTACCACAAATGCTATTTCGTTACATCGAAAGCTGGACGCTATGGTTGAAGCAGGACTGACTGGTATCAACATAAGCCTGGACACTTTGGATCCACACCAATTTGTGCTGCTCACTCGTCGACAAGGCTTTGACGCTGTCATGAAGAGCATCAATCGCATTCTCGAAATGAACAGGCATGGTGCTGGCATCAAGCTCAAGATCAACTGCGTTGCGATGCGAGGTCTGAACGACCACCAGATTTTACCATTCGTCGACTGGACTCGAGAAGAAGACATCGAGGTTCGCTTTATCGAGTATATGCCCTTCGGTGGCAACAAATGGTCCGAGAAGAAGATGCTGCCTTATACTGAGATGCTTGATCTCATTCGCACCAAGTATCCGGACATTGGCCGTTTGAAAGGCGCGAAGAACGATACTTCCAAGACGTGGCAGGTTCCGGGTTTCAGAGGCAGAGTCGGCTTCATCACGAGCATGACACATAATTTCTGCGGCACGTGTAATAGATTGCGAATCACCTCTGACGGCAACCTCAAGGTTTGCTTACATGGCGAGACGGAGGTCAGTCTGCGTGATCTTCTACGGAAAGACCATTCCGGCGAGCCTATGGACGAAGCAGCATTCGATGCGATACGACAGATTGAGCTCGACAGGAGGAAACAGGACGGCCTCCGCCTTGATGGCGAAGAGGGATGGATGACTAAAGAGAGAGAGCTTCTGGGTGTAATCGGCGCTGCTGTTAAGCGCAAGAAGGCGAAGCATGCCGGAATTGGTGAGTTGGAAAATATGAAGAATCGCCCAATGATCTTGATTGGTGGGTAGGTTCGGTTTTCGTCGATACAGTCGTGCATTTTCAAAGATTGCATTTGATGGCGCTATCTGCAAAAGATGATACCACATGATACGATGTACTTATGATGATGAGCACGAAGTCAAGATCTCGTACATTGCATTCAACATTCTCTGTTTCCATGGCAGCTGACTCGGTGAAGGTGAAGGTGGCCAAATTCGACAGTTGCCGCAAGCAAATTTCGCTGAGCGTTCAAAGTTGCTCACGTCCAGCCAAGTCATGCCGTGGTCTCGTATCCCGACGCATCTCTTACATGGCACGACTTGGGCCGCATCACAAGCACGATTTTATTCAAATGATCGGAACACGGAGGCTGAGTCTGCTACCAACGAACCAGGTGGCGAAACGGCGCCCTCAAGACTTGCATCCGCATCCGCCTTCCAAAGCTTGTCCGGCCTCTTCCAGCATCCTGCACGAGGCAGATACAGCAGATCGCGCGACAGTCATAATGGAGCTACTATTGCAGAAGCCACACATGTCACGCGTGATGCAATGGAAAAGTATAAGACCGCCGCAAAGACCGAGCAAAGGTTCTTCGTTCCACACACGTCCTCTGAAAAGGACGCGTCAAGCTCGTCTCAGCCTAGCGACAAAATTCCAGCCAGTATCTCAATTTCAGACTCCAATAACACCAGTGTCGAGCACGTCACGGCGGGCAAGCAGAGCCCTCCGGAATTTTGCAAACGTGAACAGGAAGCAGCAGAGATTGACCACTCTCGCGAATCTCTGCGCGAGAAGACGTTGCAGCGCTCTGAGCTCGGGCATAATCAGCTTCCGCTGGTTATCAGGGAAACCATTTCGCAGAAAGAACATCCTAGATCGAGGCGCAGAGAGGCAGCACGACTAGATAACCAAAATGTGCACCCAACAACGAGGCGCGGGCTGCGAGGCCAGAAAACAGCTCGTGGAACACGCCCAAATCCATTCGAGGAAAGTGCATCCTCTGGACTGCAACATAGCGAGCCAACCGGTCTTCCTGGATCTTCTTCTGAGCCTGCTTGGGGCCTCAATCAGCAGGACCACGACGGTGTAGATGCCGCGGTGGAACCTCGTACAGCACAAACTGAACAATCATACACAGGCGATGCGAAACAGAAGAATACTGCCATCGCTCAAAGGCCGTCGTCAAAGACCGCTGGCAAGCTCACTCATGTCAATACATCTGGAGAAGCCCACATGGTCGACGTAGGAGGCAAGGAGACAACGAGACGAGTTGCCATTGCTATCTCGTACGTTCTATTTACGAATCTTGAGGCATCTCGCCTGATTCTTGAGAATAATAATAAGAAAGGCGATGTTCTGGGGGTTGCGCGCGTCGCGGGCATCATGGCAGCAAAGCGGACCTCTGACCTCGTGCCGCTTTGCCATCCCATCACCATCACGAAAGCCGATGTCGAAATCGAGCTGCGTGGTCCGGGCTCAAAATTTATAGATGGTGGTCCGCGAAAATTCGGATATGTTGAGATTGCGGCTCAAGTGGAATGTTTGGGTCCCACCGGAGTCGAGATGGAAGCTCTGA
The DNA here is from genome assembly GCA_013248845.1 of Passalora sequoiae. Taxonomy (NCBI): domain Eukaryota; kingdom Fungi; phylum Ascomycota; class Dothideomycetes; order Mycosphaerellales; family Mycosphaerellaceae; genus Passalora; species Passalora sequoiae. The sequence continues at coordinate 164,297 of WSQC01000018.1, read as the reverse complement.
CGGCTGCTTCTGCTGCGGCATTGACAGTATATGATATGTGCAAAGCTGTGGACAAGTCAATGAATATTGAAGAAACACGGGTCACATACAAGGCCGGTGGCCGCAGCGGTGAGTATCACTACCGACGCTGGGCGGCTTTCAAAGGACTCGACTACTACGAGCAGCGCGGCCTGCATCCTCCCGACAATATCAAGAAAGTCAAGAAAGTCAAGAAAGTCAAGAAAGTCACCAAAAAGGGGCTGAATCGCAGTTGAGCATGTAACGGCGCAGGAGGACGCAGCAACGCAACGGTCTCGGAAACGTTTTTAAGCCAGAGCTGGGCACTGCCAACATTGTGTTCGCTGCGTGTGCGTTCCGCCAGCGCACAGAAAACACTCAAGCTCGTCGGAATGGCCTAGCATAGCGCTGAAAACCGAAGTACACGTTGTCAAGCATTGGACTACGATCCCATGACCAACGAGATGACCGTGCTACAAGACGTGCTCGCCGAGCTAATGACACACCGCATATTCGGACCGGATGTACAAGCTGAGACACATATGGCTAATCTTGGCAGCTGAGGTCCTTCAGCTCTAGCTTTCATGCTCGCAGGCGGCTGACAAGTGATTGCGGCTGCTCGAGTGGTGTACACAAGAATAGATAGTGATGCGGATACCGTCTGCATGTAAAGAAACAGTATACCTACTCGTGTCTAATCTGCATCAGAATGCAGTGCCCATTCGAGCCACGAAAGTCACCTGTACGAAGCTCCACAACCTCACCTTGGTAGCATCAGTCATAATCTCGTTTATCACAACATGCGCTACTGTCCATGGTCTGTATTTGATCCTGATCCGATCACGAGATCGTAACTCCGCTCGTCCTTCATTCTATTCCAAGACCCATATTCTATCCCAAGAATATGGCATGCCTTCCTCGATGAACAAGGCTAAACCAAGAGCGGAGCAGTCCTCCAAAATCTCGGCCAAAGCAACTACGGCCACTCCACGGACTACGATGATATTGATACCGGGTAGCGGCATGCTAGCGAGTGCCTTGGCCCATTGGAGGAAACGGGTCCTAGCCGTCGAAATTGGCTCCCTACCTCCGCAACTCATTTCGTCAATCCATTACGTCGTCTCCTGGTCTGCAAATTTCGGACGTACATCTGGTCGTTACGGCATGAATTCGCCATCAGAAAATACTATTTTCTCAACAGCTGAGTGGGCTTTTGTCTCTGTGGTGAGAGCATTGCCGGATGGTTGAGCATTGTGTCTCTGGCGAAATGGGAACACACTGCCTGATTGAAGGAGATTTGGAAAGTTTTCGCGGGATGCAAGTCGTCGAGGTCGGTATGTTTTGGCCTGAGATGCTTTCTCAACTCGAATGTTCGTGACCTGGAGGCTGCGCCGTGCGAACTCGTCTTGCAATTTCGCTGCTATGAAAACGCGCTCGGAGGCGGTACCGATGACCAGGTGGTGCAAACAAGTCAACGTACAGCGTGTTGGACGGCAAATACACAGCTAAGGCAGGCTGCTCCGCATGTTCACTCAATGATTCAGAACGTGGAAGCGTTGTCAAAAGCATAGAGGTCAGGATCATGATTTGGTTAGATCGCACACAAGATGGCTATCGGTTATGCAACGAGCGCATCTTGAATGTATGATCACCACCGTAGTGAATGTCACCGTCTCGCGAACACAGTTCCATTGGTTTCTAGCAACCAAATTGGGACTCGTAGTCCGATATCTCACAATCCTAACACCAAAATGTACGTTGTGCTCACACAGAAGAACGCAACCGGTACTCGCGAGATGCAGCGCGCCGAAGTTATGGGCGCATACATTTCCAGCCACGATGCCCAGCATCAGATCGACTCCATCGCCAAGGAGCATCTTACAGCCTTTTCAGAAGCGATCACGGAGCTGGACGGCATCGGGCGAGGCGGCCTCCAGGGCTACGAGTATCGGCATCGCGACGGCACGATTTTCGCAGTCTGGACGGAAGTGGTCGACTTGGAGTTTGGGAGAACTTCAGATGGGCTGCACAGACACTTCAGATCTCCATGTTCTTCGTAAGCATGTAAGAGTTGAGGCTGTCGCGCATCGTTAGCATTATTTAGTTCGAGTAATAGCCACGGGATATTTCATTGGACATAGCAGGCAAGCGAATTGACATGTATTAGCAGTTATAATCATACAGTGGGACAAGTCGCATGCATTTCCAATTATGCTCCATTCACAGCTTTAGCGGCGGAACAGTCTTGGTCTTTGAGAACTCTGAAGCACGACGTATCCACTCTTTTGATAGTCTGATCCGATCGATGCTCTTATCGTCACGATGGGTTCTCTCGAAGTCGCGTCTTTGCTGCCAGGCCTGCAGATCTCGATCTAGCCAGCTGGCTATCGCATCGGCGCATTCTCGTGGCTTTTCGAACGGGCACAGGTGGCCTGCACCCTTGACTATGGCTTTCGCCACCCTGTCGTATTTGATGCCACCACTACCACCTAGAGCGGTTCCAGTCCGTGCAAGCATGCGGTCTTGCGCTTCTTCGTTGATGTTGCTTCCGTCTGGGAAAAGGTAGAACACGTCCGCAGAGAGTCGTGGCAGAGAGATATATGCGAGGTCAGACTCGGCCCTGTAGAACGTATGGAGGTCCTCTGGTGCGTCAGGATATTTTATGATGTCGTGATCGCTCGGCTCCGTGAAGCGAGGTCTGACATAGCTCCAGGACTCATTCGCCTTGGTAGTGCTCAACGTCACCTTACCAGCCTCTGGATAAAGTACAGTAGGTGTGTCTCGGAGACCGTACTTCATCCAGAGTCGGAATGTCCGCTCATCCCAGTGCTTGAAAGGTTTTCTGAATTGTTTCTCTGCCACATCGCGAGAGGGAAAGAGGTCGGGCTTGACTGCAGCCATGTGAATGAGCCTCGCACCAGTGAGCATCGAGTCTCTCCCGATCAAGGGATCTATGAGGACTAAAGATGCAAACAGCCTCGGATGTATGCACCCCAGCTCTGTCAGAGATGTACCTCCCATCGAGTGCCCTACGCCCACGATGGGTTGAATCATGTCTGCGCGGAACACGTTTGTCATTTGGAGCACATCTCTGGCATAGTCGCTATGAGAAGGATCGTCTGCGATGGTACGCTCGTTCAAGACATACGAGCCAGCTACGTGGCTAGCATCTGCAATCCAGATCGAACGTATGCCAACTCCGCGTTGCTCCAAGTAGTCAAGTAATTCTTCCCATAGTGGCTCATACAGTTCTTTAGGAAAGCTGACGGCGTGTGCTCCAATGATCGTAATGTCGCCGGCTTTGGAAGGGCCCCCGCTTCGAGGTATGTATTGTTTTGCTTCAAGGTACTGTATATCAGTGTCGCCATTCCTGGTGGCACCTGGATAGTGACGAAGGTGCTGGCCTTCAAAACGATGTGATTTTACGAGAAACTTCGGCGATGCCATCAGTGCTGTTAACGGCGACGATGAAGATGAACAGTGAAGATGATGTACACGCTCTGGTACGGTCAGCGCATTGACGACAGCCATGGATGCTGCAAGCAAGGTCAAGGTATCGAGCTCGGGAAGGTGGAAGGATTACGTCCGAAGAGTACATCTAAGGTAATCCTTCGATGGGACATTGTGTGAAGCATGTATGAATCGCACCGAGTATACGAGATTGTATGAAGCGCCTGCCGTTGCGATTGAAAGGTATGCACTTCCGCCGTGACATCCGCTGGTTCCCTTATTTGTAGTAAGATATATATGGCCGGAGGTGTAAGAAGCAGAATCGCGAGAAAGCAATCCGAGCTCCGGGATTCGGCGATCAGAAATCTCATATGCTCCACACCATCATTAGAGAGAAGCTTGTCTAAGCTGAGAACCACGTTGGAGCTGGTCTGTAATCTCAATAACATCAAGCTTCATCGACAGGTTTGGACCTAGACTAGATAGTGATGAATAGATCGAAGACCTTCCCACGTCTTGTCGTAACCAAGTCAATCTCGCATGGCAATCGCCAATAACGATATGACATCCCGCGCGTCAAGATGAGCTCACGCAAAGCAACATGCTGGACTTCATGGACTATGTCCAGCATGCCTTCCATCGCACTTCGCGCTGGAACGTGGACAACAGCTATGCCTCCCTGACGACCACTTCGAATAATCTTCTCGACTTCCAGATTCCACGAGGCATAAGACTCCACGTCTCATCGCTCTCTGCACCGAACTTTGCAACCAGCTACGTTCTCGGCAATCAAGGCGTCGTCGATGGCTCCCTTAGCTTCTTATACACGAGCCTGCCCATACGAGTCGCCAGTCGAAGCAGCGATATCTACCTGACCAGTCTTGTTAGAGGTTATCGACACCTGCAAGAATTGCAAAAGCCGGATGAGAAGAATTGGCAGCAATTTCTGAGTGCTGGAGGTCGCAAGGATGCACTACTCTATGGACGGCTATATCTGCCTTCGAGTACACTGGAGGCCTTGTACATACGAAGACTATCGCCTTATCGCTTGCTCAGCTTAAGATGCGTTTCGAATGGCACGCTGCCGAACGGAGGCACCATTCTGGCTACGCTGCAGAACGATCATGGCAAGTATAGCACGGAATATGTATGTTCAACCGATTCTGCACTGCTTGGCTTTCGAGCGCTGTACAACTTTGGTTATGATCCGAGATATCCAGATCATCAAACCTCGTCGCGCCCACCAGCTCATCCGTGGGATCATCAGAACGGGAGATTGAGTGCAGGCGCCGAAGCATACTTCAGTCCCGTCAACAAGAGTGGCGGCATAAGCACGGGCTTGAGGTTCACCACCTTACCTATCCATACGGGCTTCCCATATACTATGGCATTGACTGTCAACCCGCTCATGGGCAATCTCAGTTCTACATACGCGGTCAAGGCAGGCCCAAATCTGGCTCTATGCTCGAGATTCGATTTCAATGTGTACAGCTACGAGAGTGACGTGGTCATTGGTATGGAGCTCTGGCAGCGAAAACAGACACCTTTAGACCTTGCATGGGCCGTAGATAAGATTCGACCAGGCTGGCCACGAAACGACTCCGATGTCAACGGTGTGCTCAAAGCGCGCATGGACAATCACGGAAAAGTTGGCTTGCTATGGGAATGCAAGGCTAAGGAACTGTTAGTCAGTCTAGGTGCAGGCTTTGATCTGAAGCAGCGAGAGAGGATGATCGGTAGTGTGGGACTGGAGATCAGCTATTCGAGCTAGTCTTGTATCCCCAAATGACCCAAGGGCTCCCTATATAAACAGCTTCCGCAAGTCTTGACTACATTCCGCGAACCATGAAGCGGCATGTTGTGGGCTGGTTTGATGAACGCGTGACAAGGATTACCGCCAGGAGCCGATATTCATTGGTCGCACGGGGCCCCGAAGTCGAGACATGCGATATGCACGCACGAAAGGTGACGTGCTTGGCTGCGAACTCATGTATGTCTGGCAGCGAACGACAGTTCATGCAAGCTCGTGCATAGTGGCAACACTGCCGATTTGTTGTCGAAATTGGAGAGGACATCTGCGGTGCGAGGCTGGGCAGAGGGAACACGTTGATGCGCGTCCATCGTGCGTTTTCCGAGCGGATAGCAGCATCTCGGAGGCTGGACCTGCGAGCATGTCTCAAGTCCGCGACGACTAGTAGCATTGGACAAAGAAATTGCGGTCAAGGCGCAGCTGCTAACGATGCTGCGAACTCTTGTTCGTCCCATGTATAAACTCCCTATCCCGTGTGACCATCCCGCAGATCGTTCTCCAAGCTTTTGCAGTCACACAACAATATCATCGTCTTGCCATATCATACATTCCCTTGCCAATGTCTTGCGAGGTCGCTGATGGATCGCCTTTTGGCGATACCGTCTTGGAGAACAACCCTTGGCAAGATGCTCAAAGTCCGGCGACCGAGCTTGATCCCATTGCAGAGTTCAATGTCGGCTTCGAATCGAACAGTGGAAGTCCCATCAACGACCCACAGCTTTTCAGCAATACTGCAACAACCAACGATTTTGGTTTCGACTACAACATGACAGCAAGCGGTCTTGACCAGACCTTGAGTCCAGAACCATCACATTTTGGCAACTATCCAACAGACTTCGACGCATCTCCAACCTCTCCTTACTTCCAGTCTGTTAAAGCCAACACAAGCCCGCCATACCAGCCATCACCACTGCGCAACCATGCCTTCCGCCGCTCAGTCTCCGAACCACCAGGCGGACCGGACAACCAACCACAGCCTCCACCGATGATGTTCCACCGCCAACATCACTTCCTCGGCATCCCAGACGCGGTTAAACCGATCCCACTCAAGAGCCTACCCAAGACAAAGACCTCGCGTCCACATCCATACCAGCGCGCCAAATCAAAACCACAATACCGTCCCGCACATCATCGCGCACACACTCAGCCCCTGCATCATGTGCCTACATCGAATCCAATGATGCATCACATACCGCAGCCGCCACCTCCTCCACAACGTCAGTACATTCCTCAAGCGGCAATGATGCGGGAGCCGCAATATCTTAGCTCGAGAGTCTGTACGCCAACGCCGGATGTAGGGCTTATCGATCCGGCATTGAGCATGCCCACTACGCCGACGAAGGTTGTTAGCGGAGCGACGAACGTAGTACAGATCCCGGTGACTGTAGACGAGTTGAGGAATATGATATTTGAGGCGGTGCAACAGGCTGTGGGACTTTCAGACAAGGGAGAGGCCAGTAGTGTTGCTGTATGCAACGCAACAGAGGTGATCCAGGCTAGTCGATCTGATGAGGCGGTCGCGGGACAAGATAAGGATGCTTGATGATTCGTCGATTTCGTGGAGGCTGCCGCCGTTTATGGTGATGGATTGGCGGATGCATAAGGACTGCGACCGTCGACGTGCAGAGTGAGATGCAGAATGCACATATTGGAATGTAGAGAGGCTTTCATCATGCATACTCAATCATCCTCATCCTTCGTCTTCCCCTGGTTCCACACTTCCCAAATCTGATCCATAATCATGTCTGCGAACCCTTTGCCCTCCTCAACATCTTCCTTGATCTCTTTCTGCCTCTGCAATTTCCACGCATCGCGCTGGCTAGCAGTGTCTGCAATACGGCCTTGCTTCTGAAGCTCTCCTACAACACTGGGCTCATGGTTCTTCTGCAGCTCTTCGAGTTTCTGCCGTTGTTGTACGGGCCGCTGGCTGATGTGCTGCCAGATTGTGCGACCACTTGACTCGGCGATCAGGTAGTTTGCAGAGTAGCCTGTGCAGCCGACAAGGCCTAGAGTGTAGATGTCGAGCTTTCGTGGAGGAATGATGGCCAGGATTGGACAAGCTATTAGTGCTACTAGAGCTGCGTTGTGGACGGTCTTGCGGTATTTCTCAATGTCCGTATGCGGAGGTTGGTTAGGCGTGGACGGATCCATGTCATCTGCTCTCAGTTCTTCAATGTTGTTCGCTGGACCATATCCGAGGGCAGTGCTCGCACTATATCCACATGCAGAGCCGAATGCATCATGAAGCGGAGCTCGGCGTTCGTTCAGCACTGCCGCGCTAGCATCTTGGCATCTAATGTCCCGCGCCACAGATCGTGCTGGCCTGGCACTAGGTCGGAAGTTCTTACGTGCTTTGACTGGGCTCTTTTCTGTAGCTATACAAGCTCCGACGCCAGATATTATCGTTGGTGGCTGACTTGAGGCATCACATGCTTTTTCAAGCCCGTCTCAGCAAAAAGTCCCATGGCAGAAGCACTCTATACAATGCGAAGTCGTGCTTTCCTCCAATCAGCACACAGAAGCGTCAACTCAGTTGATGGCATCGTAGCAAAGTGGTTAATGCGTGAGTAGCTCTTGTGAGCCTACTGCATGCGTCAATTTCTAACCTCAGCTACAGGTTTGACTCGAATACGCTGTATCAACAGCAATATTCTGATATCAAATACCTTCGGGTGCGCAGGTTCGAGTCCTGCCGATGTCGACGGCATCGTGTGAAACTTTTGTTTTGCTGTTGTAGACAGGATACGAGCTCCTGTGCGGAAAGTCGAAGCTTTTGCTATGCTATTATACATAGTATAGCTTTGACGACAGCAGGAATAGGAGCTGTGTCTTTCTAATCGTGCTGTAGGGTTTGTCCTGTGGCCTGCCATGCATTGCTAGGAATAATCATACTCTCTTACACAGATGGTACTGGCGGCAAGGATATCGTTGAGAAATGAAATAAAATTGCGAGAAGCACGAGTGGGGGCAATAGTGACCATGTAGATCACTGGGAGACCGAGGCAGCCAACGTGTAGACATTGCAATGATCTGCTAATACGTATCTGACAGCCACCATGCTCACCGGTCATTACATGAGGCCTTAATGCACATATCGCACGGAACCTCAGCCGCATGTGTCGGCAGCGGGGTCAGGGCCATTGATACTTTCTGCGGCTGAGGGTTCAGCTGAATCATGCATCTTACCTAGGTACAATTCGCCGTCAGAGGTGCAGGACTAAGATCATGACTTTGAGGCGGAAGTTGTACTCTGCGTCCTCGTTCTTTATTCAGTGAACTGACATTGAGTCGAGCAACGTCGACCCTAAGCAGGTATCGCTATGGCGCTGTCGTTGGAACAGCTAGCTACACTCGTGGCTGTCGCTCGCTTTTTTGGCATCGTCAATCCAGCTCTCTACACTGGGGTGACCTGCGACTGTAAGGATTCAACTTCGGTCTTCAAAGTGAACTTGCCGAGATTGATCTGTATCTTACAGATAGCTACACTTTCGTACAGCCGATCGTCGATCATGCTCCCAACCAGAAGGTACATGACGATAGAAGCCTCCATCGAAAAGCTCGACACTGACATGCTCTCCTTCTCGTAGGTCATGGCGAAGCAATGGTACTACGGCTATCGTACTGGACCACTGTGGGTACCACCATTAGTCGCTCCGGGCACCTTCGCGAATCTCTTCCTGGCGTGGCATTCGAAAACGTCTTCGCAACGCGACCTCTACCTCGCAGCCGCCGCCTGCATCTTCAGCATCTTGCCGATAACTTTCCTGTACATGGAACCTGGAATCAATGGCGCTGCGAAGTGGAAGACGCAGACTTTGTTACGAGACGAAGGATTCTTCTTGCCAGAGACAACGATATATATGCCATCTTCGCGAAAGCATGGCGGTACACAGGCTTCCAGGAAATGGGCTGAGAGTACTAGCATGAAGGACCTGATCCTGTTCTGGAGATCCGTGAACAACGTCCGGTGGATTATCAGTGGAGTTGCGACTGTACTGAGCGCATATGCTACATTATCGCATTTGCCAATGTGAGTCCCGGTCTGAGATGGTGTCTTCGAAGCATAGAACTTTCATAGTTACCCATAGATATAATGTATACTGTTGCTGCTGTTGTTTAGTGATGCTACAGTAATATGTCCCGAGTTAAAACAGAAAGGCGGAGCGAACCAGTCCATGCGCTCCGCTTCCGCACTCCCTCGAACTCACTTCGAGGAATCCAGACACGCCAGACTGCCCCACCATCACTTGAGCCGGTACATAGGAGGAGTCACTCGCGATTATGATCATACCAAATACCTCCAGCCGTTCCAACCCTACGCCAGAACAATTGGCACGCCGCGAGCCCGACGATGGCGGATGAAAGTGCCGCCAACGGCATTAACAATACGGCCGAACTGCTCTGGGAACATCCTTCGCCCAAGGACTCGAAGCTATGGGACTTTCTGCAGACTGTGAACAAGAAGCATGGCAAGAACTTTTCGACATATCGCGAATTGTACCAATGGAGCATAGACAATGTGTCAGAATCTTGGGGCGATATCTGGGACTACGTGGGTATTCGTACCGCGCAGCCATACAAGCAGGTCGTCTCAGATGAGCAGACAATGTACCCACGACCACACTGGTTTGCAGGCGCGAAACTCAACTTTGCCGAGAACCTGCTCTATCCAACCCAGCACGTCGACGAGAACAGTCCTGCAGTGATCGCGGCTACGGAGACTTCTAGGGAGACTGTGACGTGGAAAGAGCTCAGAGAACGTGTACGACAGGCCCAGGGGGGCATGCGAGCACTAGGTCTGAAGGCCGGCGATCGTGTGGGAGGCTATGTTGCCAACCATACCAATGCGCTTGTTGCTATGCTGGCGGCATCTTCATTGGGAGCTATATGGACCGCTGTGAGCCCAGATACTGGTGTAACTGCCGTGCTGGATCGCATGGTTCAGATCGAGCCGAGCTTGCTGGTGACGGACAACGCTGTCATGTATAACGGCAAGACACATCCTGTATTGCCCAAGGTCAAGGACATCGCTGAGGGTTTGCCAACCTTAAAAGCAATCGTCATTTTTGATACTGTGCCTTCTATGGGCTCAGAGATTGAGGGTCTGGACGATCAGTTGAAGCAGAAAGTATACACTTACGACAGATTTACAGCACAGTCATCAGGATCCACAGAACCACACTTCGAGCAACTAGATCCCGACACACCCGTCTATATCCTCTACTCCTCAGGCACAACAGGTGCACCAAAGTGCATCGTCCATGGTGCTATCGGTACCTTGATTCAGCACAAAAAGGAACACATACTGCAATCTGACATCCGCCCTGGTGATCGCCTTTTCTACTTCACGACATGCACTTGGATGATGTGGCACTGGCTCGTGTCTGGTCTTGCTGCAGGCGCGACACTCGTTCTCTACGATGGCTCTCCGTTCCAATACAAGGACAGCAATAACCAGTCGCAGAAGGACGACCTAGCCATGCCCAAGCTCATTGACGAACTTGGCATCACTCAATTCGGTACCTCGGCTAAGTACCTCAGTGTCCTCGAGCAACGCAACATATTCCCAAAACAGTCCGGCTTGAGCATTGGAACACTTCGAGCGATCTACTCGACAGGCTCACCACTCGCACCGTCGACATTCCAATACGTCTACAAAGCATTCGGCTCCGTCAACCTCGGCTCAATCACTGGCGGCACGGACATCATATCCCTCTTCGGCGCACCTTGTCCACTACACCCAGTCTACACCGGCGAAATCCAGGTCCTCGGTCTGGGAATGGCCTGTCAAGCCTGGGATTACGAAGGTAAAGACGTCAGCCAAAAAGGCGAACCAGCCGACCTAGTCTGCGTCAAACCATTTCCCTGTCAGCCGGTGATGTTCTGGGGTAAAGACGGCCAGGAAAAGTACAAAGCGAGCTACTTTGAGGAGTTTCCAGGAGTATGGCATCATGGCGATTTCATACGCTTTAACCCAGAGACTGGCGGACTCATCATGCTGGGACGATCTGACGGTGTATTGAAACCCAGCGGGGTCCGCTTCGGCTCAGCAGAACTGTATAATGTTCTGCTGAAGCATTTCCCAGACCAGGTTGAAGACGCTCTTGCCATCGGTCGAAGACGCGAACAAGATGACGATGAGACTGTCGTGTTGTTCTTGAAGATGAAGCAAGGTGAACAATTCAACGACAAGTTATTGCAAGATATCAAGAGTATGGTGAGGAAGGAACTGAGCGCGAGACATGTTCCGGGCATTGTGGACGAGTGCCCAGATATACCGGTAACGACGAATGGAAAGAAAATCGAGAAGAGTGTCAAGCAGATACTTTGTGGGTTGAACATCAAGACGAGTACGAGTGTGGCCAATCCGGAGAGTTTAGAGTTTTATAAGAAGTGGACGGAGACTCATTGAGTGGCCTGTCTGGCAATAATGAACTGAGAGAGTGCGCTTTCCGTGGCCAGTGGGCCGTACAGCGCGTTTTTAATTCGTTCTGTGGACTTCTGATCTTAGCGGTATGGCTGTACACACGCTTGTCGCAATGGTCGCCATGACCATATTTCGTGATAAAACATCTACTGTTTATGCTTTGACTACTCTAACCCTTCAGAGCTGAGTATCTGCCTGCATACCCGACCGCTCGTATGGGCTTTTTCTTCGCCATGTTGATGCCGCTACTGCTTGGCATTGATGATGTCCACGAAAGCCGGCTTGAGCGAAGCACCACCAACGAGGAATCCGTCAATATCCTGCTCCTTAGCCAGCTCTCTACAGTTCTTCTCGGACACCGAGCCACCATAGATAATCCTCGTCTTCTCCGCCGCCTCCTGCCCAAGCTCCTTCCCAATCCACTCACGAATATCCTTGTGCACCTCTTGTGCCTGCTCCGTAGTCGCGACCTTACCAGTTCCGATAGCCCACACAGGCTCATACGCCACGACAATCTTGCTCCAGTCCTTGACCTCGTTCGCAACAGCCTTCAATTGACTGAGAACAACATCCTTGGTCTTGTTCGCTTCGCGCTGCTCGAGAGTTTCGCCGCAGCAGAGAATTACGCCGATGCCACCGTCGAGGGCGGTTTTGGTCTTGGAGGCGATGAATTGGTCCGTTTCTTGGAGGATCACGCGACGCTCGCTGTGCCCGAGAAGTGTCCAGGTGACGTTGCTGTCTTTGAGTTGGGCGACGGAGATCTCGCCGGTGAAGGCACCGTTGGGCTTGTCGAAGACGTTTTGGGCTGCGACCTCGATGCCGGGGCGGAGGTGCTCGCGGGTGAGGAGGAGGTAGAGCGCGGGCGGAGAGATGACGACTTCGGTGTTCGGATCGACTTTGGCTTCGTTGAGGCGTGAGACAATCTCTTTGATCGTCTTGATGTCGCCGTTCCTGATAGCCGTGTTAGCAGCGCGTTATATAGCATGGCGTGCCTCGGGCAATGTGTATGGTCTACATCTCTCCGAGGCGTTCATGGCTTGTGCTGTCAGGGCTTACATCTTGAAGTTACCGCCCACGAAGAATTGTCGTGCCATGATTGCGGTATTTGATGGGATGATCGTTCGAAAGAGTGACTTGAGTAGAGGTATTGTGTTCCAGTGAAATCGTGCGATGGAAGTTCACTACCAATGTGTTTTGGTGAAGGAGAGAAAACTTGGTGGGGTACTCGGAGCTCAACGTCAGAGGTCCACGCGCCGAGAACACGTCAGACGGAGAAGCTCGGTATTGTGTTCATCCCGTCGGGCAGATTCGGAGGCCTGAAGACAGTACACATATGACCTTGGCCGGATGCAGAGCATACCTAAGCTAGCAAGCTATGAGAGAATGTTGGAATAAAAATGGCAGTCTTGAGGATGTGGCGTAAATTTCGTACAGTACGTATGCATGAAACATATCAATCCTATATAGGACCAAAAGTCAGCTTTCGCAGCCGTGGAATGGCTTAAGGAACACGACCCGAGACACAAGAGGGTAAAGGCTGGCGTACCTAGTCTACAACAGGAAATAGCACAGTTGTTCCTGTGCGAGTACGGTACGGCCGCAATTTGCTCTCATCCACCTACCACGGCCGAGAGCCTTGGTACAGTACCATTAGGTGGATTATCCAGGACGATACCTACCAGCGCCGCTACCAATACACGAAATACGCTTACACAGTGCTGAAGAGGGGCACTACTGCGAGAATGCAGCTGCAAAACGCAAATGAAAAAGGAGCCTCCCAAGTTCCTCTGTCGCCGTGCAATCCCACTTTCTTGTTGCTGATGGTACAGTGTCGTCCGCGTGCGAGCCGAATCTTACCCTGAGGAGGTAGTCCGACTCACCGTTCTGGTATGCTGTGCTCAAAGTACTGGCTGATTGTGCCAACTGCTTCGCTGGGAAGCCGAATATCTGCTGTTGTGAGTAACTGCAGTAAGCTGCCGCGGTCAGTATACTTACCCTTGTCTTGATCAGCATCGGGGTCTTCTTACCATCCTGCTCACGGGCATCCGAGGCGAGCTTAGTATCGTCGTCTTTGGCGTGATTCATCATAGCCTCCTCCTCCTTCGTACGGTCGCTTCTGGCCACTGCTGTATTCACGATCCCTGTCACGGTCATTGTAGCGGCCACCTCCTCGTGGAGGCAGAGGCTCGAGATTGGCATTGCGAGAGCCACGATCTTCGTACCCACCGCCGTAACCTCCACGGCCTCCTCCTCCCCCATACCCACCGCCACTGCGAGGTCCAGCCGGAGCGCCATCGGGTGCACCATTCTGGTAGCCGAGACCACCGCGACCACCGCCTCCGCCACGGAAGCCGCCACCACCTCCTCGTCCTCCGCGGAAGCCGCCACGGTCGAAGCCTCCCCTAAAGCCTCCGCCGCGACCGCCAAAGCCGCCGGGACCAGCAGGAGGACCGTAGCTTGATGGTTTGGGTAGTGACGTTTTCGTGTAGTGACGTCCGCCAAGACCACCACCGAAGCGTCGCGGGCGCCAGCCGGTAACGGTTCGGCCTCGCTCGACGTCGACTAGAACGCGACGGCCCCTAATCGTGAGATGTTCGCAATCTTTGTAGGCAGCTGGTGGGTTGTTAGCGCGAGTTAGACACGTGTATTGAAGGAACGCACTTTTCATGTCCTTCTCTCTTTCGAATAAGATGAAGGCATAACCCCTTGACTTTCCCTTCTTTTTTGAGTTCTCGCCATTGTCCTGAACAATTCTTACCCGTTCGATAGGACCAAAACGAGCAAACTCTTTCTCGAGGTCTTTGGTACCACAATCGTAAGGCAACCTACCAACAAATAATGTCTTGAAGGCATCACCACGAATGTTAGGATCCTCAGCGGGCTTGTACAGATCCTTGTACCCGACTTCCATCAGTTCTTTTTGTCGTTCAGCCTTCTCTAGCTTTTGATTCTGTTTTTGCTGCATGAGAGAATCCGTCATGGGATCATCCTTCTCAAGCTCGGCCTTTTCCTGCAGGGCTGGCAAATAATCGGCGATGCCATCGACCTTATGCGTCCTTCGCTCTTCGGGAGCGTGATCGTATGGAGGCAGGTATCGAAGCGGCGGTCGCGGTTGGAAGAGGGCGAGAAGATTGTGTGGCAGTCGATCGGTCATTGTCGCGAGAGCTTACCTGACGACGCTGATAGACTATTGAGCTGCTCGTATGTTGAATCGGCCTTCTTGATCGCCGTGCTATAGGTGCTGCTGTAATTCTCGATAGCGCGAGTCGCGACGTGTCTCTTGAGCACACGTGAGACAACAGAAGAAGTGTCGTGGCCGAGTCGTGCTCGTTGTCGACGGCAAACTCTCACTGTCGATATTGGTGTAAGTAGACGTAACGTAATGCGCATTCACATGCATGCGATGCGACAATGTTCCAGTGCGTGGTCGCGATGCTGTTGGCGCACAAAGATAGTGGTTGTAGGGAGAAAGGAGCGTGGCACGCGCAGGAGCTCGAATCGAAGCTGCCGGCCGTCGATGGATCATGGAACTAGGATCGTCCGTTGCCAAGAGATTCAGCCAGCCCAGCATCAACATTGCTGGGCAGCACCTGAGGCATCAACCAAATCATCCTTCCTTCACTCACGTCCCAGCACAGGAAAGCACAGTACATCTGTCGTAGTACATGATCAACAGACATCCGCGAAACTCTCATCGACCACGATCCTGACGACAGCGACATCTCCTGGCATACGACCTTCAAATCACATGCTCGGCCAAGACTGGATCCTCTGACATCAGTGACGTCCATTCCCCATCTGGAGCAAGAACCCATCTCCTGGCCCTAACGCCCACGGTCGTGCTGCACACCAACTCAGTAACTGATGAGTAGTCCGTCATGACGACGAGGCTATTGTCCTCGCGGCTTGCCTCATCCATCTCCAAAGCATCTGTCCGGCCTCGAGCTCACACTAAGGATGCAGCTACCATGTACAGCAGCAGCGTTCTTGCTGCCCGGCGATCAATATCACATGCTGCCCTGACCGGAGCTAGAACGACGTTGCGAAGATGGCCGCAACACAAAGCATGGCCGCTTCACGCGAACGCCATACACAATCTGCCTGCTGTGCGGCATGCTTCTTTTGCGAGAGTGATACCCCAGCTGGCCATGAAGCTGGTACGAATACCTGCCATGTTTGGCGCGGCAATGATCGGTGGTGTTGCCTACCTGCAATATCAAGCCGCGCAGGGATGGACGTGGGCAACGAACGCGCTGGGCGAGGCGAAGGATTCTGCTAGTGCGACCGCGAACAGCTTGTATGACGGCTTGGGGAGCATCTTCTCACAGATGGGGCAAGGTTATGATAAAACAAAGGAAGATGTCAAGGGTGTGCAGATGCCACAGTGGATGAAAGATATCTATGAGGGTAGACCAGCCACAGGAGAAGGTGGTGAAGGTGGCAGCGGCGGACCCAACGAGCCTCGCCAAAGTGGTACTGGCGCTGGGCTCGCTGCTGCAGGTGCGGCCACTGCTGGAGCCTTTGCACTGGATGCTGAGGGCGAGGAGGACACTCGATCGGACGATGTTGCAGCCAGAGACGATCAAATGATGCTTCTCACGCGAAAGATGATCGAGATAAGGTCGCTACTCCAGACAGTTGATCAAGGCGATACTTTGACACTGCCCTCCATCGTCGTGGTAGGATCACAGTCATCAGGCAAAAGTTCTGTTCTGGAGGCCATTGTTGGTCACGAGTTTCTCCCTAAAGGCTCAAACATGGTCACCAGGCGACCGATCGAGCTAACGCTGGTAAACACGCCAAAGGCGCATGCCGAGTATGGCGAGTTTCCAGCTCTTGGCCTTGGACGCATCACCGACTTCACGCATATTCAGAAAACTTTGACAGACCTGAACTTAGCAGTACCCGAGAAAGACTGCGTCTCAGATGACCCGATCCAGCTCAGGATCTACTCGCCGAACGTTCCCGATCTATCACTCATCGATCTCCCTGGATACATCCAAGTAGAAGCCTTTGACCAGCCATCTGAACTGAGGCTTAGGATCCAGGACTTGTGCGACAAGTACATCCAGCCGCCGAACATCATCCTCGCAATTTCTGCAGCAGACGTTGATCTGGCCAATTCGACTGCCCTACGAGCTGCACGAAGAGCCGATCCTCGAGGCGAACGGACGATCGGCGTTGTCACGAAAATGGATCTGGTCGACCCGAAACGCGGTTCTCAGATTCTGTCAGACAAGAATTACCCACTTCGACTCGGATATGTGGGTGTGGTCTGCAAGGTGCCTCAGGAGTCTAGGTCGCTCTTTTCGCGAGGCTCGGCAAACATCACTAGCATGATCACCAAAAACGAGACTGCGTTCTTTGGCGCGCATCCTGATTTGTATGGTCCGAACTCACTCGCGAACGTGGTGGTTGGCACACCAGCACTACGAAAGAAGCTCATGCACGTGCTAGAGTCGACGATGTCTGCTTCTTTGGAGACGACAAGCGAGAAGATCCAACATGAACTCGCCGAGGCGTCTTATGAGTTCAAGGTTCAATACAACGAGCGGCCTCTCAGCGCCGAAAGCTATCTAGCAGAATCACTCGACGCTTTCAAGCATGGCTTCAAGCAATACTCGCAGACTTTTGGTAGAGCCGAAGTCAGAGAAATTGTGAAGCACGAACTTGACCAACAGGTTCTGAACTTGCTTGCACAGAGATACTGGAATCGACCTGTCGAAGATCTCAGACCGATCGAGCAGTCATCAGAAAGTGTGCTGGAGCCACTTGAGAACTTGCCAAAGGCGGATCCAGAGAATCCGTTGTGGCATCTCAAACTAGATGCATCTACCTCTACTCTCACCAAGCTTGGTATCGGCAGGCTAGCGACGTCAGTAACTGCGCAAGCTTTACACTCAGCTGTGCAGGACCTGATACATAGTACGCCATTCTCTTCACATCCTTTTGCGGTGTCAGCGATAACACAAGCATCGGGAAATATCTTGCGCGATCTCAGCTACGATACCAGCGATGAGTTGGAAATTTGCGTCAAACCCTACAAATACCGTGTCGAAGTCAGCGATTATGAGTGGAAACAAGGTCGAGAGAACATTGCCCGTGTTTTGAAAGACGAGCTGAAGGACTGCGAGAGTGCTTTCAAGTCCGTTGAAGATCAGATCGGTGGGCGGCGCAAGGCGAAAGACGTTCTTACCTTCATCGACCGCGTTCGAAAAGGCGAGATCATTCTAGAAGGAACTACTGGTGGAGGCGCGGGTGGCTTCAGTGCCGCCCTGCTAGAAAAGGGCAAAGAAGCTCTTTTCCTCCGCGATCGCACTGACATCTTGCGCATGCGACTTGCGGCTGTGAAGAGCAAGCAATGTGCTCAGCCGAAGAACAAGTACTATTGCCCGGAAGTCTTCCTCGATGCCGTGGCGGATAAGTTGACCTCGACTGCGGATCTCTTCCTCGACGCGGAACTGTTGAGCAAATTCTACTATCAATTTCCGCGGGTGCTAGAGAAGTGGGGTCGTGAGCTCGATGAGAGTACGATTGAGCGTTTTGCGAGAGAGGATCCTAAGATTCGACGGCATCTTGATGTTGTTAAGAGGAAGGAGTTGCTTGAGCATGTGCTGAAGGAAATGGAGAGCTTGAGGCAGCTTGAGGCTAGGGAGAAGAGACAGAGTTCTAGAGGTACACAGACGGAGGCAAGTGAGCGGAGGAAGAAAGGATGGGGATTGTTTTAGATCACATTTTGAGATGTGCTGTAGAAGGAATCGGTTCGAGGTTTCGAACGGGCGTTGGGTGCGTGCCGTTCAGACTTGCGAGCACAGGGAATGATACCATGAGATTCTGAATCTCCTTTGTTCGGGAGTGTGCATAGCACTTATAGTAGAAGTTTTGCATTCCGCTCACGATATTGGAATACCTGTTCCAGATGGCCTCGGCTGTTATCCGCATCACGGTTCCTCTGCTCCTGCGTGATCCTCATCGAAGGACTTTGCTTTCGGGATGACTTTTGCTGGAGAAATGCATGAGATGAGCGCCATCAAAATCTGGATAATCATGCCGTCATGCACATGCATCACTTGAGGGATGGCAGTGCGACTTTTCGCCACGTCTGTAGCACCACACCACTCGAGGACTCTACCCGCTTTCTTTGTGCTACTTGCCAACTCGATTCGCAGTCCTGCTCATCGAGAGGTCCTCGTATTAGAACTAGATCATCAGCACAAAGGTGCAAGTTTAGTAGCAGAGGCTTCTTCCTTCCTGTCGTCGATCAACGTCATCGTATGCTGTAGCTTCTATATCACATGGCTGGAATGCCGCTCGCGTCTCGACAGGCCTATGCAATATACGAGTACATATTGCCCTCTTCTCGTTCCATGTAATCCTTTTCGATCAAGCGATCGATATTTTTCTTGATGTCTGCCACTGCGAGCACACCTCTGCTCACAGTAGCCTTGATGACCTCGGCCACGAGTTCCTGATGCGAAATAGTCTTTCGACTCTTCATAATGCGAACGATGGCAGCCTGACATTCGAAGTTGCGATCCTCTGCGACACGCATGTGCGTTTCCTTGTTCTCTTGCTTGGTCTCCTTAAGCTGTACTTGGTTGATTTTGACGCGATATTTCGGATGCTCGAAGTTGGGGTTGATGGTAAAGGTATCGGTGTCATTGACGTCTTTCCCTTTCGGATGCTTGGTCAGGGGACGTAACTTGGCGCAGGCGAGTGACTGCAAAGTCCGCTTGACCTCTTGCTCAGCTGTGAAGTATTAGTGCATCGTGGCTTGAGTGGTGTGTAGCAATATCACTTACGCAAACCTGTCTCTGCCAGGATGTGGGAGTACTGCAGATGATCAGATTCATCCAGGCCGTTGAAGAGCAGAAGCACAATAGCTTGGAAGCTAGACACCACAAGTTCTTTGCTGCCTTTGTTGAAGGTGGCTCGCATCTGGCAGTGTGCCAGAGCATGCTTCCAATCTAGTTTGCGGCCAGTATGTTTGCTCTTGTAGTGCAGTTCGAAGTCGTCGATGGCGCGCTTGATGTTTGCGGGGATATTCACCGGTATGTCTGGGTAGCTTGGCCATGCCGCAGCAGATAGAATGTTGACACTGAGATCGACATTCCTGCCCTTTTCGTAGCCTAAGCGGTCTTCGAGACGCTGTTTGTAAGACTGCATTTCCTCCCTTGCGAGTTCGACATCCTTGAACATCTGCTCGAGGTTTTGTGTGAAGCCACTGCCGCACTCTGTTTTCAACCTCGTCAGCATACTTCGTTCGGCATCTGCGGATGCACTTCGTGCCATTAGCAGTCTTCGAGCCAGGTCTTTCTTGTAAAATGCTTCGAACACAGCCTTTCCGTGAACGAAACGGAAAAGGTCCAACACCTGATCAAGCTGAATATTGATCTCAGCGTCCTCGTCCAGTTCCGCCTCTTCGTTATCTTCCGCTGCCTCTGCTTGCTGGGCAGGAGGTGCAGTTATGCTCGATGACCGTCGGGCAGTGAGCACGTCAGGTATTGCTTTGGCGCCTCCGCGAAGCAGTTGATCAACGTATTTGGCAATCATCTCGCCAACCTTCGTATTGTCCGTGCCCCATGTCGCATCGCCCTTCTTAGTCTTGTTCATGAACGTTTCGAAGCTTTCTCTCAAGCCGTGACCTATGCCCTCATCGCGCTGGAAGGCGTTTCGCCATATATGATCGAGTCTTCGTTTCAGTGACAGAAGACGGACAATCATGTCTTCATCTGGTCCAAACACGATGCTGGTGCCTTCCTCATCAACCCACTTTTCGAAGGCCGGTCTCAATTTGCCCCCGAGGCGTCTCCGATGAAGCAGTGCATAGAGAGCGGTCAAGTCTGCTATTGCATTGTCGTCCAGAAGAGCTTTGAGAGCAGCGTATTCGGTGAGATCAGCTTCTTTGTCCTCCACAAGATGATCCTCAAGCAGACGGAGCAAGTCTCTTCTCGTACTGCTATCCATTTGGTACTCTTGACACCGATTCAGCTCCTTGGCAATGAGGTTCTCAGATAGCGCAACATACTCCGGCACACTCTTCTCCACAATCATGCCGTTTGACCAATCTGTAATATATCCCTGGGTGAGACCGAGGAAGCGGGGCTCGAAGGCGGAAGTGTACGTGCCCAGTGCGTGGAACATATCCACGGTCTGTTTGTACAGCGCATGGTCGAGCGCTAGCTTGTGTGCACGATCCGCTGCTATCAGGTCACATGCGCCATCCACAATTTGCGGCTTCAGTCTCTCATCACTAAAGACCACCTGCCGGAAGAGCTGAGGCGTGAATTGCTCCAGCGTGGGCTTACTCGACTGAAGCAGATATGAGCGGTCCATGAAGAAGAATATAGCTCGTATTGTGGTCATCCGTTGTGTCCATTTTGTCCACTCTGCCAGCACCGCCGTCAGCACCAGCACATTGTCTGCTCCCGCCTTCTCAAGCAGCGCATCTCGCATGTCTCGCTCTACATGACTTCGACATCTGCTCTCCAGTCTTGAGAAGAGGGTTGATGCTCCGCCTTGGTTGCAGACGTTCTGTACGCCACGATATAGATCCTCTTTGCTGAAGGCGCCCTGGCTATCCTTGAATATGAGAGCTAGAGCTTCGTCCAGTTGTCCCCAAATCTTTTCAAGGTATGCCTTGCTGTCCCAGCCAGTGTTTGTCTTGAGATTCTTCACCACCAATTTCTTCGCTCCTGTATGTGGATTGAGACCCGGTCTCATGGAGCCGTTGACTCTGCTGGGCTGTGTTGGTGAAGATCCATTCGTGAGATCAACGATATTCTTGGCATTTGCCACGGGCGAGCGCGAGGCGAACGAGTACATATCGCTTGGTTCGAGGGAGCCTCGAGGAATCGCCGACGACGCAGTACTTTCGGGCTTGAGGCGTTTCTTGCCGGGAGATGTCGGAGAACACTGGCGATGGGGCTTCTGCTGGGTCGAGTAGACAGTCTTCAAGGTCTGCTGATCCTCTCCTGCAGTTGGCCGGCTGGGTCGTTTGCGCTTTCGGTCGGGGTGCTGTTCAGACGTCGCAGCACTCTGGACGCCGGGTGCTTCCTTCATGTGAAGTGGACAAGGTTGATGCGGTATTTGCGAACTGATGTGCTGCTGATCCAAGCTACAGCACACACGTTGGTGATGGTCCAAAGTTGTAATGTCGAGTAGACAAATACATCATGCATGTGAGTGATGGCTCCGAATCGATAAGCTGCCACTCCGCCGTTGCAGCCTCGGAGATGACGCGCCCAACGCTCCACCAAAGCTGCGAGTTTCACACCGCGCATCGTGTCTATCAGCTTGTTCTTCTTCTTCGGCAATATGAAGTGCTCAATATGCGGTTCACCTTGTTGCAAAAGCTTACCAGCGCGATGCCCATCTATTACCGGACGGTCGACTATGCCTCTCACTAATGCAGCCATCAGTCTATGACAGCAGCAATGTGCTGAAAAGTAAGCACCATGAATGGCATTGGCGAGTATCGAAGCTGCATTGCTATGCCGTGAACAGGCATAAATTTGACGTCAAAAAGCTGGAAGGAGATGTGTTCATCGGGATACCGAGTGGAAGGTCAACGACGCTCTGCAGATGGTCCGATATGTCTCCAGTCTAAGTAGGACTTCAAGCCGATTACCTTTTATCGCCGACGAAGAAGATTGTATTTGGGGGTACCCGCGCCCTTTGCACCACCCCCGACCTCGCGGACATTCACACTTCTACGCTACAGATGCAGCAGCGCCGTCCAGCGAGATGCCAGCATCGAACTCCCTACAAGACAGTACGGCAAGGTCACAGATCCGCTGCGCAAGGCGACGAAACAGAGAATTCGATCACGTTTCGAGACTCTGCTCTTATAGCATACGTATATTCTTCTGTGCGATAGACAGCATAGGCTACGAATTGCCATCTGCTATATAGCGCATCGCAAGGTTTGAACATACTGCCTGGAAGCAAATGGAAGACGTCAAAGAAGAATGTCGCGAGAGTCACCAGCGACTAAGTCACCTTTCGCTCGAGCCGCTTTCGCCTTGGCACTCAGGCTGGAGAGCTTCACTGCCAAAACCCGAAGCTTGGCAACGCTTTGGGCTCGGGCATGCATCTATTTCCAGTTATTGAATGGGTCCCTTGATAATTGCCATTGTGTAAGGCTCGGCAAGGGAAACTTTGTGATGTGGAGCTCAAGCGCTGCAGGCTATGGCTCATACAGAGAACGAGGAGAGCGTCTCACATAATATGCCGGCAAGGTCATCCACGCGTCTCAAGTACGAGCTTGTGAATAGATTTGCGTATGCTCCGACCAACCTTTGTGCCCGATCGCGGAAGCATGCCGAGGTCCTCTTTCACCTGGCTTTACATCGAAGGGGACATGACTTGGTGGTGATGCCCGTAGATGCTCATGCAAGCTATGGGTCTGTGGCCTGTTGTGTACCGATACCTGGAGCTTTCCGTTCGGTAGATGTCATCGTGGGGAACGTCTAGGATGAGCTTCCCGTTGCAGCCCACGTTTCATCGTAGAAGCTATGCCACTTTTCGTTGATCGGCAGCGGCTCCGTGCTGGCAAGAATCATGCGCATGCTGAGGGTGGAGGACGTGGACAGCTGAAGCGCCATGACAGCATCGACTGCGCGTACACGTCGTGCATTGGACGATTGGACAAATTGCGCAGATGCTGCGAACTCGTCCAACAGTGTCGCGGCCAAATATAATCATGCGAAGGCAGTGGCAAATAATAGCCCTCGCTCGGCATTGAAAGCTCGGCGAAGGACACTGTTGCAGGACAGCTGAACAGTGCGCTTTCGGTTCGGCTAGCCGGCCTGGCGGAGGACACGCA
The DNA here is from genome assembly GCA_013248845.1 of Passalora sequoiae. NCBI lineage: Eukaryota > Fungi > Ascomycota > Dothideomycetes > Mycosphaerellales > Mycosphaerellaceae > Passalora > Passalora sequoiae. Next base: position 140,786 of record WSQC01000018.1, on the reverse strand, counting down.
GGGCTATCGTATCTTGAGCGGAGAGGCCAACAAGGCATGTCTGCAGTTGCTGCAGCTTGATCTGAAGGGTCCGCGTTGGAAATCGATGTCGCAGACCATGACTGCTTAACCAATAGTTTGAGAGACATCGTCCACAGCATCGCGTCTCGGAGCGGTGCGAGGAACGACTGTACAACCAGGTTGCGACCTACATAGCTTGCAAAACGTGCTCCCCCTCGCCCGTGATATGCGACTTGATGCACTCGAGTGAACGTCGCTGCGCATACACTGATGGTCGTGGCGATGAAGCAACTTCATATTTCCCACGCTGCAGTGGGAAATGACTTCGCGCCCGCTGCCCGTACTCGCATCCCAAAGAATCAACGGCTGGTAAAAGGGGAGTCGGTATCTACATGTAGCTTCCTTGACCTCGTATTGACCTTGTCCAAGCGGCGCATTCCCGACGTGAGAGTAAGGTATGGATATGGAGACGATAAGATGTTACCTATATAGACTTTGAAATAAGCTCCAGGTACCTGTGCTCCGAGGTCTCCTTATCGTGCAGGCCAGGCACGACTTCAGACCTTGGCAGCGGGGACCCTGTAACAGCCGTTGCTCGCACAGAAAATATTCCGAACGGTGACATCGTACATGTATGTATAAACTTCCAGCTGGCCGACGATGATTCCAGTCTGTCCTTGCGCAGGTGGCGTCGGCGATGGCGATATATTTGGGCAGCAATCAGACCTCGTTTTGTATACAGCAGCTTTGTCGAACAACGACTCGGAGTGAGGGTTTGTTGGTGTACGTAGTAGCGTCAGTAGTGTACAGGGAGGTGTACAAGTAAAGGATACAATACGGATGTTTCATATGCCATACCCGTCTCACCTTGACCACGTTCCCAGAGATGGCTCATGCTTGCTTTGGCTTCGCAGCCATCACGCATCATTATTTGTGCACATCCAGTGACATCCCAATGATCCCATCATCCCATGAGCACTCGCCGCCCTGGCCGCGTGTGGTATCTCGTTTATGTTTCCAGCTGCTGCCGCCCAGGAATGACGCGGTCGGGAAATGTAGCGGTCACGCTCGAGAGTTTGACACTGGCATGGACCCGTTGAGAGCAGACGCGACCAAGAAACGATCAGCGCGTCATGCTTTCCGGTAAGTTGTTCTAGTTCGACACGGCAACATGGACAGTGCGTGCATGTGGACCATATTGCAGTGCGCATGACCATGCTTCTTGTGTTTTGCGAAACTGCCCAGCGACCAAAAAAAAAGCCACTGCCTACGATTTGACCCTACCAGGCTTCAGGTATTCCGATGTCTGCGTGGACCCACGGCATACAACAACAACAACAACAACAACAACAACAAGAACAACCATCACACCAACACCAATAACACCAAGAACAGAGCTGACATACCACCATACCTGGTTCGCCGTCCATAACCGGCAGTCGCGCTTCACACCTCTCGACCTTTGACCCTTGCCCTCCGTGGACAAGGCCATGACAGGCGGCCGCTGTGCAAACAGAAGTATATACGTGGCCCTGCTCGAGTCAACTCCTCCCACGCAATCAACGAAATAGCCCTCATTTCTCGACATTCGCCCCTCCCAGTTCGTTCTCGCCGCTCTGCAGCGTCTTGTTGGTTACACAACCAACGTCACTGAGCAAGAACGAACACCTCCCCTCATCCAACCCACACACACCATGACCATGGAGATACTCGCGACCATCTCTCCGGATCTGTCCAAGCCAGTGCTATGGGGTCGCAACACCAAAGCGAAGCTCGAGAATACTCTCGGCTGCTTGGGTATGGTCGTCGGGTGCCCCGTGTTAATCATTCTCAATTGGACAGCACTCGAGCATTACCAAGGCTCATTACTGGACACGGTCATGGCTGCATTTGACGAAGGACCGCTTCCATTTCTCGCGAATCACTTGCCGAAGCCCTCCAAAGTCACGATTATCGGATATGTATGCTGGCTATTGTTTCAGGCACTGCTCTACGGAATCCTCCCCGGCACCGAGTGTTACGGACAGCGCACGCCCGGTGGCAACTTGCTCAAGTATACTGCCAATGGACTCATGGCTTGGACCATCACTCACATCGCCTTCCTGACAGCTGCTGTGCTCGGCATCATCGATGCTGCAGTGGTGGCGAAGCACTGGGAGGGCCTTCTCGTTGCAGTCAACGTGTACGGCTTCTTCTTGGCCGCGCTTGCGCAATTCAAGGGTTACTACTTCCCATCGCATCCCGAGGATCGCAAGCTCAGCGGGTCGTGGATATACGATTTCTGGGCAGGCGTTGAGCTGAATCCTCGCTTTGGAACGTACTGGGATTTCAAGTTCTTTCACAATGGGCGACCAGGCATAGTGGCGTGGACGTTGATCAATTTGTCATGGGCTGCATATCAGTATCAGTCACTCGGCCGCGTGACAGAATCCATGTGGATTGTGCTCGTGCTACAAGCGATCTACATCATTGACTTCTTCTGGCACGAGGACTGGTACACGCGCACCATCGATATCAGCCACGATCATTTCGGCTTCATGCTTGCCTGGGGAGACACCACTTTCTTGCCAACCTTCTACACGCTCCAAGCTCAGTTCTTGGCAAGGTACCCGACATTTCTAACTCCCCTCCAATCATTCGCAATCCTGGGACTAGGCTTTGCTAGCTATGTTATCTTCAGGCAAGCCAATTCCCAGCGCGACTACGTCCGGAAACATGACGGCAATGTCCAGCTCTGGGGTAAGCCAGCCACATACATCAGGTGCAAGTACCAGACCAGTGATGGCAAAACCCACCAGAGTCTTTTGCTCACCAGCGGATGGTGGGGCGTTGCTCGTCACGCGAACTACTTGGCCGATCTCGTGCAGAGCTGGGCATTCTGCGCCACTTGCGGCTTCACGCACTTCCTGCCGTGGTCATACTTCTTTTTCATGTGCATCCTGCTTCATCATCGAATTGGCAGAGATGACAGGCGGTGCCGAAACAAGTATGGCGAGAAGTGGGACGAATACTGCAAGCTAGTGCCGTACCGACTTATTCCAGGGGTTTATTGAAGCCCGTTCAGAGGTGGAGGAGGACCCGCATAGAAATAGATGCCTTAAGCGTTGCTAGTAGCGGGAATAATAAATTCGAAACCTCATTCAAGAGCCACTACTCTTCCAGAGAGCCCGGGTAAGTTGAATTTCAGCCTCGAGGATGTCCGTCAATCGACTTCTGTGTCCATGCATGGAACCTCCGTTGAAGACTGCAGTGGCTTAGTATCGATGATTCCTTCAGCCAGTTGGAATAGAGTTCTGTGCTTTGATGTGATCATCAAAGTTCTCGTGTCTGTAATGTCTCAGATCTTTTCGCATGCTTCTCGAGGCACCCACTACCTCTCAAAATCATGGATTCCCACTGGGACTCGATCGCGACCAGACACGTTACCGTTCTTCTGCAGCCAACAAGAGCGCAAATCGTGCATGAATCACCACGCTTATTGAATCTTCGTGATCAGTCATTCGTCTGCGCATCTTGTGATTGAGCAGCGCCTCCAAGAGCTTGCGCAACACTTTCGATTCCCTCTATCTCTTCTCGCCCTATCCTCCTGCCTGCGGTAAGAGCAGAGCCCGAAGCAGACTCCGTGTCAATGCCTCTTCTCTCCAAAGCTCGTCTAGTCTGATTGTTCAAATATCTCCTCCTTCGTGCTTCAGCAGAGTCCTCGTTGTCGGAACGCGATTTGTGAGCTTCTGGAATGTTCTCCATTGCGTCTCTCAGCCGTGTGAGAAGTTGCTGCAGTACTGGAATCTGCTTCAGAGTATCCTGTGTCTCTTGTGTGAGATTTTGAGCGTGAGCAGTTGCGGCGGAGGACTTTAGGAATGCGAATGGTGCTTTGGTATCGGCCTCTTCTCCCTCCTGCTTGGGCTCGGCGCCGATCAACTTGCTGAGCTGGGACAGTACGGCGGCATTCCTCGCCTCTTCGGCTTTCAGCATCGTGTTGAGCTTTGCCGTTTCGTGTAGCTTTCTCCGCCGTGACTGGATCTGCTCTGGCGTCGGTACATCTTCTGCATCCGCGGCATCTATACCCTCGTAGTGATCGAGCCGTACCCAATTCGCCAGATCTTCCTCGGCATGCCCGACTGCGAGAATGTTTCTCAGCGTGTATATCTCGAATTTGTCGAAGTCCTTGTCGACGGTAGCATTTAGTAGGCTCTCGAGCTTGACGATGCCATTGTCCACCTCATTCTGCTTTAACTCCGCGAGTTTTTCTCGTCGCGCTTGTTCGTTGGGCAACGATGCCGCGGTCTCCTCGTCAAGCTGAAAGCCGAGTTGTTGTGCTGTAGTGCCGCCGAAGCCTTCTTCGATAGCGTTGACTGCGCGGAAGACCAGCTCGTTTACGGTGTTTATTATGTCGTCGAGGAGCGTGAGAGGGGTGTATCGGAAGTGTTCAGTCAGCAGTGCATTGGTAGTCTGCTTGTTCGATGACATTTTCAATTTCACGCAGGGTATGACACAATCGTATTGACACAGCTACAGGTATTTGCTGTTGTTGAAGGTCTTTCTCTCCAACAAGACAATGCATGAAAGACCAAGTCGGGGGTAAAGCTGAGTGAGGCATAGAGATACTCACGAAGATACATAGGCGTAGCAATAAAGCTCCTCGATATCCTAGGTAAGTAGCACGACGCGACAAGTCCAAACAATGCCAAGCCTTCCTCGCGTCGGGGCCAAAACACGAGATTAGCCGTGATCACATGCATAAACCACGAAAGCGATCACCGCCTGCAAGGGCTGTAGAGCGGTACACTATGCCCGTCTTTCACGAACCGAGACCAACAGAATAAGCAATACATCGTTGATTGTTGGGGCTTTTAGCAACGCATGCTGGATGCTAGGACTCCTGTCTTGGGAATAGACGCCGTAATCAATACTTCGTACAGACGCTATCTATACTTCGTATATAGGTATCACGAGGTTGCTGGCCCGTCACGTCAAGAAGCCTTCTTGCCCTGCTCTAGCCCTTGAAGTTGCGCGATCGCCTTCGCGGCCACCGTGGCACTTTGGTACATAAGATCTAGAAATGTCAGCTGGCACGATCCAGAGTTGTGCACCTGTCGATGCCGGTTTTACTCACATCCTGGGATCACAATCCAGAAAAAATTCATCAAGACAAAGTAGAACCAAAAATAAAAGGCCTCTGGCCTGGAATATGTCACGCCCATGACATAGTGGTCAAAGAAACTGGTCGCATAGTATAACGCATCGCCGTAGAATTGACCCATGGACACAATCATCTGTAGCGGATAACGCATAGGATGTCTGAGAACGATCAAAGCAGCGACCAGAATGCATCCCGGGCCCCAGAACAGTGCCGTAACCGTTTCCATACAAAGGACGAAGGAGTTCTGGGTAAGGTACCTGGAGTCGGAAAAGGCGTACTCCTTCCACATCTGACCGATCAGTGTTTGCTTCGAGCCGAGGGTCGCATAGTTGGCTGCGTAATATCCTTCGAAGAACATGTGTATAGAGCCGGATAGGACGAACCACATGATCGTGAGCAGTTCACCTTGGTTGAGAGTAGGCTGGAATCGCTTGACGACGACGTATGTTGATGAAAAGAGTATCGTGCAGGCGCCGAAGAAGACGCCTAGTAGTGCTGGTACGCTCCATTCGTTCTCTGCATAACCTTCGATGTAGCAGCCAATTGGATAGTAGGGGTTGAATGTATGTGCTGGTATTCATTAGTATTGGTAAGGCACCGTATCTGCATTGTCGCACGAGTGTACAGTGTCAGAGGACATGATGCTTACCAGCCACTTGGGTCGCGTTGTCAACAGCTTGGCTGATGACAGTTCCAGCCATACTGACCGACCGACCGCTTTGTGATATATCTCCCGAGAACTGCCTCTCTTGTCACGATGAAAGTACTGCCGTATGTGCAGTCAGTGTGTGTGCCTGCAGGCGGCAACAACCACGAAGACAGTGTGAGCAAGAAACACCGGATGTCCAGAAAGTTGGAATGATATCAACGAGGAAAGTATCGTCTGCGATCCGCGCGTACCGTCTGACTAACGAACGCGAAATTGGCACGGCAACCACGCGCGTCATTGAAAGGGCAATAGAAGCATTGATGAAGCACCGCGGGATCTATCATTAAGCACCATCGGCAGCCAAAAAATACTTTGCGTCAAATAACGTACAGGACAGCATCTCACGATCATGCTCAGACAACGTATCATCGACGCGCCAGCGCGACTGTCAGGTGTTCTTCTACCAATTATCCAAAGCGACTCATGTATTAGGATTTGTGTTCGTACGACCTACATATACTCCTACATATTCAATCATGTCTTTTGTGACTTGGCACGACATGGTTTAACCTTCGTCGCTATCTAGTCGGGTCGCTGACCACCGTCATCGTGAGATGCGCCTCCGATATCCCCGATACGGAGCTCAGCTGCATGGACGACCAAGTCTTGCTCGATGACTTTTTGTGATTGTGCCTCCACGGTGCTGCCGTTCTCGAGATTCGCTGGGACCGCGCTTTGCACCTCAGTCGCAAATGATCTGACACGTACAAAACAACATCCTAAGCTCGACCTGCGCGAGGCCAGGACTGTATTTCGCTGTCTGAAGTGTCGGCAAGAATGGCAGATCTGGTCAACGGGTGGAGGTAGCGTCGGTAGACACAGGTAGCCCTTGGATCGCAAGGTCTCAAACTATGCGTTGCAGACGAGTGGGGTCGAGGAGTGAAGGTAAGCATCTTACAAGACACTGTTGAAGACTGGTGGTATCATCGAGGCGAGTGTGAATGTCCAGCTGGTTCCGAAGCATTGGAGCACGCATAGCACAACGCAGCGAGCCGCAATGTCCAAGTCTATCATATGCTACTGCTTCCAGTCAGCACACATTCGTCATAGCGCTCACGCGATAGACATACCATATGTCTATACACGCACAGGCTGTATATCTTACACGGCAGAGTATCCTCCCCGCGAACCTCCTCCTCCTCCTCGTGTCCGGTCCACCATGCCGCTTGTCCAATCCTTGACAATATAAGGGATGTCGCGGATAGTGTCGCCATGAGGTATGAGATCCCATCCTCTGGCGCCATACCGGTTGTAGTTGAGCCAAGAACCAAAGATGATATACGAAGCAGCCAGCAAGAACACGATGATCAGGAACCACGTAAAGAATCCCCAGCCCGCAGCCTTGTCGCCCGAGCCTTTCTTCGGAGGCGGAGCATCTTCGCATGCGTATTTTGTCTTCCACTTCAGTCGCAATACCCCGACGTCGCTTTCGTCTTTGTAACTGACGAACTGCAGCGCTTTACCCTTATCGAGATCGGGTAGCTCGCGATGGTCTTCTCCATCATCGTCCTTGTTTTCGCGCTTACGCATGCTGCTGTAGGATGTCAAGTCCATGGCTTTCGAATCCTCGAAACCCTCAGTACCTTCCAGTTCTTTGTCGCATAGGAACTCGATAATGGCTTTCTGCTCCTTCTTCTCGTACTTTCCTCCGTGCAGCTCCGCTCGGATGCCCTCCCGCTGGGAATCTTCATGACTCGAGCTGTCCTTCAGTCTCGTGAACTTGGCGTTCAAGTGTCTGCCATCGCTCATAGCATACTCGCCAGCGATCGGTATTACTTCTTGCACTACGCTGTGCCCGTCATCCTCGTACACCCTTTTTACGCCGCAGACGCGCGTCCCGCCCGGACATTGTTCTTTCGAATTCTCCTTGGTCTTTTTGAGGGGAGCGCAAATGTCGAGTGTGAATGTGGTGTTGGTGATGGTTGGCTGTGTCAATACCTGGTGGTTCACCTGTTTGGGTCCACCGAGCTTCTCCAGATTGAACGTTTTCTGGTCAGCTTGGATCTTCTTGCAGTCGTATGTGACTGCTGATATGGCCGCCGGCAGCAGAAAAAAGACCGAGACGTAGGAGAAGGATGGCGGCATGATTGACGTATGCCTATCCGATCCAAAGCTCGGATTCTGGCAGTGCTCGTGGTCGTCAGGCTGTATTGAGCAGATGTGAGAAAGTAAAGGCACGCTGTATTTCTGTCAAAAGTATTGTCGGCAAGCTGATTGCTATGCTGTAAAGCTGTGGGGGAGAATGATAATGTAATGAGCGAGCATGCGGACAACTCTCGCGTGAATACAACTAATTTCCAGGGTGTCCGAGCCTCCGAGACTCCCAATCGGGCGGATCGAGGCCGACTAGTTCGTCACGGGATTCACGCCACTAAAGTCCGCCCTCCGGTTCATCTGTCGCTTAGCGTAGGTGAAAGTAGAATCTTTTATACCAAGGAGCGTGCCTCACTGCGCGCTGATGTGATTCTCATCGGGTCAAGATATCGAACAGCTGCGTAACCGCACGGAAATGTCGTATGCGGATATGATCGATAGCAACAGGTAGTCCTTACTAATTAATTAGGTGATGTAACGTCAGACAAATGTGTTTTAGCTACGTTCGGCATAAATTCATCTATACCGTCGCCGGTTTGAGTGGATTCGTAGAGCGCGCCCTGCGGTTGTGAACTGAAAAGGTTGAATCGACAGACTGTGGAAAGGATAATCACGAACTCCCTTCTCGTCAGGACTTCAACTGGAGCATTATGCCGAAAGTAAACTACCTCGTCCTCTTATGCCTCCCCCTCCCTATCCTGCCTCCCCTCATTGCTCTCGACTTGACTCCTAGCGTCCAGCTCAACAGCCTCGACCTGCGATGACAGCTCCGCCGGTGCGGTTTTGCTCTCAAATTCTGCTATTGGATTCGTCGCATCCCCGTGGACTTCATACGTCTCTTTTGAGTCCAATTCTCGTTTACTCTCGCTATCATTGTACAGGACCTCTGCCGGAGGTCGGAACGTCTGCTTTGACGCACGGTTGCGGTGCAGTAAGAACAAAAGCAGCGCCACTAGGAGTGCGACACCTGCGATGACGCCTACAACTATGCCAGCTATAGCTCCACCTGAAAGTTTTGAGCTTGATCCGGACTTGGCTTCAACTCCTATCGATGTCGCGGTCGATGACGGGGACTGTTGTCTGTCAGTTGGAATAGCCATGCTGTGTAAGAGAAGTAGAACTTACATTGGTCGGAACGAAGATGGTTTTCTGTGCTTGCAGGGCATAGCCGTCCATGGGATGTGCGTACAGTCCCACCCCACTGGTACTGGCGGAAAATGTCACAGTCGCGCTGACGCTCTTATTGTTGTACTGAACGACTCGCACCGCAGACCCACTGGGCAGATCGGAGTAGCACGTTCCGCCGTACATTGGTCGATAGCCATCGATTGTGGTTGATGGATCTGTCCTCTTGAATCCACTACACAGGATGGTCAACTTAGATCTCTGATGTTTAGTTGACCGCGTGTACGTACGGTGGACAGCAAGCAACATAGTTTCCTGGGGCAGTCATGACGGTCTCCCAACTGAGTGGGCATATAAAAGGTGACATGGCGGGTACTATCGAGGAGTGATTGGCAGTCCGATACGCTGCCATCCACTCGCTAGGATAGCATTCCGACACTGTGCTCGAGCTTACGGGCATGGGCTCCTGCTTTGGAGTCAGTACTCGCTCGACGTGGTGAGCATAAGTGACATACATTTGCCCAGATTTCGTAGTTTGGCGACGAGAGCATGGTGAACATGAGTGATTGTTCTGTGCATTTTGCTGGTGGCGTGAAGGTGGTCGTGAGGGCGACGACATCTCCTGCTGTGGTTGCCGTCGCAGACGTGGATGGAGGAGTCGTGCTTGACATACCGGGTCTGGACGTTGTTCAAGCAGACGGCCAGGGCAGTCCTTCGAGTGGGTACCTCACAACGATCACCACATGAGATCAATGGTGGGCATTGCAACAGTTCGAGGATGTAGAATAGACGGTGGAGCTGAGTCGCAAAGGGCAATATGGTCCCCGTTGCTACTCGTGCAGCTCGAAATAGAACCCCACTCAATATCGGTTAGAGGCATTCGCATATGGTATAAGTGCTCGAACGTCGGCAATACCAGCAGGGGAGGTCAAGCAAGTGGACCCCCAAGAATACCGCGTCTGGATGCATCGGAGCTGTGAAAGCATGCATTGTTCCCCAAGTATGGCGACTCTATTCCGTCTATCGACGGATCAGTGGTGACTTGTCGGCAATCAGCAGGAAGCCAGTGCTAATTCCCAAGCCCAATAACTCTCGCCGAACGTATAGCGCTCGTAGCGCTCCAAGCCAGATCAGCGGTGGTACAGCTGTCAATCGCAGCGCCCACAGCTTCGATCCACACCAACACTGTAGACATATTGGCCAGCCGCGCTTCTTGACGTGGTATCGAAGGATTCGAGGTCATGTAAAGGTTGTGTCACAGGAAAGGCAAGTCAGTATGACTGGGACTTCTCAGCCAGTCGCTTCTGGTCTTGCTCCATTGTTTCAGCCCTGGTACTCCCCTCCTCTCGAGTGCGCAAGGTATATATGAACGTGCTGTAGGGCGTTAGCGAGCCAGTAGCACATTCGCTGTTGCGCGGAGCGCACACCAGTGAGGGAGACACCGTAGTCCGGGCACCGATGAAGGAAGATGCCGTGATTCGGCCACCGGTGAAGGAGATACCGTAGTTCGGCCACCGGTGGAAGAAATATCCCTGCTAGACAGGGACTGGGTACCAATAATTTTATCCCGATGTGCCTGCCGGCGCTTGCATCCTGCATGTAAGGCACTAAGCCACAGTCCTAGATTTTCATGTGGTTCCTAGATTAATATAATCATGAGCGCTAACGAAAGGCATGTGCCAAATGCAGCAAGAAGGATTTGGATCACGTCCAGCTACAGGTTATTCGAGACATGAAATGATGGCATGGCTCCAGGCACGCCAGCTCAAACGATATAGCAGAAGGGATCAAGAAGGCTCTTGTCGCAGTGAAAATTGTCATAGAACATATCGTCACCTTCTCTTTCGCCTACCATCGCTATGCTAGCGGATTGTTCATGGAATCTGCTGCAAGCATTCGCTGTCCTGCCGGCGTTAGTCACAGCACAGAACGTCTTCGCACATGTCATTGTTGGCAACAACGGAGCCTACACAGTCGACGATTGGACCAAGGACATCGTTCTGGCATCGAGCTTTGGTATTGATGCCTTTGTGCTCAATATAGGAACTCCTTTCGAAGGCACGACTGCGACCCAGCTTGTACGATCACACCTGAATTACGTGGTAGCGAAGGACTGACGGTATCGATAGAGTTATGCTTACCAAGCTGCGAATGCGCTCATCAACGATGGGGAGGGAGACTTCAAGCTCCTCATCTCTTTCGACTATCCTGGCGGCGATGGACACTGGACGACTCCAGATATCGAGACGATCCTGAAAGCGTACGGCCCAAATGGAGCATCTTTCAGAGTGGATGGCAAGCCGTTCGTTTCGACATTTGAAGGGACTAACACCACAATCGGCGAGCCCGCTGCCTGGTCTACCATTCGTTCGGACATCCAGTCCACTGTCGGCGATATCTATTTTGTTCCATGTTGGACGTCCCTTGGCCCGGGGGGATTCGATGCCAGTCTTGTGGATGGTGCTTGTACGTCGGCTAGACTTGAACCGTTGAACAATGCTGACTTGGAGTAGTCTCTTGGGATATGTGGCCGGATGGGCCGGTGGACGTTAACACCGTCTCAGACAAGAGTTGGCAGTCTACCATGAAATCCGCCGGCAAAAGCTACATGATGGGCGTTTCTCCATGGTTTTACACGGATCTACCTCAGTATAAGAAAGCATGGGTATGGCGCGGCGACAACGCTTGGTCGCTCCGATGGAACCAGACGATGGAGCTCCAACCTGAATTCGTAGAGATCGTCACGTGGAACGACTACGGGGAATCGCACTACATTGGCCCAATTGTGGACGCTGGCATTCCTTCCGGCGCTGAGGTGTATGTGGACGGCTACCCTCACGAGAGCTGGCTGCAGACTCTGAAGTACCAGATTGCAGCATACAAGCACGCGTATGACGCTGCCAATAATGCTGCTCCAGAGGTGGACTCGAACAAGATCGTATTTTGGTATAGGACTAGTCCTGCCAGCGCTGGAACGACAGATGTGGTGGGAAACAACGCGAAGACCGATGCAAACCCAAATGGCTATCAGCAAGCATATGATGTCGCCGAGATCCTCGAGGACGAGGTGTTTGCGATCGTTCTAGCGACTGGAGGTGGCTCGGCAAGCATCAGCATTGGCAGCTCGACGTCCACTTATGGCATCGTCGCAGGTCAGAACTTCATCTCCAAGGCATTTGATGGAAACACGGGTGCTGTTAAGGTCTCTTTTGGCAGCATTACCGGCGACGGAGTAGACATCATGGCAGAGCCAGCCAGTGGCACAGCCAATTTCAACACTTGGGTAGGTTGTGCAGGATCCTGCGCATAGATGATGCGATCTTAATGAAATTTTCATTGGTTTTGCGCAAAGAAGCAGGTAAAGTTGCATTTGCAGGACCTCAGAGTCACGTGATGTAAGTGGCACTTTGCTTACTGATAGGAAAGGTGTGTTTCTAGTCGGACATGTCACGTGGGACGTACGGTACCAGGCCAATTGAACGGCTGCCATTCACCTCGCAAGCGGACACACGCCTGTCTGTCGTCTCTGCAGACATGGTATTAGGCATTCGTGACGTACTCTGGATTTAATGAGCTTCACAAGCGACCATCTCGCTGCACAATATGAGTGTCAAGCATCATGAGTAAGACGGGCAGACCGAGAATTTGTCGCAGGTACCATGCAGGCGTCCAGAATGACCATTTGCTTACTGCAGACTCCCTAGTAGCGCCAGAACTCCATACCGCCACCCTTCAATTCTCCACAAGGATACAGTCGCAGCTCGGGTATGGACATTAACCGCACTGTCATCACGCCAGCACCGCGTGGCGACGACATCCCATCAGACCACGCGCTGAAGCTGTGCGATACTTCACCGTGGCCACCATGCAGTCATGCTCGGTCGGTGAGCTCACAAGTACATGCCGACAAGCCAGCCACACATACTCCTTCGGCGATTCTGTACATCGCCCGCTGCTGGCAAGTCGCTCCGGTCCATCCGCAACGTGCAGGCCGGCCAACATGGCCTGGTGTGCCAATGCCGTTGCCAGCGTTCGCAAGCACTTGGACCGCCTCAATGCTGCACCAAAGGCCAGCCTACATAACTCCAGCGGGAGGTCAGGCTCGCCTCCTATTCGGGCGCCAATCCGGGCGTCCGAGACCAGAACACCATACGATGACGGCAGGTCCCTGCTTGACGCGGGCGATATGAGTCAATCACAGTATGTCATCTTGATCTTAGACTTGGCCGTCTGCTGCCCACCAGCTTGCCTGGGTTCTGGATCGCATAGGCACAGCCGCATCAGCCTCTCACACGTTTTCGCTGAAATGACTCAGCTCCGTCAAGTCTGACCTCCCAGCTATCTCGTCCCCACAAGAAACCTGATCGGACCAGAGATAAGCACATTGATCACTTTAGAAGACGCTCTGTGCCATATCGAATGGATATAGGCTTCTGATGATATAGCGCCCTCGATTTCATCTCTCACCTTCGATCGATTTCTCGCTCTTTCTTCGTCCCATATGGCGTACGTGCTCGTGCTCGTGCTCATCTTAACACTGTTAGCGTGCCAGATCGCTTGCGCGCCTTACGATTCGCGAGAGCTAGAATACAATCTGAATACTAACGAGCGAGCGCAAAGTCCGTTACAATACTCAGGCCAGTGGGAAAATCATACTTACACAGCTTCTCCCGCAAATTGGCGATTTCCTTTCTACACTCTGTTCTTGGATCGATTTGTCAATGGGGATCCGACGAACGATGACAACAACGGGACGGTGTTTGAGCATGATGTGCTAAATACCCAGTTTCGATATGGAGGTACGTGATCCTCGGCATGTAGCAGTTGCTCAGATGGTGGCAACGTGTTCGGGACGTGCACGTGCGCTGTGCAAGACGCGGTGCTTCAGTGTCGAAGCCATTTGTCAAGCATTGCTCACACCTTTCTATCTGTCAGGCGATTTGATCGGCCTTATCGACTCGCTAGATTATCTCCAGGGCATGGGCATCAAGGTAAGATGCAAGAACGACAAGGGATCGAATGACCATTTCTGATTCTCCGACAGGGCATCTATATCGCTGGAACACCATACCTTAACATGCCTTGGGATTATCATCAATACTCGGTACGGAATGAAATTCAATAAATCAACGGCGTAGCTAACTCATGATACAGCCTGTCGACTTCACCGTCCTCGACCATCACCTGGGAACCATAACACAGTGGCGAGCAGCAGTAGACGAAATTCACAAGCGGGGCATGTACATCATGCTGGACAACACTGGCCCGACGTGAACCCCTCCCACATCGCCTTCAATATTTCGGAAATGTTCTAACGATGGGTAGCATGGCAGATCTGATAGGCTTCGAGGGCTTCCTCAATACCACAGCCCCTTTCGAGCCGAAGGAGCATCGAGCTGAGTGGAATCGTAACCAGACTTACCTGGACTTCTCCATCGGGAACACTTACAACGATACCTGCGAATATCCGAGATTCTGGAATGAGTCTGGCAACAGGGTACTCAAAGACTCCGATCCTAAGTTTAGCCAGCTCGCTGGCTGCTACAATAGTGATTTTGACCAAGTAAGGACATGAGCCGCGCAGGAAGACGGAGTAGGCTAACCTGTGTGTAGTACGGCGACACCGGTGCCTTCGACCCGGACTGGCAGAAGCAACTCTCGAGGTACGCTTCGGTTCAGGATCGCCTGCGCGAATGGGTTCCGTCGGTCAGGAAGAGGATAGAAACATTCTCGTGCCTCGTCATTTCGCAATTAGACATCGATGGATTTCGCTTTGATAAAGCTGCGCAGATCACCCCCGATGCTCAAGCTCACATGTCAGCTTCTCTCAGAGCCTGTGCACGCAATTATGGAAAGGAGAATTTCTTCGTGGTGGGAGAGTTCACAAGCGGCAACAGTCTGGGATCGATCTTCTTCGGACGTGGGAGAGAGCCAGAGATGGTCACTAAGAACTTGACAGAGGCGATCCTGACCACGCCCTCTGATAGTGGCCGTTTTCTGCGCGGAGAAAATCTGCAGGGTCTCGATGCTGCTGCATTCCACTACAGCATCTATCGAACGTTAGTCAGGTTCCTTGGCCTAGACGGCAACATAACGGCGGGATACGACGTCCCAGCGAGCTTCGTCGACAGCTGGAATACGATGCTTATTACGAACGATTTCCTGAACGCAAACACAGGTGACTTCGATCCCAGGCACTTGTTTGGAGCGTCTAATCAAGATAATTTTCGTTGGCCGGCAGTCACAAATGGAACAGACCGCATGCTTCTCGGTCTCTTCATTACGACTCTGCATATGCCTGGGATTCCCCTCTTGTTATGGGGCGAAGAGCAAGCTTTCTATATACTAGACAGCACAGATAAGAACTATGTCTACGGGAGACAACCCATGGCTAATGCAGCAGCGTGGCAGCTCCATGGCTGCAATACGTTGGGCTCCTCTACATTCTATCACTGGCCAGTGGACGCGGCTCTACGCGGCTGCGACGATGATTCGGTCAGCCTAGACCATAGGGATCCCACGCACCCAGTACGCAACATCATTAAAGCCATGTACTCTTTACGCGAGAATTATCCAGTTCTGAACGACGGATTCAAGCTTCAGTCCTTGTCAAATCAAACACAACAAGTGTTTCTTCCTGGCTCAAATGGCACCGCTACAGAGATAGGGTTGTGGAGTGTCGTACGGGACCAGCTTGAGCCGCTTCAACAATTGGACGCCGGAAGTCAATCAGTCTGGTTAGTGTATCACAACCAGGATCGCGAGGTTTTGTACGAATTCGACTGCTCGAACAACCATACTGCGTTAATTGCGCCATTCGACGGTGGAACCATCGTGAAAAACCTCCTTGCCCCATATGAAGAGCTGGAGCTTCAGAATGGACCAGGAAAGAAGCTCTTCATCGATCACTCCCAAGGGGCCAATGGCTGTCTCAATGAACTGACGCTCGACCCCTGGGCTTTCAAGGCATATGTGCCAAAAGCCGCGTGGCTGGCTCCGCCTCGTATGCTGACGAAATTTCTGCCGGGCCACGATGCACGACTACCATCTGCTGAAACAGTCGAGGTTGAGCTCCGCTTCTCTGAGATAATGGACTGTGACGGTATCACCAAGAGAATAACTATCGCGTCAACGACGGAAGACAACAAACAACCAGACATCGATCTACGCTCCGTTGTCTGCACTCAGATCATGCCGACGGATGCCCCTTCTTACGGAGCATACATTCCCTCTGTATGGAGTTGGAAAGCGACCCTATCTGGTGTCTCCGACGGCATACACACTTTGACAGTGCGCACTGAAACTGTCGCGACCAATACTACATCGATTGACCGTTTGATGTTCCGTGTCGGCAAGCCTAACAATCCGATGGTGTTTCCGCGAAGCGCAAACTACAGCCTAGAATCCTATTTCAGAGACTCCTCTAGTGGAGACCTAATTGTTTCGCATGCGGCTGCGGGTGCTAGCAAATGGCGATACACTACCAATTGGGGCAGCACCTGGAGCGCGTGGGCGGATTACGTAGGAGGGAACAGCAGAGTCAAGGAGCTGTCCTGGTCTGGTAGCCCCCGACAGCAGTGGTCCGGCGATCATGTAATTCTGCAATACTGGAGCAAAATGGCTGGAAGTAGTCATCAGATCCAGCACGCCGACGCCAACTGGTCCAAAATGCCACCGCGGCGATTTCCGCACCTGTTTGCTCATGGTCCCTTCAATCAGTTTGGCTATGACCAAGGCATAATAAGCCGTCTCCATCAAGACAGTTCTACAGGCGAATACAGCTTACATATTTCCACCGAATGGCCCACTAAGCTTCAATTGAATGTCTGGGGTGTGAATCCGGACGGACAACTCGACAGAACATTCGTCTATGGAGATTTGGATTCTGACAACGTGCTTGACCGAACACCTCCTCGCACAGTTGCGCCAGCTGTGCTGAATGTCACCCATCTGCCACCCTCTCCATACCTGGCATTCCGTCTAGAGGTGAATGAAGGCAATCTGCGTTATGCGTTCGTCCCTGTTGGTAGTCGCGTCATCCAGATCGTGGTTTATGCGCTGCTCTGGGCATTGCCGATCACTTCCGCGACTTTGTCCATTTGGATCTACATGGGCGCTTTCTATCGGATCAAGTTCAATAGGACAGGAATTCCCACCAAGGGCGTGGCCAGCATCCTTGGCATGTTTAAGCTTCGAAGTTCTGGTGCTCGATATCACAATCTTGACGAGCAGGACACTGGCTATGAAACGCTCAAACTTGGGCCCCTTCACTCAAGGAATGTCTCTGACTCGTCGACAGGAAGTGGCCTCGTTGGCAAAGGTCGCCGACGTTGCGTCTTGATTGCCACCATGGAATACGATATCGAAGATTGGGAAATCAAGATCAAGATAGGCGGACTAGGAGTCATGGCACAGCTGATGGGCAAGGCCCTGAGTGAGCAGGATTTGATCTGGGTGGTTCCGTGCGTAGGAGGCCTTGACTATGTAAGTATACTGCGGGAAAGTATGCTACATTTTGACTTCTTGCTGACTTTTGAATTTTCAAACAGCCTATCGACCAAATCGCAGAGCCTATGATTGTAACGGTATTGGAGAAACAGTACGAAGTCCAGGTGCAGTATCACCAATTGCGCAATATTACGTATGTTCTTCTCGATGCACCTGTTTTCAGACAGCGGACGAAGACCGAGCCATATCCGCCAAGAATGGATGACCTGGACAGTGCAATCTACTACTCTGCTTGGAATGCTTGCATTGCGGCAACAGTCAACAGGTTTCCCGTCGACATTTATCATATTAACGACTACCACGGCGCCGCAGCGCCTCTATACCTTTTGCCAAATACCATTCCCTGCTGTCTCTCCTTGCATAATGCGGAGTTTCAAGGTCTTTGGCCAATGCGGACAAAAGATGAACAGGACGAAGTCTGCAAAGCCTTCCATCTAAGCAAGGAGATTGTTGAGAGATATGTTCAGTTCGGAGAGGTGTTCAATTTGCTACACGCGGGGGCCAGCTACCTACGAGTGCATCAGAAGGGGTCAGTATCCTATTTGGCCTAACTGACTTCTTCACCGATACACTACTGACTCTTTTCTACGCTAGATTCGGAGCCGTAGGAGTTTCCAACAAGTACGGACCTCGCTCGTACGCCCGTTACCCCATCTTTTGGGGTCTAAAGGAGATTGGAAAGCTCCCGAACCCTGACCCGAGCGACACGGAGCCCTGGGACCAAGAGGCAGAGGCGAAACAAGTTATCACCGTGGATCCAGTGTACGAGGCATCCCGCGGTGACTTGAGAAGACAGGCTCAGGAGTGGGCTGGTCTCACGGTCGATCCAACCGCTGAGCTCTTCGTGTTTGTTGGCCGATGGTCGGTACAGAAAGGTGTTGACCTCATAGCGGATGTCTTCCCTTCGGTGCTCGAAAAGCATAAAAGCGTCCAGCTCATTTGCGTTGGTCCCACTATTGACCTGCATGGCAAGTTCGCCGCTCTAAAGCTCGAGACAATTATGAAGAAGTATCCTGGACGTGTTTTCTCGAAACCAGAGTTTACACAGCTACCGCCATATATCTTTAGTGGCGCCGAATTTGCTCTAATCCCATCTCGAGATGAACCTTTTGGCCTTGTGGCTGTCGAGTTTGGAAGAAAGGGCGCTCTAGGTGTGGGCGCTAGAGTTGGGGGACTGGGACAGATGCCCGGATGGTGGTATACAGTGGAAAGCATTACAACAAAGCATCTTATCCACCAGTTCAAAGCCGCAATCGAAGAAGCGCTGGAATCTTCCACGAGTGTCAGAGCTGACATGAGAGCCCGCTCAGCGAAGCAGAGATTTCCAGTCGCCAAGTGGGTTGAAGATCTCGAGATCCTCCAAAGCGCCTCAATTCGAATTCATCAGAGCGAGGCGCGACACAGTAAAGCATTCCGTCGGCGGCTGCTGGCTCCAACCGAGGGCTTGGGCTCTCACAGTAGGAACATCAGCAACGACCGTCTTTCAATGTACGACGAAGACGAAGGTGGAGAGATAGCACAAGCGAGTGGTGGTCTCGGTCGAACTCTATCCTTGGGCACACGGGCCGGTCCAGGTCATCGTATTTCTCCAGGCCACGATCATCAGCTCTCAAACATCGGGGAAGGTGATGAAGATGAGGCTGAAGTCCGGATATCGCCCGGGGACGCTGAGGCAGCATGGCGTGGCAATGAGGCCAGCAGCGTTCTGCGTCAACTGGAAGGCTTGGACTCAGCGATGCCGCGTACTAGTGCTTATCTGTACCATGACCATAACGAAGATTCTCGGGGCAGGGAGGGCATGCGAACACCCAGAATCTCGATATCCAGTCCCGCCGACAGAGCAGCACAGCCACTAGACTTCACAACAGGAGATAGCAGGTCTCGTTCGCCGAGTCCATTGCCATCGGGCAGATTGCTTCCCAACAAAGCACGTGATGCTGCTCGCCATGCTTCTTCCACCTCCCTTTTGAGCCTCAACGAGGTGACTCTCGGCCGCCAGGACTATAACTTGCAGAATACAGAGCTCAATTTCACCGATAGCACGGGCGAATACTATGAGCGATTCCAGTCGATGCTGGAGACTTCGTTCAATGCCAAGTCTTCTGAGAGCACTCTCGTCATCGAAGACTACCTCAAAGAGAGCGAGAAGCAATGGGCAGCAAAATATCGCGCTGCTAAGTTGGGCAGAACACGAAGCCCAAGCTATCAGCGACCATTATCTGCAGCCACAAGCCTTGATTCTCGCCGCAACAGCTCCGCTAGCAGCAGCAATGCCTATGCGGGCTCCACGATGGATGAATTTCTGCTCGGCGAGGATCATATCAGGCCCTCGGTCGTGAAGCGATGGCTTGAAACGAGAATATTCGACTGGCCAATCTACAGCATCTTGCTCGCCATTGGTCAAGTGATCTCTGCCAACTCGTATCAGATTGTGCTGCTGACGGGCGGGCCTAGTGGGAACGAAGCTGAAAAGCTATACATCATTGGAGGCATCTATTTTGTTGCTTCCGGAGTGTGGTGGGTGTTGTACCGCTCGGCGAAACCGAAATACGTTGTGTCGGTGCCTTTCGCGTTCTTCGGCTTGACGTTCATCATTGTCGGGCTGGCGCCCTTTATTGGTTCTGATGGTGGCAGAGATTGGGCCCGGAACGTGGCAACTGGACTCTATGCCACTGCATCTGCAAGCGGCTCCCTGTACTTTGCATTGAACTTTGGAGATGAGGGTAAGATCGGAAGCCATGATATCGATATGGAATCCGCTAATCATGTTGCATTACAGGCGGCGCACCAGTCAAAACGTGGATATATCGCGCAGCCCTCGTGCAAGGCGTCCAACAGATCTATATAGTTGCTCTTTTCTACTGGAGCAAGACTATTACCGATGCGACCGATTCTGGACGGACTATTCAGTCTTCAATCGCCAACAAGCCCGCGATGGCCGCCATTGCCTGCCCGATCGGTGCGGTCCTTCTCATGGTCGGAGTCCTGCTCTTCACCTCGCTTCCACCTTATTACAGTCAGATACCTGGCAAAATCCCGAGTTTCTACCAGTCTCTCCTTCGGCGTAATTTGATTCTCTGGATGTTCATGTCAGTTATCCTGCAGAACTACTTCCTGTCCGCTCCGTACGGTCGCAGCTGGGCTTACCTCTGGAGCTCAGTATATGCTCCCAAATGGGCCATCGCCGTACTCGCCGTCATCTTCTTCGTCGGCGTCTGGACGGCGCTCTTGGTGCTCTTCGCGCAACTCAGCAAATCGCACTCGTGGTTTCTGCCAATGTTTGCTTTTGGTCTTTTGGCACCGCGTTGGGCGCAAATGTGGTGGGGCACATCGTCGTACGGTATCTGGCTGCCTTGGATCCCGGGTGGACCTGTCGCTGGTGCGATTGCAGGTCGTTCTCTATGGCTTTGGCTGGGTGTCCTAGACTCCATTCAAGGTGTGGGAATTGGAATGGCGCTTTTACAGACCCTCACTCGCATTCACGTGGCGGTCGTTCTGACTGCCTCTCAGATGCTAGGCGCGGCTGTGACTCTAATTGCGAAGGCTACGGCGCCAGACAGAGATGGGCCTGGACCAGTATTCCCTGATCTGGCTGCAGGTGTCGTGACTGGTTTGATGCAGCCCTGGTTCTGGATAGCTTTGGTGTGTCAGTTGGTCATCCCCATTGGCTTTTTCCTCTTCTTCCGTAAGGAGCAGCTTAGCAAACCCTGAGGAGCCTTGAGAGACCTTGATGGCAAAGTGGCTGCGAATCAGCAAGCTGCGTCCATATTCTATTATGACACACGGCAGTCAACACATGTGAGGCGAACTAGGGCGGCACCACTTTCACTATCAGGAATACAATTTACCTTTGCCAAGGGCGGCGACTTGATGGCTTAGCGCGCTGACTCATGGCGTGGCTTATGACTGCCTTGACCTTCGATCGGCATGAAATGAGAAGGGTGAATGTACCACAGTTAAATTCCGGCTCAATCTTGTATCGTCATCATATCATCTGTCACACTTTCTAAGCTGTAGAGGCCCTCATCGCGATGCCTCGATGTATGCAACTGCCTCATGACCGGCGCGAATAAGTCGCCACGCTCTTTGGAGAATGGGATGGATGGTATTGGCATTGCTGACGGCATGCTCTAGGATCTCGATGAGACTTTACAAGTAGACATTTACTCGAGAGCTACATGGCTCACAGCGCTTCCAGCCCAATGTATAGAGCGCGGCATCGGCCCGGCTTTGTCTACGTGTTTCCGAAAGATGTACGGACAGCACTTGGTCGCTGCCACCATTTCTACGAAGCATCATCGTGCCGCATGGCAGCTCGAGCCCTCGCGACTGACTCCGCACGTACAATGACACCTGTGGCTGACATATGAATCAAATTTGTGCAGAGTCACTTCGTTGGGTAACTGTAAATGACCGTATTACTCAGGCTTAATCCAAATGGTCTCGATAGGCTCCGTGAGCAGGACTACATGCCAGCCGCCGCCGTAGCTGTTCGAGCACGTGAAGGGCAGCATTGCCTCTGCCCGTCGGAAGCACTGTGTGCCGTTCTCGCGGGAGGTATAGTGGATCTCCACCAGATCGACGGTATGCTTGCGGCGATCGATGAGCCTCCACATTGTGCTTGGATCGTTCTCCATGTACGCTCGATACGAGTTCACACTCAACAGTGCCTTGCAGTGCTGGGCTGTGCCTCGTTAGCTGAAATGTACTTCGAGCATATATCTTGAGTAAGAGAAAGCATACCCTAGAGCGCCTTAGCTACCACGGCGATACGTTCATCAACTACTTCTTGAAGTGCAACAACGATTTCTGTGATGTCCGAGATATAATGAGGTGCTTGGCGATGTCACGAACTTTGCCTTGGGCTTTAGCCTCCAGATCGGGTAGCAGATACTTCTTCGCCACCTTGTATACCTCAAGGTGAAGCCGCCAGCTCTTCCAGATCTCGTCGCTCTGGTCTCCATTCTGCCAGTACTGGATGGTGTAGATTTGGCGTAACATCGCTTCTACGGCAACTGGGTCGTCGTCTTCCAGCACCATTTCTGTCTGTTTGCTCTCCTGCGAGCGAAGTGTCAGCATGAGCTCACGAAATCCAGCAAGTGTGCCATGTACCACGAACGGCGAATCTGGTCGCAGTGCTGCAGCGAAGTATTCGCAAGGATCACCTTGTGACACTTCACCTTACGCGCGTTGCTATCCTCGCCACACACGATGGTGATGTCCGACCATTTGGCTTAGTCGAAGACCCTAGCGGCCTCGAAGGCTGCCATGACAGCTCAACTCGTAGTGCTGTGGAAGGGGCGAGTATGCTAATCAAAACGAGGACACATGAGGAACAAGAAATCCGAGTAAGTGCGTCATAAGCCAACTCGCGAGTCTCCATGTGATCGTGCCCCAGCGCCAGCAAGCTTGGTCCAAACCCGAAATATTCCGCTTCACTTGCTTCACCTTTCTACGCTCCACCCGCAGCTTCCACAGGCTCGAATACCTTCGACGGCTCTTCATAACAGCGTCGCGTTTGAATATACCAGCATCGCGTCATCAAGCTGGGCATCTCAACCGCCGCCTCACTAGCACCAATCATCATGTCAGCAGACGAACGAGTGGTAAAGCGTCGGCGGTGAGTAAGCTACACAGCAGTGTTGAAGGGGTCGCTGAGTAGGTCTAGATACACCAGCAGAATCATCACGTTGAGAGTCGGCAAGTATCGAGAAGAGCTCACTGTAAGTGACCACATATCGAGTATCGGAATCATTTACTAAAGATGAGGACGTTGCAGGTGCACGAAGATAAGCTACGCCAATCTTCGCCATTTTTCAGAGCCGCACTCGACAGAAAGGGGTCGGAGGGTATGAAAGGAGAGGTCGAGTTACCAGAAGACAAGTCTGACATTGTGGCTGCCTATGTCGATTGGCTCTACAGCGGCAAGATCAACATCTTCAAGCTGAACGACGAAGCCCGCGGCTATAGAAACGCCGACGACGATGACTTCCTGCACCTCGTTAGACTCTACGTCTTTGCAGAAAAGGGCCAGGATGTGGCATGCAAGAATGATACGCTCTCGGTGCTCTTCAGAGCCATTTGCGAATCTAACCAGTATCCGAGCCCCCAGACGGTTCGAGCCTGCTACGAAGGCACCTCAGGAGGTAGCCCTGCTCGCCGGGTAATGGTCGATGTCCACTTGGAGTACGCGGTGGCGAAAGACATCTCTGCGGACGATGAGAAGTGCCCAGAGTTCCTGGCTGATCTCACACGGGCGCTGCTCGAAACACGCCGAGACTTCGGCTCTGGCGAGTTTCTACCAAGGCGTTCTGACTACATGGAGCGGATGGAGTAGTGGTTACCGGAGGTGGCGGTCGCGACTTGAATACGAGCACTTCCTTTGAGCAGGCTCATCAGATGGCGCTTGGGATGCAGCTAAAGGGATACGGATGAGACTCGATGGACACCGTGGCGCGCCTCTTCTGATGCAGCAGTAATCATGAATGGCAAAGTGATAAGTTTGCTCCAGCAATCGATCTGCGGGACTGGTAAGAGCACCATGCCAAACATCATCACTTAGGCGCCTTTTTCGAGATTGTGGTACATGATTGTTATAACTTCGAAGCGCAACTGAAAGTCGGTGTATCCTTGCATTCGGAGATTAGCCATGCTCTCACATAAGAGCAGCCGGGACTTTGACAATGGCGCCGTCATGACCTCGGTGAGTCTGAGGAGAACAGCAACGGCATCGATGTCTCCCGACGCGGATCGCACTTTGGCACCGTGCAAGACGTGTCGCATGTCAGTCAGTAGTTTGAGCGGTCTACCCGTGAGTGGATGTATCCAGCTATCTTCATTGAGGATCAAGAAAGCCTTGAGATCGAAGAATGCCGCGGTTGATCGATGAGCTATAATGTATGGCATTATCAGTCTGCAATTTCGATGCTTCAAGTTCAAAGAAGCTCTGGCACATTAGGATCGTTGTGCGCTGTATGATCGTCCACGACACGTACCTTGCTCAAAGTATTGAACAGACACGTGATGGATATGCTTGCGAATCATCGAACTGCAAGCAAGTTCACGCAGCCAACGCTGAACCTGTTCACGTCCCTCTCTGTATCGCAACACCAAGATCACAGGTTTGTCCCTATAGCATATGGGCAGACTCTCTTGCCTAATCTGCTTGCTGACTTCAGTGACAAGCGGATGATAACGGCGTGGTTTTCCCTCCCATGGCACGGACGTCGGCAAGCCGATTACAATGCGCTCGATGTCAGCCACGGCATGTTCCAGAATCAGCAGCCGGATCTCCTTGGGTAACTCGAGGAGCGGTGAAGACATATTGCGATCTCGAGACGCGAGCTCACGATATTCAGCGACGACGGGTAAATGCGATAACAAACACCTGAAGCTGAAAGGAGAGCGCTCTACATACAGAGGCAGAATGTTGCGACCGGTTTTGCCGGAGTTTCGCCGCGGACGGAGCTCTAGCGCACTCTCGTTGCCAAGCATTTCTCCGCCAAAATTCATCTTCGCACTCAAGCACGACTTCGACTTCAAGGCACGTAACGCCAGGACATCACCGCCCGCTATCCGTCAAGATGTCTCTCGTTTCAGGCGAGAAGTCGAACTTCCAGTTCATCTTGCGTCTTCTCAACACCAACGTACGTCTTGCGCCTATAGAGGGCATGCGCTCGAGAAGTGGCACATGCGATCGGGTTGAACATCATGTACTGACGACATTGCCAGGTCGATGGCAAGCAAAAGGTCATGTACGCCTTGACCAAGATCAAGGGTGTCGGTCGCCGATACAGTAACTTGGTCTGCAAAAAGGCCGATGTTGACCTCAACAAGCGGTACATCTCACTTTCTACTTGTCTACCGCGCCGAACTGCGGGCAGAAACTGACATGTCCATCCTGTAGCGCCGGCGAGCTCACCTCCGAAGAACTCGAGCGCATCGTCACCATCATCCAGAACCCAACCCAATACAAGATTCCAACCTGGTTCCTCAACAGACAGCGCGACATCGTCGATGGCAAGGACAACCAGGTCCTTGCCAACGGCGTGGACAGTAAGCTCCGTGAGGATTTGGAACGTCTGAAGAAGATCCGCGCCCACCGTGGTCTTCGTCATTACTGGGGTCTCCGTGTCCGTGGTCAGCACTCCAAGACCACTGGCCGTCGTGGTAGGACCGTCGGTGTCAGCAAGAAGAAGGGTTAGTGGTATGCGCGAAGCTTTTCAACGCTTTCTGCGTCTTTTGGAGTTGGTGTCCGTGGGGGCGGTGGAAGAACAACACAGTGCACCTGTTGTGATGGAGGCCCAGGCCTGCGGCACTGCACAGATAACCATACCACAATGGAAAGAAAGTTGTGCATCACAGTATGCCATACGCTGGGCATTGCGCCTGTAAGCTTCTCAAGCATGAGACTTTCCCTACTGCATTCCCATCTGCGTACGTAGGCATAGCGTGAACGAGGCTCTTAATAGCTCTCGTTGTTCGTGTCACTATGCATCATAACATGAACGCTCTCGTTGCTCGAAAAGCTCTATCGAGAAGTGCCGTATACTGTAAATGCTCATGTCGCTATCTTCCAGCCATACGCTCTCAATTTGCTCTTCCGATCGGCCAAGAATGGCAGTGATGAGCACGTGACACGACCCTGCCATGCCACACCTGTCGGGCAGACAAGGGATCTTTATCTCCTTAGAAATTGGCAACGATTACCCTGCCTCTTGTCACATTCTTGTTTGTGATGTCTGCGCTAAAGTGTCTGTCGCACATCAAGGCATGATTGCGACTGTCTTCATCCTGCCAGATCGCTCGTTACGCTTTCGAGATGGAGTCGGCTAACGTCAGCGCCACCAACAGGGCCATTGCTACCTACGAGTTGCTGGAGATGATCCTGCTAGCAGTGCCCACCAAAGACGTTTTGCTGGCACAGAGAGTCTCCGCACCCTTCCGGCGTACAATTGCAAGCTCAGCGGCACTACGTCGAAGATTGCACTTGCAGCCAGAGCCTATTGCAAGCCTCTCAACACTGCGCCTACATCCGCGCTTCATCCAGCTATTTGATGCAATTGGCCTACGAAGAAGTTCAGTCTACGGCGAAATGGACATGGCTGCTGCGAGGTCAACGTTGGGATCATGGAGAGATATGTTTCCATCACAACCGCCTCCAACTGCCATCGTGATAACGCAGCTGCCGTACAACATATGGCCAAGCCAAAAGCGGCCAGTACTGAAGTACCGAAGACCGGATGTTTATCTGACGCTGGGCATGATCATGGATGCGATCTGGCCCCTTACCGAGGAGAGGCACTGGAAGGATGGAGCTAAAGCGAAGTTTTACGCTTTGAGAGACGAGGACTTGGTGCCCTTGACGTCGCAATACAAGTGTGAGGTCATCGAGATAGTGGATGAAGATCGTACGGGTGAATAGCATGGGCGGTGACCACGTGACCTCTTTTTCTCAAGCAACATATAATCAACTAAAAACACCAACAATTCGAAGCTCAGCCCTCACCACACCTACAGTGATAACCCTTACCACGAATCGAAGCACTTCATCGCTACAACAGCCAAAACCTACAGCATACCATCCATCTTTGGGAAGAATGTCGGCCTCGGCAAACAACGCAGCAGGTGCTCGTAAGCGCCCATCTGCAACGATTCACGCAGACGCGCCACTACGCATGAGATCAGCTACGAGATGATTTTGAATGATATCAGTATCAGCAATGGATCCGTTTGTGTTGGCTTTGCGCCGGTTCATTCTCGTCAATCGGACCGACTCCGTCTGTCGCAAAATTACATGTACTGCTCCACTCCAAGCACCTTCCCCTTCCGTCTTTGTCCTTTTCCCAAATACAATATCAGCATGCATTGGCGCTCAAGAAGACATGGTCTCGCGCAGCTGCTGTAAATAGGACTTCGCCGACATGTCAATCGCCGCTATCCACCGTGTTCCGCTGTCGATCACCGGCTCCTGTCGATCACCGGCACTACAAATGCCTGTACTTCGGCGCACTCAAGGAAATGCTTGCAACACATCTCGTTCATCGTCTTCGGCCCGTGCGGTACAATAGTACGGGGAGATTGTGTACCTGAACCACTGCAGACGGATGTCGTGTGGTAAGCATCCAAATGAGGAAGCCGCCGCACGGAAGAACAAATATCCTTTCGTGCTCAGGCTGTGTAGCACGTATGCATGCAAGCATTGCGCACAATCTGCTGCTTGTACCTCCTTATCATCTAGTGATGGGGCTTGAGTCTGCAGGTACGGGTGGAATAACATCGGCGAATAGGTGAGTGGGTTGGCTTAGGGAAATATCTCCTTGGACGTGACGATAACCACGAAGATAGGAATCCCGCTTGGGCTCCAACTAACTATATGTTCGCCATCGTGCCTTTGCGGTCGTTGTCTTGCGCTCACGTTCCTTTCGTTGACCGTATTATCTCTGTTTTCATCTAATATGTACATCATGAAGACTTTAGCGACACTGCTCGCCATTTCATTAGTATACGCTGCAGATATTGACACAGAAGGGCTGCCTGATACTGGATTGGACACTTCAGACTGGACCGCTGGCGAGGCGCCCCCTATTTCCGACATCTATAACCTGGATGACATCCAGATTGCGGCGAAGAACACTCTTTCTGCTGCAAATTACGCGTACTACCGGACTGCTGCACTCGACGAGATCACCTATCAAGCCAATCTATTCGTCTGGAACAAAATCAGACTCAATGGATTTACATTCCAGGACGTCTCTGATGTGAACCTGAAGACGACTATCTTGGGCTACGACTTTGACCTTCCGTTCTTCATCGCCCCTGCTGCTAAAGCTGGCCGCGCCAATGAAGGCGCAGAGACCAACTTCGTAAAAGCAGCGAGCAATGCCAGTATGTTGTATGTGCCATCCATCTCTTCGACCTTGGACATCGAGGAGATCGCCGCTGCAGCTAGTGATGGTCAAGTCATGTTCCACCAAGAGTATATCTGGTCGAACCGCACACAGCTCCAGGACGAGCTCGACCGCATCAAAACTGCCGGCTTCAGAGCCATCGTCCTCACCGTCGACAATACCGGCATCTCCGGCATTCGAAACCGTCAACAACGCTTCTCTTCCTCCAGTGGTGACAACGGCCATGAAACGAACTTCTCATTAGAGACTCTAGCCGAGCTGCGCAATATGACCAGTCTCCCAATCATTCCCAAAGGCGTCAAGACCGCGCACGACGTCAAACTTTGTGCAGACCTCGGGTTTCCAGCCGTCTACATCTCCAACCACGGTGGTCGCGTCGTCGACATGGCCCCGACGGCCGTAGAAGTTCTGCTCGACGTACATCGCCTATATCCCGAAGTCTTTTCCCAGCTAGAGATCTACGCAGACGGTGGTGTTCGACGCGCGACGCACATTCTGACATTGATTGCGCTGGGTGCTCGTGCTGTTGGTCTTGGGCGCAGTCCGATGTACGCCAATATTTATGGAGAGGAGGGGGTAACTAAGATGATTGAGATTTTGACGGAAGAGCTTGAGACTACGATGAGGCTTATGGGAGAGAGTGATATTGATGGGTTTCGGGGCAATACTACTTTCATTAATACTCGACAGCTTGAGGTGGAGTATTTTGGTGGTGCATTGACGGACGACATAAGCAGCACGCCTTACGTTGTTCCCAATGGAACTTTTTCGTGATGCTGTTATAGAGACGACAGCCTTGAATACTCTGCTGGATTCATATTCGTAATATTGACGACCGAAATAATTCTACACTGTTTTAACTGTCACTCGGCGGCGTAGACTGCCCGACTCCGAATGCGATGTTCAGCAGCTGACCCCAGCGACGAAATGTGTGTCGATCGCTGTCAACCGCGCGCTTGTTCGGGAAGCGCCTCGCTGCACAGCAACGGCTTACAACTTCACCACTCTCCCACTCCTCGAACTCTCCTCAACCATCTCGATCAACCTATGCCTCTCCACAGCTTCCTCCCAGCTGGCGTAGTCCTGATGCCTCCCATCCGCAAACGCCTCATATACTCTCGCAACATTCTGCGCACTCTGCGGAAGACCCTCGAACCCATCATCAACACGCCAATCAATCTCTCTGACCTCATCGGTCGCCTGGTCATGAACTCTGATGTGCATATCATCCCCATATCCAATATTGAGGAAAGCGCCCTGAGATGTGACCTCAATTTCTCCTTTCTCGCCGTAGATACGCCAGACCAGACCGGGCGTGCCTTTGAAGGGTGCGCCGCCGCGCTGGTGGACTGTGATCACTGCACCTTCGGAGAGATGACCTTGGAACATGATCTGGTCTGGTGTTTCACGCTTCATATCTTCCAATTGTCCATCCGGGTGCTTGAGCTGGACTGTTTTGCGCTGGGTGCTCATGATGCCGGACAAAGTGCTGACCGACTGTCCTAGCGTGTATAGTACATAATCGATGGTGTGACCAAAATGGATGGATGTGATGTTGGCGCCATCTTCTTTGTCGTTGAAGGCGCGGCCAAGATGAGCTGCTTCGACCTGTAGGTCAGGATTAGAGGCGGACGGTTGGTAATGACGTGCAGCTAATGACACTTACCTGACCCATATTACCCGCCGAGCTCCTCAAATTGACACTAAACACTTTGCCAATAGCACCGCTTTCGACCAGCTCCTTGACCTTGAGGACCACAGGTGATCGTCGTGCTTGTAGACCAACAATCGTCTTGGCACCACCCGCCTTCTTCGCCGTCGCCACGAGATCCTCCGCTTCAGCTAGTGTCTTACCGAGCGGCCACTCGACATAGCATGGTTTGCCCTTGGCAGCAGCGAGGTGTATGAGTTCATGATGCTTGTTGCTGTCGACTGGGGATAAGTGCTGAACGGCAGCGAATGTTCGAACAAGTACTTACACCCAAACGGAACAGATCGCAAGATCAAAGTTGTCTGAATCCTCTGCCAGCTCCTTCGACGAACCGTAAGCCTTGACTGTCGATGGAAGCTCATATTGCTTGATCGCTGCCTGTGAAGAGTTTTTGCTTGAGTTCAGGATACCAGTGATCTGGTACTTTTTCGTCTGCTGCAAGTATGGCCAATGAGCATTCTTAGCCCAGCCGCTAGCACTAAGGCCGATGAAGGCGATTCTGATCGGTGCCATATTGCTAGTCGATGTGCAAGTCAAGTCGGATGCGCTTCCACCGCGATGCTAATGTACCATATGAAGAAACGTGATTACTAATAGCTGCATGCTTGACCCACTTAGCCCTCAGCGTGGAGTCATGTTGTGCTACCACCGCTGATAAATTCATGGAGATGCTCAAAAAGCTCCGTGCAATGGATGCAGCACATGAAGACGTCTCGTTCGTGAAGACTGTTGTCATCTTATGCTATTCTAGACAACTCATCAGCATGCAAGACGCTAAAACACAATACCACTCGCTCAAAACGCCAAGTCCCATGCTCGCAATAGTCCATCATATTTTCCAGACCATCCTTCACGCAATATACTCATTGACCCAGATCATCATCACATTAGTTCCTGCTAGGATCGTTCTCGCTCTTCTGGTAACTGCCGCATCAAGTTGTGCGCTGCCGTGCTTTCATCAAATACAAATGGCCCAGCGTCATTGCGAGGCGTCATGAGCCCGGCCGAGAGCGCAAACTGTGCATGTGAAGTCGGAGTCGTTGATAGTGCCCCAAGTGGCTCGCTGCTTGTTGGCGAAGATGAAGTAATGGCCTGGCCTATGATAATCGGTTGTGACACCGTCGACGACCCTGGCTCAGCAGAGTCTAAGCTTTCTGCGTGGGGTGAAGGTGTGCGTATCGAAGTCTGTTTGACGAGCTGTGCAAGATCGTCATCTCCCTCGTTGTGCCTGGATATGCTGCCGAGTCGTGGCGCAGATGATGTTCGTTGTACGTGCTCGTAGCTGTCGTCGCTTTGGCCTTGTCCAGAATCTCCGTCCGAGCCGCCGGCTTTCGCATCGTCAGCACTGCGCAGTACCACCGGATGTTCTTCCATTTCATCCGTCTCGTAGTCTTCCTCTGGCTGCTCGACGTCGGCTTCCAGGTCTGCAACGTATCGACAATTCGGACACGAGAAGTTAGGGTAGTGTACACTGTTGATCAGTCCTCGCACGCATTTGAAATGCCACACGTGACTGCACGGTGCCACAAACAATGCTTGACATGGCGCGACAGGATTCAAACAGATGGAGCACTCCGAGCTGTTAACACTGGCCGCATCCGAGTCCCTGTTCTTTGGTTTCAGCGCACCCTTCAGCAATCTCTTATGCGCCGTGGTGTTGAAAGTGTTCAAAGTCTTCTGCCAGCCGCGATTGCATTCGACACGAATCTTGACGCATCGAAAGATGACCTCTTCGCCTCCCTTGAAGTCAATGCCAAGCTGTACTATGTCTCCATCGTTGACTGGGTATGGGCGGCTCTCTTGTCCCGGACTGGACAGTCGCACGTGGTTCAGGAAGGTACCAGAGCTGGATTTGACATCCTTGATATACCACTGGCCGTCGTTGCACCAGAATTCACAATGTCTCCTGCTTACCACCTTCGACTTGAAGCCCACCGGCAGGCCATTGTCGGCATGGGCCGGGTTGTTGTCTCTCTCGCTGTATCTTCCCACCCTCACCACACTTCCCGGAGTTTTCAGCGTTCGCGACAGCGAGTCGAATCGAAGCGAAGGTCGCGAAGAGCGAGTCTCGATATGTGGGCTGAAGCGGATGACCGGTAGCTGCTCCTTACTGCTGTTGCCCGTCTGCGCAGAGGAGCCGCCAGCCGCTGCCAGCGGATCACCACTTGCTGCAATATCGACGGTGGACGGCCTGCGATGTGCCGGATGGTTCGGAGTGGGTGTCGGAGCAAGCGATAGTGGACCAGCGGGTCGATTTCTGGTCATCATGCTGACGGTGTTGTTTGCGCTTGCTGTCGAAGTCGAAGTGGATGTTGTGGGAGCAGCCTCTCGTCGGCCTTGTATGGCTGGAAGCCAATTTTCTCCGCTCTGTATGATGCCCGATGCGCTGTTGGCGTTGCTGTTGCTAATACTGTTGCTGTTGCTGTTGCTGCTGTTGCTTCCGCTTTCGGTACCCCGCTCGAAAGTGCTGGTGTGCTGTGGCGGCGGTGACGTTGCAGGGCTGGTTGCGCTTAGCGAAGACGTCGACCTGGCCAGAGGTGGCGGCGGGAGTTCGCTGCGTGCTTGCGAGGAAGAAAGGTGTTCTCTGGTATAGGATCGCAAGTAGGAGAGTCCGCGGAGTCGGCTGGGTCGTGATGGCGTGGGCGATGCTGGTCTTGCGACAGCCTCGCTCGGGGGTGCAGCCGATATTTGCATACTTGAAACGCGGCAAGTTGGCGACCAATGCGGCGCCAAGGCAGATAAGGGTGGTTACTGCGGTATTTAATACAAGACAGGGCAGAGCGGTGCTGTGTTTCCTCGACGCTGTGCGGTGTGCTGTGTGCTGTGTGCTGTGTGCTGTGTGCTGTGCCTTCAGCTTCCTGCAGGTCGGCGCTTTCTGCTGGAATGCAATGCCCGACCCGGGCGAGCTTGTTCTAGATGAGTTCGAGATTTGATGACCCGGTGTCACCGAACAATAATAATTATAACACTAATGGCACGATCTGTTCACGGGAAGTCGTGCGCCTGATTCATGCCGGCAATGGCCCTCCCGGCGGGAGAAGCTTGGAAACGAAGGCCTGCTGTTTTGCTAACAAGGTCACAATGAATACGCAGTACCAATCTCATTCAGTGGCTTAATTAGATAGATACACGAGCGTCAGCACAGTGAGCGGGCACTAATGAATGATGGCCATGGCACGCAGATCACAAGCCGAATGTACAGTAAATGGGTCCAGATTGGCGATTATGTAATGTGAAGCCGGGCATGATTTTGATGGGTACATGGCACTCGAGCGTTTCACTCGTTCCTGTCGTGCACATGGGTGTTGCTTCTACAGTAGTAGTATAGTTATACATGCTATATGATCGCCATACACCTGCTTTCCAGTCCGCTTCTACCCGCCGGTGCAGCTTCTGCTTGACCCAAGCGCTAGTTCATATCTATGAAAGTGATGATCCATTACACCGAAGAAAGCCTCACGGTGAGAGTGTAAAGCGTTTAAATCTCCTACGTCCGCAACATAGTCTCAGAGAGAGTTGCCACGTCTAGTTTCAGCACTTTCATGCCTCGTCATTGCAGCTTGGCAAAGTGCTTCCGTTACACCTGCACAACTCTAGATTAGCTTAATGTTTCTCTCAGAGTCCCATTTCATCGGCGGCTAGGGAGGAACTTTGGCTTGGTCGTAGCGCTCACAGCCCGGGCGCCGACGGAATGCAGCTACAACCTTATTATAGACGAATACGCATGAGCCAGCTCATATTGTGTTCACTATCTCTACGATACAACATATTCCCACATGCTCAGTGCTTTTCTACATCAGTCTTCCATGTCGAGATCCGTGCAGGTTACGTTTATACACAAGCGGCTGAGGAACAGATTAATCGAAAGCCCAGCCCCAAACCCAATACAAGGTGTAAATCGACTCTGTCTCCAGGTCAGGCAAAGTGACATTGGCCTTGCACCGAAGATTGTCTGCTTGAATAGGATCAGCTGATCCCGGGCCTGGAAAGAGAGCAGCACGACTAGCCTCAACAGACGCTCGGGTGACTGGACGAGAGTGGGACAAACTGTATGGGATTGCATAGGACGTGATGAATGCTTCTTCAATCATCTACCTCTTCCCTGTAAGCAGATCGATCATAGTGCGATCCTCCCTCTGCAGCGCTATGTCTATTGAAGAAGGCCGAGTCAACTCGCCGGCCTCGAGCATGAGCTGATCCGGATCTGCGCCGTGCCTAAGAAGCGCTTCGGCAACCAGTAGATTCCCATTTTTACATGCGATATGCAAGGGAGTTGGAGCTCTCTGAAGACCACGCCATCGGAACGCTACTGGGTTGTCGTACTGATAAGCGCATACTGCAGCTCCCTCTCTTACAAGTTCGTTGATCAGGTCAGCGCCTTCGAACTGGTTACTCCGGATAGCCGCGCAATGTAGGAGATCGCCATGATTGAGGTCGGTTCCGTGGGCTATAAGGAAGCGAATAACGTCCATATTCCCGCGGCAAATAGCCACTGAAAGAGCAGACTCATCAAGCTTAGATCGGGCATTGACATCAGCTCCTAGTTGTACTAGAAACTGTATAAAGTCTAAGTCATCAACAGCAAAGCTACTGCGTTTCAGTAATAGCATCAAAGGTCTTTTAAGCTGTGCCTTAACTTAGAATAGACATGTCAAACCGTAGTGGCTTTTTGATAGGCCATCCGAAGGCCAAAAGGACTCGAATAATGTCGCGATCTTTTTGTTCGCATGCGACCTCCACAAGGCTCTCGTCGATGTAGCAGTCTCTTTCAAGCAACACTTTTAGGAGCTCTGAATCGCCATTGCGGATAGCGTCGTTTAGCGCGCCGAGTATTGGGTTTTCTGCTTCAAGCTCTTTGATAAGACTTTCCCAAGCGTCTGTGTGCTCAATAGCAGGTGTCGAAGTGATATGTTGAGCCATGTTGTGTCAGTGTAGCGAATAAGACTTTGTCTGGGGCAGAGGTAGAACAAAAGGTTCTGGGAGGTAGCAGAGCTCTTCGGCGACTTCCGGCTGACACAGTGTCGGGGCGTCAAAGCTTCACTGCAAGCCTCGCAGAACGCTCAAACACCACCTGGTAAATACACAGCCAGGATTGAGCACGGCTCCAACGGCCGCGTATATCGGCACCTTGGTTCCAATTACTACGGGGCAGAGTGACGATTACGGGAGTAGTGAAGGTCAGAACAACAGACCCAGATGAGGCTGCGTGAGAGAAGCTGTGTCATGACACGGTAAATGTTCACGCGATTTAGCCTGGGTCAAGTACGAGAATAGCTCTGCACTGTTGTAGAGCAGCTATCAAGACGGCGATACTATTGTTCGGCCTCCTGAAGCAACAGTTCCAATCATCGTCCACGTTCGCAATAACTGAGCTGCGATAAGGATATTCGAGGAGCAAAACAATGAATCCGTAGACAGAGTGGGCACTGCAGAAGCTGGAAAACTTGTTGTCGTCCCTTGGAAGAGCAGATATATCTACTTTTGCACAGGCAAAACCTCGCGTAGCACATGCTGTTATATTATAAAGACGCTACATCATCCCCTACCGATGGCTTGTCTCAGCGTCCACGCCCAGACCTACTCGTCTCAGTGCTTACACCTGCTCATCCTAGAAATAGCTTAGTGCTCATCTTCGAGTCCCGCTTCATTGGTCAGATCGCTGTACAGCTCAGCTGTTGAGGTAAATCATCATTCAGTCGCGTGGTCGGGTTTTACGAGAAACTTCATCTTATTTCCATCTCGTCGCACGCTTGTACATACATGTTGCGCATTCAGACCATGTCAAAGAGCCTCGCACTACCGCGGCAACTCTCACAGAGTGCAAAGAGCGCGATACGAAGTTCCAGCAGAGTGCGCCAATATGCGACCACTTCTTATACTCCCATCACACCCATCGAGCGCGACCCTGCAGAATTGGATCAGATATCACGATTGTCGAATGGCATAACCGTCGCAACAGAGAGCCTGCCGGGCCACTTTTCCGGCATCGGCGTCTATATCGATGCTGGCTCACGATACGAAAGTGAGGCGCTCCGAGGTACGTCACACATCATCGATCGACTGGCCTTCAAGTCCACCACAAAGCGGACCTCAGATCAGATGCTGGAGGCGATGGAGCAACTGGGAGGCAACATACAATGCGCATCATCACGAGAAAGCTTGATGTACCAGTCAGCCACCTTCAACACCGCCGTGCCCGATACTGTTGCGCTTCTTGCAGAAACGATAAGAGATCCGAACATTACAGATGAAGAGGTATTCAGGCAATTAGAGACGGCAGACTATGAGATTGGCGAGATCTGGGGCAAGCCTGAGCTCATACTCCCCGAATTAGTTCATATGGCTGCTTACAAGGACAATACACTGGGCAATCCTTTGCTTTGCCCCAAGGATCGCTTAGACCAGATCGACCGAAGGACGGTGGAAGCATATCGCAAAGCTTTCTTCAGGCCAGAAAGGATAGTCGTCGCTTTTGCAGGAGTGAATCACAACGACGCCGTGAAATTGACCGAGCAATACTTCGGCGACATGAAAGATCCTCTTGCCTCGAGTGCAAGACCATCGGCATCATCGGAAGCGCAACAGATTCAGCCACCCTACCCGACATCAACCACAGCAGGACACAAGGATCCCGGACTCATGTCACGACTCTTCTCCAAGAATCTATCCACCTCAGCGTCACCAAAAGCAACAGTATCTCCTCTCGATCCCGCGGACATCATTCCTCATCCTCTGGAGCAGCCGATTGATTACAACCAAGCTTCCCATTATACCGGCGGTTTCTTGACACTGCCACCACTCCCCATCCCACCCAACCCATCTCTGCCGAGGGTCTCGCATATACACCTTGCGTTTGAATCATTACCCATCTCGTCGCCAGACATCTATGCCCTTGCGACACTGCAGACACTCCTCGGAGGAGGCGGCTCTTTCTCAGCAGGAGGTCCGGGCAAAGGCATGTACAGTCGTCTGTACACCAACGTCCTGAACCAATATGGCTGGGTCGAGAACTGCGTTGCTTTCAACCACGCTTACACCGACTCTGGACTCTTCGGCATTTCTGCGAGTTGTGCCACGCAATTCGTGCCCAGAATGCTCGATACCATGGCGCGCGAGCTGACTCTGTTGAGTACAGAGACTGGACTTGGCAGACTCTCCGAGACTGAAGTGAAGAGAGCCAAAAATCAGCTGAGGTCGAGCTTACTAATGAATCTCGAGTCGAGGATGGTAGAGCTTGAGGATCTTGGTAGGCAAGTGCAGGTCCACGGCAGGAGGATTACGGTCAGGGAAATGGTGTCAAATATTGAGAAAGTTACGATTTCGGACCTCAGGCGAGTGGCAAAGCAGGTTTTCAGTGGACAGGTACGAAATCGCGGCAATGGGTCTGGGGCACCTACAGTTGTTTTGCAACAAGGTGAGGAGGAAGGCATGAAGCTCAAGGAAATTCCTTGGACCCATATCCAAGAGAGGATCGCGAAGTGGGGTCTCGGAAGATTGTAGGGAGCGGCCATTGAGAACCCGCTTTGACGCTGCATTGGATGGCGTTCTCGCAGCGTTTCTGTGCATATGCTGGATCTTTACTCTACGGCCTCGAGACGTCGATGGCCGAAAGCAGCGCCTGGCGCTGTAGCTGTATCATAGTACCAGAACGAAGTATGTGTACATCACTCCCATCCGGAATGCCGCTTCTGTGTGTAGAAGCGGCGGTTTCTTGAAGGTTGTGCCGTTGTTGAAATAAAGAAGCCGCCTCCGATTCGATCGCGAAACCATTTGTACGTTTTCGGATGTGCTAACACCGCGTCAGCGGATACCTTACGCGAGACAACAACACTGATTTTGCCGCGCTCCGGAGGACTTCCACTCCTCAAGCACACACCGCCACAAAAACCATTCTGGCTCCTCCGGAACCACCTCCGCATATACACAGAAGTCATCGTGACCAAAGACTGGCCGGCGCGCTTGTACCAAGCGTTACAGCCATCGCTCACTCGTGACGGACTGTGCTTTGTCAAGCACTTGTGCATGAATTGACGACGTTATGACGTCCAGGTGGCATTGCACGAGGTTCATAAGACAGTCTTGCTCATAGCGCTTCGCGGCTTGAGCTAGATTGCAAATGTCTTACTATCACAGCGCCGAACTAGGATGAAGATTGGCTATAGACAATCTCTACAGCCGACCATGACACGCTTCAAACTTGACTCCTTGAAGGCTTGCAATGAGTCGAAGTCTAATATCGTCGTATGCGTGAAGCAATCGGTATACAAGGTACTCAACTGTGCTTCCAATCGGTTACGCCAAGCGCTACTAGTAGTGCTGCCACTTCACTTGGGCTGTGGCGCTATACAGTACGGGAAACTTCACTTCTTGTGTGATCTAAAAGCGAGGAATTCGACGAGGAGGCCTCCTCGAAGCGCGGGCAAGTCGGAAGGGAAACCACTGCGATTCCACGAAGATCTGGGATCTCGTCGTCAGATCACTCTTACAGGCGATTTCCTGCGTTCCACTGAAATACAACCAGCGCTGCTGTCGAGTCAGCAAATTCATGTGTAATGTTGTCGACGAGCGCCTCCAAAGTACGGCGGTCCTTCTTCTGCTCCCGTTCTTCCTTTATGGCCGGATTTAGCCGCAAGAGCGAAGCTGTGCAGGTGAGGCCGCTTGACATTCCACTAGACGACATCACGACAAAGGAACATACTCCTATGAGCGTATCAGATTTGGTTGGCCATAGTAAGGATCCATAATTCGGGCGTTTGCAACGGAGGTTATAGCCATTCCTGCCGCGCCGCCCGACTAGGGACCCCCTCGCCTAATCTCCGAGAGCTCATTTGTCTGTGTATTCTGTGCTCTGGTTAAGAATGGTATAGAGCACTTCGTATAGAGCACTTCGAATAGATCGTTTCGTATAGAGTATAGACCACTTCGTACAGACGCACACGGAGCGTTACTCGCCATCTTAGCGCTACGACCCGACGCCGGCGAAGCAGGGGCAGTTTGTTCGTGGGGTTTGTGCTACCGCCAATAATGGCATAGACAATTTCGTAAATGCTTATCCTAGGCGCCTCGCGCTATTCTGCTAATATGTTAAAACTAGATTATAGGGGCTTTGCTTGCGTTTGTAGGGACGGCCAGGATGGGGTGGAATTTGGTGATTCGTCCTGATTAGTACGCCTTGAATTTGCACTCGGTCAGATAGATTTAATGCATCAAGTCGTCTCGCCTTGCGATCTCGAGACTTCGCATTGATGGTAGTGCCAACGATAAGGCCGCCCAGGCCAACACGACGAGCCAAGTTTTCGTCTTGATTCTCGCATTGACCGCATCCACCTTGTGATAGAGGCGATATCTACTCAGTGTACAGAGCAAACTCGTTGGACTCTGGTGCATCTTGGTCGACGACGTACCCGACTCAATCGTATATGCATGCACATGACACGACGCGCTATGTTGCTGTCATATTACTATCACGCTTTTTTGCTCGGCAATGCGAACGTCGTGCCCTTGTTCAGGCTGCAGTGCGTGCTATACCATGACGTTGACCACGCGGCTCCGCGAGTCATGCAGCCGCCATCCTAGCCTTGGCGATGGAAGCGGCGGGCGGCAATACTCCATCGAACACGTCAAACCTGGATTCGCTCAGTATGCACTCTGTCTCCTGTTCTCACGTTTACGATGAGGTGACGGCACGTTGTGTCTTACGCCGTCAGATTGGCTAAATCTCCCGGAGCCAGTCGAGAAGCGCTGGCACATTCGCTGTACCTCCTGGCTTTTGCGATAGGAGCGAGACCAGACTGAGACCCGGCTGAGTCGTTTGGGCGAGGCTCGTTCGTTCGTGCTTTGGCCTCTTTTGCCAATAAGAGCGCTGACCACTACGTGCACCAGAACAGAACCCCACAGAGCAGATGCAGGTTTGTGCTTCCTTCTCTCTTGATCAAGTTGACATCTTCGTCCAACAGACTGAAACCCTAATGGGCCGAATGAAGAGGGCTGAGTACTATGGACTCGCGCCGAAAATAAAACGAAGCCCCTTGCCGGTCACGTCTCTTCTTCAATCGACGAAGACTCATTGACTGATTGTTCACCGTCGCACTGCTTTAATGCTGGCGACTTGCAGGTAAGTATTCCACCGAGCGACTCCGATTATGCCGTCGGAAGTAGTCGGATGTCCTGAAGGGTGCCCATCGCTCACATTTGGCTGTTCTACGGGGAACGCAGGGAGAGACCACGCTCCGTTGAAAGCCTCGTGGTACGTCAAGTCATCTTCTTATAGAGCTTACGAGCTCATGCTTCTTGGCTGGCGCCCTGGAGTGACTGGACTACCCGTGCACCCCGATGTAAGCCCGATGATGCGACGACTTGCTGCCGTGTTCAATTTTTCTCGTCATTGACACGAATCTTACGTAGTCCTGATGAATGCAAAGTATTGCGGCCAACATGGCTGAATCACCATCCTACTTTCCGCCAGAAAACTACTGGCCACCAAGCAAGAGCGCCTATCCTTTGAGAATACAACCAGAACCACTCTTACCCACACCCGTGTCGTCATGCGGACTAGCATCATTCATTGAGGATGTTGAGGATATCTCGCCGTACAACACGAGAACAAGCGCAACGTCCGAATGCTCATGTCCGACATCAGATCTTTGCATCGCGGAAACACTTGGATTACTACTTGGTTCTGCTAAGCTACTACATGTGGCCGCCGAGTGGCATCCGAGCGCATTCGAAGGACTGTCTGCGTATCTCGCTGATGAAGAGACGAGTCCGTTCTTTCTGGATCTTTCCGCTGCCCTGTCGCAGTTGGAAGATTGCTTGCATAAAATCCTCTCGAAAGCGCCGTATCTCTCATCTACCGATGCTACACTCACTTTGCTCAGGCAATGGAGATGTCCTACTAGAACGAACGTCGAAGGTGTTGACGTCTGTGCCTCAATACGTGCTCAGCTGAACTACTTGGAGATCGTCTCCGTCGACACTTTTCCACCAATACAGCACGTCATACACATGTTGTTAGCGTGGTACGACTTCTCTGATGCGCAGTTCCAGACAAGACTCGATGCACTAGAGGTACGTCCATACATTTGTCTAATGTGGCGCCACCACTGATGAATATCTGGGTAGTCCACAGAAAGCAGTCCAGCCGTCAAGCTATTGCTGGAAGCCAACAAATCCTTAGCACAGTTCTCGGTCAAGCCTTCGAGTCACGGAAGGAATGAAATGGTCGCAGAGCTTCGTACCAAAGTCGATGACTTTGTGCGTGATGCGAAGCTCGATATGACAGCTAAGTAGAAGCACAATATCCAAAAGGACGATTTGGAGGCGCTGAAGTGGAAGGTTATGTCGCCCGGCAAGACGTGAGAATTTCTGGATCCGAGTGTGTGGCGAAAATCCACACTAGTTCTTATCCGCTCCACTGGGTCGGTTGTCGTTGCTGGAAGGTGCGATGGGCTTGCGCGACTCGTTTAGAACACCACAGTCCTGGAGACGGCAATTGCAATTTCGTGCACTACTTGCATATCGCGTGCTGAGGTGAGAGGTACTTCAATCGACATCAGTATCATACCGTGCGGTAGAGCGTATTCAGTCACGACAATCATACAGCCACAGCGCGCAAGATGGGCAGAGATCCGAAAACTGCTAAAAAGCCATAACCGACAAACTCCAGAGGCAGATGGGAAAGCAGGCCAATAGTCGCAACGAGACCGCATGATCTGAAGAAGCAAGCGTATTGACCACATTGGCACCGTCAACCTCTCGCCCGCCAGTCTTGTTCTTCAAGGAGGACGACCTCCAGGTTCCAAATCGCTACCTTTGCCAATGGTACCGATGCTACTTCAAGGACCCCGAAACCGGTCTAACTTTCAATTGTGCCGCACAATGGATGATGTATCAGAAAGCCATGCTGTCCAATGACGGCCGTATCGCGGCCGAGATCATGAAATGCACGTCACCCGACAAGCAAAAGGCTCTCGGCCGCGAAGTGAGCGACTTCGACGAAGATAAGTGGAGTGCCGTACGCCTAGAAGTTGTAGAGCGTGGAAACTACCTGAAGTTCACGCAAGGGACGAATGCAGCCAGTATGAGGTTGCGAGATACTGGAGAGCCGAAGCCGTTGAAGGGCTTGCTGTTGGCGACACGGGATCGCGAGCTTGTGAGCTTCTCCGTTTGATCGTGTCTGGGGAATTGGTTTTAAGGCGTCGGAAGCGCTCAGTCAGCCAAGAGCGAGATGGGGCGAGAATGTGCTTGGGAAGGTCCTGATGAGCCTTCGTGAGAGATTGGTGAAGGAAGCGGAGAGCGTCGCCGTGGCTACTGAGCAGACTGTACAGTGATGAGAGTTGCGAGCATCGTCGTTACAGCCTGGACGTTATGCAGAGATAAAAGTCAGCGCCGGAAGTTGTATCGTCAAATGCGAAATAGCATTTGCCCCGAGCTTTGCCAAGTCCTGGCATATTCGAAGCTCTTTCGTGTACGGCCTCGACTGGCCCATGTCGAATGACTCACTGTGCACTGTATGGCTCGTACACGTTGTTCATTTCATTTGCATGACCTGATGTTTTTACTGCAGGGACTGCAACTGTCGATCATGAAGTCATCGTCGCGCGGCTGCGAACTTTCGCGCACACCCTATATTTAGACTTCTGCAAAGCCGGCCGGACAACACAAACAAAGTCAGAATGGCTATGCAGCTAACCCATTGGATTGATCGAGCCTCGCTCAGTGCGTCGTGGCCTCGACCTCCCTTAGGCTTCTTCCGGAATCTCGGGCATGTCGTCTACCCGGCAAGGTGATGGGAGGTTTCCCGCTCGTGACCTGGTACTATATTCGCTGTCCACCCGCACGGCTTCAAGCATCAGTGAGGGTCAGTTTGGTCGACGTGTGGAGTGATGATTCCAGGACGCCACCACTGCTCAAGAGGGTGTACTGCACGCTGAAGATTCGACTGATGAAGCCAGAATGCAGTGCCTCTCAGCGACTGTTATTCAGGCAAATGGCAACAATCGCGCAGAGGTGTGAGATAGTGGAGAGATTTTGGGCA
Source organism: Passalora sequoiae (assembly GCA_013248845.1). Classification (NCBI taxonomy): domain Eukaryota; kingdom Fungi; phylum Ascomycota; class Dothideomycetes; order Mycosphaerellales; family Mycosphaerellaceae; genus Passalora; species Passalora sequoiae. Next base: position 97,553 of record WSQC01000018.1, on the reverse strand, counting down.
CTGGATCTGTCTTTGGTGAGTGCCGATACGTAGCTGCAATGTATCAAACGGAGCATTCTAAATCTGGGAAAAAAGAACAGTCCAATTGACTCTCGGAGAACTCTTGACCTGTTCAGCATAGGCCATATCTCCCATACCTTAACACGGATGTGATCACTTTCATCAACTCAGCGGCTGCTTGGTCGCTATCCTCTCATCTGCCTTCCCATCAAGAGTCGCGCCTGCCCTTCGCATAGCCTTATCACTCACCACAACCCTCGCTTCTCGACTCTACTCAAAGGTACCTATAGCGTAGAGTGACTCCGCCTCAGTCCTAGCAGTAGCTCGGCTCCTCTTACGCAATCCCTTCCACATCTGAACAGCCGCTGCCTCATCCGCACAGTCCTTGTGAAGCTCTGCACGCCAGCTCTTTTCCCAGCCGTAGAGTCGAACAGGCTCATAGTATAGGGAAGAGATCTTTGTGTGGGCAACGTATCTATTGCGCAGGTTGTTATTTTTGTGCTTGTGGCGTGCCCGTGGCCTCGAGACCGGCGGGCGCACTCGCGATGCAGCATGGAGCGGCGCCATGAGATCACTGATATAGCTCGCGAAGTCTTCGCGCTGAGCAGAATGCGCCTAGAAGATATCAGCCGTGCTAATTCTCGTCGAAAGTGCAGACGAAGATTGGGTCGTCCGCCATCGCAGTATTGTCGCTGGTCTGCTCGACGCACCTCTCTCAGCTCATTCTGCTTCTTGTCCCACAGCAACATGACTTGCTTCACGTCAGCGGCAAGCGCTTGACAAGTCCTGGCGATATTGCTTGTTGTCTGATTTGGTCTTGACATGTTGAGGATCTGACCCTCGTCCAGTACCTCGAAAAGGATCTGCTGTCTTAATTCGGCGGGCAATCTCAGCAAGGGCGGCAGCTTCTTACGACGGCGCGCCGAGGTGCGCAGATCAGGGTTCCTGTCGCAATATTCCAGCTGTTCGGCCAATCGCTGGCAGTAAGACTGCTTGTACTTGCGCTTCTTGCTAGGCGGAGGCAGGAGATTACTGTAGTATCCGGAAATGGACGAGACTGGTGGACGTGTCTTGGTCATGGTGGCTTGTTGTCGGTTTTTTGGTTGATGTGTTGTGGCGAAATATTGCTGCCGACTCGAGACGCAATTGCGGACCAGAAAACCCGACTGTCGTGCGTCCCAGGAAGCTGGACGCTAGGGCGAGTCAAAATGGTCGAGCCAGCCAGTTGGGAAGCGCAGGCGACTGGCAAGTGAAGCATTCATGGATATTGGAACTGCTATTCAACGCTAAAATCGTATCCGCAACATCGCGCCAGTCGTCATTCGTCAGGTCGTCAATTTTGGTTCTTTCGGCCAACTCCCCATAACCAACAAGCCATAAGCCACCACCCTCTGTCGATATATTCTCGTCCTGTAAACAAGCCAGGTCCACCCTCGATTCCAAGCTCATCAATCTCCTCAATAGCGACTACCGTCGACGCGGTGGCTCAAACGCGTCATAATCGTCATAACTGTCATAGCTGCTCCGTCTCCTCGATGTCTTTCCCCTGCTCGGCGATCTTTTCCTGGTGCCTCTACTCAGCGATCGAAAGCGCTCCTTCAGGCCCCCGATAAAGCTCCTACTCCTTGCGCGCTCTCGTCTGTCCTTCTCACGTCCCTCATCTGGACTTCCATCACGGCCTCTCCTGCGAGAATTATTAGTGTTCCTTGTCGAAGTTGGATACGCCACTTCCCCGTACCGCATCGTTTTGGCGTAAGAGTCATCGCTGGCTCTTCGCTCACCGTAAAACTTCCGATTCTGCCGCTTCTCGTGCTGTTTCTCGATCACGTTGGCCGCCAATGCACCGACCACAAGGCCTCCGATTGTACCGAGTGGGTTGTTGCCGCCAGTGACTTCATGTGCAATCCAGGCTCCTCCTGCACCACCCGCCAATTTAGCTGCCAACCCTCGTTCGCCTTCTGAGCTGCCAAGGACGTCACGACCACCTCTCTTGATATCGAGAGCCTTCTCCTTTCTCTCTTCGTCCCGTCGTCTGCGCCTTTCTCTCTCGCGTTCTCGATCACGCTCTCGTTCAAGCTCTCGTTCAAGCTCTCGGTCATACTCGCGCTCTCGTTCACGCTCTTCGTAATAGCGTCTCTCCCTTTCGAATTCACGTTCACGCTCACGCTCTCGTTGCTCTCGTATCAAATCGTCCTCGTATGCCTGACGCGCGCTGTACGCAGTCGGAGGAGGCGGTGGACGTTGATACGTGTATGCTTCTTCTACACCTCTTCGCCATTCTGCCTCTGCTTTCTCGTCGTCGTATGGCGTCAGAGCACCTGCGGTTTCTGCTGCTGGATACTGGCTTGGATCGTTGCTCGGTGCAGATGCACGATCAAAGTACCCTGTGGGTGGTGCTCGACGCTCCTCTGCGCGAGGATCTGGTGGTGAGGCGTCATATTGGTCCGGGTATGGTTCGTCACGCGGAGGCATATGCTGATCGTGTGGCGTGTGTTGGTCATCGTATGCTGCCGTTGGCGGTGGTTCGAAGTATGGATGCTCGGCCTCTGCTCGCCGCTGGGCTCTCCGTCCGCGATCGAAGCTGTTGGCGGGCTGGTATGTGTATCGCGGCGAGTAGCCTGGCCCAGGAGGTGGACGTGGGCCAGGATTCGAGTAGTATTCCGGGCGCGACATCGTGTAGTATATTATCAATGCTGCTGTGTTTTCGTGTACTGTCTCAAAGGTAGCCTTACTTCCCGGGCTGCGTCGCATGTACTATGTACTTCCTACTGGTACGAGTCACGACAGAAGCAGGCACTACTCATGAATAGAAACGGATCCCTTCAAAGTTACAAAAAACACCTACCTCGTGCCAACATGCGCCGAGTCCACGACATGACGTATCGTCGTAGTTCACGAAACCAAGGAGTCGCGCAGTCCCACGATAGGATCGTCGCGGGTGTCGCGGGTGATTGGCGCACAGGTCGCATGGCTGAGGCAGCTGTCGTCATTAAGCCGGGCTTCTGTGACCACGTCGCAACGTACTGCATGCAAGAAGCACGAAGAAAGTGTCTTTTGCGTTGAGGCCAGACGGAATGTGCAGAGAGCAACTGGGAAGATGGGAGTAGGAAGAAGTTAAGATGACACGGACTCGTCATGCTGTGAAATGCTTCGACGGATATTCCCAGGCACCGCTACTGCGAAAACGGCCGCGGGATATCCACCATGTTCCGTGGTTACCAATCATATCATCAACGAGCGTCAAGGCATATCATCAGGCTCAGTAGCAGCTATACCATATGGAAATAGCAGGTATACGACATGGTCAGGCGCATCAGGAAGGACACAATACCACAAGTAGTTCAACAGTGTGGTGGCGTCATCAAAGATATCTAACCAAAACTACAGAAAGACTAACCCGTACTCGAGTAGGCGCTGCGGCGCCTCACCGGCATCAAAGCCACTGCTCCTGGTGGTGGTGGCGGTGGTGCGGCGGTGTTGGCGGCGGCGGCCGCCGCACGCCTCCTCTGCTCGAGGAGCTTTTTTATAGCCGCAGCCAACGGCAGGACGGAGGCCAGGCAGGAGAGGCCGAAGCCCACCCACGAGGCCGCGGATGGCGGCGCACCCAGACAATTCTGCTTGATCGCTAAACACATTCGCTGTTAGCTATAGGTTAAGGAAGTTTTGCGATAGGTGTTATAGATGGAGTCGATGCGTCGCGGTTCGATCTCGAGACTTACAACTAATGATCGTACTAATAATAAAGGCCAACCAGGCCAACACGGCGAGCCAAGCCTTAGTCTTTACGGATGCGTGTACCGCGTCCGCCTACAGAAAACCCGATGTAAGCCATGCTCATACGAAACCGGCACACGGGCATGCGGGCATTCTCGCTAAAGCTATATGTATGAAAGCACGCTTTGCGGCGTGTAAAACTTAGGACGACATACCCAGTGCCAGCCCATGGTGGCTATCCCCACGAACACAAGCAGAACGGCCAAAATCTAGTAGTGACATGTCAGCAGAATAGCGTGTCGCGCCCCGTAAGTGTACATACGAAGTTGTCGACGCCGTTGTTGGCGGCACTGCAAACCCCACGAACAAACCAGTCCTGCTCCGCCGGTGTCGTATCGAGGCTGAGATCAGGCGCGTCGCGCGCGCGCACTCCTACCACAAACGCGAAGATCACGAGTGCGTACTACGCATATCCTAATCTTATTTGCTCGAAGGAATACTCGCCGACCGCGCGACGCGGCTCCTGTGCTCTTACTTCCAACAAGTTACTAAGAATTTCTGCTTCAAAGGCCCCCTCCACAGCAGCGCTTATCTCGTTTTTGAGGTCTTGTACCAACTGCTGAGCACCGGCAGTATCCGCGCTCAAGCCAACAAGCCAGCCATCCAGACCAATGGCGTCAATAGTGCAGCTGAAGAGGCTGGCGATCGTACGTATAGCAAGGTTACTGGCAGGCACGACGTCCGCCGTATCTGGTGACTCGGCAAGGTATTGCTGAGTCCATCCTCCATTAGCCAGCTCAATGCGAAGCAGGCAAAGGAAGAAGACGAGATCAGCGTGGGTAAGCATGCTATGCATTGCCTTGACCACGTCTCGCTCCGGGAACGCTTGCAGGCGAGTGAGCAGAACACGGCATGCGTGAGCTCGTGTTGTGAGTCCAGATTCGAGAAGACCTGCAGCCCTGTCGAGCTCTTTTTCGACTGCGTCGATCTCAGATTGTACGTCTCCGTCTGCCATGTCGACGTCTCCGGTTATGAGTTGAGCCGAAGGCGGTGTTGCGTCTGGCTTATCTTGCAAGGAACGAATGAGGACTTGCAGGCCTTGCACTACCTCCGAGAGCTCCCAATGTACGTGCATGGAGATGAGGTCGCACATGAGTGTCAGATTTGGCTCAGCTTCTGCGACGGCCTGCATAATGGCGCCTGGAGCGACGATGGCTTTCGCGGACGGGTCCTTTAAGGCAGATGAGATGACTCGTTGTATGTGCTCGGTGGTCAAGTATCCTGCAAGTGTTAAGAAGCGAAGCACGTTTCTGGTAAGCAGCGCGAGGCGTAAGCTGCCAGTTCCCTATTAAACAACAGAAATATTAGCTATGCAAGGAACTTCGTCGCGTCCAACGCGCCACGTTCGTGGTCGATGTGACCACTGAAGGGGGACAATTGTCGCCTTGTGCTACTGACTCACCTCGGACTTGCGTTGCTCTTCATGGTAAAGAAACAGCTTCTGCAGGAGGTACAAAGCGCGCCTGGCCTCCACGTGCTGCGGATCATAAGCTGTCGATGGCAGGTCCCAGAGGTTGACATTGTCATCATGGTAGCCGTTTGGAGCGTTGGTAAAATCTTCTTCCTGCTGCTGTGCTTCGAGCTTGAGCATTTTTGCCACAAAAGCTTCGAGGCCAGCTGCATCAGATGTCGCAAAGAATCTGTCAACTTTGGCTTTCCACTCGTCCCACTTGCGCTTCTTTTTATCCTTGAGTTCGACTTCGTGGGGTATCGTGTTTCCTTTGCCCAGAACGTCTCGTAGCATGGGTTCCTGCGTCAGACTTCTGCGTCCATCGTCCAGAATGTCGCCGACTTGAAAGGCTATGAGGTTTGTGCTAGAGATGGCCATGACGATGCTCAGGTCACTGAATCGAGTAATCAATCTTATCATAGCCGAGGCGTCGTCGTGGCTGCTTGGACTGCCTGACCATGCCAGAGAGCTGAGTGTTGAGCCGTACTTGATGTCATGAACTTCAAGCTTTTCTGAGGTGACTGTCAGGACGGTGGCAGAAGACAATCGGATAAAGCTCTTGACCTAAACAAAGTGAAAAACTGGTCAGCCATGATCACAAGAGCGCCCTCACGTTGCTCGTGCGTAGAGCACAGTCATGCGAAGTCAGGCGCGCTATGGCGTGACTCTGCTTCTATGCTATATGTGAATGTTCAGGCGTCTCGTCAGAGGCTTGAACGAATTGACATACCTCAGACCCACTCTTGCGACCAAGCTCGAAGGTGACTTTGGGAGATGTGCCAGACAGATCGAAGACGGTAAGGCGGTTGCCTAAGTGCTGGTAAAGCATGCCCGTGGCAGCATGGAGCTCATATTGTGCTGCATCGTTGTCCTTGATGTGTCGTGTCGGAAGCTCATATGTCAGAATATCATCGAGAGGAGGTCGTCCACCTTCCAAAGACTGTCCTGAAGTGTTTCCGATAGCATAAATGTGTAGTGCTCGTTGTTTTTCTGTTCGCCGAACTTGACAGAGCAATGCAAGTCCAGTTGTATGCACGGCACCGTGTGTCGATGAGTCGAGCAGCGCAAGAACATCTTCCCGATTCTTCAGCAGTCCTCTCCGAACATCTTCGAATTCGACGACCGCAGAGTACTCCACGTGCACACCATTATCGGCAGCTGAGTATTCCCAACGTGCCGCAGACATGTTGCCTTCAATGCAGTCCACGTCGCCGTTTTCGTATGAGACGATGACAGGATAAGTATCACTCTCTTTCAACACAGAGACGTCGTCCAACGGTGCAGTATCTACCGCAACAATGTTGGGATGCCGCAGCTTGCGTTCGAATCGGACCGGTGCTCGTGGTTCTGGTTCATCGCTTGTTGGCTTGCCAAGATTCTCTTTAATGCTCACTAAACGTGCTTTCTGCGTGAATGCACCTTCTTGAACAGCTAGATACGTCTGTCGCTGTGGCTGGAGCGGCTTTGCGCGCTTGCAGTAGATCGAACACGGTGGTACGGCGAGGTATGTACGAGGCGGCAATGCATACTGGCTGACTATGCTCTGGTTCTGTGCCTGATAGGTGCTATCAGCTAATACTCCCATACGAAATATCGTGAACTCACATTGTATATGCTGACAGACTCTCCGTCAACTCCAATGGCAACCTCACGCCTTTTTCTCTTGAGGGATCCTGCCGTCCTGTGGTGTACTGGAGCGCCCAGCGTCCGTCCGGTCTCTTTGTCGAGGGGCTTCGGTAGCGATGCGATGGCGTACGGTTCTTCAATACCGCCTGACATCTTGGTGGTTTGTCGTGTGCTCCAAGTCGGCCGGCAGTGATGTGCGAATTTCCCTGGGCTGCACGCGTTATCTTAGCGCCGCGTGTAGCCGTCATGCTTTCTGACAAGGATTTGGCGCAAGCGAAGGCTGACCGCGTCGAAGCGCGTCATCTCAAGATCGCACGCGACAGACTCGTGCTATCACGACCATACCGCCGATTATAAGGATGCGGCGCTTCCTGACTGGGATCGATGGCGATACCACTCATAATGAATATAGAACAAGGGAAGAGCGTCCATCCATTCTTCACCAAAGCCGGCAAAGACAGTTTTGAACATGAAGAATCACGGGCACGCCCAAAACGACGCGAAAAGGAGACTCAGACATATGATGCGACCTCGATGCTGCCTGCTACAGCACCCACCACTCCACCAACCAGACAATCGTCACCAAGGGTCATCATTCCAGCATCGTCTCCTCTTCCTACTTCAGCACTGGTCAATGGCTCAGATGCAGCCGCAGGATCGATGGTCTCAGAGTCCACTGATGCTGCTCTCGCCCCGAAGACGCCGCCGCCTAAGAAAGTTCTGCGACTGAGTGCCAACGGTGGCTTCAGCTCGCCTCCAGTGAGGAAGAGGAAAGATCCGGATGAGCCAAAGTCCGAGACACCGAAAAAGCGTGGTAGGAAGAGGAAGTCTGTGGCTTCTAGTCCCGAGAAACACCTACTCGTCAAACTCGGATATGGTCATGATGAGCAATCGCGAAAGATCCTTGGCGAGAGGATTGGGAGCTTATTAGCCGGCGAGGAAAGCCTCGAATTGGACATACCGACAACCCCAAGGAGAACCACGCTAAAGAAACGAACGCCAAGGAGGGCCAAAGCAACCCATCCCTTTTTCACAGGTAAGATCGAAGAGGAAAGGCCACACAAAAGGGAGGTCCCTCGCAAAGCAACAGCCGTTACGCCAGGCAAGCTGCGCGTCAAAGCCTTTCCCAGCACAGCGCCAGATGATGTCGACACGAGCCACTTCACATCCGCACTACTCAGAGATAGGTTCATGACAAGGCATCCTGGTGCCAAGGAGGCTCCGTTCCCATCGCATGATCAGGTTCACGTTCGAGGACTGACCCATGACGAGTTTGAACACAATCGAGATCGATCAGTAATCGCATGGCCGAGGAGAAAGCGAAAGCAGGCCATATTTGCTATCGCAGAAGACGAGTCGGTTCTCACTCGCTTCGCCACACGACTCGAGCCCGAGCGTGATCGCGCAATTCGTGCGGATGGCTTTCTCGAACCAGACATGGTCATGACCTTGCCCGAAAAACTGCTTATTCCTGGTGATCACATCGCGGCTAGAGTAAAGGGCGACCTCTCGTTGACTCAGACCAATTACAATGAGGATGAGCTCTCAACCCAGTCTCCTCAAACATTCCATCACGCTGCATTGCAAAACCTTTGGCGAAAAATCCCGGGCACATTGACCGCTTTCGATGAATCCAGAGGAGAGTCATTGCAATGGGCTCAGAAGTATGCGCCGACATGCTGTGACGATGTGCTGCAACCATACGGTGCCATGGCAACCCTGAAGACTTGGCTGTCTTCGCTAGCCGTGCAGACCGTAGGAGGATCTGCCCCAGCTACAACTCCGCTGTCTCGTACAAGGCCTGCTGAGAAGCCCAAAAAGAAACGCAAGAAGAAGGACGACGACCTTGATAATTTCCTGGTTGACGACGACGAAGCGATACACGATATGAGCGAATTTGTAGAGGTCGAAGAACATGGAGAACATGGATCAAGTGATCGCAGCTTACCCAAGAGCATCGTACAGGTCGCGTATAATGGTAGCAAGCTCAGTAACGCTGTATTATTGAGTGGTCCTCATGGTTGCGGCAAGACTGCTGCTGCATACGCGGTTGCTAAAGAGATGGGCTTCAGAATTTTCGAGATATCGTCAAGCGAGAGACGAAGCGGACGCGATGTGCTCGAAAAGGTTGGCGACATGACCGAGAACCATTTGGTAAAGCATCATGGTACTGAAATTGCCGAGGCGTCGGACACAGATGGTGCCAATCGCATCGAGGAAGCCTTCCAGAAAGACCTCGATAGTGGGCGACAAGGCAAAATGAGCTCGTTCTTCCAACCCAAGAAACAAACGAGAGTGAAAGCAGCTGAACCGAAAGAGGCGATCAAGCAGAAAACCGTAGAGGCCGTGCAAGAGGCTGTGAAAAGACGACCCAAAGATCAGCAGCAGTCGCTTATCTTGCTTGAAGAGGTGGACGTACTCTTCAAGGATGATAAGGAATTCTGGACTACAGTGCTCAAGCTTATCACGACATCGAAACGACCATTCATCATGACTTGCAACGACGAGGACCTCGTGCCAATACAAGCGATGTCACTGTATGCCATTCTCCGCTTGTCCCAGCCGGACGTCGAGCTTGCGGCCGACTATATGGTCATGCTTGCTGCCGCTGAAGGTCACCTGCTGTCAAGACCTGCTGTAGTTGCACTTTATCAAAAGCATCGTCATGATCTACGCGCCAGCCTTACTGAGCTCAACTATTGGTGTCAGATGGGCATCGGAGACCCTCGAGGCGGACTTAGCTGGATCTATCAAAGATGGCCGCCGGATTCTGATGTCGATCAGCAGGGACGTAAGCTGCGTGTCGTAAGTGATGGCACTTATTATGAAAGCATGGGCATGGTCCACAGCCCTGGAGACGAGGATGAGACTTCTTTGGTGTGGCAATGGGACGAGTTCGGCATTGGTCCCCTAGACGCAATGGGCTGGCGCAACATGTCTGTATCACGTACAGCTGCATCTCCTATCGACGATGTGCAAAGGCGACGAGACCTGTGGGGTTACTCAAGATTTGCGGACTCGCTCAGTGCTATGGATGCAATCTGTGCATCCGCCGAGCCCACGCACTCTTGGCTGGACGTTACGCAGCCCAAACTGCCAAATAGAGCTCGCGCACATTATATCGAGGGCATGGCGTTATTGCAGACCGATGAGACGTTCAACAATTGGAGCAGACAGATGGTTGCGACCATAACACGCCTTCTCTGGCGTATTTCTCCCTTTGCCCGGCCTCTTACCAAGATCTTGCCAACAGATGGCGGTCCGCTTTATGCACAACGTGACCTGGAGTTTCATCTAAAGCGACGCGCTTTTTCATGCTTCGATGCCATTTGTGTTCCCTCGGAGCCTACTGCCTTCGATGGACCATTGACTGCTATTGCAATTGACTTGGCTCCATACATCAGGTCGATTGTCCAGTATGATCAATCGCTCGAGCAAGAACGCGATCGTTTGGATCTGCTACTAGCGGACGGCCGTAAAGCAGCCAAGCGTGCTAGGACCACGAGAGCAGCCCGCAGCGCTCTTGAAGGAGGACAACGTGCAACGACGCGACGCGCAAATTGGTTCTCTACAGATCTTGACGTCGGGGCGGTGCTGGCAACTGGCGGATCAACATGGCCTAGAAGCTCAACCGACGTGCCTATACCAGGGTCTGCCACAGCGTCTACGACAACGGAAGTACATGCACAGACGGAGACAGATCATCCAGCAACTAGTCATAGATGAAATACAGTACGAGAAATCATATGGCACAACACCTGTCTGAACAGATATAACAAGAATGCAGCACATTACACATTATGCTCTTACTCGATGCGGTAACCGCATTATGATTGGCTGTTTCACACCATTAGAGCCGAACGCATTTCGACGTACGCGAACGAGCTAACAATTTAGGCTCCCTGCATGAGCCCTTTGCGTAAACACGGTCACAAGCATGCGAATCTGACATAGATTGATCACGAAGTACCCCTAGGTGTACGAGGACGGCAATCTTACCCACAAAGGCGACTCTACCGCAATTCTGTTCTACCACTCCTAGCCGGGGTCTTTGCATTGGTAATCCAGTATATGATATGCACGTGGACAGCACCTTCATCGCACGTACACTACGCTTTCCGAAGCATCATTGACACAACACTCGGGTCACGCACTATGCTGCTGTCGCGGGAGGAGCTCGACAGATCATCACAACCAGATCCACAAGTGAAAGCGGTCATTACGTACTTTTCTCTCGAAAGGCACGATCTGCACTGACAAACTTCACAGTTCTTCGAGAGGAATCCACCACGGCCTCATCAGAATGATCCACTTGTCGTGCGCGCCGGTATGGCAGCCTACACACAAGCTATCCTCTCTAGACTTGGCCCTCCACCAGAAGGCCAGACAGAATTCTACCACGACATCCCCATGCGAGACGACTATTTATCAACTCTGAAGATCTTCAAACCAACAGATTCCAGGAAGCCAGGTCCACTGGTTGTACTCTGTTTCGGTGGCGGCTTCATCGCGGGTTCCAAAGACCAACTCACGGAGACAGCCCGAACACTGGTCCACCTGTTCAGTGCTACGGTCGTCAATATCAGCTATCGGCTCGCACCTGAGTGGAAGTTCCCATACGCCCAGCACGATGCTTGGGACTCGATGAAATGGATCGCTGAGAACGCCACATCTGCACTCCTCAACGCGGATCCAATGAAAGGTTTCATCATGGGAGGAGTATCAGCTGGCGGCGCCATCACTGCAAGCTTGACCCGAAAGTTCCAGCAACACCCACTACCGTCTGTTTGCCAACTAACGGGACAGTGGCTTTGCGTACCGAGCATCATGTGCAAAGATCTCTGTCCAGAGCAGTACAGAGAGTACTTCGTCAGCCAGGATACCAATGCCCTTGCACCAGGCCTGACCGAAGACGCAAGACGGACGATTCAAGCTGCCGCTGAATGGGATACGAATTCCGACCTTCGATATGCGATTAACTCTACCACACCTGTATCAGATCAGCCGAAGTCGTACTTCCAGGTGGATGGAATGGACACTCTAAGAGACGACGGTCTAATATATGAAGAAATGCTCAAGCAGGCTGGCGTCAGCACCAGACTCGACTTCTATAGCGGGTGTCAGCATGCGCATTGGTTCATGATGCGGGGGACTGAGATCGGAGATAGAGCAAGAATTGATTGTATCCAGGGATTTGGGTGGTTGCTGGGAAAGGAGGTGAGTCGGGAAAAGGTTGCTGAGGTGTTCAGAATGAAAAGACAGTGATCATGGCATATCGAAAGACAGCAACCTGCAGGACGACATGGAAAGGCTCGAGAGCCCACATTGAGCGACGTGCTACTCTTACCTCTGCGTCGAAAGACCTCGGCATCAGGTTTGAAGCTTGGAGACATTTTCTTGTGTGCTGATTGGTATAGCACGATTATGTAGTGAGAGTTCTTACAGAAGTTTACTGGCAGAACTTTGGAGCTTACTACGAGGACCCCGATTGACCACATGCTAGATGACAGATGTACAGTGCTTCGACGCAAGCCAACACTGCTTTTCCAGCGGGCACACATAAGTAGGAGCTGGTAGGCGAGCTCGCCCAATGGTCTAGTCACTCTGCAACCCATCTCGTCTTGATCGCCACGTCCAATGCAAGGTTTTCTGGCACCTTTTTCCCCAGGACGACTATTCTATCACTAAAGTGATCACCATGATTGGCCTCCTAGTATTAAATATCGCTCTCGCAATCGCTGCGGTAGATGCACTCTACTGCCGACCGGAGATCAAGGTCGGATCGTACAAGTTCGGAGTGAAGATTCAGCCTTACGATGGGCTGAGTTGCGCTGGCGGCGATAAGAAACATCGGATCGGTATCGCGCGAGAACATCTCTCGCCTGTGGTTCTAGTGCTAATGCGTATGACAGGTAAAGATCGCTTCACCGAACCGCCCTACTGCATATCCTGGCCAGAAATTCCTCAGGGCTTCGTGGCAGCTCATTACCGGTGGGCGCGCTATGGCCCGTGGAATGAGTATCCCGAATGTTACGGAGATTGCTACTTCAAGGCATTTTCGGAACTAGATTGTAAGGGAACTTTTATGGGACGCGTACCTGAGGTAAGGACCGTCGTGCTCCGGCATCTCTTGGCTCGGCCGAACCTCATCCCCAAATTTGCAGCCCGATAGATCAAGCTTTGCCGTCTTCACCGAACACAGAGGCCGCCTTCAGTGATGTGACTATAGCAAGAATCCAAGTGGAATGGCTGTGCGGCACTCTGGGGCTGTATCCGCCTCGAGGAAATCGGCTCATCCTTCGGGTTTTGGCGCAGGCTAACAAGGCACTGCAGGTCAACAAAAGGGAGAACATGGGCAAGTGCTTTTTCCGTGACCCAGTTCCCGGACTGCCACGCGCAGTGAGGAGTATTGCACTCGAATGCGACAAGAAGAAGAAGAAGGAAGACCCAAAGGACAAGAACCACGAAGACAAGCGAGAAATGCTCAACGGTCAAGGGGTTCAAGGCTCAGACTTCGTCTTTGGGAATACCACATTACCGGAGGTGTAGCTGTGGAATTGGCTCGCAGACCTTGTTGCAGGCTAGAGACATCACTGTGTCTCGGCTTGCGATTACAGGGTCGCAAAGTTGGCTGGTGCAGCCGTGTGGTGACCATGGCAGTTTGAGTGATCGAGCAAACAATGGCGTGGAGCGGTACCGCGGACTTCTGGATTTTGGTGCTACTTAACTATGCGATTCGGAAGTGTTGCTAAGTTTAAGAGTGTTCATTAAAATGGCAACAAGAAGCGCTTGAGAATGAACACTATTGATGGTCTAATTTTGGCCGCCTGATTGACTCCAGTTATATATGTGCATCATTGAGGTGGCATTGCGCGCGCTAAGTGGTGGTATGTGCTCGTAGATACTAAAGCACAGTGATATCGTAGACTTCTGTTCGCAGGTGGTGTGCTGCTAGCGCACATCGTAGATGAACAAATATTGCGAGACCCTACGCATTGTTACCGTAAATGTTGTAAGATCATACCCGGCGATCGAAGCCATTCACAGACGCTGGCTAGAGTGCCTCTTATCTGTTAATGGTGGTACTTAGGATCTTGAAGTGCCCAAAAATGCAAAAGATATAGAACAGGCACGTGACATAGTCTCCCCACGTTGTCACCCGCCGTAGCACTAATCCTGCGGCCTAGTGCTTATATATGGGAGAAATATGTAGAGTAAGAACGAGGTCGGCGCTAAGCCTATCTGGGGACACTTCGAGGTGCCAAAGAAGGTGTTTTCCCACCTTTGTGCAGCGAACGCAAGGAAATATGTTGGATCCCTAGCTTTCACTAGCCTGTAGTCGTATGGGACAACGGAAGAAATTGTTCCAATTTAGTAGTTCAGTTGACGGCCCAGCTGCGCAGCTCCAGATCTCCGGCGCCATTGCTAGCTCGTGCAGTTATGCAGTCTCGAGCCTCGAGGTCACGACGGCAACCTCGCCAGACTTAAGACGCATTGATTACGAATGGCACTCATTTCATATTCTTTTTGCTCTTTCTGCCGCACCTCGATGTAGATACATTGGATCCTGCACTTGCGCCTCATGCTAACCAGGATTCATTCTACCAAAGAATGGGATCATGTTCTTCTTATCGTCACCCTGGGAGACCTTCGGCGGCCTCTATACGATGTCTTTCCTGGCATTTCCAACAATGTTCGCCACACCACATCGTTTCGATACTTTGCTGAACGCACCGTGGCGTACGTACGGCACGCTGCCACAGCACACAAGACATGTACAGCACAACGCGCTTTTACGCAGCAATCACCGACCAAGGCCCTTTCAAAATCAGCGTCACTCGATTCGAGTACTGCGCCTGACGCGCTTATGATACTATAATCTCCTTTCTGCGTCTTCCCTCTCTGCTGCTGCAGCAACTGCTGGGTTAATCTGTAAAAACGGCCCATCATATTCCTTCGGCTCATCTTTGCTGGTGTCGACTCTTCTGAGGAACTCCCGCACACGACCCACCTCCTGTTGCCCTATTGCGCCCTTTTCACTTTCAATTGCAGCAAGCAGGGCCGGTAGACTTTGTTCGACTTTGTCTTCAGCCACGCCCGTGCAGAGTGACACAACCTTCCGATACATGCGTTCCAATTCTATCGAGCGGCTGCGCAACTGGTCAGCTTGCTGCGACAGCGTGGTGTTGCTGTTATGATATGCCGCCACGCGTGCTCGCAAGTTGCGCGGAGATGGTAGAGCGCCGTTCTGTTGCTGGCCATCGGCGCTGAGCCACGTCGGATTTAGCTCGACATTTGGGGCGCCATTCGTACTCCGGTGCAAGCCGGTCTTCTTCCGCTCAATTTCGCGTCTCAGATTGGCAACCTTGGCTCTGCGTTCTTCTCGGATTCGAACACGCTCCTTCATCCTTTGCAGCTCTTCCAGGCCCGACTTCTGTAGCGCTGATAGCTCACGGATCTGTTCGTTAAGCTTGTCGATTTGTTCAGTCTTCAAGCGTAAAGACTCTTTGTGCGAGGCAAGATTTTGCGTAAGCATGGATGTCAAAGCTAGAAAGAATGTCAGTCAGCACATCCTGTTCGTTATGCAACAAGGGTTACACACACGTAATGAATTCTTGACCCATATCTTCCGCTCTTGTGTCCGACGCACCAGGCTTAGCTTCGTCGTCAGGAGTCTCTCGGCTCGGCATGGGGTACGATTGTGGGTTCAACCTCGACTGCTCGCTCGCTAGGCCACCATTGGGATATGGAAGCTCGCCCTCTGTGATACCAACGCCAAAATCCTTTGGCGACACTCCCTTGTTGTTCGGCAGACTTGGATCTGCATGGATCTCTAGTAACTGCTGGATGATGCTCCGATTGCCGATTCGTGCGACAAGGTTCAGTGCCGTGTTACCGACCTTGTCTTTGGCATTGACAATGTGTGACAAAAAGCGCGAAAGGTTGACAGGTCCACGTGGACCAGCCGCAGCAGTCTCTTGGCTGGAGCTGTCGCCATTGGTCTGCTGAGAGTCGTGCTGTAAGCTCGATGCAGCGGCAGCAACATTCTTAGCAGCGGCAGAGTTCGGCTGTGTTCCTATCCTAACCAAGAACTCCAACAACGCTTCAAGATAGTACTTGCTGCTAGGACTGCGTCCTTTGATGCCACATGACACCGCGATGTGATGCAACACGGTGCGGCCAGTCATGTCGCGCACCTCAATCAGCGGACCGAGCATTTCGAGCAGTTCAGGAAAGTTCGAAAGGTCGGACGAGTTGTTAACTAGTACAGCGCTGATCAGAGGCGTATGCCCAGCAGCATTGCCTCGCCAGATGCTAGCCCCTTTCTGTATCAGGAGCTTCATGAGTGATGTCTTCGCCAGTGTCGCTGCCCAGTGCAGAGCATTGTTTGCTGATGCATCAAGCGGCATGTTGAGATCCTCGTTGGTCAGCTGTTTCAAAGTCGGATGGTTGGCATAGTCTACTCTCCCAGGCTCCGCAAAGAGGCTGAGGATCCTGTTCATCTTCTCTTGTTGTTCTTCTGTGCTCGGACCAGGGAGCGGTGGTAATGCTATTGGCTCACCGTTGCCGTTGACGGCATCTTGGAGCAGTGCATCTTCGTACAAGAAGCTCTCATTGGGTTCTGTAGGCGTGGCAGATCGCATGGAAGCATCGAGTCGCAAGTTTGGGGGCCCCATGCCGTCCTGACTTCCAGCTCGCATGCGCTTTCGTGGCGGCTCACCATTCTGGGTATTGTAGCCGGAGTCTGCACCTCTGCCGTCGGCATCCGAGGTAGCACTGTGTTGACTAGCTGATTGTGCTCCTTCCTGATTCGATGGTCTGCGCATATTTGCAGGCTTTGGAGTGCTCCCTGCTCGAGGCGCAGGAGAGTTGAGTCGAGCGGCCTTGTTCATGGCTGCCAGCGCGACACTCGTAGTAGGCGAGATGTTGGAGAAGAAAGTGCCGTTCGAGCCTGGTTGTGGATTCTGTCTTGGATCAAGACTGGAGTTGGTGTAGAATTTCTTGCGCTGTGCAGCCATGGCCTGCTCCTTGGTAGGTGTCTCCTGCTGGGTGTGGCCGCTCGAGCCATCAGCGCTCACATCGTACTCAAGGAGCGGTCTCAGAACGTCTTCAACTCCATATTGACGGCAGAACTCTCGACCGCGGTGGTAGCTGATCCATGTACCCTGATACTTGCCATAGCCACCCTGAACTTTTTCGTGCTCACCAGTCAAAATTTCCTTCTCGAGGACTTTTGTTCGCTTTCCCTTGTCGACACCAGCGACTTTAAGAATTTGAGTGGCGTTCAGCCAGCCATCGCTCCGACGGCGCATCACTGCTACGCCGCCGATCTCGACCTCATAGACCGACACGCCAGAGTACGCGGCCTACAATCATGTTCAGCAATTGTGCCACCATTGATGGGCACGTCGACGCCCATACTCACCGTATATATCTGTGGCTTCTCAGCATATCCCATAGGATATCTTTGCGCCTGGTCTCCAAAGCTTCTTGCGTACCCCGGGTTTGATACTGGGCCATTCGGGAAGCTTTGCGCGTATGCGGTAGGTTGACTGAATGAGCCGCCGTGCTGGCTGCCGCCGTCAAAAGAATTACTGTATCCATGGCTGGCGTACGAAGGCATTCCACTCGGCTGGCTGGAGGACTGCTGCGGCGAGGGTACCATATGGGCATAGGACTGTTGCGATTGCGATTGCGACTGCGATTGTTGCGGGGTTGGAGGCATCGCTGCGGTGAGATTGGGCCACTACGGGCCGGGAAAAGTCTATGTGGCTCTCAATATATGCTCGAGTCCTCGATGCAATGGCCTCTGGTCGCAGTGGAAGGGTTGGCGGTGGTATGGGCGTGTCGACTTGGTGTGTCGTTCGTGTAGGTGACGCGCTTGCTCTGCGCGTCGCGAAAAGACGAAATCTGCGGAAAGAGCCGGACTTCTGAACCTTGTTTGCTAGTCTAGCGCTTCTAACCGAGGTTGAGCCATGGAGAGCTCTTTCATGCTAACTTGCATCCTATAGTTCAGCAACAATGGAAGCGACATGAACATCTCTTCCTGTCGTGCACCGAAGTCTCGCATTCATGTATCGCTCTATTCGAGAGCCGTAGCGACTCCTTCGACCCGAGAACAGTTTTCCACACCGGCTGGCTCGACGCCCCGTGCAGCGATCCGAGATGGAGATGCCTTGAACGAGTCGCGAGCAGAGGCTCTGCCCTCAAAGCCTACCGCTGCAGAATGCTCCATACGAGCTCGTCATTTACTTCGATCAATACTGCGTGAATGTAGTTATTTGCCGGATCCTGAGGCCAAGAACTACATGTCCCGGTATGTTTTATCACGCTTCAGGCCGTACAGCTATCCGGCGTGGAAGCGGCGCGATGATCCGAAGCTCGCAGATCGACTCCGGGAGAAGCGTCGAGAGGCTCAGAGCGCGATGAATCAGTTGAGGCGAGCCAACGCTGGTGAGCTGAAGCCGTTGCAGAAGGTCCTCTTCATGACCTATGGCAGAATTGGCAAGCGAAGGCATGAGTTACTGGCGCCTTTAATGGCCGACGCGGGGGAAAGACACAGTAAAGAGCTCACGGATGACGGCGATCAGTCAATGATCAATATTGCAGCCGATGCGGACGAGATGAATAGAGCTGGTCCAACAAATACGTCGCGCGAAACACGGGCTCTCCCCACGTTGACTCCTTCTCTCTATGCGCTTGCTAGGTCGCAGATGCGTGCAAACGTAGCCACAGTCACGAGGCGAAACCCTCGCGACCTTGAGCCAGTGATACCTGAGCTCAACGCCAAAATGAGACCTATGCCAAAGTGTAGAGTTAAGAACATGACGAAGAAATGGCGTGCTGATCTTCTGGGACGCCTACTCCCTCCATTACCAGCAGCTGAGTGGAGACGCATTGGGGAGCTGGCAAGTGGTAGGGGGGTGATCGAGCGACTAACGAAGCGGAGGGCTCGACCTTCGAATGTGCATCAGCCTGAGACCAGCGCTCTCGAGACTGTGATCTGGCGCGATGCTGGTCTGGCCGATACGCGCATCTTTGGAAGCAGATCTGCGCACAGCATCACGCCACGCTACATGCAACGACTGTATGCGAAAGTGTTTGCGCTCTGCCCGAGGATGGATTTCGAGGCACCAAAAGAGCGATGGAATGTGACATGGGGCCAGCAAGTCCTTCCAGCAATTGCAGAAAGGACGCGCACTCAGCGCCGCAGCAATACTGCTGCGCTTCCTGTGTGACAAAAGAAGCGAAACATACTACACTGCGTGAATCCAATGGACGGACGCGCGTCCCCCGTGCCTGTTGCTGAAGGTCACTCCTTTACGAACAGGAGCCTTGCTTCTATACAGAAGTCCCTAACCTCACTTTGTGAGGTGCGCTCGTGGTCGAGCGCCTGCAACAGTACAAGGTACTCGCGAGCAGCGTTGCGCTTCTTCTGTCATCCAACAACTGGATGCAACGGCCTGAAAAGTATGACGCGCAACCGTTGTATCGGAAGCTTTTGCCAAGACTCCGAGCTGTGACGGGGATTCGAGCCGAGCTTAGCAATACATCATGTTGCCAATGCAGGACCGATCTTGGCCAAAATATCACTGATTCTGAGCAAAGTACCGGCGATACGAGCGACAGGATGGCAGAAATCAATCCAGATCTCCCGACAATCACTCATGCTACGGTTTGTACTACACTGAAAGAAGAGTGACGCAGAGACAGCAGTGCACAACTCGAAACGCTCGCGAAAGCGACGCGCTGCTGCTTCCACTGCATTGATAGTCTAAGAAATTGGCACGTGGTTCAAAGACAGCTGACACTCGTCTCTATTCAGGTCGATGACATTTCCGACATCCTGGCAATGATCAAGGAGCTCGCGAACTACGAGAATGAGCCCGATAAAGTCCTCGCGACGGAAGAATCTCTACGCCGCACCCTCACTTTCGAGCCTTCCCCGTCCGGCACAGTGGTGCATACCAATGCCGGCTTCGCGAAAACACTCATCCTCCGAACTCCATCGAATCCGTCGTCGTCGTACAAGTACTCAGACGCTGGCGACAAGCCTGGCGCCGTGGCCGGGATGGCATTGTATTTCAATAATTATAGCACTTGGCGCAGCAAGCCGGGGATTTACCTCGAGGATTTGTTTGTGCGGCCGCAGTATAGGAAGAGAGGATATGGCAAATGCTTAATACAGGCACTGGCGCAGGAAGTACTCCGGATCGATGGCGGCAGGCTTGAGTGGAGCTGTCTCAAATGGAATGAGCCGAGCTTGGAATTCTACAAGAGCCTGGGTGCGCGGCGCATGGATGATTGGGTGCAGTTGAGAGTCGATGGCGAGGCTTTGACAAAGCTGGCGCTGGGCAAGAGCCCTTGACCCAGTTGCTTTCTGCTGGATAGACATGTCTTTCATGACTACATGAGCTCTGCTACTGTGTCGTAGCCGCACGATAGGAATATGAAAGCGATCTGCGCACCACTGCTACTTGTAACAGTGCCGCTGTGCGGTGCCCCAAGCTATCAATGGTCGGCCGTCGCTCGAAGTAATGTAGATTGAAGTGAACATTGCTATTGTGAAACGCGTTGTACTCAGAAACTGATCGATGAGAAGCGACTTAGGCCTACGACAATAAAGAAGGGGATGTCATCTATCAGCTGCGATGTTAGGAGCATAATATTTGACCTTAGTCATGAGCTCTACAGCCCTAGAGCACCTCGAGTACCACTGCCTTCACCAGCACATGCAAATAGCAGCGTGTGGTGTCACTCAGACTGACCTTTTACCGCGGTCTCCGCAGCAGACGAAGCCGTGCTTCTGGTGAATGAAATAATGCACGACAAAATGCACAAGTCGTGCACTGCCTTCACAAACCTTACACAAGTCTGCCATTTCCAGATCGGGACTAGTCCTACAAAAATTCGAGGCGTTCTTGCTGTGAAATTGAAAAACAAAAAACACGCCTCGCAGCTACATGTAGCATTGCACACCGCACATCGAGCATCACGTACCGAATCATGGCGGATGAGGCTCCACGACTATATGTCGGCAACTTGCCGTACAGCGCCGGCGCGGAGGATATCGAGGATTTCTTTAAAAGCAACAATATTGTGACGTGCGTGGGGTGCACAAACCCGTGCTTGCAGATACTAAAAGTTCGATAGCAAGAAGGTGGATATGTCGGTCGACTCGATCAGCGGCCAGAACAAGAGCTACTGCTTCGTCGACTTTCATGACCAAGAAGGCGCACAACGCGCTTTGGAGTTGCAGGGCGCCGAACTCGGTGGTCGACCGATCAAGATCAATCCAAAGAACGATGGGAGACAAGTGACTGGAGATCGACCTGCGGCCAAGTCTTATGGTCGAGGCTGGAACCCGCGCGAGGCTTCTTCTTCCGACAACTCCTATGCTTTCGGTCGCCAGAGCAGGAACACGGCCGCCTACTCGACGCCATCGGCGGAGGAGAGCACAAGATTGTGGATCGGTGGTCTTCCACACATTCCCGACCAAGAATCGCTCGACGCTGAGATGCGCCAGCTCTGTCAAGCTTTCAATGTGACTGCCGTGAGCAAGCTAATTACGCCTCGTAATGCTGGTCAGTGGGACCAGCAAGGCATCCAGTATTGCTGCTTTGTGGATGTCGCCACGACTACAGATGCCAAGAATGCAGTCACCATGCTCAACGGGACGCAGAGTCCTCACGGTGGGCCATACAAAGTCCGTCTGGCGAATAGCAGCACTGACGGCACAAGACCTGCTCGCCATGAGCAAGCGGACGGTGTGTCGCGATCGTATGTCCCGAGGCCTGCTCGGAATGAGCAGGTTGACGGCATATCTAGGGTGTTCGTTGGCAGTCTTCCTTTCTTTGACACCCAAGAAGCCCTGGAAGAGGAGATCAGAAGCATCTTTGCCGGACACGATATCCGCCAGATCACCAACCTCAAGACACCGCACGAGTCGAAGCAGACTGAGGGTGAAAACTTCCACTACTGCTTCGTCGAGCTTCCGAGTCCCGAGGCAGCTCGACAGGCTATTGAGCAGCTTGATGGGCAGCCGTCACCATCCGGCGCAGTGTACAGAATTAGCCTCGCGAAGCAGAACGCCATGACGACTCGCACTGGTCAAGACAGACCGAGACAGAGGCAACAGAACAGCTCAGAAGCACCTCGCAACCTAGGAGGAAGCTGGAGAAGAGGTCCATAACCGCTTGTCGAATCGAACAAGCCTAGGACTGCTTTTGGTAGCACGGGAAGGAAAATTGAAAAGGATAATGCATATATCAATCGAACAGTAGCCCATCAAAGGTTTGTGTAGTTCGCGAGAGCGTCACTAGATCACGGATATTGTGGTTTCCAAGCCCCATGCGGATCAGACTATAAGCGGCCCACCCAGCATCAAGCTGACTCCATCCCGATGTGTCGTTTACTTCACTTGTCTAGGGTAAGAAAGTCCACGTCAATAAGGACGATGATGAAAAGCCGTTTGCAACCCGAAATGCCAGCGGACCGTAAGACCGATAACGTGTCAAACTATCTGTGTGAAAGTCACATCGAGAAGAATACATGTACAATGACGAGAACACAGCGAACGCGATATCAATATGAGATTGATTACTTCTCAATCGTGCAAATGTGACTTGCGTCCACTATAGGACGTTCACTTCGCGGCACCATTTGCGCCTACATAACCTACAGACCCATCACCCTCCCAGATCTTCGAGCAGTGTTCGTTGATGACTTCTCCGACCTGCTTGGACGCGCTTGCCCATTCGAACAAACCATGGTGAGTCGCATCAATACACTCCTGCTGCAAACCCGGATAATTTTCCGCCCACCATTCCGGTACTCCCTGCGCAGCAACTTCGCTCGAAGCAATATGCAAAATCCTGCCCTGATACTCTGGCTTGTCTCTAGGACTCGCCATCAGTGGTCCAAATTTCTTAAAGTGCTCATCCACAAAAGCTCTTTGATCTTCCCCGAACAGACGAAGCCCATACGCCTTCTTCTCTTCAAGGAACTCCTCGCTCAGATCTTCCGTGTTGACAGGTTCCCATATTGCAGGATCGAATAGAGCCACCGACACCGGATCGACGTCGAAGTACTTCCGCCACAAGGATGCCATTTGAAGGGCGGTGAAACAGCCGAACGAGTAGCCGCCAAGGATTACATGACTATCCCGCGACAGCCGCTTCTGGAGTTCTTCGAGGTAGAAGCTCGACCATTCATGCAGCGATTGTGGTCCTTCAACTCTGCCGAAAAAGGGATCATGCAACACAATCACATCCAGCCGTTCGTCCAATTGCGGCAACAGTTGTGCAAAAATGCGGCCCTGACCCCAGAATCCATGGACCAGAATTAATGTCGCCCGGCTCTCCTGGTTTCCGCGTGCCTCGTGTACCTCCATAAACGAGGGCCACTTGCTGGCTTCCGCCGATCCATTAGCCTCAGAGGTCTGAGACTCGTACAACGCTCTCGGGGAAGAATTTTGATACAGATCCTGTAGGAGGATATGCCAGCCTAGGCGATCGGTGACTCTGGGGAGCAGACGCATAGCCATCATCGAGTGACCTCCCATAGCGAAGAAGTCGTCGGTAGGGCCGACATCCACACCTAGCACGTTCGAGAACTCCTCGCACAGGGCGCGTTCTTCTTCGTTCTTGGGAGGAACATTCGAAGTTGTGGTCTTTGAGACTGCTGTGCGCTCGGCCAACTTGGTCAACTGTTTGCGGTCGACTTTTCCGTTGTCATTGGTCGGCATGCTTTCCAGTACGGTGACTCTTCGCGGCACCATATAGGATGGTAATTCGCGCTGAAGAGCATCACGCACCCGTTTCTCGATCTGTATGTTGCGAAGGGACTGTAGCGGTCGATTGGACAGCGTAGTAGACTCGGAAGGCTGGCTACCGTCATCAGCAGGGAAGCGGAACTTGACGCGAGCACCATTGTGAGATGGCTCGTAGTGGTGGAAGATTGCGTCCAGTCCACCGTGCTGGGAGGACTGGCGAGCCCAACTGATCTCGACTCGGAACCCCGTCTGGTCAGCCACGGCGACTAGACCAATTGGATCGATTGATGGGCACTGCTCCGCAGACTGCGTGGCCTTCTTCGACCAATCCTCCTTATCGGATGTGTCTTGGTCCTCGGTATCAAGCGTCTCCACTAGGTGCCGCTCACGAATCGTCTTACTGTATGGTATATTGCTGATCGCGAGCAATGATTGATTGCCAGACTCCTGGAGAAGCTTAATGAGGGACTCAGTATCCATGCCGCGATCTTTGAAGTCTATCCAGTCATGTCTGTCGAGATCATTTGTGACTTGGTCTTGGACGTTCGGACGCTTGAAGTGCACAATGGCCGAGTATCGATATGAGCTGAGCTCATTGGTAGCTTCCATCTTCTTGGGCAAGATCTCAACGTGCTCTACCAGATCCGGCATTTGATATCGTAGCCTTGTGAAGAACGCCGGACTCACGAGTAGCTCCTCCTCGCGGTCCTCAAGTCGAGCCATCTCCTGTCGGATATCGTTTTTGCTCGCTTCTTCTCCAAGCTTATACAATGCCCGAGACGCGAGAAATTGCCGGTTGATAGCATAAGATCTAACGTCGCCGATGAAGAGTCGTTTGGCGTGAGGAAGTCGAGCAACGTCCTCGATCACTTCGGAGAGATATTCCGGTGAAGGGAAATACTGGACCACAGAATTGAGCACGATCAGTTCTGACCGCTCGGTGTCAACGTTCACGACATCTGTTGCTGCTCCGACGTGAATCTTGGCCTTATCTGCCAAACCTGGAACCTGTTTCAGCTTCTCGGTTGCGAAAGTCACAGCCGGCTTAGAGGGATCAAGGCCGACGTAGTTCTCGAGGCCGTTCCCGAGATTGAACAGAACCATGCCTGTTCCCGTACCGAGATCGAGCACACGACCAGCAGGCTGTGCATCAAGCATTGTGTGCATAATATCATCGAGCCATTCTCGCATCTCTGGTCTTGGAATCTTCTCGCCGCTGTACATTGATGTCCAGCCCAAGAAATCGCTACCCAGGACAGACTCGTCGATGTCTCCGATGCCATTGTAGAAGTTGTTGTCGAATTGCCGACCCCAGCTCTCGACCTGTCCGCTGGTCTCTTCTTCATACCCACTGTCGTTCGCATCTTGTGTTGTGATAAAACCAATCAAGTCTGCTTCTTCGCCATCGCGCTGATAAATAACGATAGCAGCATCATCGACTTCGTCCTGTTTGAGCATCGCGTGTTCGACTTCAGCCATTTCGATGCGATATCCTCTGATCTTGGTCTGTCTGTCGAGCCGTCCGAAGAATTCGATCTGGCCATCTCTTGGCCGCCGCCGTACGCGGTCTCCCGTACGGTATGCTCTGATTCGCTTGCCGTCAATCTCGACCTCGACAAACACACTCTTGTTCAAGCTGGGATCGGTGTACCCTCTAGCAAGGCCGTCTCCCGTGACGACAAGCTCTCCCATGACTCCAATCGGGACAAGATTTTGGTTCGCGTCCATTACACACGCTCCAGAGTTACTGATCGGCTCTCCGATTGGAACACCATTGGTCAGAGGATCATCCTGCTTCACATCATATATTGTGCTTAGAGCTGAGTTCTCGGTAGGCCCGTATGCATTGACAACTCTTGCTTCTGGCATGTGGCGTTTCGTCAATGCAGCGTCATGGCTGTCGAAACGATCCGCGCCGTTGTAGAATGCGAGTAAGTTCTTGAACATCTGAGGGGATGTCGCCAAGCACGTCTTGAGCAGTACTGGAGGCAGCATGGCTGCTTGAACATGCTCGCGCTTGAAGGTCTCCTCTAAAGCTCTGGGGTCCAGCTTGGTCGCAGCATCAATGCAGATGATGGTTCCTCCATTGAGTAGCGCAGTGTATATTTCCCATACCGAAAGGTCAAAAGCAATGTTGAACAAGTGAGCTACAATCATAGCATTTGGCAATTGGGACAAGACGTTGGTCTGTTTCACCAGTCGCACGACACCACGGTGCTCGATCATAACGCCTTTGGGTTTACCTGTCGAGCCGGAGGTGAACATAACATACGCCAGGCTCGTTGCAGATGGCTTTGTGCTCTTAGATTCTCCCTTGCTTTTGCCGCTTTCATCGAGAGCATCCGACAAGCGTACGAAGTCAAGTCCATCCACAGGTATATCAGGAGACTCAACCCCATCTCCAAGCAGTATGAGCTTATCTCCCT
Source organism: Passalora sequoiae (assembly GCA_013248845.1). Classification (NCBI taxonomy): domain Eukaryota; kingdom Fungi; phylum Ascomycota; class Dothideomycetes; order Mycosphaerellales; family Mycosphaerellaceae; genus Passalora; species Passalora sequoiae. The sequence goes on along the minus strand of WSQC01000018.1, from coordinate 71,503 downwards.
CAAACGAGGATAGAATACCTTCTATGCGGCTGGAAGGAGCATCTATGTCTAGCGGGACGTATGCCAGGTTCGCTTTCAGAATGCCAATGAACGCGACAACGGTTTGACACGATCTTCCCGCTAGCACGCCGACCCAGCTTTCTGGTGGGAAGCCGCGCCGGCGCAGCCAAGCGGCAAGCCGATCCGACAGACTATCGAGCTCGGCGTATGTCAATCGCGAGGAAGAATCTTTCACTGCTGGATCTTGCGGGCATGCCGCGACTTGCTGAGCGAAGACATCTACAATGCTGGAGTCTCGAGGATACTCCGTTTTCGCGACTTCGAGCAAGCCTCTGCTACGAAGCTCTACAAGACCATCTTCCAAACGCAGTGCACTAATAGGAGTTTCCGGCTCCTCAAGACCACGGCGAAGCACATCTTGAAAAGTGCTCACCATAGTTTGCATGGTCTCAGGTTTGTACAGTTCCTTGGCGAATAGCACGTTTCCTCGTATTCCTTCCGCCCGCTGCACCAGGTGGAATTCCAGGTCAAATCGAGTCGATTCGGTGCCTTGCATCGCTTCGCCACTCAGACCCTCAAGATTGATCTCGCCGAGACTGGGCTGAGAATGGACAGCGAACAGGATTTGTACGAGTGGATTTCGGGACGCATCTCTAGCTTTTGGTCCCAATACTTCAGAAACCACCCTTTCAAATGGCACATCTTGATGAGCGAGAGCGGCTGTCACTGTAGCCTTCACCCGCTCAACGAGTGTCGTGAAAGTCGCACCCTGGACTGGTATCCTTATGCATTGTGTATTGCTGAAGAATCCTACAAGGTCTTCCAACTCACTACGGTTACGGCTAGCATTAGGTGTGCCGATGGTTGCATCCTCGTGCCCAGTCAATCGATAATGGGTGGCTCGGAAAGCAGCCAGGAGTACAACGAATGGTGTGGTCTGCTGAGCATTGCAGAATTTCTGCACGTCCTGATGCAACGACCGCTCAAGGCTGACCTCAACATTGCCGGCTCTACCTGATGGTAGCTTGGGTCGAGGCATGTCAATAAGTAGTTCAGCAGGAGCGCTGTCCGCTAACTGATTAGTCCAGTACTGCAATTGTTCTTGTTGTCGGAACTGCTGAGCGTCACTTTGTTGCCAAGCAACAAAGTCCCGATACTGAATCGAAAGGGGCTCAAGTGGCTTAGATAGGTCGTGTCCTGTAATGGCAGCGGCATAGTATGTCGCTAGATCACGACGTAAGACATCATCTGACCAGCCATCAGAAATGATGTGATGCATCACGATGGACAGGACGTGATCGTCTGCACCCAGCCGGAGCAACGCCACTCTCCATGGCGGCGAGGAAATGAGGTCGAAAGCGGCAATCTGTTGCTGATGGAGTGCATCGTGGAGTTCCGCGTCGGTTGCTAAATCAACCAGTTCAAGTGTATCTTTGGCAGCGCGACATGGCTGTATAACCTGCACAGGTGCTCCATTACGCTGTGTAAATGTCGTACGTAGGGTTTCGTGTCTTTGTTCGAGAGCTTGGAGCGCGTTTCGCAGAGCATCAACTCGAAGAGATCCTCGCAGGCGTCCTGCGATTGACACATTATATGCTGGTGTACCTGGATTGAGTTGCTCCAGGAACCACAACCCTCTCTGGGCGTACGACAACTCGGCCACGTTTCCGTGTCTAGACTGTACGGGAATTGAGCCGCCTTCACCCGGATGCATTGGCTCTCGTTGATTAGTGGTCGCTACAAGATCGCGCAGCACAGGATGTTCCAACACATCTGCCACTTTGAGCGATATGCCTGAACCACGCGCTCTGTTGACCATCGTGACTGCCATTATCGAATCTCCGCCAAGATCGAAGAAGTTATCGTCCTTTGTGATAGAGGCGGCATCGATGGACATGCTACGAGCCCAAAGCTGCGCCATCGCTGCCTCGGGACCATCACGTGGTAGCGCGTCCAGCGATCGTGAGACTACGCTTCGATCTTTAGCCGAGAGCAGCTCTGTACCAATTGCACGAAGCCTTCCTCTATCAGTCTTTCCAGTAGCAGTATAAGGTAGAACCTTGAGATTCACATAGTAAGATGGAATTGCATGCCTGCCCATTTGGGTTCCCAACTGCTTCGTGAAGTGGGATGCCGCGTCGTTGTCGAGGATGACTGCCTCGGACATTGGATCCTCTTGAGATGACTTCGTGTGCGGCGCAGCAAGGAAGGCGACGAGCATCTCTCGACCTGCCTCGTTTGACCTTCGCACGACTTCGACTACCGGTGTGACACCTTCAGGCATAATCTGTCGAAGCTGGAACTCCACCCCACTAAGCTCGACGCGCTGGCCACGGATCTTCACCTGCGAATCTTCGCGCCCAACATTCACAATCGTCCCATCCGATCGATAACAAGCAAGGTCTCCGGTCCTGTAGAACATGGAATCTTCGTTGGGCTCACAGCCTTGGGGATACCACGACGGTGCTTTGCTCAAGAATTTAGCAGTGGTTGCTTCTGCAGCATCGAGATATCCACGCCCTCTCCCACATGACTCTATGAGAAGCTCACCGGCGCATCCGACGGGTGCTAGCCGTTCACTGTTGCCCACCTCGGTAATCCAGAGTCGAGTACCGGAGCCGCGACCGATAAGACGTGGATCAGACTCGTCCGCAGCGATGGTGGTGATACTGGTCCACAAGCATTCGCTCTGTCCAACGGCGTTCATAAGGTGTACACGCTTCGCCCATGTGTCCCTCGTTTCCGGCGTCATAGGCTCTCCCACTAGAGCCAGTGTCTCAAGACTGGGGACGCTCTCAGGCTGGATAGACTTCACGAACGAGGGCGTGATGAACATGAATGTCACTCTGCTGCTCCGGATAAAGCCGACGATGTCGTTCATGCGGTCGTGTTCTGAAGGTATACAAATGCATCCTCCCGTACACAACGGCGAAAACATCTCAGTCACGGATACGGCATAGGCGTATGAGGCGAATTGGAGGGTGCGAGAGTTCTGGTCGATCTTGAGCGTCGGTCCCATTGCAGGAGCAAATGAGGTTATTCCTCGATGCTCATTCATGGCGCCTTTAGGCTGTCCGGTGCTGCCTGATGTGAACATGACATAGGCCAGATCTTCTGGTTTGGAGACCGGGAGGCCGACATTTTCGGCTATTTGCAGAGAATTGATGGACTCCTCATCAACGATAATGCACTCCGGCACCAAGTCTTGCATCTCGTGGTTCTTGCTCTTACATACAAGAGCCAATTTGGGGTTGGTCTGTTGACATATATTCTCGACACGATCTCGCGGTATAGATGGGTCCACGAGGGTGAATGCCGCACCAGCTTTGAGAACCGCCAACATGCTGACCACCGTCCATTTCGACTTCTCGAAGTAAAGCGGTATGATGGATTCCTTGGCAAGATTGAGAGACATCATTCGCAGTGCTAGACGGGAAGACAAGTCGTCTAGCTGTGAGTACGTGAGGTCTCCATCCCAAGCAGACACTGCAGTATTGTCAGGAAATGATGTGGTCCAATTGCCTATCACGTCTTGAATGCTACCCGTGCCTGTGGGAGGCGGTGCAGCATTCCAGCGCTTGATCTCTCCGCGATCATCGTCTGTCAAGACATTGATCTCGTCAACAGTGAGATCGACCTGGTCGCCTTGAAATTGCTCTAACACAATGCCCAGCTGTCTGAGAAACCGCTGCATCTGCAGACCGTCGATCACGTTTGGGTCATATCGCGCGATTAGTGACAAAGACTTGGCGCTGAACTGGCACTCAAGCAGAAGAGCACGATCCGTATGAGGAGGAAAGCTCTCCACTCGATCTGCATGCTCGTTGGGAGCTTGTGTGTGGGATAATGCAAGTACAGTCTGATTGTTAACAATAGAGGCATCTTGTGCATTTTGGTCATGATCTGCATCGAATCGTTCGTGTGCCCTTGTAGAGTCAGCAGCAGCTTGATCCTGGATGGTCCGCATCAGATCCAACCGCGATCGAGCGGTATCCAGGTGCACGTGGCAAGGACGCGTTATTGGTGTCGAATCATGGTTCAAGTCGACGATATCGTATGCTACGTCGTCAGCGCGCGTATATCGTGAGAGAAGTGCGGCCAGAGCTGCTTGACAGAGTATGGTGAGAGGGCATTCTTGCGATGCTGGAATGGGATGCGAGATTCGATGCTCAGCACGTGCATGTGGTTGAGGTCTCGTCAAATCAGTAGGTAGGGATGGCCATGAGGTGCCCTCAATGTTGCTGCGTTGTGACTCTGGACCTCCGTTCATGTCTTCTGTAATCGAAACGCGTTCGAGAGGACATGGATGGTACAGCTTTGGACAATGCGCAGCCAGGGTCAAGCAGAAATTTGCAGCAGTGTTAGTATAATGTGCCTGGGCATGGGGTCGAGTTGCAGGTGGATATTGTTGACAGCCGGCTATACCACTGCATGGTGCTGTCCATTACCAAGGGATGTGACTGCTGTTCACGGTTAAGTGCTGCAAGTGCCGAGACGATGCTAGCCTATGATGTGTTAGGTGTTGTGTCGGTCAGGAAACATATTGGCATCTACCATAGAGTTTGTCTTGCTAGCACTTTGTTCGGTAATGTGGGCGCTCGATTGCGTTGAGGCATAACGATTAGGTTGGCTCAAGGCACAATCTTATGCTCGCTTACACGGCGGCTCGGTCGCAGCTGAACCGCAGTCGATTGCACAATCGATATTTCGTCTTGTCGGCGCCAAACATATTTACATGTCATCTTGATGTCTTTGTGCGCGTTTATGGTAGATACTGTCCAGATGAGGGATGGGCATAAGACGCAACTGCCGTCCATTGAGCGTACGTGTGATATCAGATACATGAGCGCCACGATCGGACACGATGGATGTTGGAATACGGACGACAATGTGGGAGGTGAGATGTCTTGTCAAAGCGATGAAGATGGAGCATTGAGCGACGAAAGCACAAACGAAATCGCGTGAGGACGCGAACTCGAAGCTGAGATCTGGGTCCGTGCTCGCTGCCGCATGTCACATGACGCCATGACTTATTCGACAACACCTCTGACTTTACTTTCAGCAGGGCTTTGTTGTCCGACGCCGCCATTTGGCGTTCCTTGTGACGCCACCGAGCGAGCATCGCTACGATGGCGATGGTCACATGTCGACTATGTCAACGGGAACCGCTGTGGCAATCGCCGTATAATCTAAGTGAAGTAGTGTATGAAGTACACTAGTCGAAAGTGATTAGAGTATTAGGTGCGTCCAAATGTCTATGCCACACTATCAAGGGCACCGCATTCCTCGCGATTGTATTTGGCAGTAAAAGGAGTGTACGACTAAGCGTTTGGAGGGCCTCGTATGTATCAGTGCTCGCTATAGTTCGAGACATCATGCGAGAGCCTTGCAGAACACTCAGAGGTCGATGTCAAGCACAGACATTGCCCCAACTCCTTCAGACTGTCAGCCTGCAGGTTCAGCAGAGCAAGTGAGTCCACTATTGCTGTTTCGCCAAATTCAATCCTGCTACAGGCATACCCTGGCGGTCCATATGGTCGAGCTGCTTGGTCCGCATGCATGCGCATATGCTGAGGTGTGCGACGTCGAGTCAGGATCGTGTTCTTGACGAATAAGGCATGTAAGCGGCCTTCACCAAACAGACTTGTGCCTCGGATTTACACATAGCACGTGCGACTTCATTGCAATACAAAATGCAGTTATTCAGCTCGTCGTTGAAGTCGGTATGCGTGACCGCCACGACAGTCTTTCTTGCCACGCTTGCACATTGCAACAAAGGTCACCCGTGGGCGGGATCTAATTTGTACTTCCTCCATGCCCTCTCGAACGAAACCCAAGCGTCGTACATCTCAACGCTGGCGTCCTGGGGTGTTCGGGTAATCAGACTGTGGGGTGCGTCTTGCTTGTCATAACCACGAGCTGTGTACTGATCAGTATTGTGTAGTCGGAGTTACAAAAGCCGGCTGCGAGGAGGGCAGCACGACCTACGAGCTGCCCGAGCTGGAGCCAGACACCATCGGCACATACGACACTACTGTCCTGATAGCACTTGACAACACATTGGCCCTACTCCATACTTACGGCATCAAAGCCATCATCTCACCCCACGATGCAGGCGTGATCAATGGTGCGAACGGCTGTGATTTGTATTGCAAGGAGCATGGCGACCAGACCACATTCTACTCTTCCCCGAAGGCCTGGACCGATTACGGTAATCGACTCCAAGCTATGCTCGAGTTCGAATCCCCCAACTTCGACGGCAAGAAATGGAGTCAGCTCGATGAAGTCATCCTAGCCTTCGATATCCAGAACGAGCCCATGATCAATACGCTAGAGCTTCTTGATGCCAACGATCCAGGCGACTGGCTATGCCAGCATGCCGGCTTCATGAAAGACAGATGCGGCAACTCGGGCGTGAGAGTTGCGACTGGTGGCATCGGAGGCTTGGATTCCTGCTGCGAGCATGAATACCACCTTTTACAGAAAGCGTTGTACTGTCCTTCAATTGACATCATGAGTGTTCACGGTTATATGAGCAAAGCGAGCGACTGGGCCTACTTCGTGACTGGAGATGCTTCTGTTCTGAAGACTGTCAACGGTACAGGGAAGAAGGTCATGATTGAGGAGTGGGGTGTAATTGCCGAATCTGCTGATGTTTTTGACGAGCAAGTCAAGGTGTTCAACGGTGCAGGTATACCATGGGTGAGTCGCAAACATATGTGGTGGGTGTGGATTCCGTATGCTGACAACCACTTAGCTATACTGGCAAATAGTTCCAGGACTTGATCCTGATCAAACGAGTGATTCGACACATTGTGATTATGACGGCTATGAGATTCCATTAGGCAGCACCAATACTAACGTCCCTAATGCTGTCAAGGAGGCGCGGGCAGCGACTGCAGCTCAGCCGTGGGCGAATGCTCTATGCTAATGCTTGCACATTCAAACGGGTGAGATGTTCGTGACCACCCAAGATGATCTTGGCCAAGGCCTTCGGTGCCACAGTGTCGATGTGAAGTAGAGTTAGCACCTCGACCAAGCTTGCGCATTGTACATTTGCATTCAGTCGTACTCTGACACCCATCGCAGACCCATATATTCATGCTCCAGGCATCGCCAACATTAGCCACAATGTCGAACGCCATATCAGCGAGAATACCAAATTTCCTCCTTATGTGATCTTGAAACCCACCTCAAATTTGATCGAGCGCGATGTCGATACTGCACAACGCCTCTTCGAACGCAGCAGTCACCACGAATGAGTGAACGCGTCAGTGGAGACCAAAGTTCGGCTCGCGATGTTGGCCCTCGTGGCCTGTATCCTTAGCTTCACGATTACTGCAATGCGATCAAGCAGGATTGTCTTGGCGCAACGCCTTCTGGTAGACAGGGCTTCGGCCTCGTTTGCTTCTCGTCGCTACTACCACTGGCTTCGGCCACACAGGGGCGCCTAGAGCAGAGGAAGCGCGCCGCCGCCGCATCCGCCGCTACCACAACCACCACCATCGTCCGTCTGCATCGACTTGCATACAGCCGTGCCGAGGCGCCAAATTGCTTCCCCTGAGTAATGGGACTGGTGGTCCTAATGGAGGGCTGGCGCAAGTCAAGGCGCCGCAAGGCTTTCTCCAGGCCATATTACTCTTTTTGTTTCTTTCCATTCCATGATGTCGATGACGCAATAACATTATCAGATCATGCATTTCGGATAACGTATTGGTGGAGACCAAGTTTTGGCTTGTTATTTTGGTCTGCAAGGCTTTCATCTATAACACCACCATCAGTGCCATCAAGCAGGACTGTCTTACCGCGGTGCCCTTCGTCGCCTTGCATGCCTGCTGCCTCCAGATAATGTAGCTGCTACCGAGCCTGATGATATGCCTCCATGCCTATTGGCACTGGACTGTTCACCTTGGGCCAAATGTCCTCACTGACGCGCTCCGGAAGGTTTCGCATGCCTCCAACCTCCATGCGCGAGGCCTGCTAGCCTAAAAAGATGCCTGCACGCTCGCTGAACTGTATCAATCTTGCCAGTTCCATCTTCGCGCACACCATCTCACCAGATACACCAACCCAAGCAAGACGGGCACCTCAATCAGAGGTCCGACTGTGCTTGCAAGCGCCTCGTCACTGTTCGCCCCAAATGTAGCGACTGCCACCGCTATCGCCAGTTCGAAATTGTTGCTTGCTGCAGTGAAGCTCTGCGTCGCTGACAGCTTGTAACCAAAGCCCAATCTCTTGAATACTAGCAGAGTCACGAAGAATATGATCGCGAAGTAGCAGAAAAGGGCGCTGCCACGCGCACGACCGACACGATCTGATGAACGACTTGCTTACCCTGGGATGCGAACAGTACCAAGATCGTATATAGGAGACCGATGAGAGACCAGGGCGCCAGCCATTTCAGTAAGATTTTGTCGTACCATTTAGCATTGATAGTGCGGACTGCAAGACGGGTCACGATTGCTGCACCAAGTGGAATGCCGAGAAAGATGCCAACGCTACGCGCGACAACGGAATAGGACACGGATTGTCCTCCGCCGTGGCCAATGACCTTGACGAAGAGAATAGCCAGAGGGGCGTAGAGGACCATTTGAAGAACCGGGTTAACAGCCACGAGAATAGCGCAATACTCTTCGTCACCACCAGCCAGTCCGGTCCAAATCAGAACCATTGCAATACATCTTGCCAATCCAACGAAGATCAGACCATTTCGCAGTCCCGGCTCATCAGGAAGGAAAGCCCAGGCGAGCCCGAGCATGACTAGCGGAGCCACGATCCAATTGATGACGATGCTATAGCTAAGCTGTATCCAGATCTGCCGATGCGCGAAGACATTGTGCAATGTTTCGTACTTCACTTTGCACAGTATTGGATACATCATTACCAGGAGGCCGACGGCAATCGGGATTGAGACACTCACGAATTTACCGTGTTGTAGTGCAGGGCCGACTCCATTGACGAAGTTGCCTAGCAGGATGCCGATGATGATGGCGAGGAGGATCCAGAGGACAAGAAGTCGGTCGAGCCAGCCGAGCCCTGCGTAGACCGATTTCTTGCTGGTAGTGATATTGTCGACTGCGCTTTGCTTTTCTGCGTCGTAGAGTTCTTGACAGCATTCTCTTGTTGGTGTACACTTGTACGCTGTGGTGGAGGTAGCCATTGTGACTGTGATTGGGTACAACCCATAGCATATCGTAGGCTTTGAGCTCATATAATAGCATATTGAGCCAGCATGGTAGCACGAGGCTATCTAGGCGTTGTCCCATGAGCCAATCATGGCGGGCCAGCGACACTCTTGCCTCAAGCATGAAGAGTGATCTAGGGGCTGACCTTCGACCAATCAGATTTAGTCAGTGACATCTTTTTCTGCCAAGAGCTCGACCTTGAGCCAGATACCAGAACTTGCCATACAGCGATAGGCCATTACTTTGCTAATCAATCGTCTTCGGTCACTTCGTAGATTGTCTCCTCAAAGGCCGCATCCAGAGATACTTTGCCAACACTGTCAGTTACATTGTCGACCATTGTCGGGTGCGAATGATCAGGATGATGAATCTGAACTGTTTCGAAAGTGCTCACATCATCGTACTCCGGCAACTCGTCCTCATCCGGCAGGCTGTCGTCGTCGTCGTCGTCGTCGCCGTCGTCATCATTGTCGTCATCCGACGAAGCAGAAGATTCGTCCACGGCATTTTGTTCTTCAATTTCAATGCCTCGAATGACGATCACGTTTTTGTGCTCATCTGGCCATTCTCGTGCATCCTCGGAATAGTCGCTCTCTGTGGCATTGACGTCTTCCATCTGCATGGTGTCTGGCTTCCGTGATTCATCAGACCTTGGAACATTTGCAGGAATGGCGGACTCGTTGGTCCAGGATGTATTGCTTGACCGCTCGAGAAGGTCGAAATGTGCAATCGTTCGTCGCAAGTTCCGCTTTTTGTTCGAAAGCTCGCCATATAGCTTCTTCTTCACCAACGCACGAATGTTGTTAACGTCGGGAGCGATTGCGTAGTTCATGGTGACGAAGTGTTGCAATATGATAGTAATGGTGAGTTGTGTCCCGAAATTTATGGCAGAGAGTACGTGTCAGCGAGTAGACAAGGTCTTCCTTTACGGACCCCATTGTTATGAGACTGCGTGATGTTGTCGATACACTCAACGCCATGACGTGAGTACGTAGTGGCGGGCGCACTTTTTGTCTTTCGGCAGGACACCGCCTTGGAAGGGGTGAGGACGAAGCGTGTTACCGAGACAGCTGTCCGCCAAGCCGAGCGGACGTCTATGCGTTCGCACATGATTCGTCGTCCAACTGTAGTAGCTCGAGATCCAGAAGAGAATTGTAGCATTCTTTGACTCAAAACTTGAAAATGATACATAATATTTCGATGTATCACTAAACTGTGTGCACGATGACATCCATGGCTCAACGTTGGTCGATGCATTATGTGCCATGCTGGCAAAGTCAATTATGTGCTGTTTGATCATGTCTTCATACATATATGTTGTATCATTATCATGCCCTGTTAGGTCCCGTATTGCCAGCAATACCAAATGCGCCTCGATTAAGGCACAAGCTACGTCGAGCTTACCAGCTGCCAGTAGGCTTAGACTCCTCGCCCCATGCCTTGGACTTGCTCTCCTTACCGCCCCAGCCTTGGCCTCCATAGCCCCAGGCAGATGAAGACGAGCACGGAGCAGTGTATGTCTCAGTCTTGTACTCTGTTGAAGTCTTGTAGATGGTAGTTGGGACTAACGACTCGTGTCAGTTCAAATTCGCAAGCCTCGTATAGACAAATGCACACCTGTAATCGTCTTGTAGTCGGTTTCAGTCTTGTAAGCGGTCTCAGTCTTGTAGGCGGTCTCAGTCTTGTAGTCGGTCTCAGTCTTGTAGTCGGTCTCAGTCTTGTAGTCGGTCTCAGTCTTGTAGTCGGTCTCAGTCTTGTAGACCGTGGTCGGGACTACAAGCAATCAGTGAGGTCCATGGGCGCTCTACGTGCACCAGCTTGACTTACCAGTCATCGGGACGGTGACAGTCTTATAGTCCGTCTCGGTCTTGTAGGCAGTGATGGTGGTAGTCGGGCACACGCTGCTGCTGGTCTTTCCCCAACTTCCACCGTAGCCGGCCTCGTTGCCCCAACCCGCAGAGCTGCTCTCGCCCCACCCGCCAGGCGCGGCAGCAGCGAGGCCGGTCAGACCGGTTAAGAAGATGATGGAGTACTGCATGGTGACTTCGTTGGTGTTTCGTAGAGGGAAATGCTTGTTGAGAGTGTAGTTGAGCGAGTGGCTGTCTGAAACGAGTACTGATGAGAATGACTTCAAAATTGTGGCATGAGAAGAACTCTTATAACACGACTGTGCCTGTTGACCGTGAGGCCGAGACACCACTTTGCTAAGTCTTTCTCCTGCACATAAGGTGACTGATGATGCTTGGGATCCACCATACTCCATAATACGAGCAGGTGGAGTTGACATCGCTCAAAGCAGTAAACAGGAATGAGCAGGATTCCGAGCTTTCCACTTCTGCAGATCGGTTCTATACCGATTGGCGGTATGTGCTCACAATACGAGGTAGTTCCTAATGGAGATGTTCCAGGGATGGTAGCAATGGCAGGCGTGCAGAGTTACAACGAATGTGGCATAGCATTTGCTGTCGCAGCTGATCGCCAATCACGTTGGCCACACAAAGCTATGCTATGCCGCCCTCGACCAGCGTGTCTCCTGTCGCTTAGTGGTGTTGCTTCGATAATGTCAAGCTGACCCATGCTGCAGTTCGCAAGCGGCTTGCAGCCGGACTGTCTATTTGGCTGAAACCAGTAAAATCATGATGCAGGACTGACCGTCTTTTGCGTGGAGCTGACTGAGTGTAAAGTTCCTCGAGATCTTGACACGAGGCTCGTTCGACGGAAGTATTCCTTGTGTGACGTCGCTGAAAGGCCATGTTGTACAATGCGTTGAAAGCTGCGTGGCACTCGAGGAGGTCTGTACGAATGCCTCTCCACTCTGGCGCAGCCAATGTATCCCATAGCAGAACGGCACGTTGTGCGTGCACATGCAAGCAGGAAATAGACAAGTGGAGCTTGATCGTATGCGGCTATTTCGAATGACCTGACGAGGGAGGGCCACAAGTACACGAGTAGGAACAGCTCTAGTCGTGAAGTCAATGCATGAGGTGCAGAAGACAAACTCACAGAAAGTGTGTTCGTGCCAATAATAGCCATTGCAAAGCGTTTACACGCCTCACAAGCCTTACCCGCGTATGCCGTGCGCTCCGCATACCTTGAATGCGATGCACCGATACTTTGGTGTCGTGGCATGCCGGTCTGGTCCAAGATTTCTGGAGTAGCTGGCACTGGCAAGCTCTGCTTGGGTGATGTGAACTGCGGTATGCAGAAGCATTATTGGCAAATGTTTTTCCATCGTCGGAGTGGAACGTTATGCGGTTGAGGTTGCCACGCAGTCATCGCCATCGATCAATTCCCGCGATAGACGATGTCAGGATGCATATACGACACTGGCACCCGCTTTTCGATACAATGCCCACTCTCGAAGGCGGCTTGTTGAGCGTAACCAACTTTTGCAAAGCGGTTCTTTGAGAGGGAACATGTGGGCTCACTGTCAAATCAGTTGCTCGAGCGGGTGATGAGGTGCATGAAAGCAAGGTGTGCGTCTGCTTGTGCGGCATCCTTCGTGCTCCAGCTTCTGTACATGTTCCGCCCCGTGTTGCTTATGTGGCAGCGCAAGCGAGCAAGCCACCGATCGTGATTCAGTGGGCATTGTTCTAGGCGGTTCGAGGGTTTGAAGACGGTCCCAGGTACACGTTGCCGTGTCTGGGCCATTGCGGTATGTACATGTACCTGCTGAATGTGGGGGGTGCTTTTAGTGCTGACTCTTCTCCTGCCGGACCACTGCCCGTCGTGATCCGCCGCAGGAACAGCAGAAGCTTCATCTAGCGCGCAAGACCAATTTGGATTGTGTGATGCTTCATCGCGGTAAATATGTCGTTGAGAATGACGGGACGATGATCATTGCTGTCGTTGTCGGCCGCGTTACCCGCAACGGTTATAGTATGAATTGTCAGCAGAAAAAGTTGCTTCGAACATCCAACATCGGAAGCTTCCGTGAAACAGATGTGCACGGACGGCGTTCTTGCTCCGTGCACTTTTCCATCACATCTCCAGACAGTCGTATACTGTAGATGTCGAGACCCAGACAGTCGTACACTGTACATGTCGAGACCCAGACACACCTCTTCTCTCATGAACCCTCCTCACTCCACCCCTCCCTCCGCATGATCGTCCAGCTGCCACCATCCACGCGATCCCTTTCGAACAGCCACCTATTCAGCATCACGTGGGCAGATGTCGCAGAAGAGCGTTGGACACGTCGATAAATGCACATAAGATTGTAGGAGCAGCGAACGCGCAGATTTTGAGCTATCATTGTGCTGCATCGCATTGGATGTCGTAATACATGCTACAAACCCGGCGGTCAATGCCGTTTCCGTCGAGTCGCTTGCGACTTTGGCGAGACCACTATCCGAGTCGCGAAGACGCTTGAGAGCCTTCGAGTCCCCGAATTCTGGGATCGCTGTCAGAATGCCTGAGAAGACCCGCAGAGCCGTCCATAGCATTAGGCGAAGCGCTCTCGTCTTCGTCTTACACGTGCCATGGCAGCGGCGTTCGTGTCGACGTTGACAGTCTCTTCGCACTGTTCACCCGAGTATACTGGCTATGACCTAGGCTCGCTTCCAACTGCCTGTTTCAGCAACTTGAAGCTCGTCTACTCGTCGTCCACGAACAGCTTGGCCTCCTTGCCATCGTGCGGCAGAAAAGTGCCATCGCAGACCTTGAAGCGATCTTTGATCGAAGAAATGATGTCAATCTCCTCTTTTGTCAAAGTCCAGCCATCGAGCTCGAAGTTGGCGGCGATGCGAGATGGGCTGGTCGACTTCGGAATGACGGAGTAGCCACGACTGAGACCCCACTGCAGGAGGATTTGCTGCACCGTCTTGCCCTTCTTCTCCGCCAGCTGGGCAAGCGTCTCGTTCTTGTAGAGTGGAGAGTCTGTGGAGCCCAAGCATGAGTATGCAGTGGTGTGGATGCCCTTAGAGGTGTTGTAGTCGTAAAGTTTGTATGATGGGTAGCACGGGTGGATCTCGACCTGGTTGACTGCGGGAGTAATCTTGAAGTTTGGATCAGCGAAAAGCTCCTCCAAGTGGTGCTTGCTGAAATTGGAGACGCCAATAGCCTTTGCTTTGCCGCTGGCTTGGACCTTCTGCAGCTCAGCCCAGGTCTTCTTGAAATCCCAGTCGGCCAGGGCCTTTTTGCCGCTCGGATCGCTGGGGTCAACAGGTTGAGGCCAGTGCATGAGGTACAGGTCAACGTAATCGGTGCCGAGCCTCTTGAGCGACTCGTCGATGGCTTCAGCGACACGTCCCTGATCCGGGTTGTTGAGCTTGGTGGTCAAGAAGAATTGGTCTCGTGGGACACCAGACGCCTTCCAGCCAGCCCCGACTTCGGCTTCGTTGCCATATGCTGCAGCAGTGTCGATGTGCTTATAACCGTGCTTGAGAGCCGCCTCGACTGCCTTCTCGACCTGACCGGGTGGTGATTGCCATGTTCCAAGACCGATTGCGGGAATTTCAGCTCCAGTGTTGAGCTTGTATGTGCGCCTTCGTTGTCTTCAGTCAAAGGGATGTTTTTATATACCCGGTCGATGTACGATTAGCTTACTTTGTAACTTGTGGTGGTGCGGATCCCATGTTTTCGGTATGTGCTGCGACTTGGAGATGAAGATTGGGGGAGTATATGACTCGGTCTGCGAAGATAATCAAGAGAGAAATGTGATCTTGCTTGCGAGCTGTTCTGATAACGATAATGACGAGAGCAATAAAGCTCTGGTTAAATGCGGCTGCCACGTTCTGCATTCTGCCGGCGGGTGGTCCACATGCCAGCTCGGGAATGATGCAAGACAAGCAGGGAACATTATCCCTCCAATCTGCTGTCACCTCTGCCGTCACTTACTTTCTCGCTCCCTTGCACGAGTACCGCACTTTTGCGGACAAGTCCCGCCGTCTTGTGTCCACCGAGTCTGTACTTATGCTTCGCCTTCCTCGCTAACAAAGGCGACAGATTGAGTGCGGTGTTGGCATAGCAGAAGGATCGAACGTAGATGTATGGTCTGGCTCATCGCCGCCCGTTCCAGCGCTGTGGAGAGACCGCGTACGACCAACATCAATCGGTAGTGATATCCATACTACCTACCAGCCGTCAACACATCCTCGTACAAGCTCCTTCCACGAGTAATATGGGACAACTCCATGGCCACGACCAAAGGCGATGTATAGCAGAATCGGTCCGGCTGGGATATGATCGCATGACCACGAAGCAGGGCATTGCGCCACAGTACTGGCCACGCTCACTCTCACGCCTCGGATCATCCACAAAATCAGCGACAGACTCCATCACCATTTCTGCCAAGACGCCCGTCGAGCAGTAGTATGACCAATTTGATGTCCAGCTGATCCGCGCTGAGCTTTCTCTGCTGTGAAGGATGCACTGCTTCCCTTCGCATCCGACTGGGCATTCTACGGCCTTGGCACGTGGGCTGGACTGTACTGCATATAGGTAAGACTCAGATTCGGCTCACCGACCGGTCTAACCTCAATACTGTGATGTCCGGCAACCAGTTTTTTTTTGTTTCCATGACATCCTCTCCTTTCATTACCGGGTAACAGGCAGGACATTTGCGCAGCTATGAAGATTCACGTTACGGCAGTGTTGCTAGGAAGTTTGGCTGGGATTTCATGGGCTCTGGACGGCGTAAGCAAAACTTGGTCATGCGCCAGGGATCAGGCCTGATGAAAGCGCGTAGAAATGCCTCGAGTCGCCGGGCACTGGGACGAAATGGGGCCTATGTCGATTCGCGAATGCGGTGCTGTGGTGCAGAGAGACGAACAAGGCATGACGCGGCGCACAGGATCTGCGGTGCATGCTAACATGTGAGCGCAGTGCAACGGCAATGGTAATGGATGCCAGTGGGTGAACGAACCGTCGGCGATATGTAGCTAGACGGCAGCCGACATATACACCAAGATCCGAAAGTGCCGAAACAGAGGAGGCGTGATTCATCATCATTACTACCAAGGAAACCAGGCCTTGCAGTTACACGCGAGCAGGTTCTCGCGAGCACGGCGTTTTTGAGGAATTGGCTTTGCGCCAGACCGCAGCATTAGACAGCCAGGAACGGCTTGGGTGCAAGAATTGAGCAGGTGGAGTTGACCAGCATGAAGTCATTAGTAGCTTTCATAAGGTCAACCTCAAATGCATGAAGATGACTCATCCACGCCTTAGCTGGCTAAGATCTGTTGCTTGTATGGCGCTGGGATCCATGGGGCTGTTTATGTCCTGCTTTGCAAAGTACTTTCAAGACAGTTTGGGCACTTGGCGACAGGCAATTTGCTTGGAAGGGCAAGGGCCTCACTGCAGGAACTTGGATCTGCAAGTATATGCCTCTTTACAAATGTGGAGACAAAAACCAGTACTAATGTCTCGTAGTTCATGCTGTTGATAAGATGATGATGAAGGAACGAGGCGGAGGCCTCTACATAGGCCAGAGCCCGAAGCGCAGTTGGTGCTTAGCTGCGACCACGATTTGTCCGCCTTCGACCATGAACTCACAATAGAGACCAAGCAAAGTTATGTCCAAGGTCGCAAAGGCATGCCAAACTAGCCACAGGGGACGGAGCAGGCCAGACAACATCTGGATGCCGAAAGCGAAGCATCGAAAAGCGTGCTACGTTATTGTACGGGCCCGTTCACAGACCATGTCAAACGTGATCCCTCGCTCACACAGGACGCATCATTCATTTCAGAAGCTATACTTTCATTCCTCTTTGCCTCTGAGAAATCATCAGTGTTATTATAGTGTTGATGCAAGATCCTTGGCATGGCGGAGCTTGATAACCCAGTCAGTCCATTTATTTACGGTCTCCCAGAAGCCACTCATTTGCCGCTGTTCGTGTTGTAACCGTTTCCGAGTGCGATCGCCACTCCCAAAATGAATCAGTCTGTGTATCAATTGCTTGTGCAACCCGTATGCTGATCGAAGCGATGGTCGCGTCACTTGGAGAGCGCCATGCATGATAGCTGGAGCAGCAATGCAGCGCCGTGTCGTGTCTCGCGGTATGACATCGTGTGTGCTCTGCTGCGGATATCATTCGCATTCGTCGTCTCGGGTTCAACTGCTCTTGGCCGCGCAGTAGGACAATGCGATCCAGGCAATGAGCTCATGTGGGCCCAGACAACAAAACATGTGTGCGCAATATTCATTGCTGATGGGAGTCAGACGCTACATACCTAATCTTGACATATATGAGCAGATTTCGCTCATGTTACCTTAAAAACTCCAGCGCGCCAAGTGCCATGCCGTTCAAGGTTGCGTTTCATAATCCATGGCATGATTATTCACCAGCCTCTGTCCAACGATCAGCACATCCCCGTACAACAAATCACTGTCCATCACGCGCCTTCCTATATTCAGTCTCCTGCTCGACTTGAATCTCTTCGAGCTGCTTGGCGACGTCCTCCAAGATCTCAGCAGATCTTTGGTGATACTCAGCCTGTGCCTTGGCTAATTCGACCAAGTTTCTCAGTGGCTCAGGCGTGTCCAGCACGTTCCGCATAATACTTGTGGCCTCGTCCACCTTCTCCACAAACTGGTCTTCGGCCTGCTCGATTGCGCGGCGCTGTTGTTCGGTATAGCTCTCCTCGTGCTTGCCACCTGCAGCGGCCTTCGACTTGACAGCATCGAGCTGCAGACGCGCATTCTGCACGGCAGCTCGCGCCTTTTCTGCTGACTTGATGCTTTGGTTGAGGGTTGTGCTCCAACCAGCCAGGAACTTGCCCTGAATCTTCTCGTCTTGGTCGAGGCGTGCCTCGCCGACCTTTTCGGTGGAAATGGCAAACTTCTCCAGGCCTTGAGCGAGTGGATCTGGTTCGGTGGAGCCTTGGGGTGTGGCTGTCGCAATCGTCTGCGAGCCGGAGAGACATGCGCGCGCAATGGCATGCGAGAAGGTTTTCGGTTGCGGCTTGGCAGACGGTGGTGCAGTGAAGGCTGCTTGAGCTTCGCTGGCATTGCTGGCTTTGGAAAGGAGGTTCACCTATACGACTGTCAGTATACTTCAAATGCATGGCGTGTCTGTCGCAGCATGTGAACCATGATACATACCTTGTCGCTGATACTCCTTCCCAAGTCCTGGAAGCTTTCCCTCACATTGGGCGGGTAGTCGTAGGCTTCGTTAGCATATTGGGATGTCGCTGCAAGCAGCTTGGAGTGGGTGGCCTTGAGCGCATCGATGCGTGTTTCGAGCTCCACGTAGTCGTGCGGCAGCTCTGTCTTCTCCGTGGCATTGCCTGTTCGCTCCTTGATCCATTGCTGCGATGTTTGTGCAAAAGGCGTGATGGAGTTGCCCACGCTCTTCGTCCATGACGTGAATTTGTCCATGTTGAAGGATGCTCGTGCGCGTGTGCGTGTGGGTAATGTCGTTGTTGTTGTTGTTGTTGTTGTTGTTCTCGTTGTTGTTGTGTTTCTCAAACAAGATGGATCGGGGAGGTCGGGAGTGGTTGAGAGAGATTCGGGGATTTGGCTGAGCTGCCCACCTGGTCCTGCTAATAAGGGTTCTATCGAAGGATACTGGCTTTGGACAATCGAAATGTATGTAGATATATATGACCGTATATACAGGTTTAGAAGGAGCTCACGATTCGAGGCAACAGCTATTATACGGCCCCACCAACACGCGTCATTAGCAAACAGTTGTACATATTCAGCGATGACAGATTGGCATGTGATCCTTCTCGAAACGACACAGCGTGCATTGTGGTTCTTCAATTAAGCTTCGATGGAAGCGTGTGCAATATTTAGTTAAGACGTTATCGCTGCAGTGAAGCTGTCACGTGGCCGTGACACCAACGCTACGATCAGTGCGACGATATATATAGAGACATCGCATCGTCTCGTATTTCGTTCATACATCCGAGCTGTTCCTTCATCACGTCCTCATTCTCTTCGCATGATAATAATATGTATGCTATACTGTTCAGGCCCACCACCGACCTCGCACCCAACTTGCGGAATTGGTGCCGATGATGCAGGGGCAGCGGCCAAACATGAGGGGTATATTGTGCTTTCTTGCATCCACACATCCTCCGAGCCACTTGCCGATGCTGTGAATGGGTAGCTGTCAGGTATAAGGCATCCGAGCTGCGACTATGACTAGTAAGCCTGTGGAGTGGAACAGATAAAGAGGTAGGCAAGACCAGTCCGTCTTCTGTATTCACCACATAGTCGGAGGCACGCAGCTCAAAGAAGATGTATACCGCCTCATTTGCATTCTTTGAGGCTCTATGGGAGGTACGGAATGCGTCGCCGGCGACGACTTGTCTTGAAGCTGATCATGTAGGCCGGCGTCACCCACTGCTTCGTCAATCTGGGCTCCGACCACCCGTCAATCATCGAAGCGATAGTCAAAGGTCAAAATGAGAAGAAAGGCCAGTTTCCGAGGATCATTACCTGCCCGAATGAGATGGTTGCTCTGTCAATGGCAGATGGCTACGCACGACTCACCAACAAGCCTCAATGTGTCATCGTTCACGTCGACGTAGGCACACAAGGTCTTGGAGCCGCGGTACACAATGCCTCGTGCGGTAGAGCACCAGTCCTGATCTTTGCTGGCTTGTCTCCGTACACGATCGAGGGCGAGTATCGAGGAAGCAGGACAGAGTACATACATTGGATTCAAGACGTGCCTGATCAGAAAGCCATTGTCAGCCAGTACTGCAGATACACTGGCGAGATCAAGAGAGGTAGGAATGTGAAGCAGCTGGTCAATAGGGCGCTGAGCTTTGCGACAAGCGAGCCTAGGGGTCCGGTATATCTATGCGGAGCAAGAGAAGCAATGGAAGAAGAAATTGAGCCCTACAGCATACAGCAAGAATACTGGACTCCAGCAGAGCTGGGAGGGCTGAGCATTAAGCAGTTAAAGCTGGTGAGCGAAGCAATAATGAGTGCCGCGGAGCCTTTGATCATTACCGGATATTCTGGTCGCAACCACAAGGCAGTAAACGCACTCGTTGAATTGGCATCGACAGTCAAAGGCTTGCGGGTGTTAGATACCGGTGGCAGTGATATGTGCTTCCCAGCAAATCATCCTGCCTGGCTTGGACTACGTTACGGCGTCGAAGAGAGCATCAAGACTGCAGACGTGATCGTAGTGTTGGACTGCGATGTGCCGTGGATACCTACACAATGTAAGCCACGAAAGGATACCCTGATCTTCCAGATCGATGTGGACGCTTTGAAGCAGCAGATGCCTGTGCACTATATCAACGCCATCGCGAGATACAGAGTCGATGCTGAAACGGCGCTACTCCAAATGACTGCATACATCAAGCAAAACATGGCAGAAAACGTCAACTCACCACTCTTCAACGATCGCTGGACAGCCCTGCAGCAGAAGCACCAAGAACGTCTACAAACTATCGCAGCAACAGCACAGGTTAGCTCGGAGGGCTATTTCGGCTGCTCATATCTCATCGGCGAAGTGCGAAAAGCATGCCCACCTGATACTATCTGGGCCATCGAGGCAGTCACAAATACACCGTTCGTCGCAGACCAGATACAAGCCACGCTACCAGGCTCATGGATCAATTGTGGTGGTGGTGGCCTCGGATGGTCGGGTGGTGGCGCACTCGGGATCAAGCTTGCGACGGACTTTGAGCATGGCGGCACGAACAAGGGCAAGTTCGTGTGTCAGATCGTGGGGGACGGCACATACCTCTTCTCAGTCCCCGGATCTGTCTATTGGATCGCACAAAGGTACAATATACCGGTTCTCACCATTGTTCTGAATAACCAAGGCTGGAATGCACCGAGGAAGAGCATGCTCTTGGTGCATCCGGATGGAGAAGGAAGTAAAGTGAGCAATGAGGAACTGAACATCTCTTTCGCGCCTACACCAGACTATGCTGGGATAGCGAGAGCGGCATCTGGTGGCAAGGCGTGGGCTGGTCACGCAGGGACTGCGCAGGAGCTGCAGGTGAAGCTGCAACAGGCTGTTTCCGCTGTTCTGAACGACGGTGTCTGTGCGGTGCTGGATGCGCATCTTGACGGGCCTCAAGGAAAGTATCCAGGCGATAAGGCGGCACTGATTGGATGAGAGTCTCGAGACGAGCGCTTAATTCCAAGGGCACGTGTGAACGAGCTGTAGGACCCTGTCTATCTCGGTGGCGACATCTCCCGAGTGACCAAAATAGCGGAACGTACTTAGCGATTCTAGATGATCCAATGTTCAGACGTCCACCGCTTCCATTGTTAAGGGCGACTCTTCTACGACCATAAGTCCTGCTTCCATGCCGCGGACGTAGGCCTCACTTTGCGAGGTGCGCGCGCATAGTCAAGCGCCTCATTTGCACGCCAGGACCCATATGAATGCCAGAGTTGGTAAGACCTTGGCGTAAGTCTTCACCACTCTGGTTATAGTCGGCCATATGAGACTGCACCAGGCCTATACAAAGGGCTCGCAATATTGATTCCAAATGCCAGAGCCTTCCGTGACACGCTGACCCAGCTGATGAATCTGGACAACTGTAATTGTGTCTTCAGGAAGCAGTGATGCTTCGAGATGCACTAAGACGATCCACAATGGCAGAGCCAGAAGACTGTAGAGCACGGGTCCAGCGCAGAGAAGGCTCAATCCACGAATTGACGATGCGGTGTACACCGTGTCTCGAATACCGTAGGTTGGCACTTGGCTGTTCCAAAGTATGGCGTTACTTCCCGTTGTCAGTTCCGCAATAGCAGGAATGCATAGCTCGAGTAGCACTGTTGGCAAGGGTTCCTGGTAGGATTCCAAAACGAGACCATTAGATATCACGACGGCACAGTCATGGCTTCGACGGTAATACATCTCATAGGTCCAGTGCGAAGCTTGTTACAGTGTCGCCGAAAGCTATATATTGCAGTCTGGATGGTGTCAAGGCAGATAGAGAGGCATCGAACGCTCCTTGTTGTCTCCAAGCCCATACTATCCAAATAATCGCTGCGTCTCGAAACTGTTGAATATCACAATGCGTCGCAATGTTTTGCTACTGCTTCCGGTACTCACGATCGTGACGCACACCGCTGCCTTGGGCGAACCTCATGTCCTCTCCAGTATCCAGGCACCCGCGGTCGAAGAGCATCTATGGCCAGTATCGCACGATCTCGAGGTTCGTGCCGGACATGGAGTTACACGTGGATGGCAGAACTTTGTCATATGAGGCTCCCGCCTAGACGTCTCGGTAGTGTTGCAGGGCAAAGCTGTACGGACTGGGCTCTACCAACAATGCAAAGAATTTGTCGATGGCAAGGACTATCCGTCAATCAGGTTATGTTTGAGGCTCGAGCTGCTATTACGACCGACGGCGCATGAAATTGCAAGCGGTCGCTTCTCTCCTACGAAGGCCTAGTTTGGGGACAGAACGCAGCGTTAGCTCTCATGCGGTGACCAGAGCCTCAGTCCGCCGCAACACATAGAGCCAATGGCTGACTTTCGGACGATGCACGTAGCCCTTGCTAATCCTCTTCTTCCTCTCAGCCAACGTTTCCTCTTCCTCATCGACTTCTAGTCGCTCCTTCTTCTCGAGTCTCCAGAGCTGATGAGGATGTGGAAAGCCAGCCTTGATCGCGTCATCGCTCAACAGACCACTACTAATAGTATGCGGAAAGGGCGGTAGAAATGGGAAGCGGTCTTCCGAGTAGGATATTGTGATCCAGCGTCCATGTCGCGGGGTCGTGAGCGCTGCAAGGTGAACGGCCAGAACATGAAGAGGATGCACGTCAGCTGGTTGCACCGTGCCAGAGCCTTGAAGTCGTCGTGTCCAGCCATTTATGCTGAGAGGATATGGTAGATCTATGTGGACGTCTTGACCACAACCAATACTGTCGCTTGTGCTCTTGTCAAGCACGAAATCGTACAGTCTGCCGCCTTGCAGCTGATATCGATGCAGATCCATGATCGATCCCAGGTCAAGCAAGTTCATGCATGACCATCGCATGCTCTGCGGCTTCTCACTTTGCTGCGCGCTATCATGTTTGTTGTCGCCGACCTCAAGGAAACTTTGACCATCGTCGATGTTTTGCAACAGCAGTTGATGCTCTCGTGTTTGCCCAATAGCGACCGCTGTGTCGGAGTAGTCCACATTATGGACTTGCTCTGGATGTTGAACCAAGTCTCGAAGAGCAAAGCAGTCCGAAGTCCCGCAGCCGATGTGAAGTATCTCGGCTTTGCATTCTACGTCGTCTGCGAGAAAGTTCCGTGTGATATCGCAGAGCGCTTGAGCTGGGACAAGCCAGTCAAACGGCTCCTTGTCCTTCTCGAAGCGAGAGTCCCAGTAATCCAGCGATGCGAAATCCGGCATCGTAAATCCAAATATGTTTCAGTTGGCAGAGGTGCTGAAAACTTGACAGGCGACGAGCGACCTGTATATGGCATCTTTCAAGTCATCTTCATGCATTCGAGTAAAAAAAAGTTCGGTGTTGGTCCGATCGCAAGGCAAGCAGAATACGAGAGGTTGGAGATCCTGGTATTAATAAGTCGGCCATTTCCCCGTAGCACCTTGCCAGATTTGGACGAGTCGAAACGCCTGCCAAGGAAGAAGGCCAGAGCAAAGAACATTGTTCAAACAGATCAGAAGGAAGAAAGTTGATTGATATTGAATATGCCTATAGCGAATTCTGTCAGGATCATATGTTGGGTAAGGGTACAACGCTTTCTGGGAGGTTGGCATGCTGGGTATAGCTAAAACGCCCTCTATGAGGTTGGCGCAGCAGTACCAGAAGGCATAGCAGATCCCGTCGCGTTGCCGGTCATATTCCCGCCACCACCTCCACCAAAGGCAGCACTGTCGGCATTGGCATAGCCACCATCTTCGCCAATGTACGCTGCGATGCTGTAGTATGAGTCTTCCGTCCAGTCAGCGGAAGTGTTGAGGCCAATCTGCTTCCACGCGAAAAGACCGTCCTCGATGTCGTCTCCGAGGTACAAGAATTCTGGGAACGGATCGAAGTCGGACGAAGCTTGCAGGACGGACCACATGTCATCGGCATTCGCGACAACAGCTTGTGTGTCGGTGTTGTATGGGTCTGTGTTCTCGACTGCGGTGCGGAGGACTTCATTCCAGAACAGCTGTCCAATCTGCGTCACGGATCCACTGCCAATGAGAAGGGTGTTGTTGGGCATGACGGTGACGTTCATATGCGCGAGCAGATGTGTATGGGTAGCACGACCGTCGTAGTGACCGGGGAAAATAGTGTCGAATGTAGCAACGCCATCGTCATCAGTGGGTTGGATGCCACGCAAGTAGGTCGAGTTGTAACCACCTGAAGCGTAATTGCCAGAGACGGAGATACCAGAATAGACGCCAGTGGCGTTGGCCTGCCAGATGTCTACATAGACGTTTGGAATGGGTTGGCAGGTCTCAATGTCATAGTACTGGACCTCAAGATGAAGTGGGAGGCCGTCAGAGTAGAGATCCTCGACGACATTCGAGCGAATCATCTCGCCCCAGACGTAATATGGACCATCAGTTATGGACGGCGCAAAGATAGGGCTCGTGACCGCCCCGAAAACATCGTCCTCCGGAGTGTCCGAGTCGTATGAGTAAGTGCCAGTTCGATTGTGATCGATTGCCTCCCACTTGGCGAGATCTGTAGCGTTGCGGCGCTCAAGCTCGGTGGCGCGCTTGACTCTTTGTGATGCTAATGATGGTCAGCCCTGGCATTAAGTCAACTATTGACAGACTCGACTCACGCGAAGTGATGCCACGCTTCTGGCGAAGCTCTTTGACAGTGCGAGCACGACGCTCAGCATTCTTTCTCGCGAAGCGGCGAGCAGACTCTGTGTTCGAGCACGCGTCAAGCGCACGTTTGCCCTGATGTGCCCAGTGTTCACGAGCAAAGATCTCGCGCTTAACCTTCACAGGGTCATGCTTCTCGCCAGGGTGGGACAGTGCTGGAGTAATGCATGCTGCTGCAAAAGCAGCGATCTTTGCAAGCTGAACCATTCTTGTTGGAGAGAGTAGAGAATCGGAAGAGAGCGCTGATGTGAATCTTTGTTGTTTTGATGTTGCTACCCTCGTGGCAGCCCTCGACGCATCTTATACACCGTGACCTACCTCCGCCTGCTGCGCCATCGTGTCCGCAGTACACACCTACGCAACAATGGGTCGTCACTTCAGTATCATCTAGAACGCCGCAGACGAGTACACGCCGACACATAGTGTGCTGCACAGATCAGGACGTGCGAAGCTTCTCAGGAAGTCATCGGCCCGAGTGGACGACACGGTTCCGAGTCGTCGTGTTGTCATTGCCACAACTCTGATAGGCCGGTTTCAGGTGTTGAGATCTTTGCATCTACTCTTGACGAGATGTCGGGACGCGTCCGCTTGTCTTGGCACGGTAGACTTTGTTGTTTGCGGTATGGTGCGTCGACCAAAATCTACCACTTCTCGGCGTGCAAACTAGTTCGTACAACTTGTCGTCGCAATAGTCTTCGTCTTCATTCACAGTAAGCGATACTGCTGGCGTAGAGTCGGATCGCTGTTCGCCGACAGTACCTCTACACCACAGCAGGTCAATCTTGGCTGCAACTCCCAAGGACCTCATGGTCCTTCAGATCTATTTTTCCTTGGCAGGATTCAGGATCGAGTCACGGGAGCTCGTAGCATATGCCTGGGCTACGGCGCGATTTGAGGCGCTTGAGAATGCCCATTTCACTTTCGTTGTCGTGCTTGCAGTAGTCTAGCTTAGGTAGACTGAAGACAACTCTCAAGGCCTGAGTCAGTGGATCTCCATATCGTTTAGTGCGCCTGCTACTGTAGTACTACCACTACCCGTTTGGCTTCTGTTCCATGACCACTTGTCGTACGTCAGCTTCGTCGCATACATACATACCTAAGCACATAATATTGGAGGAGCTGTGGGCGTTCTGGTGCAACGCGCGTGAGTCCACTTTTGAGATCGCTTAGCAGTCGCATCGGAGCTCTACCAATTGTCAGCGGCTGCGGACCTCTTGCTGATTCGAGGCATGCCAGTACTGAGCACAGCTCCACGGCAATTGGATGCGCAGACTGAACGATCAAACTACGGCCGTAGAGTGCATATTGTTACAGCAAAGTAAATGCTGCGCTGACGAAGGCCACATTGGAGTTTCAGATAGAACAGCAGTTCGCGCGGCGCCAAGGAGCCAGGGCCTGGCGACTAGTACATCACTACTCCAATCAAGAGCACTATGAGCAGCATGACAACAATCCTGCAAATTGCCTGACCACCTGGAAGCGATGTGCAGAGTTGCGCGTCCCTGAAGCGCCATCTCGCGTCGTTACAGCACTCTTGATCACGCTTCGTGCTGTGGTTGCGAAGGCTTCACCCAGTCCAATGCACACTCCGAAGCGGCGACGAGTCTGTGACGTCTCCTGGAGCACTGCTTCCGCTCAACGAAATGCGACGATTCAGTGCCGCAAAAGATGAATTTTCTGCTGTCGCGTGATCTGTCCATGCTGGCCGTACTGTTTGGCTGTACCTAATGCTGTATCTGAGTGATGCCCCTTCATCTATCTGTCGCCCATATCGAAAAGCAGGAACTCTGCCGGCTTTTCGCCTACACTTTCAACCTCGATCTTACCAGGACCCGCGGCACCCTTCACGAATGCGCCATCTCCCTCTCCTATTTCTACATCGCCAACCTTGATCCTTGCGCCACCGCTCTTGAGTTGCTTACGATCACTCATGACAACATGGACATATAAATTCCGATCTCCGTCTTTGACCAACTCGTGCTCAACTTTCTTTCCAGGCGCCAGTATCGAGGCATCCATGCTAAGATCAGAGTAAATCTCAATCGGTTCGGTAGGGCCGTCTCGACCGCTGTGCCTCTCATTCGATTCCATGATCCGTACCAGCTGGTCTTTCTTCATCTCGTCGGTGTATTTTCGTGTGCAATAGCTGGGCTTCAATCCTCGAACGTTGGGTTTAGCCCAGATTTGGAGGAAATGCACATCCTCATCGGGCTTGCGGCAGTATTCACTATGCGAAATGCCTACCACGATCATGCATGTCAGCTCTTGCGTGTCATGTATGGGGGAGGAACCCTGATTGTAGTCCATGTGGCCGCACAGGCTGGCGCTATGTCCCATTGAGACATTCGTGGACAGCTGCAGGGCCACATGGAATCGCAACATGGTCCCGACGTCGACGCTGTGTACCTGTGCCTGCGTTCGTGAATTGTACTTCACCGCGCTTGAGGTTCTCCAAGTTGCCCATACTATCTTTGTGCTCCAGTTCACCCTTGACAATATACGACCATATTCCGAACTCCGCGTGGCTGTGCTTGCCGAAGCCAGTGCCCTTCTCTACACGATCCTCGTTGATCACACGCAATGGCCCAAACGATTCGTATCTCGGATCGTAGTAATGCGCGAAAGAGAAAGTGTGGAAGGTGTAGAGCCAACCATGATCGGCATGTCCTCTGCTGTCCCAGGGTCGCTTCGTGATCTTGAGGTTCGACGTGCCGTTCGTGGTTGCTGTGGTAGTTGCCATCACTCGTTTGCTGGTCGATGTCGTTGTTGTGGACGGCGATATAGAGACTCTAGGTAGCAGCGATCGCAGGGGATTGGAAAAAGCCAGGACGAGTGCTAGCACTGCAATGAAAATTGCTGCGGTCTTGTAGGAGAGTGTGGACGGTGGTGGACTGTTCCCAGACTGAGCTTTGGAAGACATGAAAGAAACGCACCGTTCATGTTGTACTGTACTTATACCTGTGGGACGAGGGCTCGACGCAGATGCAACGCCAATGTGTCGAGCTACAGCTTGTTAATGCTAGTGAAGGCGATTACTATTGCTGACAGAAACATCAACAAAGCTCTGTGGCTGGTGTGTGAGTCTGATCTCGTGACTCGGCATCGACCATCGGCAAATCGGTGGCGAGCTTTGCTTGGTCAGATCTGACATGTCGCTTTGTCTTCACGCGTCAACATTGACAATACATGTATTGTCTTCATAGGAAGAGGTGGTGAACCAGCAATGGCACGAAGCAGTGTGGGCTAGTAAAAGAATCTCCCGTCACATCTTGCGTGTCCCATCTGATTGGAAAAGCAGGCAGTATTATCATATTCCTGCAGGTGACTTCGTACACATGCACATACGCGGTCGAATCAACAACATGTGGCTGTTTCGTTTACTGCTGTCGCACTGAAAAGGCTCTGCGCTTCAGTCTGAACGTTGTTGCAGCAAAGATGCTGTAGTTCGACACTAACGGTACTCTGTCCGCTACTCCGCTTCGCACATGATGAGACACATCAGCGATTAAGCTTCATCATGATGTTTCTCAGCTGCCTAGGTGGAGCCGGAGGTCGCTGTGCCCCGCGGCACAAGTGACCGAAGACATCGTTCCGGCCTCGGTCGATATCGAGTAGAGAAATATGCACCCTAGGCAGTATCTTCTTGCTTGAGCTCGCTCGACAGCTCAAATATGGCCCGATGTTTCAGATGTTGGAGACGCTTATCACCGATAGAGATCATCATCGGTTTTGGTCTTGTGTGGGCATTTTGGTTCTACATATCCACCTCACGTTCGAATGGTCATGAAGACGATATCGAGGGCTTCATTCAACAGCAGCTGCGCCTTCAAAGACGACCGAAGGCGCCTCAAGATCCCTTGCCTTGCTATAATCTTCCCGGAGCCAATGAGACCGTGGTAGTTTTCAGGACTACAGCTGCTGAGCTCGAAGAACGTCTCTCCGTTCACCTCGATACTACTATACTTTGCTATCCGAATTACCTCATCTTCTCAGACTGGGATGAGAAGTTCAAGGATCACAGTGTGCGCGATGTATTGACGTCTGTCAGCCAAAGTGTACGATTGTCCCATCCAGATTTTGAGCTGTGGCGAAGGCTGCAGCGGGGCGGTCCTGATGCGCTTGAGGATAAAGAACTGTGGCACTCCGCTCAGACAAGCAAAGACATTGACAAGTGGAAACTCCTACCCATCATGACCCAGACATACGTGGAATATCCAGATATGAAGTGGTATGTCTTCCTCGAAACAGACACATTCATATTCTGGAGCAATGTCCTTGAATGGTTGCACGGACTGGACTCACAGAAGCCGTACTACTTAGGTGCATCCCAGGAACTCCACGACGTAGCTGCATTGGGTTCTGGTATCATACTGTCCCATGCGACTCTGGAAAAGTTAGTACGTCTGCTGAGTGCTGACAAAGTCAAGTATGAAAGATTTACCAACAAGCACGCTTCTGGCGATGCAATCCTCGCGAAGGCACTTGGCGACGTTGGTGTAGGCCTGACTACGTCTTGGCCGACGATGCAGGGAGATCGACCAGCCTCTATGGACTTTGGGAAGAGAGTCTTTGGTACCCGACTGTGGTGCTACCCGGCTGTGTCATATCGTGGTGTCACACCTTCGAGCATTGTCGAGATGTGGAAGTTCGAGCAGCAATGGCTCCGTGATAGGTCTGACGATATTATATACCACAGAGATGTGTTTACAGACTACGTCCGACCTCGACTGGTGATCCGTTCTGGCCGAGTAGATGATTGGGACAACTTTAGCAACAGTATATCACTGCAAAAAGTTGTAGCAGAGTCTCTCGATCGATGCCGCGAGATTTGTATTGGTGACAAGAACTGTGTACAATTCTCCTTCTCGAACGAAACATGCGCCTTCTCGCATCTGCCAAAACTCGGACATTTCGCCCCAGGCTCTAGCGCGCACTGGATACTGCCTCGACTCGAGAGATGGATCACTGAAATGCCGCCCTGTGTAGGAGATGAAACATGGCCAAAGTGATCATGGAGTGCCCGAATATGTCAATACGCTCAATATGTAATGATTCACCTCCAAAGTCCCTGCTACAGAGTCGTGTTTCGGTGCATAGCTTGATCTCCACGGCAGTGAGTCGGCCATCGAAGAGCATATGCTGTCTGCACAATGCACGCAAGAAGAAGACAGACATGTTTACAGCACCTTCTGCTGATGCAAGGATCTAGTGACCGGTCACAGAAATGGATGACTGCATCTATCGAGCCTACTTCGCAGGCGACTCACTTCATAAGTCAAGGTCGTACTGCTACATGTCTTCGTGCAGGCATGGGATGAGTTGTCAGATTAGCCCTGCGCCTTTGCAGAACAATGAAAAGTGACTTCTTGTGCCGTGTGGCGTATACTCGGAGCGTGTATCTACATGGAAACTGGAAGCGAAATGGTCACTACCGCATATCTTTCCAAATTCAGCTAGAGCATGCGACAGGGGGTTCGAGCTGAACTTCCACGAAACAATCGCGCTGGATGACAGCTCGCTAACGACACACCTACAATGCCGTTGCCATTGCATAGCTTGCCATGCGTCGAACGCCAGAATCATTTGATAATGACAGCGAGCGCTCTCGCGAACGTCGAGCATCGAGCATCGTCGGTGGTGTCCGCTTCTGCCGTCTCGAATGTGCGATACGTGATCGATTCGTCGTCACGCACTAGCACCAACTTGAGCCCAGACAAGCCCCATCACGAACATCTCTTCGTTCAGCATCAACGCAGGCGATGGCGATGCTGAAGAGCTCTGTGAGCTCCAAGCGCTGGGCGAAGGTCACGACAGCAGCGCTCAGCGAAAGCTCAACAATCGCCCTCCGAGCAGTCTAGACTCCCTCTCCAAGCACGGATCTGGTGCCATCAGTCTGTACGATCCTTTGCCTTGTCCCTCCAGTATCAGAGTGCTGAGTTTTCTTCCCGCCAGATCTCACGATACAGAGTTGTGTGGACACTTGCCGCATGCATTGTGTGACTTCGTAATCAATAGTGTTCAAAGGTTCTCAGCCATGAACCCTTTCTTATTCACCCAAGACAGCGGCTCAGCATCACCATCATGTCCCCTTTGACCAGGGCACGGATGGAAACTCGGCGAGGTGTTGGAAAGGGTTGTTGGTGTGGCTCGAAGATAGGCTTCCCCCAGCTGCATCTACACCGTGTCCGAGCGACGACAATGGACACCGGACGTCGCCGTCAGGCGCGCAGCTTCTCTTTGTAACAGCTAGACTGCACAGCTTCGAGACGCTTCGTTGAAGCTGCTATCAGTCTGACTGGTGAGAAGCGCAGCCGCCACCTCTTGGCCACAGCCCTCACGACTCCGGCTTGTAACAACGCCCCGAGCAGCTGCTGGCTTCGCTGATAGTGCAGCTCCGACACGGCTGTTGTTGCGTAGGCTGAGGGTGTTCGAGATCCAATCTCCGACTTGAACCAATTCACTGAGATCCACGCCAGTGTCAATACCCGCTCGATCGAACATATACACCAGATCCTCAGTCGAGGCGTTGCCTTTCGCACCTGGACAATGAGGACAACCGCCCAAGCCAGCAATACTACTGTCAAAGGTTCTTACGCCACACTTATATGCTGCCCATACATTGCTGACGGCTTGGCCGTAGGAGTCGTGAAAGTGTCCCGCAAGTTTGACCAACGGTATGCCAGCCATGCGCAAGGCTTGCAGTAGCCTATGAACGTCGATTGCGGTCCCAACACCAAGTGTGTCTCCAAGGCTAACCTCGTAGCATCCCATATCGAGCAAATCCTTTACGATCTCAACAACAGCCTCTGGACGTGTTGCTCCATCGAAAGGACACTCAAAGATGCAGCTTACATATCCTCGAACATACAAACCGGCTTCAACTGCTGTTCTCGCCACCTGCCTCGAACGTGCAAGGCTTCCGCTGACGGTGCTGTTGAGGTTGGCGCGGCTAAAGCCCTCGCTAGCACTCACGAACACTGCTACTTCCCGGACACCGTGGTGCAGTGCAATTTGTAAGCTCTTCATGTTTGGCACAAGAACCGGATGTCGGAAAGCATCGTCCGCTATAGCAGCTTGAACATGCCTATCGGCCAGCAGATGCCTTGCATCCGAGAGTTGAGGAACTGCCTTTGGGGAGACGATAGATGTTAGCTCGATGGTCTTGAGACCAGTCTCGCGAAGTCTTTTGATCAACTCGACTTTGGTGGCTGTGGGAATCGATTGCTTGACATTCTGTAGGCCATCTCGTGGTCCTACTTCCACAATCCGGACCGCATCGATGAGTGTTGTTGCCATGTTGCTGACCTTGAAGCATATACGCGAATGTGTCTCTCGATAACCTGATCAAACACAAAGCTTCTTCATAATATCATGATTAGAATTTAGGTCGGCGTGCGCTCTCAGCAGTATCAGCAAAATAGCTGTATATCTAGTGAATAGAATGAGGTCATGACGCGGACGGAATGCTGCAGGCATCGATATAGAACATCGTGACCGGAATCCGAGGGCTGAGTCAGTCCGGACCATGGAGCCGGCGAGCTCCGGTTTCTCGATTCTAGACTATTCCATAGCCGGGATACTACTAGAACGAAGATCACAATGTGTTGCATAGCAGGCGTACTATGTTTCATGTATTCAAGCCATGATCGAGACGCCCTAGTCTCGAAAATGAGGAGTAAAGTTGAATCTCCTGCGTGGTGGAAAGGCCCGGACTTCCCGATCAGGAAACGCGCCTGAGGCACATAGGCACGAAACCGTGGCTCTGGGTGTCGTTATAAGACCTTTCCAAGACTTGATCTGGGTCAGGGCACGGTCTCGACGATGTTACGCGATAACGGAACTCCCGATGCTCGCTTTTTCCTCCTCGCACGAGTGGTACATCTCCACGAATGTATACATGGCTCACATGTTCCAATGCATAAATGCTCTCGTGGACGAGAACTATGACGTCCGTGCAACATCCGTGGCTGGCTGAAACACACCTCTTCGCAATGTTGTTTACACGACATCTCGTTGTCAGCTTACAGACAATTTGCATACAGACCAAAAACGGTCGGTGAGAGATCGCCAAGCTGAGCGCAATGGACCGTTCGTTCCCTTACGCAAATGTGTACAGATGTAGACCTGCGGACTAATCTCCAGAAACCGATGCGCTATCTATCTGATATAATACATCTCAAACAAGAACCGATCATGCCCTGTACACCTTCCAGGGTTTAGCTGCCTGCTTATATCCACCGGCGGATGGGGCAAGGCTTGGAACAGACTTCGGAGAGGGCGCAACAGACATAGGAGGCCTCAACGGGGAGCTGGCAGGATAGCTGGGTGCGTAGCTGGCCGGTTGACTCGGTGCTCGCGTAGGAGTATGAGTAGTAGTCGTGCCTTGAGCAGGTGCAGTAACAGTGACCGTATGGTACACGGTCGTGGGTGCTGGGCAGTAGCTCTGACCAGGCGTGATCGGAATCCATCCACCGCCATTATTGCCTCCACTATAGACTGGGGACGCTGGCGTCGAGGTCTGCTTCGAAGCTTGACCGTGGCCTCCACCATCGCCTCCTGCATTGTAGCCGCCGTTGCCGAAGTCCATGGTGCTGGATACGCCGCTTCCACCGTTACCTCCTCCGTTATGACCAACATTGCCGCCGTGGCCGTAGGTGGATTTCGTGGTGGTAGATCCGCCTTCTCCGCCGTTCCCTGCGTGGCCAGGGTAACTGCCTGGCTGAGAGATCGCCGGCTGGGACGCCTGTAGACCTGATGGCTGCGGTCCCTTTGGCGGCTGACTCATCACTGGCTGCGAAGGTGCCGACTTTGGGTGCGACGGGGTTGGCCGAGATCCCTTTGGCGGTTGGCTCATCACGGGCTGCGAAGGTACAGAATTCGATTGTGATGGGACCGGCTGCGAACCCTGTGGTAGATGGCTCATCGCTGGTTTTGAACCCTTTGGTGGCTGACTCATCACTGGCTGCGAAGGTACTGACTTTGGCTGGGAAGGGACCTAGGAGAAATGACATATTAGCTAAGACGCATTGTCGGTGGCGACACGGGGCAGGACTCACAGGTTTAAGCTGCGACACATTTGGTTGAGAAGGAACTGGTCTTGGCTGTGACGCGGTGGGTTGAGATGGAGCTGGCTTTGGCTGTGACGCGGTAGGTTGTGACTGGGCCGGTTTTGGCTGTGACACAGTAGGTCGTGATGGAGCTGATTTCGGCTGAGAAGGCGCTGGTTGTGATGGAGCGAAGGATGGATACGATGAACCAGGCTGGTGCGCGACTGATGGCGCTGGCGAGCCTCCATATGGGTAGGCCTCAGGAGAATCGCGCTTCTTTGGTCCTGCCTCTGCGATGGCCTGGCATCCGAGCAAGAAAACAATCAAAGAAGCATATCTGGACAGCATATTGGCGGTAGGTGACAGCGAGCGACAAAACAACAACTACAGCAGAACTAGGCTGTCGGGGAGGATCTTTGGGAGTCTATATCCAACACCAGGATGTCATCTACGACTCTCCATGGAGTGTGCCGACGACCATCTCGGACAAGCTGAAAGCTAGCGATTCTTCCAGAGGTGGAGTATTACTCTTCCAACTTCCACATCTTCAACGATGTCCGAGCAGCAGAGAGAAGGACAGTGGCAGAATCCACAACGCAAGTGCTCACGAGCCGCGGCTTCAACGTCCTGAAGTCCTGTTGTCTGCTTCATTCGACGGAGTCTTAGCGAATCAACCGCTGACAAGATCCACAGCAATTCCACAAAAGGATGAGCTAATTGTACCTGTACGAGGCGCATGCCCGCGGCCTTCCCGTGTGACATTCTTTGCGTTTTGGTAGCGCTGGGAGCGGAACGTGCTTCTTTCAAGCGTTCGCAATGCTACATCTCAGCCGCTATTGGGTCGATCGTCAGGGAACTAGCACTTGAAGACAATCAAAATCTATTTCTATTAGGAAAGGAGGTATGATGTTGACCGCTGCTCGTAGTGGGAGAAATATCCGTTGTCAACCGTGTCCTCGTTTGATGCCAAGTAGCCCGCGTTCAGTGTTACCTCGAAGAGACCGTATGCTACTTCTTGGTAGCGCAAGGATATTTCCAGCCGCTATATGGCCGCTGAAAGGCGTGGTATGGCACCGCTTTCCAATGCTCCGTTATGATAGCACTTAAAGTCTAACGCTATTAAACAAAAAATGATTATGGTCTCCTTATGGCCGCTGGCACGGTATGTACATGTAGGTTATCCTTGAGTGTAACGGATGCAGCCACAGAATTTCACCGCTGAGGCCTTGCGGTTGCCATTCGCTCTGCAGATTCATACGGCCCGCTGCTGGCGCAGGCAACGCTGCTATAACTCCTTCATCAGCAGGATCTCTACTGAGAATTCGCCTCGGTACACAATATATGCGTATGAGCTAATGCTGGGCTAGTCTTGGTGCCCTGAGGCGACACGCGCTCGCTGGGTGGGGAGAGCACTACTATATACGTACTACTACTAGTCGCCGTAGATCGCCAATATGCCATGTACGACATCAGACCCACGTGCGAAACGAATACTGATCGCCGAGGTGTTACTCCTTTCCGCGATACCCCATCGAGAGCACTGACAGGAGATGCTGGAAACTCTGGTTCCATGACGGTCACTTGCGCGGCACCGAACCAGCCACCTGCGCACTTCAGCACTCCCTTTTTACCCCAACAGCAGGCAATGATTGACCTTCAAATCCTTGACTGGATGATCGAGAGCTATGCGGAAAATTTGCCTTTGCAACCTTGTAGAAGCGCAAAATCAACCGTAGTGGAGAAGCGCCACGAGGTATAAACTTACACTGCTTTTGCCAACGTTGCCTACTATCTCACAGCATCACGTTTTTGCGCCCGGAGTCCTTGATCTCCTCGATATTTGCAGACGTGGTGCATTTGCGAACCATACATAATGCTCTGTGGCGAATTGGCAGTATCCATAATCTTCACTTCCTTGTTACTGGCAGTTAGCCCCCTTTCGCAGAGCGCATTCACCAATCTCCGTGCACATTGCCTAGACTCCAGGAGCCTAACGACATGCTAGTTTGTGTTCAGCGAATGTGTTTGACGCGCCATGGACCTTTCTGGCGCGGTAGTCAATACGCTGTCGCCTGTCATCATCCTTAGGCTCCTGTCGCCAAAGACGCCGTGCAAGGAGCGCAGTTTCGCCTTTTGACCCGGTGCGAACATGTCCACCATAAGTGTAGTGGATTCCGTGGACACCAAGAGCCTTTGTTAAGTTGAGAGCGTCTCGTAGTCTCAAGACATCGAGCTCGTGCTGACGGGAGATCTTTCAGACGGGACAGAGCTGCGCACAGCTTGATGTCGTGTCCACGACATGTGTTTCGGTTGCAAAATCTTCCGAGGTCCTGTCGTGTGGAGTATCGCGATATTGAGTTGACCCTACCGCATGTCATCTCGTTAGACGCAAGAATTATAGCAATGTGTGTCGCCTCGACGATATGGTTTCGACTCTCGCCAACTCCACACATGATGCTTTGGCCGTATACTGAGCTGCAATGCTGACTCGACAGGCATCCTGTTCCTTGGGAGCATTGTTACAAAACAGCACATTACTTTCCACCGATGTTTTACAACGTGCAGGCTGGAATATAAACATTGAGTTCCTGGAGACCAGCTTCAATGGTGCCATTATTGTGCTATCACTTGCCGCGGACTCTGCCTCTTCCCTTACCACGCGACGTTGCTGTGCCCTTTGGACGACCTCTGCCCTTTGGCGCAGGTGTGCTAGCTTGGCTCTCCTCATCGTCGTCATGGTCTTCCGAGGCCGCCTCATCATCGTCTGCGCTCTTTTCGGGCTCTTCTTCATCGGCATCTTTCACGCTCTCGGTCATCCTGCTGCTTCGACGCGGCGCAACAGGAGCTGCACCGCCTTTCGCTTTGCTCTTCTTCCCACGTTTCACCTTCGGCGTGTTGTCTGCTTCGCTCGGCTCGATGCTGAAGCTTGGCGTAAATAGTACGGGCGGTTCATCAGCCATGTTCAGATCAGGTATCTCCAGCTCGCTGTCCTCGCCGTTGTCCGCAATCCGTGCTTTCCACATCATATTCTCAAAGTCCTGGTCGAGTGGCAGCGCAAACTCTTCGTTGTCGATCTTGTTGGCAGCAAGACTGTAAACATCTGCATTGTCGTCCATATCCTTCTCCTCTTGCTCGTCTGATGTGCGTATGGGTGACAATTGTCTTGCGTTCTCTCGAGCATCCAATGCTGGCAAGTCGTATAGCGTGTTGAGTTTCTTCCATATGCCGGGAGGCCTGGTATGCATGTTCTGAGGATCGATGTACTGGTTTTCGAGGAGCCACGAATGCAAGGCCATCAGGCGGAAGTGCTTGTGTATGCCTTCATTCTGGTCAGTCATCAGCTCTCGGTGCATGCTCTGATGCTATGCTCCATACTCACCTGTCGGTTTCCATCGCATCAGGCCCTTCAGCAGCCCAATTTCTTCCTCGTCCGTCCAAGGGTCATTGAAGACGGCCTCATCGTCGTTGTTCTTCGGCGTTTCAGCACTGGGTGTCGGCGTCTTCTGTTGTGGTTCGGGATCTGGTGAGGTCGCTTGCGATACACGAGCTCTCTTTCGAGGAGGCATGTCGATGTATCGCGCCCAGGTCCTGCCTGGTGTCTGAAAGCCGTTGCGTGGTCTGCAACGCCCAGAAAGGTAGATGCAATGGTGTGGTCGGCGTTTGATCTTCGGCAAGACAGAGCTCTGACGCGCGACGCGTCCGTGCAGCCACGCGACAGATCGTCATCAGCCAAGCTCTCGGGTGGGTACTCACGGACTGATCGCATGGC
Source organism: Passalora sequoiae (assembly GCA_013248845.1). NCBI lineage: Eukaryota > Fungi > Ascomycota > Dothideomycetes > Mycosphaerellales > Mycosphaerellaceae > Passalora > Passalora sequoiae. Next base: position 33,791 of record WSQC01000018.1, on the reverse strand, counting down.
AAACAGGTTTCGCGCCGTGATAACATTCTTCTTGCGCATTTGCTGCGTTTCGAAGTCCTGAGGAGCTGTCAATATAACAGAGCGACCTGCGACTCCGATATTTGTAGTGCAACTCCGCAGAGTTGTTGCGACAATGGTCAATATTCTTACCCGGTAACTTCCGTCGCTACCTATTGAATGCTCAACAACATGGAGCTGATATCAGACTTTTTAGCATCTTTGACTCTGATCACCATGATCGGCGCGGGATTCACGATGAGCTCACACATCTCCTACCCAGGCATCGCGAGGACAATATCGTGTCAGCTATCCCTGCAAAGGACGTCACATTTACCGCTCTGCGCATCAAGTATCAGCTCGAACAGGTGATACCGTGCGAATTGCCCGAAGAACGAATCACGAAGCCCCATAGCGATGTCATAACGCCCAGTGTTATCAAGACGACCAAGTCCGCCGGCAAAGTGTCTGGCTCGAGCGATGATCACAGCGCCTGCGTCATCTACTGCCTGCTCATAGTGAAGCATTGGTTCAAGAGACAAGCTATGCTGGAACTGTGGGACTCTGATCTACATGAGCTGCGAGCAACTGCTTGTGAGGTATTGGCTAAGCACATCATTGAGGACGAGGAGGACCTCAGCTACCTCATGCAAGAATTGTTGCTTAAGCGTTACAGCATCGTAGTTGATGGCCAAGACACTAAGCCTGCCAACGCTATTGAGAAAGCTGTAGACTTGCATGCTGTGCGAGTCATTGGCAGCTCAGGCTACCAAAAATGCATCAACCACTTGTGGAGGGGATGGCTAGTGCAGGACGACGACGATCCAAGCCGTTTTGTGGACTACAAGCTCAAAAGCTCGACGAGGTACTGGGACCATTTCGAGCCTGATCGCATGCGAGTACCTCAGTATCAGAACTCGGTCCAAGTCCTCATCAGCTTGATCTTCCTTGGACTCTACACTGGCGCCATCAATACAATTAACCCTGGTGGTGAACTTGACGTCGTGGAAGGACTCCTTTACATCTTCACGGCAGGCTTCGTCTGCGATGAAGCAACCAAGTTCTTCAAAGTTGGCAGGTTCTACTTCGGTTTCTGGAACATCTTCAACTCGACCCTGTATGGGCTGCTGACAGTATCCTTCGTGCTGCGCATGATTGGTCTAGCTCACGACTGGCACTCGGACACTCGGTGGTACTACAATACGCAAAGCTACAATTTCCTCGCCTTCAGCGCGCCAATGTTCTGGGCGCGACTTCTCCTCTACCTCGATGGTTACCGTTTCTTTGGCGCGATGCTGGTCGTGCTCAAAGTAATGATGAAGGAGTCCCTCATCTTCTTCGCACTCTTGATCATCGTTCTGGTTGGTTTCTTCCAGGGGTTCATAGGTATGGATCAAGTAGACGAAGACATCACCGCCACCAAGTTCATCACAAAGGCTATGCTGAACGCAATCATGGGCGATCCAGATTTCGACAATTGGGATAACTTCCAGCCACCCTTTGGACTGATCCTCTATTACATCTACAACTTTGTGATCATCGTCATTCTCCTGAATATACTCATCGCGCTGTACAATTCAGCGTACGAGGATATCTACGATAACGCGATTGACGAGTACCTTGCACTGTTCGCCGCAAAGACACTCCAATTCGTGCGAGCACCTGACGAAAACGTGTTCATCGCACCATTCAACCTTATCGAGATCTTTGGTCTAATACTGCCTTTCGAATGGTGGATGCCCAAACGACGGTACGAACAGTTGAACGACATAGTGATGGGTGTGATCTATTCGCCCTGGCTTTGCGTCACAGCACTCCTGGAGACACGGACAGCTCGAGTGGTCAAGTTCAATCGCAGCAGGAACGAAATGGACGATGACACGATTGAAGAATGGGAACAACTCGAAGGCGAACTTGATGTTGAGGGCACCGGATGGAGTAAGAGAGTTGAGGAGACTAGTCCAAATGTCGTTATCGACGGCACTTTGTTGGAAGTCCGCCAGCTAAGGGACGAGATTAAGGAGTTGAAGGAGTTGTTGAGAGCATCCAGTCCCGAACAGAGTAGGATAGGAGATAGTACTTATGGTGACGAGAATGGCACGTCCTAGGCTAACGATATAGAAATGCAGAATGTCTAGCACGCCCAAAGCGCATCCTCTCTCAAAGTGTATGTAAGCTTTGATCTTTGTGTGCATGTTTCGTGTTCGTTGATGGTTGGTACATGGCGTGGTAATATCGAGCCGCAAACGTACAGACTCTAAAGCGTGGTGGCACTTCCACGCCGTATGCGTGCAATGCACGCTTGTTAATGGCGGGCCCAGGACGTCGTAATGGCGCGCCGCAATCGCTCAAACTCTTGGGCCTTTTTGCAATACTATGCAGTACGCAAATGCGGCATGACTTTCGAATGCGGCATCGACTGTCTGTATTTACAAGCTGACGAAGCGCTTCCTTTGTGTCAGCGGACGTGCACTATATGGCATCGCGCAGTCGTTCCTGTTGGCTTCGCGGTCACGGCGAAGAGGACGAAGTGCTCCAACACGTTGACAACACAAGAGCATCTTTCGGTGCTATTCGTGTAGGAGCAGCGTGCCAGACTAAAATTCAGTACATGTATTTCGTCGTTGGCCACTGCCGCCAGCCAGAAGGTCGCTTACTGCAACATTTGCTGTGCGCAGAGACAGTGTACCTGGTATGGCTGTTCCCGGCTTTCTCTTAGTCATATCGTTGTCGTAGGGGTCCATATCTTGTCAAGCTTTACTGTGCTGTGCCCGACTAGACTGAGCTTCGAACGCGAGCTCTTCCGAAATGTCCATTCGATACACACTACTGAACAGCACAAACTCCTATAGATCGACCGCATCAAGACCTCCGTGGATTGACAAGCCTCTTCCGGTCGTCTGTGCTAAAGTAGGACATGTGCATGCTACGTGAACGAACGTCTCCGACATCCGTCCACGGATGCTTAGGCAGTATCGTTAATTTACGGCATCCAGTGCGACCATCATGTGGGAAGGTGCAAGCAAAAGGACATAGAGGCGGACAGGGCAAAAGAAATAACTAACTTACCTGTGGCTAGGTCTTATTGCCGTGAGGTCTCACTGCCTGTGTGCCACTTACAGACTCACCTTTTGATAGGTCTTATTGCCGTGAGGTCTCACTGCCTATCTGTACCACTACGCTACCCGGTACAATGATTGTATGGGATGGCAGTGCAATTATATAGCTTTGATTGGGTCCGGCGGCGAGAGCCAAAAAGATTGTTATATGTAGCTCCATTGAGCTGCCTGTGTAGCTTGACTTATGGCAGGGGTCGGCATTGGCTGGCGGCGGGAGCTTGAGGCCAGCGCGGAGGGCCGGTAAAGACACACGGGCGACGACCACGATAGCGCACGGCGGTCCTGTTTGCGCAGAACGTAGCAGACTCGGAGACGAAGAAGTGTGTGCAGACTCCAGAACCTCATGTAGCATCGCGAATGTAGCTACCAGGGAAAGTGTCCGTTGAGCCGGCGTGGACAAGATGACCGGTGATTCCTGGCTCAGGCAGTCAATGCTGCGCGAGACAGACAATCTCACAACTTCCACAAAGGCGGCACCGGAAGGAGGTTGCCCCAATTTGCTAGGTTTGGGAGATGCAGATTCGACTCCTGGTAGTGACTTCTTTCTTGTTACTTCGTGCACCACGATCAAGGTAGTCACTCTCACGCAGAGTGTTGTTTCTGAGCCTTTGCGGCGATGAGGCACACGCAATACCTTGTACATGATCGATCTCATCCGCATCATGTTCTGTGGTTCAGCATTGTACCGAGCGGAGCAAAAGTCCATCGCTTTTGCATGACCTTGTCATCTCGTTGCAGTCTTGGCAAATTGGCCGTGGAGGTTACGACCATGCTGTGGATGCAATCAAACACAGAGCACGAAGCCATACAGTCATGTAGCAACCACATACAAGGCGCGACTCGCGCTCGCATGACGTGCTGATCTACTGGCTCTTGGCTGACAGATGAAGGGGAACGTTGCTAGTGAGTCTACTGTTGCAGGCGCCTGGTTACGCACCCGCCTCACAGGATGAGATTACCCTCTGCGATATAGAGGCAGGAATCATACCCGCGGAAAAGTGGCTTCAGTACTCGGAGCGGCGAAGGCAACCAGTTGCGTTATTTCTGCTGCGTTTGAACCCCCTGGCTTACTTCGAGCGGCGAAGAATTCTTTCTACTCATGGATATCGTGGTATCATGCGTTCGATCAAGCGAAGATTTGCCAGCTTGTAGAGGGATTGCACTTTCGTCTCCCTGTGGCTCAAACAAGACGCTGCTGCTCTAGAGCAGTCACGAGCTCCGGATGCAGTCACCAGTCACTGACAGGCATGAGCGCATATTGGAACGCTATTGCCAGTGTAGAGGTCTTCTCGTCGTCGCTCAACACGACAAGTCACGACACAGTAACACGCCCGAGTGTGTGCTGCATCGCGCAAGCTCACAGGTATGTAGACTACGTCGTCCAAACGAGTGTATGCGCCTGCAATCACCACTCCCATTGGCGATCACAGCAGAAAGACAACTATGCGCCGGCTCGACAGCTCTTTGTCAAAACAAAGCGGCGAAGCAGCATCATATCACATCACTTTCTGCGAGGAGCAACTGCATGTACTTCATGGCACTGCACATGTGCAGGTCCAGTACTGGAACGTGATGAGCAGTGATGTCCAATGCTAGATGCTGCGCTATCATACACCTTCCAGGCTATACACTCGCTGTTCACGCGGGCAAGTTGTATTTTTTTCTGTTGGTGGTAGGCACTTTCAGGCGCGCATCAACGCGTTCCAGGTTTGCAGTACGTTGTTTGGAATCGTTGAGGTGATCCGAGTGTGCCCGAAGTCGTACGGTGTATGGGATATTGAAAGGGCGCCATCCTGCTTGATACACGACGGCGTCGAGTCGTCTTTAGGTCAACAGCGGCACTTCGATTGGTCAAGCGAGCGCGCTATGATCCCTGCTCGCATGGTGGGGGCCCACGTTGTATAGAAAGTGAAGCTCTTGGCGCGCGCCCTTTTCTTTCCGCTCGCACTCGCTCTTGCTTTCTCTTCTCGATTCTCCACAACATCACAGCTTCGTGGCAGCTTCTGTTGCATCTGCGTGGCAGCAACAACCTTCACCAACCTTCTTCCATCCATTTCAAGGCCGCCAGGGTGGTCTTGCTCTTCGGCGTTCTTGTGTTTGCTTTTAGACCCGAGCAGGCGACTGCAGTATTGGACTAGGCTTCACTCCGTCACTTGCATTGATTGCCCCGGGTACCTCACATCCTTATCGATGCAGATTCACCACCTCATCGACGGATCTACTCCAACGAGGCAGCTAGTCCCAGGACCTCAGGTCACAAACCCTGGCGATGCTGAAGGGTGGATGGGTTCCGCTTGTGCGTGGAAATCAAGGACAGGTCTCACGACCTTAATATGTCTCGCCACTTCAAGGGCTGAGTCTGGGCTTGCGGCGCATCCTCTGTGGATGGTCTGTCGCGAGTTTGAGAAGTCAGGGTGCCGAACCGTAGGGATGCTGGAATACGCATTCTTCGCCGGACCTACACACCGGGCGCTCTGAGGCATCAAGAGGGGTAGTTTGGATCTGCGGTACCCTCTGCCTGGGTCCTCTTTGAGGTCCGGGAGGATCCCTCTGACTGATCAAAAATCCCATCTTCTGATCTCGTTGGCGGTCGCCATCGCCAGTAGGCCGACTCCTCTGGTGGTGGTTTAGTACGTGTGGGGTGTACAGCCCACGGAGATCCAGACTCGGCGCACAGAGTCGGAGTTACAGGAAACAATCATGGGCGAAGGATGCACCTGGTGTGGCAGACATCCCGGGCAAGGTATGTATTCCCTTTGAGGTGTCCGCTGACAATCCGATGCAGAGTGGTTGCTGGTTTCACTTTGCCCAGATGTGCGTTCCTACTCTATGCCGCAGAGGTGTTTGGAGCCGGCAGTGGTCGCGACACGTTCCGCGTGATGGAGGCCGATTCCTCTGACCAGTAGGCCGACTCCTCTGGTGCGATGTAATGGCGTTCTTCAATGGTCACTTTGCTAAAGTGGTACTCTTCGGAGGTGCTTGGCAGCGGCAGTGGCCTTGAATGACGTCCGCTTTTTTTTCATCACGATCCTGCTATGAAGCTGGAACTTGGAGAAGAGATCAAGTCACCCACCGAAGCATTACGTCTTCGTGAATGTGGTACGGTCTGCCACATCACCAGCAGAGAACGACTTCCTTTATGATGTTGGCTTCTTGCTCCTGCACGAAGCTTTGTGCTGATCACCAGTCGCATAGAGCTTTACGAATTATTCGGGGCTCGTGTTGACCATCTCTTTCAAACTGTCGCTGGCACGCCATCATGCATCGACGGTCTCCTCCTGTACATTCTCTTGCTACCAGGCCGTCTTCTATTGCAGAGCATCGTTCATACGAACATATATAGGCACTCATACACGACGCTACGATGAGTTGGACGAGATTGCGAATATGGACATGGAATTTTCCATGACGTGAAGTAAGCGTGAAAGGTGGATACCTGATTGAGGACAGACCGGGAACATTTGCTAGCTCTCCATATACTATCAGCCAGTCATGTGCTTGGTTGGCATGGCTGACTTGGCTGACTACTCAATTTTAACCTCTGGACTATCTAAGGTATGTTTCAACTGTATTTACAAGCAGAGTTACCTTCGCCTTGCACGATGCCATGCATTTCGTCTGCGGTGCACTTGCTACTCTAGCCTGGACGCTCCCTTCTTGCGCCTGGCTGCCTACTGTGCTTTGCGAATCGGCATGCCTCCCCGCGCGGATTATCAGTGTTGTGAAAGTGGTATCACTGCGCGTTCTATGCGATGCGAATGTTATGGTCATGATCCAGAGAATTCGAAATTCGGTCAATCTGTCGCCTGTCTTAAGCTGCAGTCTTTGGGCTTGAGTATCTCGCTGAGTTTGGCATGCTAATGCGCAAAGGACACGACCATGCATCGGTGATCGAGCCGAACGTGTAAGCGGCAGCGGCCTCACCGAGACACGAAGAAGACCGACGCGACGACGAGCGTGAGAGATATGGGCGAATGCGATCAGTGACGTGACGCTCCGATGATCAAAGAGTGCGATATACCCAAATTACGCGCGATTGAGTGACTTGTTGCATGCATGAAATGCATTGCTGAGAGAGGCCAACCTGCAAGGGAAAAGACATGTCTCCCAGTCAGTCGTCTCTAGAGATGGTGATGTGGACAATATTACACACAAGCAATGGCTGGGTGCGCTACTCGCTTGGGACAGGGCATGAGATCGAGCGGTGCGTCGTGCTTTGTCACATCTTCACAATAACAAAAACTTGGGAAAGGGAGAAGATGAATTCATGCGTGTATCGTTAGTGGCAGTAGTGTCATACACTGAAGTCCAATGTCCGCCTCAATCTGAGTCTGAGCTGAAGATGTTGCCACCTTAACATGTCCATTCTCCACTCTGCCGCCGGTGGCACGTCAAACAGACTTGGCCACCCGTGGAGCGGACCTTGCGTGGCGTTTGCAGGATCACCGTACACGGTCTGCCAGGACATGGAATCAACAGCGTACAGTGATCTTGTCGCGTGGTCCATTTGGTATGGACCACAAGCAAGCTTTGAAGAGGAGCAGACCAGTATCGGTGACAAAGTTGAAGCCGTCGATTTGGTCTGTCTGGTAGAGCAAAATCTCAATGGCTCAGCACCGTCCATGCAGTGTCTCAGTCCCACGCGTACATCCCGCGCTCGATAGCAACGATGGCAAAGTTCCTGACATCTCCATGGCAAGTCCAAAGAGCACCATTCTGCGTCTGTCTATGTACTGACCTCTCTAGGCGATCGGCATGCCCCTAGTCACCTGGAAGCAAACCTGGACCAAGGGCCAGACCGCTGTCTAGAGAACAAGTTTGGTCGGTCGCGCCAATCAAGCTGCCTACATGCATGAAGTATCGACCCAGCCGTGGACGCTGCCATAGGCTATGACTATCTTTCTGAGCACTGCGGATTCGGCTTCCCATCCTCAGCCTGGGACATGAGTATCGGCAACGTCTACATCGCTCAGACAGACCACGAAGCACTGGAGCCCGAAGTCGTCAATGCGCCCGTTGACTTTCGCGAGTGGCACTTATCACGATACTTCTAGCTGGTCACTGACTGGAGAGGTATTGTCAGCGGGGCTCGCCTGGACGACATCAAGGCGCTAGCTGGGGCAGAGTGCACACCGGAGAAGTTGGAAGATTACTGGTCTGATCGGCGCAAGGTCAAGAGTGGTGTGGAAGATGACTTGGATATCAATACACGCATCGAAGGCGAAGTACGCATGGGTCTGGATAAGGAGGTTGGCGATAAGCTTATCGACCATCTGCTGCTATCTCACCACTGAAGCCGACATGGAAAGACGCGGTATTGATGTCACAAGGCGCACGAAGTGCTGCAATCGAGACTGAAGCATCTCATGTGCAGCTCGCAATATCTGTCCTTTCTCATTGGGCCACTACGCACTACGTAGCAACGGTAGATTATGACTGGAGAAGAAGCAACGGTTTATGTTCACTGGTCGTCTACTTGCTTCTCTGGCGTCTCAATTGCATTATAGAGCCTGAACAGGATTGGTAGGGCAAGGTATGCGCACTCACAAGCACTCGCCGAAGGCTGGTGACTTGTGTTACATCCAATAGTATCGTACTGCGTGCATCAGGCGTACTTCAATGCTCGGCTTGAAGGCTATCGAACTGGCTCGAGTATAGGTAGTCACTGAGATGAAATTTGTAACATTTATTATTGCAGATAGTAAGCCAATCATGGCTCAGCACTCCTCGCGGTAGCACTCAGCCCAGATGCAGTGCTACGTCGAAGGTTTCCTGAGAAATGTCAGTCTCGCCGTTACATCCACGGTTACAAACCCATGTTGTAACACTTTGCGAAGTGCTCGAGATGCGGCTGCTCTTGATAGAGGGATTCCACCGCGCGTGTTTCCACACAGCAGGTAGCTTCGAAGCAAATCTGCAGTGCCGCAATATCGCGCAACATGCATTGACAGAATGGCAGGACTCACCTGGCGATGACAACATGCATGTCCCACCTGACATACGCACCATCCTCAGCCTCCTTCATAGCGCCTTCATACATCTCATCAATCCACTTTACATCATGCTTCCAGCCCTTCCGCTGAGCAATCGCCTGATGCGATCCAAAACGCAAGGCTTGCATACCCACAGCATTATGGTCCCGTCTCGTTTCGGCAACTCGGTCCGAAGAGAATATATCTTCGTGAACATCCAGGAAGCCCGCCTTTTCTACATTCTGGCGCAGACCGGGGTCGATATGATGCGGCAACAGCTTATCGGCATCGTGGCACAATTCGCGGAACCCTCGGTACAGCTGCTTCATGCTTTTTGTAGAGGCTCCAGGTTTGCTATTCAGGACTGACAATTGGCCAAAGTTGGACTCGAACCATTGCAAGTGGCCTCCTGGCTTCAGCATCTTGAACAGGTTGTTGGCGACGATAGGCCAGTCCTTCGTGGTTAGGGCACAGATGAGGTAGCGAACGTGCACGACATCGAAAGAGTTCTCCAAGTGATTTGGTAGTGGTTCGAGAATGTTTAGGACTTCGTACGAGCATCCAGCACGTTCGTTTTCCGGCGGGAATTGGCCATCGGATAGATCGAAGCCTGTAAAGGTCCAGCCAGCTGGAGCTGTGGAGGCAACGTCTTTCATCCAGATGCCAGTGCCTGTTGCGATGTCCGCAATGCGAGCATCGTTTGGAAGAGATTTTGCGATCGCGGGGTGAAGGATGAAGCCAGCATTTGTGGTAACAATGCGGTGTTGTTGCTCCAGCCGGGAGGATTCGATTCGATCTCTTGGCAACGTATATGTATCGGTAAACGTTGAGCCCGTCATATTGCTGTGTAACGTTGATCTACGAAAATGTCCTATCCATGAAACGAATATATATATGATGCCAATGGCATTCCCACACGTCCGGGACTAACGTCATTTCGCGTTTGTCAGCCTATGTTGATCGTTTGGCTCGCCTTCCCGGTTTACCGAGACCCGCACCACAGTGCTGAAGAGATTGCGAGAACTGTGAGTATGTGCGCCTCGCAAACTTGCTCTAGAGTCCTTGCATCAGCTCTTTCAATGTAATAGGCTTCCGTACTGCATTCGAAAAGCCTTCATGGTACGTCACCCAGACCGCTAATCCATCTTTCTTCTCAGCTTTATGGTGAGTCGTCACTCCTCCATCAGGAATTGCAATCGGCCTGCCGAAAAAATCCTTAGCAATTCGCTTTCTGGGAAGAGCTTCATCGTCAGCCGCAGCACGTTTTGCAGCGACTTTGCCAATAGGCACCTCGCCGAACCTCGCCAGTCGACTTTCCTCGCTGATTCGCATTTCTTCTTTCTTCCACTCTTGCTCAAGGACCTGCCTAACAGCAAATCTTGTCTTTCCAGCACTCTCACCAAAGCCCTTGCCGCCGGTCTCAAACGTGCAAAGCGTGTCAAGAGGCGGCTCGATACGATAAACCCACTGCTGGGGCCCAAAGGTCATGCCTTCGTCCTGCGAGACCTTGACGCGATCGAATCGAACACCAGTCGCACCCATGGCGTTGACCGCTCTTTTGATCAGAGTTTGTTCGGATGCTTTCCGCACCGAAGCTGTACCTTTCTCCTTGCCACTTCCGCCGACCACGATAGGGTTGACGTTGGGTGACAGCATACGATAGAGGTATGGTTGCAGCTCTGTAGCAATATCAGAGGTGGAGCAGTACAAACGAGTCAGCGGATGTGATAATGAGGTTTGCAGCGTTTGAATGTATGCCTCGTTCTGTTTTGTAGCTTCGTGCGCCGCCCAAGAAGCACCAGGTCCTGCAAAGGGATGCATCGTCGTCTCGTCCTTGTCCTCGGTCGCCTTGGTGTCGTATTGCGCTCGTGTGGGCGAAGCAAAGAGATGGTGGAATGCTAGAACCGGTGAGCTAAGGTATGGCGCGAGCTCCCATTCATTGCTGCTGAAAACGGCGCTGGAGAGGCGGTCATGGAAATTGAGCCACTCGTATGCGCTCTCTGGCTTCGACAAGTATGTGTCGTCCTGGAAGTTTCGAGTCGGGTACAACCCAAAGCAATCAGTCATGATGCGATCGGATTCTCCATGAGTGTCCACAAGCTCGCGAAGCCGCTCGGTCGCCGTGCGTCGAAGGCCTTCTGCAACGCCTGTGACAGCATTGATGTCGTGGTGTCGAGGAGTGACGGGTTGTGCTGATGACTTCGAAAAGCCAGCACCTTCTTGGAAGACCCGTTCCACAATGTCCTTCGGCCCACCTCGCCCAAGGGCTCTCGCGGCACCACCTCCATGCTGGAGGTCGTTGAGCACATTGTCTTCGACCCACTTTCGCGTCAATCTTGCATTGCCATCAGCGGAGGCCCGAAACTTCCCAGCTACCCATTCTCCCACGACCATGATTCCCCGCATGTCTCCTTCGCCAGCACCACTGCTGTTGCGATCCTCTTTACGATTCGACACTCCCCAGGTGGCCTCGCACAGTCTTCGGACACCATCGTTCTCACACGGCACGCCTTCTTTTTGGAAGACTTGATGTAATCGAGTCGTGATAGTTTGCACAGGTGCTTTGCGAACATGGATGATCTCTGCAATGTTGCTTTGTCGCAAAGGCCGTAGAGACGGGTGGTAGACGTCATTACACACCAGAATCATTGGCCGAAGTAGCCGAAAGCGTTCGCCTTTCTTCTTTCTGACAGGGGCCTGCGATAGTGTCCCTAGAGCGGCCGTGTTCTTTTGGTCCAGCATGACGAGATCGATCAGGGCTTTGACAAAGCCTCCTTCACCTCCGCTGCCACTGCCGCCGACCACACCGTCGACCTCATCCACAATAACACAGACTGGTTTGCCGGCTTTACGTGTGTGCCCGTCGACTGTCTTGGTGTCCACCCCTCTGACGTTCTCAGTGCCCACCATATCTCTTATGCGGCCCTTGACGACGTTACTACTCCTCTCGTCACTAGCATTTATCTCTTGCGCTTCGTAACCAGCTTGCTTAGCGCAAACATGTGCCAGTGTAGTCTTGCCCAGTCCAGGTGGTCCCGTGAGCATCAAGATCTTGCGATGTGGTCTCTCCTCGTAGGCATGTTCGCCAATCTTGGCTTTCGGCTTCGGCCTGGATGAACCCGGGAAGACGATCTGATCCCACCGCTTGAGCCAGTGCATCACAGCTCGATGTGTTCGTTCATCTCCCACCAGATCCGTGAACTTGCGTGCTCGATACTTCTCGGTCCACAGCAGAGACGATGTCTTCGCAGGAGCTGGTGATAATTCGGCTGGCGGCGTGGGAGCTTGCAGTGCCGCTCTTGGGATGCACTCTTCGTGCTGAGCATCTTCCAGTAGACGATGTATGTCGATGCCGTAGTACACTTTCTGAGCCTTGATAGGTCTGCCGGTGAGGTTGAGCTCTCCTCCAAGTCTTCTCTTCTTCGGAGACGGCGACAGAGGCGGCGAGGATGGCATTGTGGTTTGCATTGGTACGGGTGAAGAGGCAGGATCGCTGCGAAAGATATCGTTTGTGCTCCAAATTCGGTGCTGGACCGCGTTGCGCGTCTTCTCCTGTTGTATGTCACGTAGCACGTCAAGCTCATCGGAGTACACCGTGGGTGCAGTGCTGACGTTGTACAAGTCATTTAGGTCGTCGCTGCCGGGTACGCCATCGGAAGAGCATTGCAGTGTCATAATCTTAAAGCGCCAGATGAATGATTTGCATGACCAGCGTGGAGATGAGGAGTACGCGTCGCACTTCGCGTCAGAGTCGCGTTGAGATGAAAGTGGGAAGTTTTGCCGAGCGCGAGGCGAAGTCTGTCGTCTCCACTTGCATCCACATTATCAGACACGCTGTAACAAACTGGACGTTCTTGTCTATATCATCGACCACAATAGCCATCATGTAGCACAGTACAAAAAGCCGCCATCTCTCATGTTGCGGTCATGCAACTGGACGTCTTGGTCTCCAAGTTCTCAAACATAATGTACTACTCAAACGGAGGAGGACGCATAAGGCCAGCAAACGCTCCAAAGGGTGACCTTTGTTCTCATTCGGATTCGTCTCATCATTCTCATCACTTCCTGCCCCACGCAGCGAACTCGTTGTAATAGAGGGCACCCTGATCCTTCGCTCAGCCCCTTGGATATGAGGTGTATGGGCAAGCGGTTTGAAAAGAACTTGGGTTGGAATTTGTGATACGTTCAAGGAGCGCGAGTGAATCGAGGCCAGCTGAATTGGAGCGTTTATGGCTATGGCTTGGCAAGAATTGTAGAACGCATTGCTGTAGCCTTTGAAACATGGAGCATGGCCAGGCGATAGAGGCTCCAGATCACTTGTCTCGACGTGGGCGTCGTTAGCAAATCCTCCCTCACTTTGCTCTTCTTTGAAACTGAAGCTTTCCTTCAATGCATCATCTCCATGGGTCGACTGATTGCGCTGAGGCATTTCGTCTCGACATGAGTAGCTAGCTATTGGCCTCGATCATATTTCTCGTCGTCTGCCGGAGGCGATTCGTGATTGATCGGTTTCTTGTAGACGCCTGCCGGTATCGCGCATGCCACAGTGTAACTGGATAGCAGTCAAATTGCTGATCTCGCTCATACTTGACGTGTCTACTTATCACAAGACGTAGGTACGAGAAGATCACGCTGTCCATCCACTGTACAAAGGTGATTCGAGGTCTCAGACCGCCTTGTACGCTGCGGCTGAAGTCCAGAACATTAAACTTGTCGCGGCCAAGCTCCCAGCAAGAGTGGATCTGCAGTACAAGCAGTGGTTACAATTTTCCGCATAGTGAATTCAAAGTGCGGTGAAGGCGTGAAGGTGTCGAACATTACTATCGTACTTGCATCGCTGTACATGCTAAGTCTTCTGGTCTCACATATTTTTGCTTGTTAACCCATGCCATTCCATGCTCTTCATCTCATGATACCACAATGTAAATGACAGACCATTTTGTCATTACCCAACCACACTCTTGCGCCAATACCCCAAACCAAGATCCCGTTGTTCAAGAATCGTCAATAAATACAGGTCGTGAAGAAGCGTCGAGGCATTTAAAGTTGTCCACTCAAGATCGCCTCAGTGGCACTACCGATGTACTGTCTCCTAGAGTCCATGGACACCTGGAAACGCCGCTCAAGCTCAGCCTTGATGCTCTTCTTGGTGACAGTCATCAAGTCCGCCGATCGAAGGATCTCGCGAATCTCAGAAAGGATGGCATCGTCACTGGGCATGTCAGACACGTCCCCGTCAGTGGCAGAGTAGTTGCGCTGTCCATAGCCCGTGCCGTTGTCGGAGCCAACAAGCGACATGTGCGAGCCGTATTGCTGCATTTGTGGCATGTTGAGCTGACTCTGGTGGCGACTCATGTACCCATCGCCATAGACGGACGCGGCAGGATGCCAGCTCTTAGTGGCGTAACTAATGCCAGACACCTCTGAGCGAGTGTCGTCGCGCTGGGTCTGAGCATCCCAAAGTTCGGCTTGATACTCTTCCCATTTCTTCTTGGGAATTGAGTCTGGGTCAAATTTGCCCTCGTCGGACACGATGATCTGTTTGCCCTTTTCGCCCGTCACCATTCGTGTATTGCCCCAGGAGAAGTCGTCCATGTGCCAGAAAGCGAGCAAGGGCAGGAAGAACGAGAATACGGGCGTGGCGAGCATGTAGATTATCATCCAGCCGACCATTTCCCACTTGCGTCGCAGGATGAAGATGATAGCTTGCAGACCATAGATCGCTCCAAGGAGAATGAAGGCCGTGACCGGAACGGTGTCGGGGTTCCTGGCTATTTCCACAATCAGGTAGACAATGTATGCAACGATGACGGGCTGCACAATCGTGGACAACAAATCCAAGAACACCACGAATCTCATACTGAAACAGCAGAAACCGCATAGTTGCTGGAGGGGAATCACTTCAATCAGGTTGTGCACAGTACTGTTGATCCATCGACGACGCTGCGACATAAAGACGGCCCAGCTGTCCGGAGCGATAGTCCAGGCATGAGCGCGCATGATGTATTTGGTCTTGTACTTTGAATGGTACTTCATCAGGAGTGTTGTCAAATATCTGTCTTCTCCCAGGTGCAGCAGATTCTTCATGTGCAACGTGTCGACCCGCACTTCGGAGTAGTCCTGAACGATCTCGCGCGATACAAAAAGCGGTTTTCCAGTCTCAGCAGCCCGGATGCGGTACATGGAGAAACAACCCGGCAAACAGGTAACGGATCCGAACAGCGATTCGAAGGCCTTGGTGAGATTGTGCGAAATGTAATATTCGTAGACTTGCATCATCGTAATCATGGAGGCCTTGGCGTTGGTCAGAGCAGTCTCACCGCACACTGCGATCAGTTTGGTGTCGTTTACGAACGCGGACACGAAGCGTGTAGCAGAGTCGGGCGCAACGACCGTGTCGGCATCAATCTGCAGCAAGAATTCGTAAAAGGTCGGATTGACGCCTATCACGTTCCTGATCTGATGATGGAGTTCGAGCTCGAGAGGTGCCATAGGCAGGTTATAGTGTACGCGGTTGAGGAAGCGCATCAAAATCATCTGAGAATCACGCTTGCCGCGATTGCCAGGTCTGAGAGTTCGTGTCAGTAGTCGAACGCGTACGAGAATGATCAGCAAACTTACCTGGAAACTTCTGAGGGCTTGCCAACCTTGACGACCACGATGAAAGGCACGATATGACCTTGCACTTCGTAGAGTCCGGAATAGATCTTGGCCATGTTGTGCTGCTTCTGACCTTCACCGAGCGACTCAAAACTAAGTGGTTCTGGGTCGACAGTCTCCGGTACGCCAAGAATGTCCAGAACGATACGTGGAGTAGGCCTGTCGTTGCCTTGACCAATAATCATACCGTCACAGACGATGAACAGAAGTTTGCGCTTGTCATCGTACCGCATGCGAGCAGCGGAATCAATAGCACGACGTAGAGAGTCCTCGTCTTCGGTGTAGGCGGGGACGGTACAGATTATAAATTTGTCAAGGTTCTCCGGCACGTTCTTTTTACCAAATTGCAGAGCGGCCAGAAATTTGAAACAGATGACGGACACCAGCAGCAACGAGATGGCGAGTAGAATGTACTTGGCAAATTGACACTGCGGGCTGCTTCGTGTGTCCAGGTTACCGACGTAGAATAGGTTGTCCAGGCAGACTTGCATGCGTTGTCGGAGACCTGCATCAAGGCTGAGTGCTTCCCAGTACTTTGTGACATCCTTGCCGGAACGCTGTTGGAATAGGTCGACGACTGTCCCATCCATGAAATTCGAGTCTGGCTGCGTTTTTGGCTTGTCGTACCCGGCAGGGTACTGAGGCGCGCGACCTCCTGCGACATACTCCGTCAAATCGTAGACCCGGTTGTTGATGTAGGCCACGTAGTTTTGCTTGTCCGCCAGAGTTTTCAGGTATTGAGGAGAATAGCCAACATTGCCTTTCCAGTAATTGCCTTGCAAGTATATCATTTGCTGAACGAACCAGGCGGGACGAGAGTCATTGGTTGCCCATCGGAAGTCATGGTACTGCGCATTTGTGTCCGTGGTACTCACAAGCGACGACTGTCCTGTCCAATTATAGGTCTGGTAGTTGAGCTGCACCGCAGGATCAATCCCGCTCTCGTTGACACCTTGACACATAGCCGAGACCTGGATCGGGAAGAGGTTCGTAGCGTCGGTACCTGCGTATTTCTTGAGCGCCGATTTAGGGACGATGTCCGGGTAATGCACAGGCATAAAGGCGTCCAGATTAAACACTACGCCACGAATAGCCACGTACGATTTGGCGCCATCTTTGCCGTTGTAGGAAGTGAGCTCCTCTAAGCTGTAGACGTGCTGTGTCGGACATATGATCCGGGGAAAGCCAACCATGAAGAAGACCACGAACAGACAGGAGAGCCAGATGATCATGTTGATGGCTAGCTTCTCTCGCCAAGCCATGCGAACGTCCTTGCGAGGCATGCGACCCAGGATCCGGATGGCGAAATCAGGTACGAACCATGTGAAGAAGTATACCATAATCAACCACCGGACACGGCTTCCGGATAATGGCTTCTCCTCGATCTCGGTGGTCTTGAGCTCGTTGCCCTTCTCTGCCATCTGTGAGCGCGTTTCCAGATTCCGGAACATATCACCTTCTCGAAATGCAGAAGCGCCCGCTTCACTCTTCGCATCGAGGTCGCGGCTGCCAAAGTACCCGGCGGCCTTGTCGTCCAGATAACCAGATCCTGGTGTTGCTAAAAGCTGGACCTTGGAATCACCAAAGCCGCCTTTGGCAGCATCCGCGGGCGTAAGCATGCCAGAGTTGCCGTATGAGTCGTCTTGATACATCGGTGCTTCGCCGAGCTCGCCGGCACGTATGATCTGCCGCCAACAGCGCTCGCTCAAAAAGACGCCAGTGCTACCGACCCTTGCTTCATTACTGGGCCAGCTCTTGTCGTCCAAGATCATCTCTGCCTTTTCTCTTTCGCTACCGACGACAGAGACCTCTCCCTCGGCCGTGCCCAAAAACTCGCCGAACGGCATGAATATACTGAAATCGGCATTCTTCAGTCGCTGGGCGATCTCCGCGATGCCCAGAGTCTGAATCTGAGTTCGGACGCACTTGCTGTCGAATTGATTTGCGATGCGTCTATCGTTAGGCTTCAAGCAGAAGAAGAAGTAAGAATTGGTGTTGGGTGCAGTAAGTGATTTGTTGATGTTCTCAAGAGACGACAGAAACTGGGCAGCTGCACCTTGCTGGGGATCTGCGGGACTGTTGAGACGGGAGAAGCTTCGTGAGCCACCCTCGTCGCTACTATTGTCGGGGTCCTGCTTCTTGGCTTTGAGCTGTGGCCGCGAAGCCTTCCGGCGTGCCATGCTGGGCATACGGGAAGGCTTCGAAGCGACCGAAGCCTGAGTGACAGCGGTGCGGTCCTTGGGATGATGCACCTTATTGAGTGCCTCCTGGCCAAAGAGCTCCGCAACGAAGGGACTCGACGACGTGTTGACCAGGTTCATCAGATCGCCCGACACGACTTCTCCATTCTCCTCAAGGAGACCTTCCACCGCATACTCGACTTCTCCAGCGAAGTGCTTGACAGTGAAGGACGCGTGCGTGTTGGGCGTGGCGAAGTTGTTGCCAGGCTCCATGACGGTAGCGCTGGCCACTTCAATTGCCGGGTTCTTGCCCTCGAAACGTTTTCGAAGAGATTCCAAGAACTGCATGTCAGTCTTGCCACGCCTCATTTGATCATCAAGAATGCTGAGAAGACCATTTCCAGGCTTCAACATACCCCTCACGGCATCGCTGTTGTCAAAGTAGCTCGTAGCTGGAACTTGCACCTCCTCCGTCTCCAACAGATCTGCTTTTCTCTCGAAGAAATTTTGGAGGCAAAAGTTGTAGAAGGATTCCGTTGCCGCATTGTTCAGAAGTTGATCCAGAACGCTTCCGGTCGAGGAAGTCTGAGCAAAGCCTGGAAAGTCAACCATCGAGATCGTATTCGCGACCGAGTCTTCTGGCGCACACAGTCTGTCATTCACCTTCTCCATGATCAGAGCGACCATCAAGCTGTACAGAGTGCGTGCCAGCTCGTCAGCGTTCTCGCGGGCGCCCTTGGGATCAAGCATGATGGTCACACGTTCACGGTGAAGGATCTTGGTGCGATAGCCCAGGGATTGCTCGAGTGCGTGTGCGCTTACACCTAAGAAAGCGGCCACGACTGCGAGCGTATCCTTGTTCTTCACCACGGTAATGTCTTCACCACCCTCGGCTCCGTAGCCTCCACTCTCATCAGGAGCAGGTGTGGTGGACTGCGAGGTCATGAATTCCAGCTGTCCGATGTGCAAGATGGCAGCTAGTATTTCGCACAGATGGGCAATCTCCTCGCGGGGGAATTCCAGCTTGCGCAGAGCCGTCTTGAAGTGCTGGAATCCTTCTGCATCATTGATGCCCACCTTCAGCTGCGATGGGTGACCCAGGTATCGCCACCTCTTCTGGCTGCCTCCCAAAGATGTTCGGTTTGCAGCACTATGTGGAATGCCGTGGTTCAGCTCGAGACCCAAGTGCTCTTTCTCCGCGGGAGAGGTGCCGGCGAGAAGGTAGTAGAGGATGTGAAAGTTGCGCTCCCCTGGCGGTACGGTTGCCACTCGGCTCCGCTCGAGTCTGTGGTCCAGGATCTTGCCACCGATCAATGTCGGATGCAGGGTTGCTGAAGTATCATATTGCAGCTCGAAGAATAGGCCCGCTTTCGAGGCGGTCGGGGTCGTGACGGTTTTGGTGGTCGTAAGGGTATCGAACACAAATGCGGCAAACGAGAGTTTCTTCGAGAGTGGCGTCGAAGAGTATTGCAAAAGAGATGATAGGAGATGCGACCGTATTGTCGTCTTTCCTGTACCTGTTTCACCACTGTTGCTCGTTAGCGAGACATTCTATGTATCATTCTTCACGAGAGAGAGAGAGAGAGAGAGAGCAAAGTGTCAAGCAGCTGCCAGTGTTTCGGGAAGCGTACTCGTTCGCGAATTTCACAGGGCGGTGATACTCACAGAAACACGGCGGCCTGGTTTTCCTGCCTGCTCCCTAAGCGCGTCCACATGCGGCTGGCAAGCTCTTCGGCGGCGCCCATTGCACTCCCCTCCTTGCCGCCATTAGGACCTTTTTGGGAAGATGTGTAAGTATTCACAGAGATGTAGCCGTGTGACGATAGATTCGTGATCGGTAGATGGCTGTGGAAGCGCGATGCGATGTGTGATGTGATGTTGGTATCGGACATGCTGTGTGCCGGAAGGGCGACCAGATTGGCCTGAGTCTGTGGATTAGCCATGATGATGATGCTGTTGGCCTCGCGGCCCGTCGATATGGTGGGACTTCAGCGCCGCGAAGGCCTCACAAGGCAGATAGCGAATGTCGTGTGAATTGTCGGGCGACGAGCAGAGCAGTGGTATCCGCGAGTCGAGCTGGAATGGGAGGGAGACTGCGGGAGGTGAGAGTTGGGACGCAGCTTTTCAAAGCGAGTGAAGAAGTGGTATAGCGATCGACTAGGAGGATTGCACGGTAGAAATGGAAGAGCGGGAAGGAAATATTATTGAGTGCGAAAAACACAGCACGAGCAGGAGCACAAGCGCAAGCACAAGCACAAGCACAAGCACATGGAGGAGCAGACAGAGTAGTAGGGAGAATGAAGAGCGGGAAGGAAATATTATTGAGTGCGAAAAACACAGCACGAGCAGGAGCACAAGCGCAAGCACAAGCACAAGCACAAGCACAAGCACAGGTGGTGATGATGGTGGTGGTGGTGGTAGACAAGTAGTAGAGGGAGCCTCAACCAAAGTGGGTTAATGTGTATGTGTGTACCTTACGATGGCTGCAACGGCCCCTTTCCTCGCGCTAGCCGCATTCTGCCATCGTTCCTGCTTTTAGACTCATCAACGATGTTCCGAGATCGTATCAACACCAGACGCGAGACGCGAGACGCCAGACGCCAGACGCCGCCACCAAAACTCGGCTGTGTAGTGTATAATACTACTACATACATACATACATACAGCGCACTACTCGTGATTCTTTTTTGAAGATGAGCGATATTCATGATTATTTATATTGATTTCGTGCACAACATGCGGTATGGTATATTCACACGACTTGTGCAACGGAAAAGGTGTGCTTCATGTCTGTTGTGGCGAGCGCGCGTCCCGTTTCCCGAGCAAGCGAGCGAGCGAGCGAGCGAGCATGCATGCAGGTGCAGGTGCAGGTGCAGGTCACTGCGACAACAACGATGGGAGCAGAAAGTCTATTTGGTGTTCGCGGGGCGGCGATCGTTGTGTATGGAACATACTTCAGTAGCGTACGGCCAGGCTCTCCCTGTCCTTCGAGAACATCTTACTGGGTAATGTTCTCTGCTGCTGCTGCTGCTGCTGCTGCTGCATTACGAATAGACAGTGGAACAACGGCATCATCTTTTTCGCGTGTGTTCTATAAAAGATGGCTAAAGGAGAGAGCGATGCGTGAGAAAAGGTCTGTGCCGAGTGAGCAGACAGGACGCGTCAACATTGCGAATTAGTGTACAGCTCTCTACCCTCTTACGGCGGAATACTTGCATATAGACCCCAAAAATAGAGAGGCGTGGGACCCAGTTGGAAAAAAAACACGAGCGGTGCGGGTCACGTCAACACCCGCGAGGCCCGAAGTGTTGCAGATGGATGTTTGAGAAGTAACAAGTCCAACATTGCATAGTTAGTATACAAGACATGTCGAGATGGTAGTAGTAGTAGTAGTAGTCGTAATAGTAGTCTACTAGTACAGTCGACATAATAATAAATCATCGTCGTTGATGACTACTATGTACATAATAATGTATGCAGGATCCGGTGGTTGGCGAGACTTGTGTACATGTACTAGTCCTACTTTGGCCTAGGAGAGAGGAGACGCGCTAAGTTCCCCCCCTTGT
This sequence comes from Passalora sequoiae, assembly GCA_013248845.1. Classification (NCBI taxonomy): domain Eukaryota; kingdom Fungi; phylum Ascomycota; class Dothideomycetes; order Mycosphaerellales; family Mycosphaerellaceae; genus Passalora; species Passalora sequoiae. The sequence goes on along the minus strand of WSQC01000018.1, from coordinate 12,297 downwards.
TGCAAACCAAGCCACAAGACGCAGTCGACCAGTTGCAGTCGTGAAGTGCAACTTATTGCCAATCCTCGCCTGCACTAACTTATTACTACTGCTACTGTATTGTATCGTGGTGCTGCTGTGAACAGCCGGAGCTGCTGCATTACATCCATTATAGCATTCCTAGAGCCCGCTTGTTTTCGACCTGCCTCGTTTCACCCTCGCTCGCTTGTCGTCCTACACGACCACCCGACATTCGCTTGGAATCACTGCACCATCACCTTCGTTCCGCAGCAGGAAGCAACCACGCACCGCACCGCACCGCACGAAACCATCCGACTGCTGTCCGTCGCCCCGGCAATTAGCCAACTTCTCATCCTGTAGAAACGCGAACGAATCCTTCGAGCCGTACTGTCCCGACATCACGATAGCCCGTTGAGGGCACCATACCATCCCTCCTGCCAAACATGGCCTATCGATTGTCCTCCTATTCCAATAATTCGTCCGCCCAGCAGGGACGGACGAATACCATGCAGCAGCAGAGCTCGTCCCAAGTCTCGACCACGACGCTGCTGAATGCGTTGCACAGCTCTTTCACCGCCGGTCAGCCTTATTCCTTGGAGTCCAGTACCAGCTTGGTCGTCAACACTTGGGTCACCGCATCGAGCACTGGCCCAGATGGCAGATATGGCGGCACCGTAGATTCAGAGCTGGCTCGCAAGACGTGGGAACACGCCAGGAGGCGTGCCGAAGATGGCTGCATCATCTTGGGGTATGTCTGCGACACACCGCGCATCGACAAGTGGTAGCATACTGACCGACCCGGCAGCTCCCTACACAATTCTACCCCATCACTCTTCGCGCCCTTTGCTTCCGCGCTTCCGCTCTCCGTGCCGGGCACCTTCTATACCGCACTGAATGCCTTGCGCCCATTCTTGCACACGGTGACGCCCTTCAACCCATCTCTGCCACGATATGCCGCCTTGGCGGGTACATTCAATCTCGCATTAACCGGCGAGATCACCGGTGCCGCGCTCAGCCTGTCGACATCAGGCATTGACACGCAGAATGGTCTGCTCAATGTCCCAGCAGAAGCGGGCTACCGGGCCTTCGATGTCTTCTACTACCTGTTGACATCGCAGTCTGCGGCAGAGCGCGAAGCTCTGGGGCTGAAGAGTCCAGAAAACTACTCCCTCCTGCGCAAGTCGAATACCTATCGAGCGCCGTCGTACCTCCCGACTGCCGACGATGCCGCCGCCGCCGAAGACTTCCGGGAGTCCCTCAAGTCCATCGGTATCAGGGGCGCCAATCTGCGTGCTGTCCTGAGTACTCTGGCCGCGCTCCTGCGACTGGGCGATGCAGTCGGCTTTCTGGTAGACCAAGAAGAGCTCGAGGCGGTATGCGAAGAGGTTGCCGGCCTGCTAGATCTCGAGGAAGATGTGCTTCTCAAAAAGTGCGTTACGGAAGAGCGGGAAGTCCTGATTGCAGCCATTTATGAAGCACTCGTGGACTGGGTCATCATGCAAGCCAATGATACCATTCGAAACGAGATCAGAACCGGAAGGGCACTGAGTGATGGTAGTGACAGTGGAATGGCTACACCACCCAGCGGGGAAGAAGATGGCGACAGCGTCAGCATCACTTTGATTGAAGTGCCGGGACAAACACTCGGCAAGGCCGCGAGCTTGAAGACTGTCTTCGATGACAGCACGGGCATCAACGCGGAGATGAAGACGGATGGCGTGCCCATCGTGCCGGCTGGCTCCTCTGTCATTCGCGAAATGACAGATGCCGTCATGCAGAGCGAGGCTGATCTGAACATTCCCGGTGGCGCCTCGATGCGAGAACGCGAGGTCGAACGCGATCGACGGCAGGGCGTTCTGGAGAAGGTCGGCGTCGAAACCGATGGCGATAGCCTACTGCGGACTATTCTGTACCCAGTGGCTGGTCAAGGCATTAATTTAGGCAGGACCGGCCGATTTACACTGACAGACGTCCTTTACAGCAGCAGAGTATGGTTTCAACTTTGCTTACACCCAAACGACGACACTCCTGCATCTCTGGCCAACCAAGCACCCGGCGTCATCCCATGGTCAGCAGGTGCTGTTTCCAGCCAGATTCGCGCCTGGAGGCTTCCCGAGTGGGCCAACTACCGAAGCAAACAGCTCGACTTCACCGCTGATTTCGATGTCGATGAGTTCGTCGACCGGTATCGCAGATTAGGCTGCCAGGATGGACGAGAGGGCGTGGAGACCTGGATCCTGGAGCGTGGTTGGAGCAATGGCGAAGTGGTCGTCGGACACGAACGTATCTGGATGCGCGAGCCGGCCTACTGGGAGGCAGAAAGTATGCTGGACATGAAGCCGGTCGAAGACATTTCCCCGGGCCACATGCTTGGTGGCATGGTTGGTGCGGCGGACATGGAAGGGAGCTATGCTCCCTCGGCTCCTGGACTTCACGGTGGCTTTTACCACGACGATGGCAGTCGGGAAACCATGGTCGGCCGCCAGCCTAGCCAAGTGGCTCCCAGTAGGATGGGTGCGAAGTCTGTTGCTCCGACTCAAGTCCACACGATTCGCAGCATCAGCGGTGGCGACTACGGTCTTGGCTTCAAAGGTGACGATAAACGTAACTATGCCGGCTTCGAAGGCGAGATCGAGGCCGAGCTCGTGGACGGCAAGGATGTCATTGTCAAGAAGACCACGCCTGGTAGACGTGCGTGGGTGTGGTTGGTGTGGGCACTGACGTGGTGGATTCCGTCGCCACTCCTCACGTACATCGGACGCATGAAGCGGCCTGATGTTCGGCAAGCTTGGCGCGAGAAGTTGGCCCTCGTCATGCTCATTCTGGTCTTGAATGCCGTTGTCGTCTTCTACATCGTCGGGTTTGGTAACATACTGTGCCCGAACAAGAATAAAGTCTGGAGCCGCAAGGAAGTCAGTTACCATCAAGGTGACAACGACTTCTTCGTCTCCTTTCGAGGTGGTGTCTACGACCTCAGCAAGTTCTGGAAGTTGCAGCACTCCGACACGTCGATCGATACTACAACCACTAATATGCAACCGTTCGCGGGAACGGATGTGACTGAGTATATTGTCCCGCCCTTGACAATCGCTTGCCCCGGTCTGGTCACTTCCGAGACTATTGAGCTACAGAGCAACAACACCCTTCTGTACCCGAACGCAGAGCACACTTCTGGTCCCCACTTCCAGGCCGACACGACCACCAAGCTGCACAGTGTCACTTGGTACACCGAGTATTTCTTGCCACGCATGAAGGAGTACTACAAGGGAAGGCTCGTGTGGAAGCGGAAGACTATCACGAGCGATGGCGAGAAGTACAGCAGGAAATGGTTCATCATTGACAAGAAGGTCTACGACATGACCGACTACTACTACACGCTCAACCTGCAAAACAACCTGGCGTCGTATAGCTTCTTCCCGGACGATGTTGAAACCCTTGTGTCTAACAATCCGGGAGGCGATATCACAGAAGACTGGAATAATAATCTGAACTATTCGACGCGGCAGAACAGCATGAACTGTTTGAACAACATGTTCTACGTTGGTGAGGTCGACTTCCGTGACTCGGCCAAGTGCCAAGTCAACAACTATATCCTCCTGGGCTTCACCATCGTTCTCTGTGCCGTCATCTTGACGAAGTTCTTGGCGGCATTACAGCTTGGCTCCAAACGTCGTCCTTCCCAACAGGACAAGTTCGTTATCTGTCAGGTTCCGGCCTACACGGAGGGTGAAGACTCGCTCCGAAAAGGCCTTGATTCGCTCACGGCGCTGGCCTACGACAATAAGAGGAAGCTCATTTGCGTTATTTGCGACGGTATGATCGTCGGAGGGGGCAACGACCGACCCACACCGAAGATCGTGCTTGATATCCTAGGCGTGGATCCCAAGATCGACCCACCGGCCTTGCCATTCAGATCGCTTGGTGTTGGCGGCGAACAGCTCAACTACGGAAAAGTCTACTCCGGTCTGTATGAGTACGAAGGCAACGTTGTCCCATACTTGGTCGTGGTCAAAGTCGGCAAGGAGTCTGAGCAGCAAAAGTCCAAGCCCGGCAACCGTGGCAAGCGAGACTCGCAGATCCTGCTGATGAGTTTCTTGAACCGCGTCCACCACCGCTCTCCAATGAGCCCGCTAGAGCTGGAGATGTTCCATCAGATCAACAATATCATCGGTGTCGACCCCGAGCTGTATGAGTACCTCTTTCAGGTCGATGCCGACACGAAGGTCAAAGAGGATTCGCTCAACCGACTGGTCGCGGCCTGCGCCAACGATGCCAAGATTGCTGGTATTTGTGGTGAGACGTCCCTCGAGAACGAAGAACGAAGTTGGTGGACCATGATCCAAGTCTACGAATACTATATTTCCCATCACCTGGCGAAGGCTTTCGAGAGTTTGTTCGGCAGTGTTACCTGTTTGCCCGGCTGGTAAGTCCCTGTCGGGCCGCTGATGAAGGAAATGCTGACGAGATCGACAGTTTCTGTATGTACCGGCTGCGAACCGCGGACAAAGGACGACCCCTGATCATTGCCGACAAGATCGTCCAAGAGTACGCCGACAACGATATCGACACGCTGCACAAGAAGAACCTACTCTCTCTGGGTGAGGATCGTTATCTGACGACACTCATGACGAAACACTTCCCATCCATGTCTTACAAGTTCTTGCCGGATGCCTACGCTCTGACGGAAGCACCAGCTGAATGGAGTGTGCTGCTGTCTCAAAGACGTCGCTGGATCAATTCGACCATTCACAACTTGGCGGAAATGATGCAGGTTGACTTGTGCGGGTTCTGCTGTTTCTCCATGCGCTTCGTCGTCTTCATCGATCTCATGGGTACGATCATCCTTCCCGCCACCTGCGCTTATCTGGTATATCTCATCTACACGGTCTCATCGGGCAGTAGCCAGTTTCCGTTGATCTCGATCATCATGATTGCCGCGGTCTACGGTCTCCAGATGATCATTTTCATCATCAAGAGACAGTGGCAGCACATTGGTTGGATGATCATCTACATCATGGCTTACCCTATCTGGTCCTTCGTGCTCCCAATGTACTCTTTCTGGAAGCAAGACGACTTCTCGTGGGGTAATACCCGTGTCGTGATTGGCGAGAAGGGTGATAAGCAACTGATCGCTGTGGACGACGAGGGCTTCGATCCTCGCAGTATCCCACTTCAGCGATGGGATGACTACGCCATGGCAAACAGCCTTCCGGGACGCCGTAACGTCTACCAAGAGAAGGATGTGTACGGCTATCAAGACGCTCCCGGCTACGAGATGGATGACATGCACTCTGTGTACTCATCAGTCAAGCCAGCTTCTACGATCTTGACTGGTTTCCCACAGCACAATTCCTTCCGTCCTCCACAGTCACCGGGACCGAATGTCATGGGCCGGCAGTCCTCGTACTCACGTTACACCGATCACGCACAAGGCTACGAGCAGCAGCGACTGATGTCCATGGGCGGCATGAGCGACCACTACAGACAAGGCGCCACCACGCCCTACAGCCCACGCCACCAATCACAGGATAACCTGCTAGCAGGCGCACAATCGCCGCCGCTATATTCCGGCCCTCGTGCCCGATCACCGCTCGGCAACCAGTACCAGAGCCGACCTGGGAGCACGAACCCGAATGCTCATCTCAGTGGTCTGTCGGGCTTCCAAACGCAAGGACCGACCAATGATGCCATATCACTCGCAGTGCAGGAGTGTTTGGGTGAAGTGGATATGGATTCGGTGACGAAAAAGCAGCTCAAGGCTCTAGCGGAGCAGAAGCTGCAGTGCCAGCTTGTTGGGGATAAGAAGGCGTTCTTGGATTTTGAAATCGACAACCAGCTTGCTAAGCTTTGAGCTCTGTGACGACAAGCGGACCATGATGTTTATGGACTTGTGTAGATATTGATGTCTTTCTGGCCCGAAAGCGCGCATTAGGTGGGCGTTGTGGGGCCATGTGGTTTGGATATTTGGGGCGCCGGCATCGTGGATCAGGATGATGATGGACTCCAAAAAGAGGGGAAAAAGGGAACAGCTGGACATGTTAGCAGCACATGCAAATTGCGCAGCCGGTCTTTACCGCCTGGGAATATGATACGGGAATGACTCGATTAGTGGGTAGATGGGATTTGGAAGTGGTTGTGGATGTTTGATGTATGGCTAGGAGAAGAGGTAATCTAATGACCAGTGAACTCCACAGTAATAATGCCCATATAGCATGCATGGCCGTCATCGTTTGCACATGCTATGCGACCACCTTCATTGATGCTGCTGCTGTTCTTGATCCCAAGCTGTATTGTGTGCTCTATAGCAAGCACGTAAGATGTGCAGTGATCATACGCCAAGCTTCTTGTTGTGCGCTTTCATGACCGCTGCTGGGGACGTCTCCGATCTTTCCGTAGCAGCCTGTCAAGATACATGCGATCCCATGTCACAGTCGTTGCATCTGCCGGTGATGAGCGTCCACAGTCAAAACTCTCTGGACATTTTGGTGAGCTGCGCCACAATTGCTGTATGCAAGCCCGCATGCCAGTGAGCCACACGAGGGCCCCGCATGACTCATGCATGCCTGGCCTTCGATTTCGACATGAATTTGTTAACACACCACAGCGCTAACTTTCAGCTTTTCAACACCACAACCACCACAACAACGGCAAGCGACGAAGCGGCTCTACATATTTCGCTGCGACCATCATACGGATACTACCATCATGTCGCTCACGAATTGCCGCTTCTATGAGGAGAAGTACCCGGAGATCGACTCGTTCGTCATGGTGAACGTCAAGCAGATCGCGGAAATGGGAGCATACGTGAAATTACTCGAGTACGATAATATCGATGGCATGATTCTGCTATCAGAGCTATCGCGACGACGTATCAGGTCGATCCAGAAGCTCATTCGTGTCGGCCGCAACGAGGTGGTCGTAGTACTACGAGTGGACAAGGAGAAGGGCTACATCGATCTGTCGAAGCGACGAGTATCACCGGAGGATATCGTCAAGTGCGAGGAGAGATACAACAAGAGCAAGATGGTGCACAGCATAATGAGACACGTCGCGGAGAAGACGAACACACCAATCGAGGAGCTCTACCAGGATATCGCCTGGCCACTGAACAAGAAGTACGGACACGCAGTGGACGCCTTCAAGCTCAGCATCACCAATCCGGATGTGTGGAACGAGGCTCAGTTCAAGAGTCTGATCATCAAGGACGAGTTGCAGAGCTACATTGGCAAGCGCCTGACACCGCAACCCACCAAGGTACGCGCAGACGTCGAGGTGACCTGTTTTGGCTACGAAGGAATCGACGCAGTGAAGACTGCACTCAGAAAGGCGGAGGAGAAGAACACACCGGACACACAAGTAAAGGTCAAGCTGGTATCGCCGCCGCTGTACGTGCTCACTAGCCAGACTATCGACAAGAATGACGGCATCGAGGTCCTCACAGAGGCCATCAAGGAGATTCAAACAAGCATACAAGCAGCAGGAGGTGATTGCCATATCAGAATGGCGCCAAAGGCTGTCACGGAGAACGACGATGCAGAACTACAAGCACTCATGGATAAGCGCGAACGCGAGAACATGGAAGTATCTGGCGACGAGGATGAGAGTGAGAGTGACGAGGGTGTGGTTCATGCTAAAGAATAGGGCACTGTGCGCGTGGCTTGGAGCAAAGGCGTCTGGAGTTGTGGGAGCCAGCAGCCCGTCAGCCAGGGCGGCACTTCCAGCATTGAGTCATGATAGGACTGAGGCGCATTGTGACGCCATATAGCATGTGGAAACTCCGGAAAAGTTCAATAACCCCTCTGCCTTCCAGTAGTCTCAATCTCTACGTAGCGCGAGGCAAACCAGAGGGAAACAACGACTTGAGAATTTCGTAGGAACGAGTACGAGAGCGACAAGCTCTCCGATCAACCTCATATGGGCCGAGCAAGTGGCACCGTTGCTTCGTGCCGATATTAAGACGTGTGCGAAGGAAGTCTCTCTTTGAGCGCAGTTCTAGAGCCCGATCGTCCACGTGCATCGTCACAAGTCGCGCATGCTCGGAGCTCTCCATCATTTCCGACACGGCTGGGTGCTGGTCTGGGCAAGGAGTGTATTTGTTTTAGGCGAGTTTCAGCATTTCTGACACACGCGTCACTGTCATACTCTGTACAGTGACAGCGAAGGCTATACTAGAGCCGGAGGTCAGTCACCTCGCCACCTTGCGCTCTGCTCCACACTACTAGTCAGTAGATAGTGGACACAGTGAACACATTCAGCATACGGTCCACCCTCTCGTTGCACCTGCACCACTGCTGAAGCAAAGGACGGGGTGACGATCACACATACACACAACGTTCCGTAGCGCTGAGAAGCTTTCATGCCGCGTCTGAGTATGGTCGACTGATTAATAGCATACCACAAGGACCACGGTCGTGTAAGGATGCTTATCCACCTCGATGTGCACTTTCGTGCGCCTTCACGACCTTCAGTACAAACCAGAGTTGTCGTCTGCGCACCACTGAAAAGACGCAGGTATCTATCGAGCCGACATTGCCATAAACAGCGACGAGATTCCTCAGACCGTCTGGAGGTTACATAGCGCAAAGAGCACCATGTCTCGAATCGGAAATCTTGTGGCCGCTTCAGAAAGCAGGAACTCCCCGACCGATCATCCAACGAACGCCCCGAAGAGATCATTCTCTACCACAAACAGAGCGAATGCCGTGTCGACATTTAGCACGCCAGGTTCAGCTGCCTCAAACGAAGAGCTGGCTCTTTCCATCACGACGGCAGTGACGTCGCTCGAAGAACAAGTCACAAAGAATCTGAAAGAATTGACCTCACAGACCGAACGTCTCGAGGAAGAGCTTCAAAAGGCCTGTATCGAGAACAAGCGACTCCGAGACAGAGTGCGTCAATTGGAGTTCAGGCACGAACTTCGCGAGCCAGACGGAAAGGCACCGGTCCCAGTAACCACGCAAGCAACCGCCCCGATGGACACCAGAAACTCACCTCAACTGATACCAACTATCAAACGCGTCATCAGGGAGCAAGTCTTCAACCAGATCAGCGAGCTCTCTCATCGTTGCGTCAAGCTCCGCGAAGAGCAACGCAAGATCCACGAAGACCAGCAACATGCTCAAGATCAACGCGACGCCATGACGATCAAGCATCGGAAATTAGAGAAGAAGATGAATGACTTCATCTCGCAGACTATGGCGCAAATGCAGAACCTCGATGCAAGAATGCAGACGACGCAACATCCCGCAGTGAGAGCTCCGAGCTCAATTTACGTCGTTGACCCAGAGGCATACAATTATCAGATTGGCAATTATGAAGGAGGTGAGAAGCATTTCCTTACTCCCGCTCTCCCACACATGCCCAGCAAGGAACAAAAGCATTACGGCGTGATCGTCCAAGCTGACTCGCACGATTTGCAACAGCTCCGTTTTGAGGACAAGTCCCTGTTGAAGAAGTTGATGATGAGAGGAGGAAGGCAGCAAGCTCGCGCGTCGGAAAAGACCGTCAAAGATACTGAGAGCAGAGTACAGGGAAAGGCAAAGGGTTTGGGTGGTATAGTCGGGATGCTCAGGGTTATGTCCTGCAGTGGGCCGGGTAGCGAGATGTCGTACGATCATGAATGGGAAGATGCTTGGGAGGAGTGAACACGACGACGGTAACGGCCTGTAGAACTGTAAAAAAATCCGTGACCAGGGAGCAGAAAACGCCACAGTGCCTCGCGGGATGTGTCGATGGAGCTGCGTTAATGGGATCCCAGTAAGTGAAGTGCCATACAATCGCTCGACGTATATGGGCTCAGCGCCAGTGAGGCACACACATCTATTGCCTAGAGATTGTGGCGCTGATCATCAAGGCTTTACCTTATTCCCTGAAAGGGAGCAGGGACCTCACTCACATAAGAGGCTTGCGCCTCACCGAACTTGACCTCCAAACGACTATTCTAGTTTTTCGACCTCAATGCTAGTTCGTCATTGTTTCTGACAGCTGAAGCTGCAGTGGATGTCTTCTGCATTGGAAAACATGGAAACTACTACAAAACCATAGTGTCGCGTGGTGCGCCCATCAATACCAGTATTAGCCCACCGATGTCCGCATGAGAGCGCACACTGACCCACACAACACAGCAAGCATGGCATGGTGGTGTGTGGAGACGCCAGAATACAGGTATTTGGAACGAACTGTCGGGTAGTCAGTCTCATGGTCGAAGGCGATGATTGATAATGCGGCAAAACTAAAAGAGCTCTAAAACATTACAGCGCGAACTCTTTCTTCGCAGAGTTCTCCTTGGCGCGATGAAGTGGATCACTGACGTCTGCAATACGGCAGTACGGCAGGATCATCACAAAAAGACGGCAAACAACCATATCTCTCTCGGTATGTGTGGCATATGATCCTGCGATGGCGTGCTACCCTCGACAACATTTCCTATAGGACATGCTTCTTTTGGAAGTGACCACATCGTTTTGTCATGCTGCGGCAATAATATAGCACTGACCCCAGCATCATGCATTACGAAGGTCTCTTGATATCACGTTCGATCCATCAATGCAGTCTTTTCGCCAGTACAGAGCCGTAAAGGCAGCGGTCGCAGCACAGGTTGCCGCTGGCCAGATCATCAATGTCTCGAACGAAAAGATCAGCGTTTTGGACGATCGAGCCTCGATCAACAGCACTACAGTCACGAGTCTTTCCGAAAAGTCGCAGAACCAACAACCCATCACAGTCGGTTGGGAGGGACCAGAAGGTATGTGTGTGCATGAAGGTTATTGCGTGCCCTCCCCTCGAATAGAGCACTTATACCCGAAAAGATCCTCTGAACCCTCGCAATTGGACTCTCGTACGGCGCAGCATCATTTTCGCGATCCTCTGGATCAACGTCTTTGCAGTTGACTGGGCGTCTTCGGCAGACTCGCAAGCTGGAGCGAGCATCGCCAGGGACTTTCACGTCAGCGAAGAAGCGGAGGCGTTATCGCCCAGTCTGTATACGTTCGGTTTGGCCGCGGGATCCCTCTTCGCTGGGCCTATCTCTGAAACAGGTGGTCGAAATCCTGTCTATGTCATCTCGAGGTGCTTTCACGTGGTATGGCTCGTGGGCGCGGCACTGGCGCCGAATTTCGGCGCACAATGTGTGTTTCGGCTGTTCGCTGGCTTGTCTGGGAGCATCTTGCTTGCGATTCATGCTGCCTCTATAGCCGATATCTTTGGACCCGTGTACAGGACATTGGCATGGCCGGCGGTAGCTCTTGCGTCTTTTTGGGGCACTGCCTTCTCGCCAATTCCTGGAGCTTGGATAGCGCAGACGGGAGTCGATTGGCGGTGGGCTGACTGGATTGCTGTGATATTGTCCGGTGCGACCTTGATCCTCACGTTGCTGTTCCTGCCCGAAACTTTCAGCCCGATTCTGCTGTCCTGGAGGGCGAAGCACTTGCGCGATCTCACCGGTGACCAGCGTTTCCAGGCGGAGCTTGACCAGCAACACACAATCTTGCAGCGGTTCAGAGTCGCTCTTCTTCGAGCATTGCATATGATTACACGGGAGCCGATCGTCGTTCTCCTTGGATCTTGGCTGGTGCTCGAGTACATCGTGGTGTTTGGCCTACTGCAAGGTATGACATACATCTTCGGTGACACGTACAATTTCTCTCGGGGCCTAATCGGAACTTCATTTGCTGCTCTTGGTGTGGGCTGTGCCTTGTGGTCAGCCTCTGTACCATGGTACTATTACTTGTACAAGCGCAAGGTCCGCAGACTACATGCAGGCATCGCTGGTGAGCAGCGAGAAGAGCTCGTACACAAAGCGAATATACCCGGGAGCGACCTTCCAGACCCCGAATACAGACTGTGGTCAGCAATCCTCGCAGCACCGGCACTACCCATCAGCCTGTTCTGGCTTGGCTGGACAAATTATCCGTTCATCTCGCCGTGGTCAAGCCTTGGCGCTATCGTGCTGCTTGGCTTTTCATGGGCTGGCATATACGTCACGGTCTATCAGTATCTGCTGGACACATACGGGATCTATGCTGGAAGTTCGTTGGCTATAATCACCTGCTGGCGCTATCTGGCATCTGGAATGATCAATCTGGTTTCGAGACCAATGTATGATGGCATCGGAGTGCACTGGACCATGACATGGCTAGGGTGTTTGGCCGTCCTGCAGACGCCACTGCCGATTGTATTCTACTACTATGGACCACGAATCCGGCATAAGAGCGCGTTTGCAGGGAGATACTCGAGGCCGGATAATCCTCGTGAACGCACTGGACGCGCTTTGTCGTGGAAGTGACGGGTTAATAGCCC